>OY776111.1:163739422-165197547 GCA_963675035.1 Allygus modestus | reverse complement strand
TGCGACGGCTTTAATATGTTTCTATGAAAAAGATAGTCTTAGGATTTGTCGAAAGTGTTACGAGGATAACAAAAATGAATTTGCGGACTACGAACAAAAAGTTCTACATGCATCTTTTCAAGTTAACACGTCAACGCTACAATTGAAATATCAATGTATGAAATGTAACGGTACATGTGTAGAAGAGAGATACACTAAATGCGAATGAATGTTAGCAAACTCTGACTGTTTATACGGTAGATTGCATCAACAAAGTGCTCATGCTGGGAGCACTTAAACATTTTTAAAAACTAATTTACGTGACCTTGAAACAATTCAGGTTTCCACATGTTATTCTTATTTTCACCGTATATATATATATGACAATATTGGGGCTATATGAGTGCAGTTGATTGCAAGCTTCCCATCAGTTAACAGTTGCAAAAATAAATACATACTGCTGCAGTGAGAAATGTTTCATAGAACCAAAATTATATTGATACGGAATGGACAAACCAATTTGTTTTAATTATAATATTAGAATGTCCAAAAAGTGCGTAGTAGAATTTCAAGCTTTCAGGAACAACCAAGACAAATATATCATAAAAGAACTAGCTTTTTTTGACATATCTACTAATGTCATTAACTATTTTCTTTTTAAGCCGCCTTTTCCTTTTAAGAAGTTAAATAGCAAAAGCTCTAGAACTAATAAATGGTTAATGAAGTATCTTCATCACATCACCTGGGACGAAGGATTTACACAATACAAAGAGCTGGATAGCATAATGTACCATTATTGTCAACAGTATGACGAAATCTACACTACTGGGGATGAAAAATCAAAGTGGATCAGAATGTACAGTACTTCAAATGTGACGGATATTGTGTTGGATAAGGAATTTGCAACGGAATTAAATGGTCTTTGCATCGGAGTAAAAAGCCCTCAGCATAAAACTGCAAATTGTGCATTGTCACGAGCATACAGAGTAGGCCGATTTATATCCGGTGGAGGGGGAAATCCACATATACCCATGCACGTACCTCCGTAATATCAGTTGGACACAAGATCTCTTACAGAATACAACACCTAGCAAAAGAATCATATCAGCTTCTCCACAATGGCATCACCTTCTCCACTACAATCTCTTGCAGAAAAATTCAACCAACATTCAAAATCCGATCTCCTAGCAACAAAAAGATGTAGCGAACTTCAAGAGAAAAAACATTATGCTGTGCATTCGATGAAAAAGTTGGATACATCAGTTGGTGAAGCAGTTATAGTTGTTCTTGGAGATTCACCCTACAAAGAAGAAGATAAACCTAAATTCCAAGTTTACCTCCCGAAAAGATTTGTTAATGTTCTTATGAACGAAGATTTGGATTCTGTCAAGCCCGGCGTATTGTATTTAGTTTCCCATGGACCTTCTGGAAACAACTCTACAGAAATAACAATCCATGTTAACAATACTTTGTAAAATAGTTTTGTACATAGCGTAAAATTCCATTGTAATCTCTGATTATTTTACCTTTTTAATTATGTATTATTTTTACTTAGGTATTATGTAATTATATTTTTAAAAAACTCATCACTGTGACCTTGACATAGTTTTGAAAGTGTCGGACTTACCCCCACCATTTTATTCTGGCATAAATAGAACCCGTACTAGTGATCAGCTATCATTTCTCCATCAGCTCTCGTACCGTCAAGAACGAACTTAACCCATCAACATAATGAAGTTTCATCTGGTGATGCAAGACGAAGTGGATTTGGGAATACTTCACGAAACACTCCTGCATTTGATGACGGAACATCCTCCGATGGTAATGAAGATTACTGTTGAATTCGACAGCACAACCTTCTGCGATTCGGAGACGACTGAATCACCCACTGAATGGTCTCCGAATGCCACATCCGAAAATACAGAAGAAACCAAACCACAAGAACCTCCAAAGTACGAAGAAGAAAGCCAACCACAAGAACCTCCAAAGTACAAAGAAGGAAATAATGTTTAATACAATATACCTAGTTTGCTGTAAAGATAAGTTATGTAAACCTTGATTAAATCTTTGTAATTTTTGACAAATAAATTATCAAATCTTTTTTTAAAAACCACTTTCGATGACCTTGAACTTGTTTCTACATGTCCGTAACCACCCACCCACTTGGGAGTAACAATGACTCTAGGTTTTTTTCTATAAAATGGTTACATTTAATTGGATAATTTTTAGCCAATTACTTGTCAGTGTTTCGTGATGACTAAGCATAAACAAGTAATAAAACCATGTCTGTCTGATCCTCACTACCATCCTCTCGTCTGACACCGATCCGCCAACATGTCTGCATCTACTCTGTGGTCCAAAGACATCGGCAACGAAGAGTTGGTGGAGATCACCCTGATTGCGGAGCATGGGGAGAGAATGAGAGCAATTTCAACTATGTCTGAGGACGAACTACAAGAAAATCACTTCAATGAGATAAAGGCGATCATGTCATACATTGCCCAACCGACGATGCTTCCAGAGCAGTGGCCGGCGATATCTCGGCGGATGGAATATCTCGCTGCGCTGAAGGCTGAGATCAACAGAAGAGGTCTATCAACTGAGATTTATGCAATATTTGTGTAAATTACAGATTTTAAGGACATGTGACAAACGGCCTTTTTCAAGGCCACCAGATGTTTCATTCGTTTGACACTCAGCAACTGCCAAATTCATTTTCAAACCACTCCCACGACTTCTATCAGTTTCGGAACAAATATTAATCCATCCGTTTTCACTTTACCCCACATCCAATAACGTATGTCGTTCGTCACACCAAAAGATTTTAAATGCATGTAACAAACGGCCTTTTTAAAGGCCACCAGTTTGTTCAATCGTTTGACACTCAGCAACCATCGAATTCATTTTCAAACCTCTCTCTCGACTTTAAACAGTTTCTTAACGAATATAAATCCACCCGCTTTCACATTACCTCACATCCAATGACGTATGTGTATCGTCACACCAATACGTCATCGCCGTGACGTCATCACACCCTCTCGTCACACATACGTCATCACCACGTCACTCAAACGTCACTTCTGATTAAAAAACAATTATTTTTCAGCTGTCCCAGACTCCCCATATTGCCTCTACTAACATCTTCTGGCCCGTGTGGTGAGAGTCCAAATTACAGTATCTGATTTTCCTTGAAATTAAAATACAATTCCCGGCGGAAGGTTTAATTCCACCATTACCGGTTCGCCCACACCACTCGTGTTGTCATTTAACCCAGCCACCCGTTAAGAGCGCCGCAGGGTTACCCCCACCCATGGCCGCATGCTACACATGTCATGTTAATGACATTACTCTTATGGAAATAATCATACCTGAGCTGAAAGCTCCACGAATCTTGCTTATCATGAGCCCCTGATGTATCATTTATCACTATCCTAATGCTGATTCACCTTCAAAAACACAGAAAACTTACTGACACTACTAACAACTGTTTTAAAATTGTTGTGCAACATTTTTTAGTTGGTGGTTTATATTAGGTTTCTAATAAAATATACCACCTGATATTTTTTAGAAAAATACGGGTTAAGAAATTACAGGGTTTAAGAGGTCCCAAAATTAAGTTTTTTACCTTTCTTAATAAACTTTAAATATTTTTAACAGGTTTCAACAGTTTTAACTCATTGCCATAAAAAGCTCAAAAATCTGAAAAATTAGTACTCCAATCCACACTTGGTTAAATTAGTATTTCGTTAGTAGGCTATTCGGCTAATGGTTGTGGAGAATATTTCAATTTCCATTCACAGTAAACTAAGTACATTCTCCGATGTAATTCTTATCAGAAATTAAAAAAAACATCCCTCTCTTATATACTGATTAATTTGGGTGCAGTTCCGTATCTAACATACCATATCTATCTACCATACTATCGAATGAAAATATCGAAGTTTTAACAATCGATATATCGATTACTCTTATTCTTCAAATTTGGTGATGTGCAAAAGCAGACCTCTCTACAAAACGACATCCAATCCGCGATAGTTTTCCTGCTGGTTTTAAATGTTGATGTGCTTGTTTCTCTTATTAAAAAATCATAATTTACAACATTTATACAAACAAATTAAACTAAAGTTAGAATGTTAATCAAACCAAACTTGGATTTTTTGAAAAAGTGTTTTCTAAAGCGTTCTTTCTTACATCGTGTCCGCCATTGTCCTTTTTTTGGCATCAAAATTTGACCGAATTTTCACCACGTATTAGTGTTAGCGAATTTCCCCTATAGGGAAGAAGCTATTACCGTAGTCGGCATGGTAAGACCTAGGCCCGGGACCATGATAACTTTTCGTTTTGAGGTCCCCAGACCCCAAAAACACCATTCGTTCGAAACTGTATATATATATATATATATATATATATATATATATATATATATGTGTCCGTGAGCACGATAACTCTCGTAAACATTATCCGATTTTGATGAAATTTGGTATAAACGTGTAAAGTAACATTTATGACTTTAAGTTCGAAAACCAGCCAGATCGCTTTATCCGAAGGGGTATTTTGGGGGGGTTTTGTACCCCAAAAATGGGTTTTTTGAATTTTGTACATATAATTTTGGAAAACTTGGTATACGGCTTCATCTGGTTGTGGACCATTGATATTTGCTCAAAAAAACAATTTTTTATCAAAGGCTCCCGTAGCAGCAAACCTGCGTACTCACCCCCATGTTATTCTTATGGAGAATAAGTAACATGTTATCTCCCTTAATTATGAAAATAAATTAATGAAATTTGGTACGTGGCTTTACCTAAATGAGTTATATTGATATCTGTATAAAACCCCATTTTTTGTTTCCCTTCCTTCAGCAAACCTGCATACTCAGCCGCCATGTTATTCTTATGGAGAATAATTAAAATGTCATAAATCGTTTATTTATGAATGTATATTGATGAAACTTGGTGCGTGGCTTTATGTGGTATTAAGATACATATATATGCATTGGAAATTCGCTGAGTACGCAGGTTTGCTGCTACGGGGGTATATATCTATATATATATATATATCTATATATGTGTCCGTTAACACGATAACTTGAGTAAAAAACATCCGATTTTGATGAAATTTTGCTCAAATGTGTAAAATGACATTCATGACTTTAAGTTCGAAAACCAGAAAAATCGGACCATGGGAAGGGGGGTTTATGGGGGTTTTAAATTTTCCAAAAATCAGTTGTTTGCATTTTTCACCCTACAATTTTTAAAAAACTTAATTTTGGTTTTGACCATAGAGCTTAAAAAACAAATAATTTAGTATTTTGAATTATTAACCTAGGTTAAGTGGTTGCGGAGAAAATCCAAAAAAACCTGCTCATAAAATCTCCCATGTTAATCTTATGGGAAAAAGGTTTTTGGCTTTTCCTCACTTTATTTTAATGTAAAATTCACATTTGCTTTTACCAATCTGTTCAGTTCCACAAAACAATCATTTTGGTGTTTAAATTGTGATTCTACGCCTAACCGTTGCAGAGATATTCAAAGTGCTGAACACAGTACGTTGTCCAATGTTATCCTTATGGAGGATAAATAAAATTCGATGTTTCGATTATTTATGAATGTATGTTGATGAAACTTGGTATGTGGCTTCACGTAGTACTGGTACATTGATATTTGCACAAAAAATTGATTTTTTGTTGATGCGTACTCAGCCCCCATGTTATTCTTATAGAGAATAAGTAAAATGTAATGAATCCCTTAATTAAGAACATATATTAATAAAACTTGGTATGTAGCTTCACTTGGTTGAATTCTATTGATAATTATATAAAACCCCATTTTTCTGTTCCTTGTTGCAGCAAATCTGCTTTCTCAACCCCCATGTTATTCTTATGGAGAATAACTAGAGTGTTATATAGCGCTTATTTATGATTGAATATTGATGAAACTTAGTATGTGGCTTCACCTAGTTAAATTCTATTTATATTTGCATAAAAACCAATTGTTTCTGTTCCTTGTTTCAGCAAACCTACGTACTCATTACCAATGTTATTCTTATGGAGAATATTTAAAATCGCTTATATGTGAATATATTTTTATGAACCTTGGTTTGCGGCTTTATGTGGTATTAAGACATATATTATACATTGGAAATTCGCTGAGTACGCAGGTTTGCTGCGACGGGGGTATTTTTGTTTTGCCTCCACACACATCACAATTTGGATTATTAGGTATTATTTCTTTGTCTTGAAGAAAACTAATACATTTTTCTATTGGATTGAACACATTTTTATACAAATATCTAAAATTCACAAAATCACAATCACGTTCTACTTCTATTAGCGAATTTCCCCTATAGGGAAGAAGCTATTACCGTAGTCGGCATGGTACGACCTAGGCCCGGGACCATGATAACTTTTCGTTTTGAGGTCCCCAGATGCCAAAAACACCATTCGTTCAAAACTGTATAAATATATATATATATGTGTCCGTGGGTGTGATAACTCTCGTAAAAATGATCCGATTTCAATGAAATTTGATACAAATATGTAAATCATCATTTATGACTTTAAGTTCGAAAACCAGCCAGATCGCTCTATCCAAAGAGGTATTTCGGGGGGGGGTTTGTACCCCAAAAATAGTTTTTGAGTTTTTTACATATAATATTTTAGTAAATCCAATTTTATTTTTCACCATTAAATGCAGCTTAAAAAGACAAACAATTTGGTGTTTTGATCTTTGCTCTATGTCAATTGGTTACCAAGATATTGAAAGTGCTAAACACAGTACGTTGTCCAATGTTATTCTTATGGAGAATAGGAAAAATTGTCTATCTCGTTTATTTCTCAACTTATGCTGATAAAACTTGGTGTATTGCTTCATATCGTTGTGGTTTACTGATATATGCACTAAAAAACATTTTTTTGCCTACAGTTCCCGTAGCAGCAAACCTGCGTACTCAGCCCCCATGTTATTCTTATAGAGAATAAGTAACGTGTTATCTCCCTTAATTATGAACATGAATTAATACAATTTTGTTTGTGGCTTTACCTACTTGAGTTATATTGATATTTGTATAAAACCCCATTTTTCGTGTTCCTTCCTTCAGCAAACCTGCATACTCAGCCGCCATGGAGAATAATTAAAATGTCATATATCGTTTATTTATGAATGTATATTAATGAAACTTGGTATTTGGTTTTATGTGGTATTAAGATACATATATATATATAAGCATTGGAAATTCGCTGAGTACGCAGGTTTGCTGCTACGGGGGTATTTTTATTTACTTTATTGTAAAATGTAAATAAACAATTTTAATTAATAATTTTTAAAAACATATGATTATTAAAAATCTAATTAATTATTCTATATATATATATATCGATTGTTAAAACTTCAAGATTTTCATTCGATAGTATGATAGCCCAGATAAGGAACTGCACTCCATTATGACAAACTTCCCTTTCACCTTTGGTCCCTCCACTTGCAGCGGCTGGGGGCGGAAACTCAGGGTTTGGTCCCCAACCTGAGAATGTATGGTCCCTGGCTGTTGTACATGGATACCCCATCCGTTGAGTTTGGCAGTTGGAGGGCAGAGCAGGTCCGCCTGTTTGAGCCTGATCACAGCTGTCACAGGAGCACAGGAGTTGGTACTCTGAAAGGCCAATTTGGCTGCCTGTCCCATCCCACCCTTTCCTTTCCTGCTATATCCTAACCTTCTGGTAACCTGCGCAAAATTCCCGCTAGTGGAAGATGTGCCTATAGCAGCTATGCTGCGCTTTCCTAATCCAGCAACAATGAATTCATAGAGAATATTCGGAATACGTTTCCATCTAACCCTGGAGGGGGAGGTGGAGCAATTAAAACTCTTAAAACCCTATGTGTATCTAGCAAATTAGATTCAAGTGATTGAGTTTATTTGGTCACAGGTCCTAGCTATGGCCAATAGGCCTGTTCACGCTTTTTTATGACTCGGCCAATGACTTTAATATATTTTTGGCACTGAATGGTTTTCGAGGAGAACCTGAGGGAAAAGTTGCCAATTATTATTATTATTAGACCTATTAATTTCCAGTTCCAAAATCAGGAGTTTAAACATACTGAAATATATTTGTTTTAAACCCATTGAATGTAAAAATACCCCCGTCACAGCAAACCTGCATACTCAGCGAATTCCAATGAATTATAACACATTAAGCCACTTAACAAGATTCATAAGAAATGTATTCACAAACAAGCGATATTTAAAATATTAATTATTCTCTATAAGAATAACATTGGGGATGAGTACGCAGGTTTGCTGCAACAAGGCACACAAAATAATGGTTTTTTATGCAAATATCAATAGAACTCATCTTAGTGAAGTCACATACCAAGTTTCATCCATATACATTCATAAATAAGCGATATATAACATTTTAAGTATTTTCCATAAGAATAACATGGGGACCGAGTACCTAGGTTTGCTGCTACAGGAAACATTGGTGAAAAATTGTTTTTTTGTGCAAACAACAATAAACCACAACCAGATGAAGCCATATACCAAATTTTGTCAGTTTATGTTCATAAATAAGCAAGATATACAAATTTTCTTTTTCTCCATAAGAATAACATTAGACAACGTACTGTGTTTAGCACTTTCAATATCTCAGTAACCAATTGACGTAGGGCAATGATCAAGATACCAAATTATTTGTTTTTTTTATGCTGAATTCAATGGTGAAAATTAAAATTTGATTTAAATTAAAATTACATGTGAAATCCCCAAAAAACACATTTTTGGGGTACAAAACCCCCCAAAAACCCCCCTTCGGATGGTGCGATTCGTCTGGTTTTCGAATTCGTTCAAATAAATGGTACTTTACACGTTTGTACCAAATTTCATTAAGATCGGACCTTTTTACGAGAGTTATCGTGCTTACGGACACATATATATATATATATAAATAAATACATATATATATATATATAAATATATATATATATATATACATATATAAAAATTTGAACGAATGGTGTTTTTGGCATCTGGGGACCTCAAAATGAAAAGTTATCATGGTCTCGGGCTTAAGTCTTACCATGAGACCTACGGTAATAGCTTCTTCCCTATAGGGGAAATTCGCTAAAAGGTATTCAATGATTTATTTATATAACAGTATCTTATAAACTTAATAACTTAAATTTAAAAATTTTTAAATCATTAATATATGTTAGTTTGAATTTAAATACACAAGCTACTGAAATCACAGTATGAGAGGTTTAAAAGCAAAAACCAACATCTACATTAATGACAATTTGTCAGGAGGGCAATCTGTGTACAACGTAATTAGTTGAATAATGTAGTCGGTTGGGATTACGGAGTTTTGGACATCTTGATTGTTTATGAAAATCAATATTAACGACAGAAAATGCAAACAAATATAAACTGTAACCAGACTATTAAACTGACCGGTAGTTTAAAAAACTTTAATCCTATGTCGTTAGGCGACAGTGGGGCTTATCTGGTACATTACATGTAATAAAGATAGTTTGCACGTATGATCGTTTAGTAAATCTGCCATCGAGTAATTTGTTCACAATGAAAAGAAACTACTCTAGGTCTACAACACTCTTGATTATCAATCACAGTCAGCCATGTTACGGAGTTATACTGATAAATAAGTATAAGTATATATAAGTATCATAGCCGATTTCCAAAAAATCCCACTTTATCCCACGATCCCATTTTATCCCACAAGCAGTTAAAATATCCAATATATGAGATAAAAATCCCTCAAGTGAAACACAGATAAATCCCAGCTGACATTTTAAAGACAACCATAGTCAACAGCTTACTACGAAAACCAATTCAACTACTGAATATCAAACATTAAAATTAGTTTTAATAATTATTAATAATCCAAAATAAAATACAAATGCTGTGTTAAAACATCCCTTTTGTATCCCAAATGACTCCTTCAAAATTTCATTAAGAAATGTTTTATAGTTATGTAGTATTTTGATAACACACCCACACACGGCCACTGAAACTTCATCAATCCCAGTGATTCACTTCGTTCATCAATAACACAAATAATATCAAAACACAAAATAAACAGTTCCTTTGTCACAGATTTGTATCAGTCCATTAACTTTCTGGTGAATTAACTACTGATAAGTTGCAAACTAAAAGTATTTACTGATATACTGAGTACTTTAACTAAGCCTTCTCAAAATTTCCTCTCACCTACCCTCAACTGAAATACTACCTTAAACTAAGAATTCTATTGTCTATTTTGTACTTATGAATCAAAGAACAGAACATGAAGCTTTAAAGGTTATGGAACAATTTTCTTCATAAACTCTTCTACTTCTAGAACACATAACAGGTTGATTCATAAACAACTTCAGAGTCAAACGAGTTAAATGTAACGACGGCCCTCTCACAACACCTGAACTTAATAAATAGTCTCATTATTTGGATCAAACTAGTCAAAAATCAGAAAATTACTCAACATTAAAGCAAAATTACTCTGTAAACCTGAAATTCAATGCTTAGACCCATTCACTGGCGGTGAAAAATATTGCGAGGTAGACTTTGTCATTCATCACTTCAATTTCTAGCTCGTCATCCTGTTCTTTTACCTAATAATTGACACCTACTAATCCCAATAATTGGATTGAGTGAAACGATATCCTTATACTCAGTTTGGAATTCGAAGTAGTGTGACGCTATCTACATTTTAACGGTTTGATGGATTGTCATGAAATTTTTAGGATAACGTTTTTACGGTTTAATGCTTTAAATAAACTATAATTGGCGAATTATTATTACATTTTAATAATTATCAGTTTTTTCATTGAACATTATTTCAGTACATATTTTGAGCTTTGTAGTACCGTGTTGTTTGAAGTTTGAACTGTCAAAATACATCAGCTCAGCTGCTGTAATTTTGTTGATTGAAGTTTGTGTTCAGGTCAGAGCGGTTTATTTATTTAATTTGTTCTAAAACTTAGTGGTTCTACCTACCTAGACACCTTTCTGTTAGAAATTCAAAATGTGTCATTCTTTTGAGTTCAATAATAATTTCATTAATTTTATACCGTAGCAATAATCAAATGTAAATCTTATTTCTTTGCGAGTTCCATACACATAACCTATGTGAAGCACTTTGGTTCAAGTTGGATTTAATACGATTAAAAGTGTTTTCGGCGAGAATGCCAACATTATACATCAGTACTAAACACAAACATACATTTTGGAGGTTTTGTCTGTGTTCTTTTGTAGATAGCTTGTGTTCGAATAATACTCAGGTTTTGTATATTAGCTTACAGTCGTAGCCATAACATGGATGATTATAGCACAAGGTGTGACTAAAAACGAACTTTTTATGTTATTAATAAACTTTAAATACTGTCTACAAAGTTTTAATCGCCAAAACAGACAGTATCCTTTTGACTAATTTAGGTAGGCCAATGATACTGTAGTTTCTCAACCATCCCAAGTTGGTCAATCATCATACTATTTAAATTTTAGCCTTGCTGTAAGTTTATTCTAACCATAAGTCTGTCTTGGTAGTCTATACAGTGGGAATGTTATGATAGGCCTAGCTTATATTTATATTTGCGAGTTACTAAATGTCCATTTACTTTTCGTGAGAAAATTAAGTTTGCTGAGGCAAACTGTAGGCCTACTTTGAATGGCCAAACATACTTAAATGAATCCAACAGACCAAACCGTCATATAAACCTTACCTAACCCAAGGTATCTACTTAATGTGATAAGCACCCAGTGCCGTCCTTAGGGCGGCGCAACAGGTGCACCCACACAAGGGCCTTGCGCCTATGAAGGCCTCGCACTTGAGGGTTTTTGTATGTGGAAGCTAGAGGTGTCATGGCCATGAATGGGATCAGAAATGTGGACTTTTGATGATTAACTTATCAATTGAACAACTGAAGACAATGTACAAACAGTTAGTGGTACGTACACGTTTTGCTAATATTGACATGTTTTAATTTAACTGCAAGTTTTGAAGTACATGAATTAGCCGTTGTATTTAGCCAATAGCGATTATATTTCTCAACGTAGCTAGCAAGTCTGTGTCGGGACTATACAGGGGCGTAATTTTATTTTTATATTACATCAGAATGAGTTTCAGGTATTTTTCAGTGTATCCTAGCTATTTTGTCTATATTTTATAACTCATTGATTTTTTTCCAAGAGTGGTAAGACTGACCTCCGATGGTGAAATGGTATCGTTGTTTTTTACGACCCATCTTGTACAGCGTGCTGCGGCAGTTAGGTTAGGTTATGTTACGTTATTTTGAAATAACAAATCCTATCTTATCCAACGAGGATGTCTATAGAGGTCTCGTCTGGATAAAAAACTCTGCTTACATGCTGACCGCCATTTTGACCCTTTATAACCTCCGGTCTCCATGGCAACAAATAAGTTAACCAATTAAATACCCTCTTCACAACTTATGTTAGTCTTTATTACTCTTTGGCTAGATGTTTTGTTTACAAAAATGTCCTCCAATGAGGCTTCACTTTTTTAACAAGAGCTCTATAATTATTTAAACTTCGTTATCTTATCCTGAACTGTTGCATACTTATTCATAATTGGTTGAAATAGAAAGTATTGGACCAATAACTTATACGTTGCCTGTTTTATTTTTTCTGAAAGATTTTTTACTGTAGAATTCACAAATAAGGTTAGTGTTTATCAGAAACTTTCCTTTTGGGTACCTACACTTTCATAAATGATGAATGAATGATATGAAGCGATAATATAAAAAACTGAATGAAATTGTTCGTTACGGTTTAGCTATTATTTAGGTTATTTGGTTTTGGTTTTGGTTGTGTTCAGTCTCAAAGATGTGAACGATTTTGTCTTGAAATTTGTCCAGATAAGAAACATTGATTCCATTAATACTTAAATATGTATTCTCGGTACGGTATATCAGAAAGCTGTATCCTGGAAACCTTTTAAATTTGTTACGTTTTGTAGTTTTATGTTTTGTAAATAAATCATTTTGTTAATACTGGTAGGGTAACATTTATTTCATTTTTATTTTAAGTTTATTTGACAAAAAAACTAAAAAAACAAACATTACGTAGTAACTAACATACAAACGATAAAATATTTTACTATCGATCTAATCGATATAGGTATCGAAAAACTTTTTCGGCTTTGGTTTATTGTTCTGCTTATGAAAGTGTACCCTTTCATTCTCCTGGAATTTTTAAGTTTCGATCACCCTGCATTAGTCAAGAGAATCCTCTCTCCAATCTGGTGTGTTTATTCGTGACGGGTAATTTTGGCTGTTTGACAAATTTTAATAGGCTACATTCTTCACAATCTAATGAAAGTAACTATTCGGATGCTTTCCTTTAAAACCATGACTTTTTTGGTTTCTATTTTTTGTTAATTCACTAGGTACCACTGATGACAAAAATTTAAAGTACCGTAGCCTAGGCTAGGTATGAAAGCCAATATTCGGATCCTTTCCTTTAAAACCATAACTTTTTGGTTTCTAATTTTGTTAATTCACTAGGTACCGCTTACGAATAAAATTAACGTAGCCTAGGCTAGGAAGGTTTTTTTTTATTTATAGGCCCTATTCAATACCTAAACATAAACGTAACCAAACTTAATTAATGTAAACCGAATTAATGGGGTTTTTATGAATTAAGTAACAAATGCCTGACCGGAATACTCATATTTAGTTCTGATAGCACATCCAAACCTTACCTAATTGGGGGTAGGCCTAAAAGGCAAAAAAAATAAATTCTGGTACGTGGATGGTGGGTTTGACGTGTGTTTATTACGTTAAGTAACGTTGAGTTAGGAAAGATATTTAACATAAGTCTAAGCACCCCCAACCAACCATACCTGTAAATTGTTTGGTACTTTGGTATTATACGGATGCCACCCTTATACAGCGCGCTGCGGCAGTTATGTTAGGATGGGTTATCATAAAAATGATTGTAGAACTTTCCTTGTTTCGTTACAAATCGAATGATACCTGAAGAGTCATACTTCCGGCCGCCAAACCCCCTCCAAATAGGCCAAGGTCAGGTCGTTGACCGGAGCGCGCGCATCAGCTGTCACCGCCTGTATCTGGGTCAGTGTCATGAGTGATTTATTGCCGTGCACTACGTTACATTTGTTTTCATAATGAGTGACGTTCTTTTGGTGTGGGATTTACCTCGGAATGAAGAGGAAACCGTACGTATTTTTATGATAACCCATCCTAACATAACTGCCGCAGCGCGCTGTATATTTTGCGGAGTACATGTGGCGATCGGGTGTGGCTGCTAGCGGCGGCGACGCATTCAACACGATCCTAGCGGACATCGCTGGCTTTTGGGAGGCACAACACAAAGACCGCTCATCAGAATGATATAAAATTTTTACAGTAAGTCAATAAAAGTACGTTTTCGAATTATGTAGTTATCCTTTGTATCCGGTAAAAATTAACCTCCAAAAATAGTGGCATCCGTATAATACCAAAGTACCAATTGTTTTTAAAACTTAAAAATAACTAAATAGACACAGGCTATTACAAATTGTTTGGTGTTTTCTTTGGTAATAAGAAATATGTTGTGAACAGTAGCAAATAAATGGAAAGCCAAAAAGGTTGTGCTGGTTAATTAACGGAAATGATACAAATATTCTTTTGATAGTTGTTATTAATGCACTTATAATCTAAATTAAATGAAAATAGAGTATAAACACTGATTACAGGCTTAACTGAACTGATTTTAGGTGTATAGTATGTATAGGCCTATATGCTGATGACATTTTTAACAAATAGGTATGCCACTTGAGAAGAATATGGAGTAGTGATGTGCAATATGGTCACATTTCGCGATATGGCTGAAGTGGTATCGCGTCACTGTTGAAACGTTGTGTTATCATGTTATCATGGTCCCGGACCTAGGTCTTACCATGCCGACTACGGTAATAGCTTCTTCCCTATTGGGGAAATTCGTTAAAAAGAGCTGAATATTTTGAACACAAGTTAACGGAGGGGGAAAATACCTAATTTAATTTTATATGATTGGGATTTATTTATTTCAAAGGATCACACCATTTTTACAGATCGAAACACGCAGTTTTACAAGATGGCTTGTAATATGTTTGGCATGTGATAGGGTTGCCATGATTTTTAGAACCACATACTAAATACCCACGTCGCAGCAAACCTGCATACTCAGCGAATTTTCAATGGAGATATAAGTGTCCTAATACTACATAAAGCCACTTACCAAGTTTCATAACAATATATTCACAAATAAGCGATATATCCAATTTTAATTATACTCCATAAGAATAACATTGGGGCTGAGTACGCAGGTGTGCTGCAACATGAATACAAAAAATGGGTTTTTATGCTAATATCAATATAACTCACCTAGGAGAAGTCGTATACCAGTTTTTATTCATTTATGTTCATAATTAAGGGAGACAGAGCATTTAATTGATCTCCATAAGAATAACATGGGGGCTGAGTACGCAGGTTTGCTGCTAGGGGAGCCGTTGGCAAAAAATATTTTTTTTAGCAAATATCAATAGACCCCAACGAGATGAAGCTGTATACCAAGTTTCGTCAGTATACGTTCACAAATAAGCGAGATATAACAATTTTCTTTTCCTCCATAATAATAACATTAGACGACGTACTGTGTTTAGCACTTTCAATCTATCGGTAACCAATTGACGTAGAGAAATGATCAAAATACCAAATTGTGTATTTTTTAAGCTGAATCCAATGGGAAAAACTAAAATTTGACGATTTAGAAAATTATATGTAAACAATTCAAAAAACACATTTTTTGGGGTACAAAACCCCCATAAAATACCCCTTCCAATGGAGCGATCTGGCTGGTTTTCGATATTAAAGTCATAAATGTTGCTTTACACGTTTAAACCAAATTTCATCAAAATCGGATCTTTTTTACGAGAGTTATCGTGCTCACGGACACACACACACACACACAGCAAACAGTTTGCTGGACTTTTAATCAAAACAAGTTTGTTTTACAAAGTTTTCAAAGAAAGTAATTCAGGCTTTTTTTATAATGAAAACTATAGCCGCTTCAAATAAAGGGTCTTTTAAGTCCCTTATATGAGGAAATAAGTTAAATTCAAATTATACGGTGCACCTAAAATGATACAGTATAAGGTGACGCGATACACATCATATTGCCATAGCCTATCGTGATATGTGACTGTATTGCACACCAAATTTGTTAAAAATGTATTCTTAAATATTAAATCTCACATAAAAACGATTCAGTGGAGCACTTTAAGCCTGTAAGTAGATTTTTCATTTAGGCCTACATTTCTCGCTGGACTTCATTCCTGTTTTCAAGTGTAATTAACTAGGTGCTATCTACAGTCGTGGGAACGTGCTTGGCTACGTCGTGGAAACACCTTGGCCAGGTGGCGATACGATGTTCGTGGGTTCGATTCCCGCACACGACCAAAACTGACCAGTTGTGCAACTCTCAATGAGTTAACCGGTCTGTGGCAACGTTGGTGGGAGGGCCCAAGTAAAATTAACGGTGGCAGGCTTGCTTGGAAGTTGACGGGATCGGTTAATTCTTTGAGACTTGCACATGGTCAACACTGATTTTGCTAATTTTTACTTATGTCTACTGTGTGTGTGCCAATGCGACTCTCTAAACTGAAAGAAAACAATATTTTAATTAAAATATGCCATTAATCCATTTAAAAACACCAATTTTATACTCCAATTCACACGTTAATAAAATTACAAATAAGGAACGAGTGTTTAGCACTTTCAATCTATCGGTAACCAATTGACGTAGAGAAATGATCAAAATACCAAATTGTGTATTTTTTAAGCTGAATCCAATGGGAAAAACTAAAATTTGACGATTTAGAAAATTATATGTAAACAATTCAAAAAACACATTTTTTGGGGTACAAAACCCCCATAAAATACCCCTTCCAATGGAGCGATCTGGCTGGTTTTCGATATTAAAGTCATAAATGTTGCTTTACACGTTTAAACCAAATTTCATCAAAATCGGATCTTTTTTACGAGAGTTATCGTGCTCACGGACACACACACACACACACAGCAAACAGTTTGCTGGACTTTTAATCAAAACAAGTTTGTTTTACAAAGTTTTCAAAGAAAGTAATTCAGGCTTTTTTTATAATGAAAACTATAGCCGCTTCAAATAAAGGGTCTTTTAAGTCCCTTATATGAGGAAATAAGTTAAATTCAAATTATACGGTGCACCTAAAATGATACAGTATAAGGTGACGCGATACACATCATATTGCCATAGCCTATCGTGATATGTGACTGTATTGCACACCAAATTTGTTAAAAATGTATTCTTAAATATTAAATCTCACATAAAAACGATTCAGTGGAGCACTTTAAGCCTGTAAGTAGATTTTTCATTTAGGCCTACATTTCTCGCTGGACTTCATTCCTGTTTTCAAGTGTAATTAACTAGGTGCTATCTACAGTCGTGGGAACGTGCTTGGCTACGTCGTGGAAACACCTTGGCCAGGTGGCGATACGATGTTCGTGGGTTCGATTCCCGCACACGACCAAAACTGACCAGTTGTGCAACTCTCAATGAGTTAACCGGTCTGTGGCAACGTTGGTGGGAGGGCCCAAGTAAAATTAACGGTGGCAGGCTTGCTTGGAAGTTGACGGGATCGGTTAATTCTTTGAGACTTGCACATGGTCAACACTGATTTTGCTAATTTTTACTTATGTCTACTGTGTGTGTGCCAATGCGACTCTCTAAACTGAAAGAAAACAATATTTTAATTAAAATATGCCATTAATCCATTTAAAAACACCAATTTTATACTCCAATTCACACGTTAATAAAATTACAAATAAGGAACGAGTGTTTAGCACTTTCAATCTATCGGTAACCAATTGACGTAGAGAAATGATCAAAATACCAAATTGTGTATTTTTTAAGCTGAATCCAATGGGAAAAACTAAAATTTGACGATTTAGAAAATTATATGTAAACAATTCAAAAAACACATTTTTTGGGGTACAAAACCCCCATAAAATACCCCTTCCAATGGAGCGATCTGGCTGGTTTTCGATATTAAAGTCATAAATGTTGCTTTACACGTTTAAACCAAATTTCATCAAAATCGGATCTTTTTTACGAGAGTTATCGTGCTCACGGACACACACACACACACACAGCAAACAGTTTGCTGGACTTTTAATCAAAACAAGTTTGTTTTACAAAGTTTTCAAAGAAAGTAATTCAGGCTTTTTTTATAATGAAAACTATAGCCGCTTCAAATAAAGGGTCTTTTAAGTCCCTTATATGAGGAAATAAGTTAAATTCAAATTATACGGTGCACCTAAAATGATACAGTATAAGGTGACGCGATACACATCATATTGCCATAGCCTATCATGATATGTGACTGTATTGCACACCAAATTTGTTAAAAAATGTATTCTTAAATATTAAATCTCACATAAAAACGATTCAGTGGAGCACTTTAAGCCTGTAAGTAGATTTTTCATTTAGGCCTACATTTCTCGCTGGACTTCATTCCTGTTTTCAAGTGTAATTAACTAGGTGCTATCTACAGTCGTGGGAACGTGCTTGGCTACGTCGTGGAAACACCTTGGCCAGGTGGCGATACGATGTTCGTGGGTTCGATTCCCGCACACGACCAAAACTGACCAGTTGTGCAACTCTCAATGAGTTAACCGGTCTGTGGCAACGTTGGTGGGAGGGCCCAAGTAAAATTAACGGTGGCAGGCTTGCTTGGAAGTTGACGGGATCGGTTAATTCTTTGAGACTTGCACATGGTCAACACTGATTTTGCTAATTTTTACTTATGTCTACTGTGTGTGTGCCAATGCGACTCTCTAAACTGAAAGAAAACAATATTTTAATTAAAATATGCCATTAATCCATTTAAAAACACCAATTTTATACTCCAATTCACACGTTAATAAAATTACAAGTAAGGAACGAGACCTGCTCGTATGTCTACGCCAATGGGTTAAAAATGTATTCTTAAATATTAAATCTCACATAAAAACGATTCAGTGGAGCACTTTAAGCTTGTAAGTAGATTTTTCATTTAGGCCTACATTTCTCGCTGGACTTCATTCCTGTTTTCAAGTGTAATTAACTAGGTGCTATCACTAATGCAACTAGGTACATGTAATACAATGGAAGTCATGCTCTAGGTGAGACAATGGAAAGTCCTCAGTCAAAAACTGTCGCAGCGACGACTACGCGCAGTAGAAATGTTTGGCAGGACAATTGTCACAGCCCCCCACCCTGCAGCTGAGGGGGGGGGGGTTGTTCTCACTCTGCACATATTAACAGCAGGTCCGCTAACTTCCAGCATACAGTTTAAAATTATGGGTCCCTTAGAAATTATGTGTTATGGACGTAAAATTAGAGTAACCTAATGTAACCCAACCGCCGCAGCGCGCTACATAAGTTTTTAGTACTGCATAAAACTGTTATTGTTTACTTTTCATTTATAATTCAATCAGTTATGTTCAACTTTTATTCAATCAATGCTTTTCAGTTTACAAGGTCATGAAAAAAATTTAAATGTACTCTTTGAATTACTTAATTAGTTACGTAAGAACGTAAAATTATGTTCAAAGCGTCCAAAGAATGGCAAGGTTATGGTTTAAAATGGTCATATTTTATGAGTATACGACAATTTTCTTATATGTCTGTTGGCATCACTGATGGGGAGGGAGCAACCTTAATCAAAGGGCGTGGTCTAATAGTACAGTAATGGTGGCGGCAGGGGTATGAACTCCATGAATGTACCACTCCACCAAATCTTTAGGACTGCTTGGAGTCGTCGCTGCAACACTTCCTGACGTGTCCAATTCTGCGCTCCCCTCTGGGTCATGCATGTGGCGTTTTTAGAATGGAAAAGTCTCAAAACTTTTTGCATTTCTAACTGCTTCCCCCATAAGGCCAATACTTTCAAAATCCGTCCTGTGTTATTTGTGAATATATATTTTTAAAATTTAGAAAAAAATGATGTGCTGGTGGTTATCTAGCAATTTCAGTGACAACATTTTCGATTTGCATTTTAAAATTCGATAGAAAAATAGAAATAAAAAATAAATTTGAAACTTTGCTCACTGAAATCGCTTTGTTATTTTTTTTCCTCCTGAAAAAAGTTATAAATCAACAACATCCGACCACCCATTGAGGCTGGATGGAACTTGAAAGAATCATTGCTCTTATGGGTTTAGGAATATACATGGATTAACTGGTACCCCCTCTTAAAAGATCTTGAATTTGAATTGTCAATGATAGCCTTGCTGTAGTTTCCATTTTAATAAAAAACCATTGCCGCAGGCAGTGATTTGTTTTGTGGCTTACACAAAACAACTTAAACAACTAAAGATGTGGGTAGCACTGCGCAGTACTGTATCAAGTCATGATTTTACGCTCTAAAACAACAAAAAACATAGGTTTAAAGCAAACTTACTCAAAATACGCTATGTATTTATTAGTGAATTTCCTATGGAAAGTGAACTATTAGCATGACCCGCACGGTGAAACTTAAGCCCGGGACCACCATAGAAGTTCCTAACGTGACCCCCTGAACACGTTTTGGGGGTTCGTTCAAAATTTTATATTTATATATATGTATATATATACGTTTGCACTCTAGCGGTCACATTTTTGGTCCGATTTACTTCAAATTTGGTAGGGACGTTTCTTTCTATAATTAGTTGGACAAGTTCATTGGGCAAAACAATCGGAAAACTCTAAACCCCTTTTTTGGCGATTAATCTTTTGAATTTTGAGTTTTTGGGCCCAGAAAGGGTTAGAAAAGCCCTGGATGTAAATTTAATGCATGTAAAAATATGGGAATTAATGAGGCGAAAGTTCTAAGCCCTCTCTCGTCATTCTAGCATAAATATTTACGGAGTTATTAAAGTAAATGTGTATCGACTAAACACAGAGTACGTTGTCTTAAGGGGGTTTTGCATTAGAAAAGCCTGTTATTCATTTGTTGGTGTACTTTTCTCATCCCCAACAACCTCACACTACTTTCAAGCCTGACTGGATCCTCTCCTAACCTTTTAATGTGCAAAATCGTATTCCCAGCATTGCAGGTAAATATAACCAGGAGCATCAGAACAGGCAAAAAAATCAACATTTTCAGATTTCAATAAAAATTGAAATAAATGTCTGTGTTTACACTGATTTTGAGTTTTAAAAGTTTTTTTATATGGAAATTCACATCCCTCACCTCAGCGTGCTGCGTGCGAACTCGTTTTTAGTTTTACTGTTAGTATAATAGTATGACGGAACTAACTAACAATAACCTTGATTAAGATATCAATTAGATAAGCTTTTAATTGTGAAAGTTTTATAACATTATCAATAGATGTGGGAGTGCGCCAGCTCTTAGGGTTGATATGTGTGAGTTACATAACCCCTCCCCTACATAACGCTACGCCATACCCCCTCCCACCCCTTAAGTGTGTTATGTAATATATGTGTATGGCCCCCTAGCATGTTTTTAAATGTAAAAATAACTAACGTAAAATGAGTAAGTTTATAATTTAAATAGGCTACCAGTATAATCAATCCTATAAACAAATTAAAAACTTGAAAAATGATCATTTCATTGAATCATAGCCTATTTCATCAATACTTGTACTTCTCTGTAAACACATCAAACTACTTTAAAATATGTTCTAGACAGGTCTCATCCCCAGGACAAATCAAATACGGTAATTAGAAAAAACTAATTTTAAAAGTTAAAAAAATTAACATTGGGCTTATACAGTTTAAAATCTAAACAAAGTAAATAACAGCAGTTTATAATCTGTGAGTTAATGTTCAAAGTAATACTCATGTTGTTGTTGAAGTAGTACCCGAAGGCCGGGCTTTGCTCGGGGAAGGTCTGTCAGTTTGTTTAGATGACTTAATATTTCATCACATCCCGCAACTTATGAGTAGATTTTCTTAGCTCATTTGTCTCTTTTCTGGAGATATTTAAGGTCACTGCAGTTGTTATTATAGCTCAATGTCCCTTTGATTAATTTTGGATATGACATTGCCATTCTAATATAATCTTCATTTTATGATTTTAGCTTATTTTAGTCACTGCTTTGAGGTAATCACATGTTAATACTTAAACTACAATAATAGTCTAATATATATACAGCCCCATGTGTAACACACCAGACATAAGAATTCTAGACCATTTCCAGACGAACTAGAAACGTGATATTTAGCAAGCAGGTAGCTTGTACCTTGAAACCCCCGGTAAAATTGCCAAAATATACAATTTTAAATTTTAAAACCACTAATTTTGATCTTGAAAATTGGATATTTTAACATTGGGCTTATGGAGTTTCAAATAAAAACGAAAGAAATCGTAACAGCTGTAAACAAATATCCAGTAAACTGTCAAAGCAACTTTCACTTGGTAGAGTATAAACAAATTATAGAACTATTGAACAATGAAAACATCTAGAGTGGATTTAACCATAATGAATCTAAATAGTATACTATGTAAAAAATACTTGAAGGGTCATTGACCAATAATAACAACTGGAGCGACCCCAAGCGGGGGTCTGGGGGCGGAGCCCCCAGCGAGCAAAGTGAGTTCACTATATACTTTGACAGTTCACTTATTTATCATAAACAGCTGTTATGATTCTTTTGTTTTGATTTGAAACTCCATAAAACCAATTTTATTTTTTAAATTTTCAAATTTGTTTTTAGCGAATTTCCCCAATAGGGTAGAAGCTATTACCGTAGTCGGCATGGTAAGAACTAGGCCCGGGACTAAGTTAACTTTTCCTTTTGAGGTCCCCGGACCCCAAAAACGCCATTCGTTCAAAACTACATTAGAACCTCGCTAATTCGAACATCGATAATTCAAAAACCTCTATAATTAGTAATGTTTGTCTGATCCCCTCAGAAAACCTCTAAAATTTGAAAAATAATATACAGATAATTCAAAGTGATTTTTACGCTTAATGCAGCCTCTAAAATTTGAATTTGTATATACTCGAGCCTCTACAATTAAAATGTTGTTGCCGTAATTCGAACTGTTACCTCCAAAATTCGAAGTCAACCTCTACAATTCGAACTGCGTTACCGTTAGCCTCTGTAATTCGAATTCAGGACAAAAAACACGCCTGTTGAGTATTTTGTTCAAGAGATGTGTTTGAACTACACTATTCTGTCTAGCTTTTAAAAAATAAACTTGGACCTCTATAGTTTGAATTTTATTTTGACCTCTATAATTCAATCTCTCTACACTTAAAACAGGGACCTCCATAATTCAAATTTTATTTATTATGACCTCTATAATTCAAACCCTCTTTATTTCAAACTTCCCATGATTCAAAATATATTGTCTTTCCCCTGAAATTCGAATTAGCGAGGTTCTACTGTATATATATATATATATATATATACATATATATATATATATATATATATATATATATATATATATATATATATATATATTACAAAGGAATGAATGACAAATGAGCACGATAACTCTCGTAAGAATTGTACGATTTTGATGAAATTTGGTATACATGTCTAAAGCAAACTTTATGACTTAAGTTCGAAAACCAGACAGATCAATCTATCCAAAGGGGTATTTTGGGGGGTTTTGGACCACTAAAATGGGTTTTTAGAAATTTGCACATTTAATTTTTTTAAAAGACAAATTTTAGTTTTCACCATTGGATTCAGCTTAAAAAAACATATTATTTGGTCTTTTGATCATTGCCCTACGTCAATTGGTTACTGAGATATTGAAAGTGCTAAACACAGTACGTTGTGTAATGTTATATATTAATTATTCTCTATAAAAATAACATTGGGGATTAGTACGCAGATTTGCTGCAACAAGGTACACAAAATAATGGGTTTTTATGCAAATATCGATAGAATTCATCTTAGCGAAGCCACATACCAAGTTTCATCCATATACATTCATAAATAAGCGATATATAACATTTGAATTATTTTCTATAATAATAACATGGGGACCAAGTACTTAGGTTTGCTGCTACAGGAACCATTGGTGAAAAATTGTTTTTTGTGGAATCAACAATAAACCACAACCAGATGAAGCCATATACCAAATTGTGTCAGTTTATGTTCATAAATAAGCGAGATATACAATTTTTCTTTTAGCGAATTTCCCCTATGGGTAAGAAGCTATTACCGTAGGTCTCATCCCAGGTAGAAAAAATAACTTGAGGCAAGCTTGCCCAAAACTTGCCTTGACACACTTAAACACTTTCTACAAGTTTTCCGTGGCAAGCATCCAAACTTGTGAAAAGTTTGAGGCAAGCTTTCTAGTTCCCTCCTTCAAAACTTTCCAAAAGCTTTCCAATTAAGCTTTCAGAAAGCTTTCTTACAAACACATTGAGAAAGCCTTTCTGGTATGTTTGTGGTAAACTATCCTGGTAAGCTTTTAGAAAACTGTCCTGGTAAGCTTTTGGCAAATTTTCCTGGTAAGTTTATGTGTACCGGTAATACCTCAATAAAAACCTGGATACTATAATAATTAGTATTTTTGCACAACTAGTGCACAAAATTGTACTTCGCTGAATGGATATGCTAATATTAGTTGAAATAACTGAAAGAGTAGTTTGCATACTTTAAGAAAAAATAAACAATTTTCCCATTTTTTTCTTAAAAAAACTTGGTAATATTGTAATTACTGTGCATGAACCTACCTGGAATATCGCTCAAACACAACTTTGTGCTCTTACCAACAAATAAAACCTACCAACCAAAACAACTGCTATAAACTGTTAAATAAATCACTTATTTAATTACTAATGATTAATATAATGTTTCATAATCACACTCACTTCCTGTGAAATAATAATTGGTTTTGGACTTCTACTAAACAAATTGCTTGATTAATTATTAATTTTAAAAAATACTTAGGTCTATCGGCTAAACGTCTGTTAGTATTCAACAAAATTCTCAAAAACTTCATTGAAAACAAATAAAGTTGTCACCATAAATGTAGTTGCACAATATTGTTGTTACTATAAATGGTATTAATTTATACTACAAGCTTTCATTATTAAACAGATTAATAACGTTGTTTTCCTTTTTAATTCATTAGTAGACTGAAATACATTGGCCTTAGTATCCTTATCAAATTGCTACAAACTACATTGATATATAAAGGTGCCTGTCCAAAACCACTGCAATTATACCAAATTATATTTTTAAGCGAAGGTACAATTTAATGGAAAATATATCTATAATATTATAAAGAAGAGGTGGTTTCTGTCTGTCTGTCTGATGTTCCGGGTGAACGCAAAAACTACTGAACCGACTGGGCTGAAACTTTACACATTGGTAGATCTTGAACCCATGAAACACATAGGCCTATTCACTTCCTTAAAATCCCCTCGGGCTACGCCCCGTGAACGTCCTAAGTTTCAATGTTTACATTTCAGAACAATGTAAACATTCAGAAACTGTAGACACTTCCATTTACAGCTTAAAGAGCAGAAGCAAGAACAGCTGTTTCAAGCTAACTAAAATGGAAATTGTATTGACTAAAGAACGGGTAGAGAAAACCCCTGTGCGAAGAACGGGTACGTCAGCTAGTAATAATTAAAATAACTATACAATGTACGTTTAATTTTCTCCATTGATCTATTAGTCTTCACTAACAAGTTAATTTGTGAATCTTGCTGAACCAATGTTAAAATGGCTATTGGAATAATATAAGTACCGTACCAAAGATAGGAATAAACAACAATCTTTACATATTATGTTTTATATTATTTTAATTTAACTATTTACATCATGATCAAAATCAATTTAATTCCAAGCCGTCTTCTTCAATCTCCCTGGCTCCAATGGCTGCAGCCTCCTGTCATTTTTCCCTGAAAACAAAATAATATTCTTGAACCCAAAGGTTTTACGAAACCATCAAATTAATCATTCATAGATTCAATGTTTATAGTTTGGAAATAATTTTCTTCAACCTGAAAGGGGTTTCATGACAAACAAGCAACTAGTATTATTGTCAGAAAATGTTATTAAAACACAATGCATACCGTACAACCAATATTTTTAAATAACCGCAAATAATTATAAGACCTTTGTGTTAACACGCTCTTATTCAGTTTTTGATACAGGGTTCATACAACAAATTAAAATACCCCCGACGCAGCAAACCTGCGTACTCAGCGAATTTCCTATGCTTGAATATATTTCTTATTACCACATAAAGCCACTTGCCAAGTTTCATAAAAATACTTAAATAAATAACTGATATATAGTATTTTATTTATTCTCCATAATAATACATTAGGGCTGAGAACGCAGGTTTGCTGCAATGAGAAAGATTAAAATGTGTTTTTTTTTCAATTATCAATATAACTCAACCAGGTGAAGCTACATACCAAGTTTTAATGATTTATGTTCATAATTAAGGGAGATTACATAGGCGTAATTCGGGGGTGGCATGGGGGGGCAGGTGCCCCCCAATAATTTGGAGAACATGTTATTGTAATATGTATAAAGTCAAAATAATCACGATCACGACAACGTTTGCCCCTCCAATCAAAATACTGAAATTACGCTTATGGGGAGATATAAAGCTTTACGTATTCTCCATAAGAATAACATTAGGGATGAGTATGCAGGTTTGCTGCTAAGAGGATAATCAACAAAAAATCAATTTTTTGTACACATATACTAGGTGAAGCAACATACCAAGTTTCATCAGTATACGTTCATAAATAATCGAGATATCAAATTTTAAATATTCTCCATAAGGATAACATTGGATAACGTACTGTGTTTAGCACTTTGAATATCTCGGCAACGGTTGGACGTAGAATCACAATTGAAACACCAAAATGATTGTTTTGTAGAGTTAAACTAATTGGTAAAAGCAAATGTGAAGTTTACAGTAAAATTAATTAAGGAAAAGCTAAAAACCATTTTCCCATAAGATTAACATGGGAGATTTTATGAACACATTTTTTGGATTTTCTCCGCAACCACTTAACCTAGGTTCATGATTCAAAAGACTACATTATTTGTTTTTTTAAGCTCTATAAAATGGTTAAAACCAAAATTGTGTGTTTTAAAAATGTCAGGGTGAAAAGTGCAAAAACTGATTTTTGGAAAATTTTGAAACCCCATAAACCCCCTTTTTCCCCATGGTCCGATTTTTCTGGTTTTCGAACTTAAAGTCACGAATGTCACTTTACACATTTGAGCCAAATTTCATCGAAATCGGACGTTTTTTACGCAAGTTATCGCATTCACGGACATATATATATATATACTCGCTTCGCTCGCTGGAGGCTCCGCCCCCATACCCCTGTGGGGGCTTCGCCCCCAGGTCGCTATCAGGTGGCCCGGGTACCTCGCTCAGGTGAAAGTGGTGTCATATTAAGTGGACCAGAACCGACATTATACTACTGCTTGTACAAAAAATCTACAAATCAGCAGTTATTTAAATATGGCATATCTAAGGAGAACCAAAAGAAATTTTTTAAATTACAAAAATTACAAAACGAGCAATAAGAATTATTATGCATGCCAAACACGTTGAGCCAAGTCGGAAACTCTTTGAAAAGACACAAATTATAACAATTTTTGGACTTTAAATTATAGAAATTTTGAAATTATATGTAAATGAACTAAAGCGAAATGAAAAAATACAACATAATCATAATTATCACACTAGAAAACAATTCATCGTTCAACATAAAATCCACAGAACCACTACATATGAAAATTCACCCCAATACATAATGGGAAGAGTTATAAATCAAATTTTAAAAATTCACAAAATTGAAGTAATTGGAAGAACAGAATTAAGAAAATTAAAAGAAATTATAATGAACAATCCTTTATTTTCATTGGATGAATATTTTAAAGAAGAACCAACAAATTAAAAAAAAAGAACATGAAATAGTAGAAAATTTAATCTGCAGTAGGCCTATTTTTTAGACTTAAGATTTTTTTGTAAAAGCCTACACAATTTATATTTTTTTTCGGCAAATAAATATTATTATTAACAATATAAATAGTAGAGTTTGGGAATGTTTAAGGAGATTTGAGGGTTCAACGCACATGCATGCTATGTCTCATATACCCAGACAAATAATCTGCAACCCTCTCTCCTCCTAGACCTCCCTTACCACCCCACTTTCCCAACCCCTATATCCCTAGACCCCTGTGGGAGGCTTCGCCCCTAGATCGATGGGTTTGAATCATTAAATCTGTTCATGTGATAAAAAATGCAAAACCACCAAAAAACCCCCCACACAATTTTGAAATTCTAAAAATCTAGTGCTATCTAAGGGTGAAGGATACGAGATACGACAAAAAGTCAAAAGTCAAAGTTTTAGATCGTCTAAAATCCTTGGCAAGTGGAGGTATTCCGTTTATCAAAAGGACCATCCGTTCGTCCGCTAGAGCTAAAATAAAAAGGCACTATTTTTGACATATTCAAAATTTCCTCCATTTTTGATTTTTTGTATGTGGTTCCGATTAAAAATTATACCTTTTTGCAATTTTCCTGGGGACTTCCTGGGGGACGAGCTACATGTAGGCCTAATTCCACGTTTCTAGCTTATCTAGAATTACCTGAGTAAGTCGATAATACAGTTTGTCATTTATGGAACAATTAGTGTTTATAATTTTTTTGGGGTGTTTAATTATGAAAACATGTTAGTTTATCGACTATTTCATGAAGGGTAATGTATAAACATATTGAGTGCCAAATATCAAGCTTTTAAATACTAAATTAAAGTGATAGGAAATTAAAAACCACGAAAATAACCGTCGAAATTGCCTGAAATTTATAAAATCTAGCGCTATCTAAGGGTGAAGGGAGCGAGATACGACAAAAAGTCATAGGAACAAAGTTGTAGATCTTGGAAAATCTGTAGGTCATAGTGGTGTCCGTTTTTCGATAGGTTAATCCGTTCGGCCGCTAGAGCACAAAAACTGGAATTTTAAAATAAGCCTTTTTTGGGGGGTTTTAAATATTTTTTTAGGGGGGTGAAAATTAATGATGATACGTGCGGTAGTTAAAGATATACCAGTACCTTAGTTACAAAATTTCAACAAAATGTAGCAGGCTATGGGTTGTTAAAGGGACGGATTCAGAGATCCAAAGATTCAAAGATCCTCACACGTCAACCGAAGCTTATTGTGTGTCCCTTGTACGTTAGTATGGCAAACCAATGCCCGTACCCTTTACGAGATCCAGGAGTTTTTTACCAATACTAGCGTCCCTTTCATCACCTGGTTGCTTACAACCAAACAGAGCCCTTCTCCTTGCCCCGAGTCTCTCGCAGTCCAGTATGATATGCTTGGCAGTCTCTTCAGACTGATTGCAGAGCCTACACACCTGACTTTCATTTCTGAGTCCGAGAGTGTGGAGATGTTTCCTGAAATGGCCATGTCCAGTTATCAGAGCAATCAACTGCTTAACCCGACCTCTGCCCAACCTCACCAACCAGTTAGTGAAGTAAGAGCTAGTATCTGCTAGCAGCATTTTGCCAAGTGCTTGACCAGTATGACCTTGCCATTGCTGGCGATGTAAGTCCCTGGACCATTTGTTTATTGTGTGAAAAGCAGTTGTTTTGCTTATGCCACAGCTTGGCTCTGGACCAAAGAATGGCATACCGGAACCTCTTTTAGCAAGCTTATCTGCACACTCATTGCCACCTATGCCTACATGGCCAGGTACCCAACCAAGATGCACCGAGTTGCGTGTCGCGAGTTTGCAGAGAGTGTTGTAACATTCCCACACCAATTTTGACTTGATTTCGTTGGAGTCAAGAGCCTTGAGGGCAGCCTGACAATCTGACAAGATTACTATATGCCTGTCGCAATAGCGTCTGGCAATGCCGAGATTGGCACAAACCATGATGCCACAAATTTCTGCTTGAAAAATAGTACAGTGTTGTCCCAGACTTGCACAGAGTTCTGTTCTAGGTGATTCACTGTACACCCCGTAGCCAGATTTTCCTTCAATGAGAGAGCCGTCCGTGTACCAGACAAGGCTGCCCTTCCTGGAATATGGCCCTTCCTCAGATGTCCACTCTTCTCTGGAGCAGAATCCAACAGAAAAAGGTTTAGTGAAAACCATCTCCGTACTCATGACATCTGATGTCATATCAAGCACAGGGTTTTGAGCAACAGCTTTGGTGATGGTGCAATGGCCTGTTCCAGACAGGCCTTCCCTCCATTGGCCTGCGACTTTTAATCGATAGGCTGATTTTCGTGCTTCTGCCTTGATGAAGATATCCAAAGGCAGTAATCCAAGAGCAACTTCGAGAGCTGCTGACGGGCTACTCCTGAAAGCTCCAGTGACTAGAAGTGTGCCCAACCTTTGTAAACTTGTGAGTTTGGCTATGGCTGTAGTCTGGTTCACCTTTGTCCACCAGACTAGTGATCCATATGTGACTTGAGGCCTTATTACTGCCTTGTACAGCCACAGTGCTATGTGAGGCTTGATCCCCCACGTGGAGCCTACAAATCTCCTGGACGTCATGAGCGCCCATTTCGCCTTATGCAGTGTATTATTCAAATGATCATTCCAAGTCAGCTTAGAATCAATTGTCAGCCCTAGGTATTTGACTGTACCTGATACTTCAAGCCGTGTTGGTCCAAGTCTCAGCCTGGAAAGAGACTCCAGGTTCTTTTTCCTTGTGAACGGAACAACTACAGTCTTTGAGGGGTTTATGCTTAGACCCTCTCCAAGACACCAGACATTGACATATTGAAGATTGACATTCATGACATCAGCAACAATATTCGTGAACCTTCCCTGTACCATTAGGACTATGTCGTCTGCATAGCCCTGGACAAAGACGCCTCTGCTAGTGAGCTCACGAAGGAGACCGTCCACCACCAGGTTCCACAGAAGAGGCGAAAGTACACCTCCCTGCGGACAACCCCTCGTGGGTGCGATCACTATCGATTCACCTTGAAGATCGGCTCTAATCCGCCTGGAGCAGAGCACGGTCTCAATCCACCTCCATACAGCAGACTCAAGACCACGCCCACGCACCGCCCGGACCATGGCCGTGTAAGTGACATTGTCAAATGCACCTTCAATGTCCATGAAGGTGCATAGAGCGATTTCCTTAGCAGCAAGGCTGTCCTCCACCCTGCTAACAAGTTGATGCAGGGCAGTTTCGCAGGACTTACCAGACTGATAGGCATGCTGGTTTCGATGGAGAGGAGTACCTGAAAGCACTCCCTTTCTTAGATGTCTTTCTACCAGTCTCTCCAGCGTCTTCAAGAGAAACGATGAGAGACTGATAGGCCGAAATGATTTTGCAGTTGAGTAGTCTGCTCTTCCTCTCTTGGGAATGAAGACCACCCTACTGAGGCGCCAGGCTTGAGGAATGTACCCATAAGCCAGACTCGCTCTGAAGAGTTCGCACAGGAGGACCAAGAGAGCTTCCGGTCCTTGCTGTAGCATTGCCGGTATGATACCGTCCCCCCCAGGAGATTTGAAAGGGCCAAACTTGCTGATGGCAATCCTTTATTTTCATTGGATGAATATTTTAAAGAAGAACCAACAAATTAAAAAAAAAGAACATGAAATAGTAGAAAATTTAATCTGCAGTAGGCCTATTTTTTAGACTTAAGATTTTGTTGTAAAAGCCTACACAATTTATATTTTTTTTCGGCAAATAAATATTATTATTAACAATATAAATAGTAGAGTTTGGGAATGTTTAAGGAGATTTGAGGGTTCAACGCACATGCATGCTATGTCTCATATACCCAGACAAATAATCTGCAACCCTCTCTCCTCCTAGACCTCCCTTACCACCCCACTTTCCCAACCCCTATATCCCTAGACCCCTGTGGGAGGCTTCGCCCCTAGATCGATGGGTTTGAATCATTAAATCTGTTCATGTGATAAAAAATGCAAAACCACCAAAAAACCCCCCACACAATTTTGAAATTCTAAAAATCTAGTGCTATCTAAGGGTGAAGGATACGAGATACGACAAAAAGTCAAAAGTCAAAGTTTTAGATCGTCTAAAATCCTTGGCAAGTGGAGGTATTCCGTTTATCAAAAGGACCATCCGTTCGTCCGCTAGAGCTAAAATAAAAAGGCACTATTTTTGACATATTCAAAATTTCCTCCATTTTTGATTTTTTGTATGTGGTTCCGATTAAAAATTATACCTTTTTGCAATTTTCCTGGGGACTTCCTGGGGGACGAGCTACATGTAGGCCTAATTCCACGTTTCTAGCTTATCTAGAATTACCTGAGTAAGTCGATAATACAGTTTGTCATTTATGGAACAATTAGTGTTTATAATTTTTTTGGGGCGTTTAATTATGAAAACATGTTAGTTTATCGACTATTTCATGAAGGGTAATGTATAAACATATTGAGTGCCAAATATCAAGCTTTTAAATACTAAATTAAAGTGATAGGAAATTAAAAACCACGAAAATAACCGTCGAAATTGCCTGAAATTTATAAAATCTAGCGCTATCTAAGGGTGAAGGGAGCGAGATACGACAAAAAGTCATAGGAACAAAGTTGTAGATCTTGGAAAATCTGTAGGTCATAGTGGTGTCCGTTTTTCGATAGGTTAATCCGTTCGGCCGCTAGAGCACAAAAACTGGAATTTTAAAATAAGCCTTTTTTGGGGGGTTTTAAATATTTTTTTAGGGGGGTGAAAATTAATGATGATACGTGCGGTAGTTAAAGATATACCAGTACCTTAGTTACAAAATTTCAACAAAATGTAGCAGGCTATGTTAAAGGATTCCACAAAATACTGTGAAACTCAGTTCAGAGTATATCTAATTTAAAACAATTTTAATTTTTTAATTTATATTTAAATTTAACAACATAAATTTCTCCAGACTTTGGACAATAGCGGTACTTTTAAATTTCAGACCGATTCTAGGTCTGTAATGTTTTACCAAAATTTACAGGTTTTAAATCCGGTAATATTCTTGAATTATTGCTTACGTACAACATGTTTTAAGTGCACATCCAATCCAAAAAGAGATTTAAACCATGAAATGCTTTAACAAGCTTCAGATTTCAAACTTTTAGAAAATAAAGGTGTAAGATTTAAAATGTATACATTTGTTTATATGTACCTAGACGTTTGTAAGAAACCACCTTTAAACTTGTTTTCTGAACACATCAACCTTTATGAGGGTGAATCATATGATATCATTTTAAATTAGTCCTAAACAATATTTTGATATAGAAACTGATGTTTTTTCCTGGGAAGATTCTGAGACAACATAAAATCCAATCTGTGATCTGTGTGAGGGAAATTTGTGTAGGCAGTTTTGAAAGTAATATAATTTTGTGTAGCAGATAATGTTACAGACTAAATTACAATTTAGGGGTTTTCATGTTTTAATAATTTTGGTTTTACCTTTCAAAAAGTCTAGCAGCCGACACAAACATTTTAAGTTTGTTTTTAGATAACTTTAAAACCAAAAGGTATAAAACATCAGCTACGGAAAATGTGATCCATGGAGAAGTAGTAAAGTGTGGATAATTTGTAAACATAAGGATATAGGGTCAACATTGCATATTAATTAATCCTATGTTTTAGTTTAACGGGCGAGACAGTGACAATCATCTAGTTTAAATTAAAATCTTAGGCATAGGTACTTATTACTGTCCATGGGTGCAATAAATGTTTAGGTACCAACAAATGCCTCAAAAAGTTTACTTTGAGCCTGGAAATCTTGAATCTTGCCAAGCCCTAATCATTATATGGTTATTTTTTACTAAAAAAATACCAGTTGCTCGTTAAAGCTTCCATGGTCATGTCCCTGTGGTCCATAGTTTTTATGGCAAAGTTAGTTACCAATACTGGCAAAATTATATTATTAATAATTTTACCTTTTTTGAATTCTCGGAGTAGCTTGTTGCAGCCAACTTTTCATACTCCTTTTTATCACATCATTTGTGACCTCCTTGTGACGTCTTCTTACAGCGTCTGTAGGGCAAAAAGCAGAAACATTGTCACTAACTGTTAAAACATGTTTGGAGGGAGAGTATGTGTATGTGGAGTAGGTAAGAATTGTGATTGTAAGTAGGTAGTCAGGAAATATAACGTAGGTTAGTGTAGAGGAGGAAGGGCTGAGGTGACGGAAGCCCATAAGGGATTTAAGTTTTAAGGTGAGAATTTATGTAGGTAAGATAGTTAGGGGTAATAAACGGTATTAGGAAACTGACACACACTTTCTCCATTCTAGCCCACCTTTAATGAAAAATTACTTTTATTTTCTAAATATAGAATACAAAGCACGGTCGAAACAAGTTGTTTTCAAAAATATCCTCCCAAATGCTGCATTCTATCAGCTCAAACCAAAGTGAATGTCCATAAGCAATACATGGACCAGCAGGGCGAAACAGGGGGGGGGCGAATTTAATAATACCGTTTCTCAGCAAGAACCTAGGGCCAAAGAGGAACCTATATATGTCAAATTTAATCTCTGTAGGCCTTTTAGTTGTAGAGATTTCGTGATAGGTCTGTCAGTCAGTGGTATTTCGAAGATTAACATTGTACCACATACTGTGTTTGGAACTTTCACTTCAGTAACCCATTGATGTAGATGATCGAAATACCAAATTGTTTGTTTTTCAGTTGAATTAAATGGTGCAAACTAACATTTGGGCTTCAAAAATTATATGAACAAAGTAAAAAAAATTGTTGAGGTAGAAAACTCCACTTTTAAAATGGTGGGATCTGGCTGGTTTTCACACTCATGAAAATAGATGCTGCACGCAACAGGTTTATACCAAATTTCATCATGATCAGACTTTTTTTTTAAAGTTATGGTACACACACACACACACACACACACACACACACACACACACACACACACACACACACACACACACACAAACACAAACACACACATATATATATATATATATATATAAAGAAAATGTATTACAAATAAATTAAACCTTCTTCACAATTGAAGCTGCTAAAACAAAGGATTTTGACACAGTACAATTTTGGCATAAACTAAAACATATATATTACATTGGTTATTAAAAGATTTGTTGTTAGCTCTACATCAATTTTGTCATTTATCACATCAATACACACATCATTACATCAACCTTAATATTCAAATAACCAAACTGCTATATGTATCCAATACAGCGACATTTTGGATCACTCAAGAGTAATAAAGTAATATAATCTATTGATTAGTACACTTTGTGGGAAAACATCATTATTATTTTTTGTTTGATTTAAATCATTAACCATACAAAAAATAAAAACTCAAATGTACCGTATATAGCCTAAAAAATATAGCTAGGCTTTAGCTGCTGATTTTCAGCATTCGATAACGGCGAATATACGTGAAAGTTAACAATATTTCCCACCGAAATAAAGCCCAAGTTACAAATAATATAGGTTAGAGTTACAGAGAGACAGGATTTAAGTTAGCTTTTACAGTCGTTGCATGACGAGTTACAAACGTAAATAGCCTACATTTTTTTCACAGATGGGATTCCAACACAAAATTGCATTACTTAACAAATTTTTGGGAAAAAATTTCAAAAAGAGGAATTTTAAATGTTTCTTGGAAAACCCTCGGATTTATATTTTTACCCTCAAAACCAGGTAATCTCTGGGGAAATCCGGTGTGATGGCAACCCCAACTTATACCAGTAGGCTAGCCTCATTTAATTCATAATGCCAGGAATACATTATACCGGTACTTAGTTGACTAAGATTGAGTAGACGATAAGATGTGTAGGTACGGTATGTGTATCACTAAACAACTGGGTTAGGCCAATATAGGCTTAACACAGTCTAGTTGTATAAGAAGTTAACTTAGCCTATAAGAGACATTGCCTAAGTTAGCTGAACAAAGTTGGGTTAAGTAAGGTAACCCCTTAATAAAGTAGATTCACAATAGTCTAGAATACAAACCACCAAAGTTAGTGATTCACATTTATTGTACTAGTACGCTTTATATTAATTCAATAAAGCATCATCTTGATTATCGATGACAAGCTCAATTCAGGTCCTACCTTAGACTGCTATTACCCAACCTAGGCCGAGGCTGTTGGAACTTGCCACTTTCTTTAGCCAAACAACTTCACACACGATTATTTTTCATGCAGAATATATGAGAGAAATATAATACAAACCCATTATCTACTTATTTTGATTTGCTTTGTTAGGATTGATACCATATGAGCTATGAGCGAGTACATCTATGCAATAAAATCGTACCGGTAGACTTTATTAACATTATTATACTAGAGTTGCATATAATTTACGTGACAACACAATCCTTACCTGATATTATGATGATATTATTCCCGCTTGCCGTTGAACAAAGAATCAAATTAACAAGTAAGTTAAACAGAGAACTTCTGCACTTTTCTTCCTTGGCTAACACAAATAAACATAAACAAAGGCGTAAGAGTAATGGCGGCCGGAATATCAGAGCGCACCCGGCAAATTACGCCGCTAGCGCTGCAAGCGGAGAATCGAGAAGTCTCTTATGTTCCGCGGAAAGTATTCTTCAAACTGTGGCCGGACAGCCAACGGCACACTTTCCCAGAACGCATTGCACAAGCGTTTCAAATGTTTTATTCGGAAAGTTTTTCCTGGCAATTCTAGGGCAAGGCTTGCCGTAAACTTACGTGTTACCTGGGATGGTAAGCCTTAAGCCCGAGACCATGATAACTTTTCATTTTGAGGTCCCCAGATGCCAAAAACACCACTCGTTCCAATTTATATATATAAGTGACCGTAAGCACGATAACTCTCGTAAAAAAGGTCTGATCTTAATGAAATTTAGTGCAAATGTGTAAAGCACCATTTATTTGAACGAGTTCGAAAACCATATGAATCGCACCATCCGAAGGGGGTTTTCGGGGGGTTTTGTACACCAAAAATGGTTTTTTTTCGGGTTTCTACATCTCATTTTATTTAAATCAAATTATAATTTGTACCATTGAATTCAGCATACAAAACAGACAATTTGGTATTTTGATCATTGCTCTACGTCAATTGGTTACTGAGATATTGAAAGTGCTAAACACAGTACGTTGTCTAATATTATTCTTATGGAGAAAAATAAAAATTGTATATCTCGCTTACTTATGAACATAAACTGATGAAATTTGGTATATGGCTTCATCTGGTTGTGGTTCATTATTTTTTGCACAAAAAAATTTACCTACTTGAGTTATATTGATATTTGTATAAAACCCCATTGTTAGAGTTCCTTGCTTCAGCAAACCTGCACACTCAGCCGCCATGTTATTCTTATGGAGAATAATTAAAATGTCATACCTTGTTTGGTACTTTGGTATTATACGGATGCCACCCTTATACAGCGCGCTGCGGCAGTTATGTTAGGATGGGTTATCATAAAAATGATTGTAGGACTTTCCTGGTTTCGTTACAAATCGAATGATACCTTATGAGTCATACTTCCGGCCGCCAAACCCCCTCCAAATAGGCCAAGGTCAGGTCGTTGACCGGAGCGCGCGCATCACCTGTCACCGCCTGTATCTGGGTCAGTGTCATGAGTGATTTATTGCCGTGCACTACGTTACATTTGTTTTCGTAATGAGTGACGTTCTTTTGGCGTGGGATTTACCTCGAAATGAAGAGGAAACCGTACGTATTTTTATGATAACCCATCCTAACATAACTGCCGCAGCGCACTGTATATTTGGCGGAATACATGTGGCGATCGGGTGTGGCTGCTAGCGGCGGCGACGCATTCAACACGATCCTAGCGGACATCGCTGCCTTTTGGGAGGCACAACACAAAGACCACTCATCAGAATGATGTAAAATTTTTACAGTAAGTCAATAAAAGTAAGTTTTTTCAAATTATGTAGTTATCCTTTGTATCCAGTAAAAATTAACCTCCAAAAATAGTGGCATCCGTATAATACCAAAGTACCCATTGTTTATTTATGAAAGTATATTGATGAAACTTGATATGTGGCTTTATGTGGTATTAAGATACATATATATGCATATTTATGCATTGGAAATTTGCTGAGTACGCAGGTTTGCTGCTACGGGGGTATTTATATATTAAGATGTATACAAAATCTTGGACCTTGACACAATGACTCGTGGATTCTAAGAAGTGGGTCAAAGAGTTTTAATTTCTTCCTAGATTATATTTAACATAAGATACTACTTTTCTTTTCTTTTTAAAATGAGGCAATTTATTCTTCTTAAAAAAATGGAATGATTTAAGCCTTATTGTTTTTTAAGTTCTGCATTTATAGGTTGCCTATGTATTTGAACAACCGTATCAAGCTACAATAACAATGGGAGGCCTGGGGGGCACAGCCCCCCTCCCCCCAGTAAGGTTAATGTGTTACATTAAAACCTCTGGATTAGAGTTTAAAATATTTTGGCATTCAAAACCAATTGACTGATTTTAAAACGTATTGTTCATAAAGTTCTGTACTTATACTTATAGATTTTTACAGCAATATTAAGCTACAATAAAATAAATATCCTGATGGGTCCTCCAGTGGAACCAAAGTGTAAATAACTACTTTTAAACCACGTGCTCTCACTGATTGGGGACTTTATTGCCGCCAACATATTATATTTTATCAAAATCTTCAGCTAATATTATTATGAGGGCCTAGATGATACAGCCCTCAGTGAGACTGAGGGGTGAGTAACTACTTCATATGCACTTTGTCTGACTGATTGACAGATTTCAGGCCTCATTGTTTGTCATGTTCGGATTTGTGTGTCATTGTCAAGCTGCAGTTATAATGGAGGGCCCATGAGGTATATTGTCAATTGAAACATTTTTTTGGTATTTTACGCGATCACTCAATCCTTATACGCGATATAAGAGCGTACTCCTAGTTTATCATTATCACAATGTTAATATAAGGTCCCAGAATATTGCAGTCTCTTATAAAAATTTACTTGATTTTGTCTTTCCGCAACACACTTGGAAAAAGAATTTTGAAATGTATCAAACGCTAGAATTGAAGCTAAAAGTCCACAGCCCTTCATGGCAGATTTACTCGAATATTAATTGAGTCAAATCATACAGACCTTTTCTCAAAGTTGGAATAGATTTTAAAGGTTCATTCTTAATTAAGAGTGAATGAAGAAAACCTCAGATCCACAAGTCTTACTTATGTCTCATAATATGTTTAACTACTAAACACCTGGAAGTTGTATCGGACCCCTCAACCGAAGCATTTCTTGCTGCATTCAACCATTTCATAACAAGAAGAGGTTTGTGTTCAGAAGTCTACAGAGACACAGAGCTAAAAGCACATTAAACAAACTTTACGAACTATTAAATAACTCTGAAGTTGCAACCAAACTTTAAAAGTTTGGAAAAGGGGATATATTGACATTGAAATCCACCATCCGTACCCCATTTCGGAGGTATTTGGGAGGCAGGAATCAAATCTGCCAATTCATTCTTACTTCTAGTTGTAAGAGATGAAATACATAAAAGATTTGTTTCTTCAATTAATTCAACCGCAAAGCATCACTGCATCAAACCGATAGTGTTCAAAACCATGTTTTTAATCCAACCACCATACAAAAAAGATTAATAATTTCAAATTTGCCAAATAACTTATATTATACTATCTGTTATCCGGCAGACGTCATGCCTTTGGCTATTACCAACCAAAACCAATATCACCAAGATCACCTGTTCAAGTAAACATGTTATTAGCTTTTATGTAAACAACAATATCTTTACATAAGGTTTATATGGGAACCCTTCTGGGTCTCTTGGGAGGAACCCAATTGAGTTAGGACAAAATGGATGGCTTAAAACCCTTCTTCGTGAAATTTTACATTATATATACCAAGTTTCATGGCAAACGGTCCAACGGTGTCCGAGCCCATAAACTTCAAATATAAATACAAACAAACAAACCAACATCATTTTTCATAAATATAGATAACACACAGTTAAAAATTATAGTTTTACTACTACACTCATGGCATTAGACCTGGAACATATCAGAGGTTCAAACTTAATGCTTTAATAAACTAACAGTAGTTGTTAAATTGCATTGGTAAAGAAAATGTTTAGATTTATGAAAAACATTTTTGTCACAGTGCTTCAAAAAAAGCTGTTTTCAACACATGCGTTGAGATGCTAAACTTGTTCTTTTTACTCATAGGATTAACAGCTGACGACCTTGGCCGAAAAGAGCTGTAATATTGACCAGCTTTATTTTGAAGATGTTTTTCGTCCTAGGACTAAAACTTGTGTAACAGCGGTTTGTTTAGAGTAGCAATAAGGTCGATATGGAAGCAAACTTTTAATGGTTAAAGAAGTAAACAAAATTTAAGTTTTTGAGAAATGTTTATATTAATATTGATTGCAGTATGACAAAAAATATAGTTCATCACTAGGACCAAAAGTGGCTTTTTGATCCTTGCTCATTTCCCAGCCTCGGCCGTTAAACTTGAGCTCAGATTGAAAAGTGTCATTTTTGGTGCTAGTAAAATATACCATTTCTTGTAAACACAGCAATCAACCTAATCATTCTGTTTGTTTTGTTTATTTTTTTGGAATTAGGAGTTTTTAATAAATAATAAGATGTAATAGTATCAAAAATATTTACAATTCACTATTTATAACATTGAATCAATATACAAATTACTAAATTGCTTTGTTTAGTTTCTAACTTAACTTTCAAATTTTAAACATAAAAACTTGTATTACAGTACAATATTGTCATCACTTCCTCTTTTAGCTCCTACTTAAAGTAAAATCTAAAAAAATATTAATATCTATACGATACTCTTTATATATTTTGGCTTTTAATTTAAATAATTACTCTAACAAATAATCAAAACAAAAGATTATTAAGTTCAGTAAGTGCAAACGAGTATCTCTAGTGATCTAGTAAATCTGGGTGTCGACAAGAAGGCCAGTGGTGATTAATCCAAGCAGCAATTTCAGGCTGGGTGTTGACAAGTAGGGCAGGTTCTACTTTGCTGCAACAACAAATTACAAGTTAATTTATCAAATGGAAATATACATTCAATAGAGATTCTTCTGTAGATAATAAGAATTTAAGAGTTATGTGATGGCTGTCACACTGCCTATTGATTGGTCTCATTAATTAAATTACAATTTTTAAAATATAAAAGAAAACGTGAAGACAGTAACGGATACCCAGGAGTGACAAAGTCATCCCATGTCAAAGCTTTGGTCAGGGACCACTGGTCACCTATTTTCTGACTTGATGAAATGTTTAGATAATGATCTTATACAATTTGTATAGTGTACATAAAAAACAACTCAGCTCAAATGGTTTTTGTAGTATCCTATCCTCAAATACAAACAATGCCTGTTTATTTGTTTGAACAATTTATTTTGGAATACAATCGAACGATTTTGTAAAAACATAGAAATTCGGAGCTTTTGGAAGTAAAAAATCTATTAGTAAAAACCTCATTATGAGGAAAATTCATAATTTTGAAGTTGGAAAGAAGCTCAATGTAACAAAATTACATTTATGTAAGTAACATTTGTGGAGACCTAATACACACCATCTACAAAACCAACCACCTGAACCTTACTGCAGTGTATGCCCTTAAACATTATATTTTTGTAACCAGACACAGGGTACAGTGCTGCTTCCTAAAGACACTGTGTGCATATACGGTGTGTTCATATTTCATGCTCACCACTGGATCTCGTAAACTATAATAGTTACAGGGAAGGTTAAATTACCTAAGTATTGCATGATTAAAAACTAAATAAAATGGCACAAAGAAATCAAACATATTCCACCAAATTCGATCGCTAAACTCAAAAAACCATTTTTGACCAAAAACAAAAATTGCTTATAACTTTATTATTTCTCAGGATTAAACCACAATATCTCCAGGCCTTTTTTTTAATTTTTTATTTTTAAGGGTAATTATCCCCCCAAAAAATGCCAAAAAAAACAAGAAAAATCAATATTTTTCTCAAAAACGGCTCTAACGGTTTTCATTAAACTTTAGTGGTTTGTAGAGCTTTAGGATTCCAACAAAATGACAACACCTGCATTTCTGGAAAAATTCGGGTTCAGAAATTACAGGACTTAACACGTTCGCTACCGACTTCAAATTTGGACTTTCAATATAAACCGATGTCACGTATTTGTGACGCTCCGGTTTTTGCTATAGACCGACGTCACATAGCTAACCACAGCCCAACATCACGTATTTGTGACTCGAGCCTATTGTTACTAAATACGCTTTGGCTGCCTGTCAGTGTATTTGATCGTCTTTTTAACTACATATCGGGCTATAAGAATGTCTGTCACATATAAGGGTCGCTTGGTCTGAGCATGAGATGTTTCGTTTTGACTCCAGGGGTGTGTTAGCCAACCTGTTGTTTACATTACGTTGAACCACGTTTGAGATTCACGTGATTCTAACCCTCGTGTTATTCGTTTGTTTATGTTATAATAAACTGCTGTTGAGTGATGAATGAAGAAGGTAAAACACGAAAAGTAAGGAAGAGGAGAGATGTCATGACTTTAAGTGATATTGATCGTGTGATAGACGATGATTTTAGTGAGGGGACTTTATTTAGTTCTGAATAAACTTAAGTTGTTTAACTGAATAGTGTTTCTTTATTTTCTTAGCAATACAATTTGATACATTTTATCTTTGAGTCACACATGTGTGACAATCGGTCAGCAGTACAATTCATATCTATTTTCATCAGTAGAACAACGCTATATAGACCGACGTCACATATATGTGACGCATAATAAAAATCTAATGAGTCAGATGTTGTTCATTGGTATTTTGAACCATAGTAACAGTTGAAACTTTCATCAAAAATTTGGTCTGGAGGTACTTTTTATATTTTGGAATTGGTCTATTCTGGAAGTATATAATTTACAGTTGGTACGCTACGAACACCCATGCGTTACACAAACGTGACGCTCGGTAGGGAACGTGTTAAAACATCCAAAATTCAGTTTTTTGGATTTTTCATAAAAAACATATATTTAAAAAAAAGATTACTATTCACCATTAAAAAGAGCTCAAAAAACTAAATAAATTAGTATTTTGAATTACTGTTTTACGATTGCATGTTGCAGAGCAAATTTAAATTATCATTTTGAGGTAAAAACAGTACGTTGTCCAATGTTATTCTTATGGGGAATAAAAAAATTACTATATATCTCTTATTTACTGATCAATTTCATTAAAACTTGATATCCATTAACTTAAGTTAGCATTGACAAACAGAGGAAGTTTGAAATATGTTGCCACTTAACCTTGTGGGGGGGATGAGGGGGCATTTTCCCTCTTTTAACCACTGAGTGTAGCAAAGGATACTGTAGTGTCTCCATAAAAGGGATTTGGGTGGATATTTTTGAAAACAACTTATTTAGAAGATTTTCTGTACATTCAACCGTACTTTATATTCTATATCTAGTAAAACAAAGTAATTTTTCTATTAAAGTTAGGCTAAAAGGGAAAGTATGTTGATGGATATGATGTACTGGCCCTAACATAAAAGTAGTAGATTTATGTTTTACAGCTGATTTACTGAAAACAGCTGATTCACAGAGAAATCAGCCTGTTTAAAAATGTAAGAAAATCATTAAGATTTACATATTTTTAGGGTACTTTGGTATTATACGGATGCCACCCTTATACAGCGCGCTGCGGCAGTTATGTTAGGATGGATTATCATAAAAATGATAGTAGGACTTTCCTTGTTTCGTTACGAATCGAATGATACCTGATGAGTCATACTTCAGGCCGCCAAACCCCCTCCAAATAGGCCAAGGTCAGGTCGTTGACCGGAGCGCGCGCATCACCTGTCACCGCCTGTATCTGGGCCAGTGTCACGAGTGATTTATTGCCGTCCACTACGTTAAATTTGTTTTCATAATGAGTGACGTTCTTTTGGTGTGGGATTTACCTCGAAATGAAGAGGAAACCGTACGTATTTTTATGATAACCCATCCTAACATAACTGCCGCAGCGCGCTGTATATTTGGCGGAGTACATGTGGCGATCGGGTGTGGCTGCTAGCAGCGGCGACGCATTCAACCCGATCCTAGCGGACATCGCTGTCTTTTGGGAGGCACAACACAAAGACCGCTCATCAGAATGATGTAAAATTTGTACAGTAAGTCAATAAAAGTACGTTTTTTCGAATTATGTAGTTATCCTTTGTATCCGGTAAGAATTAACCTCCAAAAATAGTGGCATCCGTATAATACCAAAGTACCATTTTTAGTAACATGCTATTACAAAAACCTTATTTTATTACATTGTTAATCAGCTGGTTTCTCAGTGAACCAGCTGTTTTATGTAAATCAGCTGCAAAACAGATTTAATACTTTTATATTGGAGCCAGTACAACTTATCCAACAAATGGTTGCTAAAATAGGTTTTTGCGAATTTCCCCTAGGGAAGAGGACTGTTACCGTAGTCGGCATGGAAAGACCTAGGCCCGGGACCATGATAACTTTCATTTTTGAGGCCCCCAGATGCCAAAAACACCATTCTTCAATATATATATATATATATATAAAGATGAATCTTCATATTTTAACAAAGTACCCTTTTTTATTTTTTTTAAACATTTTATTTATATATTTATATGTCCATAGTCACAATAACATTCATAAAAATGGTCTGATCTTGATGAAATTTGGTATACACGTGTACGCAGTATCTATTAGCGAATTTCCCCTATAGGGAAGAAGCTATTACCGTAGTCGGCATGGTAAGACCTAGGCCCGGGACCATGATAACTTTTCGTTTTGAGGTCCCCAGACCCCAAAAACACCATTCGTTCGATACTGTATATATATATATATATATATATATATATATATATATATATATATGTGTCCGTGAGCACGATAACTCTCGTAAAAATGATCCGATTTTGACGAAATTTGGTATAAACATGTAAAGCAGCATTTATGACTTTAAGTTCGAAAACCAGACAGATCGACCTATCCGAAGGGGTATTTTGGGGGGGTTTTGTACCCCAAAAATGGGTTTTTTGAATTGTTTACATATATTTTTTTAAAAAGTCAAATTTTAGTTTTAACCATTCGATTCAGCTTAAAAAAACACACAATTTGATATTTCGATCATTCCTCTACGTCAATTGGTTACCGAGATATTGAAAGTGCTAAACACAGTACGTTGTCTAATGTTATGGAGAAAAAGAAAATTTTTGTATCTCGCTTATTTATGAACGTATACTGACAAAACTTGGTATACAGCTTCATCTCGTTGAGGTCTATTGATATTTGCTCCAAAAAATCTTTTTTTGCATAACTCTCCCGTAGCAGCAAACCTGCGAACTCAGTCCCCATGTTATTCTTATGGATAATAATTAAATGCTCTGTCTCCCTTAATTATGAACATAAATGAATAAAAACTGGTATACGACTTCACCTAGTTGAGTTATATTGATATTAGCATAAAAACCCATTTGTTGTGTTCCTTGTTGCAGCGTACTCAGCCCCAATGTTATTCTTATGGAGAATAATTAAAATTGTATATATCGCTTATTTTTTAATATATTTTTATGAAACTAGGTAAGTGGCTTTATGTAGTATTAAGACATTTATATCTCCATTGGAAATTCGCTGAGTATGCAGGTTTGCTGCGATGGGGGTATTTTCAGAGTTCGAGAACCAGACAAGTTGCTCTATTTTAAGGGTGGTTTTGTACCCCAAAAATGTTTTTGCTTTAATTTTTACATATATTTATTTTCAAACCCAAATTTTGGTTTACACCATTAAATTTAGCATTAAAAAAATTTTGGTATTTTGATCCACTCTACATCAATTGGTCACCGAGATATTGAAAGTGCTAAACACAGTACGTTGTCCAATGTTAATCTTATGGAGAATAAATAAAATTGTATATCTCGCTTATTACTGAACATATATTATTGAAACTTGGTGTGTCGCTTTAAGTGGTTGGGGTTTACTGATATTTGCATACAAAACCATTTTTTGTGGTCCCCATGGCAACAAACCTGCGTACTCAGCAGCTATAATGTTATTCTTATAAACAATAAGAAACATGTGATATCTTGTTTGTTTATAAATATAAATTGGTAAAACTTAGGAGTGTTGCTTCATCTAGTGGGGATTCATTGGTATTTAAATAAAAATGTGATATCCGTTGACCTTGATGCAGCAAACCTGCATACTCAGTCCTAATGTTTTTCTTATGGAGAATAAATCAAATGTCACATCTCGCTTATTTATGAATATGCTTTGATGAAAGTTGGTAAGTGGCTTCATAAAATAATGAAGTACCATTTGAAATTTGCTGAGTATGTAGGTTTGCTGCAACGGGGGGTTTGTTGAATTATGGACTTATTTAATGAACAAAACACCACATTTGCAGCATTTTTGTAATCAGGGAAGACTTCTTTAAAATACAAATATAAAATCACTATACTTGCATTAAAGATTTCTGACTTGACCATTTTATATCAGAAACTGAGTGTATTGTTTAGGGATGGTTGAATAAGATCCAAGTGTCAAAAATTCAGTCTCAAGAGGTCAGGGCCAGAAAGTCCAAAACTACAGTCTCAACAGTAAGAATTTTGAGTGTAGCCTACTTAGTACAAAGTTTTGTAAAAGACTGTCTTGGACCATTTGAGAAAAGTAAAATTAAATATAAATTAGAGTGTCAAAAGGTCCAGGAAGGAATTTGTTGTCAGGGGAATCAGTTTCACTCATTGCATTCATCCTTAGAAGTTGCTTATGACTTTCTGAGGGGGTATAATTATAATGGACGGATACCATCAATCAAACATACAATATAAAGTCTTTCAAACAACTGTGTAATTTAAGCGTTATTCAAATTAAAAATAAAACATTAATTTTGAATAAAATACTCCATCAAAATTTAATGTAGGACTATTTAATTAACACAATCAACTAAAATCTGGTAAAACACGACGAATGTCCCAAACTTTCCTTAAATTAAAACTTGACATAATTTGCTAAAATATAAATAATTATACGGCCGGTTAAATAAAGTCATGTTGATTTCAAACAAAGTTTAATAACCTTCGATTTTGGGGCATATTGTGATTATTAGTAGAATAGGAAATCAAACAAATTGATTCACATGACTAAATATTAATTGGTATTTATTTACTAATAACTATCAGTAGAAACAGCAAATATCTGTGCGGAAAATTAATGGTTAAATGTGGATATTCCACATTTGTTTTAATATATCCATATTTATTATAAATTCAGCAAAAAACATACAAAAATTAAACCCACAAACAAAATGAAAGCGAATAAAATATCCAACAAACACGTTCTTTGTATTTTGATGTAGGATTAACGGTTTAACAGTCATAGGCTTTACAATCAGTATAAATTAACAACAACGAGACTCTTTGGTAGTTTCCCTTAAACTCTAGGTAAAATAAGATAAGGGTCAAGCCAAATGAAAGCACCCAATTTCAAATTAAAGTATTGCTGATAGATTTGATTTGTTTGTAATATATTTAGAATAAGTCTTATGACACCTATAGAGTCACTATTGGGGGTTATTTAATTTTTTTCATGTCCTATATTTTTTCAGGCGGCCATTTTGCTTAGGCAAAACAGTAATTTTTGCATTTTGAAGAGGTTTACGGAACTTGAAATATTTTCCTTAATTACAGAGATATCAAAATGAAATAAAAAATAAGGATAGTAAAAAAAAAGAGTAGGCCTAAACACCTCTCATACTTCAAACTTTTTCTACATGTACTCTAGTATGAAGCCTACAGGCACACAAAAGCTTTAAAGTGAGTCTTAGTTCTGTTTAAGAATTACGATGCTTTAAAGTTGGCGTTTTGTTTTGTTTTAACTTTCGTTTTCAACAATTTTTTAAAGCTATTTCTTTAAATGTAAGCTTAAACATTATAGGGATATAAAATGTAGGGTCTTTATGAATATTATTCTGGTTTTTATTTCATTTTAATATATCTGTAACTGTGGAAAATATTCAAAATTCTATAAACCTCTTCAAAATACAAAATTGGCTCTTTTGCCTAAACAAAATGGCCGTCCAAAAATATATAGGACATGAAAAAAATGAAATAACCCCCAATAGTGACTCTACAGGTGTCATAAGACTTATTCCCAAAATATTGCAGAAAATTCAAATCCATCAGCAATTACCCTTGGATGACCTGAAATGGATTGATCCATAAACAGATCGTCAACCTGGGCAAAATCACAAAAGAAGCATTTTGTAGAGTTTTTAATACGAAATTACTCTGTAAAGTACCCAAAATCGCACAAAACCAGGCAATGGGAACACATTGAAAATTCAATTAAAAACGGTGGCTGAGTATATGTATGTCCGGCACTTTCAATAATCCGGCATCGGTCTAAGGATTCTAAAAAATGTTTTGTGCACTGTATGAGCGTTCGGCAGAGTTCGGGCGCGATCGCCGAGTTCGCGGGCAATCGGCAGGAGTAACTGTACTGTAAAATTAAGATATAATAATGTAAATCTATTTTCTTTGGTGAAATGTTTGTTTTTTACATTTTCCATGACTGCTGAAATCAGAGAAATCTCAATAAATAATGAACCAGTGATAGCCATTTGACTTTTTGACTATTTTCAGTGTTATTTCCGTTATTCTCGCAATAACGGCTATTTCTTGACGGCGCTCAGTAATCCGGCACTGCCAAAGTCCCTAACATGCCAGATTAGCGAGCTTATACTATAGTAGGTATTAAAACCCTAATTCTGTTACTTATTAATGATTTTTGGCAAATAATGTGTGCATGAAAGAAGGCAAATTGCTTCAAATCTTTTGCATTTACAATATTATTTTTTCGGTTAAGTAACTACAGTCCAGGCAAATGGGAGTTTTACCAGGAAAGTTTTGCGTAAGTTTTGTTTTTTGCTATTTCTTATGTATTTGTAGGTGCTGAATCCGAATTTAAATTTTGCATAAAGATATCTCTGCCGCTAAAGCCGCCATTTTGAAAAAATCTTAAAAAATAGGCAATAATCCAGTTTTGTTCAAATGTCTCGTTAAACGTTTGTTTTAGAGCCTAATGTGTCCGATACTATATTTAAGACGACAACATAACAAACAACTTTGGTCCTACATTTTGTGGTGCGATGCGTAATAACGCCGCTAGAGCGCGCCATGTTTTGTTATAAATTTCATATGTTGCACTACACCCGTGCGCCTCAAGTTTCTTTTGCAAATTACGTGGTTCTGCGTCGGTTTGCGAATAAAATGCTAATGGGTCAACATCACCAAATGAGATAACTTCAGTCTCGTATGAAATTTCCATAAAATAAAAATATTCACTCACAATTGTTGTTGTTTTATTTTAAATAACCTTTATCTCTCCTTAAAAACTAAGTTTCAATACCTATAAATTAATAATATCATGAAAAAACTAGGTTATATGTGTTTATTTACCTTTCCGGTCACTGTCGCCTACAGTAGTGTCGGCTGTTTCACTTAAAATAAAACTCACTAAAGGACGTAATAATTCACCAGACACAAATTAAATCATTCACCTGTTGCTTCTTAAAAGAACAGTAAACAGCTGAGTATTAAAAGCAGATGTTGAGAAAGATATTTTTCACTAAAAGCTATCGTCTGCAAACAGTACCGGGGGAGTGAGAAGTAAAAGAACTGAAGTGGAAATTCAGGAATCCTTGAAAAAAAGCCCGCGAACTCGGCTCTCTAGTTGTGGGAGAGTCTTGTGTAGTTGTGGGTTCAATGTTATTGTGAAGAAAAATAAGATATTGTTAAATTTTGAAGCCAAACCAGGTACAATAATCATGGTATTTTTATTCATTACCATTAGGGTCACTCTGATATATGACAATTATGCACATAATAACTTGTAATAAAGTAACTGTTCACGATTTCAATCAGATGCTAATCCTAACCTCCAAATACAAATGTAATATTGTATCAACGAGGTGATTTATATCTAGAAACAGCGCCGAAATTATGTCCGGTCACACTCCGTCCTGTCAGGTGACCGGTCAGGAATTTCAGTGACCGGAATGAAAAAAAGTGACCGTAATGGAAATAAAACAATAGAAAGCTAAATTTAAACCTATAATACTTGTATATTAACAAAACAAAGGATACTTTATTATTTTACTTTACATCAAATAAAATTCAGACTAAATAAAAATGTATAATGCACTATTTTTAAAGGTGTTTAAAAGTTGATTCCTGGGATTTTCTGTCATCAGTATATAGCGACCCTAACCAATAATCAATTCTCATCTATTTTTGGAATATACACTCAACTAAAACTAAAAGCGTATTTAGGTTTTGTTTTTTGCACAATAATTAATTGTACCCATTATTTATAATTTGTACCTACCTTCGTCATGGTAACAACAATAATAATTATTCACTCAATCCAGGTACGGTAATATATTATGAGTAAAGTAGTTACAAAATTATGATTGTATTGTATACAATAAAAAGTAGGTAATAAGGTACAATAAAATCTTGTAACAGATTTACGATTTTAAAACCCAATGTTGCAGCCATGTTATTTTTTTCAGCGTGCAGCTTCAGTTATGGCTCCATCAAAAAAATTATCTGCTAAAGAAAAGCACGAAAAACAAAAGGAGTTAGCAAGAGAAAAACAAAGAAAGAGACGTGCAAAACTCACTGCTGAAGAACTAGAAAAAAAGACAATATGACAGAATCAGATACATCAAAGAAAAAGAACAGAAGAAGAAGAAGTCGATAAAAGAGATGTCAGAGAGAGAGCAGCGAAAAATTCGAAAGCTTTAGAAGGAACAATATAAGAAAAAAAAGAAAAAAGGCATCAGTTTCTGCGGCATTGGCTAATACACCGCCAGTTTCTCCAAATCCCGATAATCTTGTTGAAGTCCGGCGTGAATCAAGTCAAAAAAAGCGTGGAAGAAAGGCCGTCAGGAGAGATAGGAGTAAAGCAAATAGAACTGTTCATAAACAAATGAAACGCATAGAAGAACTGGAACGAAGAGTAAGAAAGTACAAGAAAAGATTAGAACGGCAAAAACAAAAATTGAATCCGACTACATCACCATCTCCGAGAAAACAGGTGAAAAACCTTGTTGGAAGAAGTATTGTATCGCCTAAAATAAAAAAAACAACTGTTTTTAGGCTTAACACTTCAAAAGCAATTGGAAAAAAGGCAGAAAAGGTGACAGGCCAAAAAAAGAAAGGACAACAGTTCAGAAAAGTTATTGGCAATGAAGTATTAAAAAATACCGAGTGCAGAAATATTTCAGAAAGATACTTCCTTACAGATCAAACAAGATGATACAAGAAAATCCATCAGAATATAATAGAAAAAAAAGATCAGCTATTAGAGATGCTATGTCAAAAGAGCTACATGCCTTTTATGAAGACGACTCAAGTGAGTAAGGTTTGCCCTGGGAAGAGAGACGTAGTTAAGAGGGGTACAACAATTAAACAAAGACGTGTACTGCTAGATACTTTAATTAATCTTAATACAAGGTTTCAGGAAGAAATGAAGTGTCAAATTTCATTAACATCTTTCAGCAGGTCCAGACCATTTTGGGTTACATTACCCAAACGGTGCGATCGAGAAACATTTGGCTGTATCAAGCACGACAACTTCGGTTTGTTGGTGGAGGCACTCAGAGGAATAAAGGTTATCAAACAGAAGAACAGTACTGAAGTTGTGAGGTCCGTGACTTGTGCTGAAAAGAATAAGTCTTGCATGCTTAGTGAGTGTAAAGACTGCAAATACAAAAAAATCCAATTCTCATTCGACAGTGACTTCCAAATAAAATACTGGAAATGGATGAATATAAAAGAGGTGAAACTAATAAAGAAGAAAAAGAAGGTAGTAAAGAAAACCGCTAAAGTTAAAATGGTTAAACGAGTAACAGAAGTTATCGAAATTTTCAAGAAAGAGTTAATTGATTTTAAAAGACATAGGTATTTTGCCCATCACCAAACATGCAAGCTGAATGGAGTACTGAAAAAGCTAAAATGTAATGAATTAGTTTTCAGAATTGACTTTGCAGAAAATTATGTTGGAAAATACGGAAAAGAGGTCCAGTCTGTGCATTTTGGTGCCGCTAAGCATCAAATATCGATGCATACTGGAGTACGTTACTCAAAATATGACAACCAGACACAAACAAGCTGTTTCTGCACAGTGAGCAACAATTTAGACCACCAGGCGCACGCTGTTTGGGCCCATCTTCAGCCGATTTTAGAAAGATCTGCAAAACAATTCCGAATGTTGACACAATACATTTTTTTTCAGATTCGCCATCCAGCCAATATAGAAACCGAACAAACATTCATTTCTTTAAGGCCATTGTTCCATAAATTTTTCCAAAGTTAAAATCGATGTCGTGGAACTTTTCGGAGGCCGGGCACGGCAAAGGGACCATGGATGGCGTTGGTGGCATGCTCAAAAGAGAGGCTGACCGAGCAGTGTCATATGGAAAAGACATAACCAACGCAGCTGGATTTGTAAAGGCCCTATCAAGTGTGGACGTTTTTTTGTTAGAAGTAAGTTCTAAGAGCATTGAGAACATGAAGAAACTGCTAGGCTGGACTATAATTCCTTCAATTTATGGGATCACTAAAGCCCACCAAATCACATTTTCTAAAGGAGGACCAATATGAAAACTTGTTGACTTGTTTCAAGTGCCCGTTAAACGACACCTGCAAACATTACAACCTGTTTCAAGTTTTCCCTGAAAAAAATAAAAAATGTATTTTGAGGGTGGAGGAAGTATTTTCTTCAGATGATGAAGACATGAATCCTGTCAATCAGCAAGAATGGGCAATGTAATGACGGTGAAGACATGGACCCTGCCAATCTTCAAGAATATGGGCCTTCAAATGACAAGTGTGAAGACATCTTCAAAGAATCAAATGTGAAAGTTGATATAGGATCTTTTGTGGTAATTCAAATTAATCCTATGAACGCTAGCACATCAAGTGGACATATTTTCGTGGCGATCTGCCAAAGCCAGGTTGTTGGCGACGAATTTGAAGTTATGTTCATGAAATCCGAGAGGGATAATAAGACTTTTTTCCCTGACGACAATGACGTTTCATATGTTAACCTCGACCAGGTTGTAAAGATTTTGCCTAACCCGAAGATGGTAGTTCGAGGAAATAGGGTTTTTTACAAATTTGAAACAGAACCACTTAATGGTTGTTAATTAGAATTGTATGGGGTTATTTCCCATATTTCATAAGCAAGTGTGACATTTCACTACTACACATTTTAATGTCCATCTCTGTAATTTTAGTTTTAAATATTTAGATGTATGTTTTTTCTTTGCTATGTAGCAGTCGTTTTTTAACATAGTTTAACAGAGAACTGCCTTTAACTTTAGTATTAGTTTGAAACACAGTAACAGGTAAAGCATTTAATTTGTGTATGACAAATTATCAATCATATTTGTACGTGTTTTATATTAAGATAAACATAATTATTTGTAGAATTAAGCAATTTTCATTAATATTCTTGGGTGTTGATATTGTTATTTCCATAACGATTTTTTTTTGTAATTTCCAAAAATATATAAAATATACATCTTTTTCAGGATTTTTTTTACCAATGTTTGATCTAAATGTTGTAAACGTGTTTTTAAGGACTAAATTAATTTCTGAAACGGTTCCGTAGTCGGCAAAAGCACAGTAATCAATACAGTTTCAGTCCGGTCACGTCCGTGTCAGTCCGGTCACGTCCATTTCAGTCCGGTAACGCCGACAAAATCTATTATTTGTCAAACTTATGAAAGTTGAAAGTAATATATTTTATATGCAATTCACTGCATACAGTTTCTAATTGGAATAACTGGCCATTTCCATCTAAATTATTGTCTTTTTTACAACTTTTCAATGAAATTATATTAAAATACTCTACAAATAAGAAGTTTTGGTATAATTATTGAAACTTAAAGTCAAATTTAAAAGTTGAAAATACTTGTATATCGTCATTAGATGTTTATAAAACTTGCCTCTATCATGTTTTATCCTCTTTTCATCTTAAAGTTTTTTTTTTCAATCAATTTGAGTGTGACCGGAAAGTAAAATTTTAGTGACTTCATTCACAAAAAAGGAGTTTAAAAATTGAAAAAATAAATAATTAGCTCTGCTGGTTATATGGGTGCTTATGTAACATCATTATCTATCACATACTGCAAGATCTATATTTTTATAAAGTGTAAAGTATTTTTGCAAAAGTATCCAGAAATTGCACTATTTGGTGACTTTAACCAAAATGATCGATATTAAAGTAGACAAAATAAGTTATAACATTAGTCTTGTTGCGTTAGTATTGAACAATTATTTACGGTTTAGTATACAATTTAATTAGTAAGGGCAAGGCGTCAAGATTAGATTCAGATTAATTTAGGGCAAGGCGTCAAGATTGGATTCAGATTAATTTATCCCGTCTTTTAAATTTATAAAAGGACTTATGTCCACATGGCTTTATGTCTAGTTTATATTGTATTATTATGTTTATGTTCTTTAAAATGCTTTTGTGTTTTTTTTTGGGTCTAAAGTTTTATTCAATCAGGTAATTTAGAACACAATGTTTAATCTTTATTTATATTTTTTTAACAGTTAAAAATATTCCTGTTGCCATAAACCTGCATACTAAGCGAATTTAAATTACAAATGTATACCTCACTACTCCTAAAAGCATCTTACTAAGTTTTATCAAAACCATTTGATGATTACCAAAATGTATATTATTCTTAAATAAATTAGATATAACATTAATAGTATTCCCCATAAGAATATTATTGGACAAATTTACGAAGGTTGTGTGCAACTGGGACTGAAAATGAAGGATTACTGTACTTAACAGCTGCTACTACTGAACAACTAGAAGGCTGAAACTTGGACCACTTACAGAAAATTAAAAGTACAAAAGATAATTTTAAAACCCTAAATATTAACTAATGATCAGCTATAACTATTCAAAATTTAATTTATGTTTCAGCTTTACTTATGCTTTAACATGTACTAGCGATCGCCCAGAGCTCGAAACTCGACCAAAATTAATTGTATGTAAAACCCAAAGCTCCACATACGAATAATGGCTGTTTGCGTGAATGTTTTACCACATCCTGCATGAGCATAATGCATTTAAACCAGTGTCCTTATTCTGAACTTTACGAATAACCACTCTTTTTCTCTTTCTCCCTCTCACCCTCCTTCACCCTCTCCCCCCTCACACCCGGGTTTAATCTTTTTAATGTGGAGTTAAAAAGGATAATAGAAGGGTGTTACTATTCTAGTAGTCAGTTGTATTTTCGTCTTTAATTTACTATCGGACACATTAGGCTCTAAAACCAACGTTTAACGAGATATTTTAACAAAACTGGATTTTGTCCTATTTTTTATGATTTTTTCAAAATGGAGGCTTTAGCGGCAGAGATATCTTTATGCAAAGTTTAAATTCGGATTCAGCTCCTAAAAGTACGGTACATTAGAAAAAGCAAAAAACAAAACTTCTGCGAATCTTTCCAGGTAGACTTTATTTTACCAATTGCCTGGACTACCAGCATACTAAAATTAAATACCATGAATACCTCTACAAAACAATTACATTCTTTATAGGCCAAACAAAACATATGTACTCATTCGATCTTAAAGCTTACCTAAAATGAATAAGATTAACCTTACCTAGATAAAGCTTATAGAATTTAATAAAGAAACAATCTTCTTCGAGCTAAAAAAAATACCTGTTTCACTGCTTGTAACAGTGTATACATTGGCTTTCTATCACATGGTTCCACTTATATAAATTATTTTTTAATTTGCTTAATCGAACGCTGCACGTTTAAATATTGGTCCTACGAGCACCGGATAACAAAATGCAGAGCGATTCGGTTTTCAAAATGCAATTCTCCAAAGGATTACGTGTGTTCAGTGAGTGATGATGGCAGTGAAATAAATTTATTGCTACATCAACTCGTGATTTCGGAGAGTTGTTGGTCTGACACAGTGCTGCTGCAACCCCTCGCATAGAACAATACAAACTGCTCTTCCTCCAACCTTCAATTTGCTACAGAGCCCAGCCGTTGTTATCTTGCGCCAGTTTGCCTTGAAAGAGAACTCCCTTGCTCAACTTGGCGGGAACTCCACTGAGCTGGCCACCCGTCATCGCTCCTTTCGCTCATCAAGCCAAGCCATCAATTTACGATTTATGACCTTCCCCGTGCTCTTCGGATCTCTCTTCATTCTTGACGGAGCTATTTTGGGGTGAGTGACCGCCTTTCATAACAAACACCTCCTGTCTGTGCATATTCCTTTCCTACCTTCGACTCGTTTTCTATAATTCCTTTGTATTTGCCTTATTACCTAGCATCGATTTAATTCACAACTTTCTTTTTTTCCACTTTTCCGTTAAAGTCATCAGTTTATTCTTTGCCTCAGCATTTGCATTGGCATCTGAAGCCGAAAAAGACAACAAGAGGTTAATAAAAAAAGGGGTCAAATCAAGATAAATTTAACCAAGTACATTATACATTTCCCTTTTTCAGGCTCAAAAAGGATCAGAAAATTCCCAGATGTAATAATAATAATAATAATAATAATAATAATGCTTTATTGTCATTAATCAATTGAAATAGACAACGTCACAAGAAATACAAGAGACATGCACATACCATTCTTCAATAACATACAATATCACATGCAAAATACAATATTACAATATCAGAATTCAAGCTAAATATAGCATGCCATACTAACTATGCAAATCTATAATTGTGATCAAGCCAAATTTATTCATGCTATATCCATATTCCAAATTAACGCATAATGCAAATCAAGCAATTTATTCACTTCAATATGACAGGCAAGTTGCAAGTATAAGGTAGATTTTCGACAAGCTTATAAACAATATCAATAAATAGACACAGTATGGGAAAGCATTTAACATATATAAAAATAACAAACAACGTAAAAATAAAAAATTCTAACAGAGACATTACATTCCAAGTGATAATAATAAGTTAAAAACAAGCAAAATCATCACAGTTTAAAAACTCGTCAATTGAGTAAAACGCCTTGCTCAATAGCCACCTTGATAAAAGTTTTTTAAATAAAATGGAATCTAAGCTACGGTAATCTACTGGAATTTTATTAAAAAACTTAATCTGTAAATACTTGTGGCTGTTAATGAATTTACTTAATCTAGCAGCTGGAGCATTTAAATCACAAGATCCTCTAGTATCGTAACTATGAACTGAATCACGAGTAACAAAGTTGTTAATATTTTCCTTGACAAAAATTAAATTTTGAAAAATGAATATGGAAGGCAGAGTCATAATTTCATAACTAATAAAAAAAGGTTTACTACTAGTTCTAACAGGAATATCAAACAAGATTCTTAAAGCCTTCTTTTGCCAGATAAAAACATGTCTAGCTCCACTACTATTACCCCACAAAAGGTTTGCGTATAAGAGATGGGTGTGAAAAAAACTATGGTAAGTAATAAGCAGCATATGAATGGAAATACATTTTTTGAGCCGTCTCAGTAAAAAACAAACTCTGGCCAATTTAGAAATAACATTGTATGTATGAGACTCCCAAGTAAGCTTGACATCAAGTGTGACTCCTAGCAGTTTAACATGGTCATAAATCTTATTATTAGCACAGCCTAATTGCCTCAATGAGAAACAAATTCTTTCTGTTTTCTCATCATTAATAGATAAAAAATTACTACTAAACCAGGTTTTACCAAAATCAATCATATCAGTTATAACTTTTTCAGTCTCCTTAAAATCCTTACCCGAGTACAGAAAAGAGGTGTCGTCAGCGTATAACAATGTTTTACAAGGCATGGAGTTAGGTAGGTCATTAATAAAAATTATAAATAACAATGGTCCAAGAACGGACCCCTGCGGCACCCCAGCAAGGACTTCTCTGAATGAGGAAGCTTCGGAATCTAAATGTAAAATTAATGCATGTGAAAAGATTGAGATTAATGAGGTGAAATGTTTAAGCCCTCCCTCATAATTCTAGCAAAAATATTTACCAAGTTATTTAAGAAAATGTATATTGATTAAATACAGTATGTAGTCCAATGGGGATTTTACATTAGAAAAGCCTGTTATTGATATGTTGGTGTAGTTTCATCATTCTCAGTATTCCCACGCCTATTTTCAATCCTGACTGGACCTTCTCCTAACTATAATGCGAAACATTGTTATCCCAGCATTGCAATTAAATATAACCAGGAGCATCAGATCAGCCAAAAAAATTAATGTTTTCAGATTTACATATAAGTATATTTTTTAACACCGTTATTGATTTGTTAAAGTTTTTTGTATGGAAATTGACTTCCCTCAGTGTGCTGTGTGTGAACTAGTTTTTTTATGTAAGCAGGCTAATAATCTGTAATGTAAAATATATTACTACTGATATTTACATATATTTATCAGTAGATTAAGACTAACTGAAACAGCATCAATGGTGTTACAACCCCTTAGGCAAAATCTGCGCATGAAAGTAGTGAATGAAACTCCATTGTCATCTCCTAGACCTTTTGACACAGCACAGCAGTTTGGACTTTCTTACACTTGTTGTTATATTTGATTTTCCTTTCTTGAAAGGTCCTGGACAGTCTCTTACAAAAGTTAACTTCTTGATTAGTAAAAGGACTTCTTAATGGAACTGTATTCCTGGACTTTCTGTCACTTGGACTTTTTTCAACACTCCCATTATTTAATTTTAAGCTAAATATTCAAATTCTACATACAATTTCACGCAACTTTGATCTGACATTTTTTTGTATCTTGAAAATAAGAAATTTACGAGCAATTTTATTTGTTGTCAAAAAAGATTTTTTGAGCGTAGCAAACGAGTTAGGGGGAATATTTTTGATTTCTTTGAGCCATTTTATTTAGTTTATAACTATGCACTAATTTTCTCATATAACCTTTCTTGTAACTATTATGGTTTACGAGATCCCAATGATGAGCATAACAAAATTAACACACTGTACGCACTTGGAATGACCTTTTCTTTAATAATCTTGAATGTTTATAAAATAACAATTTTTACATTACAACTCAACTGAAAAAAAAAATAGCATTATTACCAGTGAGTTTGGGTCAATACTGGCAAAGCATGAACGGAAAGTACCAAAGCAGAAACAGAGTGATCGATCTGTGAATTATTAAACAAAAAGTACAAAACTCACACTACATTCCAAATACTGCTAACCTTATACTGAGCTATATGATAATGCACAGTAGCATGGGGCATTCAGCTTGTGGATACGATCACCATGGGTCAGTAGACCCACCCACAGCGATGTATTACAAAATTTGTTTGAAACTTGATAATTTGTTACACTTGTCATTGTATGTCTTACCCGAAACCACTTTGTTATACAATCATCATGGAAAATATGTCCACACGGAAGATTTCTGAGTGCCAGTTGCGTCAAAGATTCTTTGCATATAGCACATTCTGCCTTTCCCCGCCGCTTACGACGACGACGTGAGCTGCTGTAATAAGAAAATAACATTATCAGTTAATGAGAACAAAATTAAGCAACAGATAAGAGTATCTTATAGGTAAATCTAAAAAAAAACACAAGGTCAAAACAAATATTTGTACTTTTAGATTAGAAAATCGGAGCTTTTTATATTTTTTTATCAACACAGTTTTTTGATACCTAATGAAATCATCCTAATATTGTTCTCACACTACATTGTCTAACAATTGGTGATATAGTTTTTTTGCATGTACCCGGTATCCTTGATGTTTTCAATCATTTATTATGTTGTAACACATTTGTTGATGTTTAAATATTTATTGTTCAGATATAAATTCAGCATGCCAAGCACTGAACTCTTGAGAATATACTCTAGACAATTGACAAATGGAATTTTTAAGCGAATTTCCCCTATAGGGAAGAAGCTATTACCGTAGGTCTCATGGTAAGACTTAAGCCCAAGACCATGATAACTTTTTGGTTTGAGGTCCCCAGATGCCAAAAACACTTTTCGTTCAAAATTTTATATATGTATATATATAAATATATATATATATATATATATATATGTGTATATATATATCTATATATTTGTCCGTTAACACGACAACTTGAGTACAAAACGTCTGATTTTGATGAAATTCGGCTCAAATGTGTAAAATGACATTCATGACTTTAAGTTCGAAAACCAGAAAAATCGGACCATGGGAAGGGGGGTTTATGGGGGTTTTAAATTTTCCAAAAATCAGTTTTTTGCATTTTTCACCCTACAATTTTTAAAAAACTTAATTTTGGTTTTGACCATATTATAGAGCTTAAAAAACAAATAATTTAATATTTTGAATTATTAACTTAGGTTATGTGGTTGCGGAGAAAATAAAAAAAAACCTGGTCATAAACTCTCCCATGTTAATCTTATGGGAAAAAGGTTTTTGGCTTTCCTCAGTTTATTTTAATGTCAACTTCACATTTGCTTTTACCAATCTGTTCAGTTCCCCTAAAAAATCATTTTGTTGTTTAAATTGTGATTCTACACCCAACCGTTGCAGAGATATTCAAAGTGCTAAACACAGTACGTTGTCCAATGTTACCCTTATGGAGAATAAATAAAAATTGATATCTCGATTATTTATGAATGTATGTTGATGAAACTTGGTTGTACTTGTTGTTGGTACGTAGTACTGGTATATTGATATTTGCACAAAAAATTGATTTTTTGTTGATTATTCCCGTAGCAGCAAACCTGCGTACTCAGCCCCCATGTTATTCTTATGGAGAATAACTAGAATGTTATATAGCGCTTATTTATGATTGAATATTGATGAAACTTAGTATGTGACTTCGCCTAGTTAAATTCTATATTTTTTTTAAATTTTATATTTGCATAAAAACCAATTGTTTCTGTTCCTTGTTCTTGTTTCTTGTTGTTGTTGTTTTTTGCATTTTGTTGAATAAGCAATATATACAATTTTAATTATTCCCCATAAGAATAACATTGGGGCTGAGTACACAGGTTTGCTGCTACAAGAGCCTTTGACAAAAAATTGTTTTTTTTTATCAAATACCAATGCACCACAACTAGATGAAGCCGTATACCAAGTTTCATCAGTATACGTTCATAAATAAGCGAGATATAAAATTTTTCTTTTCCTCCACAAGAATAACATTAGACAAAGTACTGTGTTTAGCACTTTCAATATCTCGGTAACCAATTGACGTAGAGGAATGATCAAAATACCAAATTATGTGTTTTTTTAGCTGAATGCAATGGTAAAAACTAAAATTTGACTATTTCCAAAATTGTATGTAACAAATTCAAAATACCCCCGTCGCAGCAAACCTGCGTACTCAGCGAATTTCCAATGCATTGATATGTTTCTCACTAGTACATAAAGCCACTCACCAAGTTTGACAAAAATACATTCATAAATAAGTGATTTATTACATTTTATTTATTCCCCATAAGAATAACATTAGGACTGAGTACGCAGGTTTGCTGCAACGAGGAAGATAAGAAATGAGTTTTTATGCAATTATCAATATAACTGAACCATGTGAAGCTACTTACCATGTTTTATTAATTTATGTTCATAATTAAGGGAGATATAAAACTTTACTTATTCTCCATAAGAATAACATTAGGGATGAGTATGCAGGTTAGCTGCTACGGGGACAACCAACAAAACATTTATTTTTGGTGCAATTATCAATATACCAGTACAACATAAAGCCACATATCAAATTTCATAAATATACATTCATAAATAATCAATATATCAAATTTTATTTATTCTCCATAAGGATAACATTGGACAACGTACTGTGTTTAGCACTTTGAATATCTCTGCAACGGTTTGACGTAGAATCACAATTTAAACACCAAAATGATTGTTTTGTGGAGCTGAAGTGATTGGTAAAAGAAAATGTGAAGTTTAAAGTAAAATTAACTGAGGAAAAGCCAAAAACCTTTTTCCCATAAGATTAACATGGGAGATTTTATGAGCATGTTTTTTGGATTTTTTCCGCAACCACTTAACCTAGGTTAATAATTCAAAATACCATATTATTTGTTTTTTTAAGCTCTATAACATGGTCAAAACCAAAATTAAGTGTTTTAAAAATTTTAGGGTAAAAAATGCAAAAAACTGATTTTTGGAAAATTTAAAACCCCCATAAACCCCCCTTCCCATGGTCCGATTTTTCTGGTTTTCGAACTTAAAGTCATGAATGTCATTTTACACATTTGAGCCAAATTTCATCGAAATCGGACGTTTTTTACTCAAGTTATCGCATTCACGGACACATATATAGATATATATATATATATATAGATATATATATACATATATATAAATTTGAACGAATAGTGTTTTGGACATCTGGGGACCTCAAAACAAAAAGTTATCATGGTCTCGGGCTTAAGTCTTACCATGAGACCTACGGTAATAGCTTCTTCCCTATAGGGGAAATTCGCTAAAACCCATTTTTGGGGTACAAAACCCCCCAAAAATACCTCTTCGGATAAAGCGATCTAGCTGGTTTTCGAACTTAAAGTCATATATGTTGCTTTACACGTTTAAACCAAATTTCATCAAAATCGGATAATTTTTATGAGAGTTATTGTGCTCACGGATACACACACACACACACATATATATATATATATATATATATATATATATATATATATATATATATATATATATATATATATATATATTATAGATATATATAGATATATATATCTACAGTTTCGAACGAATGGTGTTTTTGGAGTCTGGGGACCTCAAAACGAAAAGTTATCATGGTTCCGGGCCTAGGTCTTACCGTGCCGACTACGGTAATAGCTTCTTCCCTATAGGGGAAATTCGCTAAAAAAGAGAAATCTGAAAAACAACATGAAAATAGAAAAATTCCAGGACAGATAATAAAATTCCAGGACAGAAAGTAAAATTCCAGGACAGAAAGCAAAATTCAAGGACAATTCCAGGTTTTCCAGGACGCGTGGGAACCCTGGCAAGCCTCAGTCTACAGTCTACTACTTGTCTCGGCCATGACGGGCATCACGCTTCAAAGAGAGACAGAAATACACGAGTGGCTCCAACGTCTGACTCGTCAGTCTGATTCGTTTCGCTTCGGCCATCTCTGAGAGCGTCGTTCGGAATGGCAGCGTAGCCTTTGGAATTATTCATTTATCTCCGGCTATTCGTAAGCGCGGTGCCTGACAGGGCCAAGATATAAGTCAATCTATTCGTTCTCACTGTCCGTCAGTTGCCTAATGCCATTGACTCAATGCTAATGCCTACCAGCTGTAGCTGTGAAACCTTAGGTTGCTCGTGCATCTGTTTGCCACTTGAAATTGTTATTGTCGACTACAGTTATTATTACTGTGACACCTAATGTTTATTTTAACATTATCTAGTGTGAAACGTGAAACAAGTGTGGGGGGGAGCAGTGTTAATTTTGCACAGGGGCGGCAATCATCTAAATCCGGCCCTGCACCAGGTAAATGAATATTATCAACAACAACAAACTTGTATTAAGTGTAATTCTTGAAGTGTGATTCTTGTAATTCAGGCAGACAGAAAATACATTTCAGGACATATTATATCTATAGGAACGTTTTTGTTTATTTGTATGTGGTACAATAGCATAGTAAATTATTGGAATGTTTTTCTGAACACCCTGAATATATATGAATTTTAAATTAGTTTAGGAAGCAGGTTTACGGAGACTTTATTTTTATGCCAAAAATAAATATTACACAGTGTTCTAAATTACCTGATTGAATAAAACTTCAGAACCCAGAACAAAATTCAAAAGCACTTAAATTAACATAATTGAAAAATATAAACTAGGCATGCCATTATAGGTCCGTTTGTAAATTTAAAAATAGACGGATTAAATTAGTCTGAATGTGAATTAATTCCTGATGCCCTGCCCTTTAAATATAATTAAACTGTATACTAAACCGTTGTTAGTATTGTTATATCGTTGTTCAGTATTAACGAAAGAAAGATCATTTTACAGATTATTTTGTCTACTTTAATAATGGTTATCTACGTTTTACTCGTAAACTGATGCGGAACTGCGTAATTTGCGAAAAGAACTTGAGGAGCATGGGTCTAGAGTGAAATGCAGTATTTATAACTAAACGTGGCACGCTCTAGCGGCATTATTATGTGTCGCATTACAAAATTGATGAGGACCATTTGGTTGTTCTCTGTTCTTCTTTAATTTAGTATCGGTCACATTAGACACATTTTGTCTATTTTTGTTTAAATTCAAAATGGCTGCTTTAGTGTCAGAAATATCTTTACGCAAAGTTTAAATTCGGATTCAGCACCCAAAAATACAGAAGAAATAGCAAAGGACAAAACTTCCGCGAAACTTTACGGGTACAACGCCCATTTTTCTGGACTACTATTACAAATCGCTGAATTGTTTTTACTGTATTTTTATAAGTTAATTTAATCAACTCCCCACTTCCATTAGAGATCTACAGTTTTCTAAATTTAAAACTGATGTCAAACAGTTTCTTATTAGGTCTGTTTTTATGACTTTGAAGAACATATTAACTATAAATTTTAGAAATGTTTGACTACTTTTTGTAGCATTGTATTATTATTATTGTAAACTAACTTTACACTGTTTATTTTTAAGAAATATATGCAACTTAGTTTTTAGGACAACGCCTATACAATCATCTACCTTACCAACAACTTTATTTGTATTTGTTATTGGAATTTAGAGATTTTTTAATTTTTATTCCAAACTAAGCTGTAATAATTTTATTGAATTTCTAATATTTCTCACATTTGAAATACATAATTAGTATTCATGCCTTATTAGCAGTTATTTAACCTATGTGTTTATTAACTGAAATTATTAACTTTGTTATAAAAAAAACTACTAAAATGTAATTAAGCTACATGAAAAGCTGCTATATAAAGCATGGAGTTGCTATAGCTGCTATATAAAGCATGGAGTTGCTATCTACTTCAAAAATAGATTAAATTTTACTATTAAACCTGTTGACCTCGACCATTTTTGTGAAGAGAAGGAGTGTGAATTTGCTGCCTTCATTTTGTCTGAACTCTCTCTTAAAGTGATGACAATGTACGAAACCCCAAGAGGGAAAACGGACAGATTCTTTGTGCTGCTGGAACTCTCCTTGGGGTATGTTGACCCTAGGAATGTTTGTTGTGATTGGGACAGACCACAATGTCAACTCGATCAACTCACCTAATGAAGCCAAGGACTTTAACAAATTTTCTCAGAAGCTTTAATTTATGTACAACACCGTTTATGAACCTACAGGAGGTGAAGACTCCCTTGACTTTTATTACAAATATGAACAGTAATAGTGTCAGTAAAGACCAGGTAGCTGATCACAAAGAAGTTTCCTTTCAGTTGATTGTTCCTATGTAAACAACTGCACTGAGGTCAAAAAGGCCATATGTTTCAGATCCTTTAATGATAAGGCAATCACTTGTTTTATCACTGAAACTTTTCTTTTGGGCAATCTACTCACCTTATTAAATAACATATCCGGTCTTGTCAGGAATGCACACAAAATACACATACAAAGTTGACGTCACAAAACTTAAAAAATACACTATTTACAAATAACCGAATAGTTCAGCAGTCCGACGTTTCGCCACACCACGGTGTTAACGTGCGGCGTTATCAAGGATAACCCTAGCATCACGATCGCGCACCCGTTGCGATCGCCTTACCACGACTGACCAGTTACCTGTCAGTCGTGTCAGTCGTCGTCAGTCATGCCTTACCACGACTGTCAGTCGTGGTAAGGCGATCGCAACGGGTACGCGACCGTGACGCTAGGGTTATCCTTGATAACGCCGCACGTTAATACCGTGGTGTGGCGAAACGTCGGACTGCTGAACTATTCGGTTATTTGTAAATAGTGTATTTTTTTAAGTTTCGTGACGTCAACTTTGTATGTGTATTTTGTGTGCATTCCTGATAAGAGCGGATATGTTCCAGTTTATTTAATAAGGTGAGTAGATTGCCCAGAAGAAAAGTTTCAGTGATAAATAATACCTCACCTAAAACCCATGTCTTTCAAGAATAGAATCACTTGTTTTATTGACATTTTACAGGTACAGGCAGTAAGTTGGCTTCAACATAATGAATCTGTGCTGGCCAAGAAAAATTTTAGTGTACTTTTTCTGATTTCAACAAATTTGCTCACTACCAAAGATTGAACATGTTTAATCAAATAACAGTAGGCCAAACTCAGACAAGTTTCTCAAGCTCATAAGAATTAAGATTAATTGGTACACACCTGAACTTGCCTATTTGAAAAGTTTTATAATTTTGATCCATGATCTTTCCCAGAAGCGGGTTAACACAATTAAGGGCTAGTAGCAATCTGCCGCCCCCCTCCCCCAAGTAACATAAACTTTTTTCCTTCTCAGCCACCCAGGTTTACCCACATTTTGTATATCTCGTTTAGTTGGTTATTTTATGACTGTATGTAAGGAAGCTTAAAATTTACTAAATGAAAAAATTTAAGAAATTGCCGTTTTTTCCTAATTAAAAATAATAAATAAACATTAATATAATATATAATGTAGAATTATGATTTCACCCACATGAACACAGTTCAATATATGCATTTACGATTAACCCTACAAGTGTTTGTGTTGAAAGCAATGCTACTTTTACTGACACGAAAATCCTTCAACAAAGGCCTACTTATTCCCTGCTTATTCTTTACTAAACAATAACTTTTACAACGTCCCAGGACAAACTTAAAACTGGTCTATACCAGTTTTGAGACTGACATTGGGTACAGCAAATGAAGTTATCATTACATATGGTAAGTCTTTTGGCTGTCCATTATGGCAAACATCCCTTTCATCTTTGGTCCTTCCATTTGCAGCGGCTGGGGACACCATCATCACCATTGTTGCGGATTAGGAAACCCCAGCATAGCTGCTAGACACATCTTCCACTGAGCAGGTTACCGGAAGGATAGGATATAGCAGGAAAGGAAAGGGTGGGATGGGACGGCAGCCAAATCGACCCTTCAGAGGGCCAACTCCCATGCCCCTGTGACAGCTGGGATGAGGCTCTCAAACAGGGGACCCGCATTCTGCCCTCTAACTGGTCAACTCAACTGACGGGGTATCCATGTACAACAGCCAGGGTCCATCCATTCTCAGGTTGGCAAGTTGGGGACCAAACTCGGAGATTCTGTCCCTAGCCACTGCAAATGGGGGGGACCAATGGTGATAGGGAAATTTGTCATGATGGACAGCCAAAAGACTTACCATATGTAATGACAACTTCATTTGCTGTACCCAATGTCAGCCTCAAAACTTGTATAGACCAGTTTTTAAGGTAATCCTGGGACACGGCTGGGGACAAAAACTCCAGGTTTGGTCCCCAACCTGAGAATGAATGGTCCCTGGCTGTTGTACGTGGATACCCTGTCACTTGAGTTGACTAGTTGGAGGGCAGAATGCAGGTCCCCTGTTTGAGCCTCATCCCAGCTGTCACAGGGGTACGGGAGTTGGCCCTCTCAAGGGTCAGTTTGGCTGTCGTCCCATCCCACCCTTCCCTTTCCTGCTATATCCTATCCTTCCGTTAACCTGCCCAATATTCCTGCTTGTAGAAGACATGCCTCACAGCTGTGCTGGTTTTTCCTAATCGAACATCAATGAATGCAGTTGGCACCAACGCATAAACTACTGAAAATTAGAATATATAACCTACCCGTAGCAAACCTGCATACCCAGCAAATTTCCAATGGAGATATAAATAAGACATTCCATTGGTCTACACCTAACTAATCACAACCTAGTAGTCTATTGTGGTTTGGTTTTGGTATGTTTATAAATAAGACATTTATATCTCCATTGGAAATTCGCTGAGTATGCAGGTTTGCTGCGACCAGGGTATTTATATTTGTAGGTTATACATATATTCTAATTTTCAGTAGTTTATGCGTTAGTGCAAATTTAATTTACCCTACTACATAAAGCCACTTACCAAGTTTCATAAAAATATATTCACAAATAAGCGATAGGCCTATATACAATTTTAATTATTCTCCATAAGAATAACATTGGGGCTGAGTATGCAGGTTTGCTGCATCAACGAACACAAAAAATGGGGTTTTATGCTAATATCAATATAACTCAACTAGGTGAAGTCATATACAGTTTTTATTCATTTATGTTCATAATTAAGGGAGACATAGCATTTAATTATTATCCATAAGAATAATATGGGGCTGAGTACGCAGATTTGCTGCTTTGGGATGAAATTTTTTTGAGCAAATATCAATAGACCACAACCAGATGAAGCCATATACCAAGTTTCGTATACGTTCAGTATAGTATATCAGTATACGTTCATAAAGAAGCAAGATATAACATATTTCTTTTCCTACAAAAGAATAACATTGTATTCTGTGTTTAGCACTTTCAATATCTCCGTACAACCAATTGACGTAGAGAAATTATCAAAATACCAAATTGTGTGTTCTTTAAGCTGAATCCAATGGTAAAAACTAAAATTTGACTATTTCAAAAATTATATGTAAAAATATGTACAAAATCCCCCCAAAATACCCCTTCAGATGGAGCGACCTGGCTGGTTTTCGAACTTCATAAATGTTGCTTTACACGTTTATACCAAATTTCATCAAAATCGGATCATTTTAACCAGAGTTATCGTGCTCACGGACACATACAAATATATATATTCAGTTTCGAACAATTTTTTTGGGTCTGGTGACCTCAAAACGAAAAGTTATCATGGTCCCGGGCCTAGGTCTTACCATGCCGACTACGGTAATAGCTTCTTCCCTATAGGGGAAATTCGCTAAAACACTAGTTGTTACCCACAGGCAAATCTTAATGTATATCAAATCCAAATACCACTGACTGACCTATCACAAAATCTCCGTAACTACTAAGTTGCCTACTAAGTTGAAATTTGACATATAGGTTCTTCTTTGGACCTAGTTACTTGCTAAGAAACGGTATTACGAAATTCCCCGTATTCCACCCCGCTGAGTCCCAAATTTACCATTTATTCCAAATGGACATTCATTTTGGTTTGAGCTGATGAAAATTCAAACAGCTGATCTTGATTTGAGTTAGTTCCACGGGCTAACCACAGATTGAAGCACACACAACTATCATAGTTTACGCGGGCAAAGCTGCAATGGGTTGGCTAGTGACTTATAAAAACTATGACAGGTGTGTGTGCTGCATTCTGTGGTTAGCCCGTGGAACTACTATGAATCAAGATCAGCTGTTTGTATTTTTATCAGCTCAAACAAAAATTAATATCCATAAGGAATACATGGGAACTTTGTTGGGGTCTCTGGCGGAGCCCTAAGAAGGTCAAATCCGGATGAAAATAATTTAGTTTTCCTATGTTATGCCTAAGCCATTGGTAAAAAGTAAAAATCTTCTTACTAATTAGATGATGTTAAGACGGTAACGAGCGATTGCCCAATATGTGCAGCGATTAAACCTAGATTCTATAGAAATACCAATTCACATCTAATCAAGGCCACTAAGCCTTTTGAACGGCTGAAGATAGACTTTAAGGGGCCCTTGCCTTCAAGCATACGGAACCACTAACTATAGTTGATGAATATTCATGTTTTCCTTTTGCGTATGCCTGCAGTGATATGTCATCAAGCACAGTAGTTCGCTGTTTAGAGAATCTGTTCTCAATTTTTGGAATGCCGAATTACATTCACTCTAACAGAGGGTCGTATTTTCTTTCAAAGGAACTGAGAGACTATCTCCATGAAAGGGGGATAGCTACTAGTCAAACAACACCATATAACCCAGCGGGGAATGGGCAAGTAGAAAGGTTCAATGGAACATTATAGAAAGCAATTCTGTTAGCATTGAAGTCTAGGATGATGAAAGTTGAACAGTGAGAAGTTGTGCTTATTGATGCTTTACATTCAATACGATCACTCTTATCCACGTCAACCAACAGCACACCACATGACAGATTTTTCACCCATCCTCGGCGATCCCTCAACGGAACATCTCTGCCAGCTTGGCTATTGCAGCCAGAACCAATATTTTTTAAAATAAATGTGCGATCACGAAAATTCAAACCTATAGATGAGGTTGAGCTAATTGATGTTTTTTAACTCTCATTATGCATTGATCAGGCACAGTGATGGAAGAAACTCAACTGTATCCCTCAAGCAATTGTCTCCTAAGGAGAGATGCCAGTCTACTAGAGAAAACAACTCAAGACCATTCCCTCAGACAAGAAGATCGTACACCAGGCGAGTTGATAAGGAATGAAGGTCATACTTCATGTGAAAGTTCTCTTCCAAATGTACCGGACCTCTGTGTACCAACTGGACCAGATTGTTCCCAGCCAAATGAAACTGCTGGGTGTGATAATGAAGAAGACCTTTCTCTAAGGAGGCCGCAGAGAATAAGAAAACAACCAACTTATTTAAATGATTATACTTTTATATTGGATAGGGGGAGAGTGTTGTGAACTCTAAAAATATGCATATGATATTTTAATCAGCTGCTAAGTATTTATCTGTCCTTATTCATAACTTTGGTTTGTTTACTTTTACATCATGTAACATTTTTAGAAGATTAAAGCCTTATAATCTTTAAAGGGTTAATAATTACATTGTTTTGATTATTTTCCATGCTATCCAACCTTGCTGCTTGTCGGATAATCGAGACTCTACTGTATAAAAACGTTAGGAAATTCAACCACAACAGATGTTATATTCTAGAAGATAATGAAATTTCCTTTAAATCGATATAAGACGTTAGCCATAAATCTATTACTACAAAAATTAATGTTTACTAGAAAAAAAAATGTCTTTACAAATGTCTATTGAGTTTCTTAAAAATTATTCCTTTACGCTTTTCCTACCATATATACGGTAACTAAATACATCAGACTTTCAAAATTATTTGACAATATACACAACTCAAGGTTTCACAATGAGGGGTTGACTATGTAAATCCATCTGTTGGAACTCAAGATTTAGTTGTACAAAGATACCCCTTACATTCATATATATTGCTGATGATAAATTTTGAATTTGGACATTTGTTTGAATTTTGATCTATAATTAAAATACCCCCATCGCAGCAAACCTGCGTACTCAGCGAATTTCCAATGCAAAATATATGTCTCAATACCACATAAAGCCGCATACCAAGATTCATAAAAATATATTCACAAATAAGCGATACATCAAATTTTAATTATTCTCTATAAGAATAACATTGGGAATGAGTACGCAGGTTTGCTGCAACAAGGAACACAAAAAATAGGGTTTTATGCTAATATCAATATAACTTAACTAGGTGAAGTCGTATACCAGTTTTTATTCATTAATGTTCATAATTAAGGGAGACAGAGCATTTAATTATTCTCCATAAGAATAACATGGGGGCTGAGTACGCAGGTTTGCTGCTACGGGAGCCTTTGGCAACAAATTTTTGTTGAGGAAATATTAATAGACCACAACGAGATGAAGCTGTATACCAAGTTTCGTCAGTATACGTTCACAATTAAGCGAGATATAACAATTTTCTTTTCCTCCATAAGAATAACATTAGACAACGTACTGTGTTTAGTACTTTCAATATCTCGGTAACCAATTAACGTAGAGAAATGATCAAAATACCAAATTGTGTGTTTTTCTAAGCTGAATCTAATGGTGAAAACTAAAATTTGACTATTTCAAAAATTATATGTAAAAAAGTCAAAAAACCCATTTTTGGGGTACAAAACCCCCGAAAAATACCCCTTAAGGTAAAGCTATATGGCTGGTTTTCGAACTTAAAGTCATAAATGTTCCTTTACACGTTTATAACAAATTTCATCAAAATCGGACCTTTTTTACGAGAGTTATCGCACCCAATATATATATATATATAGATATATAGATATATAGATATATGTATACAGTTTCGAACGAATGGTGGTTTTGGGGTCTGGGGACCTCAAAACGAAAAGTTATTATGGTCCCGGGCCTAGGTCTTACCATGCCGACTACGGTAATGGCTTCTTCCCTATAGGGGAAATTCGCTAAAAAGCAATACGGTAAACATAATTACAAATTTCATTGAATTTCTTAAAAATTAATACTTAACGCTTTTTCCCCTATCAGGTCCCTTGAAACACAAATTCAAATGTTTACTGGAAACAACAATTATTTTGTTTAACAAATTTAAATTGTATTTTTATGATTTTATATTTTACGCTTTTTCCACCATAAATCGACATGTTAAGCTTTCATAATTATTTAGTAATCCACACAATTAACGGTTTCCAAACCATTAAAATCCGTTTGGTAGAACTCCAGGTTTCGATAAATTGTATTTATGTATCCCCTTAGACAAATTGTATTTTTTATAGATATAATAGCAAATTTCTAGGTCGTTTAGGTATTTTACGTGTAACTCAAAAGCTGTTGCGAAATCAACCAAAGTGGATGGTGATTTTCTGAACGTTTGGGTTTCCTACAAACTGCTATTAGGCCTATGCATTTCTCGATAAAAGTGATAAAGCGCCATCAAAAGTTGGACAGAAGAAAACTGTATACATTGTAAATGTTTTTGTAAATATTTGTCATTTTCTATGCATATATCATGAACAAATGTTCAACACTTATGATATTTTACAAATTGGGGTAATCAGAGGCAGGCCCGGTGACAGGACTCTTGGGCCCCTGGGCAACCGCGGTGCCCGGGCCCCCCATCGTCCCCCCGCAAACCCTTGCCAGCGCAACCATAATTTTTAAAATTGGATGACTTGCACAAGGTTATTTTAGCAAGAAGAACATATCTATATTGTACAAAGTTATTTAATTAATGAAATAAAAGAATGTATTTACCTTCTTACAAGGAACAGTTTAGCATAACACTTTAAAATAACACTCTTCTGGCACTCTTGTTGGCAAAGTCTTCAAGGATATCGTCATAGCTAATGCTTCTTGCCAAATCTGGTTCCATAGCTATCACTCCCAGGTCATTCAGCCGAACTTGATTCATTGTAGTTCTATTCAAATTTGTTATCCTCTCCAGGAGACTAAAGCTTCGTTCACCCTCACTAACAGAGACAGGTATAGAACAAAACAATCTGATTGCCGTTGTAACATTTGGAAATAAAACGTCCAATTTTATTCTTCTTAGCCCGTTTAAGAGTTCTAAGGGTTTTAAATGGGCTTCACCCAAGTTGGTTTTGTGGATAGCCTTCAGGTGTATAATTTCGTCAAAAAGTTCAAATTTTAAATCTTCACTGTATTTTTTGCACAACACAGCACAGTCTTCTTTGATTTCACTTTCTTCCGAGTCTAGATAGGTCCAAAGACATCGAAATAGACCATTCACTGTTTGAGCAAAAGTAAATCTTTGGGTCAGGCCTCCAATAACATTATCGATAAGTTTGTAGAAAACGTCAACTCTGAATGTTTCTGCTTCAGTACTAATTTGATCAACACACTTTGATGATGATGCTTCATCTCTAGTTTCGTCGTGGAACGTCTTCCTCTTCTTAATTCGTCTTTCTTTGAAATCTATTTCACAATCAGTGGTGTTTGTCATGTTTTCTGTGACTAATTTAGCCTCATGATAGAGATTGGTCCATTTCTCTCGCAGGTCTTTTAGTTCACCAATCAAGTCTTCAATGTTCTTGACTTCTATATCTAGAGTTGTAGATCGAGCCTGTAAGACCTTATTTTTTTGGTCGATAGTGACTAATACTTTTAGCCATATAGTGGCTAGCATACAACATTCGAAGGATTTCATATACTTCAAAATGCTCCTTGACTCTGTCTTACATTCTGCAGTCAGATTGAGTGCTTGGCAATCATTTATAGCCAACATTATGAGAGGCAAGTGCTTGACAAAAGGTCGAACGCTGTCAACTCGTGCGGGCCATCTGGTTTGGGAAAGACCATGAAGAGAACACCCTAGTCGCTTCTCTAAACACTCCCATCTTTGTGGACTTCTTGAAAAAAAGTTGTAGGTCTTCTGCATAACTCCAAAAAATGTTATGACCTCTTCACAACACTCAGCAGCATTGACGCCGCAAAGATTCAAGCTATGGGCGGCGCAATTCGAGTACAGGGCAAGATCATTAAGTTTACTTATAATTGCTTGAGCTCCGTTGTAAACTCCGGCTATGTTAGACCCATTGTCATAACCTTGCCCTCTGCAATCCTTTAGAGGGATTGAGTTCTTTTCAAGTTCAGCTATAATTATGTTTGCAACATCCCGTCCACTTTTTTTGTTGCAATAAATAACATTTAGGAACCTCTCCAATACTTTAAACTCATTACCACAATCCAAAACGAATCTCAACACTAGTGTTGTTTGCTCCATGTGTGAAGCGTCGGGGGTCGAGTCAGCAATTATGGAATAATACTTTGACGCCTCTCTTTCTTCCAAAATTTTCGGCCGAACTCTATTGCCACAAGCTTCTATAAAGTCATTCTGAGAGTCCTTGGATAAGTAGTGAACTTGTAGTCGTTTTCCATCTTCTTGAGATTTTTTCACCTTCAATACATGTTCCCGGAGTAGTGGGTCAAATTCAGATAGTAATTCGATTAGACCCAAAAAATTCCCATTGTTGGGATCTCCAACTCTCAGAAGTTCCTCTAAAAGCTAAGCCTCTTTCTGCTAAAAATAAAGTAACAGATAATATCCTCTTAAAAATATCTCTCCAATATTTTGTCCTAGATGTTAGCTCAGCATCAATCTGTGAATGAACATCAGAACGATTGGTAAGTCTGACTTCTAACTCCCGCCATTGTACATAGCATTTTTTATGAGATAAGCTTGATTCATGTGAGGGCAGTTTATCATAGAGTTTCCTCCAAGAGTACTCTTTTTTCCAACCATCTTTGCTGAGTAAAACAGATTTGTTTGACTCACATTTGCCGGCGCTGCAGTCAAACAACCTGCATGGAAAACAGAACAGCAATTCTGTCGATCTGCTCCATACGAGCCAATCTCTTTTGGATAGTTCACCATTAGGTTTTTAGAAGACAGTACTGATATGGGGAAAGCCCTTTTACCATCTCCAGGTAAATTTCCTGGCATATCTGACGGACCTATTTTCACAATTGACTCAATAACGGAATTGCTCATTGTCTTGTCCTTTAGAAGCCCCAAGTCTGAGCTTGTGACTGTAGTACTACTACTACCAGTATCTATAATTGCAGCAGGGGTTGGAAGTACTGCTGGAATTCCGAATTCGTCCTCTTCAGTCTGCATGCCTTCTTTTTCTTCAATAGTCTTTTCATCTTTTAATCTAGAGCCATCGTCACATGTGTCGAAATCAACATTCAAGGCATTTAGATCTGATTCTGATTCTACAATACATACGATGTCATGAATATGGGCAGCTTCAGTTTCATTGACTTTTTCACTCTCAGCCTTGTCATTAGAGGTACAATCAGTGAAGTTTTTTTTAATCCCTACTTCAAATAATGTCCTACTTCCTTTTTTGGTTTGTTCAATTTTCTTGTCTCTTTCTTTTCGTTTTTGAGCTCCAGATTTATGTTTATAATTATCCATTTTAATTAGGAAGATGAATTATTCTTGTACTGAAAACAAAATTAGATGTCAATACATTAATAAAATATAGCAAGATTTACAAAACGAAAGTTTCGCCCAAATTTCAATCCCCCTCTCAGAATGAAGCCGATATAAAAACAGATAGGCCTATAGGCTAATACATTTGACACATCCTTGATATTATAAAAACTAACGTATTTGTCTATAGTTTATGTTTGTACTTACAAAAAGAAATCAAAATCACGGTACTTTAAGGATCAGGGTATTTATGAATTTGTGTATATTTACCAGCGATATAGATTACCTAAAAGCATAGTTAAATAAACATTACAACAGTAGCCAATCAAACATAATTAAATGGAATGATGATAAAATTAAATTATATAAAAATACTATAGGCCTACTTACCAATTTTATACGAAGCTGACAGGAACATATTTTTCATCACTCAAGAACCAAATTATTATTCCACTTCACAAGGGAAAACAATCGAACGAAAACTGTTTACTTACTTAAATAGTACCGTAACTCACTATGACACCAGTGGCCGGCGGGAACGATAACATAGCTTAGCAGTAACAGCACCATAACACAAACAAAAACTAATGCTTGGGAAAACCAAGTCGCGCGAGGGCGAGTCCATTCTGTTCCAAGGGGGGAAAACGTTTCGCAGAGAGCCGCGGGCCCCGAAACAAGCTATCAAGCTAGCACGCCTTGCCAATTTTCAACCGTCAATGTCTACAATAACCCGTATACAAATTTACTATAATCAATTACTTATTTAGTTTTTATTTTGTTCAGACTTTCTTTAATTTAATGGTCTTCTTCGGTTTTATTTTATTTTTTTAAATTTTATTAAATTCATCATTTTATATTTTTTCTGGCTGCACATCCAGGCTCCTGGGCCCCCTGTCTGCCCGGGCCCCTGGGCAATTGACCCAGTTGCCCCCCCCCCTGTCGCCGGCCCTGATCAGAGGTTTACAATGACGCATCTAACATTAAAATCGGTGTACAGTAGGACTCGAGATTTAGTTGTTTAAAATTATCTCTGTTTTCTCAGAGGCAGATCAAATGCATTTACCGGTACCGGTACCTATAAAAAATTCCTATGTATTTCTTATCGGAAACATTTTATGTTTTTACCCATAAGTCATGACAAATTCACCACTTTTCATAATTTTTTTACCATCTGTGCCGCTAGAGGTTTTGAATGACGCATCAATTATGGCAATCGGCCTGATGGAACTCTAGATTTAGTTGTACAAAGGAATTATTTTATTCAATTATATAATAAGATTGTTAACCAAATAATCTAATAATCCCCCCCTTATTAACTGCTGAACCTTTTGATACAAAATTAAACCATATCCTAGTGGTGGTATGAGTTTTATACAAGTGATAATAAACTAGTAGAATTATAGAAATCTTTCAACTTGCGCTCACTTTATTTACTTTCCTTGCCAAAAGAATGTGTTTACACACAAATAAATAATTTATTTACTGTGCTTGATCAGGTAATCAGGTATTGCGGCGGACGACCCCAGTGGCGTCGTGGCTGCCTCCCCTCCTCCACAACAGTGCAGTCCAGCGCGGCTTCACTATCCGTCCGCCGTGACCGCTCTGTATATAGGTACTACCTCCCTGGTTATAACACACTAGCGATTCTCGTGGTTGGCAGTGCAAACATGCCTGTTCCGGGTCAACATTTTGGAAACCCGAGTTTCTCAGCAGCGAATACAAGACTGTAGCCTATTGTCTTCTATCACTGTGCAAGTAGACATGGCACTGGATGTAGTCACGCTGCCAACCGCTACTTATGAGCGCTTGTGAGGCACTCCACTTCCGGGCGACAACTTAGACACAGCTCAGTTTCTAGACTGTATGGTAATTAATTAGTCTGTGTTTAGGACCTACACTATCACTATACCAGACCAATAATCTGTTAGTGTGTGAAACAAAAGCTATCAATATATATTTAGTGTTTCAAACAACAGTGCATTTGAAATACGAACACTACAATTTTAGTGTACAATCTCCAAATGGCTTTCTAGACCCTGCCAAGATAGCGGACACTGCCTCATAGTGTACAAGTGAATGCAACACCCAATGAATTTTATTCCGTGGTCATTGGTGTAAGTCTGCTCGTTAGTCAGCAAATATTAACATACGTAGCTCGCCACTCAGAAAATAAGGGTACAGTTTCATAAGCGGCCACCAACTAATTGGATACGATATATCAATCTTAAAAATTTGATATATCGAATAGGAACACTCGATATTTTGAATGACATTTTAACAGTAGCCTACATATCGAAAATTATTTACTCGATATTTATATTAATGTTATAATTTAAAATCCACAAATTTTATATCATGCGGTTTATGCGATGCCAGTTACACTTATATTTTAATGAAACATTTAACAAATAACAAACAAACGTAAACTAAAATTAAACAAATAGATAAATTATAAAGAAACGTACAACTCAACTAAAACTTAAGTTATCTTTTCTAGGGTAAACTTTATGGGCTGCTTTCATGGATTGAATAAACTAGGCTAATATAAAGCAAATATAACTAAATTTTTGCTTGATTACACGTTTCTTTTAGTGATGCGCGATTGCGAGATGTTGAAGTTTTCGAAAAGTTGCGTTTCGAATGATTTTCGTTTTCGAAATACTTGAGTTCGAATGGTTTAAAACTTGCATTCGAATGAATCATTCGAATGAAATTCATTCGTATTCTGCCTCTGCTTTCAAAACCCATTTCTGTAGTTAAAATAATTGCCGAGGCGTAGCAGCACCGTCCAGTCGCCCAGTTAGTCCTGCTACCTGGAGGAGATTTCTTAAACTACGTACTCCAGGTTAGGAATCTACCGACCGGTACTGAGAAGCGCTTTCAGGCTGTGCTAAAAGTTAGGTTAGGCCTACAAATTTGTAAACACTCAGTGATTGGTGCATTCATATCGTAAGTTTGTTGTTAAAGTTGTCCCACAGTGTTTAGTTTTCGAGATTAAAATGGTTCGTCCCACAAAAAAACGTTCATTTGTTTGGGACTGCTTTGATCAACCTGTCAATAATACAGTGAAGTGTAAGAAGTGTAGTATTGTGTTAAAGTATTTTAAGAACACCAGTAACCTCCAAGACCACATTAAACGCAAACACCCTCTCGTTTTAGAGTCAGCAAAGGATGTGGAAACGGAACGTGCTAAACCTGCATCAAGTAAGCCTGAGTCTGTCTGCAAAATTACTGTCGGTGATGCATCGTCAACTCCCTGTACTTCCTCAGAGGGACCTCCTCCCTTAAAAAAGTTAAAACAGCTGCAACTAGCTTCATCGTCGAAACAAACCATTAATGAGAAACAAATCAAAAAAATTGACTCACAACTTGTTCAAATGATTGCATTAGACTTCCAACCTATGTCTATAGTTGAAGATGAAGGTTTTGCCCAGTACACGTATGCCCTCAACCCTGAGTATACACTCCCTTCCAGGAAAACACTGTCTGAGAAATTGATTCCAGAGTTATACAACTCATTGAAAGACAAACTGTCAACTATGCTCAAAGATACTAAACACTTATCGCTTACCACTGATATGTGGTCATCTGCCTCAAATAAGTGTTACATAACTGTAACAGGCCATTTTGTTTTTGATTTCCATATGTATTCTGTGGTTTTAGCTACTAATGAAGTCAAAACCTCACATTCAGGCGAAAATATAGCAGCAGCAATTTTGGAGGTATTGCAATCGTATGACATTGAGGACAAAATCGTTACAGTAGTAACCGACAACGCCGACAATATGAAAAAGGCAATATCAAAGGAGCTATTGAAACATAATCATTTTTGTATTGCACACACGCTAAATCTGTCAGTGCAAGATGCAATCAAGGACAATGAAAATTTGATTCAGATTCTCTCCAACTGCCGCGCGTTGATGACATATTTTAAAAGGAGCAATCTTGCAGCGTACAAACTTAAAGAAATGCAGCAGCAGATGAATTTGCCTTTGCTGTCCTTGATCCAGGACGTGTCCACGCGTTGGAACTCTGAACTTTCAATGTTAGAGAGGCTGGTTGAATTGAAAGTTCCTCTAACTGTTGCTGTAGCGTCTCTAGAAAATCCCTCTAGAAACCTAGAGAAAGAGGAATGGACCGTTGTCCAAGAAATTATTCCGGTCCTGAAGCCGCTCCTGAACATGACAGAGAAGTTGTCTGGGGAATTATACCCAACCATGTCACTTATTGTCCCCTTGATCAGAGGACTTCAAAAGTCCCTTCTTAAGAAAGAGATGACTACAGAAATAGCAACTAAACTGAAACAATCTTTGATTGATCACATCAGCCGGCGTCTTGCAAACTTAGAATCAAACCGGTTCGTTGGGAGTTCGGCGTTTCTGGACCCTCGATTTAAAAAATCAGGGTTCGGAAACGAAAGTACTGCGGAAGCCATCCAGAAATTCGTCACTGAGGAACTTGCCTCTGTCATCAACAGAAAAGAAAAGGCTAGAGACCCCGAGGCAACAAAGGATACCGTAGCAGGGGCATCATCGTCAAATACTAGCGGTGACAAGAATAATGATGATGACCTGTGGGAGGACTTTGACGTCAAGATAACCGCAAAAACATCTGTAAAAACGCCAAAGACCACTGCAACTTTGATGGTGAAACAGTATTTGGAAATGCCTACTGTTGATAGAAAATCAGATCCGTTTCAGTTTTGGAAATCGCACTATTCAACGTTCACGGAACTGTACGAGGTGGCCTGCAAATACATCTGCATTCCTGCAACATCGGTCCCAGCAGAGAGGATATGTTCAGCTGCCGGGCTGATCACTAAAGACAGGAGAAACAGACTAGGTTCCGAAAAGCTGGACCAAATTATTTTTCTCAATAGAAACCTTAAAGTTTTTGAAATTTAGGTGTACACTAATATCCACAGTGTTGTTAGTCTGTCAGCGCGGATAACTGGCCATGTAGCCTAATGATATAACTGTGTTCATTTTTATTTACTGGTCTAATTTACGGAGTAACGTAATTTTGTAACTTTTTTATATTATTATATTCTAAGTTGTTTGAATGTAGGCTAATATAATATCTCCTATGTTCATCTTTACTTCCTAAGCTAATTTACGGAGTAGAATAATTTTGTATCAAATATTTTATTTTATATTATTACTTTACTTTGTTATTCAAATGTAGCCTAAAATTAATTGTGTTCATGTTTACTTTTAGGGCTAACGTAACAAGATACGGAGTGGAGTAATTTTTCGAGTTATTATTATTTTAAGTTTTTTAATTAATGTAGGTTAATAATATCTACTCGTATGTCTTTACTTCCTGGGCTGATTTACGGAGTAGGGTAATTTTGTCACAATCTTTTTTTGTATCGTATTCCTGATATTTGAATTTATGCTATTGCTAACGTCAAAGGTGTTCATGTTTACTTCCAGAGACAATTGGCAGAGTAGAATAATTAATTATGGAACAATTAGTAACGTGGTGTTACGTATATAAGTTAAATAAATTAGTATCTTTAAATTCTTTTGTTTGGTTTATTTCGTGAAAAATAAAATTATTGGTAAAAGTAACTGTGTTTTATTTGTTTTCAAATCCGAAATGATCAGACGATTTCGAATGCACCATTCGAATGTGAACTCTTGCATTCGATAACATTTCGAATGGTTGAAACAATCGAAACGTTTCGAATAGTCCATCTCGCAATCGCGCATCACTAGTTTCTTTATGATTTGTTGCATTTTTAAATTTTATTTTTCATTTGTTTGTTACTTGTTCAATGTTTCATTAAAATATATGTGTAACTTCCATCATCGCAATTTATCCCAAATCAATCTTTAACCTAAGAAACACAAACACCCAAACATTCGAGTCCTCATGGCGTACGTTGAAAAGGTCTCTTCGATATATCGCATGTTTAAGATCGATATATAGCATCCGATTAGTTGGTGGACGCTTATGAAACTGTACCCGAAAATAATCAGTACTCAGCAAATGATGCATAGGCTTGAGAAGAAAAACTTTAATTAAAATTAGGGAAATGTAGCCTACTTACTCATCATCCCCTTCCGACCAAGTATCTCGAGGTCTGTCATAACCAGATCCTGGATTGTACGATTCCTCATGATGAGGAGGAGTTTGAGTAAAAATTGTCCAAATTAAGAACCCCAAGGCAACCACACCACCAAATAACCCTACAGCGGCATAGTTAGGCATTGTGTAACTACTGAATATAATACTGCAGTGTGTGTATGAGGCTTTTGATTTTGAAGATTATTCCCTTTTTTCGAACATTAATGAATATAAGAAATGTAATTTACCCTGTATATAGGCTATTTATACTTTAAAGGTGCTCTATGAATTCACAGTATCAGTGTGTGACTTATTACAAATGTTTGATGATTTTAAGTTGATTGTTTGCAGTAAATAAATAAGACTTAGTCTATTAGCTGCAAAGGTGAACAATTAAAGTCACTTCAAAAATATGTCCAATCCTAGGCCATGTAGGCTGTTATGCTTTAAAGGCTCTATTTTTCTCACCAAAAAATACAACTTCAATGATTCCTAACACCTAAAAGACAAAGAAATGTAAAAGATTAATAAATACAAATTAAACTAATTAAGCTGACACAAATATGATGTTTACTAATATTTGAACAAATTAACATTGACACTTTGACTCTGACTCTAACCCTAAACCTAAACCAAAACCAGCAAAAAACGAAAATCAGTGTTTTTACGGACAGTGTTGCCACCAGGTAGATGAAATTTTACCCTAAACGTGAGATGAAATTACCCTAAATTACCCTAAACTTTTTGTATATTACCCTAAGAGTTGATTTTCTTCTCTAAAAGCTCAAAATACACCCAAGATTGGTTTTAAAACATGATTAAGGCATAAAAAGTAAGGTAACATAGCACTTAATACTCGTCTTTGGCCCTATATCACACATAAAATGAAATATATGTTAAACAATTCAAATAAATATTCTGTAGTAATATTTTTTACTTAATGTGCTGGTGTCGCCGGTAATAGAAAGTTGATGATACATCCGAAGATAGCGGATTAAAACAAATAGTTGCATCATGTAACTTGATATTTTACCACTGTAATTTTCTTTCAAAGTATTGCAAGTTTTATCCAGCACACTCTCAATACGGTACCAATCAAGGATCGTAGAGCTTTCAGACCAGGTGTGCTTATTTACATAAGAGCAATGTTCGCAGCAAAGATGTCTTACGAGGTCGTCCAGCTGATTCATAAATCAACAACATACCATAAAGTGTTGCCAACCTTAGGGGTATAATAATGGTACAGCAATTTTTAAATTGTCACTGGACATGCAGAAAGAACATTTAAATCCTTAATCGAGTAATATAATAATACAAATAAATCAAAACAATATATTAGTTTCATAAAATAACAACTTATCATAGAATGTAAGCAGTTAAACAATGTTAATTATAATTACACTGATAAGGGAAATATGGTACCCGTACGATAAATATCGTATTTCCAGCAACACTGCAGATTGGATTGGTGATCACGTGACCTTCCAGCTGTTTTTACGAGGTCTCTTCCGGTAAAGAATAAAACCTTAAATAGATCGACTCAGCACACCTTGTCTGAAAGCTCTACGAACCTTGGGTACCAATCACAATGCCCTGAAGTTGTCACAAATCGATAAAGGTCAAAACAACTTCTCAATTTGGAATTGAGGGGAGCGGAGGATACGTTATCTGATAAGTAAATTTAATGTTTAAGTATAATGAATGTGTAACATGGTGAATACACAACGTGTTCTTCCCGATATACAAAAAATTAACAAAATCAGCCAGGTTAATATTATATATTTACAATTTATTTATTTTACAACTACGGATTACGCCCCCCACCCGTACCCCGCGACCCGTCATGAGCGTCTAGTGCCCCCCCCCAAAAAAAAGTGCCGTGCTGGAGCACGGCTCGTACTGCCCTAAAGCCGGTACTGATTATTACCATTTTATTTTAATTGATATAATTTTTAGCAAATTTCCCCTATAGGGAAGAAGCTATTACCGTAGGTCTCATGGTAAGACTTAAGCCCGAGACCATGATAACTTTTCGTTTTGAGGTCCCCAGATGCCAAAAACACCATTTCTTGAAATTTGTATATGTGTGTGTGTGTGTGTGTGTGTGTCCGTAAGCACGATAACACTCGTAAAAAATATCCGATCATAATAAAATTTGGTACGAATGTGTAAAGTACCATTTATTTGAACCAATTCGAAAACCAGACGGATCAAACCATTCGAAGGGTTTTTTTGGGAGGTATTGTACCCAAAAAATGAGTTTTTTGGGGTTTCCACGTGTAATTTTTATTTAAATCAAATTTTAATTTTTACCATTGAATTCACCATAAAAAACAAACAATTTGGTATTTGATCATTGTTCTAAGTCAATTTGTTACTGAGATATTGAAAGTGCTAAACACAGTACATTGCCTAGTATTATTCTTATGGAGAAAAAGAAAAATTGTATATCTCGCTTATTTAAAACACAAACTGACGAAATTTGGTGTATGGCTTCAACTGGTTGTGGTTTATGTTGTTTGCACAAAAACGCAATTTTTTGCCCATGGTTCCCGTAGCAGCAAACCTATAGGTACTTGGTCTCCATGTTATTCTTATGGAAAATAATTAAAATGTTATATATAGCTTATTTATGAATGTATATGGATGAAACTTGGTATGTAATTCACTAAGATGAGTTCTATTGATCTTTGCATAATCACCCATTATTTTGTGTTCCTTTGTTGCACCAAACTTGCGTACACAATTCCCAATGTTATTGGATGAAGCGAGCGAAGCGAGTGAATCCTCATACTCAGGTTAAAACACACTCTTGTTACGCTAACTCCTTTTTAACGGTTTAATGAATTGCCTTGAAATTTTTAGGGTAGTTCTTAAGTGTAAAAAGGGTGGTAATAAACTATAATTGGATTATTATTTTGGTATATTTCTATTTTTTAATTTTCCGGAAATATTCAGATGTGTCTTGGGCTGAGTAGTTAGTAGGTGGTTAGCAAACAGTCACTCAACTGATTTTGTAGTCAAACAGACTACGGCCGGATATTGACAGTAGGTAGGAGTTAAACAAAACAAGTGATTTAGAGATGTGCCAAGCAGTTACATGAGCGAAACAGCTGCAGCTAGTTCCACAGCGGCCGCGGAACTTGTTCCAAAAGTAGTTCCAGCTGCAGCTAGTTTGGCCCCCGTTCCTAGTCTCAAAAGTCAGACGCTGTAGCTGTTTTCGGAACTAAACGCTCCAGCCTTAACTTACTTTCTATTGCTTTAATATATTGTTTGCAGAGAAAACTGATTCTTAAAATTAATAACTTTGCTAAAAAGACCTGTTTTAATCTTTATAGATAACAATGACCTCATGTAATGTAAATTTATTTTTAGAGTTAAACACAAAAAAACACAAAACTTATATGAACAAATTTGAATAGCTTAGTATTTAAATTAATTGAAAAAAATACAAACATAATTTAGTAAGATATTTAACACACGATTGTGGTTACTGTTTAAGAAAACATTTTCAAATAATTGTAATGTACACTAGAAAAACGCAATAACATTACAATATGGTCGCATTAAACTATATACAAGAGGTGGAATGCAGCAGGGAAACAAACCCTATATTTCAAAACACATTAGCGATGTCTTCGCGATCAGTACCTATCCTATTGAGACTGGACAGGAGGAATGTGTAGAAAGAAGTCAGATAAATAATTTCCTGTCTCAACATGAAAGGGTAGGCCCAGGCCTGGGGTTACGCTGCAGCTGTTTTGGTTTCTCGGTAACTCCCAGTTTCAGTTACAGAAAACGAGCTGCAGCTAACATCCAGTTTCAGTTACAGAAAATGGGCTGCAGCTGGTTTGAAAAGTAGTTCCGATCGGAACCGAATTGCTGGTGACGTTGGAACGGTTGGAACTCCTTTCATTCTCGGAACGTTGAAACAAAGCAGTTCCAGCTGCAGCGACACATCTCTAAAGTGATTATGTCGTCTGTGTCTGTGGTCTCCTGGCCGGTCAGTTCAGTTAATGGCGTTTGCGAATATATGGGTTTTGAATCAAGAATTTGTAATAGAATCATTCCACATTTATTAGTTCTTTTAACAATCACAATTATGGATTCAGCATTATTGTGAAAGTACCTATAAGATGTTACGGAAGTTGTAGGTCATATTGAAAGGTTACACAGTCTGTAGGTGTAGTTATAAAAACAATGGTTCCTCCCAGAGGTATGTTTATATGTTGTAATTTGCTATTTCTCAGGGTGGGTGGATACATTTTTATTATTCACCTTATATACCAGACTCTACAATGAACTGGAATGTGGTACACCAGTTGGAAGTATTAATATGGGTCTAGGTGAGGTTATGTAAGTTACTTTTAGTAAATAAATCTGCACTTTAACAATTCAGAGAATTTTTTTGTCTCAACCAACTTTTACATTCAGCCTAGGTCTTATTGGATACTGTACTAGCTTTTCTCCTATGGAGGAAACCTACTAATATACCAAATTAACATTATACATTGATACACTGGGGACCAACATTGTTTACATGAAAAATTAACCAAACTAGCGTGTTAGTACAAGTAAAAAGTCATTATGAATATACAACACAGTACAGGCTGTTAGTACAAGTAAAAAGTTATTATGAAAACACAACACAGTAGAGACTCTGTAATGTGGCACTGACCCAGTTCGGCCCTCCGGTAATCTGGCCCTGTGTAACCTTCAACTTAAGGGAACTAACCTAGCCAATTTACAATAAATTTCCAGCAAAAAAATTCTCTTTGGGATTTTTTTTTTAATTTAACACCAATATTTCTCAATTTAACGCACAATTGTCACTCGGTAATGTCTTATAGTGCAAATAAGACTTAACTTATGTGCATATTTATATGTCTTCTTCCAGTAATCGGACATTTCCACTAATTCAGCACTACCCTGGTCTGATATCTGTTGGATTACTGAGAGTCTACTGTAAGTACTTATGTACATTTGCTCTTTTTCTTTAGCACACTAGACAATGGTACCTACTTTGTGGTGTTGGGTTAACTTACGTAACGTTAGGTTTGGTTATATTGATTTACGAAGACTTCTCTCTGTAATCCGGTACGGCGCCAGTTTGATCCTCCAATATTTTGGCGCTGTTTAACCTTCAATTTAAGGTAACTAACCTAGCCTATTTACAATAAATGTCAATAATAACTTTTCCCTTTGAAATTTTTGATACAATTTCACACGGATATTTTCCCTATTTAATACACAATTGTCATATGGTAATATAATTTGGTGGTCGTTTTATTGTCTTTATAGTGCAAATAAGATTTACCTTTTGTGCATTTCTATGTCTTCTTTCAGTTATCTGACTTTTTTACTAACTCGGCCCTACACCACACTCGAACACTCGATATTTTGAACCACATTTTTACAGTAGCTTACATATAGAAAATTATTTACTCTATATTTCTATTAATGTTACAATCTAAAATCAACAAATTGTTTATCGTCAATAATAATATGCAATGCCAGTTACAAACATATTTCAAAAGAACATTTAACAAATAACAAACAAACAAAAACTACAATTTAACAAGTAAATAAATAATAAAGAAATGTTTAACTCTGCTAAAACTTAAGTTATCTTTGCAAGGGTAGACTTTTTGGGCTGCTTTCATGGGTTGAATAAACTAAGTTAATATAAGTTAGGCCTAAGCAAATACACCTACGTTTTTTCTTGGTTATGCGGTTCTTGATTAGGCCCTATTTGTTGCATTTTAAAATCTTAGTTTTCGTTTGTTTTTTGTTTTTTAAATGTTTCATTCATGTAACTTGCATCATCGCTCTTAATCACAGTTTTCAGAGACCGTTTCAACATACGAAGTGACTACGTAAACGTACGATGTAAGTCGCTAGGTACCGCTTATGTTAGGTTAGATTAGGTTAGGTTAGGAGGTTTTTGTTATGTGTCACTGGCTCTCAATCAGTTTTAAAAATCACAGGGAAAGTACCGTACGATGTATCATTTGGAACGGACGTGACCAATAGCGGCCCACGTCGGACGTGGACGTAGCCTCTGCCTTCAACAAACGCCATGACAACTCAAATTTTTGGGTGTTTGTGTTATTTTGGTTAACACATTGAACCCTATGCCCGAGTATAGGTCGGGGTACCGAAAATGCCGTTGTAAACGAAGCCCGAGTATATATCGGGTATCGCTAATTAATTCGGTACGTCGTTATTTTTAGCGTAATAATATATTTGTATGTATAGTAATGCTCTTCAATTCATATTCTTTCAGTAAATGAGCAGTTTTTACTATATAGTCAGCTGTTTAGTCATAAGAAAATAGTATTCTGACGTATTGCGCATTAGCACGATGTCAGCTGTCTGAGTTGAGTTTAGTCGTCTGTGCTTTGTTTACCGCGTCATTGTTTACGTTCTGCTAGTGAGCTTTCTATGTGATTTGTACGCTAATAAAATGTGTTTATTGTTTCCATAGCAATATTTTTATTTTTCGTTTTAGTTATTTAGTGTAGCATAGTGTAGTGAACTGTGAAAATGAGTGATTATTTAGACAGACACACAGTTCGAATGATTCGTTCCGAGTTGTCAAACTCTGACGATAGTGAAGATGAAGGTAATAATACTATTTATAATCTTAGTTTTGATGACAATGACAATCGTAATCATTCTTCTGTAGTTCAGTATGAAAAAATAAGTGATCCTGTGTACGATGCTGGCTCTGATGATGAATTTGTTGACCGTCTGTTGGCCGACCCACCAAACTTTGATGATACCAACTTTGAGGTTAGTGAGGAAGAAAACAACAGTTTAGGTCCTTCAACCAGCCATAATATAACTAGTCAATCACCAAATGATCAAATTAATAAGAAAGTAAAGTTTTCTCATAGACCTAATGAATCTGGTGATAATGGTCAAGTTTATAAAGACAGTGTTAGGCCTAGGCCTAGGCCTAGTCAGACTGACAAAGATGATAGGCCTAGTCCTATGCCTGTTGACGATGTAGCCCATAATGAGGTAGTAGCAGATGATCCTGTAAATAATAAAACTAAAAGAAAAAGGAAACCTAAAAAAAAGAAACCAACTGATGAAGAGCTTGGTTGGAGTTGTGTTGACATACTGTCACAGCTCCCTACCTTCAATGAGCAAGCAGGCGTTAGAGCCGCTATAACTGACACTTCAACCCCACTAGAGATATTTTCTTTATTTTTTCCAGAAAGTATGATTAGGCTGATCAAGTCCGAGACTAATAAATATGCAAAATTAATGATTGACAAATTGAGGCGCTCAAACAAACTACTGAAAAACAGTGTTTGGGGTAAATGGAAAACTGTAAAATTATATGAGGTCTATAATTTTTTTGCCATAATTTTACATATGTGTATTGTAAAAAACCCAAGTTATCTGATTACTGGTCAACTGATGAATTTCTGAAGTCTTCCTATGCACCTTCAATCATGTCAAGGGATAGATTTTTTGCAATCTTGGCCAACTTGCATATTAGCGACAATGCAACTTACATACCGCACCAAACACCAGGTCATGACCCAATGCACAAAATAAGGCCTTATATTGACCATCTTCTGACTGTATTTCCTCAGTGTATTTATCCATCCGAAAACCTCACTGTTGATGAAGGTACATGTGGGTTTCGTGGTAGGGTCAAATTTAGAGTATATAACAAGAACAAGCCGGATAAATATGGTATGAAGTTATATATTGTCTGCGATGCCTCAACAGGATATGTATTGAAATTTGAGCCATACACTGGAAAGTCAGCCAACAATAGTGCTGTAGCTCTGTTTGGTAGGCTACTTTCAGAGTACTTGGGAAAGGGCCATACTATTTATATGGACAGGTTTTACAGCTCACCCGTTCTTTATGATTTTTTGTGGTCAAACAACACAAAAGCTGTGGGTACCTGCATGAGCAACAGAGTGCAGTTGCCTAAAACTGTTACCAAAATGAAACTCAATCAAGATGATATTATTTTTATGAGAAGGAATCATTTACTCTGTTTGAAGTGGAAGGATACAAGGGATGTCTTACTCTTATCCACCAAACATAAGTCAACAACTTCAGAGGTCTTGGTACCTAGTAAGGAAGGTATGAAACCAAAAACCAAACCTGATGTGGTCATTGACTACAACAAAAACAAAACTGGGGTGGATAGAAATGACCAAATCATAGCCTACTATCCTTTCAAAAGGAAGCAGTTCAAGTGGTGGAAGAAAATGTTTTTTCACCTGTTCATGATGTCGATGACGAATGCTTTCATCCTTTACCGAGCGACACGATCCGAGCCTCAACGGAAACACTGCCACATGGACAGTTTCATAGTGTCAGTTGGGAAAGCCTTAGGAAATCAAGGTGGTACCTTGTTCCAAGCTGAACAGCAAAGTAGTCCAATACAAACCAAGGCCAGTAGGCTCACTGGGCGACACTTCCCCGCAAAAATCCCTCCCTCAGATAAAAAGGCAAACCCAACTAGGATATGCAAGGTGTGTTCTGACAAAGCCAAGGCTTCATCTGGGAATAGAGGAAGAAAAGAGACATCTTGGTGGTGTGCAGAATGTGAAGTAGCCATTTGTGTGCCAGAGTGTTTCCAGCTCTACCACACCAAAGCCGACTACATATGACTCCTTTATTTTCAAAGACAATTTCAGGCCTTAGTGTACATATTTTTTCATGTAAGTAAATATTTTTTTATTCAGAATTTCATTAGGATTAATTTGATCTATTAATGTATGTATAAAAAATAAACAACAACATTGGGGTTAATTTTATATGAACTCTTGCATAATGTAGCTATTTTTTTCTCTATATAATATTTATTGTTTTTTATACAACAAATAAAAAAAAAAAAATTTTTTTTGCCCTATAACATATTATATTTTCTTAAAGCTCTTGATTTCCTCTTTAAAATGATGTATGCTTTGTGGTGTTTTGATTAAAACTAAAAAACTAATAATTTTTTGTATTAATGCAAAAATGCCCAGTATATATGCAAATAAGCCCTGTTAGCGCCCATAGGGTTTAATGTGTTAAAGATCAATTTAAAATGCGATTCGATATATCATTTGTTTAAGATCGATATATAGCATGTAATTAGTTGGTGGCCGCTTACAAAACTGTACCCTGTATCATCGGTGAATATTAAAAGTGGAACCCTACGAATGACCGTTTATGACGGCTGGACTGTGTTTAATCGTGGAAAATATACTAAACGGACCGCGCATTATTTGTAAAAATTACAAACGGAGCGTGATTATCACCCGAACATGACGACTGGACACCGAGGTTTGTCCTTTGTCCTTTTATAGACACTTTTATATGCTAACCATGGCCATTACAGACAAAGTTTAATATAGGCAAACACAGTATATATAACGGAAATCCATCTTTTATTTTTTGGGTTGCAGGAATTGGAATCAATATTCCTATAATTATTATTAATAACATAGGTCTTGACAAGGTTTGGCCTATTATGGACTAATTTATCCGCCTTAAAAAAAATTTAGGTTTTGGGAACAATGTGCTGAGAAAAGGTTACTTGTTTGTTAAAAAAAATTAAGTTACCTATTAGGGAATTAGGTCACCATGTGTCATGTCAAGGCACTCTCAGAGATTCGGGAACTATGGCACTACCAAATATTTACATTCACAAAGAATTACGTTATGGTTTCAAAATCTTTTTTTTAAGGTCAATACATTGAGACAAAAATGTGTAGTTGTTTACAATTAATAGAATTAAATATTATAATCATTATTGTTATTGGTAATCTTTTATGTACAGAATTCAGTACATTATCGCGGCGCTTCTTTCTAAATGACATCCTGATTCTATTCTAAAAATTGGTTAATTTTGCATTATCTGTAATGGCATGCAGTTCCTATTACTTTTGAACTGGGATTTGCGAGGAAACTGCCTGGAAAATCTAGAATTATCCTTGAATTTTTTTCTGGTTTCATAGACACCCTGAATTATGTTTTTACAATGCTCCGTTTAGGCTTAAAATAAGGATTTAGGTTACTTCATCTTTGGCTAATAGGTTAAACTAAATTATACAGTATGTATAATATTTTATTAGCGAATTTCCCCTATAGGGAAGAAGCTATTACCGTAGTCGGCATGGTAAGACCTAGGCCCGGGACCATGATAACTTTTCGTTTTGAGGTCCCCAGACCCCAAAAACACCATTCGTTCGATACTGTATATATATATATATATATATATATCTATATATATATATATATATATATATATATATATATATGTGTCCGTGAGCACGATAACTCTCGTAAAAATTATCCGATTTTGATGAAATTTGGTATACACGTGTAAAGCAACATTTATGACTTTAAGTTCGAAAACCAGCCAAATCGCTTTATCCGAAGGGGTATTTTGGGGGGGTTTTGTACCCCAAAAATGGGTTTTTTGAATTTTTTATATATAATTTTGGAAATAGTCAAATTTTAGTTTTTACCATTGGATCTAGCTTAAAAAAATACACAATTTGGTGTTTTGATCATTTCTCTACGTCAGTTGGTTACCGAGATATTGAAAGTGCTAAACACAGTACGTTGTCTAATGTTATTCTTATGGAGGAAAAGAAAAATTTTATATCTCGCTTATTTATGAACGTATACTGACGAAACTTGGTATACGGCTTCATCTGGTTGTGGACCATTGATATTTGCTCAAAAAAACATTTTTTTACCAAAGGCTCCCTTAGCAGCAAACCTGCGTACTCAGCCCCATGTTATTCTTATGGAGAATAAGTAACGTGTTATCTCCCTTAATTATGAAAATAAATTAATGAAATTTGGTATGTGGCTTTACCTAAATAAGTTATATTGATATTTGTATAAAACCCCATTTTTTGTGTTCCTTCCTTCAGCAAACCTGCATACTCAGCCGCCATGTTATTCTTATGGAGAATAATTAAAATGTCATAAATCGTTTATTTATGAATGTATAATGATAAAATTTGGTATGTGGCTTTATGTGGTGTTAAGATACATATATATGCATTGGAAATTCGCTGAGTACGCAGGTTTGCTGCTACGGGGGTATCAATATATTTTACTAAAATTAGACTAATTTTAGCGAATTTCCCCTATAGGGAAGAAGCTATTACCGTAGTCGGCATGGTAAGACCTAGGCCCGGGACCATGATAACTTTTCGTTTTGAGGTCCCCAGACCCCAAAAACACCATTCGTTCGAAACTGTATATATATATATATATATATATATATGTGTCCGTGAGCACGATAACTCTCGTAAAAATTATCCGATTTTGATGAAATTTGGTATAAACGTGTAAAGCAACATTTATGATTTTAAGTTCGAAAACCAGCCCGATCGGCCTATCCGAAGGGGTATTTTGGGGGGGTTTTGTACCCCAAAAATGGGTTTTTTGAATTTTTTACATGTAATTTTGGAAATAGTCAAATTTTATTTTTTTCCATTTCATTCAGCTTAAAAAAACACACAATTTGGTATTTTGATCATTTCTCTACGTCAATTGGTTACCGATATATTGAAAGTGCTAAACACAGTACGTTGTCTAATGTTATTCTTATGGAGAAAAATAACAATTTTATATCTCGCTTATTTATGAACGTATACTGACGAAGCTTGGTATACGGCTTCATCTGGTTGTGGACCATTGATATTGGCTCAAAAAAACAAATTTTTACCAAAGACTCCCGTAGCAGCAAACCTGCGTACTCAGCCCCATGTTATTCTTATGGAGAATAAGTAACGTGTTATCTCCCTTCATTATGAAAATAAATTAATGAAATTTGGTATGTGGCTTTACCTTCATGAGTTATATTGATATTTGTATAAAACTCCATTTTTCGTGTTCCTTGCTTCAGCAAACCTGCATACTCAGCCGCCATGTTATTCTTATGGAGAATAATTAAAATGTCATAAATCGTTTATTTATGAATGTATATTGATGAAACTTGGTATGTGGCTTTATGTGGTATTAAGATACATATATATGCATTGGAAATTCGCTGAGTACGCAGGTTTGCTGCTACGGGTGTATTTTGAACTTTGATTGGATTGAACTTTCCTTCATATATGGTAGTTAGATCAGTGATATAAATTTTGTTATCATGGTCTGTTAATACAGCCTTTACATGTTTCGGACGGTTAAGTTGTACATATTCACTGTCACAATGTTACAAAATGTTGTATTTGTATAAAGCAGCGATGCACATTGTCGTCACATGGTTTCTTCCCATACACATATGACCATTATTTCCATCAGTTATTCATATTTAAATACAGTGACTACGGTACGCATATTTATATTAATAGGTATCGTTGCAAAAATATATTTATAAATTACTGGTATATTTTTAGGGACTGGTCTCTTTGTTGTGATCTATAAGAATGTCTGTCGCACATTTGCAGCGGCAAATCACACACACACTTTTGTCAGCTGCTTTTACGATTTCAGTTGTCACGTTTTTTCTGTGTTCAATCCACGGTCGGTATCGGGCGAAGGCCTAAAAAATATGCTTGGTTTATGGGTAACCCTAAAATATTTTATCTGTCTCTGAGCCAACCAAGGTGATGGAGACAGGATACACTTGGAGTGGACTTGTAATGAGGGAATATGCCTATTTAAAGGGCAACAAGGATTAATTGATATATAAATTCTGGGGACTTTCAACTACATGATGGTATAAATTATGGTTTAGTAGTAGGCCTGTCTGCGTAGTCGTTTGGTTGTTTTTACTTCTTGTTGACAATATGCCGCTACAATGGCATGCTATCATTTTTTACTTGCAATTGGTGTGCAGGTATATCGGCACTCTGTAATTTAAAAAAAAAACATTGGATACACAGATATATATTGTATCTTGTGGCTCAAGGGGTTAAATAATACAAATTATTAAGTATATTTTTTTTGTTAACTATAAATTGTCTTACGCTTATTGACAAGATATTAAATCATAAAAAAATTTTGAATGTTATAAGGTTATCAGGCTTGCATCAAATTGTGACAAATTTACTTAAGTTTTTAATAAATTTACAACTTTATAAAATACAAAATAAAAACTCATACTGTTTCTTATTGTGATACATTGGGTTAATGTTTTACACAATATTACAGTACTTACAGTATAGGGCTACATTAGGGTTTGGCTGTTACAGTATAAATACCCAATGGTATGGAATTGCATTCAGCATAATTCCCGAGCGGTGTTAGTGTTTTTAATTTTAATAGTCTTTTATTGGTTTCAGTTTATCAATAAAACTAATATTGTTTCATTACAATTCTTTAATAGTTTATTTACACTTTTCGGTTTTAAGGTTAGCAACTTTTTCTCTTACTTTGCTTTGGTCCATATAGAATATTTATCTGTGCATGGAACCTATTAAGCAAAGTAAGGGGCAAGTTGCTACAGTGCAAGGTGGAGTGTGTACTGATACAAGTTATTGGCAGGGTAGGGATTTGAACCTACGACAGGACTGCTGCCATGGAGCCGAAGTCCGTCACGTTGCCCACTGAACCAGCAACTCAACATTATGGTAACCTGATTACATCTATCTGTTTGAAAGGCACCAAAACTTATTTGTCAAACTTATGTTTGGAAATGTAGTATTAACACTTTCACTACCACAATGTTAAAAAAAAATCGTAACCACAGACTGCCGCCTCAATTTTGCGGCAGGCGTGGTGTACTCATAGCCCAACGCCGCAGATCTGCGGCGGCTAGGTTCATTAAAATAGACTGCCGCCGCAGAACTGTGGCGTTGGTTTCTTGATATTAAATGAGAAATTTCTTCGCAACGGTCTATTTTAAAGGTTAGATGGTTTAGGCACGGTCTACGGGATAATCCGCCTTATATATGCGGCGCTTGGTCTGTAGCTAGAACTAGGACCAGTCTACAGGGAAGTTTATGATTTTTTCGTGGGCTGTCAGAGTGACCCGGCCGCTGCATATATGCGGCGGCTGGTAGCGAACGTGTTAATGTCTCACTTTCCTTAACTTCATAAACCATACAATGAGTGACCTCAAAATTGTTTTCAGTGTGTTCTTTTTCTCCTTATTTATGCATGAATATTTCAATCATTGTTGAATTTCAACACCAAGTTTACGTATTATAGTTTATACTATGTTTTTAAAAAAATATATTCTTTAATACTAAACACCGCGGGTACCTCATTGAACCCAAAATGGTTTGCATATGTACAACATATGATTTTAGACATTTTCTGTTACAAATAAGCCTACTTTAAAAAAGTTTAAACTATAAACTATAGATAGGCTCTACAAGTAGAGATTTTTACTTATACAAATGTTTATGTTTTTCAACGGCAGCGTATCCAGAGAGGGGAGATGTTGGGTTATATATCTTCCAAAATTATTTTAAAAAAATATTACTTGATGGAAAAGAGATAAAATTATTTTCCCCCCCTCCAAACCCCCTCCCCAATCTATCGCAATAATTCCTGCATATGCTACTGTAAGATACCCCTGTCGCAGCAAACCTGCGTACTCCGGTAATTTAAAATACATAATACATGTCTTAAAACCACATAACGCCGCATACCAAGTTTCATTACAGTATATTCAAAAATAAATACTATATACAATTTTAATTATTCTTTATAAGAATAACATTGGGGTTTAGTATGTAGGTTTGATGACACAAGGAACACAAACAATTGGTTTTTATGCATTTACAAATCAAATTTAACTAGGGCGGAGCCACATACCAAGTTTCATCAATATTAAATCTTAATTAAGCGGTATATAACATTTCAATTATTCTCTATAAGAATAACACGGCGCTGAGTAAACAGGTTTGCTGCTACAAGGAACAAAAAATGGGTTTTTATGCATATATATCAATAAAACTCAACAAGGTGAAACCGCATACCAAGTTTTATTAATTTATTTTGGTAATTAACGGAGTTATTACATTTTACTTATTTCCCATAAGAATAACATGGGGGCCGACAATGCAGGTTTGCTGCTACGGGGATAATTATCAAAAATCTTTTTGGTGCAAATATCAATATACCAGAACTACGTGAAGCCACATACCAAGTTTCATAACATAATTCATAAATAATCGAGATACCAAATTTGATTGATTCTCCATAAGGATAAAATTGGACAACGTACTGTGTTCAGCACTTTGAATATCTCTGTAACAGTTGGACGTAGAATCACAATTTAAACACCAAAAGTATTGTTTTTTGGAGCTGAACTGAAAAGACTATGTGAAGTTTTCATTGGAATGAACTGAGGAAAAACCAAATACCCCCGTAGCAGCAAACCTGCGTACTCAGCGAATTTCCAATGCATATATACGTATCTCAATACCACATAAAGCCACATACCAAGTTTCATCAATATACATTCATAAATAAACGATTTATGACATTTTAATTATTCTCCATAAGAATAAGATGGCAGCTGAGTATGCAGGTTTGCTGAAGCAAGGAACACAAAAAATGGGGTTTTATACAAATATCAATATAACTCATGTAGGTAAAGCCACATACCAAATTTCATTAATTTATTTTCATAATGAAGGCAGATAACACATTACTTATTCTCCATAAGAATAACATGGGGCTGAGTACGCAGGTTTGCTGCTACGGGAGCCTTGGGTAAAAAAGTGTCTTTTTGAGCAAATATCAATGGTCCACAACCAGATGAGGCCGTATACCAAATTTCGTCAGTATAGGTTCATAAATAAGCGAGATATAAAATTTTTATTTTTCTCCATAAGAATAACATTAGACAACGTACTGTGTTTAGCACTTTCAATATCTCGGTAACCAATTGACGTAGAGAAATGATCAAAATACCAAATTGTGTGTTTTTTTAAGCTTAATCCAATGGGAAAAAATAAAATTTGACTATTTCCAAAATTATATATAAAAAATTCGAAAAACCCATTTTTGTGGTACAAAACCCCCCCAAAATACCCCTTCGGATAGAGCGATCTTGCTGGTTTTCGAACTTAAAGTCATAAATGTTGCTTTACACGTTTATACCAAATTTCATCAAAATCGGATAATTTTTACGAGAGTTATCGTGCTCACGGACACACACATATATATATATATATATATATATATATACAGTTTCGAACGAATGGTGTTTTTGGGGTCTGGGGACCTCAAAACGAAAAGTTATCATGGTCCCGGGCCTAGGTCTTACCATGCCGACTACGGGAATAGCTTCTTCCCTATAGGGGAAATTCGCTAAAACCTTTTTCCCATAAGATTAACATGGGACATTTTATTAGTAGGTTTTTGGGATTTTATCCGAAACCAGCCAACCTAGGTTAATAATTATAGAAACTATTTTATTTTTTCACAATCTATATAACATGGTCAAAACCAAAATTAACTTTAAAAAGATTTAGGTTGGAAAATTCAAAAAAATATTTTTGGGAAATTTAAAACGTATCATGAACCCCCCTTCCCACGGTCCGATTTTTCTGGTTTTCAAATTTAAAGTCATGAATGTCACTTTACACACTTGTGCAAAATCTCATCAAAATCAGACTTTTTTACTCAAGTTATCGTATTCACAAACACATCTACAGATAATATATACATATATATAGATATAGATATATAGATAACTCATATTTATATAAATATTTCTATATTTTAACGAATAGTGTTTTTCACATCTGGGGACCTCAAAACAAAAATTTATATTGGTCTCGGGCTTCAGTCTTACCATAAGACCTACGGTAATAGCTTCTTCCCTATAGGGAACATTACCTAAAAAGCCATTTGTGGTCACTAACTTAGGCCTAGGCTGGGTGCCTGTAGGTTTTATACATAGGCCTACATTCATTTGTCTAAATTGTGTACATGAGTTTGTTATGCAGTTGTTTTTTTTTCTTTCCAGGCAGCCTATCTCCTCACCTACATCATTAATGAGATGAGCCTATCTACATCATTAATGAGATTTGCGGTTGCTACCATCATACACAACCTTGTTGGTCTCCTTGCGGTACACAACTCTGTCATGACTTCTTCTCTCCTGGATTGCATCTCCTGCCTAGAATTTAAGTGGGGCTGTTAATTATCTGTAGAACTACCTACATAAGTCGAGGCATTTACCCTCATCCTTGCTTTTCTTCGTGATCAAGTAATGGACTAGACTAGCCTACATTTTACAACCATCGATATAAAGTTAGAGGAAGGAATGTTGTGGGGTGCTTGTTTTGAGTGATGTGTACAAATATAATAGCTTTTCCCTATTCAATAACATCAGGGTGATAGTAAGATAACCTAGCCTATTTACTTATAAACTGGTCATGTCTTGAGAGGCAAGTTAGGTCGTGAAGTTTTAATTTGTTATTATTTCTTAAATTTCGCTGCTCATGCTGCAGGATAGACAATTGAGAGGGTTATGTTAAACAGTTAACTAACTTACTGCGTCTATAATAAAATTATCATTACCTTCTGTAGGTATTAACAGATGCCATATTGTTTAGGCTTGCTTTTATTTTCCTCTGGAAGTTAAAATTAATATTTGACCTTATTTTTATTATTATTTGTAAATACAAAGGACTGACCATTATAAAATTTGCTTACAGACTAGGCCTATTGTATACTTTCAAAGATAGAATGATATTTATAATTGGCTTAATTTTGCCTATTTGGTTCGGTTTATCGTTTGATTCAATAACATGTTAATCTATAACTTACAGTACTTTTGGGCTGTCTAGAATCAGCATATAATAATGATTTTTGCCATTTTATTGGTTTAAAATATGTTTGGTTCATTTCTGATATTATTAACGAACAAAACGTGAAACGATTTAACAATAACAATAACAAATCACTTAGCCTTTACTATAAAAATAAAATTTTGGACTACATTACTCATGACTATATACGCTATATTTCATTACATTGCTTACTGTCTATACGAAATCCAAATGTCACTTTTGTTCAAAGACTTTTTGGGGGTTTACTTTATTGGGAGTTTTCTGTCTGAACACTCAACTTATTCATATTGCAAAAGGTAAAACAGTTTCTTCATTTTTCACTGCGTTACTTTGAGTAACATATAAAATACACATTAAACAAACACGTTAAGAATGAAACATTAAAGAGCATATGCACAGCTTAAGCGGAATGGTTTGCAGCTTACAATGGTCTGAGGCGTAATTCGAGTACGTGCTCTGAAATGTTTCTTTCATTTTGTGTTTGTTATATGTAATTTACTCTGATGCATGGAAAATGTAACAAGGTTTTAAAGTCTAACAATAAATGTTAGTTTAATGTACTACAAAGAGTACCGGTGCTCGTGGATTAAGTACATTTAACTCGGCGATTGTACCAGTACAGGTTTTCTTGATAAGCAGAAAAAATATATAATCATATATCTGCATACTGTCCGCTGCACTTAAAGATGATTTGTCATGACTTTATTGACATTAGTCTCACCTGTAACCAAGACAAAATCATTCAAAATTATTAATAATTATTCCAACAGTCTTTTTTACCTATTGCAGAATTCTAAAAGTTGACTGATATCATGTTAAGTCTCAATTTTATTATTCATCAATTTTCAATATTTATTTGTTTTGTGTCAATATTATTGTACATTATTTACAAAATTAGAACCTAAATTTTATAAATATATTTTTTGTTTTTAGATCCTTGTTTAGAAAACAAGCAGCCTTGTGTTGTTCTTTATTCTCAAATTGTACTTGACACCCTAAATTATATCTTTATAAGAAAATTTTCATTGACACTTGAGTTTGTACTCGTCTACCACACAGAATTTGAGTCACTCCTCTCTAATCTTACTTCTTCAAATAGGCCTATGTATCTTCACACGTAAAAAAAGTTTAACTAACTTACCGAAATATATTAAAAATTTCTAGGCCTGAATAAACAGTAATTATTTTTTTCAACTATATAGGTTCTTGGTTACCATATATATTTTTAACTCATGTTTTCTTTTTGTTTACAAACCTAGAGTATTTAAGATTAACTAATAAAATATTTCAAATTTTTACTACTTCATTTTGTGTTTTATTCCCATACCTGAATGAAAGTTTATTGATATTAATAAATTTGTTTAAGATCTGTTTCCCTAGACATCATATGTATTCCCCTAGACATCTGTTTATTAATATGTATTTGCCATTGCTTTGTAATTTATTTGGATCATTTTTGGCAAGGCTACTTAGGTTAAAAACTTGTATTCTACCTAATAGTGTATACCACCTTCGTTATTTTATCAAAGTTTAAAGTTTTTCTGTGGGTGTCTCTAACACAGGTAAAAACAATCTGCAAGTCTTGAATTTGGATTGTGGTTACTTCCATAGGTAGCAGGTAGTAAAGGTGTGTAAAATAGTACTGTATCTTAAAAAATTTCCTTTGGATGAATAACATTAGAAATCACATCATTCACTGCTGGTCACTTAGTGCAGTTGTAACGCCCTGCCAGCCACCCCTAAACTTTAATAAATTATAATTATACTTTAGCTATAGTATAAAAGCTGGATTTTATATATGTTACGTCATGACGTATAAAAAATGTTACCTCCATTACCGGACAGTTTTAATGATTTTTACATCTCGTCAGGCACGTTGGAAGTCTGCTGTAGGTCTGTATAAATATATATATATAAAAATAAAATAAGAGATTTGTCAGTACAGTACATTGCTCAGATTAGCGTGATTTGTTTGTTTTTTTACGTTTCATAAAATAGAAAAGCCGAAATCACACATCTCAATTTCTGTCTGTTTGTTCGCCTGTCTATCCGTAACCCTCAAGGTATGGATTACTCCTTTACGTTAAAAAAGACCCCATTTACATACCCCATTTTTCCTTTTACATGCAGAAACGGTTACACTGAGAGTTCTGGAAGTTGACACTGTTGTTCAATAGAGCGGTGAGATTGTTCTCTGCTACACTGAAAGAGTATGAGACGTTAGGGCTTTGCCCCATAGCCTTCCAAAGTAGCTATGTTATGCTTTATTACGTTTAAAATTATCCTGTAAATATAATTGTTATCTCAGCTTTCAATCCATAAGTATTTAATAACCTGATCAGGTTTTAACAGATTACCGGACAGTACAACAACAAGCGGAAATGCTTGTAAAAGTAACTATTTCAGCTTTCTCTTTAAATTTATTTTTAAATGTAATAATACTTTTTGTACTTTATAATAATAAAACTATATTTTATACTTTATATGACATGGCTATGAACATAATTAAACTATTTCTTTCATAGGATTTAAACAGTCGCAATAGGCTAAACGGCCCGTTTCACTCGCACCCGCTTGAACAGCTGTCGTCTCTCGCTCGCACCTACAGTAGACTTTCTACATGTCTGGCAAGATTTAGAAACCGTTAAAACTGTCTGGCTATGGAGGTAACATTTTGTGTATAGGTCACCAAGAAACATTTATAAAATTCAGCTTTTATACTATAACTAAAGTATCATTTATTAAAGTTTAGGGGTGTCTGGTGGGGGTTGCAACTGTACTAAGTTACTGGAACAGTACAGATTTCTAATGTTATTCTGAAGGAAATATTTTAAAAATAAGCTTTATACTTTGACGTATTTAATATACTATTTTACACACCTTTACTATCTTCTTCCTACAGAAGTAACCACAACCCAAATGCCATACTTGCTGATCTTCCTACCTGTGTTAGAGACACCCACAGAAAAACTAAGTTTTTATAAAATAATTAAGGTCTGGTTGTCGTAAGCCCTTTTGGGCTTACAAGGAATATGTTTTTTTCTTTCACTTATGATATATTTTAATTGGAAATGTATCCTTGGCTCTTTGTGTTTATCTCTGTTAACACATCAAATTTTTACATACATGTCAAAACTTCAAATATTTTTTTTTTAGATGGTAAACCTACAACTATTGCTGGGAGAGTAAACATTTGTTGTATTAATATGTACAACAATGTTTAGAAAAACAGTTTATATTGTTACATTTGTTATGGTTGAAAAACTTAACCAAATTACAAATTTTCAAAATTTTAATCAGAAATAACTGTGAAAAATACATATTTTGCACGTAATATTAAGGAAAACACACACTTAAAGTAGTACCGTAACATATATAAATTATAATAATTTTATTATTCCAAGATGTTACATTTCACCTACAAATTATGTACACAAAAATGGGGGTATTTACTTATTTAACACAGTATTTTAAAAGTTTAGAAGAAATCTTGGTTAAAACATAATTTTTACCCGTTTGTATTTGTTAATTGCCATTTCTTCTTACAAAAAACACACAAGAATGTTTCAGTTTGTAAAGAAAAACATTTCAGGCATGTTAAAGCTCTGTGATGAAAAAGTTTACAAAAAATTTAAAAAAAAAGTCGCTACCAAAACCAAATGTTACATTCGCATAACTTTTGGAACTTTATTCACTTACAAAATTATTACGCTTGTTTGTAAAACGTGTGGAAAAAAGATGACTACGTTATTTTACATTTACATCATCAATGTCAATAAAAAATGTGATTCCCACGTAATTTTTTTATGCTATCTGGGGTATCTAGATATCTACCACCTTTCCATTGTTCTTTATTTATATAAACACAAAATGCTTAACGGTGGAGCTCACTCCCGGTAACAAGATCAATGGTAGTGTTCAGAGTTCTATTAACAGGTAAGTTTGGGTGCAGAAACATTTCCATGGTGTACAAGTAACGTTAGCACCTTAAATTTCATGGTTTGAATCCTGATGCCCAACAACAGTTTTTTACTGTATTTGTTTTTTGTTCTCTGCTATTTTTTATGGTTAATTTTTTAACTGTGTTTCGTTTATTGAACGTAATTCACTTGTTTACATATTTGGATGCCGTATGGCTGCATAAATGTCCAGGTTTGGATATCCAGAATTTGGATATGTTTGTGCTAATATGGTATGTATATCCATTGGGAATCTACTAAATATCCATGGATCTAATTCACATGTTTGCATATTCTGTGGAATTTTGTTTATCAAACACATATTTGAGGGTATTGTGTGCTGTCTGAGGTCTGAGGAAACTACTGGATACACTGTCTTTTATCAATACCGCACCATATATAGATGTTATTACCTCGGTGAATTGTATATGAAAGTACAATGGGAGCGCCGTTTTAACTTGTCCCTTTTAACTAATTTTCGGTACAACAGGTTTTTCAATTATCAGAGTTCAAACAAACGTGTACAATAAAAACAAAAGGATATGTCAAATTTGAAGAAAACTGTGCATCAAATTAATTGTGGGCGCTAGAGGACTTACATATAGGCCCTACTTCACCAAGACATTAATATAGACAATGCCCATAAGCCAGCGGTTCCCAAACAATGGATCCTGACCCATTAGTGGGTCACGGGAGCAATTTGGGTAAGTCGCAAGAGTGTTTTCTTCGCTGGAATTTAAAAATAGTGTTACATATCTCATGACATGTTTTATTTTTAATTCTAACAAATGAATTACAAGGTGTTATTTATGTTGATGTGTAACGCATTCACACATTGGTAATAATAACAATAGGTACCGGCAGTAATAATTAATATTATTTAATATACGGGTCATGACAAAAAAACACAATGATGGTGGGTCCCCAGACAAAAAAGTTTATGAAGCTGCCATTGGCCATAAGTCTATCTAGACTCATACACACTGAAGTGTTAAACAGCTCCCCAAAACCAGTTTAATTGGGTAGTGTCAACACCAGCTAGAAGGAAAAAAAAGAGAATGCCAGAGTGCCTAACAAAAATGTTGCCTTATTATTCGGTTAACATAAACATTAATATCTCTTGCTTTATTAGTGAATTTCCTTTGAAAAGTGAACTACTAGCATGACCCGCACGGTGAAACTTAAGCCCGGGACCACCACAGAAGTTCCTAACTTGACCCCCTGGACACGTTTTGGGGGGTCGTTCAAAACTTTATATATATATATATATATATGTGTTATGATTTTGTACATACATATATATATGTACATATATATGTACATATATATGTGTGTGTGTTTGCACTCTAGCGGTCGCATTTGTTGTCCGATTTAATTCAAATTTGGTAGGGACGTTCCTTTCTGTAATCAGTTGGACAAGTTCGTTGGGCAAAACAATCAGAAAACTCTAAACCCCTTTTTTATTGATTAATCTTTCAAATTTCGGGTTTTTGGGCTCAAAAAGGGTCAGAAAAGCCCCGTATGTACAATTAATGTATGTAAAGAGATGGAAATTTGTGAAGCGGAAGATTTAAGCCATCTCTCGTCATTCTAGCATACATATTTACCGAGTTATTAAAGAAAACATGTTTAGACTAAACACAGAACGTTGTCTTATGGGGGTTTTACACTAGAAAAACCTGTTATTTCTTTTTTATAGTACTTTTATCATCCTCAGCTACCTCACGCCTACTTTCAAGCCTGTCTGGACCTTCTCCTAACATTATAATGCACAAAATTGTATTCCCAGCTTTGCAGGTAAATGAAACCTGGAGCATCAGAACAGCCAAAAATTCAATGTTTTCAGATTTAAATACAAATTGGAATACATGTATTTTTTACACATATTTTGAGTTTTAAAAGTTTTTTTGTGGAAATTCACTTCCCTCACGTCAGCTTTCTGCGTGCGAACTCGTCTTTTTTTACATTAAACCAAGATGACGTTGCTATGGGTATGATCTCAGAGCATTCCGGTCTTCTCATTACATTCCGTGGTACTGGTCATGTCCATGTCATATGAATCTCTATCATAGTCCCTGCTATCGTTTTGCGTGTGGGCAATTTGATTAGCATTTCCCCCACAGAATTCGCCAACAGATCTGGCATATAATAGGATACGTTGAAAACATTTATATTTCTAATGCGCTACAGCTCAAAGTCACATAACTACTCACCCGTGATAAACAGGGCCGGATTTAGGAGTATGCCACCTATAGGCTACATCTATTTGCCCCTCCTCCCCCCTTTTAGAGACTCGCAGTTAATAGACTCATTCATTATTATACATTCGTTTTATACAAGAAGTAATAGATTCTGTTAAAAACAAAATTTGTACTGAAGAGTACAACTAAAACCAAACAAAAAAATAGTTCATTACTGTTTTACTTGTTGACATTAAGCCCTAAATAGATAGATGTTATACAGACTACCATTATAGAAACATGAATAATTGTACAAACACAATATATAAAGAGTCAACATATAATTAAGTGTATATAAACAAGAGAAGTTATGAAGATTTGTTGTGACAGCGTAGTGGCACTGACTGGGCTTAACGGCTTAAGGCCGTCCCACACTTCTCGCGAACACGCCCAAACTACAAATGTTCGGAGTATTCACGAGAAGTGTGGGACCGCCTTTACAGATCACGTAAAGGCGCCTCACCTTTACAGACCTGTTGCCAGATCGAATCATTGTGCTTGCGGCTTGCAGTGTTGTCAAACAAAATTACACTAGGCGCTTCATGAAAAATGTGCTACAACATTATGTGGAGTAAATTCGTAATATGCAATGAAAAGATTAAACATTTTCCAATTTCGTAAATGAATACGCTACATATCAAAGGTACGTCTAAAGAAGTTTTTATTATTAAAATACTCAAAATGTATATTTTAAATTTTTAGGAAGGTTAATTGCAAAAGAACCGCCCTTTAAATTTTGCCATTCTAGGCTGCACCTTTTCAGCCTATATAAAAATCTGGCCCTACTGAAAACACCCTAAAAGGACTTGGGTATTTTACCCTTCTTCTGTGCCCTTTTAAGGATTGTTAGATTTAATAAACGTCTTACAGTTGTTGGGTGAACCAAATAAAAGTCAAATGAGCCGAGCGTGCCACATACATTTTGTATTTGCTTTACATTGGGCGCATCACTCTGATTTATCCTATACAGCTTTAACACAAAATTTTGATTCTATCTTTTTTTGGGATACTTGTCGTGTTTAATACATCGATAGTTAATATAAGACAACTACAATAGGTACCATTTTTAACGTAATTTAACCGCGGGGGTCTAAATCGGCTATAAATAGCATGTGCACGGTTTCTACTTCGATTGGTTATTTACTCTTGTTGTTAAACCATACGACTTAAACCGACATTATATCCCGACACGAGATTTGTGTAGTTTATTGGTCTCTGGTATGAATGAATCGGATTACAACCAGGGAGGTTGATTATAGGCAGAGGCTACGTACACGTCCGACGTGAGCCGCTACTGTTCACGTCCGTTCCAAATTATGCACCGTACGTTACTTTTCCTGTGATTTTTAAAACTGATTGAGGGCCAGAAAACCTCCTAACCTAACCTAACCTAATCTAGCGTAGCGTAACGTAACGTAACCTAACCTAACCTAAGCGGTAGCGATGTGAATTTGCCTTTACATTAGACGTGTACGTAGTTACTTCGTTGATTATATAACCGGAGGTAACACTGCTTAACGGTTTTGGTCAAAAAAGCGAGCCGGTGATTTGTTGTTGGTACACACTGGTGAGGCAAATTTATCGTTCTTTGAACTATCCTTATTGGCTGTTTTCTTCCTATAAGTGAATCTACTCATGCAAATCACTGCAATAAAAGTAATAAAAGTTAGAGTAAATTAATTTTTTCGAATGTTTTATGTATGTAATCTTTCCGTGAAACCAAGATTATTTATGAGGAAATAAACGAATACAAGTTTATTGAGTTTCAAAGCATGGATAGGTACTTGTTTGATTCACTTTGTAGACTCGTTCGGTTTCAGCGAGTAGTTCTTTGCCTCACCAACAGTTGGAAAGACCGGCTCGCAGCATTCGTTAATTAAATTTTATATAGTCGCGCGGCCGGGTTCGACAAGCATTCACAGTGTGCTGGCATCGCATTTAAAACTAAGTATCAGACACTATAATATATAGAACCAAAATCGTGTCGGGATACAGAATGTCAGTTTCAGTATGCACCCAGCCTAAGTTAATAGTATAACATTACGGTAATTGGTGAATACCAAAGTAAATCCTTAAAAATCACTTAAAACTAATGGTGAAGTAAATAAAGCTGTAATTACTATACAATCGAAGCCACCGGTTAGGGATACGCTCCGACTGGTTACTTTCGAAATCTTTCATCTCTGAACAAAGTCCCTTCATTTCGGCACCACGAACGGAAAAGAACGAGTACATCCGGTATACAAGCTTCCGGCGTTACCAGCATCGTTCTTCCGTTACTCAACCTGGAACGGCATCATTCTGATTGTGATTTCTCTGTGCACAACAGAATACGCGATTTCTTTATAGGTATCTTTTCACTTTTGGAATCAAATACCTTTGTTATATTAATCTATTTTTATTGCTTTAATTATAATATAGTTTCTGTCTCACCCATTTTTTACATTAAATTCGTATTTTGTGTCCCATTTTACTCCCAGAGACACTTGATAGCAAGTGTTCAGAAGCATTTTCCCTTTCTTTCTAAATTTTTGTGCTAAAAGTAAGTAAAAAACAACGTCTAAAATATTAAGTTTCAAGGCAAATAATAATTTTCAGGCATGGGGTCTTTTTAGCTATGAAGTTAAATTGTTTAATGGTACATAAACGTTAATTTTTAAATTAAGTCTAATGTAAATTTAAGATTTAAGTTACAGAGGTTCATTGAAAGAGCGAGGTAGAAAGAGGAAAAAAATGTATGGCTCCACGGACCAAAATTGGCTATAGGCCCAACAAAATTGAACAATTAGTTAGTTTTTCCCACTTTGTCATAAATTTTATGTATTAAGAGAAACCTATATAGGTCCACGTACTGAACTAAATTCAAAGAAATAGTAATCAAAATATAATTACGGTATAGGAAAAGGTATATAGGCCTACCGTTCTGAAAATATAACACCAGCTTTCTCAAAATGGAAATCTTGTGTGTTATCTCATTTTTTTAAATTGATCAATCCTGGATTAGCATCAGTGTTTGATGCTGGATGTACAGTGAAACATCAATCCCAGTCGTTCTTTTTAGGGAATTTCCTCTATAGCGAAGAACCTATTACCGTAGTCGGCATGGTAAGACCTAGGCCCAGGAACATGATAACTTTTCGTTTTGAGGGCCCCAGACCCCAAAATCACCATTCGTTCGAAACTTTATATATATATATATATAAAAGTGTGTCCGTGAGAACGATAACTCTCGTAAAAATTCTACGATTTTGATGAAATTTGGTATAAACGTGTAAAGCAGCATTTATGACTTTAAGTTCGCCAACCAGACAGATACCGGTACTTTCATGTCTACTTTTTAGTTTTCAAAAGGTTAATAGTTAAGTTAATGAATGTAAGCTCTTTGAATGCCCTCATAACTTTTTATTAATATAATCTTCAAAACATAACTTTGACGTGGGCATCAAAACAAATTTTTGGGAGACGAAATCGGAGTATCTATGTCCCCGTCATGTCTCCTGGCAACATGAAGCATTAATGACAAAAATTACATTGCCCAATTATAGTTGAATGAATTACTTGATACACTTTTATCTATTAATACTTTCTTTCTCGATATAAACTTTACACAATTAATTACAGACCAGTTGTAATTTCCATAAAAAAATATTATCAAATTAAATTGTAAATGTAAAAATTAATGCTTCATGGCTGAAGATACACGTGTGTACGATTAATGATGTACCTTTTATTAGTTCAAGTTCCTCTAACTGTATTTAAATAGTTAGTATTTTGTACTATAGCACAGTTTAATCTTATCTTAATTCCCACAGCATTCTAACTTCAACTGATCAGAGGGGGTTGATATTGAGGTAATCTATAACGTTGCCTACAAGACATTTACAATAATTTATTGCCTATAGGTACTGCCTATGGTGGTATTACAAATCCTCGCTTCATCCTATTACGGGACATAGGAGCGTATACCTAGTTATTATGGATAATAATTAATATTTTAAATATCGCTTGTTTGTGAATATATTTCTTATGAATCCTGTTAAATGTTTTAATGTGTTATGTTATATATTCATTATACTCAGATATTCCGTAGCATATTACAGTACATTGTATACAAAATATATGTGTAATACAGTCGGATTTTTACTTTACAACTTGTTTCTCTTCATCCCTTATACAACATGATTGATAACTATTTATCTGAGTAATGATTCCATAATATTACACAATTACAACTTTTAAATGTTATGTGCTATTCCGAAATTAAGTTATATAATATCTTAAGGTTTTACAACTATTACTTAATCCAATTTCACAATTATTATTTGTTCTTGGAAATATTCTTAAACTTTAAATAATCTTACATGTTTTATCATAGAAGGTACATTTTATATCCTATGGACATTTTTATTAACAACTACGTAAGTACTCAGTGGCGGATCCAGCCAGGGGGCGCGGGGGGCGCGCGCCCCCCCTTGGACTCAGAAAATGTTTAATTAATGGGTAATAGCATTGACTCATTGACTACTAGACTGAAAACTTTATGGGCCTTATGGACTGAAAACAAAAGAGGCCGGATTCTCCACGTAGTTCTGACAGCACTGGATAGAAATCGCCACCATCGCATGCAACGTTGAACGTAACTATACAGGTGTATAGTCAATGGTAATAGTGTGACTCTGTCTATCGCTGTACTAGTTTTTGTTGTCAATATTTGCAAATACATTATTTGCACCTACACGTCTTACCTACTGGGCGATGCTCTACAAAACGGAGCTTCCCCTATAACGGGTCGCTACGAATAGTTTTAACAGTACAATTAATTATCATAGAATGTGTAGGCCAAGATAGTGAACCCCGTTGGTAGGACGGTAAGGAAGCAAGTCGCCATATAAATATACGTCCTTTATGTGTATTAAGTAACTTACTGCATCCAATCATTTGAAAGATAAACAGTTGCCGATCAAATTCGTAAAACTAAGGAGTTACTGAGCCCCTTAAATCCGACATACACAACTTACAATCTGTAAGGTAAAGGCACTGGCCAGGGCTGAATATACCCTAGGGTATCGCACCACAGCATCGGCCTATTGTCTTTGGCCGCCCTAGGAGCACACACCGTAGCACCGGCCTAGGGGAACGGCCAGCATTCCTAAGGTAACGCACCACAGCACCGGCCTAGGGGCTTGGACCGAGCATCGCTAAGGTAACGCACCACAGGATATTGTCTTAGTCTGTCCTACCGAATACAGCGCAGCACCGGCCTAGGGACTTGGGCCGATCATCCCTAAGGTCTCGCACCACAGCACCAGCCTATTGCCCTTGGCTGCCCTAGGAGCACACACCGCAGCACCGGCCTAGGGGCTAGGGACGAGTATTCCTTAGGTGACGCACCACAGCACCGGACTATTACCTTTTGCTGCCCTAGGGGAATACAGCGCAGCACCGGACTTGGGCAGATCATCCCTATAAGGTCAGTAGTAGGGAAAGGGGACTTTTGGGCCAAGTGATTGACAGCTTCCGGTCACGTGACCGGAAGCGCTGAGTCATGAAAGACGTCATCTGAGGCTGAGCCAGTGACGTAGGCGGTTTTGTGACGAAATGAGTAAAAGTTCAAAGTTCAAGGTCACGGTGAAGTTTTTTTAAAAAAATCTACCTCGCACTCGTAAAACGATTGTGATTCGATAGTTAATCGATAATAAATATCGAATGAAAATTATCGAATGAAACAATCGAATGATACGAGTGCGAGGTAGAACAATTACAAATATTACTTTATTTTATTAACAATAATTCATATTACAAATATTACTTTATTTTATTTACAATAATTCATGTTTACAATAGTTCCCCGTTGTTGGTTGTCATCGATGTTGTTGATCCGGACGAGTTGCGGCCATCACTTTGCTTTCTGAAGAAAGACGGTAGATACTTCGACACCTATCTGTTCTGTTAGGTGTTTGCATTTCATTGCTGTCAGGTGGAAATAATAACTGACGGCAATGAAATAGAAACATCTATCAGATCTTGAGTGAAATGATATTGTTATTTTGTGAAGAGCGTCTCGGAGAGCTCGATGTTCACCGGTTGAGAGCCGGAGGTGTACTGACTATTCGCTAGCTAGCGTTTTGGTATCAAACAAAATGGTGGGGGTAAATGTGTAGTAGAACGAAGCAGATGGTGGACGGCAGATGGGTGGTGGCAGGTGGCAGGCGGCAGGTGGCAAGTGTGCGGCAGATGGTAGTCCCCCACTACACCAGTCCCCCCACTACACCAGTCTCCCCACCAAGTTTTACATCGCACAATAACTCGTTTACATGTGTTAGTTAGGGTTTAGCTCTTAGACTGACAAGACCTTACCTCCGTAACTAAAAACTTCAATAATGTTTGCGCTTCAACGCTGTATAAGTATAACAGCTACTATGATCTAAACCGGTGCATGTATTCATATGGTTCTTTTTGCGTAGCAAACAACTGGTTAAAAGTGTTTCAACCTCGATTATTCTTCGACGAAACCTCTCATTGTCCACTAAAAGTGTAGACCTTCTGTCTTCATTGTCAGGGAAGTAGAAAGTAGTGTCAAGGGGACTACTGAAGGTCACCTTCCTCATGTTCCTGTAAAACTGCGACATTTTTCAGTCCCTCTAGGTAGATGTTCATCCGTCAAGAGCTGGAAGAATAATGATGTAGCGTTATCGTGTATGATAGACACCTAACCCCCACCACAACGTTACCTTGTCCTTCAAACCATCGTTTTTACGCTACGGATGCTATACTGTTGGTTAGATTTACATTTAGATTGCACCTTCTGGTTTGGCTTGTCAAGCCGCTTAATTGAAGTACCCACATGTTATACTTTGAACCAAAACAAAGAAGTTATTTAGGTTTGTCCTTGAAAATAGTTGTTTTTTCGCTGTTGCTGCTATACCCTTTGTCGGATCTAAATTCTGTTTGCACCAACTTGTTCGTCTGATCAATCCGCGTAATTTGAGTACCCACTTAATATATTTTAAACCGTAAATAAAGAGGTTATTTAGGTTGGACCCTCTAAATAGTTGTTTTTAGCTATTACCGCTATACCCTTGGTCGGATCTGAATTCTGTTTGCACCAACTTGTTCGTCTGATCAATCCGCGTAATTTGAGTACCCACATGACATACTTTGCACAAACTTTATACCCCCCCCCTTTTTTTTGGGTCATGTTCAAGGTCATGGTCATGGTCAAGGACCCCCCCCCTTTTTTGGGTCATGTTCAAGGTCATGGTCAAGGTCAAGGACCTTGGGACTTAGAAATTTTTACAAAGTGGGCTGCACACAAACATAAGACTAACAGTCTCCTGCCTATGTACAGGCCAAGTCCCTAACTTGAAATGCTTAGGGTGGTCCTGAAAAGGACCGTTTTTGGTGCCATGAAGAGGAGTCCTGAAGGAGTTGCGGTTAGTCGAGGTGGAGGAAATGGACAAGGGATGTGTCAATTTATTTAATTAACCAATGCGCCTTGCCCTCTTGTCTGACGAAAAACAGTTCCTTTTCGGATGGGATTCTAGGCGGTTGCGGCAGGGAATGAGGCAGTTGGACCTTGAAGTGAAAATCTTTATGTTGCAAAATATAGCTGTTTCCGCTGAGCCTTGCCACAAACTTATATTCAATATTTGTTTTTAACTTTCTAAATTTAAGTGATGTGAAGTTTAGAGGAGTGACTAATTCTTCTTCCTTCAACACCCTCGTCCGCTCCATCACCTCATCCACGGTGAGAGGTGGAGTTGAAGGCCGAGGCTGACTTGTAGTCGAAGTCGAAGGTCGATGCTCAGATGACGGATGTTGGTTGAAGTAGAGCGGATGGTTCTTAAAATTTCTTCTTATTGTGGCCTTGAAAGAAGTTGGTCTCTTAAAACCACTTCTTCTCTCAACCGTCTCCTTCAGGGACTCCTTCAGACGTCGCAGTTTCTCGAGGCTCACAGGGGAAGTCATCGTAGCGCTGCTGATCGGCACGTAGTTCCAGTTCGAGAGACAAAGCTGGAATGAGGTTGCAGACGGCGGAGCAAAGCGGCTCGCCAAGTGTAACCTTGACATTTCCATATACGGGTAGAAAGCTAAGAACCGGTCTACATCCGGTTCCCCTTCCCTTCATGACGACACATCCCCCCCCCATTTGGGTCATGTTCAAGGTCCCCCCCCCCGATTTGGGTCATGTTCAAGGTCCCCCCCCCCCCGACGTCACGGGGCGGAGTCACCTCCCACCACTGACCGCCGCCTTTATAAGCGGGAGCAGTCCGCAGTCTCTTCGCAGTAGGCTGCCGCCCGTTCGTGATCTACGTCCGTCCGGGTTGCATTCTGCTGCAGCGTAGGTCTTTTAAGTGTGCGTTGGGCCCGACGCGCAATTAAGAGATCCGCGCCTTTGCATGTGTATGGTAGTTTGTTAAGCATGGTATTTTGTTTGTTAGATTATCGCTTGTAGATTGCTGCTAATTAATGTAGTTAGTTTAATGAATGTTTGTGTTGGTTTCAAGTGTTTTATTTAATGATGAAATATGTACCTTCCTTACACATCCTTATCCCTGGGTAAAGTCTTTATATCCGTGGGGTTTGTTATCAAAGTAATTTAAATGTCGGTCTTTGTAAACTACCTTGGTCAAAACACTGGTTCGCAGTAGCCTGACGCCCGTTCGCTGATCTACGTCCGACTGGGTTTCAGTGTTGCTGTTGTGACCTTTGTTAAACTGACCGCAGTATCCTGACGCCCGTTCGCTGATATACGTCCGACTGGGTTTCAGTGATACTGATTGTTCTTTGTAAAATTAACTTTAACTCTAACTGACCAGTTTGTTTCAAAGTAATGTAATTTGTTTCTCATCCTTTTCCTAACCCCCTGACAATAAGGTTCGGCCCTGAAAACCGGACTTGTCAATACGGCCATGTAAACCGGTTGACATTACCTTTCTTAGCCTGAGAAACTGTTGTGATTTTCTTTTTTAGGGTTTTTTTTTCTTTATTTTTCGTTATTAAAATCATTGCTTGTAATTACCTGTCCTCTAATACAGAGCGGGGAATAGAGCACCAATTTGTGCTCTATTCCCCGCTTTGGCAACAAGTTCAGATGACCTTGACCCACTGACAGGACTTATAAACTTTTGTCTGGTCACATATAGAAAGATTAATATTTTAAACCATAGCCTATCTCGATCCCCCCCCCTTCCACTTATATTGGGTATAAAAGAGGCTTCCCATCACTGGTAAGATCATTCTGCTGCTTGTGCTTGCTCACACTCAGAACTATGGAGTCACACCCGTTATCACTGCCGACTTCTGCATCACCCTCGACTTCTGCATCACCCTCGACTTCTGCATCACCCTCGACTTCGGCTGCTGGTTCAATTCTTCGTCAGGCTCTTTTAATGGCCCTGATCATCCCTGAAAAGACAACTTCACCACCCATCATGGATCGTTCAACATCTCGCTCACGTTCAACTTCTTCTTCACCATCATCCTCAAGATCAAGGTCTTCGTCGAGCTCCTCCTCGTCATCCACCTCGAGATCAAGGCCTTCGTCGAGCTCCTCCTCCTCATCATCTACCTCGAGATCAAGGTCTTCTTCGAGCTCCTCCTTATCACCCACCTCAAGATCAAGCTCCACCTCAAGCTCTAAAATATTTACAAGACCCCCAATTGAAATTCCACCTTCCACTAGTTCAACCAGACTTTCAGTAATTTGCACAAATATTCAATCTCCTTCAGAGAAATTCAATCAATTAAAGTCATTGCATAGGAGGTGCATACGTCCTGCACAACTATGTAATTATGTGTTCAAAAAAGGTGCAAAGAAAGGCGAACGCTGTGCAAAACAGTGTACTTTAAATGAAGAACTGTGCAATCTTCATTTAAAAAATACCGCTTCTCCTTCTTCACCACATCCGACAGTGAAACCAGCTAAGACTCGGATTAATAGGCTAGCTAAAAACAAACAATACGTCTTTGTAAAAATAATGGGATTCCTGAAGGTCATGTTAAAATGTGGAGACCGTCTTTACATTTTAAGATTACCTAAAGGCATGCGTCATCCCAAAAACCCTACGAAAAAGCACTATCTAATCCGAGGCGATTCAGGAACCACTGTGTGGAGAAAATTGTAAAAAAAAAAAAAAAAAAAAAAACATTCTTTCCAAATTAAATAAAGTTTTTTCCAAATTAAAAAAAAAAGTGTGGACAACCTATTTACAATTTGTAGCATATGCTGCAGAGTGTAAATAGGTTGTCCACACCTTTTTTTACAATGTTACAACGACCTTGACCTAGATAACGGACTTAGATATTTTACACTAAGTCAAAGATAAAACTTAAAAGGAAAAAAAGGAGAAATATTATACTGGAGGGGGAAATGTTTTATATACTGCAACAGCGTGGTAAAAATCATCATATCGCTATGGAAGCTGTAAGTGTAAACACTTGGCTTGTTCCTTCTGAGCTTGCTTTGTCAGAAGCATTTCTCACTATCCTTGCTTTTGAGTATCGAGGGATTAACTTAAAAGTAGAGATGGAGCTTAGGCCGTTACACAGAAATGATGTGTATTGTGTTTTGATGATATGGCAATCACCTTCCAACATGGAAATTTTCCATTTTATCAAATCATTGTACAATGAATGTTGTGTAAAACGGATAACTATAACCCTTGTTTGATCTTAGAGCTATCTTGCGTTTCTTAAAAAGTAAAATAGCAAAGGTAAATCCTTTGCTATTTTACAAAACAGTTTACTTGACCTTGACCCAGTTAACGAACTTGGAATATATCAATGTGCACTTTATATCGTCGCGACAATAGTGTAACCCCCCCCCCCCACCACCTCCCTTTACCTCCCACCATGGATCGTCGGCTATAAAAGCGGGGGCTGACCGCAGAGGTCTCACAGTCTCAGGCTGACAGCCTAGCTAGCTGTTCGCCTTAGCTGTCTGTAATAGCATCTTTAGTATATAGGTGGTACCCCTGTATACTAAAGATTCTACCTTAGCATATTAGTATGTTATGCATGTTAGTTTGTTAGATTATAGCTTGTAGTTTGCTGCTAGAAAATGTAGTTAGTGTTGGTGTTTGTAATTATTTGTGGTGTTGGTCTTTGAAGTGTTTTATTTACTAATGAAATATGTACTTTTCTTTCACGCTTTAAAACTGATCTTGGTCAAAACTTTGGTTCGCAGTTGCCTGGCGCCCGTTACTGACCAACGTCCGACTGGGTTTCAGGATGTTGTTGACCTTTGTAAAACCGACCTTGGTTGGTATGTCCTTTTCTTACACGCTATAACTAACCTTGGTCAAAACTTTGGTTCACAGTTGCCTGACGCCCGTTACTGACCAACGTCCGACTGGGTTTCAGGATGCTGTTGACCTTTGTAAAACCGACCTTGGTTGGTCTTTGTAAAATTAACTTTAACTGATCAGTATGTTTCTCATCCTTTTCCTAACCCCTTACAAAAAGGTATGGCACGAAAACCGACCTTTGTCAATACGGCCATGCAAACCGGTTGACATTACCCATCTTACCCTCGAGAAACTTTTGCAAATACTCCCTGCAAACTATCTGTAACTTCCTTTTGTTTGGATAAATTAATAAAAGGTTCTGTTATCAGGTTTATTGCCTATAACTGTGACCTTTCTTCAAAATTCACTTCCCTAATACAGAGCGGGGAATAGAGCAGTTTGTGGTCCAAGTGAGAATCACTTACTGCTCTATTCCCCGTTTTGGCAACATGTTCAGATGACCTTGACCCACTTCGGGACTTAGAAAATCTTTGTTTGGTAAGATATTGGAAAATGTATTTATTTCTTGCGGTCAAAGTGAAACCGCTTACTGCTCTATTCCCCGTTTTGGCAATATGTTTAAGTGACCGTGACCCACTGACGAGACTTGGAAAAAATTTGCGGATAGTAATTGTTAAATAACATATCCTTTCCCTATCACTTACACCCCCCCCCCACCCACCATCTAAATCCTTTGACTTTAATAGTGGGGGTAAACATATATAAGGCGTACAGCTTTAGAGTATAGTTATTCAGCTATGAATAGCCCAGCAGAGTTGATGCAGCCTACAACATCGACGCAGCCTACAACATCGATGCAGCCTACAACAAATAACAAGGAAAAGAATGATGAGGCAAGAAGAAGGAATGCTAGAGAAAGAGGAAGGATTAAAAAAATAAATCAAACATATAAGTTATTACAATCAAAATTACCGTTTATGGATAAAAAAAGTTCAAGGCATGCCATTTTGATACAGGCGATAAAATACATTAATGCGTTAGAAACGTTGTTAGAAGGTGCATCACTTCAACAAGATCTTCCTGAAGACCTTCTAGCATTCGTAGTTGACTAAAGATGTTTTGGAAATACTGAACGGGGGGAAAACAGAACGGGGAATAGATCAGTTTGCGGTCAAAGTGAGAATCGCTTACTGCTCTATTCCCCGTTCTGGTAATAAGTTAAAACGACCTTGACCTACTTACAGGACTTAAACATCCTTGTTTCATAAACATTGTTACATATATTTGATGCAATAATACCCATTTCTTATCACTAGTTACCCCCACCACTTAAATCGGGGAATATAAAAAGAGATTTCTCATCAGTGCTTATCTCATTCTGCTACTTGTGTTAGCACTAGAATATATAGCAGCTATGTCACCAAAGGATAATATATTTCCTTCTGCAAAATCAATCGTAGGAATTATAAAACATATTGTGATTGAAAGTGAGGATGAAAATGAAGACGAATTGGAAGATTTTGAATTATTAAGTGATATGGATGCAATGGAAGATTTTGAATTATTAAGTGATATGGATAGTGATGATCTTGAAGCAGGATATATGGAACAAATTGAACCGTTAAGTGACGGGGAATCTGAAACCTATAGAATCTATCAGCAAATCATTTGTGTTACAATAATACCTCTTCCCTATCACTTTTCCCTACCACTTGCACTTTCAACACTTACCCCCACCACCACCGAAATCAGGTATAAAAGGTGGTTTCGTATTAGTGGTAAATCAGTCTGCTACTTGGAATCATGTCGCCCAGAGATAACATTTTCCCTTCTAAGAAGACTATACTGGAATTAATTCAAAATATTCCATTAAATTTAAACGAAGATGAAGACGAAGACGATTCAGAGATGGAAGGTGAACTATTTAGTGATCTTGAACTACTGAGTGAGTTTGATAGCAGTGAACCATATCTTGGAGAGATGGAGCTGTTGGAGCTGTTGACTGACGACGACGATGTCGATGATAATGAACCGGAATTTCATCATCAGTTGCTTTGCTTGGAGGAAATGGACCTTGTTGATAGTGAAACCCCTCCAAGCAGTATTAATATCGATGATGTAGTTCTAGATCCAGTCACAGGGAACTTTTGTGTTCGTCGTCGCTTATTTAGTGATATGAGCTCATCATCATCATCATCATCATCATCGGAAGAATCTGAATAAGTCTTTGTTGTCTTCAAATAGTTTACTTTAAATACAAAGCGGGGAATAGATCAGTTTGTGGTTATAGTGAGAATCACTTACTGCTCTATTCCCCGTTTTGGTAATATCGTTGTATGACCTTGACCCATTTACAAGATTGAAAAAGTGGGGTAACTTATACATTTAATGGTGGGGGAACGTCTATTTAAAGACGATGCAACAGTGTATATTTATCATATCGGCATGATGAACCCACCAGGAAACTCCGTTTGCTACAGCTTTCCCCTCATCGATATCGATGATGTGATAAAACTTACATCAATAACAAAACGGTTTGAACTCGAAAGGCGACTCATAAAAGTCGACGTAATTCCACAAGATCTTCGTTCGGCAATGTTGACCATCGAATATGTTAAAGATGAATCTACAACTGAAGATCCCTATTGTTTTATGAAATTTTTAGTTGTTCGAGATGCAATGTGTACAATCCGACTTCACATCCGAGTTTAAAATCTATCAAATGTTCCTGTTGGAGAAAATTGTCTTAGTTAAATACAGAGCGGGGAATATATCAGTTTATGGTTTGATATGAAATCATTTACTGCTCTATTCCCCGTTTTGGCAAATATGTTCAATGACCTTGACATAAATACAGAACTTTGTACCCTTCAGCTACAATAGTAAATATAAAATGCAAAAAATAGTAAACTTAACGTAATACGTACCCCCACCACTTTTGCTAGGGTATAAATAGAGGGGTATTTGCAGTGTTTTTCATTATTGCTTTGACCCTTGCGGAGATCGCACCTACATTATGCATCGCTGCGATATTTGCAAGTCTTCATTTAAGGATGAATTTCTTTTAATGATTCATAATGAACTAAAACATAACAACAACCAAGATGAAAAATATGAAGAAGAAGAATTGAAAGAAATAGATCAAATGTTAGCTCAACACCAACATTCCAGACCAACTGTAATTCAATATGCACCATCAACATCGACTTCTACCTCTGCTCTGTCTACACTTCACCGTCCTTCAACATCATCAGCTGCATCGACTTCTACGCCTGCTCTGTCTACACTTCATCGTCCTTCAACATCATCAGCTGCATCGAGTTCTACGCATGCTCTGTCTACACTTCACCGTCCTTCAGCATCAACAGCAGTAAATGTAGAACTACATGCCCGAGCACTTCCGGGTAATGTAGTAACCCACTTTAAAATTGACAATGCAAAATTACAACTTGAAGAATTTTTAAATAACGCAAAAGGATTGGTAAGTAAAACTCTGCAAAATGAATTAAAAAGATTAAATTTTATCAAATTTGGCCTATTACTAGATGGTTTATTTACAAACATTCAGAATGAAACTTCACCGAGAGGTTTATTAACAAAAAACCGAACTATTATGTCTTCCTCAGATATTGATTCAATCGTATCTGAATGTTTTGAAGAGCTAATGACAAAAATACAAGAACACGAAGGAAGAGGATCTGGATGGAGTTTGTTAAGCATCACAGGGCTAGACTTAAGAGTGCACAAACACGGTTATGGAATTCGTGGCAGTAGCTATATCCCTTTACCAACAAAGATTAGAAATACCTTATCCTGTATTAATGTGCAAAATGAAAATAATGAATGTTTTAAATACGTTATGTTGGCTAAATATGTAAAAAACCATCCTGAAAGACCAAGTCAAGCATATGAAGAAGTTCAACATAAGTATAATTTTCAGGGAATGACTTACCCTGTTGCAATTACTGATATATCAAAATTTGAAAAGCGAAATCCTTCAGCTTCTGTCAACATTTTCGGCTTAGATTCGTCAAACAATGCGTACCCCTTGCGCATAACACCTATTGAGCGCAGAGATCATACGGATTTGCTATTGATCACTAAAGGGGACATATCCCACTATGTCTACATAAAAAACTTTGCAGCTCTTGTATCTAAACAAATATCAAAAAAACACGGAGAGAAAACCATTTGTAAAAGATGTTTTTGTCATGTAGGCAAACCATTAAAAAGGGGAGGTTCAGAATGGTTAGTAGAACATCAAAGGTTATGTAATGGAAACTATGAGGTTAGAATTAAATTGCCACATTCCAGCAGAGCGCAGATAAAATTTGATAAAATAATACAACAATACCGTGTACCTGTTGCTGTTTACGCTGATTTTGAGTCTTCTTTACATCCACTTGAACAACAAGAAGAGGACGTTACAAGAAGAAGCAAATACCAACTTCATTCACCAAACAGTTATTGCATACTAATTAAATCCACGTTGACTGAAGACCATCTTCAAAAATATGGACTATCATCTTCTCCAAAGATTTATCGCGGTGAAGAAGCAGCCAAATACTTTGTCGATGATCTGTATGAAATAGCTGCAAAGGTAGAAGAACTGTATGGAACAAAGGTACCCATGACACCTATGGAAGAAGAAGAGCTTCAACATTATTATTCAACAACAACGTGTTATTTGTGTAATAACACCTTTACACTGGATAACGTTAAAGTTCGTGACCACGATCATCTTACGGGAGCGTATAGAGGTGCAGCCTGTAACGCTTGCAACTTGAACTACAAAATACCATATTTCATCCCCGTAGTTCTGCACAATCTGAGTGGATATGATTCGCACTTCATAATCCCCGAACTAGGAAGAGATAATGGAGCAATAGACGTTTTGGCTAGTACAATGGAAAAATTTATAAGCTTTTCAAAAAAGGTGGGTAAAATTAAATTAAGGTTTGTTGATTCATTTAGATTTATGCCTTCAAGCCTCATGAAATTATCTGAAAATCTAAGAAGAACAGATTTGATAGAAACAAGCAAAATTGTACCCAATAGTAAAATGGATTTGGTTCTTCGAAAAGGAGTCTTCCCCTATGATTACATCGATGGACTGCATAGATTTGATGAAACATCACTACCTCCACCAGAAAACTTCAAAAACAAACTTAATGATTCGGAAATATCACTTGAGGACTATCAACACGCACGTCGAGTATGGAACGAGTTAGATATGAAGACCTTAGGAGATTACTCGGACTTTTATGTCAAACTAGATGCAACTCTTCTTTGTGATGTAATGGAAGAATTCCGAAACACTTGTTTTGCTGCATACGGTTTGGACCCTCTACATTCGTATACTTCACCAGGATTAGCTTGGCAAGCCATGTTAAAAGAAACAAAATGCAAACTCCAACTTTTAACAGACATTGACATGGTTTTAATGGTTGAAGCTGGAGTAAGAGGCGGATTGACCCAAAGTGTTACCAGACATGTCAAAGCCAACAACAAATACTTACCCGATTATGATGAAACCAAACCGTCAACCTATTTAGGATATTTCGATGCAAATAACCTGTACGGTTGGGCAATGTCAAACCCACTTCCTTTTGATAACTTTAAATGGATTAATCCCGACTCTATTGGCGATATTTTACAAATTCCGAAACATGGTGACACTGGATATATTTTGGATTGCGATTTTGAATACCCAGAAAATTTACATGATCTTCATTATGACCTACCACTTCTTGCTAAAACAGAAATTTCACCAATTGGAAAACACCCCAAATTAATGATGACATTAAATAATAAACAACGCTACGTGGCTCACTTTTGGGTGGTTCAACAAGCTATCGAATTAGGACTACGTTTAACAAAAATTAATAGAGTTTTGGAATTTTCTCAATCATGCTGGTTGAAACCCTACATTGATTCAAATACCATCAGAAGAGCAGCAGCTACATCAGACTTTCAAAAAGATTTCTTTAAATTAATGAATAATGCGATATTTGGAAAAACATTGGAAAACAAAAGAAGACATAAAAATGTTAAACTTGTTACCGACGCAAAAAAATTACAGAAACTAGTACAGCAGCCAAATTTTGGAACATCGATAATTATTAATGAAAAACTTGTAGCAGTGTCCATGAAGAAGACGAGTGTGAAGATGGATCGTCCTTTGTATATAGGCATGTCAATCTTGGACATCTCAAAAACACACATGTACGATTTTCACTACAACAAAATGGTGGCGTTCTACGGAAGAGAAAATATATCTATTACATATATGGACACTGACGCTTTCATATATCGCATAGTAACATTGGACATGTATAAAGATTTACGTACATTTATTTACAAGAACGACTTTGATTTCTCCGATTATCCAAAAGATCATCCAAACTACGATAATGGCAGACACAAAAAAGTACTAGGCAAATTCAAGGATGAGGCTAATGGTGTTCTACTTGAAGAGATTGTTGCACTGATGTCTAAACTATATTCTTTGAAACTCTATAATGAAAAAGAAGAAGAAGAAGAAGAAAAGAAGAATAGCTATATTAAGAAAGCTAAAGGTGTAAAGAGTTTATATTTAAAGAAGAAAGTGCATTTTGAACACTACAAGCAATGCTTATTTGAGGATAACATCATTACAGCTAAATTCAACACCATCAGAAGTTTTAACCATCAGCTGTACAGCGTGACTGAAGTTAAAAAGGCGCTATCCTGTAATGACGACAAAAGACAAACCCTTCCAGACAAAATCAACACATTGCCATTCGGCCACTACTCCCTCAACCCTATTGACGAGTAACCTTTTCATCGTCCTAGATCCTTGATCCTTTTCCTTTCCGTAAAAAAGGGGAAACACAGCAATGTTAAGCTGTGTTTCCCCTTTTTTACACAAGTTTTGAATGACCTTGAACTATATGTATATATAAGCAGATTTATACCAAAGAATATTTAATACCATATCAGCTGCCTTCGTGAAACCATCATGTCAGACCTGAAGGAGAAGATTATTAATGAACTACACAAACCTGCAAGAATAAAGTTTCCAAGAAGAAATACTGTTATAAAAGGGATAAATGATCTATATCAAGCGGATCTAATTGAAATGCGACCGCATAGCAGAATAAACAAAGGATTTAAATATATACTCACAATTATTAATTGTTTTACAAAAGTTGCAGACGCTTTGCCTCTAAAGGACAAGACTGGTAAAAGCGTAACAGAAGCCATGGAAATAGCCATAAAAAGAGATAAAAACAAAATTAAACATTTACAAACTGATGATGGAACAGAATACTTTAATACAAACTTTGCACAGTTAATGAATAAATATAAAATAAATCATTATTCTACAAATTCAGAGAAAAAAGCTGCTATTGTAGAAAGATTTACCTTAAAAGGAGCACTGTATAAACAATTTTCAAAAAGAGGTTCTTACGTATGGTATGATGTTTTACCACAATTAATAAATGATTATAACAACAGGTTTCATAGAACTATTGGTATGAAACCTAACAAAGTAAATAGAAGAAATGCAAAAGATGTATTAAAACGCATAAAGAAAAATACAAAGCCTAAAGTAGAAAAAATGCAGCCAAGAAAATTTAATGTAAGTGATAAAGTACGGATTAGTAAATATAAGGGAGTGTTTACCAAAAAATACCTTCCCAATTGGACGAATGAAGTTTTTACAGTGTATAAAGTGCAACCGACTGTACCTAAAAACGTATATCCTAAAAGATAACAAAGGAGATTTGTTGCAAGGTGCATTTTATGGACATGAAATGTTAAAGTCAACAGTAGGTGATGTATATCTTGTTGAAAAAGTGTTACAAAGAAAAAAGGACGCAGTTAAAGTGCGGTGGTTAGGGTTTAACAAAACTGAGGATTCATGGATACCTATAAAGGACTTGGTTTAATACAAGCAACTCATTTCATCGTTAACCTTTGAGCAGGATGGAGATTATTCACCATAAAGATCGATTCAATATTAATAACATAGATGATTTAACTGTGGATAACGTTAAAATCAACAATGGTAAACACGGTAGTTTACTTCCAAACACTGTTCGATGTATAGTAAGTGGCCCCTCAAACTGTGGAAAGACCAATGTTGTCTTTAATTTGATCACTAATCCGCAGGGATTAAGGTTTAGTAACCTATATATTTTTTCAAAGTCTCTACATCAACCAAAGTATCAATTGCTGGATAAAATCCTATCTGATGTGTCTGATGTTAATTTTTACAAATTTAACGCTAGTGATAGCATTATGCAACCAAACGAAGCGAAACCGTATTCTGTATTTATATTTGACGATGTATCTTGTGAAAATCAGGATACTATTAGAAACTACTTTGCCATGGGAAGACATAATAACATCGACAGCATATATATAGGACAAACTTATAGCAAAATCCCAAAACAACTTATCAGAGATAATGCAAATATTCTAATTGTATTCAAACAAGATGATACTAACCTAAAACATATATATAACGATCATGTGAATGCGGATATGCCATTTGAAAAGTTTAAAGAGCTTTGCGGAAAAGCATGGGCGGAAAAGTATGGATTTTTGGTTATTATGAAAGATCAAGCTATAAAAGATGGTCGTTATAGAATAGGTTTTGATAAATTCGTTTTAATACACTGATTAGCGGTATTACTGTACAAGTCGTCAAGGTGTGAAGATGGTTAACCAGGAAAAGCTATTAAAGGAAAACAAATCACTTAGTGATTCTATTAGACAAAAAAACCGAGCTTTAAAATCAGGTATAAATGAAAGAGAGCAATTTTTAGAAACAACATTCAAACCTGTTACTGAACCTTTAAAGCGATTAGCACAAAATATGGAAAAACCTTCAATTCGCTTCGAAGGAGACAAAATGCTACCAATTTCCAAATATGAAGAAGAATTTCAGAATGATGAAAGTTCTGACCAGTTACAAACATCTGAAGAAAGCGACGAGTATGAAGAAAGCGGAGATATAGGAGATTTAAGGGAAAAGAACATTGCAGGAGATACAAGTACAGAATATACAAGTGCGGAAGATACAAGAGCAGAAGAAGAGGATATCAACCCATCCAACTTAAGCAAATTAGGCACAGATATTATGTTTAAAGGAACACTTGGAAGAAAATATACATTAAAAATGTTACATGGCACACATGCTAATCGAAATTATCATACATATGGAGCTAGAATAGAGGATAAAGGATTAATGATTGGAGATAGAAAGTTAGATATAAACGAAAATGATGATATAGTTATTGGTGATAAGAAATATAAAGGTACAACAGGTTTATTTGAACTCATCTTTAAAAATAATCCTGGTAAATATACTAAAAAGGATTTACAATTGTTTAAAAATATACTAGAGTATACAAATGCACATAGAAAAAAATATTCTAAAGACCTACCTATTCATAGAAACAGGTCAATAAAATACACAAACATTATATCTAGTCTTTTCCCCTCGAAATCAAATAAAGCTCCAATTAAAAGAAGAGCTTTATCTTCTGCTGAATTAAATGTTTTGCATAAAAAAAGAAAAACAATTGATCCTACTACATCTGGAAGGGGATTATTAAAAAATTTGTATAAAACCAATATAATATATTACAACGATATAAATAAGTTAGTTGATCGAATGAGGTTATTACATGAAGCTATGGAAGCCGGGCACACTGGTTTAGAAAACGAATGGGTAGCTTTGGTTGATGAACTGCGAAAACGAGAAATAATTGTTCAGTAGACGTATATATATAGTAAGAACCTAAACGATAGCGATTCAGTTACATCATGAGTGTGGACAAGTTTGGACGGTATTCCGAGTTTGGAGTAAAATCTGGATATAGTGAAAAAAGAGCTGGGTTTCCGTTAACACCTGATGGTAATTATAATTTTGAAGGAAAAGTAATTCAAAATGTTGGTGATCCGCTTTTGTCTTCTGATGCGGTTACGGTACAATATATGGATAAAAGAACCCCGATTGTACACGAAGACCATTGGGGATTTTCCGGTAAAAGGTTAAGCAATATAAAACATCCCATTTATGATGGTGAAGCAGTAAATTTAGCGACTTTAAAATTGTTAACGATTTACAACAAGAATGAAACTGATACAAGCTATGATGTAAAAAAATTAAAATTGTCAAATGTAGGTGATTGTGAGCAGGATGGAGACGCTGTAAATAAGAAAATATTTGATATAGTACACAAGAAATGGACTACAGAATATGAAAAACATATGGAAAGGTTTGGTGCAGCTTTATTTAATTATATCCATCGGGCTTCAGGAAGAGCTGTAGCTTCAGATGTTGACAGCCACAATTATTTAGACTGGAAAAAGATACACAATCCAGAAAAACCTAATCAATTAGATAAACCGTCTGAGCCTTCTAAAGTCAAGACATTAGGAAAGGGGGATAAAGTGAATGTGATTAATGAACCAACAGAAAACGATGAAGATTATATAAGAGAAAAAAGAATTTAAATACCCATGATAAGGGATAAAGCATCAGTCATATTCGAGAGATAATACAGAGAGGATGATGGAATCCAATATTACTGCGTGGAGTTTAATATCTCAAGAGCCGAGATTTCCCCAAGGAGTGCTGACAGATGGTTTTGTTCAACGGTTTGATAGATATATGGATTGGGAACAACTTTCCATACACTACCTCTTCACAATGACTATGTTAAGAATTTATTTTCACAGAGTTAACTGGATTCATATTTTACAAAGACAACAGTTTTCAGAAGACTTCCTTGTAGAGATGACATCAAATTTTAATAACTGTTGGGAAGTAATAAGTAAATATCAAAATCTCTCTGAAAATTACATTGACAATTTTAAAGATAAACTAGACTGGAATGTGTTATTTAATTACCAACGATTAAGTGGCAAGTTTCTAAGGGAACATGACAACTATTTAGATTTTATTCATTTTACCGAAAACAACGATACCATCACCAGCGGAGAAACATTTGAAACATCTTCAATTACACCTTATTTCTATTTTTACTACTTTTATTTATTATGTCTACATTTAATTAATTAATCCATTTCTATATAATAAATTGATTTTAAACAGTATATATAATACAAGAAGCCAAGACTAATATTACATTCATTGTAAAACATTTATAGAGTGCACCTACTGATTGTAAGTTTGGCTATAAATAGTCATGCCGAGGGCTAAACGCATCAGTCATAATCGAGAGAGATTACAGAGAGGAAGGGGAATAGCATCAACAGCATTTTCTCTATTAAGTAAACCGGTTGGAGCTATAGTTAACAAGGCGATTGATTTATTACCTGTGGAATTACATTTACCTGAGGATATCAATATTGTGGTCCTGGAACCAAATTAGAGAAACGGCTTGCTAGAGGAGATCCTGGAATAAATAAGCTTGATCAGGCCTGTAAACAGCACGATATAGCGTATTCCAAATTTGGTGATACAAAAAATAGATCAATAGCAGATAGAGCACTTTCTGAGAAAGCTTGGCAAAGAGTAAAATCTAGTGACGCGAGTATTGGTGAAAAAGCAGCGTCTTTAGCAGTAACAGCAGCAATGAAAGCAAAAACTACGTTTGGAGGAGGAAAGAGAAGAAGGCGTGGGAAAAGACCCGCTAAGAAACAAGGAGGTAATATCAGAAGAAAACGTCGATCTACTAGTGGTAAAGGTAAAAAGAAACCAACAATATGGTCAATGATAAAAAAGGGAGGAGGACTATACCTAAGACCGTATCGTGTGTATTAAATAAGAAAGAGCAATTAATAATTAAAAACAAAGAATTAACCAATGAAGAACTGATTACATATGCTTCTTGTTTGAAAATCCCATTTTTTAGAGGAGTATTTATGAAAGATGAATTACCGGTTAAAATGTGGAAAAATGAGACTGGTATAGTAAATTTGGATAATAGTGAAGGATTAGGCACTCATTGGGTGTGTTACAAGAAACTTGGTGAAACGATTTATTATTTCGACAGTTTTGGAAACCTTCCACCACCGAAAGAACTTCAACAATACTTTCGTGCGGCAGAAAATGTTTTTTACAATTATACAAGAAAACAACCTGATGATACATCCATTTGCGGTCATTTATGTTTAGACTTTTTAGCTAAAAGTGTTAGTCAACTTTAAGATGTCTTCGTATACAGTGTCATTAACCGGTAACTCATGTACTTTGCGCAGTATTCTGTTTCCAGCGCTACGTTTGCAAAAAGGAAGACTATGGGAAGCCGCATTATTGGATTTAACAACATATAACTCTATTCCAAACGTTAGTGAAGGAATTAATAACAAAATACATTATTACAAGACAAAAGATAATAAAGGAAAATATTCAGCTTTGGAAGAATTCAGTTTACCAACAGGAGATTATGAAATTGATAATATAAATGAAGTTATACAAAAACATATGGGAAAAGAAAATATAACGATAAAAGGCAATAACAATACAATGAAAGCCGAAATTACTTCTAAGTATTATATTGATTTTGGCCAAGAACGTTCAATTGGTAGTTTATTGGGGTTTTCTAAGGAAACAAAGGTATTAGAACCTAATACAACTCATTCTGGGAATAGAACTGTGACGATCATCAAAGTAAACAGCATAGACATTACATGTAACATTATACAAGGATCCTACAGAGATGGAGAAAATCGGCATATATTACACACATTCTACCCATCAGTCGCACCGGGTTTCAAGATAGTAGAAAAGCCTCAAAACCTTGTGTACCTACCGTTAAACACCAGTTTCATTTCAGACATCGTGCTGAACATAGTGGATCAAGACGGAAACCTTATTGACTTTCGAGGAGAAGCTATTACTGTAAGAATACATATAAAATCATCCGCTTAGATAATGGGGTTATCATTTAAAAAGAGAGAGCCAACCAGCAAAGAGGTCAGTAGCTCATCAGCTGTAGAAGGATTAACAAGTGACAACATTCGTTTTCTAGAAGAAATTGGATTAAAGGTCATTAACAATGGATATACTGGATATAGCGCAGGGGCCAACATTCGACGAGACCTTATGGGAAAAGGAATATCACACGCACAACCCTTACGCTTCGTCCAAATTAAACAATAACGATGAAATTAGGATTCCTATACAACAACAAGACATTTATACTCTTCCATGCGAAAGTTATTTATATATTGAAGGAAAAGTAACAAAAGCTGACGGTACTGTTGGAACCACTGTTCCGTTCATAAATAATCCTATGGCATTTTTGTTTGACGAGATTAGATATGAAATTTCAGGAGTTACAGTCGATTCAACAAAAAAGGTTGGAATTTCCAGTACATTAAAAGGATTAGCGTCTTTAACACCAAATGAGAAGAATCTGTTAGCTGTTGCAGGATGGGTTGCACCAGACAAAAGTATAATTACTCCTGACGCTTCGGGAAACTTTGATTTTTACGTACCTTTAAGATTACTTTTAGGATTTGCTGAAGATTACAGAAGAATAATAATAAATGTAAAACAAGAACTAGTTTTATTAAGGTCATCAAACGATAATGATATTATTAAAGCATCTGCTGGAACAACTGAAGCCAATTTAGACTGGAAACTAACATTAGACAAGATTGTTTGGAGAGTACCACATGTGCGACTAAATGATGAACACAGGATTACATTATTAAGAAAGTTAAAATCAGATCGAGACATTGTAATGCCATTCAGAAGCTGGGAGTTTCATGAATACCCCGTTTTACCTTCAACACAACGGCATACATGGACTGTAAAAACTTCTACTCATTTGGAAAAAGCGAGATATGTAATCTTTGGATTACAAACAAAGAAAAAAAGTATATTAACTGAAAATGCTGGTGAATTTGACCATTGTAAATTAACAAACTGTAAAGTGTTCCTGAATTCACAATTCTTTCCCTACGACAACTTTAATATCTCTTTTGATAAAAAAAGGTACAGTGTTTTATACGATATGTACGCTAGGTTCCAAAATTCATATTACGACAAAACAAACACACCTCTACTATCTCCCGTACAGTTTGAATCGAAAGCTCCGATTGTTGTAATTGATTGCTCCAAACAAAACGAATCTGTAAAATCGTCTAGTGTTGATATAAAAATAGAAATGGAATTTCAAGAAAACGTACCTGCAAATACATCTGCGTATTGTTTAATTTTGCACGATAAAATTGTTACATACACACCGTTGACTGGTATCGTAAAGACGGTATTGTAAAACGTTGTACCACCACCGGCACCGCCACTGTCGCTAACCTATAAATAGCGGAGCAACAATGCAGGTCTTCAGTTGATCGTCTATCGTCGCATGGGCAACATCTTCTACAAAATGAGTTCTCCATCTGTTGTACAAGGTGATGCAGAGGTAGCACCGTTATTGGAACGTGATAATACTAGTGAAGAAGAAATCATCAAGGAAATAACTGCATTTTTAAAGTTTGGTAAAAGAGATAGAGAGGAGGAAAGTAATGCAGACCCATCAAAGGTAGTACCAAAGAGGAAGAAGAAAGTTGAAGAAAATATTCCTCCTCACATTTTAACTGAAGTTTTTTTGCGAATCTTTTACCCCATCTCAGCATGCATCAGTAAAAGTGTATCAGTTGGATTGATGAAGTCATTGGATTATTCCCCTACAGTAATACTACACCATGGAACAAAAAAGGTTTTATTTTCGCAAAATGCTTGGGAGTCATTTTTGAAACATGTACATTTAATAGAATGTTATTTAACTAACAGTTTGTGTGGAAGGAAAACACATATTCGACTTTTGGATTGTGACAATGAAATCGATATTGTTAAACATCGTGGACAACTACAAGTGCGAATTAGAGACTTGACTCAACATGAAAATAAGATTCTACTGTCACGTGAAGAATTCTACGTTTTAAACTACGCAACAGAACCTATTACAAGGTACATGAGACAGTTGGTATTTGCAAGCGCTATTATTAAAGAATATTTGGTCGATACTTTGGAAAAACAACCTGATAGCACCATCGTGTACGGACCTGTGGATACATCTATTTTTAATAGAATACCTCATGAAGTTTGCATGTGGAGAAAGTTAAAGGATTTTGAACCACTTGTAGAAATCGCTACAGAAGCTACAGAAGAAACAACACAGGAAGAAGAAACGGAGAAACAAAAAGAAGAAGAAAACGAAACAAAAGAAGAAGAAGTTAAAAAAGACTAAAGTTTGACTTAGTAAAGAAGAACACACGTGGGGTAGGCCTATTGGGGACGGTGCCCACGTTAAATATACACCAACGCGCCTGCAACTGTACGGCCTGGTATTTAACCTACCGTGGTGTGGAAAACAGTTTAGTTGATCGCTAGGTGCCATGATGAGCGGAGGGGATGAAGAAGTGAGTGTAAAGCCTTGTGTAATAGAATTTCAAGCATTTCGAAATAATGATGATAGGTTTATTATCAAGGAATTAGTAATTTTAGACTTGCTTACATTTGTAGCCTACCCATTCACGTTTGATGCTCCTTTTTCTTTTAACAAACTTAACACCAAAGCAAAAAGTACAAACAAATGGATAACAAACTACTTTCATCACATACATTGGTATGAAGGATTTATAAGCTACAGTAATCTGCACAGTATTATGTTTAACTTTTGCAAACAATATTCACATATATACACAAGAGGATTAGAAAAAAAGAACTGGATACAAAAGTACACGCACGGTGATGTTTTCGATATAACTATCAGTAAGGACTTTAACATTAATCTCGGTAATATTTGTGTCGCTGCAAAAGATCTTAAACACGGCCAAACAAACTGTGCATTGTACAACGCGTATCGTTTGGCTGCTTACTTGAAACAAACGCAGGAATGTGGTGGGGGTAGCGGAGAACAGAAATGTGGTGGGGGTAGCGGGGCCTATAAATACGAGGAGACAGCACCGCTCCAGCACGAGTATTATTCGAGACTCCGAAGAGGCAACATCACAGAAGACACCACTGACGAAGATGGCATCACAACAGTTTCTACAAACACTGGTTGATCAATTCAACACTCATTCAAAATCCGACCTTCTGCTAACTAAAAAGTGTTCAGAACTAAAAGAACAAAAACACTACATTATTCATAACATCAAGAAAGTGGAAACCACACATGGAGAAGCAATTCTAGTTTCATTGAGCGAAGGACCTTTCACTCCAGGAGATGAGCCGAAGTTTCAAGTATTTCTTCCAAAACGATTTGTTCAACTGCTACAAAATGAAGATTTGCGAGATATTCAACCGGGGACGTTGTATTTGGTATCACACGGTGTAAGCGGCAACAACTCGACGGAACTCACTCTGCACATCACGCATCCTTGTACATAATGTCTTTGTTTGTATTTTTCTGTTTGTATTTCTAGTCATCAATGTTAGACTTAAGCTTATTGTATTGTAAGATGTTTGTTTAATAAAGAAAATATTAAAAAAATATAAAAAAAATAAAAAAAATAAAAACAGCAACACAGCAGTATATAATTTTATATACTGCTGTGTTGCTTTTTTTAAAATTCAAATGGATGACCTTGAACTTTCATTCAGGGTTAACTTATGAAGAGGTATAAAAGAGAGGGAGCAGTGAAGTTAGTCTCAGTCTTGTCTAACACACGCTGCAGCTAACATGTCGGTGCCACCTATGAACAATTTATTTTTCGATAACAATTTGAAGACATATTGTTGCGAGTTACAATGTTTTAAAATACCAGGCGATCAAGTTGACGGGAAAGCTTGTCGTAAGTGCAAGTGTTTTAGCTATTGCATATGTAGATGTAAAACGTATCAAATGAACCGACAAGATAAAATACAAGAATTACGCCGAAGGATTGCATTACTGTGGCGGCGAATGTAGTAGCAACCATCTGCCTCGCACCACCTGCCGCCTGCCATCTGCTGTCCGCCATCTTCTCCGCCCCACCACACTTTTACCCCCACCATTTCGTTTCATACCAGAACGCTAGCTAGCGAATAGTCAGTACACCTCCGGCTCTCGACTGGTGAACATCGAGTGCTCTTCACAAACGTAAAACATTATATTAAAATGTCCATTAAAATTAGGTGTATTCATTATGACTCTATTCATCTTGCGACTTACCAAGACCTCGAGGTGTTTAGTGAAGAGTTAAGACTTCTTATTGCGTCCGGTTACGATTTATCTTTGGAACTTTACGCATCAAAAAACAACATGGACTCTGCGCAGGGAACGAAGTATCTACCGTCTTTCTTCAGAAAGCAAAGTGATGGCCGCAACTCGTCCGGATCAACAACATCGATGACAACCAACAACGGGGAACTATTGTAAACATGAATTATTGTAAATAAAATAAAGTAATATTTGTAATATGAATTATTGTTAATAAAATAAAGTAATATTTGTAATTGTTCTACCTCGCACTCGTATCATTCGATTGTTTCATTCGATAATTTTCATTCGATATTTATTATCGATTAACTATCGAATCACAATCGTTTTACGAGTGCGAGGTAGATTTTTTAAAAAAAACTTCACCGTGACCTTGAACTTTGAACTTTTACTCATTTCGTCACAAAACCGCCTACGTCACTGGCTCAGCCTCAGATGACGTCTTTCATGACTCAGCGCTTCCGGTCACGTGACCGGAAGCTGTCAATCACTTGGCCCAAAAGTCCCCTTTCCCTACTACTAAGGTCACGCACCACAGCACCGGCCTATTGCCCTTGGGTGCCCTAGGAGCACACACCGCAGCACCGGCCTAGGGGCTAGGGACGAGTATTCCTTAGGTGACGCACCACAGCACCGGACTATTACCTTTTGCTGCCCTAGGGGAATACAGCGCAGCACCGGCCTAGAGACTTGGGCCGATCATCCCTAAGGTCACGCACCACAGCACCGGCCTATTGCCCTTGGGTGCCCTAAGAGCACACACCGCAGCACCGGACTAGGGGCTAAGGACGAGTATTCCTTAGGTAACGCGCCACAGCACCAGCCTATTGCCTTTGGCCATAGACTAACTACAGTATAGACATTGCACCTTATGGGCCTTTGCGTAGCACTTTTAATCTGGCTCCCGACGTAGTTCAGGGTAGCCCTGGTATGGTGGCGTTAGCATCGATGATGGTAACGTAGTTCACGAAGAGAGACGGAAATAAACGAGCGGTTCCGAAGGCCGCACCGCCACGAAGAGAGACGGAGACAAACGAGTGATTCCGAAGTATTGATGCACGATTACGAGAGGATTCGGTTGTTGAATGGTTGCGTTTCGAATGTTTCCGATGACGCAATCGAATGGATTTTGATTTGATTTCGAAAATTTACTAGCGTTTATTGACTTCCCAATCTATATAATTCTTATTTACTTATTATTAAGTATTATAAACATGATGCATTTCAATTATGATCAGCGAATGCATACTAAATATTTGGTAACATTTCGAATGGCTACAACAATCGAAACGTTTCGAATGGTGCATCTCGCAATCGCTCTTTTGGGGTTGGGTGGAGGCTGCTGAGATCAAAGGCAAGGCGCAGCCAATGCCCTACTAGATACAGGCCGTACTGCTCCTCCACCAGTTTTGGCGCCACGTCATATCTTTGGGAGGGCTCGAGGCGCGGCCGGCGCGGGAAACTGCGGCCGCGACATCGGGCTGCGACTGTCTTTGAACTGTCACTAAACAATTTTAGTTGTACGTTATCCTTGATGTATGTCAGAACTTACTCTAATAAAGTCCGATATAGTTTAATAAAATATATATATTTTAATATATAGTTTATAATAAAATTTGTATTTATATAGTTTAATAAAATATATATATATATTATTAAACTATATCGGACTAGTTTAATTAGAGTATTGTCTGTACATTGCTTGGAATTATAACATTTTTGCATATTTTCACGTTTTACACCCTAAAGAAGCCAAAACAAGTCTTATCTAAATTTCTGTCTGTCTATCTGTCTGTCTGTCTTTGGTAACGCTCAAGGACGGGTTTTTGTTCGCTTTTCTCGGGAAAACGGGTGCACTGACATGAATGAAACTTTGTTTCATTGATCTATATATGCGTGAGAAGGTTTTAGGCTACTTTAAACTGTCATACGCCTTTTGGAAAAAGAATGGCGGCCGCTCAAAAACGTGATTTCGTGCGATTAAGGTCACGTTTTGTTCGCTTTTCACAGGGAAACGGCTGCACTGATTTCGATGAGACATTTTTTCTATGTTCTATATGTACGTTAGAAGTTTTTAGGTTTAATTGATATTTTGGAAATCACCTTAGAACTCTGTCCCACGGGGTTTTAAAGATCCTATGTTCTTCTTATGGGCAAAGCATTTATTTATATTGAACCAGATGATGACTTAAGAATAGTTATTCTATAAACAGATGCTGTGTAGTTCTTATTTAAAAATTTGAGAGAAGATTGGTAATAAATTACATAAGTAGACAAAGAGGATATCTATATACAAAAAATAAAGTTTTGTCTGTACATTGCTTGGAATTATGACATTTTTGCATATTTTCGCGTTTTACACCCAATGGGAGCCAAAACAAGTCTTTTCTCAATTTCTATCCGTCTGTCTATCCTTCGGTAACGCTCAAGGACGTGTTTTGTTCGTATTTCACGGGAAAGCAGTTGCACTGATTTTGATGAATCTTTGTCTAATACTTTGCCCTATGTTGTAGGAGTGATTATGACTTAATCCAACCGGTCACTATAATATTTCACTAGTTTAAACCCTGTTAAAAAAATCAACGACAACTAGTATAACATACCGTTACCATATATCGACAACGATTAAATATTTTTGTCCTGATAATCGCCGGCGTTGCTTATAAACTGAGGAACATTTGTTTCATTTTAGCTGTGTAACTATACAAACCACAAATAACAAATAGGTTCACTGAAGACTCGTTGCAGGAAAAGGAAAACAACCTTTTCGTTATGGTAGGTGACTATATACGGTTAATAATAGGCTGATAGACAATACAAAATTGTACTACCTGAAAAACTAATCCAAACCCCTTGTGCAATAACTGAATGTGAAATATTTGCAAAACAATACATATTGTTTACACAACATTCACACAATATATATTCATTTACACAACAATATATTTACAAAACATGGCAAAATGTCGCTGTCCATTATAACAGATTGGTTATAATTACACTACATAAATGATATACTGCATATTTTAAAAACAAACTGGACTAAGCCGAAACACTTATAGAAGAAAAGTATTGGAAATGATAGCACACAAATAATACAGACATAACACTAACAAACCATAATGATTGAATGAAACCAGTAGACACAACAAACTGTTGTTGGGGATGATAAAAGTACACCAACAAATGAATAACATGCTTTTCTAATGTAAAACCCCCATAAGACAATGTACTGTGTTTGTTTGATACTGTGAATTATAGGATGATTGAAAATAAATTAAATACAAAAATATGTATGTTATACATAAGCATGTATGTTTTGCTGAGAATGGTCACAGAATGTTGTAAATGGATACTTTATGAGAATAGACTGTGGACTTTTATAATCTTATAATGTTTGTTCAGCATTAACTATTATGTTGTTGGCACTAACAACCTGGAATAAACTTACAACATTCAAATATGGTTGAGGAATGGTCCATAAATGGTTTATAACACCATTTAGGGTGATTAAAGGTGAGACTTGTTTCAAATATCCCAAATACAAGACAAAGTACGGTACTCACACTATCGTTATAGATTAAACATAATCGTGAACTAAGAATGTAACAGCTATATTAAATCTATTATTTGATGTAACACTTCATTATGTGGCAAAGTACAATAGACTTTTTAAAAAAGGACCTGGCCAAACACTGTCATACAAACTGGCTGTGCTTTTTCAACCAAAGTTAATTTTTTTGGTATTGAACCAACTAATTTGTTTTGTTAGTTATGTTGTAAAATTTCATTCTCAACATATAACTGGTGATTTATTCTTAAATTTGTTGTGCAAAATTAACAAGCTGACTTTTTACAATTAGTTTACTAAAACTCCTTTAAAATCGTTAAAAAATAAAAACTGTATTTCTCATATAACTTATAAAAACCTTTATGCAAAATATGTATGCATTAAGAATACTGGATAAAAAATAAATCCAATTAAAAATTAAAACGTTTTATTGACAAATATAAACTGTAACAAATCTTTAATCTATAATATCAGTCTTAACCCTCTTTCAAAATTATCTCCCATTAACTACATTTCTTCCTCGCCACTGATGTGTTCAGCATAGATTGTTCTGTAACAAAAATATGTGTGGTATAGTAAATTAATAAAAAATAAACAATCACAGTGTTTTAACAATGGGTTTGTCCACACATTACTTATTCTCCATAAGAATGACATTGGGGCTGAGAACGTAGGTTTACTGCTACAGGAACCATCAGTAAAAAATTGTATTTTGTTGTACAAATATCAATAGACCACAACGAGAAATAACATTCCTTTTGGGGGGTTTTTTACCCCAAAAATGGGGTTTTTGAACTTTTTACATATAATTTTTGAAATAGTCAAATTTTAGTTTTCACCATTGGATTCAGCTTAAAAAAACACACAATTTGGTATTTTGATCATTCCTCTACGTCAATTGGTTACCGAGATATTGAAAGTGCTAAACACAGTACGTTGTCTAAAATTATTCTTATGGAGGAAAAGAAAATTGTTATATCTCGCTTATTTATGAACGTATACTGACGAAACTTGGTATACAGCTTCATCTCATTGTGGTCTATTGATATTTGCTAAAAAAATTTTTTTGCCAAAGGCTCCCTTAGCAGCAAACCTACGTACTCAGCCCATTCTTATAGAGAATAATTAAATGCTCTGCCTCCCTTAACTATGAACATAAATGAATACAAACTGGTATACGACTTCACCTAGTTGAGTTGTATTGATATTAGCATAAAAACCCATTTTTATGGAGAATAATTAAAATTTGATATATCACTTATTTGTGAATATATTTTTATGAAACTTGGTATGTGGCTTCATGTAGTATTATGACATTTATATCTCAATTGGAAATTCGCTGAGTATGCAGGTTTGCTGCGACAGGGGTATTCTTTTAATAAACAGGTGCGTTATTCTAATAAATATGTAGTACATCGCAAGAACAGATGACTCATAATTAAATACCCCCGTCGCAGCAAACCTGCTTCCTCAGCGAATTTCAAATGCAAAATATTTGTCTTAATACCACATAAAGCCACATACCAAGTTTCATAAAAATATATTCACATATAAGCGATTTTAATTATTATCCATAAGAATAACATTGGTAATGAGTACGTAGGTTTGCTGAAACAAGGAACATAAACAATTGGTTTTTATGCAAATATAAATATAATTTAACTAGGCGAAGCCACATACCAAGTTTCATCAATATTCAGCTATGGGAATAATCAATAAAAAATCAATTTTTTTGTGCAAATATCAATATACCAGTACTACGTGAAGCCACATACCAAGTTTCATCAACATACATTCATAAATAATCGAGATATCAAATTTTATTTATTCTCCATAAGGATAACATTGGACAACGTACTGTGTTTAGCACTTTGAATATCTCAGCAACGGTTGGGCGTAGAATCACAATTTAAACACCAAAATGATCGTTTTGTGGAACTGAACAGATTGGTAAAAGCAAATGTGAAGTTTACATTAAAATAAACGGAGGAAAAGCCAAAAACCTTTTTCCAATAAGATTTACATGGGCGATTTTATGAGCAGGTTATTTTGGATTTTCTCTGCAACCACTTAACCTAGGTTGATAATTCAAAATACTATATTATTTGTTTTTTTAAGCTCTATAACATGGTCAAAACCAAAATATGTAGTACAACGCAAGAACATATGACTCAAAAAGTATTAGTGAGTACTGGTATTGTAACACCCTTCTCTTAACTCCTTCTCGGTTTTAACTCCACATTTAAACAATTAAACCTGTTTCTGAGGGTGGGAGGTAGAGGGACGGGGAGATGATGAGGTGGAGAGGTTTGGGGCATAATAAGGCTACTGATTACTGGAATGGCAATGCCCTTCTGCTATGCGTTTTAACTCCACGTTATAAAAATTACCAGTAGGTGAGGATGGGGGAGGGGGCAGTGGCGGATCCAGCCAGGGGGCTCACGCCCCCCCCCCCTTGGACTCAGAAGAAAATGTTTAATTAATGGGTAATAGTGTGACGCAGTCTGTCGCTGTACTCGCATCTGTTTTCAATATTTGAAAATTTAAGCCAAATAGACACTAGGCCAGTACTGCGGTGTGAGTGCCTCTAGGGCAGCCGAAGACATTAGGCCGGTGCTGTGATGCGTGACCTTAGGGGAAGCTCAGCCAAAGCCCTTAGGCTGGTGCTGCGGTGTGTGTCCCTAGGACAGCCAAAGGCAATGGGTCGGTGCTGTGGTGCGTTACCTTAGGGATGCTCGGCCCAAGTCCATAAGCCGGTGCTGCGGTAAGTACATTTATTGGTTTTATTTGAAACCCTTATCATGTTCACTAAACAGCTCCATTTTTATTTGATTTATAGCAAAAATGGGTACTTTGGTATTATACGGATGCCACCCTTATGCAGCGTGCTGCGGCAGTTATGTTAAGATGGGTTATCATAAAAATGATAGTAGGACTTTCCTTGTTTTGTTACGAATCGAATGATACCTGATGAGTCATACTTCCGGCCGCCAAACCCCCTCCAAATAGGCCAAGGTCAGGTCGTTGACCGGAGCGCGCGCATCACCTGTCACCGCCTGTATCTGGGTCAGTGTCATGAGTGATTTATTGCCGTGCACTACGTTACATTCGTTTTCATAATGAGTGACGTTCTTTTGGTGTGGGATTTACCTCGAAATGAAGAGGAAACCGTTCGTATTTTTATGATAACTCATCCTAACATAACTGCCGCAGCGCGTTGTATATTTGGCGGACTACCTGTGGCGATCGGGTCTGGCTGCTAGCGGTGGCGACGCATTCAACACGATCCTAGCGGACATCGCTGCCTTTTGGGAGGCACAACACAAAGACCGCTCATCAGAATGATGTAAAATTTGTACAGTAAGTCAATAAAAGTACGTTTTTTCGAATTATGTAGTTATCCTTTGTATCCGGTAAAAATTTAACCTCCAAAAATAGTGGCATCCGTATAATACCAAAGTACCCAAAAATGATGTCCATAGATAATTAAAATAATCAAGTGCGCCACCCCACAACAAATTCCTAGATCCGCCCCTGGGAGGGGGAGGAGAGTGAAAGAGAGAGAGGAGAGTGAGGGAGAGAGAGATGAGTCCAACATAACCCACTAGATATTAAACATTTGTTTCATATATTCGTCGACTTTATATTGAACAAATATTTGGTTGAATATCGACCACTGAGCGTTTTGTAGTATAAATAAATATAAGCCACTACAACGCCCTAAGATAGGTTAGGTTTTCTAACCTAACCCAACAGAGCGCTGTTAAGTTATAGTTTAAAGAAAAATTACTGAAAATAACTGACGTAGGCCTACCGGTACCTAATTATCATTTATGTCATCTTCACTTATACCAGACAATCGGGGAATTGTACAACGAAAAAACACTACCTACAATATCCTGATTAAAAAATATTGTAATCACGTTCATATTATAACTAGGCTATTCAGAAGAGTCTGTCTATAATATAACTAACTTTAATATACCAATACCGATGTAAGTTATTAGGTTTCTTATAAAAATTATCAGCATCGCACAAATAATCTGACTATTAGCCTACTTCAAATAAACATATACTTTTGTATAATCCTGATTCTCCCACTCCCATAACTTAAACTTATTCATCCCCTTATCAAAATAGGTACCTTTGAAATTGATCAATGCTGGGCAGTCATCATCCAACTTGGGGTAACTACTGGTGTCTGCAAGGCTTACTTGCGACGAGTGAAAGTGTTTCGATACAAGTTTCATCTGAAATAGATTAAAAAGTATTAATGAACTGTACATTTGTAGGGAACATTAGTGCTCGCTGTGGCTACCAGTAAAAAGTAGCTAAGCTACATCTTTAGCTACTTTCGCAGTCTGGTTCTTACGTTCTTAGATTATGTATTAATTATCCCATACACCCATATCTAGTTTTTTAGTCATGAATTTTCATAAATACATACCGGTACCGGTAGCTTATTTAATTGATTTTAGTCTTAATTTTGTATGAACCCATCATAACATAATTAAACTTACATAGAAATTGTAAAAGTAGCGAAAAAATTAACTACATAATCCGCTACATTTTCTCTAAAACTGTAGGGCGCTACAGCTAACACTACTTTTTTCCAAAATAGCGGAACTACAGCCGACGTTACTAAAAATGTAGCTCGCTACTCCACAACACTGCATATGTGTCAACCATGTTTGCCCCTCCAATCAAAATACAGAAATTACACTTATGTTCAATTTTACTACATTAACTTAGTCACAACAGCTTAATAAATTTACAGAAGTTAAAGGCTGTTACAGTTGAAACACAAGAGTTGTTACAGTTGAAATACATGCAACACTGCGCTGCGACAGTCAGGCCTAGCTTAAAATAGGTTTAGGTTAGTCGTGTAAGTCGTGTAACATAACATAGGCTAACTTAACCTCCACAATGACCTGTACAACAATTGGTACTCCACAGAAATCTATAACATTTCATCACTACCCCCTAACCTTATGCCTACCCTTAACTTTGTATTTAGGCCTATTTATAACGGTTGTATCCACTCAAATTATATATAGGCCTAACTAGTACTGGTAACCTATTTTAACTAGTCTTAATTGTAGCCAATTAGCTGTTATAGTTGTGAAAGAAGCCTGAAGATTTGTATTTCATGGTAAGCATGGACTGAACATGTGTTCTTTGAGTTTTAATATAGGCCCATCTTATACAAATGTCTGACTGACAGTCAAAATTGGATTCTTAATTATGAATATGAACATGTTCAGCTTGAAATAACTTGATTAAATTAAATTTTTGGCTGCTGTGTGAGATTATAAAAAAATAAAAAGTAGGAAAGTAAAAATGGTAAAGAGGTTGTAGTCCTAAATGAAGAGCTGCAACGGTAAGCCTATGGCTCTGGGGGGTTGAAGGGTTCTGGTAATTATTTTTTTACCAAATTTTGCATACCCCCTATTTTTGGGGCGAGAAATTCATTAAAACCATCGCCAACCCCCTACGACCCCCCCTTTTTTATTTAGGGGGGGTAAAAACCCCCCTTTTCCACTTTTTTCCAAGCTGATTTTTTTTTTTTTTTATTACATCCTAAGGAACACAAAACAACTTTAAAACATGATACTTACCCCCTAATTATTGAATAAGGGGGTAAAACAGTTATCTGAATGTCTTTTATAGGGGTCTGGGGGGTGGGAAAGAACCGAACAAGAAGGCGGCTTCAAATTTTGCATACCCCCTATTTTTGGGGCGAGAAATTCATTAAAACCATCGCCAACCCCCTACGACCCCCCCTTTTTTATTTAGGGGGGGTAAAAACCCCCCTTTTCCACTTTTTTCCAAGCTGTATTTTTTTATTTTTTATTACATCCTAAGGAACACAAAACAACTTTAAAACATGATACTTACCCCCTAATTATTGAATAAGGGGGTAAAACAGTTATCTGAATGTCTTTTATAGGGGTCTGGGGGGTGGGAAAGAACCGAACAAGAAGGCGGCTTCAAATTTTGCATACCCCCTATTTTTGGGGCGAGAAATTCATTAAAACCATCGCCAACCCCCTACGACCCCCCCTTTTTTATTTAGGGGGGGTAAAAACCCCCCTTTTCCACTTTTTTCCAAGCTGATTTTTTTTTTTTTATTACATCCTAAGGAACACAAAACAACTTTAAAACATGATACTTACCCCCTAATTATTGAATAGGGGGGTAAAATAGTTATCTGAATGTCTTTTATAGGGCTCTGGGGGGTGGGAAAGAACCGAACAAGAAGGCGGCTTCAAATTTTGCATACCCCCTATTTTTGGGGCGAGAAATTCATTAAAACCATCGCCAACACCCTACGACCCCCCCTTTTTTATTTAGGGGGGGTAAAAACCCCCCTTTTCCACTTTTTTCCAAGCTGATTTTTTTTATTTTTTATTACATCCTAAGGAACACAAAACAACTTTAAAACATGATACTTACCCCCTAATTATTGAATAGGGGGGTAAAATAGTTATCTGAATGTCTTTTATAGGGGTCTGGGGGGTGGGAAAGAACCGAACAAGAAGGCGGCTTCAAATTTTGCATACCCCCTATTTTTGGGGCGAGAAATTCATTAAAACCATCGCCAACCCCCTACGACCCCCCCTTTTTTATTTAGGGGGGGTAAAAACCCCCCTTTTCCACTTTTTTCCAAGCTGATTTTTTTATTTTTTATTACATCCTAAGGAACACAAAACAACTTTAAAACATGATACTTACCCCCTAATTATTGAATAGGGGGGTAAAATAATAATAAAATACAAACCAATACTTAAGCTGTGTAATAAGTTACAAACATAAACAAATCCCCAAGGTAACAAATAATGACTATAAATTATAATAAAATAATATTTAATAAGAAATTAGCAAACTTTAAGCAAAATAACAAATACAACATTATTATATTTTAGGTAGAAATAAAGGTCAGTACATAAAACTATCACTAAGTATGTTGAATGCCGAGTTGTAACGATTGCCTATAAACCTGAAAAATACGGTCGTATCAGTAAAAAATCAAACAGATGAAAACATATATGAAATCAAAAATAACAAATAAATAAATACTCAAACAAACCAAAAAATAAATACATACACAAACAAACAAAAAATAACTAAATACACAAACAATAAATAAAACATGTTCCTGTAAAACAAAACAGAAACAATAGTCGTAACAGTTTCATGTTATAATTGTCAAACTACGACTTACCCCGTAGATATGACAATAGAAAAAAATATATTAGAAATCAAAAATAAACAAAGGAATACATACACAAGCAAAAAAAAAAATATATATATACACAAACAATAAATAAAACATGTTCCTGTAAAACAAAACAGAAACAATAGTCGTAACAGTTTCATGTTATAATTGTCAAACTACGACTTACCCCGTAGATATGACAATAGAAAAAAAAAACTAGAAATCAAAAATAAACAAAGGAATACATACACAAGCAAACAAAAAAATATATATACACAAACAATAAATAAAACATGTTCCTGTAAAACAAAACAGAAACAATAGTCGAAACAGTTTCATGTTATAATTGTCAAACTACGACTTACCCCGTAGATATGACAATTGAAAAAAATATATTAGAAATCAAAAATAAACAAAGGAATACATACACAAACAAACAAAAAATATATATATATACACAAACAATAAATAAAACATGTTCCTGTAAAACAAAACAGAAACAATAGTCGAAACAGTTTCATGTTATAAAATTTGAAGGGGTATGCAAAATTTGAAGCCGCCTTCTTGTTCGGTTCTTTCCCACCCCCCAGAGCCCTATAAAAGACATTCAGATAACTATTTTACCCCCCTATTCAATAATTAGGGGGTAAGTATCATGTTTTAAAGTTGTTTTGTGTTCCTTAGGATGTAATAAAAAAAAAAAAAAATCAGCTTGGAAAAAAGTGGAAAAGGGGGGTTTTTACCCCCCCTAAATAAAAAAGGGGGGGTCGTAGGGGGTTGGCGATGGTTTTAATGAATTTCTCGCCCCAAAAATAGGGGGTATGCAAAATTTGAAGCCGCCTTCTTGTTCGGTTCTTTCCCACCCCCCAGACCCCTATAAAAGACATTCAGATAACTGTTTTACCCCCTTATTCAATAATTAGGGGGTAAGTATCATGTTTTAAAGTTGTTTTGTGTTCCTTAGGATGTAATAAAAAAAAAAAAAAATCAGCTTGGAAAAAAGTGGAAAAGGGGGGTTTTTACCCCCCCTAAATAAAAAAGGGGGGGTCGTAGGGGGTTGGCGATGGTTTTAATGAATTTCTCGCCCCAAAAATAGGGGGTATGCAAAATTTGAAGCCGCCTTCTTGTTCGGTTCTTTCCCACCCCCCAGACCCCTATAAAAGACATTCAGATAACTGTTTTACCCCCTTATTCAATAATTAGGGGGTAAGTATCATGTTTTAAAGTTGTTTTGTGTTCCTTAGGATGTAATAAAAAATAAAAAAAATCAGCTTGGAAAAAAGTGGAAAAGGGGGGTTTTTACCCCCCCTAAATAAAAAAGGGGGGGTCGTAGGGGGTTGGCGATGGTTTTAATGAATTTCTCGCCCCAAAAATAGGGGGTATGCAAAATTTGAAGCCGCCTTCTTGTTCGGTTCTTTCCCACCCCCCAGAGCCCTATAAAAGACATTCAGATAACTATTTTACCCCCCTATTCAATAATTAGGGGGTAAGTATCATGTTTTAAAGTTGTTTTGTGTTCCTTAGGATGTAATAAAAAAAAAAAAATCAGCTTGGAAAAAAGTGGAAAAGGGGGGTTTTTACCCCCCCTAAATAAAAAAGGGGGGGTCGTAGGGGGTTGGCGATGGTTTTAATGAATTTCTCGCCCCAAAAATAGGGGGTATGCAAAATTTGAAGCCGCCTTCTTGTTCGGTTCTTTCCCACCCCCCAGACCCCTATAAAAGACATTCAGATAACTGTTTTACCCCCTTATTCAATAATTAGGGGGTAAGTATCATGTTTTAAAGTTGTTTTGTGTTCCTTAGGATGTAATAAAAAAAAAAAAATCAGCTTGGAAAAAAGTGGAAAAGGGGGTTTTTTACCCCCCCTAAATAAAAAAGGGGGGGTCGTAGGGGGTTGGCGATGGTTTTAATGAATTTATCGCCCCAAAAATAGGGGGTATGCAAAATTTGAAGCCGCCTTCTTGTTCGGTTCTTTCCCACCCCCCAGACCCCTATAAAAGACATTCAGATAACTGTTTTACCCCCTTATTCAATAATTAGGGGGTAAGTATCACGTTTTAAAGTTGTTTTGTGTTCCTTAGGATGTAATAAAAAATAAAAAAAATCAGCTTGGAAAAAAGTGGAAAAGGGGGGTTTTTACCCCCCCTAAATAAAAAAGGGGGGGTCGTAGGGGGTTGGCGATGGTTTTAATGAATTTCTCGCCCCAAAAATAGGGGGTATGCAAAATTTGAAGCCGCCTTCTTGTTCGGTTCTTTCCCACCCCCCAGAGCCCTATAAAAGACATTCAGATAACTATTTTACCCCCCTATTCAATAATTAGGGGGTAAGTATCATGTTTTAAAGTTGTTTTGTGTTCCTTAGGATGTAATAAAAAAAAAAAAATCAGCTTGGAAAAAAGTGGAAAAGGGGGGTTTTTACCCCCCCTAAATAAAAAAGGGGGGGTCGTAGGGGGTTGGCGATGGTTTTAATGAATTTCTCGCCCCAAAAATAGGGGGTATGCAAAATTTGAAGCCGCCTTCTTGTTCGGTTCTTTCCCACCCCCCAGACCCCTATAAAAGACATTCAGATAACTGTTTTACCCCCTTATTCAATAATTAGGGGGTAAGTATCATGTTTTAAAGTTGTTTTGTGTTCCTTAGGATGTAATAAAAAAAAAAAAAATCAGCTTGGAAAAAAGTGGAAAAGGGGGGTTTTTACCCTCCCTAAATAAAAAAGGGGGGGTCGTAGGGGGTTGGCGATGGTTTTAATGAATTTCTCGCCCCAAAAATAGGGGGTATGCAAAATTTGGTAAAAAAATAATTACCAGAACCCTTCAACCCCCCAGAGCCATAGGCTTACCGCTGCAACATAACCTAGAAAGTAAGTGAAAGTTGAGCCATAGAACAATGCATCAAATACAGGGTCTAGTTGAATATTGTCAATACAAATAAGTATTAAAACTAATTACCAACTATTATAAATTAGGTTATTTACCTTTATTTACATTTAGGAAACGCTCACAAATCGGATTTCTTGAATATTTCTATAACAGCCGAAAGAACATAGCATCAAACTAACCACATCACAGTCTAATATAACATAACGAAATCGGAATCATTTTTAATTTACGAATACCAGTTGTTGGTTAAAATCCTGATTTCAGTAATTTCTAACGAATATAATGAGTTATTAAATGTATTTTAATAGTCTTCAAAAGTAAACCCAATGTCAATCACCTTACTTTACCGACCGCATTAACCAACGTAGTTCCTATTCCGTCCACGGCGCAGCACTGTCCTGACGAATAAAAAGTGCTATGCTTTTTTGCATTGCGTGCCGGGTCTATACTATAGTTAGTCTATGCTTTGGCTGCCCTAGGCGCACACACTGCAGCACCGGCCTAGGGGCTTGCGACGAGCATTTCTAGGGTAACGCACCACAGCATTGGTTGCCCTAGTGACACACACCGCAGCACCGGCCCTGCAGTCTTTCTCAATCTTCTTCTTTTCTGAATTTTGCGTTCTGCCTTAGCCATTTTGTGCGCGTTGGTTGGTAGCCTTTAGTAGTGCGTGTGAGTAAATAAATCGGTATAAAATGTTTGTTTTTCGAGGTATTAGTTGTATAAAATGTGTATATTTATGAACCTACTCTTTATTGTATCAGTGGAATACATCAATATTACACATTTCATTGCGAAGTGTTACAATGTGGTGTTTTATTTGTTAGAATCATGATTGAATTGAATTTAGCGAGTACTAACCACTGCCTCCCGTTGTTGCGGGACGTTAATGTTTAGTGAGAAAAAAAATATCAAGTGCGCCCCCCCTCAACAAATTCCTAGATCCACCCCTGTAAGTACTACATGAATTTTCTATGCATTCATACATTTTAATAATATAATATATTAATTTGTTTTGTTTATACATTTTGTATCCATGCAAAATGGTCGTGACAAACATTTTGAGTTCGGGGCTAAGTCCAAAGTGAGATTCTTAATGAGAATTTTAAAGGAATAAAGAAGCTATGAGGTGACAGCCAAGACATCAGCGGTGAGCGCTTTATCGCCTACAAAATTTAGAGGTTGTTTGGTCGATATCGAACAGACGATACAGCAACGTTTCATCAACCGATTTTTCGTTCATTCTACTGGATGATTTGAGATTGCCAACTGCCGAGAAGTTAAACTTGGAAATGGGAACCACTGTGGAAGTTCTAAGCTGACTCGACTAGGGCCTGTTGAATTATAAGTTTGGCCATTGGACAATTTGAAATTGAAATACCTTACATCCACTTAATATGGCAAAAGATATACTCAATTTAAATAAACTTTGTAATTCAAAGTTAATTAAGTAATGTATACAAGGTCTTAAACAGATAAGATACCTTTAAATTTACAAATTGGTTGCAATCATAAATACAAAGACCCCGAGGTAGGGTTAAGATAATTAATCGGTCTCTCTAAATTACTTGTGATAAGAGAAAAATTGTTCATAAATTAAACTAGTATGAAATAAACCCCATTCCTTGCCCATAGGCTTAATTATAGCTAAGGACTTGAAAGGCTCAGTTATTATGAGTTATATTAACTTTCCATATCCATAATCTAAAGTACCTATAAACTCTTAAACTCCTATAAAATCTTCGAACGTTTCAGCTTCATAAAATCTACTAGCGCTACTCATTTTGTATTCCAACAACCACCATTTTCCTTCCAACTTCGAAAACATCTATCAACTATCGTAGTCAACATTCAATCGATAAAACAACCGGTTGGTAACATTTTTCGATATCGACCAAACAACCTCTAAATTTTGTAGGCGAAAAAGTGCTCACCGACATCAGCCTGCCACCTGCCACTGTTCAATTTCCCCACGAATCCATGGATTCCCTTTCGGTTGGCAGTAATGCGAAAAACCGGTTTAGAGGGTGGCTCGCGTAGCGCGGCCACTGGTGAAAATTGAAACTACGTGGTGCTTTGTTGGACACAGATAGTTGTACTCCACTGTGGCCACGGACCTTTAGAGCCACCTTAATTATTAACACTAATTGGGAGTACTTCATTGTTTTATAAACTTATTTCAGTTGCAAAAATTTGTTAATGTTATTTTTTCTAAATAATAATGCACAGTAAATATATTTGTCATCTTATTACTATTTGAATAGATCAATAGGTTTCATTGCAAATACACCACATCACACAAATTTACACATGTCATGCCTTGTTGTGATGTTTTTATGTGCACACACCTGGCTCACCATGGGGATCCCTATGCAATTTTTTTTTTTTTTTATTTTTTTTTTTATAACTTAATTTGATATTTTACAATCTGTTCAAAAAGGATGGAACAATCAGCAAAAAAGATAAAATAAATTACATAACATGGGCAAGTTGCTGTCCAATAACAGATCTTGCGTCAAACATTCTTCCAATTTAAAATATTAAGTAAATCTGTATGGCAGTTCAAGCACTTTAACATTTTTCTTGAGCCTGTTAGTAAACTCGCTATTGTCAAGGAGGTTAACAGCTAAATAATTTGGATGTTGTTCTAATTTTCTTTGGTAAATCTGGCTGTATCGTGTAATTTCTTCTTTTATGGTTGGAATTTTCAGATCTTCATGAATAGTCTTATTTGAAACGAACCAAGGAGCACAGATAATTTTTCTCAATGTTTTTGACTGGAATCTTTGCAAAATTTCAATATTAGATTGGCTTGCTGTTCCCCACAGCTGTATACCATATGTCCACATAGGCTTTATCATACTTTTGTACAATGTAATTTTGTTAGTCAATGATAATTTAGATTTTCCACAGATTAGCCAATTGAGTTTTCTAATTTTTAGTTCCATTTGTTGTCTTTTACACCATACATGATTTTCCAATTTAGTCTTTTATCAATGTGAATTCCTAAATATTTAACATTTTCAACTTCAGTCAAGGCAACGTTGTTTATAAATACGGGGGGACAGTCTACTCGTCTAAGAGTAAAGGTGATATGGGTGGATTTAGCTTCGTTAACCCGAACCCTCCAAATCTTTAGCCAAGCTTGAAAGTCATTCAGATAATTTTGTAAATTATCTGAGGCAGTTTGGGGGTTTTCATGGCTACACAATATTGCAGTATCATCCGCAAATGTAGCGACTGTGACGTCTTCACCTGAGGGAATATCAGAAGTATATATCAAATACAATATAGGGCCAAGAACACTACCTTAGGGAACTCCAGATTGAATTGGCTTTAGTTCGGTCAATACATTATCAAATTTAATTTGGAAAAACCTTTCAGATAAGTATGATTGTAACAAACTAAAATAAGAATGAGGAAGAACCTTCTTCAATTTATAAAAAAGTCCTGTGTGCCAAACTTTGTCAAACGCTTGTTGTACATCCAGAAAAGCGGCAGAACAGACATTTTTGGACTCAAATGTATTTTTTATCTCATCTACAAGTCTATGAGTTTGTTCAATGGTAGAGTGTTGCTTGCGGAAACCAAACTGATGATCAGGAATCAAATTTTGCTCACAAATAGCAGTATTTAATCTTTTTAGAATCAACTTTTCAAACAATTTAGATACCATGGGTAGCAGACTAATAGGCCTATATGATGAAGCTTCATTTGGTGGCTTGCCTGGTTTGGGAATAACAATTATTTGTGCTACTTTAAGTTGTGTTGGAAAGTATTGTAGACGTAATATTGCGTTTAATATAAATGTTAGTAATAATATACCCTTTCTTGGTAATTCCTTAAGAATCTTCCCAGTAATGAGATCGTAACCCGGAGCTTTATTTAAGTTTACTTCTTTAGTTATTGTATTTGAAACTTCAGTAGGGGTAAATGACACAATCGGTAGAGATAATTGAAGAGGTGAGTCCAAAAACTCAAGAATTTCACTATCATCATTTGGGGGATTTGGCGTTAAAGGCTGAAATACTTCGGAGAAATAATCTGAAAAGATAGATGCCTTTTCAGTGTTTGTCTTAGCCCAAGCACCATTTCCTGCTTGTAAAGGTGGAATATGTTGTATAGGGCGTTTCAAATACTTTGTAGACTTCCACAGCGAATAATCAGTGGCTTCGGTAGGAGACAGGTTTTTAGTATAATCATCAAACCATTCGTTTTTTAGCTTCATCAAACTCCTTTTTAATGTTTGAGCTGCATTGTTAAATCTATTCTTGTCGATTGGACTTCTGGTATTTTGCCAAATCCTCCGTAGTCTTCGCTTTTCTGCAATTTTATTTTTTATGAAGATAGGATAGTTGAAACATTTTGTCTTGAAAGCCTCCGATTTCGGAGTTGCCTCCCAAGCTGCTGTCTGAATAGTAGTGTTAAAGTAGTTAATTGATTCCTCCAAGTCATTTTGGGATTTTAGTGGTATTTTTAAGTTAACGTTGTTGATAATTGTTCTCCTAAAGCATTCCCAATCAGTGAATTTGTTATAAAGAGATGGGGGCTTTTCTTTTAAGCAAACTGAACTACTGAATGTCATGAGTACAGGAGAGTGATCAGACGAGAGGTCAAGAGAAGATTCAACATGAACATAGTTTTGTGAAATACCTTTTAAAACGAAGAAGTCCAATAAATCTGGAATCTTGTTTCGGTCTGTAGGCCAATATGTAGGTTGTCCTGATGAAATACAATCGAGTCCACCTTCTGATACGGCTCTTAAAAGCGTCCTTCCTCTAGGATTTATTAACCTTGAGCCCCAATACGTATGTTTGGCATTGTAATCACCCCCTGCGATAAACTTTGAGCCGAGCTAGAGACGAAAAATAATCTTAATCTTTGAATTGATCTTTATCAATGATATGGGGTGGAGGACAGTAGACCGCCGACAATGTCAGAGAACTGTTATTTTCATCTTCTAAAACAACAGAGCTAGCTTGCAAAAAGTTATTTTGGATTTTAGGAAGTTCATATTGTTTGATTTTTTTGTGAACCAACACAGCTGTACCTCCATGCCCCCTATTACCAGGGTGGTTAGAACAGTAAACATTAAAATCTGAAATATTGAAAAAACTTCTATCAGTGAAATGAGTCTCGGAAATTAGGCATACATCTATTTTCTGTTGAGCAATAAACAATTTAAGTTCTTGGCAATGATTTACCAAGCCGTTGGCATTCCAAAGAGCTATTCTTAGAAAAGAGTTCATGTTAATTTATTTATAACAGTGGTTAGTAGGTTCATCAGAGTACCTATTTGTTGAGTCTGTTGTAGCAACAATTTTTCAAATTTATCGATGAAACATTGTATTGTTTGTTCTAGGTTGCTTGGATTACAATTGTCCGTCGTGTGTGTGTGATTTTTGCGAGTTGTAGCTTGAGCGTATGTTTGAGGTCTGTCATTTTGATCACATGGGGTACGTATGGTCAGACGTTCACTTTGGACACATTCAGTAGGAGCTGACTTGTTAAGTGATTTCTGACACAAAGGAGGGTACATTGTGTTGTTTTCTTCCTTAGGGCCATCGGGATAACGAGAGCCAGGTATAGATGGACGTCTATCTCGGACATTCTCAGTAAGACTTGATTCTGGATTGGCAAAAGATTTTTGACGCAAGGGAGGGTACGATTTGATTTTTATTTCTTTATATACGACACATCCCTTATAGTTTGCGGGGTGATTTCCCTCACATAAGGCACATTTTGGCGGTTCCGAAGGGGATTTTTTACAGGCCAGCGTGTCATGATTCTGGCTGCATTTTACACATCGAAACTGATACCAGCAATAAGATTTCGTGTGTCCATACTTTTGACATTTTTTGCACTGGACGATTTCAGATTTTTTCCTAGGGGGTTCAAAGACAATCTTGGCGTTTAATAGGTATTGGGTCTTATATATCTCTTTGTTGTTGTCACTAGGTTCAAGATCCACAAAAAACATTGACAGAAGGGCTTTGGTTTTAAAGTGCTTAATGTTTGCAATGTTACGCACTTTATGACCACTTTCCTCTATGGACAGTTTTAAGTCATTCAAGTCCGTCGAAAAATGCATATTTTTAAGAACAACTCTATAAGCTCTGTCTTGTTTGACTTGGAAAGTATGAAAACTAACTTTAAGTTCAGTCAGTTTGTGAACTAAAAGTCGGTATGAGCTTATAGTCGAAGGACAGATTTTTACTTTATTTTCACTAAGGCATTTATATGTGTACTCGTTCTTTGAAATTACAGATTCGATTGATGAGATCATTTGTTTAATATTTGTAATATCAGGTATAAATATCGGTGGAGGCTTAACCTCCTTTTTATCCGATAGATCAGGATTAAATTCATCCATGCTTTGTGTCTCATTGAGGGGTTGGAACATATTTTGTGTTTCAACTGTGGTAGCAGAAGATAATTGACGGGCTTTCTTTGAAATTGGAGGGTTGACAATTAGTTGATTTCTTTTAGTACCAGGCACAGTCTGCCAGACACCATCAAGTTGTTTATCCGCGCCAAAATCAAATTTAGGAATTATCTTTAATTGGCTCTGATTGTCAACGCTTTCGTTAACATTTTGTTGTTGTTTTGGATTAGAAAACGAACAATAGTCATGGTCAGACATATTACTGGAACAGCCAGTCATAGTAAATTCCTTTTTAACAAAGATTAGGGATTGTAAACAAAAAGATAAACAAACAGAAGAATAAAACCAGAGTAAGGTTATGTATCTTAAAAACAGAAAAACAAAATTAAAACCCAATAAAACTGAGTATTAATGTGGATATTTAAAATAAGCAAAAATATGAGTACTTCGTAACAGAATTATATAGTTCCTTTAGATTTAAACCAAAGATAATTCTCCTAAAAACTCACATAATTAATTCTGCATTCACACTCGACACTGAACACATGGCACTCTACATATATAGAGTCCTATGCAAAAATGATTAGAATATTATTGAGTACCAATAATATTCAATGTGTAAATTTGACAATGATACTGGAAATTATTATAGGAAGTATCATTAAAAGTATTATTCAAATTGTATAATACTCAATAATACAATAATTTAAATTGGAATAATACTTAATGATACAAAATATAAAATTTATAATAATGAACTATTATATTTTTATTTAAATGGTTATTTTAGCTTTAAATAGTATGATTTTTTCAATAAAACTGCTTAATAAACCAATAATATAAATTTAAAATACCCCGTAGCAGCAAACCTGCATACTCAGCGAATTTCCAATGCTTATTAATTTATATTAATACCACATAAAGCCACATACCAAGTTTCATCAATATACATTCATAAATAAACGATTTATTACATTTTAATTATTCTCCATAAGAATAACATGGCGGCTGAGTATGCAGGTTTGCTGAAATAAGGAACACTAAAAATGGGCTTTTATACAAATATCAGTATAACTCAACTAGGTAAAGCCACATACCAAGTTCTATTAATTTATGTTCATAATTAAAGGAGATAATACGTTAATTATTCTCCATAAGAATAACATGGGGCTGAGTAAGCAGGTTTGCTGCTACAGGAACTACCGGCCAAAAAATAGGTTTTTGTGAAAATATCAATAGACCACAATGAAATGAAGCAATATACCAAGTTTCGACAGGATAAGTTGATAAATAAGCGAGATATAAAATTTTTCTTATCCTCCATAAGAATAACATTGGACAACGTACTGTGTTTAGCACTTTCAATATCTCAGTAACCAATTGACGTAAAGCAATGATTAAAACATCAAATTGTGCGTCTTTTTAAGCTGATTCCAATGGGAAAAAATAAAATTGTACTTTTTCAAAAATTGTATGTAAAAAACTCAAAAAACCCATTTTTGTGGTACACACCCCCCCCAAAATACCCCTTCGGATAGCCCGATCCATCTGGTTTTCGAACTTAAAGTCATAAATGCTGCTTTACACGTTTGTACCGAATTTCATCAAAATCGGACCTTTTTTACGAAAGTTGTCGCACCCACGGACACACACACACACATATATATATATATACAGTTTCGAACGAATGGTGTTTTTGGGGTCTGGGACCTCAAAACGAAAAGTTATCATGGTCCCGGGCCTAGGTCTTACCATGCCAACTATGGTAATACCTTCTTCCCTATAGGGGAAATTCGCTAAAAAAGGATCGACTCATCGAGGGAGACACCCGCCAGCCTACCTGTCTGCGTTTCTCCAGCGATACTCAGCTGCGCTCTCCGCATTCCTGCATTCCTGCGACTCACCCTCTCCGGCCCAGAGGACAACGCCCCGGCCCGAGTGACCTGCGAGTTCCTGCTACCCGGACCGTCCGCCCATTGCCTGCCCGTCACCGCATCTGTGTTCCGGCCAGCCCCGGGGACCCCCCCCCGTCGGCCCACCAGCCGTCCCTGCGACTCGGCCCGTCCATGCCTGCCACCCCGCTGCTCCTGCTCTGCGACCCGGCCCCTGCTACTCCGACCCGACGATCTCCGCCTGCCGACTGCCTGCTGCTCGCCTGCTGTCCGCCTGCTGTCCATCTGCTGCCCACCTGCTGCTCAACCGCCGCCCAAGATGGCCTAGAATTCCAGTGGTGCGGGTAAGTTTCCTGCGGTTAGGAACCCTCCTAGGCTTAAGGATAGGGCTCCTGACTCCGCCGACGCCTTGCTGGGCAATCGTTATGAACAGGGAAGTTTGCCCAAAAACTCCCAGCAGGCCAAGGCAATCCCAGACCTAAACTCCCCCTCCTCTCTCCCGTTCCAGAACCAACCCTACCCGACCACCAACCTCCACAAATCCAAACTTCCGTGTGATCCCCGCCCCCCACCGGGCTCAAACCCCCCTCGCTCCTCCAAAGCCAAACCCTCCGCCTCTCCGCCAACCTACGACAAACCCGCTCACGTCCCCAGTCCCTACCGCAAAATCACCGTTGCCCTGCCCAAACTCTCTGCTAACCCGCCACCCTCACTCCCCCCACGCTCTCTCAACCCTCGACTGCTGCAACCTCCCCCACCCCCTCCCGGTCACCAACTCCATCGTCACGCTCCACCCCAGCATACTCCAGGACCTCCTCCCCAGGCTCTCGATCACCCTCACCCCCATCCACACCCTCGCACTCACCGACCCGTCAGACACCCACTCCCCACCCCTGCTGCCTCCGCTGTCCTCATGTGGACGCTGCCACGATTACGGGCATGAAGCTCCTAGGTGCTCAAGGTCCCAAGCCCGGTGCCGGGTCTGTGGGCTGTCCGTTCCTGCGGGTGCTTAGTGCGACCACGAGGGGCAAGACCTGTCCCGGCCGTACTGCGCTACCTGCAACAGGTTCGGGCACTACACGGGCCGGCGCCACTGCCCCTTCTACCCCCGCGACCAGCGTGATCCTCAGCCCGTCAGGATCATCGCCCCCTCAACCACCCCTGCCTCCAATCCCTGGAACCTCCGCTTGATTGATTTTCCAGTCCTCCGACCCGAGACCACCCTCACACCACCAACCCACCCAACACCCACTGAGACCATTGACGACCCTCAGACCTCTGCAATCCCTCCGACGACACCACCAACTCCGGCCCGCCCCTACTCCCCAGTCCTACGTCACCCATGAAGTCCTCAACTCCTTCCTTGACCAACTTATCACTGTCCTCAGTGAGGGCTTCAAGCGCACCTTCGACGCCCTACTCACCCTCCTCCTCACATCCGCCCCAGTCCAGGGCCAGCAGCGTGTTAGGGAGGCTGTCAACAGTGTCACTAAGAAACTTTTTGACACTCGCACCATCCTGCAGGCTGTTGGCTCTGGCTTGAATGTCATCCACACCTCCTCCAAGCGCCCTGCTCATGGTAGTCGTCACTAAATCCAGATCCTGCCTCCGCATCTGCCACATCAACCTCAACTCCTTCCACAGCAAACTTCCTGCCCTCCGCGACCTCATCACCGACTTCCAGATAGACATCCTTACCCTCAACGAACCCAAGTTTACCCCAACACGCCCCGCCCGACTTCCAGGCTTCACCATCCTCCGCCGAGACCACCGCTCTGGAGGCCTGGCCATCGCCTTCAATTCCGAGCTTGACGTCCGACACTCCCCACTCCCAGGCGATCCCTCCGAAGCCCTTATGGCAATAATTCACCTCCCAAGACAACCTCCAATCACTCTCCTTACCATACACGCCTTGCCCCTCACTCAGGACTTAGTTGACCTAATGGCCCAGGTCGATGCTGCCCACCCACGACTGGTGATAGCAGCCGATCTGAACTGCCACCATCAGGCCCTGGGGGACCGTACTTCCACGCTCCCGGGTAGGCTGCTAGTCCAATTCCTGACCGACTCCGGCCTCCAGCACCACATGGCCCCGCCCACCAGGTACCCCGCCCATGAAGGCCAGGTCCCCACTTCCCCCTACAAGCTCTTTTCCTCTCCATCTCTCTCCCGAAAAATCACAAACATCACCTCCGGCTGCGACCTTGGCTCCGACCACATCCCTCTCATCTTTGACCTCAAAATCACCCCCTACCCTTACAAGTCCGACCACCATGAAGCTTTCGAAGTCACAGACTATCGAAATGCGGATTGGAACCTCTACTCCAGACACCTCACTGCCACACTGACTCCACTCACCCAACAACCACCTTCCAACACCCCTGCCCAAGTCGAAGAATTCCACTCCACCATCACTTCCGCCATCCTCTCTGCAAAGAACCTTGCCATCCCGGTCAAACGGGTCCTCCATACCCCCCTCAGACTCCCACCAGACATCCTGGGTCTCATCAAGTCGAAACGTCGTGCCCGTCGACTCCTCCTCCGAGATCCCTCCTCCTTCACGTCTTACCTTCACGACACCGACAGGGCCCTGGCTGAACGCGTGAAAGCAACCAAGCGCTCCTTTAAGGACGCCAGGGCTCAGAAGGTATGCGAGAAGGCAGATTCCGACTTCTCCAACAACCCCCGTAGTTTCTGGTGCCTCGTCAGGCACTACAACAATCCATCAACCCCCTCTACTCCCCTCCTTGTCAACGACACCGTTATCTCCGATAGTCAAGGCATGGCCGAGGCTTTCCGAGATACGCTGTCCTCCATTCACTCTGTCCCATCCCATCCTGACTTTGATGAGGCCCACTTCAACCAGGTGAACGCCCAAGTCACACAACAACCTGCCACCTTCAACCCACTTGATTCCATCGTACCAGACATCCCTCGCCATGACCTCCTTCTCCCAATCACCACCCAGGAAATAAACCTCAAGCGGAAGCACCTCCGGAACACTGCCCCTGGTCCTGACGGCATTTCCAACCTCCTCCTCAAACAAGCTCCCCCACTTCTTGTGACTCTTCTTGCCACCCTCTACACCTCCGTCCTCCTTCTGGGCTTCTCCCCGAGATCCTGGAAGCACGCCCATGTCATCCTCTTTGCCAAGCCCCACAAAGATCCCCGGAATCCCAACAACTACCGTCCCATCAGCCTCACTTCCACCCTCTTGAAACTCTTCGAGAAAGTCCTCGCCTCCAGGATACACCTCCACCTCAACACACTCGGCCTCCTCCCCATCACCCAAGCCGGTTTCCGTCCCGGAGTCAACATGTACGACCAGCTTCTGCGGGTCGTTACATGCCTCCAGACCAACAACGCCCTCCACCGTCCCTCAATCCTTGCCCTCATGGATGTACAGAAAGCTTTCGACACCGTCTGGCACAACAGCCTTCGTGTCAAGCTACTGGACCTCCAACTCCCCGCTCCTATCATCAGGTGGATATCCCACTTCCTCGATGGCCGAACGGCCCAGGTCCGATTTCGTGGCTCCCTCTCCTCTCCCTTCACCTTGCGTGCCGGCGTCCCCCAAAGCTCCACCATCAGCCCCCTCCTCTACATCCTTTATGTCCGTGACCTCCCTGCCCCTATTCCACGCAATCCCACCGACACCTCCTGTGGCCTTGCCCAATTTGCTGATGACACCACCTTCTGGATATCCGAACGATACCATGACACCCTTATCCGGAAAACCTCCCAAACCCTCCAGAATTACCTTTCCTTCTGCAACAAATGGCGCATCCTCCTCAATGCATCCAAAACCCAACTCTGTTTCTTTAATTTCCACGCCCGCCACTTCTCCCGCACCAAGAGAGATCCCATTTTCCTTAACAACGTCCGTCTCCCCCTCAAAACATCCTGCACCTACCTAGGTGTCACCCTTGACTCCCGACTTTCCTTCGTCCCTCATCTCCACGAAGCCAAAAAGAGAGCTACCACGCGCCTCCGTGCCCTCCGTATCCTCAACCACCGCAGCCGTGGCTGCTCCAAACCCACTCTTGCCCGCCTGTACTCCTCAGTCATCCGCCCTGTTTTAACCTACGCCCACCCGCTCCTTCTATCCACCCCGAACAGCATCCTTTCAAGCTTCGAGGCCACTGAGAGACGCGCCCTCCGCCTTGCCTCCCACCTCCCACCCTGGGCCCGTAACCACACGGCTTACGAGGCCCACTCAATCCCCAGACTCAAAGACTTCCTTCACCACCTCAACATCACCTACCTTGAGAAAGCCCGCACCTCCGACATCCTCCAACCTTACTTCCAACCCTACTTCACTGACCGCCCCAGCCTCACGATCCACCACCTTGCCGACCTAGACCAGCAGCCCGAACCGTAACTCCCACCACTAAACCCCATGCAAACCTCGCCTAGCTCCCACTCCTGACCACTGTGACAGGCACTCGTTATAAAACAAAAAAAGTCCTGTCGCAGTGTGTTCATCTCTCCTCCCCCCAAACCATCCCCTGGCCACTGTAGCAGGCAAAAAAAGTCCTGTTGCAGTGTGTTCACCTCTAACCCCAAAACATTCCCTGGCCACTGTAGCAGGCAACGAAAAAAAAATAATAAAAAAAGTCCTGTTGCAGTGCGTCAATCTCCCCCTCACCAACCAACCCTATCCGACGGCTGAAGAGGGCCCAAGCGCCCTAGAGCAGCCTCAGTGGGCCAGGGACTTTCCCGCCCACTGGAACCTCACAAAACAACAACAACAAAGGATTTTAGTTGCAAAAATATCATGACCAGGTCAGGTTTAAAACCTATGCGATCTTTGACTAAGTAGTGTCCACACGCCTTGACCCACTCGGCCGTTCAGACTCTTGAGAATACTAGGATGAAGTGGGATATACAAATTAACAATAGTCTACAGCTACAAAAATAGGACAATACTTTAGTTTTATTTTCCTAATCGAATCTGCTCGTGCACCTCACTGAAAGAAAAGTTGGAACAAATTAATTTGGTTCATTTGTTTTATGTATCTATTCTTGCCATGTAACAGACTCCCCCGCACCCCCCACCCGACCATCGAATGTCCATGGTCGGACACCACCCATGGACATTCCTCCCATCACCCTGCCATCCCAAGTGACACACTCCACTTGATTTGCCAGGTACATTGCAAATCCACAAATACCACTTCCAGCTTCCTATGAGAAGCCGGCATTCATTTTTTCATGAATGTGGCGTGTATAACTTTTACACGTATTATATATTTACTGTATGGTTAGATTTTGTGGTTACGCCACATTAACAGTATGTACAGGGGATATTACTGTATTTATAATAATACGCTATGCCTATTTTTGGTTGTTATATATATATATATATATAAACTGGAAGCAAATTAATATATATTTAATATAATTATGATAATAATATAATTGAGATAATTAATAATAAAATAATATAACAGTGTACCCTTTAAATCTTTTTATTAAGCTAATAATACTAATATAATATAATATTAAAATAATTTATACAGCAATTAACCAACCTTGGTCCAACAATATTGACAATAGTAAAAGACGATTGCACCACAGATTATGACCGTTTTCAGGATATAATTCCGTCCCAAAATAATCCCGAGGTAAGATAAAAACTGCCCGAAAAATTCCCAAAATTTCGGTAATCATGAGCTAAGGAACAACTAAACTAACTTTCTGTCAAACTAAGGGCGCGTGGAAATAAAATTATCTCTGGCCAATTGATCACCACACACTTCTAAGATTACTTAAAAACATCGAGTCCGTTGGTTGACTGGCGCCCTAAGCTGCAGGCTAGTCAGTCTAAAGGTTAACTAAGCCCTGGTTTTCACTTGTGCAACAAACTGTATTTCATTGTCATTGACTTATAAATTTGATAGTAACCCCTCTAAATAAACAATTGTTTATTAAAAATTACTATCTTCCTCCTATTAATTATCATACTAACTAATTAAATATCTGTATAGCTATTTCATTACTAATTCACAATTATACATGATTTAAAAAAGGTTTAATGATATATACTACACTAAATATCATCCTGTATAATTAATACCCCCGTAGCAGCAAACCTGCGTACTCAGCGAATTTCCAATGCATATATATATATTTATCTTAATACCACATAAAGCTACATACCAAGTTTCATCAATATACATTCATAAATAAACGATTTATGACATTTTAATTATTGTCCATAAGAATAACATGGCGGCTGAGTATGCAGGTTTGCTGAAGCAATAAACACAAAATGGGGTTTTATACTAATATCAATATAACTCAACTAGGTGAAGTCACATACCAAATTTCATTAATTTATTTTCATAATTAAGGGAGATAACACTTACTTATTCTCCATAAGAATAACATGGGGCTGAGTACGCAGGTTTGCTGCTACGGGAGCCTTTGGCAAAAACAATTTTTTGACCAAATATCAATGGTCCACAACCAGATGAAGCCGTACACCAAGTTTCGTCAGTATATGTTCATAAATAAGCGAGATATAAAATTTTTATTTTCCTCCATAAGAATAACATTAGACAACGTATTGTGTTTAGCACTTTCAATATCTCGGTAACCAATTGACGTAGAAAAATGATCAAAATACCAAATTGTGTATTTTTTTAAGCTAAATCCAATGGGAACAACTAAAATTTGACTATTTCCAAAATTATATGTAAACAATTCAAAAAACCCATTTTTTGGGTACAAAACCCCCCCAAAATACCCCTTCGGATAGAGCGATCTGGCTGGTTTTCGAACTTAAAGTCATAAATGTTGCTTTACACGTATATACCAAATTTCATCAAAATCGGATAATTTTTACGAGAGTTATCGTGCTCACGGACACACACATATATATACATATGTGGGTTGATCAATTGTATCTCTCATCGCGATTAGGATAGTTAATTCAGTCTCATTTGAGAGATTCAATTGATACGCATCATTCCAATCTCTATTTGGCATGTATCCGCTATTTCAATCTCATCGGCCATGACTCAATTTTTAGGTTAGCAAAAGTAGAAAAATCGCATCCGTCATTTCAACCTCGGTGTATATACACCTAACCTCAAAATTTTATAGGTTATGTTTTTGTATATAGACCTAACCTCAAAATTTTATAGGTTATGTTTTTGTATATACACCAAAAACCCAAAACGTCAATTCAAACTCTCGGGGTTTAGAGGTATTTGGTTTACATAACGATTTTACTATTTTCTACATTTATTGGTCTATGACTTACATAACAGTTTTTTCACAGATAATATGTTAGTTATATGTTTCTTATTTCCCTATAATATATGGTTTAATAAAAAACAAATATTAATTGATTATCAAAACGTTTAAAAACTCACAAAATAAAAATATTTATTTAATTTTTTCTATTAATTGTGGATTTAGCTGGGATATGCCGAGTATTCGGGCGGTGCGGGCGTAGGAGTTTTTGGATTATCAAACCAACCGCTTATTGATAACATTCCCAGTAGGGGTTTTTGGACTATCGAATCAACCGCGTTATTTATTACATTCCCAGAAGCTTTGTACAGTCACGCAAAATGTGGCAAAACACGGTTTGTATGTTAGTTCCTCATTTAAAGTTTACGTGATATGAAACGGAACGACCAGAACCACCGAATCATCGGCGTACAGTCGCAACTGGGTGGAAAGTCGCTTACGGCGTTCGAATAGCCGACCAACTATTTTGCACACGGCACTGCCCCACCACCTATATAAGCAGCCTTGCTGCCAGCAAGTGACACACTTCTCCTAGTCACTGCGAGTTGTTCAGACCATTTGCCCTGCGCCGTGACAGTTCAGTCTCCGGTCTCAGTCTCCAGTCGCTGTGGGTCTATGTAATGGTAAGTAAGTAATACAATAAATTTAATTATAATACCATTTTTCCTACAGTTAATTGCTATTTAAAACTCTAATTTGGTACTTTTAAAAATTACACATCAAATTTATAAACAGTTTAAATATTATTCAATCGAATAAAACAATTTGTTAATAAATATTATTTTAATTTATTTTTGAAATATTTAAAGAAATTTCATTGTTAATTCATTGGTGCATCCCAGGGTAATATGGTTATATTCGGTGTCATCAGAATGTGAGCTAGAAAGAAAAGTCAAATTTTGATTGTGTTTTTTTCATAAACAGAATAGTATTATAAATACACGGCAATATGAGAATCTGTAATGATTTAAAACTGGGCTTGGTTGATGATAAAAAGTCACATTGTTGATTTTCCTAAAAATCTTTTTTAAACTAAATAATATTCTACAGTTAACTGAATTAATCCAGAAAATAACATCATAAGTTAAATTTGAATATACACATGCGTAATAAACTGTTACAAGTCTGTTTGTGTTTACTAATTTAGAGAGAATGCAAATCATATAGTATACTCTGTATAATTTAGTGGCAACTGATGAAATTTGATCTTTCTAAGTCAACTTGTTATCAATAATTATGTCAAGAAATTGGGTATGTTCAATTAAGTTAAGTGATGAATCCAAAAAGATTACGCTAGTACAAAATATTGGAGATTTTAGACAAGAAATTTTACATCAAACATAATATGAAATAAATAAAGTAAAAAATAGTCATCGTCGGGACTGACAATATGCAGGATCTAAATATGATAATTAATTTCAGTAAACACAAAGTACGTGACAAAGTTTTATTAAAAAACACTTTAATATCAAATACAGCTTATGGTGAAACAGCAACCCTTTTTAACATATAAGAAGGGCCTTATGAAATTAAAGAAAAATCGGTTTAAACACTTACAAACTATTTTGCCCATTTCGGGTCATTTTAATGGGCCATTACACATAAGTTTATTGAAAAGGTACCATGAGCCCACACCATACAATAAATAATTATTACCTTTACTTAACAATTCCTAATCACATGTGTTTCTTCCAGATGTCTAAACTTTAGGTACCATGAGCCCACACCATATAATAAATAATTATTACCTTTACTTAACAATTCCTAATCACATGTGTTTCTTCCAGATGTCTAAACGTTGGGGTGAGAAACATTACAAGAGAAGAGTGAACCCGCGGATGAATGATTTTAACAAGAGAGAATTTGCTGAAATGGTCCACGAAAGCAAAACACTGGAAGATGAATGGAGAGTTAACTACTTCAAAAAACCAAGAATCTACCATAAAGAAAAGGAAAGAGCATGCAGGGAAAGAAGAAAAATGAAGGAAGATATAGAAAGGTGCCTGAGATGGAGGATAGATTGGGAAGAATATGAAGAGATCATGAAGAATGAAGGCTTAATAGACCCAAAGAAGGAGGTTCACCTCCTGGAAGAAGAGTTACAGAAATCAAAAGAAGCGAAGAAAAAAATAGAAGAAGACATTTTGGGAAAGAAAGCGGATGAAAAGAAAAAAATAGAAGAGAAGAGGATAAAGAAGGAGAAAAATAAGAAGATTGAAGACGAGGATTTAAAGGAGATCTTCGATGAGATGATAATTGACGTAGAATGTGTAGATTGGGAAGAATATGAAGAGGTCATGAAGAATGAAGACTTAATAGACCCAAAGAAGGAGGTTCACCTCCTGGAAGAAGAGTTACAGAAATCAAAAGAAACGAAGAAAAAAATAGAAGAAGACATTTTGGGAAAGAAAACGGATGAAAAGAAAAAAATAGAAGAGAAGATGATAAAGAAGGAGAACATAAGAAGATTGAAGACGAGGATTTAAAGGAGATCTTCGATGAGATGATAATTGACGTAGAATGTGTAAATTGGCTAAAGCCTGAGCTAAATAAGTATAAGTTAATTCAAATTGATTTTTATTGATTTTGAGTTTTTTCAGTTTTTAATTGATTTTTTTTAGTTTTTTATTTATTTTTTATTTTGATGATGCGTTAGACATACGAAACAACTATATGCACATCGAACAATAAAATATAATTTTCATAAAAAAGTTTAAACTGCTCATTTTTATTCAAATTTTGGGGCATTGTGATGTATCATTTTAGAAGTAGCCCGTTAAACTTTATCGTAGCTTAAATTTTAAATATTTAAGTGTTGTGTACCATGAGTATGCCTATTCTATATTGTAAACATTAACACTACAATGAATTAATTACCATAATAAGTTTACAAATATTTGTAAAGTATACCATTATTGTTATTTTTGATAGTTATAAGTTGATTGTAAGTAGTTTTAAATAGATATTTGAACACATTTCTGAAAACGATATAATAAAATCAATACAAATGTTAAAACCTCAAATATTTGTGATGAAATTCATAAATTTCTAATTAATGAATGTGCGACTCTTTTTTTCATGACCTTTAACCAACGTGATCAATGTTTCATTGCTTAATGAAGTTTTCCTAACCTTTTAAAATGCAACAATGTTTATCCTATTTTTAAAAAAGGAGACCCCTTTAGTGAATAATTACAGACCTATCTCTATTCTCCAAGGGTTTTCAAAAATATATGAAACAGTTGTTCTTCCTAAATTGACTGGTTACATTTAAAAATAACTTATTTTATGATTTACAGTTTGGTTTCAGACAAGGAAAATATACAAGTGATGCAATAAATGAGATAATTACTTCTATCTTGCATGCAATTGACAATGCTCAACACGCCGTTGGCGTCTTTTGTGACTTGTCTAAAGCATTTGACTGTGTAATTTCTATAAAAATATCAATTCTGGAGTTCCACAAGGATCTATTCTTGGACCTTTGTTTTTCTCAATTTATGTAAATGATTTGTTATCAGTAGTAAAGAATTCTAAACTGTTTGCCGAGGTTACCGAAACAAAGGGGTTTTTCTTTGATTTTGTTTGACTTCAAAAATCGAAATTTACTCGTGTGTATATTTTTACGTTCATGATGTTGTTCGCGAACAGCATGATGAACACATCCGGTGTGGTTCATGATGCTGTTCGAGAACAGCTATAAGCGAAGCTAAAACCAAAAAATTCCCATGATAATTTTATCCAAAATCAAAAACACACTTCCCGTATAGCTGTTCTAGAACAGCTATGGGAACGCGAGTGATTTTTTTAAATGCTGTTCTGATGGTCAAAAAGAACAGCTATGTGAACACAAAAATTTACAAATCTCGCAAACGGTTTTTGAATCATTTTGCCGGGGTTTTCGCAATACATAAGTCATCATGACTGAAGATAACGCGACTCAGCTCCGTAAAAAGATAAACTCGGATATAAACGATCCGAACAGCTTTATGGGTTCGAAAAACGTATATGTCCTGACACATATCCAAACTAACTCCCCGATTGGTAAAAAAAACCCGGGTGTCGGTTGTTTGGACGTACTGCAGCGGTCAAGTAGACGCACTCCATTCACAGATTACGCAGACGAATGGTTTTTGGAAGCAATGAATAACTCCAAAACGTTTCTGGTTAACGTTTTTGATACTATAGTTAACAAATCTAGATCTACGGGAAAGATGTCAATCGAGTTTATTCGCGATAATAATTGGTATATCTACGAAGAAGAAACAAATAAATCAAAAGGCGAAATACGTCTCGTCGAATAATAGTCGTCGTCGATAACATTCGAATGAAAAGGGTCTAGTTACAACTCTCTACAGACACGCTCAACGGTCGCTATAATACACACCGAAAGTCAGAAACATAGTCATTTCTCGAAGTGGAATCGAGCACACAACATGACTTCGGATACGTCGCTGTATAGTTTGTTAGTAGAAGGTTATCGTTTCTACAGATCTGATGGTGAACCCTTCGACTCGTCCGTGATGACCTTCGTGCCGCCCTACAATGTCGCTACGGAAGTGGTAAAACCCAGTGCCGAAACGATAAAGTGCGAGGATAATGAAAGCTATATGAACAATTACTATCACGCATGCGTCGCCGAAAATACGGGATCGTTTACATTGGCACGGAGATGCGAACCATCTTGGAGTGGTCTATCTGACCAACAGAAAAACGTTATCGAAAAGGTCGAAGAGGAAGTAAGGGATTATAGGCGGTCCGGGATTTATTTTCGTTCCGTTATCATGGAAGGTCTCGGGGGTTGCGGAAAAACACGCCTCATGGCGTATATAATGAACCATTCTCCACCCTCTACTCATGTCATGTATTTGACTAAACAGAATAAACGCCTACAGGATTTTCTGTACGACGAGATAGGACAGGGCGAATTGATTTCACCGCCGCCTGTTGCCGACATGTCTAAATCGTCGGCGCGCGATTTCGAATCTCTACTCTGCAACGAGGGGAGTCGGTATGCTTGCACGGTGGAAAAACTGGTTTACAACAAATCTAGTTTTGCGGCGGCACGTCAAACGAATTCGCGTAAAGCGCTTCAGTGGAAAATGGAGATACCGGACGTCTTATTCGGGAAAGATCTCGCCGATCGCACTAGTAACGCTGTTATACTTCTGGACGAGTACACCATGATATCTCCTCCGCTACTGCACAAAATGCTACACTGCATTCGAAACCTTTTCAAAGCGCCCACCCTGTTGATCATGGGTGGTGACCAGTTCCAACTAGGCCCGATCGACTGGGACGCTCAGAACGACAAGTGTTATCGGGACAGATGTGGCGAAGAGGCTCCGGTCGAAGCGATAACTGCAAATAACGAATACTACGTGTCGGACGTCAGAGAGGAACTGACCAAGAGATTGGGTCAAGCGCCGTTCGAATATCACATGGAGGGTTCACAGCGTTGTCGTCACGATCCCGAACTGGCAAAAATGGTCGTTTATTTGAGAAACAGTTGTAAAAAACGTACATCAGTAAAGGCGATAGAACGCAAGTTGGTGGCGTTCGGCCGCGCGCGCGGCATCCGCTTGTACCGATACGACGTCAACAGACGAGGGTGTAAAACCGGACAGTTGGTGTTCGAAAAAGAAGATGATCTCGGTAGTAGCGGTTCGGACGACGACGATCAACATTTGGGCGATGACGATTCATACGACACGCTCGATATGGAGGTGGACTGGTCCAGCCCTCCCGCTATGGACATGACGCCGTTTATAGATTTTTATGGCAAACTCTATGAGGAAATCTATCTGAGATACAACGACGGAACCTTGAATGATACCGAATTACCAAGTTTCGTATACGAGAAAGCGTCGCGGTTCGCGCTAGCAAAATTTCCGATATTCATGGTGAAGAAAAACGACAAATGCAACATTTTATCGGACACGTTCCTGAAGACTTTGTATAACGGCATATACACGGAGCTGAATAAAAAGTACGCCGATAAAGACGGTGTCCGCATCGGCATAAAACTATTGTTGGAAAAACTATGCGTATCCATGTCCATGGCGATTCAGGGCCCGGTACAACAGACGCTGATGACGGGCGTGCCATATAGGATGACGGAAACAATCAAGGAATGGAATACATTGCCCGTCATCAGTAACGGAGAACTGGTCCTTTTGACGGGCATAATGTTTGACAAAAAACGGGCGATAAAAAACATTGTTCTCAAGACACTGCAGAGAAACACGGATCACTTTCTGTCGGTCACACCGGGATTCACACAAAACCGCCTCATCGAAACCGGAGTCAATCGTACGAATGATTCATTCTTCGGATTTGTCAAACAGACTGATAGAGGAGGATCGAACGATTTGTTTTGTAAGAAAGCGCGGATAGACGACGCGGGAAGATCGTACGCGAAGCCGACAAAACAAATAACAGAAGCGCATTCGGAAAGATACGACGGAAAAGGACAGGATACGAGACTGTTGCGTCCCGACAATACCGCCGTAGTCGCGTTCATGTTACCTATGGTGCCGATGATATGTGAAAACATATATCAGATGCAAGGTAACACGATCGTATCGGATTGTTTTATCGACTTGTTGTCGACTAAACAAGACGATATCTACGTAGCTGTTTCTAGATTTCAAAAGACATCGGCTATCTGGGGAATAATACTTTCACAATAAAGACACTTTTATAATTGTATTTTTGACTTGTTTTATTGAGTTCCAAATGATTTTAACATACTTTCGTCCTCTTCAATATCGTTTAACAGACATTTTACGGTCAAATCGGACATGACCCATTCGCGTTGCATGTAGTTGATTACGTGGCCCAGATCGTAAATTACGTTATTGACTCGCAGAGTCAACCGATTGTCGTGGTTCACGATGACGTTCTGAAAAGCAGAATCCATTTTCTTTGCATTGTGTCCCTGTTTTCGTATCGTGGACTTGACCTCTATAAAACGTTTGGCGTAATCCAGAGTCTCGGCCGTTGCGGACACTTCATCTGTCGTCGTTTTGAACATGTTATTCACTCCGTCCGGCGTACCTTTGCTGCCGGATTCTGCGATATGCATCGCTTGCTCTTTCGCGTTCGGTCCTACGGGATAGATTCGTTTCTCGTTGTAACCCTCAAACGAACGACAGCGAACCAACATTACGAAACCATACGGGACGTACGGTCCGTACTGTTGAGACAGAGATACTAGCGTCTCGTTGAGTTGATCGTTGACCCTCGAAACGGAATTTTCGTGATTTTGCGTGTGACAAAACGCGAACGTGGAGCCGAAAAGACATCTGACGCGGTCGGCGTAGTCGTCCGATCGTGTGTACCGCTGTCTCAGACGTTTTAGAACTCCGGATATCCTAAATGGGTTCGTCTGACTGAACGCCAGACGAGTACGATAAAAGTAACAATACATCCCGATCTTGGGAGAGAGGCGCATCAGGGTCTCGATGAAACATTTACCGCTGTTTACCAAGACGATAGACACGTTGTCTCCGTCGAAATCCAACTGCTTGTTGGTTATGATTTCCGAGGGCAACGAAATGTAGGGGTATTCGGTCGGTATCACCTTAGTAAAAGTAGTAATTGCGTCGGACGAAAACACTGGGTCGCGCTTAACTAGAGCCGCCATTTTGTTCATATTGACGTTTTTGAAGACGCTTTCCATCACGTGCGCCGGGAGTCCGATTTCGTCGGGTTTTAACGTGGGATCCGGTAGAACCTTTCCGTACAGACAGTTTAACATCTTACCGGGCACGACGACCTGTTTCAAGAAACTCTTTCCGCCCTGTGTTTGATCTTTTATACTTTTATTGACCAAATCAGCCTCGTTCATCGATTTCCACAGACGCTGAAGAACGGCGTCCGTTATGCGAGATTGTTTATTTTTGCCGAATTTAGATTGCGTTTGTTGTCGTGACTTCTGTCCATCTGTGTTACAGCCGGATTTGTTCCAATTTTGCTGGATGAATATCTTTTTCTCCTGTAAATCACAGGGTTCCATACCGTCCAGGCGACACAGACGTCGCAGAACGGTATCGTAATGGTGCGTACATTGAGCCATTGGTGGTGTGTTGATATATCTGCGCATATTGTATCTGTAACGCGTTTTCACAACCAATTGTTTCAAATTCATGTAGGCGTTGTTGAACCGTTCGCGCAACTTTTCGCGCCTAGCACGCACCTGCGGCGAACACGTCTTGTCACGAATTTTCGACCGACGATTCAGACGGTCGAAACAAGATTTCAATTTGAGCAGTTCGGCCGGTGTGATGGCGTATTTCTCCATATGTTCTAAATCCCACGCATCACCAACGCTATAACTGTCACCGACACCTTTAAACCCTCTATGTGGTGAGATGTGGCCGGACACATGACCGATTACGTACGGCCTGTCTGTGTCAAAATGTACTTTACCGGAGCGAGCGGGCGGCATGACTGATTGTCCTTTCGGACAATCCAATCAATAGCACTCGTTTGAGAATTCAAGGCGGGTAGGTCCAGACTTTTCTCCCGACCAAAGATAGAAAAAGAAGTCGGTAAAAGATTTACAAAGTTTTTATTGTGAATTGCAATCGATTTTACAATTTTCATAAATACATATATTCGTGGCTCTGATTTTGTTGTCAGAATCCAGACGGTTTTTGTCACACCTATCTTTCATAAAACGTAACCTTCCGTTGTCGTAATAGCATTCTACTATTATTCGCCGGTTTTTAATAGGATTAGGACGTTCTGCCCAGCTTTCGACCGTCTCCAGAGTCGGCAATTCCTCGACCGCGTATTCGGTGAGATCTGCCGATGTCACTTTTTCGGTGTCGAGATCCAATTCCAAATCTACCGTATCGGTATGTTTCAATTTGAAATAGCCGTATTCCGCGGCAGTAAAAGGCGATTTTTCGCGTTTTGAAAACGCCACTATCAATCCCTCACAATCGTTCTTCAACCGGCTGTCGTCTTGCAAATACTTGGGCAGCCGCAACACAAACCTTTCTATAACGGAGCGTCTGCCGTCATCGTCCGTAAACGCCTTGTCCAGCAGATCCAATAGCCCGTTGGATTTCAACGAATCGCCATTTCCACCAGTGAGATCCATAACGCTAGTTATGGTGATTGGCGGGCTGTGTCGGTGTTGATCGGCGGTGGCTTTTCTCTTGTGGTTTTCCATTTTTGTAATTTCGGAGAGTACTTGCAACGATACGTGGGCTGGTAGCGTCCGGTAAAGGTTGCAAACGTGAGAGCTGTTGACGAATTGAGTCTTTATCGCTATTCCGGACGCGACGTTGCCTATGTTCCGTCCCGTATTGTGAATGGCGTTGTTTCTCCCGTAAACTGCGAAAATCGTATTGTGAGATTTAATCAGTACCGCCATGAGTTCCGTAATCACGTAGTAGCGTCTCGAGTTGTCTTTGCCGCCGGTCTCCACCACCTCCAATTGAAATATCATGTCGTTGTCGAACGGCAACGTCGTACGGAAGCTGCACATTCGTCCGCAGGCGCCTTTTATCACAATAAAACCATCGCAGAAATAAATCCCCGTCGCTCGTATTCCGTCCCACTTCGGCATTACGAAGAAGTCCAAATGTCCGTTCGCGCGTTCGCGCAGATCGGTCCTGCATCGGTTGTAGTCGAGAAAACGACGTTTGAACGTATCAAACAGACTATCCAGACGTTCCCGTTGGACCGAATTATTGTTTGCCGCGAACATCGCCAACCTCACTAGATCGTAGGACAGTAATTTTATCAGCATCTCGCACAGACGGCACAAGTTTTTGGCTACTTCATTTTCGTTCAACTTTTTACCCGTTTCCAGTTCGATTTCTAAATAATAGATCGAATTACACGCGGTCCTCGCTTCTAATGTACCGCCGTAAAACGACTGTTCTCCGACAGTGACGCGCGCATTCCGCACTCCGCCCTTCATCTTGTAGAAGCACAACCTCTTCTTGTTGTACGTGCGCATATATCGGCCGGTAGCGTGATCCTCTATTACGGTATTTTTCCACTCGTCCTCGGTCAAGACGCGCTCGATAGACTCTTTGTACGAGCCCGTGATGAAAATAACACGGCCGGTCAAACGTTGTACGTGCGGAATCTGCATTTCAATCATGTTAGAAGTTATCTTGTGATCGAATTTCCGATAATCTATAGGAACGTCACCAAAAGAAAGGCATTCTGCGTATCTGGTTAACGATCTATACCGACCGCGCACGTTTTGCGGGTCTTCGTAAATGTCGATATTCTCTTCGAATGGTTTCGTTTCACTCTGGCTCGAGAGTAAAGAAACTATCCGCGGATAGAGCGTGCCGTCAAAAACTATTCCGCAAGTGGTTTCGTATTCGTGGCAGATAGACATCTTTCAGTCTAGTCGCGCTATGCACTGGCACGAAATTTAAACCCCTTGTGGGCCGGGGTGATCCTGTCGATAATATGACTCTCGACATTATCTATGGTTTCACGAAGAAAATTCGGATTGAATTAAACAACGAAAAATAAGAAACATACATTTATTAAATTCAATAATTGCTTCCACATTCGACGGGGACGTTCAAAAACGTCTTGATATAAGGTTCGTTTATTTTGTAATATCTTTTCAATTCGCTTTGGTTGTCGTGATCCAGCTCGAACGGCGTGTGACAGGTGTCCTGCGTTATGTCTTCATTGACACTTTCTGGACAAGACGGGGGTAGCGAATCCGGCTTGTAGACTGGTGACATCGGTGCGTATACTTCTTCTTCGGAGAATGCCCCGCTATCGTGGCGATACAGCGTTGAATTGCGGAATAATTTGTTTACATATTTTACACTCTCGTTGAGCCCACCTTCTGAAATCACCGAAATGAGCGGTCCGTGGCCCATTTTTCGATTGTGGTTCCTCTTCAACGAGCACTCGGAAAAATACTCTATCGTGGATAATATCTTCACCAATCCGAAAACGAAAGAGTCCTCTCTGGTTTCGATCACGGGTTTGTATTTTTCTGTCAGGAAACAATAGAGAAAAGTGACCGGATTGTCAATAAATAACGCCTGTGACATTCCCATGAAGTAGAGCGTATCGCTGCAGTAAACGAGATTGCAAACGTCAAATCTGTGTTTGACGCCGCGACAGACCGACTCGTTGTACAGATCGACCGCGTTGAAGAGGTTGTCCAGTACGACATCGTACTTGTGGTTTCTGTAGACCGTGAGTGAGAAATATAGTTCACCACCGGGACTGTTTTCAAACTGATTGATGTCGAACTCGTGACTCACCGTATCCAGATACAATCCGCTCGATGTTGCCAACGTACCAAACACTTTACTCCTCAAATACACTACCAACTCTTGGACGGTGCCGAGTTTCATTTTAAATTTTTGCACGCATCTGAATACGAGAACCACCGTAGCCGATCTTTTCAAAGACATGATAGCGTCAAATTTTTTATCCATGTCGCATCTCTGCTTATCGCGAGAATCGCTTGTTTTTGTTTCGTCCGACATCTTCAACGCGTTTTCCAATAGACGTTTTACAGTGTCAATTCGACGATCGCCCTGTGGCACCTTGCCTCCCGTGGTTCTTTTCACGTTCAAATTAGATTGTTGTTTACAATGCTGAAAAAACTGAGCGACTATTTCGCCAAAGTATGTCCCTGGTTCGGGAACGCAATTGTTGTAACAGCGGAGTACTCTCAACAATTTCGCATCGTAAAATTTTCATTTTAGAAACTTTTCAAACGAACGATATATTTGGTGCGTCCCATGCGCCATCAGTGTCAGGGAGCCGGTCAGGGAGTTAGCCGAGGTTACACGTCCGGCCGGATTCTTTTTCACCCAACAGTCGACTGTCTTCGCTATGAACGTACGGACGTCAACGGGAAGCACTGTGAATTTCTCTTCTTCGCACAAGACGACACCGTAACGGCCGAGAAGTGCAAGTAATTCATTAGTCGATTTGTCCGCCGAGTCCGGTGGTCCATCCGAGATGCCGTCCTTGTCTTTTTCGTATACATTTACTAGTTTGCAATCACCCTTACCGCACCACACCTTTTGCATGTTCTTATTTCCGAATGAATCTCGTCCCCGCAACGTCTCTGTTCGTATGTGACCTCGTCGTCCTCGTGGCGGCAAGAAGTCGCCTTCAGAAGCGGTGAATATAAAAACGACTCGTAGTCTTCGCAACGCACCAAAAGCTTCCTGTCAGCTGCGGAAATTGATCCGTTTTCGGACGCAGAACGTTTATCCCCGACTCCCGTTTGACGCCGGCCGAAGAAGAGGCGTGAACTGACGGATCGCATGCGGCGGAGTCTAGAACGTTTAGCGGTATTTAAAGGTGTTGATTTTTTATCGTCGACTGTAGTGTTTTTAGTCCCTTTTTTCGCCGCCGCCGCCAATCTGTTCTTCATACGAGTTTCGTATTTTTTGTGACGATTGAATACGGCCTCGACGATCGACAGCGGCTTCCAAAACGATTCGAACGACGAAAACGAAGAGTACAGAAACGGATAAAAAATCCTCTCGCAAAACCACTTGTTGAACAGCGCGTAAGAATCTTGTCGTTTGTTGAAAAAGTCCGATCTCATCATCAGTTCGTTTTCCAATGCTATCCGAGAAAGAACGCCTCCACCTCCTAGATCGTATTCGGTATGGTCCGATACGTTGAAGCAGACTAGATAGCTACAGGGACATAGATCGCCGTCGACACCAGCCAAGACCTCGGCAAAACCGTTGCTCCGGTCGTACAGTCTTCGCACGTGCGAATTGTTGACGTTTCGCGCCCACTGCCTCATGAAAAACGAATACTCCATAGTGCTACCCATCGGGAAAGCGGCCGAGGGGAAGTACGCGTGTTGTTTGTGCGTGGCGTGGTCGAATACCCAGCCTGACAGGCATTCTCTCACGTGAAACTCAACAAGCTGTCGGTTGTGCGCGCAAGATAAACGCGGAAGCGTTTCACGAGAGTTTTCGGTCGACGCGCTTTCGACGTTTCCGTAGCACCTGACACGCAGTAGGTTTTCGAACGCAGTATAATAATCACGTTCGCCGACAACACCGTCAACGGAGCGCCCTCCGGGAATGACGTCCACAAACTCCTTCAGCACATAGGGCAATTCGTCGTAATCTAGCTTGACGGATCCGCTCAGCATCGCGAAGACCAATCACAAACATAAGTCGTTTGCAACACAATGGGTGGAGGCAAGAAACGAGCCGGTCTTTTCGCACTCGACCCTAGTGGCAATACGCTCTGCGTGGTCCGTTCCGCTCCTTACAAGATGATCTCGTCTACAAACACCGATAACGGCGGTGATAATAAACTGAAAATACAACTGGTCGACTATTGCGGCGTGGACGAGACACCGCTGACCGATCCGATGCTCCAGACGTGGTCGTTACGACCTTTTCTCGAAATGTTACAGATACCGAGAGGGACCAGAGAGCGGGGCGACAACTGTTTGGCCGATACCGCATTGCGGGAGTTTTGCGAAGAGACGCTTTGCGCCAATAAAACTGTCACGCTGTCCGGCGATGGCCCGATAGAACTGAAATGGACGGACGACGGAAAATGTTGGAAATACGATATATTCATAGCCCGCACTCGCGAACTCTTGTATTTCGCTTTTGATCCGTCGTTGATGCGTCGCGTCAATATGCACGTCAGTAAAACCGACGGGGACTCGACATCGAACGATCGTGATTACACTTTCTACACTAGCGCGATAAGTCGCACAAGCGATGGAGTTATAAATCATCTGGTAGTGATCAACATCAGAGACTATATAGATTTTATGGTAAATTATCAGTTGAAATTTTATGAAACTCACAATTACAATACGCTTTTCGAGAAACTGATGACGGTAACGGCAGCGTCGCCGGTCGACGGAGTCTCACCCTGCCGAGCCCCGGAGATCAACCGACCGGCGGTAACCAGAAGAAAATTGTGAAAAATCTAATTTCGCCTGAAATGTACAAACGGGTCAAAAACAGCAGGGACCTCTACGTTATCGAATTCGATCTCTCGGTGTATTCTTTGACGGCGAAAAATTCGCTCATGTTCAAAATATGGAGCGGATGGTGGTGGGATTGGCTTTGGCGTTCGAAGATAGGAAAATCCATATGTGCGAATGCAATTTGTTGAAAAATAAAAATTTTATTCTAAATACACATTTATTTTTCTTCCAGTTTTTTAATCTTGGTAGGGGGTGGTCTCGAAGGAAGATTAGCAGCGTAGGCCATCACCTCCGCTTTATCTGTGAAGTATGATCCATACCAATACGGCCTGACGATAACATCCGTTTTGTCAAAACGCAACACCGCACTGGTCGGATCGGCGTTATATTCGGCGCCATTTGGATTCACGTCGATGTTGGGCACGATGGCCAGACGTCTGTCGTAACCCGGTTTGCGACAGGCGACCACGTGTTGTTGTCTCTTCAATTCGTATTCGCCGTCGTCGATGGATTCCCAAACGAACATAATGGACGAAGCGGCGACTCTCCGGTCCCCGTGTACAGAGTCGCAATCCGGAATCGTCATCGGCTGTATCGGAGCCCAATATTTGAAAAAGGTCAGACTTGCCGGAATACGAAAAACAAACTCGTTGCGTTCCAGAACGAATCGCGACATCGTGGCCGCGTCGAAAGGCGGTGGCATGGTTTTTACATCTTCGGGTAACGCGCCCTGCGTGACGAGCACTTTTCGTTTAGGGTCGGCGGCGGCCGTAGAGCGTAAATTCAAAACGTCCAAAATGTCCGCATCCAATTTTCCGACTTTTATCTCCGCAGACACGACCGGCAGTGGTGTGGAATCCGTTCGGGCGTTCGCCGGTCCGCGTTCACCTCACGCTCGCACAAAGTACTCTACGACGTACGCGTCAATGTTACGTTCGGTAGCGGTAAACCTGTAACAGGCGTTGGAATATCGACCGCCATTGAGCGGCAGGTAATCGTCGTCAAACACGACGGTGGTAACGGTCTCGGTCATCGGCTCGCAATACCCGGTTCCGGAGGGCGTTATCGTCAGACGACACTGTCCGTCCAAACTGAAACCGCGAAACGCGTCGAACGCGCACGGGTTTGGAACGTAAACCGATTCCGCGCTGGTGTTAGAAAAAGATTTTGCCAATTTTTTCTCGACAAACGCGCCGCTGACGGAGAGGACCGGTGCCGTCGTGTGCGTGCCGGATACCACCGGAGGCGTCGAAGTCAGCAACTCTTCGTACAGACACATCCCACCCGAACGATCTGAAACCGGTTTCGGTACACAAGACGGCAATCCGGTGTGCCTATCCTTACCCGGCTGTGTACAGTTCGGGTCGCCGCACGAAGCACATTCGAATTGGTGTATATCCACGTTCGGCGACATTTCTTTCAACGGAACACGTGTTTTCGAGTGTACCAACTGTCCGGTTCCTCCGCAAGCGCGCACGATCGTACAGTCGGAAAATTCGTCTTTCTGATCGAATAGATCGGGCCAGAAACACCGACACGCCATGTGCAAACGACCGGACGGATCCAAGATCGGTGCGGGCGCACCGTACGCCGGATCACAAGAGACATTCTGCGGCGAAGACGTTTCGTAAAGCACACAGTAACCTTCGTCCGTGGAAACGTTCGGCTGCAACACCGTTCCGTCAGACAGGTGGACAGTACGCGATAAATGAAAACACGTGTGCGCGGGATCGTCACACCTTTTCCTTTGGTCACATTTACATATCGCCCCGACGTTAGATTCTTCGATGTCCACCCCGGTTTCCGAAATAGTTCCTGCGCCTTTTTCCGTCTCGTATTTGTTTATACGTCGAGTTGTTTTCTCATCGTGTTTACCCAATATCGTAGCGTTTATAACGCACAAAACTAAACTCACTATAGTAACGCTCATTATAATCAATACGACGAGAAATACCATCGTTCAGTTTTAAATGTCTTAGATTTGTATTTTCGCGAAAAAATAAATAGATAACCCCTTGAATGCCGGATCGATCTCATAGGGAATTAACCCGGCTATCACCCCGTCCTAAGTACGAAACCAGCCACAGACGCACGATAGAATTTACGCCGATGACGACTAGAACTGAACGAAACGTAAAAGTCGTATTCGCATATTTCGAAAATAAAAACATATAATCATGTATTTTCCCATTATCTGATTAAATGAGGTACCATTACACTTGAGGGCTCGGTATCGGGCACGCCTCAGCGCGAGAGTGTAAACAAACTATCACTCGGAAAAATTACCCTTTGCGACTGTCCGCTTCGACATCCACCGCAAGACTGAGCATTTCCCCCACCACTTTTTGGTTCGGTCAACCCTTTACTCTCAACAACCCCCGACCACCGACCAATAGGATTCGAGTATTTTTCCCGCCAAAAATTTCGGCCAATCAGAAGGCTGCATTTTTTTGCGCGTCGAAAAATAGATCTCGACACGCCACCGAAATCGCATATATACGAGTTATCGTTCGCGCGCGACTCTTTAGCTCCTTGCCCATAATAATGACTCCTTCAAGGAAGGAGCAGCGGGGAGGGGCCGGCGTGTCGCTAGTTGGTTTTTTTTAAATGTTTGTTACACACATTTTTTACTCGAGAAAAGTTTTGAAATCCCCGATTGACTTTCCGTCAAAATGAAAAATAAAAACGCGCTGATTTACACCTCTTTCCGCGCCGACCCTAGACGTGACGATACGGCCGTTTTGGCGTCCGCAACGCGGGCGGCACTGACTCAAAACGGCAATATGGTCACGAAGTGGAGAGCGGCAAAAATACAAGTGTTTTTCGATCCGGCAGAATATGAAAATATGCGAGAAAAGATTTGAAATATCCGGCCTCCGTCAGAATATAAAAATATAAAAAACTCACGGGTGTACACCTTGATTGATTCCCGCACTAGTGCGGAGCTCGTGCAGTGCATGTTGGGTCATGCGCTGGGTGAGTTTACGAGGCAGCGGTTCAAACGGTTTTCAGACGATTTTTGTTGGTAAGTTTTCAATAGCAGCAATAGCGAAAAACAACCGAGGTGTTGGATTTAAAATTTGCTGATAGAGTAAAAAAAACCTTTTTACTGTCTATGTTACTCATTACACAAAATATAAACTAAAAACAAGTTTTACCGTCTATGTTATTCATTACCCATTCTCTCCTCTTTCGTGAAAAGCAAGATAGAGCCCTTACCACATTCGGGGCCGACGATACAAATAATTCATATATTTTCAAAATAGTAATGTATACATAAACGCGCGTGTTAATGTAGAGTCTTACCACAACCGAGGTTCGGGCTAAAAATAATTCATGTTTTATTTTTAAAGTGTTAAGGTTGAAATTCACGTTCGACATACGAACGTTTATAGTAAAAGGGATAAGTGTCATGAATCGAAAGTTGAGCCGCAGCAGGTGTAGTGGCACGGACCACGTGAGATATACGCGCTCGCTTTGTGCGGCGCGTCAAACGAACAAGGAAGATACCGATCCAGAACCGGCAAATGAGTCGGATTCCTCGGACGAAGAAACCAACTCGGTTAAATCAGGTTGTTCCAAGTGTGAGGGTTCGGATCATAGGAAATCGACTAGTTCACGATGTCCGCTGAGCAAAAATAAAAAGAAGGAAGTGTATATTAGAAAAAAAGGGATTAGAGCGGTGAAAGATAAAATTTCCGGTTGCTCGAGATGCGGCGGCACGGATCACAAGAGATCGTCTAGTTTCCGATGTCCGTTTAACAAGAAGAGAAAATTAAAGTTGAAATCGACCGTCAACGAATCCGATAGTAGCGATTGTGACGGCACAAAAAATGATACGCGTCGTTCGTCATCTCCGTTGACCGTATCGGAAAAATCCGCGGACGGTTCTGTGAAAAAATACGAATTCATACGGGAAGATGACGGGAGTCTGGTCTGCCCTCTGTTAAACGAGAAAGAAAATCTAGAAATGATCGCCAAGATCGATCAGAACCTACGGGAAACCGCTCTGCACTTCAGTCGACTTTCGAAAATACTGAATCGAGACTTTTTCGGGCCGGAGAAAAAGAAACGGTAAAAAACAACCGCTCGGAAAAAAATTTCAAAGTCCCGTTTGTGACCGTGCCCTTCGACGTCCGCCGCAAGACTGAGAGTTTCCCCCACCACTTTTTGTTTCGGTCAACCCAATACTCTCGACAACCCCCGACCACCGACTAATAGGATTCGAGTATTTTTCCCGCCAAAAATTTCGGCCAATCAGAAGGCTGCATTTTTCCGCGCGTCGAAAATTAGATCTTGACACGCCACCAAAATCGCATATATACGAGGTACCGTTCGCGCGCGACTCTTTAGCTCCTTGCCCATAATAATGACTCCTTCAAGGAAGGAGCAGCGGGGAGGGGCCGGCGCGTCGCTGATTGGGGGTTTTTTAAAATATTTGTTACACACATTTTTTACTCGAGAAAAGTTTTCAAATCGACTGCCGACTCTACGTCAAAAAGAAAAACTAAAACTCGCGGATTTACACCTCTCTTCGCGCCAAACCTAAACGTGACGATAAGTCCTTTTAGGCCTACGTGAAGAGCGGGAAAATGGCTATGTTTTGTGGTCTGGCAAAAAATAAAATTCTGTGAAAAAAAGTTTTGATATCCCCGGTTGACTCTTCGCCAAAAATAAAAAAAACAAACTCACGGTTTTACAGTTCTGTTCGCGCCGACCCTGGGCGAGACGATACGGCCGTTTCGACGTCGTATTAGCGGTAATTGAGTTCTGTTTAGACCCGCGCTGACCCAAAACGGCAATATGGACACGGCGTGAAGAGCGGTGAAAATGTTTGTGTTTGCGGTCCGGCAGAAAATAAAATTTGGTGAAAAAAGATTTGAAATATTTGGCCGACTTTTAAATAGAAAAATATAACACACGGTTTTACACCTCTGTTTGCGGCGTCCTACAATACGTCCGTTTTTACGTCGTATTAACGTTAACTGAGTTCGTTTGAGCGTCACACCGACGGGCTTCACTGACCCAAAACGGCAATATGGACACGGCGTGAAGAGCGGTGAAAATTTTGTGTTTTGCGGTCCTGCAGAAAATAAATTTTGGCGAAAAAAGTTTTGAAATATTTGGCCGACTTTTAAATAGAAAAATATAACACGGTTTTACATCTCTGTTTGCAGCGTCCTACGGTACGTCCGTTTTTACGTCGTACTAGCGTTAACTGAGTTCGCTTGAGCGTCACACCGACGGGCGTCACACCGACGGGCGTCACTGACCCAAAACGGCAATATGGACACGGCGTGAAGAGCGGTGAAAAAGTCAGAGTTTTGCGATCCCGCAGAAAATAAAATTTGGCAAAAAAGTTTTGAAATATTTTGCCGACTTTTAAATAGAAAAATATAACACACGGTTTTACACCTCTGTTTGCGGCTACGTCCGTTTTTACGTCGTACTAGCGTTAACTGAGTTCGCTTGAGCGTCGAACCGACGGGCGTCACTGACCCAAAACGGCAATATTGACACGGCGTGAAGAGCGGTGAAAATTTTGTGTTTTGCGGTCCTGCAGAAAATAAATTTTGGCGAAAAAAGTTTTGAAATATTTGGCCGACTTTTAAATAGAAAAATATAACACGGTTTTACATCTCTGTTTGCAGCGTCCTACGGTACGTCCGTTTTTACGTCGTACTAGCGTTAACTGAGTTCGCTTGAGCGTCACACCGACGGGCGTCACACCGACGGGCGTCACTGACCCAAAACGGCAATATGGACACGGCGTGAAGAGCGGTGAAAAAGTCAGAGTTTTGCGATCCCGCAGAAAATAAAATTTGGCAAAAAAGTTTTGAAATATTTTGCCGACTTTTAAATAGAAAAATATAACACACGGTTTTACACCTCTGTTTGCGGCTACGTCCGTTTTTACGTCGTACTAGCGTTAACTGAGTTCGCTTGAGCGTCGAACCGACGGGCGTCACTGACCCAAAACGGCAATATGGACACGGCGTGAAGAGCGGTGAAAATTTTGTGTTTTGCGGTCCTGCAGAAAATAAATTTTGGCGAAAAAAGTTTTGAAATATTTGGCCGACTTTTAAATAGAAAAATATAACACGGTTTTACATCTCTGTTTGCAGCGTCCTACGGTACGTCCGTTTTTACGTCGTACTAGCGTTAACTGAGTTCGCTTGAGCGTCACACCGACGGGCGTCACTGACCCAAAACGGCAATATGGACACGGCGTGAAGAGCGGTGAAAAAGTCACAGTTTTGCGATCCCGCAGAAAATAAAATTTGGCAAAAGTTTTGAAATATTTTGCCGATTTTTAAATAGAAAAATATAACACACGGTTTTACACCTCTGTTTGCGGCTACGTCCGTTTTTACGTCGAACCGACGGGCGTCACTGACCCAAAACGGCAATATGGACACGGCGTGAAGAGTGGTGAAAAAGTCAGAGTTTTGCGATCCCGCAGAAAATAAAATTTGGCAAAAAAAGTTTTGAAATATTTTGCCGACTTTTAAATAGAAAAATATAACACACGGTTTTACACCTCTGTTTTCGGCGTCCTACGGTACGTCCGTTTTTACGTCGTATTAGCGTTAACTGAGTTCGCTTGAGCGTCGCACCGACTCAGTACGCAGCACGCGAAGTGTGTCTCTGCAAAACGGCAATATGGTCACGTCTCGAGTTAGCGGGTAAAAATGTTTTTTTGTTGCGGTCCGGCAGAAAATAAAATTCTGCGAAAAAAGTTTTGAAATCCCTGACCGACTTTTGGTCAAAAATAAAAATGGAAAAAACACAGTTTTACAACCCCTTCACTCCGACCCAAGACGTGATTATACGGCCGTTTCGGTGAGAGCGGTGACAATGTTTGTATTTTGTATTTTAGCTGAAAATAAAATTCGGTCGTGATGTAACTGATTTAGAATGGTGAAATGTTAACCATCCCGTGCGGGTCACCGATCTGTTCCAACCCCGTTCTGACGAAACATTTATTAGGTAAATCTGTAAAATATCCAATAGCAAAAAAACCCCCCCAGTCAGCGACGCGCCGGCCCCTCCCCGCTGCTCCTTCCTTGAAGGAGTCATTATAATGGGCAAGGAGCTAAAGAGTCGCGCGCGAACGATACCCTGTATATATAGATTTTTGGGGTCACGTCGAGACTATTTTTTCAACACACAAAAAAATCCGGCCTTCTGATTGGTCAAAAAATTTGGCGGGAAAAATACTCGAATCCTATTGGTCGGCGTTCGAGGATTGTCGAGAGTATAAGATCGACAGAACCAAAAAGTGGTGGGGGAAATGATCAGTCTCGCGGCGGACGGCGAAGGGGACGGTCGCAAAAGGGACTTTGAAATATTTCAGCCTTAAATCGGACGCGACAGAGACAGTCTCAAAGAGGGGTTTTCTGAGTAACACGCGGTGTGATCCAAAAGTTTACACACGGATATGTGAGATATTTTCGTGTAAAGACAGGGAGCCAAAATGGATTCGGCAGTCTGAATCCTGTGTTCGAAACGTACTCTATCGCGTACGCACATCGATATTCTATCTTCGTCGTCTCGAAAATAGAATGTGGTGGCAACGGGATTGGTGAAAGTAACCTTTACTATATTTCGGTAGAACTGAGACATCTGTGGGAAGACAAAAGGTTGTTTAGCGAAAAATACAAAAGATTGTTTAGCGAGAAAGTTTATTAATCTCGAGAAATATACAAGTTCAGTCGCGAAAAGCTTTTGAATCGAACCAAATGTAGTATTCGTCTTTGATGGCTTCTCTCGAAGATGCGAAATCAGTTTCAAAAAACTGCTTTATCCCAAAGTAATTTATGTTCTTCTTCGCGGCGAACGTTTGGAGTGATCTGTAGACGGACTCGGCGGGAACGCGGTTCGTGTCCGTTCTTGCGCCGGTAATCTGCTTCCATTCTTGATAAGGCAGAGTCAGACTTAACCATTCGCTCCGAACGGCTTCCGACGAGGCGGGCAGCGTCGTAAAGTCGACGGGCATATCGAGTCGTTTGAAAAAGCGCAGCCAACTGAAGTGGGTCGTGATGTTGACGAGACCGTGCACTATGCGATCGGTGGGTGGCGAGGAAGAGACGTACAGGCGGGACGTTTTATTCTGCACAAGAAAAAGGGACGACGTCGACTTGTTGTACTCTATGGGAAGAATGTTTTGGCGCACGGCCGTGTCCTCGTCGAAAAGGTCTATTTCGTCTTTCGTGTCGCTGTTCGACTTTAGAAACGCCTTTTCGCCTGCTGTGAGTAGCGAAGGTAATTCGTGTCGATAGGCGACTTCCCAACGAGGAGCCGAGACGCTCGGTCCGCGTATCCAATTCAGCATGGCGTCGCTGATCTTCTGGCGTTTGCAAAACCAGAACGGTATGTCGAAAAGCGTCAGCCGATTGATGGCCGCCTCATCGCTGGTCGGCGGCAGCGTGTTACAGTTGAACATGATTTTTCCCGTAGCGTACGCTTCGTTCATGACGTTACCGTAGTTCATTCTGAACTTGAACGTGCTCTCGGATACGATTTTCTTTAATTCGTTCGAATTGGCCTGCGAAAACTCGTTTGCAAACAAGACGAAATTTCTCACATACTCGGCTTTTTCGGGCGCGTTTTCCTTTCCGCCTTTTGGGTCATTGATACAAGTGCTGTTCGCGCACGCCCTCTTCACGATAGCGTCGAACAGATAGGATTTTCCAGCGTTCGAATTGCTTTTCCACACGAATATCGTTTTCGCCCACTGACCCGGCCATTCGACGGCTAAAAACACTTTCAAATACAAGTCCAGGTGTTCTTGATCGTACGCGCTCATAATCAGCAGAAACATCACGGCCGTACAGAGGTTCCTGGCCGCTTCTCCTTCTGTTCTGTCAAACTCTCCGAACGAAGGGTAACGATCGACGTTGCCCTTCATGTACTCGTAGAGTACACTATACACTTGTACCGGGTCTAGTCCGACAAAGAGGTTTGACTCGAATCTCTGTTCGGACAACCATCGGGCGTGGAGCAAAAGCGACAGACGGTCGTTCGACAATGTGGCCCCCGTCCTGCGGCACCACACCTTCTCCGGCGGGTCTCGGCTGTTTGACACAAGGGCGAAAGTACCGGTGTTGATTTCGCCTTCGTACGTGCGACTTTCGTCAGCGAATCGTCCGTCCGCCTCGCGGTACATGGACTCTAGCACGTCCGGACACAGCGATGTTGTTTTCGATTTGACGGTGTGCGTGGTCAGGATGAACGCTAGGAGTTTCAGCCTCATTGGTAGATTTTTGGCCGCCACCATCATGCCGTCGAAAACGCTCGGGGAGCGGTCGTTGCCGATCGCGTCGATCAGTTTACCCAGTCTGTCGTTGTCTATGTGTCTTTTAGTTTCCAGACGCATGATCGTACGCAACGTCTCGCGTTCGAACATGTTTTCCCCGCCGCGCACCGACGACAACAACGCGGGCGTTGTTCTTTTGTGAGATCTTCCTACTATCCTCTTGTCTAGCATGCGGTCACATACCGCGTTCAACCAATTCTCGTCCGCGTAAAATTCCTGCTCGAATTTCGTATCGTCGTCCCAGACTCGATCGCCGCCGCCGCTTAGACTCTCGTCGCTCGTGAAATCGGCGCTACTGTTGTTATCCGCAGTTTCCAAGCCGATTCCCCCCGCCGTCATAAAGTCCCCGTCTTCTCTCGTCACGCAGTAATCCTGCATCACGTCGAACCCGAATTGGCCGAATAGAGTTTTCATGCGAAGCATCTTATCCGGGATTTCCGCCGCCAACACCGGTCTGACACCGGTCTGACACCGGATAGGCGCGAACCGACCGCCGGCGGTCGATCCGGCCGGTTCGCTTTCGCCGGACGACCGTTTGCCGAAACTGCTCCAGTCGTCGGCGAACGCGCGGATTCTCTGCTCCAAATTGTCGTTCAGTCCCTCGACGTGTTTCATACTGGATTCGCCAAAAAAAAGGATGATCAATTCGCGAACGTCGAGTTCATTGCACAGGCGTTCTATCGATACAAAGAGGTTTTCCCGCTTCGCGTATACGTGTCGCATGTTGAAAACGACTTCGAACAGGAACAAAGAGTAAAACGTGTATAATAGCCGTATTTTGGCGTTGGCAGCGAGATTCGGCGGGTGTTCGGCGGCAATTTCGTTCGTGTACATGTCGTTTAAAAACTTCTCTACGTATTCGCACGTTTCCAATTCGGATTTACATTTGTAATTGGATCTTTCAAATAGGTTCAGCGTCCGTATGTAATCCATTACGGATAGGCAACAAAAAGAACCGCGTTCCATCTCGTCTTTTGACATGTACAATCCGCGGATTTCCTCTTTTTCTTCCAGGAACGGCGGTACGATCGGTTGGCGCAACAGGAGATTCACGTACGACCGGTCTATGGCGGACGTGAGATTCACGGCGGCGGTCCTGCATTCGGCCACCACGTCGTAAACGGTCATATTGAAGCGAGTGCGGTCAATCAAATAGTTCTTGTGTACCCGTTTCATCCTCGTGACGCAACCGCCGCAAAACATCTCGTACATCTTTAGAGCGGCGTTGATGTGGAAACAACAGCCCAACCGGTCGGATCGCAGATCGCTCTCGTAAATCAACTGACTGCCGTGAGGCATGCGCCAGGCTGTGCGCGCGTCTTTGAACGCTGTCTGGACGTCGCCTTTCGTATTTTTGTTCGACGTAGCTAAATGAGCGACGCTGGACTCTATGGCGTCGTCTTCGAGCGTATCGTAATTATCGTTCGCAAACACCATTTTATCGTCGTAAATCGATACGGGCCTCAGGTAGTATCTTATCACAGCCTCCCACATATGCTTGTCTTTGTAGTCGTACGTGATTTCGGACGCCGGACCGATATTATTTCTCGCGCACATTTTTTGTCTTCTTCCGGCGCCACCGAGCAACTGATTCACCTCTTCCGCCGTGACGTCACCACAATCTTCGTGGTCTTCTTTTCCTTTTTTCACCACCGTTATTTCTGACACACCGTCACTGTAATCGTCGTCAATTTTCCTCTTGCGTCTCCTCCACCCGGGATCTTTGTTTTTTGGCGTTGTCACCGCCGCCGCGTTGGATTTCTTTGCCGCCCCAACTTTTTTCGCTGTTCCCCGCTTTTGGCTTTTTCGTCGCATCTTTAGAAACCCCTCGGGTCCTCTCAGTGAGATTGCGCAATCGTTGAAACCTTCGAAAATCTCTTGTAACGTCAGCGTTTTACAGTTTCGATGATCGTACATTAGAAAATACCTTATCACGGCCGTGACCATCAGAGCGTCGTGATGCACCTCGTCCATAATCCTGTCGATGGTGCCAAACGGGAACGAATGGTAATAGTATAATAGAGCATATAGCGACATATCGCTCAGGTTTTTCTCTTCGTGAACGATCAGCGACGCGAGCAGGGTGTAATTGTTCGTAACGGCATTGTAATCGATCAATTCGCCACCTTTTTCAACACCTGCACCTTCTCCGTCAAACATCGAGGCAGAACAGTCTAAATCGTCGTCGTAGCCCGATGCGGGGTGAAAACGCCGTTTGGGAAACGTTTCGGCAGTGACTTGGTGGTTGACGACCATACGATTCAGAGAGGACATGTCTCGCCTTTCGTTCGCTTTTTGTATTTTCCACAAGTCGGAAAAAACCGCCGTTGTCATATTGAATAGCTGTGTGCACACACGTATCAACGCTCCGACGAGGCGCGCCTTGTGTGGCCTCGCTTCCCGTTCAAACTCCTCTTCTACAAACGTTCGGTCCTTGTTGTCGTCGACCCCCTCGGTACGTTTAAAAGGCGTCATTAGATGAACGATGGAAGTGACGACCTCCTCTAGTTCCCAAGGTAGGAAAAAAGTTCCGACACTTTCGTCACGAAATACAAACTTGAACATGGCCAGTAACACGGGGTTCCACAAGTGTTGATCGTAATACGAAATTTTCACTTCCGTCCATTCGCGGCCGAGCGATATATCGCCTTGATACACGGCCCTATTAACGTTGGCGAGTTGAACTAGCAATTTGTATTCGCGCGTGAGGTTCGAACTGCTCCCTTCGATCACGTAAACGCGTTGATTACCGTTGCTGAGACGCACTTTAGATATGGCCGCTTCCTCCTCTTCGGCGCACAACAATGACGCTTTGTACTGTTTGTCAGCAAAAGCGCTAGTTTTGTCGTCCTCACATGCGTAAGGTAGTCTCTCGATAACGTTTAGAGGGGGAGCTTCCGTATCGTTTTCGCCGCGTTTCGCCCTCCGTTTCTGACGATCTGCGAAGTAGGAAGTTTGTAGTGGCGCGCGTTGGTTCTTGACGCTCGGACAGTGAAAAGAAGACAACAACGATGATTCGGTATATTTCGAAACTATCGACACCTCGTCGTCATATGTTGCTCCGGAAACGGGCTTACAGCTGTTCATCGGCTGTGAAATAGTTTCATTGGGTGTAACGAAATCAGAAAGTGGCGGCGTTCCGTCTTCCTCGTCTCTGTAAACCGTCGTGTTTTGGCCGTCCGCTGGCGAGACGGAACGAAATACCATTCCACCCGAATATTCCTTGTATAACTTATTGTCACCTTCTTCGTATTCCGTGCAAACCATCTTACGATCGTCCACTCCGTCCGACGATGATTCCGTATGCATCGTATCGCTTTCGCCTTCTTCGTCTTCTGTACAGACCACTTTCTGATCGCCTTCTTCGTCTTCCGTACAAACCACTTCTTTCCGATCGTCCGACAATCCCGAGTGCAAAGTCCCGTCGCCTTCTTCGTCTTCTGTATAAACCACCTTCCGATTGTCCACTTCGTTAGACAATGATTCAGCCTCGCTACGACCGTTCGATGTGGTGAAATCAGCCGCCTCGATGTGGTCGTCTAAAACTAGTTTCCTTTTGCGGTTTGTATCGTCTTCACTCGTAGAAAAAATGTTGCGCTTCCGCTTCGCCACAATAGCGATTGATTCCGGTGTCCGGAAACGCGGGGGTTCAACTACGTTAACGCTGTAGTGCCTGGAGAAGGCTATAGAAGAAAAACACTTTAAAGTTTCGACGTCCATATCGGCCCAATTGAGATGTACTTTATTCCATTTTGTTCCACATCCTTTCACCATGCGGTACGATCTAGTGTGACTGGTGGAATTTGAGTGTGTGGCCGTGGGTAACGGCATTTGCGTGCAACCTCGATCGACGCTTGCGTTGGAAATCTGCGCGTGACGGAACGCACCGACAAGCCCGTCCATCAGAGCATTTTCGGCGTTAGAGGCGGTGGCGGAATCGTAGGCCAGCGTGTTGAAAAAAACGTGGAAACCACAAGTATCTTTTCCGTTTGTCATGTACACGCCGTCCTCTACGGTACGATCGAATACGTTTTCTATCGTCGTTACGATAAGTTCGACCAGCTTTGTAATTCTTAAGTGGCGACTATTCACGATCTTATTTCCGCGTTTGCACGACAGACAATCTACGTCTATCCATACTTTTCTTCTATCAGCGCGCGAGAGACACGTAAAGTCAGTTTTCGGCAAATTTCTATGAGATCTCTTGCATTCCTTTATCAGTTCTATCAGTTTTGAGAAAACACAATCTACATCTTTTTCGTCGTACAGCACGTAGTTTTTCTGCAACGTTTTCGAAGATATCTGAACATAGAGGTCGCCCTTTAATTTGTCACTCTTTTTAATGGCGAATTTTTCGAGGCCCAGATAATTACTCACGTGCGTGTGTTTCAATAGCAGAGTTTCCGAATCTGTCGAAACATCGGATCTCAATGACGAGCAGCTCGAGACGACGCTCCCCGCGGTGCTCATCTTTGACAAATGACGGGAGTATTGGCGGCGGGAATATTACAAACATGAGTCACGTTGACGGTTTCGACTCACCCTCTTCGTGTTAGAGTGAAGATATGACTCGGGGTTTGAAACAATTCATTCAACCGAACATGATCAACGACCAGTCGACGTCGTCTTCCGTTTCGTCCTCGGTCTCAAGACCTTCCGAAACTGAAGGACGGCACTTTTTGCGCAACGCCAGGGGTGTTATACTTCACACGACTCTTGTGGCAAAAGGCGAGGACCGTAAACCGGCGCTGACCTGTAAATTCTTGTTGGGAACCAATCTTTACGAGGACGAGCCGGTCCCCACTCCGTACGTCCCGCCAATTTTTATTCTTATTTCGTACGAACGGACTCCGTACACCCGATACGCTTTTCATTGGGACACGCCCGGTTCGGATGACGTGTCGAAAACAATCAGACGAACCGATCTCGTTTTCAAGGAAAACAAGGCGCTCGTTTTCGAGATGTTGAAAACGGCTGATTGCCCTCCGGGCGCAATACAGTACAGTTTCCTGCGCTTCGAACACGCCGGTTCTCTGCAGTCCACCTTCACCGAAGTTTTTCCGACGCCGGCCCTAAGAATCGGCTGTTTGGCGCGATTGACTTTTGATTCGTTGCGAAAACGAAACAACGCTCTCACCTTTCTGCGCGACAACGGAGCGACCAATTCCGATTTGTACGCGATAAACTTTAGTTCAAATAACTGCATGACTACGGTCACTAGATACCTGGAGCCTCTATTTAGGCACGCATTGAAAATACAAAACGCTTGGACTACTGAACCCAGGGCCGATGACGATGACGGGGAAGCGGCGTTTGATGTTAACTTTCATCTCATGGACTTTGGTGACGCCGGGGATACAGAAGAGGACCGAGAAAGGCCGATATTCTTTCTCGGTTCGTCCCGGCCAGCGGCTTCTTCACAGGCGCGCACGTTGGTCAGGGAACGCGCGGCTCGCTCGAGCCCATTGGCGGTGCACGACGTCAGCCGTTTCTACAGGCATCCGATTTTTGGAAATAAAAATGGAGCCGCACTATTGCAGTCACTACCCGTGGTCTACGTGCGCTGCGAACGGGATTTCGTGTGTCTTAGCGCTTGTACACAGTACAAAGAACTAATAGTAATTTTTCACATATATTACGTTTGGAACATCGATCTGGTTGTTCTTCTAGGTGGGATACCCACCGAGGCAGAAACGCACACGGCACGTTCGCGCTGTGAAGTTTTCGAAAATAGTACTGTCGCCTATACGAGAATGTTGGACGACGCCAAATCGTGTTTTTGGAAAATGGATTCAAACGCTTACTTGCGGTTGGTGTTCAATTCGCAACAAGACGACGACAGACACGCTCGTTTTGTCCTCCCGGAGCTGGCCGCGAGAGGCCAAATATCGGCGGGAAAAATTGCATTGCAATCTAAAATCGAAGGTTCGCACAATAGCAATGACGATGGTATCGACTTGTTCCCCAATTCCATCACGTTGGACTGTTCGAAACTGGCTGAAAATCTCGACAAACGCATTTCTTCGTTCGCGGCCGCATATGACAAGAACGTGCGATCAGCGGTAGCGTTCGCTAATGCGGACGGCGCCGCGCATATACCTCTCGATGTGTTGACGGCACGACAACGGCGGGTAGAGGACATGCTGTTGCGATTTAAAACGGAACGCGTGGCCGAGTTTGCGTTTAATACGGCGACCGAAATGTATCTGGGTGTATTGGACTTGTATGGTGCCACTCGGACCGACAGCGGCGATTGTATGAAGTACGATCCGGTCGCAAACTACGCGTTCGTGCACACGCTGATTAAGGAATCGGTGTACACGAGCTCGACGACTTTCGCCGACGATCTTCGCGATGCGGTGATGAAAAAAATACCACCGGAGGAAAAGAAAATCTCATCCCGCCGCCTTTAAAAGATAACGACGGCGGCGGTGTATACTACACGCGAGAGGACAGTGAGATTTGCGAGTTCGACATAGAATCGGCGTATCCCGCAATAGCTGGTCAGTTCAACGTTTCGCCGGAGACTACTTGTGTTGTTAGCAAAACGACTTTCGACCGATCGGAAGAACGATTGCGAGGATCTTTGACCACCTGTGACGGCAAATCTTTCGAACTCGACCGATGGTTTTTCATTGTGCCGTACGTGGGATCGCGACAAAAAGACGAAGAAAATTCTGTAATTGTATCGCTCGCTCCACAAGTCTACAGAGGTTTCGCCAGTGCCGTTTTAAAATCGTTGGTTTTCAAAAGGAGAACAAACGATCGGACGATATCTTATTTCTTTAAAAGGTTGGCAAATCGAATATGCGGAGCATGGGACAAAATGGGAGTGACCTGTTCGCCCCGCACTGTTTGGCAGCAGTGGTGTCGTTATGTCGAACCGCCGTAGAGCGCACGCTAGAGAGGCTGAAACAAGAGACGAAAACGTTGCGCGTACAAACCGACGGCGGATTGTTGCAGACTAATGGAAAGTCGGGAAATTTGGTGATACGTGTCCGTCAAGCTTTTACAAACACCGTAGACGAACTGTTAAACGGAAACGGCGCAGAATACGGAATCGCGGTCGAGTCTAGGACGTTACGGCTCAACGTGCGCTACGTCAACATGTGTTTTATTTCAAAGATCACCAATAAGTTTGCCGTGAGATATGCGGATGACGAAAAAGTGCTGAGAGGTCATCCGGCCGCGGTCGTCCCGTGCGCCGCGGCCGAAGACGCCGTGACCGGGGCGGTCTTGGAAACGTTGGACTATTTCGACGATCCCGACGCGGGGGACTTGAGCTGCGAAGCGTTGCTGAGAAAATTGATATATGACGTTCGAGCACGTCTGACGAACGCGTCCATCCGCGTTGACGACAGCGACGATTTTTACTTTTTAGAGCGAACGGTTCCGTTCGAAAACCCGCGGGAGGAGAAGGCGGTTTTAGACAATATCGTCTACGACCGACATTGCAAATTTGGGGCCGCGGTGCCCGTATGGCCGGTCGTACATTTCGAAGGTGATAACTCTTTTACGGGGTACGTGTGTAACCCCAGCAGGTTGCGGAAACCAGTATTCGTCAACAAACTGTTCGTTATGAGCAAATTTATAAACACATGGGTGTTAGAATTATGTCACTATTGGTGTTCAGATTTCGATTCGGAAAAGTACCAAATGCTGTTTCATATGAACCTTTCGAAGGCTAGCCGGGATTATGTGAACTTTACAAGAATGCTATCGGATAATGTGAAAGAAAACCAATATGGAATGTAACACATTTGATTTATTTGTACAAATAAATATATCAAGGACTAAACATAGTGGTTTTATTTTTTATCATGTTTTTTATTTTCCTTCTCATAGGCGTTGAGATGACTTGCTTTCTTGTGAAGATGTTGTTTACAAAAGTGACGACCTGCTGCAACGTCCTGTTCCGCAGAGCGGGTTCTTCTTCCCACACAGTTTTCACTTCTTTTCGAGGCGGGTTAACGTCCACGGCAAAATTCCGGCTGAACCTTTCGTAAATAATCTTTTTTTCTTCATCAGACCATCTCAGTTTTTTGTGCGCGTTCTTTGGAGGAGTGCGCAGTAAGGCGCTATCGTCAATCCCGGTTTCATCCTCCGAGAGAGGGGGTGGTGAGTCCGGTGACGGTTCTACCGTTCCGGACGGTCCGGCAGTCGGAGAGTCGGGTCTTATCTCGCGATCGGGACACTCGGTAGTTTTTCTTGGGTGTATCACTTTCAATTGTTTTCCACCCGAATTTCCCGGTGCGCTCGAGGGGTGTTGTACAGTTTCTTGATCCGATGCGTCCCCTCGCGCGTATGAATGTTCGTGAAATATCAACCGCCGGTCGTGTTCACTGTCTGCTTCGGGTTCCGAGGGATTGCCGACAAAATTGCTTCGCACGTATGAATGTTCGTAGCTGATTCGTTCCGTTTCGTACTCCATGGGAACGCAAAAATCATCACTTTTCAGCATCGCGTTTTCGTTATCCATAGGCATCTCAGGTAGTGATAGAATGGAGTCGTCACTGAAGTCTGCAGGCGGAAATTCGACACTCGGTTCGGGGCGAGTCGACGTTGACGGTTTTATCATCTCCAATAATTTATGGCCCACTTTATATTTTTGAATCAAGGGCAGAGGCATTTCGTAGTAGCTTTCGTGCGTCTTGAGATCGTGACCCATAAATTTGGACAATCGCTTTGTGTACGTCTCGTTGTGAGGTTGCAACTGAGACGAGGTCGCCGCGTGATGTCTCAAGGCGTTGGCAGTGAATGTCGATGGAAACTTCAAACCGGCTTTGTTTGCAATTTCTCTCAGAACGGCCGATCCGTCAAACAGTTCCGCTCCATCGCGTCTTCCGAACAAGTATTTACTCGTTATGCCGATCTTTTCTCTCGACTCAATCAGAACTTCAACGGCTTCGTGGAAAATTTTCGTCAGGAGAACCGGTACTTTTTTCGTGTTTTTATTAGCCGGGACGTAGAAGATGGACAGCTCGTTACCGGATCGTATCTCTTCTTCGGTAAGGACGTTTTGTGCCTCCTTACCGTAATCTGTCCTTTTGTTCAGAGTCGACCGATACGCTTCCAGTGTTATCTCGACGGTCTCGTTGGGTCTTCGTCTGTTGAAAGAAATTATATGAACAATTATGAGCTTGGCTAATTTTTCATAGTTTTTCGTAGTCGGTAACTGTTGAAGCAAAGACACGTAAGACGGACATTTTTCATGTATGTACTTGTTGAACGTTCTTATATCTTCCGGATCAGGCAACAGGTCTTCTTTTACAACTTTCATTTGTTTCCGGCTTTTTTCGCTGTTAGAACTGACCTGTGTGGACCAGTCTTTGTTCATGAGATGCAAAAAGTCATCCATTTCGCATATGATTTCGGTCTTTTGAGTTCTCGTGAGAAGGTCATTTTTTATAGCTTCAGATTTCACGATATTGGCGCAGCTTTTCAGCGACGAACAGAGAGCCGCCGGAACGGTCGGGGTTTTCGTGCTGCCGTCCACAGAGTCGTAATTGCTCATTTCTCGAACGGACTCCACCAACAGGTCGAAATTCTTCGGTTCGATGCAGTTACGAAATTCTTGAATCTCCGGGTTTCGCTCCCGCATGGCGAGAAACAGACGTGCCAGAGCGCGCATCCTCGTTGAACAGTAATAAATCTGCTTCACTCCCCGGTGGTTGAATCTGAAGTTGGATCCGAATTTACCAATTAGGCTGTCGCTTTGTACCACAACGGTGTATTTGTCCTTTTGCATTTTCGGGAACACTTCTTCTTTTAATAGTCTGTTTGCGTTTTCGTTGCATCTCAACAGAAGTGTACCGTGATCTCGCAGAACAGTATTTTTCTTTTTCGCCGGACGGTCTTCCGGCGGACGTTCTGTACAATTCGCCAAATGTTTGTACAGCGAAATTTTCTTAAACAGTCCTAAAAAATAGTTGCACGTCACATGTGTCGTGTTATCCACTGTGTATTTAGAAGATCTTTTGACCGGTAAAAGTTTGCTGTTTCTTACGCCTTCCACGACTTGCTGGTTGTATTTTCTATTTCCCATATTTTTTATTTTGTTCGTAATCAACATTCGTTTTATTTTTCTTTTGACGGGAGTTTCGTCTGACAACGCGATGTAATCTTTTACTTCTTCCCGATCGTAGTGACGTTGAACCAAATGCCTGCTGTAGTTGGTGATTACTTTTTCACAGAACGGGCAAAAGTTTTTTCGTTTCTTGAGTTTGCCGACTGCTACCGTCTGCTCTGGTCGTTCTGGACCGGGTTGGGCTCGTTCTGCGGTGGTCTCGTCCAGTGGTAGTTGAAAGCGGTAAGGTCGGATCCTGGCACAGGTCTGGTGCTCATCTGAGAAGAAAAGAGACAAAAATATTAAACAATCAAATTAGTAGTGTGTGGAAATGAGACTTCTGAGCCACGTGATTGACCACAAAACACCTGGCGTTGGGCAGATGGCAGCTGGCGCGGGGCAGATGGTTGCTACTACATTCGCCGCCAAAGTAATGTAATCCGTCGTCGTAATTCTTGTATTTTATTTTGTCGGTTCATTTGATATGTTTTACAGTTACATATGCAATAGCTGAAACACTCGCACTTACGACAAGCTTTCCCGTCAACTTGATCGTCTGGTATTTTAAAACATTTTAACTCGCAACAATAAGTCTCCAAATTGTTACCGAGTGGTAGATTATTCACCGGTGGCACCGACATGTTAGCTGCAGCGTGTGTTAGACAAGACTGAGACTAATTTCAGCGCTCCCCCTCTTTTATACCATAACGTATATATTACGCAGCACATCCGGTCACGTGACCGGAAGCTGTCAATCACTCGACCCAGAAGTCTCATTTCGTCCGATATATATATATGATGTGTGTGATATGCAAATTCCGACCTTGCGGTTTAGAATACTAATAATGAAATAATAAGACTGATGATCCGATCTCTCGGTATGATCATGTTGCTAACAGTCTAACTATAGAACTCATATAAATATATGCTGTTGGGCTTGTTGATAAAATAAATAGTTAAATAGCTTGTAATTACCTGTAGATGACCGATCGCTGTCATCGTTCTCTGATTGGCTACTATCCGAAAGATTCAGCTTTTCTATTCCAAATCCGTCATCAAAAGTCTCATCATTGGAAATGTCCTAAAATACAAATTTAATCATTAGAACATCTGATAACTGGGGGTTATTCAGTCATTCAAAAATCGTCATATGGCGAACAAATACAATCGTGTATCCAACATGTGATCCCCTTGGGGTTATGCAATCATTACAAAATAACCATTTGTCGAACAAGTGCTGTATTCAACATATAATCTCCAAGAGGTTATGCAATCATACAAAAAAACCAATCACTGAAACGCGAACAAATAGAATCTCGTACGCAACATATAATCTCCAAGAGGTTATGCAATCGTACAAAATCACAGAAAGCTATAAAATAAACAACTCACCTCAATACTTAAATATTCCATTTCTTCCATGTTTAGATTCTTCAGCTTCGTAATGTCTCGATGATGCGGGTGATTATCAACCAAAAGAAGATAGTCTTACGATTATGTTTTGCGATCAATGGAAAACAATCCTAGCAACTTGGGCGTCCGAGTCTCGACTGAACGCTGATCCGCCACGCGCGCACTTTTATACGCAGTGGGGGGTCCGAGGTCCCGAACAATCGAGTGATCGGCGAATCTTGGATCGGTTTCCCGAATAACTTCCTGAATCCAGAGGGGTTTTCGGAAAGTAATATTATTTATTTTATGTACTCATAAACCAATACTTTATCCAAGTTTTGTTTTGTATTGTGTGTCGTAAGAAGATGTTTAAAAATTGGCACCCAATGACATATTGGGCAGTATACGTAACGAGATATGTGGTCTCGATATAAAGCCAGATGACTTTTTTGCTCTTAACGTGTTCTATTTATAACATAATGAAAAGAAAAGGCGACTATTAGTGATTTTATCAGTTTTTATTAAAAAATAAATTTATTATGCGTTACAATTTTCACATTCTTTGGAAACATCGAGAATCCCGTGATCACCCTGTTCATTACTGGTCGGCATCAGCGTAAATTTTATTGCGTTTGCAGCCGGTCGCGTGCGTAAGTAGTACATGCCAGTCTTTAGACCTTTCGCCCAGCCGTAAAAAAGCAGGTCGGACAGAGAGTCGGCAGTGGGATTGGAGAGATACAAATTCATCGATTGGGACTGATCCACGTAGGGGGCACGATCAGCGGCCATATCGATCAACAGTCTTGGTGATATCTCCCACGCGGTTCTGAACACGAGGAGTTCTCTTTCGTCGAGGATGTCCCCCAGCCCCCGCACCGATCCGTCGTCACGCTGTATACGGCGCACGGTGTCCTCATTGTATTTACCTTTAGCGCGTAAGGCTTTCACCAGAAAAGGGTTCACCATCTGAAATTCGCCACTTCTGGTTCTCCGCAGATACAGATTGGAAATCAGCGGTTCGAAAGACTCGTTGCACCCGGTGATCTGTGACGTTGTTACCGTTGGCATAAGCGCGATCAAAAGGGAGTTATGCGTCCCGTGCATCATCACCTCGCGCCTGAGCGAATCCCATTTCAACCGGCGATTCGCCGGTTCCCAATGGTCAAACTGCAACACGCCTTTAGCGAGTTCTGTCAGTTTAAAATTTTCAAAACACCCACTGTGTCGCGCTTGTCGGCAACTGGCCAAAACGGCGTAATAGTATATTCGCTCGAAGATTTCCCGGTTCAGTTCCATCGACACGGGAGAACCCCAATACGTATTCAGTGAAAATAACACGTCCGCCAATCCTTGCACGCCGATCCCAATGGATGCGCTACCCATCTCTTCTCCGTCTATCGCTTTCGACCTGGTGTGCATTCGATTCAGCGAATATACTAAATTCTCTACAGTATCTTCCAGTCTGTTCCACTGCAATACCGCTGTATCTTTCTCGCCGCCAACTTCGTTTCTTTCCTTTTGTAAAAACGCGGGAAGACATACACTGGCCAATTTGCAGGTGGCGATCGCATCCGGCGTGCTGAATTGTATAACTTCGGTGCACAAGTTCGAACATCGAATCGGTCCCAAATCACGGTGGACACTTTTTGCGATGCAACTGTCCTTGTACAACACGTACGGCGTACCGGTGCTGGTTTGACTCTTCAACATTTTCGTCCACAACATGCGCGCATTGACTTGAGTAACGAACGCACCTTCAGATTCCAGTCGCACATACTCTTTTTCAAACTCGTCGCCGTACAACGGCAACAAAAGACGACCGGCTTCGGATTCGGGGTCAAACAGAGACCATTGTCCATCTTCGTGGATGCGTTTCATAAAAAGGTCCGGCGTCCAAAGGGTGGTGAACAGATCGCGACAGCGTTTTCTTTCGTCGCCGTGATTTTTGCGCACCTCCAGAAATTCTGAAATGTCCGGATGCCAGGGTTCGAGATAAACAGCGACGGCCCCCGGTCGGCTCGAGTTGTTATGTTTCATCATGTTGATGGTTTCGTTGATGAGTCTCATCGCAGAAAGTATCCCCCCGTATCTTCGCAGATTAAAGTGTGTCAGGGAAATACCGACGCCACCGTTGTTTTACAGACACGTGGCCACGGTGTTTAGGATTTCAAAGAGATCGCACACTGCGTTCATTCGCGGCTCGCCGATCAGAAAACAACTAGAAACGTTGGCGCTTCGTTCCAGCCCGCTGTTTGCAAGTACCGGTGTGGCGAACATACAGCGTCGGTTTATTAGATCTTCGAACGTGCGCAACACACGTTCTCGTTCGCCTTCGTGCAGATACAGGGCTGTCCGCATAAATGTTTCTCCGAGAGTCTCGAGCGGATCCCCCTTTTCCGAACGGAGTGTGTACACTTCCATCGCGGTACGCATGGCCAAATGGTCGAACCCGTACTCTAGATGGGTTACGGATCCTAGCAGTTCTTCTATCGCCTTCGTTCCGCCGAACCGATCGACCGCTTTCATAAAGGCGTCAGTCAAAAGACCGCGTTCGTGCAGTCTCGGATAGGAGCAGCCAACCCCATCGGGGATATAACACTCCTCGAGCCACTTTACCGCTGCAGAGATCCCGCCGGTCGGCGCCTGTATTTCACGAACGCCCAAGTCAGCCGGCGCGTGAAAATCGGTGTTGGAAAAAGCCACGCGCCACCGTGTGTAAAACGCGATTATGTTACCGGCCACCAGACTCATCTCCGGACAGTAAAGTACCCTCGCCGAGGCGGCGTCAGACAGATATCGCGCGTAAGTGCGATAGTCGAATTTAGCCCCCTCTGTGATCCGATGTGCAGACGACGCCATCATCTTGGAGAACTGTTTCACGTCAAAGTAGGAAATCCTAGGACACTCGTGCGCGCGACAGAACGTCTCGAATACCTCGTCCCACGCTCCTCGCTGGGTTTTCAAAACTGCCGCCATATCGTCCGGAGTACAAATCAACGCTCGAGCCGGGCGCGAACCCTATAACTACATTACAGGGAGGTCGGTCGTGAGAAACGTTTCGACCATGCGGAAATGTTGCACGTCTGAGAGACTTTGGACGACCTACAGTACGGGCAGGATATTTTGAACGAGCCCAATCGGTCAAAATCGTGTTTACTACTTTCGATCACCCACTCCCAAAGACAAGAAACGTGAAATTTGTCGTTGTGCATGCAAGGCAATAACCTCGTGGTCGGCGGACGAATAATCGTCCCAAAACATATATAACACGTCTTTTTTCTCCCTTTACCATCGTACCGTCGGTCCAAACGGTCCGAGTCGGAGTCCTCGTCGTCCGAATACTTGTTGACGCTAAACGACTTGAAAAGTATCCTCCCGACGATCGCGACGCACTTCTTTGTCATATACCTCAGCGCCCGGCCGACGAGAACGAGTCTCACGGTCAGGCAATCGGCGATTCGGCTTAAACATATTTCCACCCCCGTCGACGTTGGTTATACGGATCGAATCCGAGGTGATGAATACGAACAGGGTGTAAACGTGGAAACGTAATTGGTACAAATATACAACGGCTTACAGTTTAACACCATTCCGATCCGATCGCGCAACCATTCGATATATTCCCTGGAGCCGCCGTATGGAGTTTTATGCTGGCATATGTGTAATTTGAATATCGACTCGTCTTCCACGTTTTCGGTGATATTGAGTCGCGTGGAAACGAACATGAACGAAACGTTCACGCGTTCGACGATCATATCTAAAACGCGTGCGTCATACACGGACGGAGTAACGAACGTGTGTATCACGTCGTACGTCTCCGGTACTTTGTTCAAGCGTACAATCTGCATGGACATTGGATTCATATTTATTGCGGTCTCCACGTTTTTTGCAGCCGTATCAATTACTACAGCGCAAATTTCGTTTTGGCACTCGTAACAACCGCAAGTGTAAAAGCGCACTCGATCCCCGCGAAGAGGCGGCCTGTCGCAATCCCATATGGAACCGGGTGGCCATACGTAACGTATCAAATCCACATAATCGACCGGGTCGTTTTTAGAAATCGCTAGTGCAGTGACGCGGTCCACGCAACACCGATTGTACCAAAAAGAATAATGCATGGTAAAAATGATCTCTTATCATTTGCAGAAATGATTTATTGAGAAAAAAATAAAAATATTTCAATCGCTTATACGAAAATAGGTTCGGACGAGATTTCGGCCACCGGCCTCCTTCCGTCGAACGTCTTCCAAGTCGGGAATAAAACGCAAACGTTCTTCATCCGCCTTTATTTTATACGCCAAACACGGAATTTCGTCTTTCAGAAGCCATACCAACTGCAGGTATTTCAATGCCGCGTTCATATCGCTAAATTCATAAACACTCCGGCCATTCTCTTCGTAAGCGTTCTTTTCTCGTACGTCCTTCCAGTCTATAAGTCTAGACGTCCAAGCTGCGCGAGGTACCAGAGACGTTTTCGAGTCCTCTCCGGTTTTCAATCTCAACACGCGCGAAGTGGTAATCACCGTACAGGGTAGTTTTTCCAATAACAGGACAGTATCACTTTCCGCGATTTTGTACATTTGGATAACTTCATTCATACTGCCGTTGAACCAACGAACGAGCTCGTCGTTCGATAGGCACATCTCGAGAGATGGACGAATCGAGAGATCGCGTTGACTGGAACGAGATGATCGACGACGAGGAGAGCAGAGAAGCAAATATCGGTTACCGTGTACCGACCGTTATCGTATACCGGTGTTGGAAACCCCCTCCTCGAGTCGTCGACGAAGGCCGCTCACACTACCAACCCCCACCACGATCGAGTTGTAAACGGCTCGGCTGAAGCGAGCGGCAGAACTCCGTTTACCGTCAGGAATAATTGACAACTCGAGCTCGCTGAGGTAAAGACATACGACAAAAACATCGTAGAAATACTTCATCTTCGTTTTACCTACGTAACGCGGATCGATTTTGAACTCCGTTCGTCTGTATGCTGGAAACCAAAATGCGGTTTAATCGTTGGATCCCACTCACGATGACCATCGAGCCGACACCCGTAATGATTGTAGATAATTATAAATAACGTAGTTAAAATTTTTGATTGTAATAAATAAACATTTGTACACTAACGATCGTTGTTTGTATTTTAACCATTTGGCAGAGAATCTTTCCGGTCGCGATGTGGTCGTAGGAGGGGGCTCGCTGTTACGGTCGTATTTCCATTTTCCCGTCGATTTCAGGAGAATGTTAGCCGACACACCTGTACGTATGGGTGGGGACTGACTCAGACCAGTGAGCTGCCGAATCACCAGTGACAGCGCTTTGTAGTATACGATTTGTCCAGCAGTATTACCGCCCTTCTGCTCCTCTCTAGCAAGTGCAGCATCTAGTCGTATGAGATCTTGCGGTTGATTGCGGAAGTGGCTTGGTTCATGAATTTGCAAATGGGGATATTGATCAGAACGCGCGGGTAACCGCTTTAAATTTCTAGTTAACCACGTGAATGTCGGTTACCCGCGCAAGTGTGTAAAACATTCAAAGTCCCCTTTGCGACCGTCCCCTTCGACGTCAGCCGCGAGACTGATCATTTCCCCCACCACTTTTCGGTTCGGTCGACCCTATACTCTCAAAAACCACCGACCACTGACCAATAGGATTCGAGTATTTTTCCCGCCAAAAATTTCGGCCAATCAGAAGGCCGCATTTTTCCGCGCGTCGAAAATTATATCTCGACGTGCCACCAAAAATGCATATATACGAGGTACCGTTCGCGCGCGACTCTTTAGCTCCTTGCCCATAATAATGACTCCTTCAAGGAAGGAGCAGCGGGGAGGGGCCGGCGCGTCGCTTACTGGGGTGGTTTTTTAAATAAATATTTGTTTCACACATTTTTTACTCGAGAAAAGTTTTGAAATCTCCGACCGACTTTCCGTCAAAATAAAAAATAAAAACGCGCCGATTTACACCTCTTTTCGCGCCGACCCTAGACGTGACGATACGGCCGTTTCACCTCGTATTTGTGTTAACCGAGTTCTGCGATGACCCGCGTTGCTGGCGGCATTGACTCAAAACGGCAATATGGACACGAAGTGGAGAGCGGCAAAAACGTACGAGTTTTACGGTCCAACAGAATATAAAACTCTGCGAGAAAAGTTTTGAAAGTTTTGAAATCTCCGGCCTCGAGAAAAGTTTTGAAATCTCCTGCCTCCGATTTTCAGTCAATAAAAATACCCGTCCAATATAACGGATGTTGTCAGTAAAGGGGTTACGCTACTATTGCTATATCGGTGCTTGTAATTTGTTTTCTCACCCTTCAAAACAGAGGACATTTTTAAAAATTCCATTACTACTTGCCGTGGGTACGGCCAAAGTACACATTTTATTTCTACGGACTCGGCCGAACAAAGAAGGGCCGAATCCGAGGTATATTTGATATAATTCCATTACTACTTGCCGTGGGTACGGCCAAAGTACACATTTTATTTCTACGGACTCGGCCGAACAAAGAAGGGCCGAATCCGATATATATTTGCTATAATTTCATTATTACTTGCCGTGGGTACGGCCAAAGTACACATTTTATTTATACGGACTCGGACGAACAAAGAAGGGCCGAATCCGAGATTCCATTACTACTTGCCGTGAGTACGGCCAAAGTACACATTTTATTTGAGAGGACTCGGCCGAACCAGAAGGGCTGAATTCGGGGCCGAATCTGAGATATATTTGCTATATTGGGTTCGGCCAATTTCAGAGTGTCAAATGGATATTGAACAAATAAAATAACAAAAAATATATCAGATGTATTTACAGTCAAATCATAAAATTACAAAAATATATCAAATGGATTTACAGTCAAATAATGAAAAATATAATATAACATTTATTTAAATCAAATCATGACAAAATCTTAAACAACCTATACGAATGTATTTACAATCAACAAGTCCTTTGGGTTTAAGTTTCTACTACAACGCAGACTTCAAATAATCGTCCAACGAAATGTTTTCTTCGTCCGAGTCCTCTGCGACCACCTCTCTGCCAATGCCGCGCAGTTCCATGGCGTAGGCGAGCGGCAACGTCCAATTTATTTTAACATCCTTTTCGTCGTCGTTCTCCTTTCTCAGCTCGATAATACTTTTATCCTTTTTGGCTCGAATCAAGAGCGTATTCAAACATAATACGCGCGTCGTCACCCGGCGATGAAGAGCCTCGTTATTTTCTTTCTGTTTTTTGTTTAAATTTACACCAAAAAGAATATATACTATCATATCGCTGATGTTTCCCATTTCGTAGAGGAAAGATGTCGTTTCCTTGTCGCACGTTCCGAAAATGCTCGCATCAAGCGTGTCAACGTATCGATCGAAATTCTTCTGTAAATATTCAACTTTATCCTGTCCTCCCTTCTCGATCAATTCTGTTTCTTGTTCGGCGACGAATTTAGAAATTATATTTGCAAATTTACACACCCAATCTTTTAATCCCGCCAATTCTATTTCTACTAAACTTTTGTTTTTGTCATACAGACCCAAAAGTTTACTGCATACAACGAGCGCCTCCATTTTTTGTTCGTCATTTGTGGTATTAGCTTTTATGGCGAGAATGATTTCTGATTGTTCGAGGCAATATCTACCTAGTGCCGAATATGTTATGGACTTCACCAAAGTTTTGATAACATTGCCGAAAGACACTTTGGCGTGGTCGTTTTTCTCGATAAATTTTTCAATCAACTCATCGACCACCTTTCTTGTTGCTTCCGCAATGTATTTATTGAATTTCATGGAGCTGAGTACCTTTTCTTTTCTTTGTACTTTAGGATTTTCATGGTCTATTACGATCCACCTCAACTTATTCGTGGGTGCTGGGGGTTGGCGGAAGCCCGTGTTTCTTCTGTCACGTCCGTTTCTTATGTTCGTATCACTACAAACGCTCGCCGAATCTTCGATGTCATCCAACCCGTCGTCCGACTGACTTAAATGGGGCTCCGTCAAAGTATTTTTAAAATTTACCCGCCGCTGTTCGGTATTTTGTTGTCGGACGGGTTTTGCTGTCTTTGTTGAAGAAGACGACGCGCAATCACCGATTTTGGCGACGCGCTCCAGCCTTTCAAATCTGTTTATAGCGAATTCTTCATTTGATGTTTTTGTTTTCTTCAATGATGACGGCGGAGGCAGTGAGTATGGACGTGTAGGTCTTTTTTTAGCTATCTTCGCAGATTTCACCGAACTCTCGGAATCGGAATCTTCGTTTGTCAATATAGTTTTATTCAATGATGATGGTGGGGGCAATGAATGCGTGGGTGAACCTCTTTTCTTAGTCGATTTTACCGAACTCTCAGAATCCGAACCTCCCGTTATTGATTTATTTCTTTTTGACGGTGCTGGTGCAGGCGACGAGTGCATATTTGAAGGTCTTTTCCTACCTGCCGTTGTAGATCTCACCGAACTCTCGGAATCAGAGAAATTATCGCCGGTGATTTTGTTTGTTTTTTCGGTAATGTCTTGATTCCGGTAGGAATGTATGATGTTTTGGTTTGTGTACTCATGTTCATTTCTCCGTCAGATGCCCGGGACGAGGGAATATACGGTTCCGGCGCGGGTCCGTTGTCGCTGAAAATCTCGTTTAAATCTATATCGGCGAGATGTCCGAGATGATTCACCTCACTCATTTCTTTACAGTTCTCTTCTATTGCCACAATACTAATTCCTCCGTGAGAAATGCTGATATCCGTAGGATTCAAACCACAAACTCTATAAATACTGTCTTCGATGTCGTCTTCTCTGAGTGGGGAAGAGTCCAACGCGAATACTATGGGTTGTGAATCGAAGTTATCGTATTGATTCGAAATGCTGCTGATCCTCAAATCTTGTTCCAGACGTTGTCGCTTAGCAACCTTTTCTTGATAATGATTTAAAAAAGATTGATTTTCACTGGTTGCACCCTGCACAATAGTTGACATGACGAATCATACTGTTCATTTTTCAATATAAACTAATGATAAAATATAAATAACGTTAACACCACCAACAAACTCGTATAACACGTCTGAAAGCCACGACTCCTGCTACAAAACTGAATTAAAGTGTGGCAAGCGCCGCCTTATATAGCCGAGTGATAAGAGAGAGGGAAGTGAAGGGGCCCATCACGTGACGCCAGTGTAACGAGGTCAGCAAGAAGCGTTGGTGGGGCGTGGGAATACCCACCGCATATTTGTTGCCGCTGAACGATTAATCGGTATTCCGATCCGGTTTTGAATATTCGATATAATTTTGCCCTCCCTTCTCAAAAGATTGTTCGGCGACTCAAATTCTTCGCCTCACAAAAAAATTGATAATGTGGACGAAATTTAAGTAGGTTTACGACATGTTTGGAAAAACGGATAAAAACCGGATGGACGTAGTATTTTCGCTGTCTATCCATTGTGTTCGAACGTCTTCAGGTACATGAATCAGTCGGGCGTGACAAAATAACTGTCGAAATATTAGCGAGAAAACCGACTCGGCCACGGAAGGTATGCGCTTGACCGCAATGGCGATATGAGTCGGGAAACCGGTCTTTCGGTTGGGCGCTTTATACATAGTTTTCGGAAAACCGAACCGGTCACGATTGACGTAGGGGTCAACACTTGCGCATCACGCTCGATACATCGGAAATGTAAAGGCAAAAAATATAATTCATGTAGCGAAACATTTAACCCCCTACGTCCTACATACATATCGAACGCGTACAGGTCACATCGCCCTGACTAGTTACGTTTGGCCGTAAGATTTGCCTGCAGACGGGTGACCGACACCCGTATCAATTGCGGACGAATGTGCAGCTTCCGTACGACGTTGCCGTTCGACAACGACATGATATTTCAATAAATACAAGTGCACCGCATATGGTTCTGCGTGTATAGAGAAATCTTTTGGCGGTGTGACTGTTTAACGGACTTCGACCCTGAGATTTTGAAAACAAATAAAATAAAAGGGGTGGGGACCGATCACAGGAGGTGGATGCCCCATAAAGCAAGTGATCGGGTTCTCGTATCTCCCACCACGCCGCGGATGCCCGCATAAATCAAGCGATCGGGTTATCATTTCTCCCACCATGCCCCTCTGCCGCCGCCACCACCACCACCTTCCGCCTCCCCCACCACGACCGCCGTCCTCTCCCACCATAATAAATGGCGCGGGTCGTTCTCGGTGGGCAGTATTCTGTCGGTCTTCTTACTGAAACGTCATGGAGGTGGGAAAGTCACGGTCATTACCTTCGGAAAAAGCTGCGATTGAGACGATGTTCGTCGATTACAATTTTCTGTTTTCGAAAGGGGGCAAACAGGTTATCAAGGAATTGGCAGTAGTAGGGAATACGACCAACGGTGACCAGTTTCAACAGTGTTTCATCATAGATAGTCCGCGTCATATGAATGTGCCCGTATTCATAGACAATTATAGAGATAACTACAAACTAATACAATCGCACGGAATCACTTGGAAAGATGGTGATGTTCCAATATCAGTTGTGAAGATATTCAATGATCTAGAAGATTCATCGGTGATAGTAGTCAAGACGACATGGAAGAGGCATTATTTGAAAAAGTGGTTTCCAAATCTCCACTTTGCGACTATATACGCGATGGACACTCTCGTAGTCAACGATTGGTCTCAGAAGTTGCCACTAAAACCTCTGGTGTGCTCATTCCACGCACTCAAACCATCCAAGACTTGCGCGCTGAACTACGCGCGGCTGATGAGCATACGCTTTGCGGCTCAGCGAACCTTGAAGAGGGGCATCTATTCAAAGAAGTAAGAAGGAACTTTTTTCTTGTATATCACTGTTTTTTTTATCAAATCTATGTATGTATGATGTTCATGTTATATATGTTTTTTTCTAAATTAAAATTGGTAACAATTGTATTTGTGAAATTGGTATATTTTATTGTATATCACTGTTTTTATCAAATTTATGTATGATGTTCATGTTATATATTTTTTTTGTAAATTAAAATTGGTAACAATTGTATTTGTGAAATTGGTATATTTTATTGTATATCAAATTTATATATGTATGTTCATGTTTTTCGTAAATTCAATTTGGTAACGATTGTATATCATTGTTTATATCAAATATAATGTCAACTCTATATGTGTATGATCATTTTTCCCAAAGTTTTAAAAGACGATATGCGAATACGTCGATCCGATTGTAATTTTTGACTTTCGGATCGACGTATTCGCAAATCTTTTTTAAAAAATATATTAAACCATGTCGGGAAACCGATACAATATGTCAGTCAATAACAATATTGGTAGCGGTGATCTAACCGTGGCCATCGGTGATTTTTTCGAGTAGGCGATTCACTTTTCGACGTTTGGTGTTAATGCGACCGGAAATGTTTTTCATGCTTTTTAAATACGATTGAAAGAGTTTGTAAAACGTCGACGTGAATATCGGATTATGCGCGAACCCTCTAAACACGTCACACCTGTCTAAATAACCGAATATATCTTGTATACTGGTGTCGTCCATACCCAAGGAGCATTTTGCCATCGCCACCAGTATATCTCGAATGAAAAAGTGACGCTGACTCCGTTTTGGCGCGTTTCGCGTATCGGTCCACAGATAAACACACAACTGTACCATACTAATGCTGGACGCGAGCATGCCAACCGGATCGAGTTTTATGTAACCGCAACATCTATTTTTACCGTAATTATTGTTTTTTGGCGAATTTATATCGCCTTCGTTGTTTGCGTTCAGACAGACGCAACGATTTTTGCAACGTTCGAATATTAATTCTACAGTAGCGCTTCGTACGCCAGGCAACGCTTCGATCACCTTAGCGATCTTCGGGTTGTGGACGGTAGTCACGATATTTTCCAATATCTTCCTGTTGTATTGAGCTTTGGACGGAGGCGTTATCGAGCCCGTCCCGATATTCAATCCGGCCGTCTCTCTCAACAACAGTTTCATCCTGGATCGTATAATATTTTCGTCCAAACTGCCCACTAACATCGCTAGTCTTGCGGGCACTTTATCAAGCAGCCCGGGAGAAACGACATTTTTCATATTGACGACGAAAATTTCTTCCCGGCCGTCCTTGTCATACATGAGATAGGCGAGTATTTGCAGCATGTACGTTTGATTGTGTATGACTGGCGGAACTTCGAGAATGAGCGACAACAATGTTTTGTACGATGCCGAACATTCGTTTTCCGGCGCGCATTCGCAATCAAACGGGTTGACGGGGTTGTGGCGTACGTGTTTGCGCACGAAATGCATGAGATCGTCGAAATCATTCGCCTCTCTTTTCATCGTAGTTTTGAACAGATCGCGCAGCATGGCACCACACGCGATCAGAGCCATACAACTGGACGTGTAATAGACGGGCGTTTCGAGCATGTTCTTTATCATTTTATGAATTTCGTCACCCAGCGCTCGTCTCGGATCATCGGCCGACATATTGCGGACAGAGTGAAAACTGCCGTTATTGGAATCCCAGCGTTTCAACAGGTGGTCGTGGTCCTCTCTCAAATTTTGAACGTCCTTGATCGTGTACGTGCCCATTATCATATCTGTAAAACATTTTACGACTCTGCAGAACATGTCGTGATCAGTTTTTGATATCGTCAATTGTACGGTTTCAGTAGAGAGTATCAGGCGATCTCCGTAATACATCACGGAAGCGTGTGCGGTAAGTTTCGTACAGTCCGCCGTTGGGGTTTGTGGGACATCGTCGTAACCCGCCCACTTCTGATCGGTCCCGAGTTCCGTCGGAAACGCGCCGCCTCGTTCGGCGATCAACCGTATTGCCTCGAGACTTTCGGTAACATCGAGAAACGTTTTTTCCGCATCGAAATCGCATACGGGTTCCTCTCCTGCGTTCGCAGTCATATCGCTTATAACTTATTGAATTCCGGTGGTTGTTCGGGAAGATACACGTGATCGTGGTAACGGAAGCCTCGGTTCAGTTTATTGTGGCGCGGAATGATTGCCCAATCAAAAGCACTGAAACGTTGTGTGTCGAAACGTTTGTCTCAACCGCCGCGGAAAATACTTAGATAAAGGTAATCTCGGATACCGAGATGGATTAACGCGAGCTCAGCCGAACGCGTTAGCAAACTCATCCTAGTCCAATCTACCGTACATGTAAGTTTTAAAAACAACTTTGTCAGCACGCACCGCCGGGATGAGTGATATTGAACTTCCGAGATTAACGGAAATTTTCCGTGGGGGACATTGGATGAAAACGGAATCTACAATTTTAGATAAGAAATTGTCAGGAGTTGTCGGAGAACGCGTGTGTATACGTTTGAAGAAACCTCGAAGCATGACGGTCAACATTGAAGAAGAAAAGGAGAAGCTTTCGATGGATGGTGTAAAACACCTTGAAGGTTGGGGAGTATGCGAATTAGGAGAAGCGGCAGTAGCTGGAACTATAAAATCCAACAAAACAAGAATATATACCGCTTCATACAGACATTTTCGTTCTCGGCCGACACCTTACAGTAGCGTGGGATTCAGAAATGAGATTAAGGTGGTCCCAAAAACGTTTGGACCCAAGGAGATGTATGATCTATACACGACTCCAAGGAGCAGCTACAACGTCCTAGATCTCAAGGAAGTATTCTCCTCCGAGAGTGTGTTTCCCGATGACAGGGGTCATAACTCACCCATCAAAGTGTTTTGCGTGATACAACAGAAAAAACTGAACGGGACTATCCGTTTCCAGAAAGGATGTAATGATAGAACATTTATGAGTCTATATCGCCACACAACCGAAACCGACGACGATATCTTGAAACTTGTTCGAACCCATCTGCCGAAAGAAATCTACTACGATCTGATGAAGTTCATGAATTACGACCAGGTTAAATGGCTCGCTGATACCGACGAACGTTTTGCGCGTGAATTAGCGAGTAAACGTTACAACCTGAATTCGTACGACAGAAGTAAATTTCCAAATATGTCAATTTTATTACGGGCCGTACAAAAGGAAGCCGCCAAAGAGATGAGGTTTAGTTGTAATGAGGACATGTGGTTGGTTTCATTTGACGAATTCAAATATCCCGGTATAGCTGAACGATTCGCCGTGCAACCGGGCATATATAAATGGCAATCGGCCATATCGGTAACGAGCATGAAGTACGACAGCTGCAGATCGCGTTGTGAAAAATGTACGGAATTGTTTAATTGTCTACAAGGAAACATGCGGTTTAATCAAGAGAACACTTTAAAAGGAAACTCGCGGATTAAAATATTTCTGTTGGAAGGATCTGAGGGTGTTGATATCGATTCGTGTTATGCTTCTCCGTATTACGAGGGCTCGAAGGTTTTGAGTGAGCACGACTATTTCGTTCACTTGTGGGTCGATTTCCTGGAAAATATATGGCTGCAAGACGTTCAAATTACTGATGAAAGGTTAAAATACAACCAATATATGAGTTTCTATAATTACAAGACGCTAATATTTAAGGATCCCGTCAAATTCTTTGGTACGCTAAAGGTTATGGATTTGATCGATGACGGAATTATAGCCTTCACATCCAGAATGGACGGAGAAGTTGTCGGATATCTCGTTGATGACAAAGAGTTCAGGTTGAGAGTACCAGCGTTAAATGTATCAAAACCAAAATCGGTCATAGGATTGAACTTTTTGCCAGATTCGCACTGTGTTGAAATGAAATCGGCCGTCAATCTCGTAAAACACATTCGGGAGCACGAAATCGCTAAAAAGATGCAAGACTCTTATGATCGTTTGCGTGATTTACATTATGCATTGTCAAATGCGGTTGATGAAACCACGGATGCGGTTATTCGACTCAATATAATCGTAACGGAAGCGGATATCCAAAGTTTACGTGATATCATAACGAATAACTATGATTTGAAAACAATCTCTTATTTGAAAGAGAGAGTGGATAAGGACACGTTACACATTCACGAAATCTATGAAGAAGATTTCGATTTCTGTGCTAGGTACCTTTTTATTAAATTTGGGGAGCAACATTTTCCAGACGTTATCAGTCGCATCGCCAAACTGATGTTTTCCAGATGTTCGCACGAACGGCTAAATTCCACAAATATCTGTTCGTTGAAAATAATCAACCCCGTTGGTTTACGCTCGGTGTATTCAGTTGTAACCGGGCTCATTTTGGACACTGATATTGTGTAATATATCATTATTTGAAATTATGATTTTTTTCACCTCACAGTTATGTATCTCTTTAGCGGTGGCCGGAACAAAAATAATACGCCGGTTCCGGCCAAATGTCAAATGTGTATTTCAATCTCGGCCTAGATCATGAGAGTGTATATAGAGTCCGCGGATATATGCATGTATCTCTCTAGCGGTGGCCGGAACAAAAATAATACGCCGGTTCCGGCCAAATGTCAAATGTGTATTTTAATCTCGGCCTAGATCATGAGAGTGTATATAGAGTCCGCGGATATATGCATGCATCTCTCTAGCGGTGGCCGGAACAAAAATAATACGCCGGTTCTGGCCAAATGTCAAATGTGTATTTCAATCTCGGCCTAGATCATGAGAGTGTATATAGAGTCCGCGGATATATGCATGTATCTCTCTAGCGGTGGCCGGAACAGAAATAATACGCCGGTTCCGGCCAAATGTCAAATGTGTATTTCAATCTCGGCCTAGATCATGAGAGTGTATATAGAGTCCGCGGATATATGCATGTATCTCTCTAGCGGTGGCCGGAACAAAAATAATACGCTGGCTCGTCACCGCCCAACTATTGAATTTGAATGTTCTTCCCGCCGAATGTTTTGGCCAATCAAAGGGCTGGAAACGTTGCATGTCGAAACCTTTGTCTCAACTGCCAATTAAAATGCATAATAAAGGTCATATCGGAATCCGAGATAGATTCACTCGAGCTCATCCAAACGCGTTAGCCAACTCATACTCGTCAAATCTGCCATATATGTAAATTTGTACAAACTTGTAAGCACACACGTCTCCGGGATGAGCGATACTGAAATACCGAAGTTAACGGAAATGTTCAGTGGGGGACATATGATGGATGCGGAATCTGAAATATTAGATAAGCAATTGTCAGCGGTTGTCGGAGAACGCGTGTGTATACATTTGAAGAAACCTTGCAACGTGGAGGTAAAAATTGAACATAAGGACGATCTTTCGATGGTTGGTCGTTCTCGGGCGACACCTTACAGTGGCGTGGGATTCAGAAATGAGATAAAAGTGGCCCCAAAAATGTTAGGGTCCGAAAAGGATATACATGATGTATACACGACAACAATATGCAGCTATAACGTAATAGATCTCAAGGAAATATTCCCCTCCGAGAGCGTGTTTCCCGATCACAGGGGCCATAACTCACTCATCAAAGTGTTTTGCGTAATACAACAAAAAAAACTGAACGGGATTTTTCGTTTCCAAAAACAATATACTGATAGAAAATTTATGGGTTTATATCGCCACACGATCGAACCCGACTACGAGATCTTGAAAATCGTTCGAACCCAACTGCCAAAAGAAATATACTACGATTTGATGAAATTCATGAATTATGACCAGGTTAAATGGCTTGCCGATAACGATGAACATTTTGCGCGCAAGTTAGCGAGTAAACGTTACAACCTGAACTCGTATGACAGAAGTAAATTTCCGAATATGTCAATTTTGTTACGGGCCGTACAAAGGGAAGCCGCCAAAGAAGTGAGGTTTAGCTGTAACGAGGACATGTGGTTGGTTTCATTAGGCGACTTCACAAACTCCGGTATAGCCAAAAGGTTCGCCGTGGAACCAGGTATATACAAATGGCATTCGGCCGTATTGGTAACGAGTATGAAGTACGACACCTGCAGATCACGATGTGAAGTGTGTACTATATGTTTGAACAATTTACAAAGGTGGATGCAGTTTAATCAAGATCAAACTATAAAAGGAAACTCGCGGATTAAAATATTTCTGTTGGAAGGATCTGAAGGTGTTGACATCGATTCGTGTTATGCTTCTCCATATTACGAAGGCTCGAAGGTTTTGAGTGAGCACGATTACTCCGTTCACATGTGGGTCAAAAACCTGGAAAATATATGGCTGGAAGACGTTAATTTTACTGACAAAGATCACCAACTTACAAGTTTCTATAGATTCAAGACTCTGATATTTAAAGATCCCGTCAAATTTTTCGGGACGCTTAAGGTCATGGATTTGATCGATGATCAAATTATAGCTTTCACATCTAAAATGGACGGAGAAGTTGTCGGATATCTCGTTCATGATGAAGAGTTCAGGTTAAGAGTACCATCGGTACGGTTATCCGACCAAAACAACCCAAAATCAGTCATGGGATTGAACTTTCTTCCATCTAAGCTCTGTCGCGAAATGCAAGCTGCCGCCAGATTTGTAAAACACATACGGAAGCACGAACTATTGAAAAAGATGGAAGACGCTATTCATCGCTTGTCCGATTTATATTATGCATTTGTCAATGAAGTTGACGAATCTATGAAGATAAACATTCGACTTAATATAAATGAAACAAAAGTGGAAATCCGAAATGTTCGTGAAATCAGAAAGAATAACTGTGATTTGAAAACAACCTATAATTTCAAAGAGAGGATCGATAAGGACACGATACACACTCACGAAATCTATGAAGAGGATTTCCATTTCTGTGCTAGGTACCTTTTTATTAAATTGGGGGAACACCATTCTCCAGACGTCATCAATCGCATCGCCAAACTAATGTTTTCCAGGTGTTCGCACGAACGGCTGAATTCCAAAAATGTCTGTTCGTTGAAAATTATCAACCCCGTTAGTTTACGCTCGGCGTATTCAGTTGTAACCGGGCTCACTTTGGACACTGATATTGTGTAAAATATAATTTTTTGAAATTATGATTTTTGTTCACCTCACAATTATGTGTATGTTTTTGTTCACCTCACAATTATGTGTATGTATCTCTGTAGTAGCGGCCGGGGCCAAAATAATACGCCGATTTCGGCCTAAGTGTCGTAAGTGTATTTCGATCTCGGCCTGGATCACGAGAGTGTACATCGAGTCTGGCCGAGACCGTATGCATCTCTAAATAATACGCCGATTTCGGCCTAAGTGTCGTAAGTGTATTTCGATCTCGGCCTGGATCACGAGAGTGTATATCGAGCCCGGCCGAGACCGCGGATATGTGTATGCATCTCTGTAGTAGTGACCGGAACAAAAAAATAATACGCCGGTCCTGGCCGAAATTTTGTATGTGTAGTATTTTGATCCGGCCGAAAGTGTTGCTATCGGGTATATGGTTTTGGAAATGGAAAAAATATAATTTTGCAAACAATATTTATTGACAAAATTTCATAATTTTGTAAACAATATTTATTGACAGAATGTCATATGTATCATCACTTTACTGTGGGAATTCATTGAATTTCACAACACGATCATCGATCAATAAAAGCTTTATGGCGTGTCTAGTGTAGATCTGAAGTTTGAATGCCGCTTGATTTTTATCCAAAATTTGAACTCGACATCTGCAGTACGACGACATGTAAACTGCATCTTCAATAACTTCGGCTGCCTCCATTTTTAAAACACCCTTTCCGATATTATCTTTGTCGTTTTCCACAGTCAGGTATTTCATTTTAACCATTTTACCACTGTTTCCAGCGGTTGGTAGTATGTCTATGGTTTCTCGCTTGGCCAACGGTAGGGTGATCAATCGCAGATATGAACGTAGGCGATCGGAGTCGGAGGTGTTTCTACCAGCTTTCGAGTTAGAAAAAACTTCCATCATTTGCAGGCTGTTTTTAGGGGTGTCAGTCATCTCTTGGTGCGCATCGTTGTGTTCGTTTTTATTCCGCATTTCATGATGTGGATCATTCGCTTCTCCAATTTCCTTTTTTGCTTTGTTGATTTCCTTGGAAGCCATGTGGTACAGTACGTCGTACATGTCGTTTATTGCCCTGTTGATATATTCACCGAAAAACGGATGCGGAATAACATGGTACTTGTTGAACTCACCCCCGTCGCGTTGAGCGCAACCGATGAATATGAATCGAAACGGGTTGTTGAACATCAGCTCTATATAATTCGAATCGTTTTTGCTTTTGGCCTCCATGGAACGAAACGATATGTTTTCCATCAGAAACCTTTTGCTCAGTACACAGGAGATCGGTTTTATTTGATTTATGTAGATCGGATTGTTTCGATGATCCAGCATCGAAAATAGCGATTCTAACATCCGCGGCAGATGGACGTGGGCGTTTTCGTAGTTTTTCTCTTCTAGTTGGCGCATGTGGTACTCAGCCGCGCGCATTTGGATCGCTAATTTACGATTGTTTAGAGACAACAGCGTTGACTTGTACTGCACGATATGGATAAAGGTATTATAGACGTTGGTCAAAATGACGCTGGATCCCTCGTATCCGGGCAACGGGCTTCGTAGATCCACAATTTCGTTTCCGTAAACGAAACGATCCACCGTAGGGCGAATTTTCAAATTGTTGATTTCCGCTTCGGCCATGTCATTATAATCGTCACCATCCGCCTTTGCCGGTTGGTCTTCCGTGAACAGCTTCCTTCTTGCGCGTTTCTTCTTTTCGTCCGGAATGCCGTCGATCGCATCTCGTCGACGTTTAACTGATCCCATGACATTGGTACAATCGCCGGAAGTTGACGCAAAAATCCCCTCTTGATATTGCATCTCTGAAAGTATGTCGAAATCATAATCCTCTCCCGTCGCATCTGTTTCCTCAAGCGGTACAGTTGAAGTATGTGTCTCTTCTGCTGTTGCTTCCATTTCCGCGAACTATATGGTCAGAGAACGTGCTTCTACTCGACGTGACGATCGGGATGACTGTTCATCTGTCAAAGGGAACTTGCCTTTATCGGTTGTGGTGGGGGGGGGGAATTAAATGTCGACCGAATGGTTCTGAGATCATACGACAAATGAACGGGTAGAGGGGGATCTTACACTGTGTCTGATGAGCGGAACATCTTCTCGGTCCGACTCGGAAAGTTCGTCGGTAAAGTAAAATAACAAAACCTGGTCGATAACCACTTTTAAAAATAATATAAACGTAAAAATCAAAAAGGTCAACAAGAGAAAAATAGAGGCAAAGAGAAACAAATACCCGAGGCCAACTAGTATAACAGTAAAGACGTCTACGGACATGCTGAGCGTGATGCACTCGTTCTTGTGTCTGCCGAGCTACTGTGAAAATACTCAATGCTCGGGAGAGTGGGGGGGTGTATGTTCTTCTCGTCGCGCGCCTGCGTTTCTGACATAATTTATCCTTTCTTTCAGTGGATATACACGCACCTCGTTCGTTCTAGCTTCACCCAGAAACGTGTTCGGAGTGTACTTGGATATATTCTCGTCCAATTTGTCATCGGACAAACCCCAAATTTTTATATCGGTGGGAACAATTTTATCAGCCAGTGCCCTAAGCGACGTTAACGCCTCTCGTTTATTTTTATCTCCGTCATTGTAATCGACCGTTTTACTCACTAAACTGCCGATCAGATTTTCGACGACTTTTAATGACGGTCGGAATTTCTGATCGATGGCTTGATGTATTTTTGTATCTCCTACACACATCTCGAGCCGATCTAGTACTTGTATAGCGTTCAACAACCATTTAACCGCCAAATCAGAATTTAACAGTTCTTTGTCTTGACTGGGGGGTGTGTTTAGGTATTTGGCAGCGTAATAATAATAATTCGTCACGTCCGCTTTTTCTAGTGTTCGCAATCGCTTATCCGAGACGTCCAGTGTTAGGGCCAGTAGTAAATTTTTTGGAAGTTTATCGTCTAACCGCATGAATATCCTTCTGAAATTCATTGTTGTTAGCAACTGTTTACATGTTCGCACACGACCCAAACGGTTTGTACAAATGCCCTTAATTTCCCTCGGAAAGCCTTCGGCCAACTGTCTACGCACGTCTCCTTGCGAATGGTCTAAATTAGTGTACATGGATTTATCTGTATATTTTGCAGGGTTTCTCAGGCGCCCCTTTGTGATGCGTTCGCCATCGTTTAAGCCTCCCTGAGCCAGGATCCTTCTTTTTTCAGCCAGCCGCCTTTGCCGTTTTCGTTCTCGCTCAGGTGACACGGAACCGGCTGCAGAATCGCTGTCGCTCGAATCGCTCTCATCGTCGTCGCTTGCCGACGACCCGCGCGAACGCCGACGCACGGCCGGGGGAGGACTCCGTTTGCGCGGGGATCTGACAGGCTTTCCGGTTGCCGAATCTGTTAGCGGAGTAGATTTGGGTTGCGACGATCCGGCAGACGTTCCGGCAACGTTGTACGTGGCGAGTTCTGGACGTTGAAAAGTTTTTGCGAAAGACGGTAATGTCGTTTGGATGTCCGCACCGGGAGTCGGTGGACGCGGCGATAATGGCATTAAATTGGTATACTGCAGTTGGTCGTTGTCATCTTCACTTGATCCGTCGTCCAAGTTTGGCATGTAATAATTCGCGGGAAACGCCATGATAACCTAACTTATAATGTCTCACTTATTTTTCTGAACCACTTTCTTTTGAACCGAAGTCTTTTTGGACGCTGCTGTGTTTTTATTTGCCGTTTTCAAACTTTTTTTCTCTGTTTTGTCTTTCTTTTTTGTCGAGGTACTCGCGGTTTTTTTCGACGGGGACGGAGATCGCTTTGAAGATCCACTGCCGAACGAGGTCTTGGTATTCTCCGTCTTTTTCTTATTACCAGACGAGCGGGGACTCGAAGAACGTCCTCCGGAACCGGGAAGACTTTTATTTTTAGTCGGTGATTTATTTTTACCACTCGCGCTATTTTTCGAGGGGCTCGGAGATCGACCTCTATTACTGTCGCTACTGCTGGAACGCCCACTTTTGATTTTTCCTGTCTTTTTCTTTTTACTCAGAGAACATACCTCGGAACTATCACGGCCACTCGACCGACCGCGATTCGATCTTTCAACTTTTCCGCCAATCAACCGTCGGCTTGCGCTATCCGACCTACTCAGACCGACACTACTTTTTGGGCCGTTCTTTCGAGAAGGCGAAGGACTCGGACTCTTGTTCCTTCTAGCCCCACCATATTCACCGGACGACGATATTATGCGATAGGGACTGCGGTTCCGTTTATTACGGATTGCGCCCGGAAATAGATTATGTTTTGCGATCTGTTTGAACGTCACATCGGGGACCGTACCACCGACATTCGTCGAAACCGTTTGAGAGTACGATTCGATGTTGTCCAAATCGCTCGGCATGACTGTAGAAATATTACTTATATATAGGCGCACTAATGACTATTTACTGGCTTCGCGACACCGTCGTCGATGTCACGACCGACGTGCTGGCGCGTGGGGCGATGGTACCGCGCTTGGCATTACTGATAAATTCGCTCTCTGCAAAGCACGATTTCGTTACAACAAAGCCTAAATACGCCGTAATAGCGGTCAGGAAATAAAACGCCGAGGGGCTCAACTCTGACGTCCAAAACACCAGAAAGCCCATTAAAAGCACTATCGCAACAATGTTCAAATAGCGATTGTTCACGACGTTCGCCTCGTAAACGCGAATGGGTACGGTTTCCATTTTGGGATCTCTTACAAACACACCATCTCGTCCGTCTACCGATTTTTTATCGCGACAAAAAAGATAAGTCAGAATGGGCTCCATTATTTATATATTCATAGTAAACGCGATTATATACACCATTGTTTGTTTAATATTTTCCGAAAGCGCCAAACCCGACATCACCAAACCGCTCACAGTCCACACGGAGGACGTCAAAGAGGCTGCTGCGAAGCAATCGGATTGCCGAAACGACGTGTCCCGCGTAATAGAAGGACCCGGTGGAACTAATCACTACTGCGTACCCCTTTGGCCGGATATTTTCGGCGGTCCTGATGGCGGTGATATCATCGTATGCGGCGGTGCCGTACACGACAAAATCACAGATCGGGTATACACATCCCGTTTACCGGCGGTCAGTGAATTTCCCGCACCGACAACCGACCCGCGGTTAGAAACTATCGACGTAGAAAGGAGGGAATATAGATAGAGGTGTGCTATAGAAAAATCCGCTGTAGATCACATGGCAAACGCCTATGTCCCGTCGCCGATCGATCGATTGCGGACGATACGAAACTATTGCGCTAAATTTATTTATAGGTCAGTCGCGCTGATAGGGTTTTCCGCTGGTCGCGATCGCGGGTGCGACTGTTTAACTAGTCACGGAAAGATTCACGTTCACGCCGATAGATGGATGTTTTCGCGCGTAACCGGTGAAGAAACATCTTCGCCTGGAAACGCACCCCCACCTTATCCCTTATCGGACGGAATGACGTCGTATCCGTACGCGTGTTCACCTTGCATGGCCGGGGGCGGACTGGACGCCGGATCATACATCGTTACTGTGGCGCGCGGTTGTGTTAAATCGTACGAACGACCGCTGATAGGAAGACTAGACGCGGACGTATTGGAGGAATTCGGTTCGGTCCTCGACCGTTTTCCTTGTGGCGTCACGGGATTCGGTGGTCGTACCGCTTCGTGTTCGACCGCGACCGCGTATGTGGGAATTGGTCTTTCAGAATTTGGCAGACGAGTGATCGGTCTGCCAAAACTTTGAATTTTGATTCAGTTCGCGTTAGAGATAAGATAGACGAATGTTCAATCTCCGATATTTGACTCATGCCGAACACGAGATACGAAACCGATATTGACACGAATTTCGTAATGGCATACGATACGTACAACCAACAGGTCGTGGACGAAGAAAGAGCATTGATGCGATCTCGCCGCAACGAACCGAAAAACGGCCAGCCGAAGGATTCCCTTCCAACCTCGCCATCTGACCCTCGCCGTCTCGAGCCGGTGACGGCCGATAGAGTCTCACAACCGGTCGACCGTACGCTCCTCATGACCGTAAACGAAGAGGAGATGTCCTGGAAAAAGCTTCCATTCCCACCAAAACCTCCGCGATGCGTCGTCGATTCTCCCGTGGTTCCTAGCGTCGCTCGCTCATTGGTCACCGCAATGCTGATCGGATACACGACGGCTCTGTTGACGTACTGTTTTTCTTCTTGCGGGAGCGATGATGGCGATCGACGGCGGGAAACGGTCAGCCGATAAGTCAAAGAGTATGTCGGTGGCGAGATCGAAAAAAACTACCTACCTCCAACGGCTGGTGGAGGCCGGTGACGATCTCGAAGACGCAAACGTGAACATTCACCAGTTTGACCACACAATGTCTACGCAAAAACTTTTGGATTGTTATTTCTCTTTGGTGCGTTTTGATTTAGAATTAAAAACCGATTATTCGATACGTGCGAGCGAGACGAACCCGTACCACCTGTTGGCGCTTCACGTAATGTTGGTTAAGAAACAGTTCGATATCGACAACCTGTTGATGATGGTCAATAAAAACACAGTACGTTCGCACCTCTCGATATTACAGAGGTTGTTTACAAACAACCGAGCTTCCGGAGAAGTGGTTGCAATATTGAACAAAGTCACCGATCTCAATCCGAGATCCGAGACCGTCGGTGCGAAAGGAGAGAGTATGTCGGCAACCACGCTTCCCGCCGGCCTTTCTCGATTCGACATGAGTGTTGCCGGTGGTTTCAACACCATCATCGGACAGGACGCCGCCGTGCAGAAGGTGAAACGACTGGTCCGCGAAACGGTGACGGTTTCACAACCACTGTCAATCGTCTTGTACGGCCCGCCGGGAACTGGGAAAACCTCCATGGCGTTGGCCGTCGGCCGCGAGTTCAATCTCACGGTGTATACGATAGCGGTGGCGTCGTTGGGCGGACACTACGTGGGAGAACGCGAGAAGAACACCATGGAGATTTTCAATTTTTTAGAAAATCGCAACGAGGATTTACTATTGTTTATAGACGAAGCCGATAGTTTTCTCGCAGCAGCGGCTCCAAACGATTCTCAACAGGTGGAGTATACTCGCGCAGTCACGACCGGACTTTTCGAACGATTCCTGAGACATAAGCGCGACACCGGCGAGCGACGACATGGGCGTGTACTGATGATGGCGACAAACTTCAAAGAGCGAATGGCCGAAGACATTTTACGCCGATCTTCGGCGATACTGATCGACCTGCCCCGTTCATCGGATGATATGACGCGATTGGCGCATTTCTATCGGGAGAAATTCCGTATCAACATGACGGAAAAACGGCTCGATCGCATCGTACGTTATTCACTGAGATTGGGACTGGCGCCATCGCACCTGTCTCAGGTTATGCGCCGGATATCCGCGCAGGTGTTGTTGGAAATTTTGAAACGTGGTGTGGTTGTTCAACGACGCGACCGGAAGACGAGTGGCGATTCGCCACACAGATCTCTGGTATCACCCGTTTACACGATAAGTGGGACGACAATAAAAACGCCACTCGACAAGAATGACGTCGCGTTAGTGATCTACAATTCCAAACACGGAGTTCATCGAAAAGGGAAACGCGTGATGCTCTTGAGTGGTGATTCCCAAATATCGGCGAATGCCATCTATCCGTATTACGACGGTGATATCGAAAGGTTTTTCCGCACTTTTGCAGAATTTGATGCTATGATAAACGAACTGGAAGGAGACGACAGTACACGAGATCCGGACTACGTAAGACCCGACGACCCCTGGGTCGATGACGACGAAGGGACCGACAGCGACCCTGGGTTTATTCCGACCGCCGGTGAAACTACAGAACGGATGGAACCGCCGCCTAATCGCCGGGTAATAAGTATATCGGACGAGGCTTGGTTGTTCCATAACCGTACTGTTAAAATTAGTTAACGGGCGGGCAGAGGATGACGTCATGTCGGTTCAACTCCTACCGCGAACACGCGTCCGACGGTTTGTGTTCGCTGTTTCCAAACATCGCGGACTATCGAGTGCATCAACGGGACAGATCAAATAACGGCATCGTTGGTAGTCGATATGGCCTTTTGTTTCACGGTGAGGAGGGTGATGTTGAAAACCAACTCCATGTACACGAAAATGCCCAATATTCAACCGACAGGTGGAGCGGAAAACCGCTGGCACTCGTGTTGGAAAATCTAGATCCCTGTACGATGCACAATTTCTCATTAAACCGCCGCCTATGTTCTATTTCAACTGAAATAGAAATATACGATATACACGTAGCCGAATACGAGCCGAAAAATGCCATAGAGTTTTGGACCGTGGTCACCGCAATGTTGAGGAAGTGGGACACGTTCCACGAACGAGAGGGTTATTGGCCATCCTTCTGCACAGTTACGGACGCCGTTATCAATTTGGACCGGTTCCCGTATGTCGACGACAACGGAGCGCTGAGATCGTTGAGACCGGTGCACTTTGTAAAGGACTGTTCCAGTTTCGCCGCCGCTATGGAGAGGCTGGTAACTATGTGGTTCAAAAACTATTACCGTTACGTGTTAAGCGTTACCGACGAGGATAAACTGCGTGACATACTCTCAGGTGGTGGGTCAAACGAGGCGTTCGTCACGAGCGGCGGTAATTGCGTGAAAGCCAGACGTATCGAGTGCGACCCGCGGGACTATGCGGCCGGATTTTGGGAAAAACACGATTCGGAAAAGTACAAGGCATGTTTCACTAACGATGAACACGCCAATTTGACCTCGTTAACGTGCCAGCTAAAGCACATCATGGACAGCACGTCGCTGGATTTAATGAAAAACGGAAGTCGTAAAACGATCGATTACGACGGAGCGGACGGTGATGATGTATCAGACACCCTGGCGTCTGTCATAAATATGGAGCGGCTTCGGTCTAAACGTTTGTTTCACGCCATAGTTGTAGACACTTTCGGTAATCACCGCGAATATCCACACACGATTATGTGTAGGGATTTCATTGTCAAAAACCGCGAATGGTGTTCAGTGTGGCTTAAAATCCTGCGTGTGTTCAGCGAGTATCGTCTACGTCGTTTGAAACAAGAGTACGTCGACGAAAGGGAAGAGGAAGAGGCAAAAACAGGTATAAGGCAAGCGATGAAAGAATGGAACGTCTGGTTCCCACCGCTTTCTGTGTCTACGAAACTACGTGAAAAAGATTTCAACAAGATGACTCGAAGAAGGAGGAAAAACGATTCGATCGCCCGTAAACTCGGCCGGCTGGCCGCGGACGTTAATCACGAGAAGATTAGACGCGAAGAAGATGAATAAAATGTTAATTGAATTGGTATTTTTTTCGTGAGAAAGATGTTGTCATCTCCGCCGGCCGGCACTTGATAAGTGAACAAAATAATCAAATAGAAATGAAACGAAGGACGTTAATCGTTTTGGCGTTTTTCGTTGTCGGTTCGTTCGTACTGTTTTTAGCCAGAATGAACGGTGTTAAACCTCTCCTCAACATTGGTTGTTACGAAGATGAAAATCCTGTTACCTCGACGGATGACGGGAAAAATGTAACAGAAACTATACAACATCCCACCTCTACACGAACTTTAACCGTTCAAGAGGGTACGGTGACCACCAAAGAACCTATTTCTGGCTCGGACGAAACAGCTTCTTCCGAAACTACTATAGTTACCGATCTCCCACGGGGGAGTAAAATATCCGTGGAGGAAACAGCCTACACTAAACAGATTGACATCGATAAATCCTCTTCCGCCTCGGCAGAATATTTAGACACATACACATCGAAATCTAAAGAGAATACAACGTCCGCGGTGGAGACAATTTCTGAAAAACCATCTATTCCCACGATCGAGACTCCAACAGTGAAAACGAAGAATGCTTCATCCGCGGCGGAGACAATTCCCCATAAATCATTTACGCCCACAACTGAGACGGCTACGCCACCGGCGAAGAACACTTCATTAAAGGGAACTCCGTCCACAGCGGAGACAATTCCTGAAAGACCATTTACACCCACGATCAAGACGGTTACGCCACCGGTGGACGTAGTTCCCCTTCAGACCGTGAAAACGGTGGAAACGAAGAACGCTTCGTCCGCACCCACGATCAAGACGGTTACGCCACCGGTGGACGTAGTTCCCCTTCAGACCGTGAAAACGGTGGAAACGAAGAACGCTTCGTCCGCACCCACGACCAAGACGGTTACGCCACCGGTGGACGTAGTTCCCCTTCCGACCGTGAACACGGCGGAAACGAAGAACACTTCGTCCGTGGCAAAGACGCCCGTGGTAGAGACAATTCCTGAAAAAATATCTACACCCACAATCGAGACGACTACACTGCGGGTGAACGTAGTTCCTCTTCCCAACGTGAAAACGACTGAAACGATGAACAATTCACCCGCGTTGGATACAATTCCTGAAAAACCATCCACACCCACGATCGTGCCGGAAGCGTTACCAGAGAAGAACACTTCAATTCCTGAAAAACCATTCACGCCAACGATCGAGCCGGAAGCTTTACAGGGGGAGAACACTTCATTAAACGTAACTCCGCCTGCGGTGGATACAATTCCTGAAAATCATTTCACGAAGAACACTTCATTAAACGTAACTCCGCCCGCGGTGGATACAATTCCTGAAAAACCATTCACGCCCACGATCGAGCCGGAAGCTTTACAAGGGGAGAACACTTCATTAAACGTAACTCCGCCCGCGGTGGATACAATTCCTGAAAATCATTTCACGAAGAACACTTCATTAAACGTAACTCCGCCCGCGGTGGATACAATTCCTGAAAAACCATTCACGCCCACGATCGAGCCGGAAGCTTTACAGGGGGAGAACACTTCATTAAACGTAACTCCGCCTGCGGTGGATACAATTCCTGAAAATCATTTCACGAAGAACACTTCATTAAACGTAACTCCGCCCGCGGTGGATACAATTCCTGAAAAACCATTCACGCCCACGATCGAGCCGGAAGCTTTACAAGGGGAGAACACTTCATTAAACGTAACTCCGCCCGCGGTGGATACAATTCCTGAAAATCATTTCACGAAGAACACTTCATTAAACGTAACTCCGCCCGCGGTGGATACAATTCCTGAAAAACCATTCACGCCCACGATCGAGCCGGAAGCTTTACAGGGGGAGAACACTTCATTAAATGTAACTCCGCCTGCGGTGGATACAATTCCTGAAAATCATTTCACGAAGAACACTTCATTAAACGTAACTCCGCCCGCGGTGGATACAATTCCTGAAAAACCATTCACGCCAACGATCGAGCCGGAAGCTTTACAGGGGGAGAACACTTCATTAAACGTAACTCCGCCTGCGGTGGATACAATTCCTGAAAAATCATTCACATTAAACGTAACTCCGCCCACGGTGGATAAAATTCCTGAAAAACCATTCACGCCCACGATCGAGCCGGAAGCGTTAACACCATTAAACGTAACTCCGCCCGCGGTGAATAAAATTCCTGAAAAACCATTCACGCCCACGATCGAGCCGGTAGCGTTAACGCCAGGAAACGTAACTCCGCCCGCGGTGAATACAATTCCTGAAAAACCATTCACGCCCACGATCGAGCCGGTAGCGTTAACGCCAGGAAAGAACACTTCATTAAAAGTAACTCCGCCCGCGGTGAATAAAATTCCTGAAAAACCATTCACGCCCACGATCGAGCCGGTAGCGTTACCGCCAGGAAAGAACACTTCATTAAACGTAACTCCGCCCGCGGTGGATACAATTCCTGAAAAACCACTCACGGGGAAGAACCCTTCATTAAATGTAACTCCACCCACGGTTGATACAATTCCTGAAAACCCATTCACGGGGAAGAACACTTCATTAAACGTAACTCCTCCCGTGGTGGATACAATTCCTGAAAAACCATTCACACCCACTGAAAAGACTACTGGAGACGCAAGAGTAACTAATAATATTTCCGACGAAGCCGAAATTACAGCAGAAACAAGAAACTCTTCTGAGGGGACCGATATCGCGGGTGACGGAATAAGAGCCAAACGCGAAGCTGTTACTACGCTCAAGCACGGCGGACTTCACCTCGTCCAGGAAGCGGCCGTGATCGCGAATAAAGTGGAAGACTTTCAAAACGACCGGAGCAATGACAAACAAACAGTTACATTCGTTTTTGGCGATGCGGCGGTCGTTCTCCGCTCACGTATCGGCACCATGGTGGCCGAAAATGACGCGCTCACCTTGCCACCATACTACTTGGTGACGTCGTCTTGCGCAAAAGCGTTGGACGGTGGTGTGAGCATACCAGCAGGATGGTCGCACAAAATGGTAGGCGTCCATGACGACATCGGTTACGCGGTACTTTACGAACCTTCTCCGTCTGACTTGCGACTGTACAACGCGTCGCCAATCGGGATCTACGGTCCCACCATTTTGGCGGTCGGTGATTGCGCTTTCCGTTTCGCGTTTCGTCCAGAAGAGGCTAAACTGCTTCCACTGACGTCCGCGCCAGACGACGGTCTCGAAATGTTGTTTATCGTTGACACGGGTCTGCTGAGAGCACAATCGGACGGTCCGCGTAGATCGCACTCACGAAAAACGACAGTAGGCGTGATTCGAGTTCAACTGGATACCGCCGGACATCCCGAGTCGGTTTCACGGACGCTACGACGTCTGCACAGAATGCTCTCGTCCGAACGCAAAGACGTGTTCGGTATCGCTAACAATCCGGAAGGAAATGCCCTGTTGGCGGGCGTGCTGTTCGAGATAATCGGTGAGACCGAAGTGGAAGGAGCGGTGCGCGCTGTGTCCGCCGAATGGTACGATGCACAGAAAGACATCGGTTCAAACGCTGATCTGGTGACCGTCGATGCTGAGAAATGTGGCAACGTCGTACACGTATATGGATTCATCATGGACGAAATTACGAGAACCGATTACCGACTTTACGGAAGAGCGACGACCGCCGAAAATTCTCACGCAAAAGTCCTACCCTGCGACAGCGCGAGTCGGAACGATCCGGGTGAAGAATGGGAGAGCGTGACCGACACTACGAGTTTTGACGAAAAGTTCGACACGGACACTACAAGCGTGAACACTTTGACGTCGACCTCCTACAAAACGAGCGATGACGAGCTTGCGAGTTGCGACGACGACCAATCGGTAGTCGTCAAGATTGAGAGAGCGTTACAAAATCTGTTGAGGAAAAACGCGGAGCCGTAGTTCCGGACCCCGCATAAGATTGTAAGGTTTCACGACATTTAGTGCGATGATTTTTGTAATAGTAGTTGGTATCGTTACCACGGTAGCTGTTGGTATCGGAGCAGTGTTTTGCGTCACTAGGTTTTGCCATTTTAAGAGAAAATCAAACGTGACAAACCTGAGTGCAGTCATAATAGATCGCCTACCCCCGTATTCCGAAGTAAGTTCGACCGCGCATTTCAACCCGTTTCCGTTAGTTTTCCCAGAACCGCCACAGTGCAGCTGCACAAAGTGTGCGGAGGGCGGGGAGCCAGTCCCACTCTCGACCTTCGAACGGCATCCCCACCCCATCCCGTCGTTATCATCGTTCTCGACGTCGCCATCGTCCTCGGTGTCTATCTCTCTGCCGCCGCCACCGCAGTACACCGAAGAAACCGGAAGCGATAGGACGATCCCCTTTCCAGAGCGCACCTTGTAGTAAATAAAACATTTTTTCGCTTTTTGTCAGTCCAACGAAACATCGGCAGTCTTTGCTTTTTTGTCGACCTCTCGAGTCAGCCAGACTATAAAACTCGACAACCGACCCGATTGTCTTCACATAGTACCAGCTTGCTGTTCGCCGTATAACATGGCTGCTGAATTCGCACAGAGCCGAGATTCCCCAACCAACACCACCACAGAACAGGATTTGGCTTCGTATTTAGACACGGAAATGTTCGACACACTGCCGCTGACCAAATCGGAAGGGAAATTCGCTCACAATATGAAAGTAGAGAAATTGTTTTTCCACTACGGACATAACACCGATAACGATAAGAGCAACTCCGGCACCTCTAACCAGATGAACAGCGTCTTGGCCACAGCTAATTCCATCGTAGATGCCTGGAAAAAAAAGGCCGAAGCGTTGGCACTAGAACCTGTCGACGAGATGATATTTTACCAACGCCATTTCAACGGTCTGTTTGACATCCTTTCCATTTCACTGTTTGGCGATCGATCGATGTGTCAAATGAAAAACGGCCAACCAAAAACTAACGATGCCAACGCGATTTCTCAAGACAAACCGATACGAGACAACAAGGAGGTGAAAAGAAAGCGCAATACTACGAGCAACGATTGCGAATATATCATATTTGAAAAAGACGGGAAGTTTGTCTACAGACGTTTAGAGTCAGCCGTTAAATACGCTAAAAGGGGTAAAATCGACCGCTACATTTGCATCGCACCGAGGAACGACGAATGCAAGGACCACACGAAGGCTTTAGCCACAAAACTCCGACAACACGATCCGAAGATCCTGAGTGGTAACGAAATGATGTTTAACGGTAGCTACGAAGATCTATATAACGAACTGCGCAGACTGGTTTGCGAAATTTCTATGGACCGTTTTGCCACCGTAAAATATATCACCCGCAACGCAGACAGTGAATACGGTGCTTTAGAGGTCGGGGAAGGAGCGATGGAAACGGACGATGATGAAACACAACCTCCGCCGGAAAAAAAGATAAAAAAAAGGAAACGAAAAAGGGAGCGACTGGGAAAAAGGCGCGTACTTTGTACAAGGCGGAAGACGTTCATCGCACCTTCTTTGAGGAAGACACCGATTTAGAAGAAAATGTGAACAATGACCACGATGCGGATGCCAAACTAAATGATATAAACGAATCAACCGTGGAATCGATATTGAACATCCAACGGGAAGTAATGGGATATAACAACAATCACAGCCCGTTTGATTTGCCACCGATTTCACTCGCGCAAAAGACCGATAGCAAAAGTGGAAGTGAACAAAAAATCAAAATTAAAAACAATAAGAAAAACAACCGCGACTCTGAAAAAATACCGATTGATCACTAGTTTTTATTATTTTGTCTCAGTAAAATTGTAGACTTACAAATACCGATTGATCACTAGTTTTTATTATTTTGTCTCAATAAAATTGTAGACTTTCAATAAGCTTCCTCATTTACTCCTCCTTTAGTTAGAATATGTGTTGTCCAAACGAGATACATATACAACTTTTCACTGTAGGATGAGATTACCCATTCACAGTTACTGTATATTTCTTTATGCGAATATCTGGGGGGTGTTGCCCACTTGGCCATCGCCCGTTACGCGATTCGATATTGATTGTATTTCAGGTGAAAATTAATTCGGCCGGGGACAATTAAAATATACACCTTTATTCCGGCTTCCTCCCGGTCATCTACCAACTATTTTGGCACCGTAGGGACGGCAATTACAACTAACCGTCAACACACGCGTTTGACGTGCAGAGCGGTGGAAATGTTTGTGTTTTGCATTTCGGCTGAAACCCCTGGGACACAACTATTTCTACAATACACCCGACTGGCGGTTAATCTGGAAAACACAAACTTATCCCTTTTCGTTCTCCGTACAGGTCCCTAGCTTACAGAAAGGGCGCGCGAGATATTGATCAGAACGCGCGGGTAACCGCTTTAAATCTTTGGTTAACCGCGTGAGGGTCGGTTACCCGCGCGAGAGTGTGAAAAATTCAAAGTCCCCTTTGCGACCATCTTCTTCGACGTCTAACATAAAACTGAGCATTTCCCCCTCCACTTTTCGGTTTGGTAGACCCTATACTCTCGACAACCCCCGGTTGCTGACCAATAGGATTCGAGTATTTTTCCCGCCAAAAATTTCAGCCAATCAGAAGGCCGCATTTTTCCGCGCGTCGAAAATTACATCTCGACACGCCACCGAAAATGCATATATACGAGGTACCGTTCGCGCGCGACTCTTTAGCTCCTTGCCCATAATAATGACTCCTTCAAGGAAGGAGCAGCGGGGAGGGGCCGGCGCGTCGCTTACTGGGGGGGGGGGGTTAATTTGTTACACACATTTTTACTCAAGAAAAGTTTTGAAATCTCCGACCGACTTTCCGTCAAAATAAAAAATAAAAACGCGCCGATTTACACCTCTTTTCGCGCCGATCCTAGACGTGACGATACGGCCGTTTCGGCGTCGTATTTGCGTAAACCGAGTTCTGCGATGGTCCGCAACGCGGACGGCATTGACTCAAAACGGCAATATGGACACGAAGTGGAGAACGGCAAAAACGTACGAGTTTTGCGGACCGGCAGAATATAAAACTCGTCGAGAAAAGTTTTGAAATCTCCGGCCTCAGTCAGAATGTAAAAATAAAAAACGCACGGATTTAAAAATTTGTACCTCTATTCGGGTAACCGAACGCCCACAGCACTGTGTGATGGCGGTGCTAATAACTATTTTGGATTCGTAATGACAGACGAGAAGAGCAGTTATTTTTTTGTTTTTTATGTCTCGCCAAAAAATATAATCCGGCCAGAACAAAAATTTTCTCTGATGAGAAAATTCGTATCCAACAGTAATAAAAAAAATCCCACCCTGCGACGCGCCGGCCCCTCCCCGCTGCTCCTTCCTTGAAGGAGTAATTTTAATGGGCAAGGAGCTAAAGAGTCGCGCGCGAACGATACCCTGTATATATACATTTTTGGGGTTAAGTCGAGACGTTTTTTTCAACGATCGAAAAAATCCGGGCCTCTGATTGGTCAAAAAATTTGGCGGGAAAAATACTCGAATCCTATTGGTTGGCGGTTGGGAGTTGTCGAAGATTAGGGGTTGACAGAGCCGAAAAGTGGTGGAGGAAACGTTCAGTCTCGTGACGGACGGCGGAGTGGAAGGTAGTTTTGGCACTTTGAAATTTTAGCCGAGCTCACGGGTTCGGCCGCGAAATCTATAAGTTTGTAAATCATGGTGTTGAGCAGTACTGTAGCGTATGTAGCCGGTCCGTTGGACACGGCCGATATAGCTATGCTTCGCAATACGGCGTTTTGCAGCGTCACTGCTTTCGTAGTCGTCCTGGTCGGTCTGCCCAAACTGTTAACGTTGGTGTTTTACTTTTTGTTAATCGTCCTAATCGCGGTTCTGACTTGGTTGTATTCATTAGACGGCCAAAAGAGAACGGCGGTAATCGGGCGGATAAAAGAGGTATGCGACTCGTTGATGCGCACCTGCATAGACGAAGCTCTGGGGGGAGATGGGAAAGGTAAGGACGCCGCAACGTCCGACGGAAGATCCTACGTAGCAGAAAAGCCCATTGTGAAGAATAAGGTCAATGACGTTTCTATAGCGGAGGAAGGAGAAGAGGAAGAAGAAATCGTCAAAGATTTCGTTAAATTATTCGAATAATTCGGAAATAGTAGTAAGGAACGAAGTATGAAGCGAGCCCAATCGTACTTGTCGTCATCGAGCTCCGACAGCGAAGATTTCGAGTGGAGCAATTTCGGCAAGTCGGCGCGCGTTAAAGTAGCGAAAAGAAATATAACCCTAGACGATGACGAAAGCGAGAGCGATAGCACCGATTCCGAATCAACGGTGGTTATTGAAAGTGAGACCGACAGCGACGAATCAGACGCCGGAGTTCTCACGCCTCCCGAGAGCGCCAAAGATTCCGTCAGCATGTTCGTTACCAAAGCAAATACGACCAAGGCGCTCGACAGTTTGATGCCGAAAGCGGGTAAAATTGACAGTAAACCACAACGCGTATTGAAAATAGAATTTTATACCCACCTCTTGCCTTTTTTTGTTAAAACGGATATTTTAGAAATAGAAATGATTTCGATACCGGCAGAATTCGTATCTACGATAATTAAAAACCAGGGCGTAATCAAAACCTTTTTGTTTGAAAATGTTCGTCTTTTCAGTTTCGACAACGCGACTCTGCTCATAGACCATCGGTTCAACCGTTCAAAGGTTTGTCCGACCACCAACTATATCGTGAAAATCGTCGGGAAACCGCTGAGTCACGCCAAAGTCAAGTTTCCGCGAGTGCTCACGGAAGAAACTAACGTTTTCGTCGGCGTCGGCGAACATTCGTATCCAAGTTGGCATTTTGTGGGTTCTTACGTCCTCAATTTGCACGTGGCGTTGACTAGACCTACCAGACCCAGAATTGAAGGCAAACGAAAAAAGATAAAAAATAAAGCGAGGGGAAATCTCCCCGGACATCAGTTTTCGGAAGGCTATCCGCCGTCGTTCTGGTGGAACTCGTACCCTCCGGGTGTCGTTAACGACTCTCGTAACTTTGAGGCGAAAATTTATGAAGCCCTTCAAGAACGTCCGGTAGTGTTGGATTTTCTATTTTCACTGGGGAATGTGGCCGCCGACAAGAAAGACGCGATCGTCGCGTTTCGTACCCGGGCCAAGTGGGAACCGAACAACGCCAACGATCCGATCGTCCCGGCGGCTCACACGGTGCATATCATGTTGTGTTTCGGATTTCGAGTACTCAGTTTCGGCGTGCTGTGTGAATATCCCAAAACAGAGACGGCCGCTTGGCTCGATAAAGATCAAGGTTCCGGTTACCGGCCGACCATCAAAAAAACACCCGTTATGAGGATGGTATACACGCTCGATACGACCGATAGCGTTAAAACGTTTTTAAGGGTCATGGAAACGCACGATAAGGTGATGAAAAACCGCGTCTTGCGATCGCGTCTCTTTTACCAGCAGACCATCGGCTGGGATAAAGTCGGCTGCAGTTACGTGTATCCAAACAGTTCGCTATACATGGTGTTGGGCTCGTGCAACATCTTTTATCAAAAGAGAGAAATGACCGAATGTACGAGAACGCTAACCGTCAGCAAACTGAACGATCTGACAGATCGGGCCAGAGACGAATTTGATGATATCATAGAGACGAAGAAATTTAGGAAACCGCAAAATAGAGCGAACGTCACGGAAGCCGGTGCAAAAAGGAAGTCGAGCAATACCACATGCCGGATTACGACCGCCACGAGTATATCGCCCGGCCCACCCGCTGCCACCCGCCCCGCGGATAACACTTCAAAACGCCCGTACGATGCAACGGACAAAAGGCGACCAGCCACCGACACGACCGACGTTCCACAAAAAAAAGCTATGAAATCGGCGCGGGCGAAAAAAAGCCGGTCCCTTACGAAAAAAACGCACACTCTTTCGCCCGCCACCGTGTCGCACGAGCCGGTGGGCTTGGGTGAGACTTTCTCCGCAGACGGTGATAAGTAAATATATCGACAGACAATGATTTCCGGTTACGTGATACCGCTATTGGTGTTCGCCATATTCGTCGTTATCGTTGTCGTGACCGCTACCAAAGACGCGGCTGACGCGGACGACGAAGCCCGAACGTCCGAGTACACAGACGGTGGTGAATCCGAAATAGAACCCTCTGAAACAGAGCCGGCAGAAGAGCTTTTAAAAACCGGTTACGCCGCCGACATCATGACGAACGCCGGTGCGATAGAAATGTTAGAAAGGAAATTATACGACATCGAAGGAACGATGAGTATTAGGGCAGAAGAGTATCAAAACAGAATACAGGCACTACAAAAGCAGATGATGGACGAGCGCGGCGAGAACAACGAGAACGCCGAGCGTCTGAGATCGATGGAAGAAACGTTGCGGAACGAAAGGGAGCGGTTCGACAAAGTCGACGCGAAACTCAAAGAAGAGCACGAATGGTTGTTATCGGAACGAGGCCGCCTCCAGGATCTCGAGTTCAGACTCGACGGCGAGCGCAAACGAAATGAACAATTGAACAGTGAACTTGTAGCGGAACGTGAACGCGCGGCAGCGGCAGCGAAAATCAGACATGTCGTCCCTGAATTTGAACGTCCGCCGGATCAGGCTCAGAGAAAAGACCTCCCCGGGACGGTGGCAAACGTTCCCCAACGTCCGCCGGCGGCACCAGTGATGACGTATCACCTTCCCCAACGTCCGCCGGCGGCACCAGTGATGACGTATCACCTTCCCCAACGTTCGCCGGCGGTACCAGTGGCGACGTCTCAAAACGTTCCCCAACGCCCACCGGCGGTGCCAGTGACGACGTCTCAAAACGTTCCCCAACGCCCACTGGCGGTACCAGTGACGACGTCTCAAAACGTACCCCAACGTCCGCCGGCGGTACCAGTGACGACGTCTCAAAACGTACCCCAACGTCCGCCAGTGGCATCCCCGAGGATATCTCAAAACGTTCCTCAGCTTCCGCCGGCAGCACCCACGAAGACGTCTCAAAACGTTCCCGAGCGTTCGCCGGCAGTACCCACCCAAAACGTTCCCGAACGTCCACCAGCGCCTGTTCCGAGAAAGGAGGCGATAGCCTCACCTGTACAAACGACGCAAAACAGCAGCCAGCGTACACCGGCTCCAATAGCGGAAGCGGTGCCGATGCACGTTCAGTTACAAATACCGAGTGAACGTCGCGATGGCGAGGGCAATAAGGTCGTTTCACCACCTTTGGTCGGAAAGATATTGGCCACCGTGACGGGTCCGTCACAATTTCAAAAATCAAATAAAGAAACTGAATCTAAAAGTAAAGACGACGTTGGTATGATCGCGCCCCCGCAGCCTCAACCGGCGCCTCGCGGTGACATCGACAAACGTTTCGTCAAACACGATGAGGTCGCGCGCGACAAAGACTCCATAGACATCTCGAGTCTCAGTATCGTGATGACGCCTGAGATGACCCAAGCGCTTGAAAAGTGTGTCGGATCATCGAACATCAACAACAGATATTGTATCGTCAAGATTGTTAATTCCGCGTTACCCGCGGGAGCTAGCAAGGAGAGGAAGGTCAAAAAGAGCATCATTGTGGGTGAAAACGATAAAGGCCAACCCAAGAGGTACGCTTGGATGAGGATCTTGAAGAAAGGCGATACGCCCGCGTCGATGGTGTTCCACGACTTTACGCCCGTGGTCAAGGACAGTATAAAATACGATTTCAAAACTGACACCGTGACCGACGAGAAGGGATGCGAATGGAAAGATTTTCCCGTACAAGCCGTTTACTTGGGTACGGAGCGATTGGAGAAAATTTCGTCCGTTAATCTGTTGATCAAACATGACAAACAGGACAAACCGACAAAGAAACAAAATAAAAATGCCGGTGGAAAGGCAAAAAAAGCAAAACGATAAATATGTAAATATATGTTTATAAATAATAAAAATACTGTTGGTAAAATTTATAAATGTATCATTAACAAGTAGCGATCGATGACACTGGCAGTGACGGTGTTCTTTTTGAACGGGCCGTTATATTAATCGGATCAGAGATTAAAGTTGAAATCTTTTAAAATATCCTCCTCGGGCGAAACCCGAACTTCCATTGGACCGATTGTGATTTCCGGTTTCACCTCGATCAGACTATACCTCATGTCCGGAAAAATAATCTCAGTCGACCCAAAGTCTGTCGTTATTCCCGCTTCGACTTCTTCGTACAACTCCATGTTCTTGAAAACGAAACTAAATTGAGGGAAAATCGTATAAAGGGATTTTGGGATTTCCGAACAATCTTTTCCTTTCCATTTCAACTTGAACACGCGCATGACGCAATCGCTCCGCTGGAGATTTTCGGGATACCCGTTTAGAACTCTCAATAGTTTTTTACCCTTTTCTACGTAGTAGGTCGTGGTGTACTGCGACATGTTGGTTGTCACGATTATATCATCGGCCTTAATCAGACATTCGGCGGGTTTGAAACGGGCCGGATCCGTCTCGTGTAGTTTAATCAACGTGCCTGCCGCGATGACATCTTCGAGTCTGTAGTCGATAGTATGAGACGAGCAAGCTATCGCTTCACGCACATCGTCGTTGAAAGACAGAACGTATGTGTAGAAATCTTGGTGTTCCGGTTGAACGTAAGATATTCCGAGAGATTTCAGTAGCGTCAGAATTTCGTTCACTGACAGTACGTCGTAAAAGTAGACACCGTCGTCAAAGTCAACGTCTCCCATCATCCTAGACACAATTTCCTCCGAGCCAAAGAGATCGTCAACCACGCTCAACACCGAAATGTCCGTCACAAAATCATTCCGGTCCCTGAAAAAATAAATCGCCGGGCGGTCTGCTCTCCCAGCGATCTCGAACTTGTATTCGGTCCTCAGTACGCGCGGTTGTTTAGGAGAGACCTGTTTGTGAGCCAACGTGAGTTGTTCGTTTTCCAATCTCAGCACAACCATGGTGACGAACATGTCCATGTAGTTGGTGAAAACTTCATCGTCCGCAGAACAAACCTCCGCCGTTGTTATTTTTGGCAAAAACGTTTTTATCGGATCTATAACACCCGTCCCTTTGATAATGTCCCAACCCAAATGGGAAAGGTCGACTTCCGGAATGGACGCTAGGTAATTGTATGTTTCTTTGAAACGTTTTCGCGATCGTTGTTGCGCGAAGAACTGATTCGGTGCGACTGGAAACAGCTGATCCAACGCTCTTTCGCCGACAACGACGAAAGTCACATCCTGCAAGAGTCTTTCCGATTTAACGCGTTGTGAAGGGACGCGTTGTATCGGCTTTACGATGTTGTCAGAATGCAAGATCTTTGTCCAGTAATATCCCGGAGGGCCGGTGACGCACGTGTCCGGCGTAGGCACCGTCTGGCGGGCGAACAACGCCGGGACTTCCCGGTCGTCGAATTTGATGAATACCGTAGGTCTTATGTCGAACGTGTACATTATTTTGATGTAGATGTTCGCCAGCATGGCCAGTCTGTCTATCAACACGTCAATTTCGTTTTCCCCCTCCATTTTCTGTCTTTTACTCGTCAATAGAGATTCCAACTCTTTTGTACAAAAAATACTGTAATACAAATATCCATTCTGCTGACGAAACAATTCGTCCGCGTCGCCGCTGCAACTCCCCCGTATCTCTTCGGCGTAGATATTCTTTACCTTTTTCTCGGGGCCTCTCTTCGATCTTTTTTCAGGCCCTTTTGTTTTTGCTTGATCGTCGTTAGTGACTACAGTCTGTTTAAGTTCATCACCGTCCTTAAGCAACCGAATCCACCCGTCCACCAGTTTCATAACTTTTCTTCGAAAAGCGTCTCTGTTGATTCGTTGGAAACGTTCTCGATCCACTGTCGTAGCACTGCCGGTGCGTGTGGCGATTTTATTTTTTTTACGTTTAATGCCACCACGCTTTCCGTTGTTATCCGACGACATGGAACTCTTCTCCTCCTCTTTTATGATTTCTTTCGCTCGTGCAAGAAGACTGTTCTGAAGCTCGAGATCCGGCGGTGTCAATTTTACGGCGGATAAAATATTATCACCACAACGTACGACGGCAACTACTTGTTCTTCTCGATTTACAAGATCGCGCATTTTTTCAGATTCATAAAACATTTCGTTATCCATTGATTCTATACCTTCGTTCTTCTTCACGGGTGCGTCGGGTTAAAACAGATGTAGACCGCTCGACTAGTATCCCAAAGCTGACTGACTGCCGGCACGCTGATTGCTCTCCCCCTCTCCCCACCCTTGAGGGCGTGGCCGGGACTGAACCCCCCTCCCCTCCCACTCAACGGTTGTTACCGCGATTCTAACTAACCGCTATCAAAAAATACGTACGTGCGCAGGTTGCGCCTAGAGTCGTATTTTATCGTACCTAAATTTTCTTCCGCCAGAAGGAGTGAAGTCTTAGCGAGCGTTTTGTTTTCATCAAACTGCTGTTCGTCTTGCGATATGCTCGACCGAATCGACGCGATACATGCCCTTTTCTCATGCGCGTCAACTAATACGACGATTTTACCGATTGTGTCACAATATACAGAATATCTCAAATCTATTTTTATCCGAAAAATTTCATTTTTACCCTCGACAGTGGCGAAAGGTGAAATCTCGCGCTCCGCCAGTGACAAGGGTATTTTCGCTTGTTTTGTGTTTTTCGGCCTGTACAGAATCGTGATCGAAGCCGGTTGATCCGGCGAACCGTCATCGCCGCCTCCGTAGGGTGCCACCGTTAAGGATACGTTTTTTAGATCTTCGGATTTGTAGGCGCATTTACTTTTGGACCTCTTTTCCACCGAATTGGTGACCACCGGTCGTACGGCGCCACCCAAATAATCCGTACCGTCCCGGGTCTGCACGAAGACTCAGACCGAGCAGTAATTGAATTCAAACGTTCCGTCTGACGAATTTTCCTCCATATCAAAGTCACCGGCTTCGTCATCTCTTCCTTTTGCACCTCTCGCCGGTTTCTCATCCGCGTTAGGGACGGCAGTAGTCGATCCTTTGACGTCAGAATCCCCAGAAGAGGCGTTGCGTTTCTGTTTCTTCTTAATTTTAGCGGAACTGCCCGTATAGCAGCTGAGGCGTATATCCTCAGCGTCGTTGACGCTCTCTCTAGTTATACGAAAATACGTGGTGAACGTGAAGTAGGTGGTGGCCACTGTGCATCGGCTAAAATGAACGTCCATATTTTTTTCGCGAACGGATGTGAATACGGCGCCAATGTTCTGGTCTCCAAACACTACCAACGCTGACGAAGCCTCTTCGGGCGTATAATTGGTCGTATTACGACGGCCGATGAGGTCCAACATCAGACCCTCGCTCTTGCCGGTGTCGATCACGCACGGTTCCAGGTGTGGAGAGCAAGGTATGTCGGACAGTCTGTTCTTTTCCGAAAGAAATAGCGGCCGTTGTCCCATCAACCAAGCGGGCATCAGATCTCGGTTCGATTTTTCAATTTCCCCGTAGGCCAAATCGGTCAATTGCCCTATCGTGTGGAACGTGAATGCTCGGCTTTGCACGAACAGTATGCTTGCTCCGTCCGCCGCGTAAACGCGCCCGAACGAGTCACCGTCCGTTTCGTCACCGCCCTCAAAGGTGCGGCCGGCGCCGTTTCTAAATTTTGAAAAACCCGCCGCGCCGAAAAGGGCCGAGCCGTTGCGATACTTGAACGCGCCCACGCGCGAATGGAGATTGAAATAGAACAATGACGATTCGTCACTCATCGGTTCGACGGCGCGCAAAAGGACAGACAGTCTCTGGTCGTCCAACCGTTTTTCCCTGAGTAGAATCTGTACGGCCGGCAGTTGTTCGCAATACGACCGGATGTACGCGTACATGCGCAGTCTACGATGGGCTATAAACGTTCTGTCATCGTAAACACCGTCGTAAGTGACGTCACCGCGTTTCGCGCCGACCGGCACGTGTTTCTCGTTCGGAGCGTTGACCCGTGAACTTTCAGTGGCGGTCGGACTCCGTTTGCCTATATCGCCGATCAGACTCTCAAACGCGTCATAACGGTTAGAAGTGTCCGTGAGAATTCCGTTTAACGTTTCCGCGTAGTCCGGCATCCGTCCGTCGGTCAATAGGCGATCACAAGCGATTTCCAACAGGCTGGCGTAGAGGAAAGCGACGCCGATGTACACGCGGTTGGAACTGTATCTCTCGTAGCCCAACGAGTACGTGAAATTCGCGCAGATGTTCTTTAATCCGTCCACTACGGTGCGCGTGGTGACCGAATACTCGTCCGCCGTGTAATACGGACGAGCGGTGACTGCTACGGCGGTTGCCCCGCGATTAATCGAGCATAACGTCACGTGAGCGTTTATGACGGCATACGTTATGCGACCGGAAAAGATGAACCAATCGTAGCCGAAAGGGACTACTCTGTTTTTGATCAGGGTTTTCGGTACGTATTGACTCACGAGCAGAACGAACGCCTTTCGGAACAAGTCCGCGCGCGATTCACGATGACCGTCGTCCTCGACGGAGCCTGACGTAACGGCGTCGGTGACATTGACTGGACTATCCACCGCCGATTCCGCGTAGACGAGATTCGTGAGAGCGACGAAAGCTTTTATGAAAGCGAAAATTTCGTGTGCGCCTACCGGATGCGTTTCTGCGTTGGCGAATTTCTCTACTTCACTTACGCACCTTTTCAACGGTTTTCCGCTCACAGGCGGCGGGGTCCAGTGGACGGCCATAGACATGCGTTTCTCATTGAACGCCGCAAACACGCGATACCATTCCAGATCGTTTCGTGTGTACGTCTCAACGACTTCGTTGTACGGCGGCGGGGGCGTCCAGCGGTCGGGACTGTTTTCGCCCCCCACTAACTCAGGTGGTGGGGCCGAAGGTAAAATGTCAACTTTCGACTCGCCGCCGATCGTATCTTCAGACTCGGACGCATTCGGCTCGATCGTTTCGCCAACTTCGGCCAAATTCGGCCAACCGAAATCTGTCTGCGTTGCTTTGCAGCTGGTTTCGGGTTCGACATCCTTTTCGTCTACGTCCGATTTGTTGCAGATGGTTTCTGGTTCGACAGACATCCAATTGCCCGGGGCCACTTCCGGTTCCATAACTTCGAGACCGACACCGCTGACCCCGCCACCCCCTTGTGTTTTTAACGAAATCTTTTCCTTGATGTAACATTCTAATTTCCAATAAACGTAATGCGTCAAAAGCATAACCGAACCCAATAAAGATACGAATAAAATTGCCCCGATTATGTATCGACTAACGGTCATGTTAGAGTGGCTTTCGGTGACTTACCATAATCGGATCCCGATCGTTACACGAATCATGATCCCCTGTCGGGTTCCCGATTGATCTCAAAGGATTTTTTAAAAAATAAAAACATTCGTTAATAAATAAATGTTATTTACAAAACAAAGATTATTTCATTCTACAAACATATATACAAGTGAAACAATTTAAATCAAAATATAAAACTGTATTACAATAATAGACTATAAAGGTTAGATTATTTTCGCTAGTATAATTTACAAGAAAAGTTATTTACATTTTATGTGCATCGGTTTCTTTACTACGCTGTAACAATTCCTCTAGAACATCGTATCTCGTACCATTCTGCACCGCTTTCGTATACATTTTATCGAATTTCCTCATTTGTTTTTCAACAATCTTCTCAATCTCTTTGACTTTCCCGACACCACTGGGTGTCTTATAAGTCCCGCCGATTCTTCTCAGACCGTCGATATCTTCAAACGTAGTGTGGATAAGTCTCGCATTCATCTCCCTCCTTTCCTGCCACTGTCTGTGCCTTTCTGTCTTTCGCATTTTCCTTTCCTCTCCCGTGGGTGGCACCGACATTCCAAATTCCAATGCTAATTTGGTTAGTAATCCGAACCTTTCGACCAGAGAGGCGGTTTGATACAATTTACCGAACTCGTTCATATCGGATTCGACTTTGTCTTGGATGTCGACGATCGAATCCTCGACACCATACGCCTCACGCATTTTCATTATGCTCTCGTTGTCCACGGGAATCAAATTGTTTGTGATCCGGGATGACATCGCGGCTCTTTCCTTCTGCCTCTTCTCGCGTTCTATCTCCCTCTCCTCTCCGGTCGGTAGCGTTGAAATTTCAAATTCAGCTAACTCGGTTAATGCTCCGTACCTTTCGTCCAGAGAGGCTGTTTGATACATTTTACCGAACTCGTTCATATCGGATTCGACTTTGTCTTGGATATCGACGATCGAATCCTCGACACCGTATGCCTCGTGCATTTTCGTTATGCTCTCGTTGTCCACGGGAATCAAATTGTTCGTGATCCGGGATGACATTGCGGCTCTTTCCTTCTGCCTCCTCTCACGTTCAATCTCCCGCAATTTCCATATGTGTTGCGACGGCTCTGTCGATGACGTCCGAGAATTGATGAAATTCATATTCCGCACAAGTTTGTTCATTACAGTTTCATTATTTTGTTTATATAACGAATCCCGAGACATTATTTTTCTTATTTCGTCCTCAGATTCCATGATCGTTCCCTCCGCCGAACTTCTATCTGATGGACGGTTTTCACTTCACTTCACTTCACTTCACTTCTGCCTCCACCGGGATGGTTTTCTGCATAAATATGTCAGCTTGAACGACTCCAGCGGCTAGTTTCCAACTGGCGCGATCAGAGTGAAAGCGCGTATTCAAACGTGAGGAGGTGAGTGGGGGGTCGACCTCGACCCCTGAGCAATGGAAGGGATACGCCGGGAGGATTGTTGGTGGGGATTCGAGTAGAGATCCGCGAGTCCGTGCTTTCCCGACTCTCATCAACCCCAAAACAGATTCTTGGACCTTAAAAATATTTGCTCTGTAAGATTTTGTCCCTCCGAAACATATACGATTTCCACCCTAAATCCGGCAAACGGGGTGATATTGACTTTGAAAATCTTTTAGCGGTACTGTAGAGGTAACAAGACACAAGAGACAAAAAATAATTCATAAAAATGATTTATTTTCAAAGCGACAAAATTCGTAAATTTTTGGACATATATTGTTTTTCTACAAGTATAACTCCCCGTTTGCAACTGAAGTCGGAATCGTCGAATTCGATACGTTGGTGAAAAAAGTAGATTCCTCAAGCAAAATTTCGTTTTCGCCTTCAAATTCGATTGTCTGACTGAAAGATCGGGTCACCTTATCGTTTCCTGTTGTTGTTTTACGGGAAATTGCGCAGAGGAGTTTCCAGACTCCAAGAAGATTTTCGGATTTTCTAAAGTCTTCGCCAAACAGAACGACGCATCGGATTGAGTGTTCCTTCGTGTCTAATTCGACGATATCTCGTCGATCGTAATTTGTACTGATCGTGTCGTTCGAACAAGAATATAACACAAACAAAATTATCACAATGCTGGTAATACAATCCTTGAGATTAGAAATGTTTAAGAAACGTTTAGCCAAACGTCGTTCGGCTTTGAGTTGAAGCAATAAGTAACGCTCCTGTGTAGTAAGATCGTGCCAGGCTTCTTCGATTTCTACGCAACTCATTATGTCCTCCTCTTTTCGTCGGGACGAGAGCAATTGACACAAACACCGGTCTTGTTGTAGGTTGGAATGATCTTGACAGGATACGACTCTCGACCAAAGCTAACCGATAAGCGAACAAATGTCGATTATCGTATTTTCGACGAGACCACCCCGACTCTTGGTTGGATAAACCGTCCTAGTTATTCACTCTCGGAGTAGCGTCGATCGCTAAAGATCCGACGAATTCAACATGAGCACATTTATCAAAAACATAATGAGACGGATACGTTTACGTAATTATATACGAGACAAACAAAGCGGTAATACTTCATACGAACAACGTTTGACAGCGCAGATGATACGCGCTCGTCGTTATTACATGGTTTTGATGTTTTGTATTGGCTTAACGTACGCGATATTTCAAGCCGTGATCTTCTCTTCGAGAATATCGTCGTGTTACACGCCGGAGATGAACATCGACATCGTTCAACTGGCCACAGAAAAACAAGATATCCGATGCGCCGTGGTTTCCCAACAAAATTCGGGAAAGGTATCGTCGAAAGAGAGTTTTCAAGATTCCGATGGACTTCTCGGTATCTGGAATATTTTTTAAGGAAAGAGTCACGACGTTAAAATCCGAATGAAAAATAGAGAGATAAATACGATAACAGTTGATTTCATCGTTAAGATAGAGAGGCAACGTGTCAACCTTTCCAAAAACTCCGGGTGATGGCCAGAACAGGATTTTCGACAGTAAGATCTCCGAAATGACCACCTACCTTGGTATTATATTTTTTTTCAATAAAATTTGTTAAACCTAAAATTTCAGTCTGATATGTACCCTTGATAGAATAAAGCCAAACACGAGTCTGAATCCTCGGCCGGGCGTAGGCGAAACACGTGAATATTAAAACAAGAATGCATCGCTAAATTCGCCTACTAATCAGAACGCCCGTCTCGAGTGAGTTCAAAGACCTGACCCGGAACAGGCTATGTCGGGGTTTCCGGATTCACTCGGGTTCTAGCTGCTACAAAATTACTACCGAAAAATAATTTACAAAATCCCGTTTGTGACCATCTTCTCAGACGTCCACCGTGAGACTGAGAGTTTCCCCCACCACTTTTTTATTCGGTCAACCCTCTACTCTCAACAACTCTGGACCGACGACCAATAGGATTCGAGTATTTTTCCCGCAAAAATGTTTAGCCAATCAGAGGGCGGGATTTTTTTGTGTGTCGAGTAAATCGTCTCGACAAAACCTCAAAAATCGATATATACGGGGTATCGTTCGCGCGCGACTCTTTAGCTCCTTGCCCATTATAATGACTCCTTCAAGGAAGGAGCAGCGGGGAGGGGCCGGCGCGTCGCAGGGTGGGATTTTTTTTACTGTTACTAAGAATTTTTCATCTCAGAAAAATTGTCTCCGCTAAGAGAATAATTTTGTCCTCGCCGCGGGAATAATTTCCGGGAGACAAAAAACAAAAATTGTACCGCTCTTCTCGCCCATCATTACGATGGCGTGGTGAGCGTTCGGTTATCCGAATAGAGGTACAATTTTTTGCACATATATAGTTGTGTCCCGAAACAGAACTTATTTTCAGTCGATACGTCCACACACATTTCTGAGAGCCGGCCGATGCCGATTTACTCTACATCGGCATCGGCCGAACCGAATTTTGCACAACCTCGGATTCGGCCGAACCCGAAATACATTAACTACCATGAAACAACCTCGGATTCGGCCGAACCCGAAATACATTAACTACCATGAAACAACCTCGGATTCGGCCGAACCCGAAATACATTAACTACCATGAAACACATTCATTACCGTGGGCTCGGCCGTACCAGAGAAACACATACACTGCACCGTGCTCGGCCAAAATCGAGTTTGACTTCCACGAGCTCGGCCGAGTTGCGGTTTGTACATACGCTTTCCGCGGTCTCGGCTGAAACCGAGACAAGCTACTACATTGATACGGATTCGGCCGAGTTTTAGTGAATACCTCTTTTTCTGTCCACAATACAAATGGGTTTGAGGAAAAAGATAATGAGAACACAACAGTTACAATGTTATTTATATTTGCATATCTAAGAACTACAGTAATAAAGTTATTTACATATCTACATCAAATACAGTCGTAACGAATCCCCCGCTCAAGTCCAACACGATCTTGGAACCGTCTTCTTTTGTCCGGACGATGGACAAATCACATCCTTCTTTGGCGATTTTTGTACACAGTTTTGCCAAAAATGCTTCACAATCGCCTTCGGCCACTGCCTTGTCCCACTCGATTTTGAGTCCCATTTTTTTTACTAAAATGTAGTCGAAGAGCAGTTCGAGATCGCTGCGCCCCAAATAAGGTTTCGGCTGTTGGTCAATATTGAATGTAGAGCGATCCATCACTCCGACAAAGTCTTACGATCCACCCCTATTTCTCCACAAAGAAGTTCCTTTTTCTTTCGTGTCGTCTTCTTCGTCTTCTGACGATGACGATGGTGATGACGAATCAGACGCTTGTGATGCCGCAGGACTGAGGACGTTTTGTGCCGTCTCCGTGAAGACGGTTTTCTCGACTGACATCCTCGCCGGAGTGGTGGACGGTTTGTCGAGGGTGACTGCTGTTTTCTCGTTTAGATTGGTTCGTGGCGATATGGCGGCATCGGTGTCTTTGGAGGACTTATGTTCACCACTGTCTGCTCTTTCTTCTTCTTCTTCTGTGTCACTCTCAGGCTCGGTCGCTCTATCACCGCCATCTTCATTTTCCGTATCTCTCGAGGATACCTCGTTTGATGGATCCGTATTCACTTCGCCGGTCGTAACTGGTTTGACAATTATCGGGCTTTTGGGAGAATCAGTCTTTTTTTGTTTTTTTCCACGTCTTTTCGATGCCGTAGAGGTAGTCTAGGAGGATGACGATGATGACGATGAAGACGATGATGTTGACGATAAAGACGACGTGGAGGCTGACCTTTTTCTACCGGCCGTAATTTTGGCGACAGCCGTATCAAACAAGCCATTCGGAGTGTCGTCGTTCGCCTCTCTCGAAGTTCTCAGCCCACACTTGTTCGTGACTAGATTATTAAGCGACTCCAGTTGGCAATAAACGCATTCGCTGTAATCCCTACAACCCTTCCGAAACATGCACGCAGAAGATCGACGCATCGGTGTCACTAGCCTGGTATCGAATTCATTGTGCTTCTTTAGTTTATCCAACTGTTGTACCAAAGACTCGTAATCTTTGCATCTCTTTATTTTCTCTTCATCCAACACGGATGGTGTCGTCAACGTCGTAAACACTTTCACTCTGTTCAGTTTTAGAAAAGAATCAAAAATCGAGATGACTGAATCACACGAAGATCTATATTTGTTTATCGTATACTTTGCCGTGCACTTACCAGCCCGATCGTCCTTCTTCGACGGATACATGGCCATCCGTTGTGTATAAGATTTCCTTTCCAAATAGTCTTTTGATTTTGATTTTAAATAAAATATATTATACTCTCCGTCAATGAGAAATCCGAATGTCCCTTTCCCGCCTACCCAAAACAACTTTTTTTCTGCGACGTGACAGTCCTGGTTGGTGTTAACGGCCCTCGATGGTTCTGCGCTGCGGGGTGACGGGGGACGACTAACACTTCTGTGGGTCGAATAACGGCGATCCAACGACTGTCTCTTTGACGGTGTTTTCTCTCTGTAGCGGTCCCGGTCGTAGTGCGGTGACGATCGGTGACTGCCGCTGTTATGCCGCGGTCGATGGTATTCCGGAGCGACACTCTTGGATCTTGAGAAATTAAATCTCTCTCTCACACGATCTAGACTCCCGTTACGTCTTCGATCCGGGGCATAATACGGTCTGTAATCGTGATGAGAATAGCGGTGCCTTTCCATGATGTAAAAATATCAGCACTCGATGTCACAGTTTACTAATTTACGGACAGTTCTATAAAATTGTCACTATGTCGATTAATAATAGTAAAAGCGTATCACGTCAAGACAAAACTCCGGAGCGTGTATCGGTGCTAAACCAAAACTGAACAAACCTGCCCACCACCAGCCTATTTAAGCGATACCCCCCCTCCCTTCCTCATTCCCAACACCAATCAGTGACCTCGAATCCCCTCTCCTTCGCCTTTCACCCGTTACGACAGCGCCCACCTCGCGGGAAAGCGATGTTGGGAAATCGGCATACAATTGAATAAACCTATTCGATTGTTATATTTGACCATACAATTTGTATCGGTAAAACATATAACAAATCGTTGAAACAATTTGTTATTACGTTGTACGGCGGCTGCCCATATTTTTCTTCCATTACAACAGTCATCGGGATCCCGATTCGATGGATTTCAATCAATTCGAATTCTTTAACTCGCAAACCCGAAAATCGATATGTACGGAATATCGTTCGGGTGCAGTAAAAATATATATTTTTACGATTTACTTCTCACAATGGGCATTTGGTTATCCACAAGGGCGTGAAAAATATCTGCAAACATAAAAGGTGGACTCATGGCCAGACTACACTTTCCGTCAAAACATAAAAACGTTTGTGTCGGCCGTTTTTTTTTTGCCGTAACAGTGGTGACCTGGCGTGCTTATAGCTAGGATGGCACGAACGGTAAACCTACCGAGGGCGTTCGGTTGCCCGCTCGACCCATCAAAATCAGAGAACGATATTTTTCTCATCCCCTTCTATTACATCGGACATGTGTGGTTCGAGAAATGTTTGTATTTTTGCGGCACGACTGGTAAACCTCACCGTGGGCTTCGGTTGCCCGCTCGACCCATCAAAATCAGAGAACAAAATTTTGTTCTCATCCCCTTTTATTACATCGGACATATGTGATTCGAGAACAATTTGTGTTTTTGTGTCGCGTTGAAAAAACGTCGATGGCTGAAATCAAGAATTATCTCAGGTGAAAATATTTTCTTTGTACGTTGAAATACAAAATTATTACTTAACCCAGTGTCGGGTCAGCACTTTGGGCTTCCCCCAGAGCTTCGGCTATGCAGGCGCGCATTAGCGAGTCGCATACCTCTTTTATTCGCCCAATTACCGCCGTTCTCTTTTGGCCGTCTAAAGGATACAACAAAGTCAGAACCGCAATGAGGACGATTAACATAAAGTAAAACCCCAACGTTAACAGTTGGGGCTGACCTGCCGTATCAAGAATGGAAGCAGATTACCGGCGCAAGAACGGACACGAACCGCGTTCCCGCCAGAGTACGTTTCGAACACAGGATTCAGACTGCCGAATCCATTTTGGCTCCATGTCTTTACGCGAAGATACATCACATATCCGTGTGTAAACTTTTGAATCACACCGCGTGTTACTCAGAAAAACCCTCTTTGAGATTGTCTCTGTTGCGTCCGTTTTTAGGCTGAAATATTTCAAAGTCCCTTTTGCGACCGTCCCCTTAGACGTTCGCCGTGAGACTGATCATTTCCCCCACCACTTTTTGGTTCGGTCGATCCTATACTCTCGACAATCCTCGAACGCCGACCAATAGGATTCGAGTATTTTTCCCGCCAAATTTTTTGACCAATCAGAAGGCCGGATTTTTTTGTGTGTCGAAAAAATAATCTCGACGTGACCTCAAAAATCTATATATACGAGGTACCGTTCGCGCGCGACTCTTTAGCTCCTTGCCCATTATAATGACTCCTTCAAGGAAGGAGCAGCGGGGAGGGGCCGGCGCGTCGCTGACTGGGTTTTTTTTGCTATTGGATATTTTACAGATTTACCCAATACAAATTTTGTAGCCTGCCGTATTAAACTTTTTGTGAGATCGGTTACCCGCTCGGGATGGTTAACATTACACCATTCTAAATAAGTTACATCACGATCGTATTTTATTTTCAGCCAAACTGCAAAATACAAACATTTTCTCCGCTCTCACCGAAACATGTCTTGGATCGGAGTGAAGAGGGTGTGCGTCGCCCATGTTTTCGCATCCCACCGATTCACGGACCATGCTAAATCGGCACCTCGCGGAACAGAGGTGTAAAACCGTGTGTTATATTTTTCTATTTAAAAGTCGGCCAAATATTTCAAAACTTTTTTTCGCCGAATTTTATTTTCTGCTGGACCGCAAAACTCTGACTTTTTCACCGCTCTTCACGCCGTGTCCATATCGCCGTTTTGGGTCAGTGACACCCGTCGGTGCGACGCTCAAACGAACTCAACTAACGCTAATACGACGTAAAAACGGACGTACCGTAGGACGCCGCAAACAGAGGTGTAAAACCGTGTGTTATATTTTTCTATTTAAAAGTCGGCCAAATATTTCAAAACTTTTTTCGCCGAATTTTATTTTCTGCTGGACCGCAAAACTCTGACTTTTTCACTGCTCTTCGCGCCGTGTCCATATCGCCGTTTTTGGTCAGTGACGCCCGTCGGTGCGACGCTCAAACGAACTCAGTTAACGTTAATACGACGTAAAAACGGACGTACCGTAGGACGCCGTAAACAGAGATGTAAAACCGTGTGTTATATTTTTCTAATTAAAAGTCGGCAAAATATTTCAAAACTTTTTTTGCCAAATTTTATTTTCTGCGGGATCGCAAAACTCTGACTTTTTCACCGCTCTTCACGCCGTGTCCATATTGCCGTTTTGGGTCAGTGACGCCCGTCGGTGTGACGCCCGTCGGTGTGACGCTCAAACGAACTCAGTTAACGCTAATACGACGTAAAAACGGACGTACCGTAGGACGCCGCAAACAGAGATGTAAAACCGTGTGTTATATTTTTCTATTTAAAAGTCGGCCAAATATTTCAAAACTTTTTTCGCCGAATTTTATTTTCTGCTGGACCGCTAAACTCTGACTTTTTCACCGCTCTTCACGCCGTGTCCATATTGCCGTTTTGGGTCAGCGCGGGTCTAAACAGAACTCAATTACCGCTAATACGACTTCGAAACGGCCGTATCGTCTCGTCTAGGGTCGGCGCGAACAGAACTGTAAAACCGTGAGTTTTTTTTATTTTTGGCGAAGAGTCAGCCGGGGATTTCAAAACTTTTTTTCACCGAATTTTATTTTTGCCGGACACACAAAACATAGCCATTTTACCGCTCTTCACGTAGGCCTAAAAGGCCTTATCGTCACGTTTAGGTTTGGTGCGAAGAGAGGTGTAAATCCGCGAGTTTTAGTTTTTCTTTTTGACGTAGAGTCGGCCGTCGATTTCAAAACTTTTCTCGAGTAAAAAAATGTGTGTAACAAATATTTTAAACCCCCCCCCCCAATCAGCGACGCGCCGGCCCCTCCCCGCTGCTCCTTCCTTGAAGGAGTCATTATTATGGGCAAGGAGCTAAAGAGTCGCGCGCGAACGGTACCTCGTATATATGCGATTTCGGTGGCGTGTCGAGATCTAATTTTCGACGCGCGAAAAAATGCAGCCTTCTGATTGGCCGAAATTTTTGGCGGGAAAAATACTCGAATCCTATTGGTCGGTGGTCGGGGGTTGTCGAGAGTATTGGGTTGACCGAAACAAAAAGTGGTGGGGGAAACTCTCAGTCTTGCGGCGGACGTCGAAGGGCATGGTCACAAACGGGACTTTGAAATTTTTTCCGAGCGATTGTTTTTTACCGTTACTTTTTCTTCAGTCTGAAAAAGTCTCGATTCAGTATTTTTGAAAGTCGACTGAAGGTAGCGGGCAGAACCGGACCCAGAAATAACCCTATGTCGGGTTGGCCGTGACAGAGCTTTTGGGTAAAGAGGTTTCCGGGTTAGCTCGATGGATTCGCTTGAGACGGCCCAATGACAGTGCCAAACCGGTTTCTCTATAATCGCTGGTAATTTTGGTCTCAACCAAGACCGTCATTTGACCATAGTAATCAACAACTATAGAAACGGTCTATTGTTAGTGTTTTATTCAAATAAAAGAAACAAAAAGTGTACTTTGCACATTTTTTCAGTTCAATTTATTTGGCTCAATTCTTCTTCTCAAGACCTTTGATACACATACACTTCTTCCGGGTTCGGCTGAGCCTGAGAAAGACTTACGGTCTCGGTTGAGACCGTGGAAATTACATTTGATACACTTCTTGCGGGTTCGGCTGAGCCTGAGAAAGACTTTTACGGTCTCGGTTGAGACCGTGGCAATTTTTTTGGTAACATAAATTTGATACACATACACTTCTCCCGGGTTCGGCTGAACCGAGAAAGACTTTTTTGGTAACATAAATTTGATACACATACACTTCTCCCGGGTTCGGCTGAACCGAGAAAGACTTTCACGGTCTCGGTTGAGACCGTGGCAATTTTTTGGTAACATAAATTTGATACACATACACTTCTCCCGGGTTCGGCTGAACCGAGAAAGACTTTCACGGTCTCGGTTGAGACCGTGGCAATTTTTTGGTAACATAATGACCAACAACCATAGAAACGGGATAATTGAAAAACAGGTGTATATATATTACAATTTTTATTTACAAATTACTAAAATCTAACAAAACCGGGTGTATATATATTACAATTTTTATTTACAATGTGTATATATATTACAATTTTTATTAACAAATTACTAAAATCTAACAAAACTGGGTGTGTATATATATTTAGTCTAAAATCTAACAAGAAAATATGATTATTTATAATACATTTAGGCGGTTTAATATTCACCAACGACGGGAGATCTTGGTGCTGTAATGGTTGCGCAGTGCCCAAACTCTATTATTAGTGCACGGTCGTGACGAAATGTCCACGTTGGTGTGATGGCCGCAGGCTTCGATACGGGGATCGAAATTGATCTCCTTCCTCTTCGGTAGAATGACATATTTGAATTTGCATACTTTGGTCAGATAATGACGAACGGTCTGGTCGTACGTGATCAACCTGATGAATTTGTTTGCGCCTCTTTCGCTTTCCATTTCACACCAGTTTTCACGATACACATAACGGGTGAACTGTTGTATGAAATCGTCAAAATTACAGATACGGCTACTATCCGAAATGGAGTTTTTCGTCACCCACGACATGCCGTGAGTCATTGACGAAATCTCTCGATTTTCGTTAACGCACTGTTTTCCTTCTTCTTGAAGATAATTTATGATCCAATGTGAAAGTAGTGGTGGGCCGGAAATACGAATGACGCTTACCTCTTTCGGTCTAAGCCTGGTCAACATGAGCGGATCCGACACACAGATTTTCGGTTTGTACAACGACAGTAGAAAATTCATTTCTACGAAATATGTGCAGTCAGTCGTTATCATCAAATTATTGTAACCTTCGAGTTCAATCGACACATCTCTGAATCTCGTAGGTACGCGTCTCCCTCGTCTCCGCCCGTCCCGTTGTTTTTGCGTTTCCTCTTCGTCCGCTAGCTGAACATCACCGTTGTCGCCGAAACGAGTGGGTTGATTATTATGCGGACTTCTGCTGCGCGACCTCGGATCACGAATTTCATATCTGGAAATCCGATCAACACCGCTTATTTTTTCTACGATCTGCTCTTCGTGGATTTCGACTTCCATTTCACTGCTGACCAAAGCGGTATCGCTGGTTTCAAAAGTGACGGGTTGTGTTTCCTCTTTTTTGATTTTTGCTACGATCTGCTCTTTGTTGTTTTCGCCTTCCATTTCACTGCTGACCAAAGCGGTATCGCTAGTTTCAAAAGTGACGTGTTGTATTTCCTCTTTTTTGATTTTTTCTACGATCTGCTCTTTGTTGTTTCCGCCTTCCATTTCACTGCTGACGATCTGCTCTTTGTTGTTTTCGCCTTCCATTTCACTGCTGACGATCTGCTCATTGTTGTTTTCGCCTTCCATTTCACTGATGACGATCTGCTCATTGTTGTTTTCGACTTCCATTTCACTGCTGATCATGACAGTATCGCAGGTGACGAAGGTGATGGGTTGTGTTTCCTCTTTTTCGTTATTGGCTTCTAATAAGTTCAGCTCATAGATTTTTTCTTCGATCTGCTCTTTGTTGTTTTCGACTTCCATCTCACTGCTAGTTATATTCTCTTTGCTGGTAATAGCGGTAGCTGCCTGCTTTCCGTTGATGTCTTCGTCCTGTGCCTGTTTCAATAACGTCATCAAATGTGTCTTGAAATCTTCATTCTCCATAATATATTTTACCATCTCTCCCAACTGACACTCTAGACGCTGGAACACTGAACACTCCATGCTTCACTGACTAAGACTTCCGAGAGTTGGAACAAACTGCCGAACTGACTTTGTATGTCCCGGTGACAACTATATATAGGCGAGGCTAGTGGTGGGGTATGAAAGTGAAAGTAGATGTGGGGGGGATATTCCACGCCCACCATACCCCCACGCTCCGTATCTCATCGGGTCACCGATTTCTTCTGACAACGGCCGTCACTGACGTAACGGCGTCAAACGCTTTGAGTTGAGTACGTTTGTAGTTTTGCGGTTCGTCGGAAAGTGTAATCTGACCGTGGACAAAATTTGTTTCGTGAGAGAATTTACTTTTACACGCAGTGACGGTGGTGACAATTACGGCTTCCCGCTCGCTCCACCACCACCGTTACGGCGCCAAAATTGTCGACGCGAAGAGCGTTAAAAATGTTTTGTATTTTTGCGTTTATCCGGAAATTATAATCCGGCCGGGACAAAACTTTTCTGTGGTAAAAATATTTTTCTTTCAATCATAATAATAAAAAAATCCAACTAGCGACGTGCCGGCCCCTCCCCGCTGCTCCTTCCTTGAAGGAGTCATTATTATGGGCAAGGAGCTAAAGAGTCGCGCGCGAACGATACCTCGTATATATGCATTTTTTATGGCGTGTCGAGATATATTTTTCGACGGACAAAAAAATCCGGCTCTCTGATTGGCCGAAATTTTTAGCGGGAAAAATACTCGAATCCTATTGGTCGGTGGTCGGGGGTTGTCGAGAGTAAAGGGTTGACAGAACCGAAAAGTGGTGGGGGAAACGATCAGTCTCGCGGCTGACGTCGAAGGGGACGGTCGCAAAGGCAATTTTTCAACACCCGTAACCACTTTCGAGAACGAAGAGAGATGGCCGTAAATGGAATGTCTACGGTAGCATACCGAAAAAAAAAATATTTTCGGTGTGTTTCTTTTGTAATAAAATTTGTTAAACACGAAACGTGCCAACAACCTAAGAAATCCACCGGTTTCGGCCGTAGTAGAAAAAGTGAAAGAGTTTGGCCAATCTGGAAAAGGATATTTTGTGAAATAACGACAAACTTTTTTTTCTAAAACATATATTTATTATTGTAACAATAACTAACATCGGCTACGATAAACGTCCGAAGCGAAACCCATCCCATTCTGATATGACGCGGGATATTGTGTTCTTCGCTGTTTTTCGTGCGAAGATTGCGCACGGTTTACTTCCTCTTCTACTCCGTTTCCGTAGACCCGTCGCTTTCGTCCGTTTGATCGCGCCTTCTGATTCGGTCGGTCGTAGTGGCGGTCGATGTTGTCGACATGATATTGCGCGTAGCCGTCTCCGTAACGAGGATAACCCCGTTGTTCCAAATAGTCGAATTCCGGATCGTATACTCTCCTCGTCATACGGCGTTGTCCGTGAAATTCACCGCTACGGTCTTCATCGTACAGATAGTCTCGATCGTCGTAGTACCTTTCTCTGCCGTCGTAGTATCCGTATACCCCGTTTTCGGCCTGATGACCGTATTCGCCGTGACTACGATGATATTGGGGATCGTCACAGTTTACGGTCACAGAAAAGAACCGATTTGGCAAGTACTCGTCAACCTCGCCACCGGAACGATGACGACGACCGCGACGTCCCCGACGAGTCGGGGTGCGGTTGTTTTGTTGGTGGTCTTCCTTTGGCCCGAATTGGCCCTCTCCTCCGTAGTTACGATTCGCCAACGACATATCACAAGCGCGTTTCCTCCGTGGATCGTTTCTTACCAATTCCCTAAACAGCGCGTCTTGTTGTCTGAGCCACAGGTGTTCGAGTATCGACATGTTCAGAAGAGAACATCTCTGATTCTTGTCAAATGACGTGACGGCACCGCCGCGAGAATGATCGTTGTAGCAAACGCAGACGATTCGACCCTTGCCGGATAGGTCGTACCTGGGATCCTTCGAGAGGACGTTGGAGACGTAAAGAAAGTCACCCGGAATGTGAGCGCCGGCGGCGTTGTCTCTTTGGTCGTATAGCAGTTTTTCGAACACGTGCATGTTGTTATATACAAACGGAAACGAGAACGTCGCCATGCGGATACCCCTGCTCTTGCAGAACGCGCGGTCCTCATCGTCTGCGGTATGACCGTCCACGTTGACTATAATGGGTTTCTGGAAGCGTGGCTGCTCGGCGGAATCGTTCACTCGCTCGTATAGGTTCATTAACGCCTTTTTCTTGTTCGCCCCTTTCACGAACACGACACGGGCGCCCGATAAAATGCACAACACGTGTCTGTCGTCGTAGCGACACTCTCCGTCTTCCAACTTCAATCCGGTGTGTACATCGTAATGTCCGTTACCGTCGTCGGTGGGGATAAGGAGATGTGCAGGCACGTTATCGACTTCGTGTATCATGTTCAGCCCGGACACGATGGGACTGTTCAACATCCTGTATGCGAGCTCCTTGATCAGCGATCCGCGTCCACGGTGAAACACCAATTGCGCGTCCAATAACATGGCGTAATCCGACGACACAGCGGAGTGTTTTTCGCCGTTGTTGTCGTCTTCCCGAAGTAGCTCATCCTCTTCCTTTTCGGTCAGGTCCATGTCCTCTTCTTTTTCGGTCAGGCCCATGTTCGACACGAGGTCGGCGAGTAAAGCGGATTCGGTTTCCGCGGAAGCCGCGACGGCGTCGTTCGGCACTGTCATATTTTTATGTTATACCTACCAAAGCAATCTCACTTATACATTCCCCTCCAAAAATAAAAAAACACAAAAAGTCGAATTTACCGATACAAGAGGCTGGAAATAAACCCGTTGTATTTCACCTCGGTTGTGCTGTTTGGACGAATGTTTCTCTTGACCATACAGCCGGAAAGGCCGATTTCATCAGTCAGCATTATGTCCAGAGTGTTTTTATCGCTCACGTCCCCGCCGTAAGGATACGTCATCGTATCGTACAGCCTGACTTGATCCGCTATTGAAAACGTACCGGCGGCGTTTTCCGGCGGTGGAGCCCGGGTGACCCGCAGTTTGGCCAACAATTTCCGTTGGTCGTGTTTCAATCGCGTTTTCGCTTCGTTGTCTCCCGAATGAGTTATCGATCTCACGTCGACTCCGCTCATCAATATCGGACAGGCGTGGTAGACTTTGAATAGTTTATCGCGAGCTTCGATCATCAAACTGTATTCTTCTTCATCCACGGCGGTCCCGTCTTCGTACGAACGCATCGCTTCTTGAACGTTGATGTACGGACTGCGGTACACAGCTCTCCGCCCGCTCCGCTGTTGGTAGACGTGTAAGCATAGAAATTTGAACAACCGCATCAGTTCCATGTGGAGCGCGTCGTTCAGGGAATTTATGTATTGAGAACGCTCGGCGGCCGGGTCCCGCCCGCCCACGACTTCTATACCCCATTTACTTTGTTTTCCGTACGCGAACGTGTGATAAAACTGTTTGAAGCGAAAATATTCGTTTTCGGGTGACGTTTTCATGTATTCGGGTCTCGTTACCAGTTTGACCAGATGGTACGGATTGGAGTCTAAAGCGAAATCTACGGAAGAGGGCATCTTACCGTCGACCTCAAACGGTTGCATGTACACGTTCACGTACAGCATCAGGTCGGTGCAATAGTTGCAGACTATATCGCGCACTGTGTCGGCGTCTGTGTTGTCGTCCACCAATAGGAAACGCACCTCCGCCAATTTTACGTCCGTGTCGTTCGTCGCGCTGAACGTTTTCATCGCACGCTCGTTCAACAGAAAAATACTAAAGACCAATTGGACAGCGTCGTGTGACCGGCCGGCGGTCATGGCGTGTCTGAACGCCCTTTTAAATTTGGCATACCGCTGGTCACCTACAAAGGGTCCACCCACGCAGATTTCGAACGGATCGATGTTGAAGGTCACTAAGCGATCGAAGCGTTCGGGCGCGTTTTGTAGCGTCACGTCACAAACGTATACATCCGCGTTTTTCGTCAGTCGTATGGGTTCGGTAACGTTATCTCCCCTATCCCTCGCGGCGTCTCGTAAATATGAGTATAACGCCTCCGCACATACGAGCAATACCGCCGTCCTCCCGCCTCGACCGCCCTCGCCCCGACGCGTCGCTTCGGTTAGACCCAAAATGTTTTCCAAAAGCAGACGTTTGTCCCTCTCGTATTCAGACACGTCGAGAAAAATATCGGTGTACACGATTTCCATCGGTGCGACGGGGCGCTCTTTGTAAACGACGTTGCGATTGCACGCTTTCGCGGGTGGTTGCAAGGCGACCGGATCTGCATTCACACTGGACGATATAAAGTCGTTCTGTACCTCCATCGCGAATTATTTTTTTACGGGATTTTCCAACAACCTGGACATTCCACTTATACCTGTCGCGGATCTTGTAAAATGATAGAACACGGGCTTACGGTGGCGCGCGCTTTTCGGCAGCGCGTCGAGCATCTCGGCGACATCGTCGTCGTTTTCCTCGTCATTTCCGGCGTCGCTAACGCCGTCCGCCACCTCGGCGATCAGACTGGCGCCGGCGGCAACCGTTTTGCCGGCGCCCGTCGTTACTGTGGAGGGTGGTTTGCGTACGCCGGCCCCGGCTACCGTTTCCATATCGCCGACAAAAACTCTGAACTCTTCGGCCATCATGGACACCACCATGGTGTTGACTAGCATTTCACGCAACGCGACCCTTTCGGTTTCCGGTTCTAACGACGTATCTTGAAAATCCTCTCGATAGTCAAATTCTCCCTCGATCTCGTCGTCACTGTCACAGATCGGCAACGGTACCGAGGTGTTTAGAAGAGTTACGATCTCGTCTTCGGACGGTGGCTGACGCTTTCTTTTTGCGTTGTTGCTTGCCGTGTTGATTGAGCGTTCGAGTATTTTTGTACTTTTCGCTATGTTTCCAAACATTTCCTGCACGTGTATATCGATGACGAGCGGCCGATTCAGCAAAGGCGTGGTGCGCAGTTTATCGTTCGTGATGGGGTCAAAAAAGGAAAGGGTGTTGGCGTCGATCGTATCGCGATAAACGCGTACGTCGGAAGACGACAACAGCATGTACAGCATTATCAGATCAGTTTTGTGCTTGCGCCCGATACGTCCGTTCAGTTCCATCCGTTCCAGCAAGCTTCTGAAATTCACAAACCCTACGAGAAACCTGGCTCGCATTCGGTACACGTCCCAGATGTTGGACGAATTGAATCGCGGGTCGTTGGCCACCGTACAGCCGCGAACCATCGCTTCGTGAACCAATCTGACCGCCTCGGTCTCTTCGGCCCATTCGTATTTCGTGGTGAAAAGGCGGACCAAACTCGTCACCAACGAGCCGAGTGTTGTACGGAACACGGAGCCGTTCCACAGACGCGCCATATTGATTTCGTCGAGCACGACGCCCAGACCGGAAGAGCCGCCGGTCACGACGCGTCTGAACCACGGATTTTCCGGATCCACTTGTTCCAGGCCCGTGGGTGGCGGGTCGGTCGAACCGGTGGCCCCTTCTCGGTTTCCCGAACCGCCGGCGGCGGCCTGACTCGTTCCTCCTCCACCCGCACCCGTCCCACCGCTCAGCGATATGGGAGTCCTGTCTGTTTGCCGCCGGCCGTGGTTAGCTCTGTAATTTTGTAAAAAATTCGGATATTGATGCGCCATTAAAATTTCATCGGCCTGATCCGCGATCGTGTCCATGACTGCGCCGGGATCGGCGCCGGTCCGACGCGCGTCTCCCATTATCGATAGTTGGTCTTTCAGGTTTTCACCGATCGTTTCCCATATTGCCGGGTTGGAAGTCATTTCGCTTTCGGCGGCGAACGTGTTTCCTAAAACAGTCCGTCTGGTCATTCCGGCGTTCTCCATGTCGTCCAGAGTCCTGAGTATCCTCCTGTCTGCTTCCGCCTCGAGGGGATTTCCCGCCATACCGAAAACTCCGATTCCGGGTGCTTCTAGCGCGACGCCTTCCCGCGATCCCCCGGGTTCCACCAAGTCCCGGGCTTCTGGTCCATTTAATCGAGCGCGCGGTAAAATGTTCTGAACGATATTGTCCATTTGATTTTGTACCGGGGGCATTCTATTGTCGGCGGCTATTCTGCCACCTACACCCGCCCCCCGACCCCTCCGATTTTTTTTAGATGCGGCCGATGCTCCGCGAAGAGCATTCTGCCGTAAACCCGCGGCGGTTCTACTCACGTTATCCGACCTGTTGGAATACAAATCCATCTCGGATACGCGTGGCCCTTTGGTGGCAAAGTGTTATTTTCGAGGGTACGAAAAAGGAGTTTAACGATGTGATTGTCTTCTTTTGAACTTTCCGTAGATCGCAGTAGAATTTTTGTGGATTCGTTGCAGCCCCTTTTAGTAACGTGACGTCACACAGGACAGTGCACGTAACAGTAGAGCGAGAATAAACTCAGCCCCTATAAACTTTCTCGACATACTTATTTTCCTTAATCACGGTGTTTTTGGGAGGATACTATTGTTTTTTTGTTATTTTTATTTTACGCTCGATTTTTCCTTGTCTATCCGAATATCAAGAGATTCACTCGGAACCACTGACGGAACCGTCATCGGACGAACTGGACTCTTCGCTACTCGATTGGTTTTCGGATTCCGTCGTTTCGCCCGTCTGTTCAGCAGGTCCGTCTTTAGAGGTGTCGGTGAGCGGGGTCGCATCGGACAATGCCACGTTTTCCGCGGCGGCGCATTCCCTCAGGTCCGGATACAATTGACGAGTCGTTTCGGTAGAGGTGGGGGGGTCGTCCGTCCGTACCAATCTCTCGACCACAACGGTACCGCCCCGCACATTTGTCTCTGCCGTTCTCTTGGGTCTCGTCCAGACGCGAGTCGCCTTCGAGACAATATTATCGCCGTTCGCACGCTCCATCAGTAACACTCACTTACATACCGCCTGGGAAATGATGGCGAGTCGTGGACAACGAGATCTCAAAATCGGCTGGATACTCTCGCCCCCTCGGATATATTTCAACGCACGAGAATCCAATAAAAAACACTTTGATCTCTACTGGGACACCATTTATTGTGATTACAGCTATCTCACACACTACAATGCGGAACTGCCGTTTGAAGAAGCAAGCTGGATTACGCCGCAGTCACGGGATCACGTTCACACCTCCACCGCGATTCGTCGCGAACGTTGCACGCGTCATCAGAAGCTGGGTCAAATCATTTTTCACAACCGTCAAACTATAATCGAATTGGACAATCATGATTATGAACTTTCAAATGTCGGTTCGGGTAAAAAGTTCTGTTTGAAACGAGCGTGTTTTCACGCGCTCGCTAAGGAATGGGATCCAATCGACGAGAGCGCGGGCTGCTTGTGTAAGAACGGTCGGTATTCGAACTGGTGTTCTTCGCCGGACGAGACCGAATTACAAAATATTTTAGTACCCTTTTTCGTAACGTACAATAATCGGACTTACGACATTGTCAATCATTTCAAAATGACACCGTCGCCTTCGTACGAGACGTGGCAGTATATACGAGAAACCACTCGATCTCGGTTGGCAAACACGTGCGGCAACAGAAAACGCGTAGCCGTCTTCAGGACTGTAAAGCGGGCCAGGAATCGAGTACACCACGTTATGATTCAAGATATTTTCGCCGAGTCCGTCCGCGTTGAAACGGACTGTGGTTTTGAAGAGTCGCCACCACCTCCACCGAAACGGAGGATAACTGAACTTTCTAGCGATTATCACGCTGCTCGCGCCGAGCGACTGACATTCGGCTCGACCTACTGGATGCACGCGGTCGAATCCGAATATTGGAGAAAAAGAGCCAAAGCCATGGGAGCCGTGCCGATATGGAAGTCCAATTACACGTCGCACATTCCGATCGAATATCCCGGATTATTGATGTGTTTGGAATATTCAAAACCAAAAAAACTGGGAACGGGCATATTTGGCAATTATTTGAAAACGGTTCTGACGCAAATCAAAGAAAAACTAATTGGAGTTATCTCGTACAATAACAACAACGTGCTACCGGAAACACACAGACTATGTTTCGGCGGTGTACCAGTAACATCCGCCAGTAGTCCAACCGACCATCTCCCGTATCCCCGGGCGTGCACTCTGAGGCTACCTTTTCTGAATCCGCCGGTATTGGAGCGGGCTAGAGCGAATTCGTTCAAACGGTCGGTTCTATACGAACACGCCATGCATATGATGGTTTCGGAAGGGGATACGGTATGGACAGGTGACGTGCTGTACACACCATCCAAGTTAGACTATGCGAATATAGCCAGGTGGAAGGCTACGCCGTTAAAACAGATAATTTTGAAACCCGGCGTATACAGATGGTCGCCGTTTCTTCTCGGCGTGGAATTCGGATTAGAAACGTGTAAAAAAGAAATGTCGAACGCTTGCCGAGAATGCAGCAGATGGTTATCCGCGTGCGAGCAATACTTCGATTTGACCAGAGGAGAAATGGCACCTCATTATTATTTGATCGATACCGCCCTTACGTCGCGCAAAAAAAAACGGAAAGTGTTTGAATGGACCCCACTCGGGTACGCGGAAGGAGAGAATTTCGACCGACTGATCCACGTGTGGGCAAGCGACAGGGAAGAGTTTATGAACAACGGAGTAGACGGAGCGTCGTTCAACTGGTGGAACAGTGTCGACGAGCATCTGGAATCGGTCAAGATGTGCTGGCCGGACACGAGGTTCCGAGGACCCGCCTATTGCGAAATCAAGACCATAAATTGGGGCGCTAAAAACAGCATCAATCTTCGTCATCAATTGTTCGGTAACGCGTCAAAAATCGTGTTGAAGAATCCAACCACCTTCTTCGAGCGGTCGTTGATCAGTGTCGAAATCTGTTCCGGAAGCGCAAAATCGGGCGGTTACACGTTACTGGAGAGACAACTTTGGAAGTCGTAGGCGCGGTCCTTCTGGACGTGCGCGGTGCAGATCGCCACTTGTACGAATGTTTTGGACACTCCAACGGAAACGACAACCCCTGTTTTCACGATGATACCGGCACGGACAGGGCGACGGATGAAAAATATCTCAGCGACGTACCGGCCGTTGGCGTTCACTTTTGCACCTTATCGTACGAGTTGGCTTTGTCGGCGTTGTCTCATCTCTGTACACACATTCGCACGCACGTTCCGTCGAATAATGTTCGCTTTGAGTGTCTAAGAAACGCATGGAATTTCACCCCGCACCAGTTCAACATTCGCCCGTCCGACGTCGTCTACGCTCATAGATGTTTCGCGAAAAGTCGGAAGGTCGTCAAATCAATCCCCAATCACCGATCAGATATCGACGTGTCGGTCAACCTGACCTGCAGGCCTCGAGATCGACGTTGGTACGCGAGAAAAGACGGAACGCCCGGTGATTATTTGTGAATTGACAATAGAAATTATTTTTTATAAACAAACTCTTATTTCTTTCCTTCTTCCCGTCCGATTCGCGCCGAAAAATTTTTCTTGGAAATCCTTCCCTCGTAATGGGAAAACGTTCTGTGTACGGCTTACTTGTCGCGGCCCGAAAATCTATCATTAGTATAATCACCAATCAGTATGCAGAACACGCGAGCGTCAATATCTCTGACCACGTGCAGAAACGGTGGTTTTATTGAGCTATTCCAAACGACGAGGAACCCAACATCCCTCTTATCGCCGCTCCTCTCGACGAATGCGTATACGGTTTTGCCGTGCGTGCGGCCTATTTTCTTTAAAGAGAACGGTTCACCGAGGCGCATTGCTTGGTGTATTGCTTCATATCGTTGTGGTTTACTGATATATGCACTAAAAAACATTTTTTTGCCTACAGTTCCCGTAGCAGCAAACCTGCGTACTCAGCCCTTATGTTATTCTTATAGAGAATAAGTAACGTGTTATCTCCCTTAATTATGAACATGAATTAATACAATTTTGTATGTGGCTTTACCTACTTGAGTTATATTGATATTTGTATAAAACCCCATTTTTCGTGTTCCTTCCTTCAGCAAACCTGCATACTCAGCCGCCATGGAGAATAATTAAAATGTCATATATCGTTTATTTATGAATGTATATTAATGAAACTTGGTATTTGGTTTTATGTGGTATTAAGATACATATATATATATATATATATATATATATATATAAGCATTGGAAATTCGCTGAGTACGCAGGTTTGCTGCTACGGGGGTATTTTTATTTACTTTATTGTAAAATCTAAATAAACAATTTTAATTAATAATTTTTAAAAACATATGATTATTAAAAATCTAATTAATTATTCTATATATATATATATATATCGATTGTTAAAACTTCAAGATTTTCATTCGATAGTATGGTAGCCCAGATAAGGAACTGCACTCCATTATGACAAACTTCCCTTTAACCTTTGGTCCCTCCACTTGCAGCGGCTGGGGGCGGAAACTCAGGGTTTGGTCCCCAACCTGAGAATGTATGGTCCCTGGCTGTTGTACATGGATACCCCATCCGTTGAGTTTGGCAGTTGGAGGGCAGAGCAGGTCCGCCTGTTTGAGCCTGATCACAGCTGTCACAGGAGCACAGGAGTTGGTACTCTGAAAGGCCAATTTGGCTGCCTGTCCCATCCCACCCTTTCCTTTCCTGCTATATCCTAACCTTCTGGTAACCTGCGCAAAATTCCCGCTAGTGGAAGATGTGCCTATAGCAGCTATGCTGCGCTTTCCTAATCCAGCAACAATGAATTCATAGAGAATATTCGGAATACGTTTCCATCTAACCCTGGAGGGGGAGGTGGAGCAATTAAAACTCTTAAAACCCTATGTGTATCTAGCAAATTAGATTCAAGTGATTGAGTTTATTTGGTCACAGGTCCTAGCTATGGCCAACAGGCCTGTTCACGCTTTTTTATGACTCGGCCAATGACTTTAATATATTTTTGGCACTGAATGGTTTTCGAGGAGAACCTGAGGGAAAAGTTGCCAATTATTATTATTATTAGACCTATTAATTTCCAGTTCCAAAATCAGGAGTTTAAACATACTGAAATATATTTGTTTTAAACCCATTGAATGTAAAAATACCCCCGTCGCAGCAAACGTGCATACTCAGCGAATTCCCAATGAATTATAACACATTAAGCCACTTAACAAAATTCATAAGAAATGTATTCACAAACAAGCGATATTTAAAATATTAATTATTCTCTATAACAATAACATTGGGGATGAGTACGCAGGTTTGCTGCAACGAGGCACACAAAATAATGGTTTTTTATGCAAATATCAATAGAACTCATCTTAGTGAAGTCACATACCAAGTTTCATCCATATACATTCATAAATAAGCGATATATAACATTTTAAGTATTTTCCATAAGAATAACATCGGGACCGAGTACCTAGGTTTGCTGCTACAGGAAACATTGGCGAAAAATTGTTTTTTTGTGCAAACAACAATAAACCACAACCAGATGAAGCCATATCCCAAATTTCGTCAGTTTATGTTCATAAATAAGCAAGATATACAATTTTTCTTTTTCTCCATAAGAATAACATTAGACAACGTACTGTGTTTAGCACTTTCAATATCTCAGTAACCAATTGACGTAGGGCAATGATCAAGATACCAAATTATTTGTTTTTTTATGCTGAATTCAATGGTGAAAATTAAAATTTGATTTAAATTAAAATTACATGTGAAATCCCCAAAAAACACATTTTTGGGGTACAAAACCCCCCAAAAACCCCCCTTCGGATGGTGCGATTCGTCTGGTTTTCGAACTCGTTCAAATAAATGGTACTTTACACGTTTGTACCAAATTTCATTAAGATCGGACCTTTTTACGAGAGTTATCGTGCTTACGGACACATATATATATAAATATATATATATAAATATATATATATATACATATATAAAAATTTGAACGAATGGTGTTTTTGGCATCTGGGGACCTCAAAATGAAAAGTTATCATGGTCTCGGGCTTAAGTCTTACCATGAGACCTACGGTAATAGCTTCTTCCCTATAGGGGAAATTCGCTAAAAGGTATTCAATGATTTATTTATATAACAGTATCTTATAAACTTAATAACTTAAATTTAAAAATTTTTAAATCATTAATATATGTTTGTTTGAATTTAAATACACAAGCTACTGAAATCACAGTATGAGAGGTTTAAAAGCAAAAACCAACATCTACATTAATGACAATTTGTCAGGAGGGCAATCTGTGTACAACGTAATTAGTTGAATAATGTAGTCGGTTGGGATTACGGAGTTTTGGACATCTTGATTGTTTATGAAAATCAATATTAACGACAGAAAATGCAAACAAATATAAACTGTAACCAGACTATTAAACTGACCGGTAGTTTAAAAAACTTTAATCCTATGTCATTAGGCGACAGTGGGGCTTATCTGGTACATTACATGTAATAAAGATAGTTTGCACGTATGATCGTTTAGTAAATCTGCCATCGAGTAATTTGTTCACAATGAAAAGAAACTACTCTAGGTCTACAACACTCTTGATTATCAATCACAGTCAGCCGTGTTACGGAGTTATACTGATAAATAAGTATAAGTATATATAAGTATCATAGCCGATTTCCAAAAAATCCCACTTTATCCCACGATCCCATTTTATCCCACAAGCAGTTAAAATATCCAATATATGAGATAAAAATCCCTCAAGTGAAACACAGATAAATCCCAGCTGACATTTTAAAGACAACCATAGTCAACAGCTTACTACGAAAACCAATTCAACTACTGAATATCAAACATTAAAATTAGTTTTAATAATTATTAATAATCCAAAATAAAATACAAATGCTGTGTTAAAACATCCCTTTTGTATCCCAAATGACTCCTTCAAAATTTCATTAAGAAATGTTTTATAGTTATGTAGTATTTTGATAACACACCCACACACGGCCACTGAAACTTCATCAATCCCAGTGATTCACTTCGTTCATCAATAACACAAATAATATCAAAACACAGAATAAACAGTTCCTTTGTCACAGATTTGTATCAGTCCATTAACTTTCTGGTGAATTAACTACTGATAAGTTGCAAACTAAAAGTATTTACTGATATACTGAGTACTTTAACTAAGCCTTCTCAAAATTTCCTCTCACCTACCCTCAACTGAAATACTACCTTAAACTAAGCATTCTATTGTCTATTTTGTACTTATGAATCAAAGAACAGAACATGAAGCTTTAAAGGTTATGGAACAATTTTCTTCATAAACTCTTCTACTTCTAGAACACATAACAGGTTGATTCATAAACAACTTCAGAGTCAAACGAGTTAAATGTAACGACGGCCCTCTCACAACACCTGAACTTAATAAATAGTCTCATTATTTGGATCAAACTAGTCAAAAATCAGAAAATTACTCAACATTAAAGCAAAATTACTCTGTAAACCTGAAATTCAATGCTTAGACCCATTCACTGGCGGTGAAAAATATTGCGAGGTAGACTTTGTCATTCATCACTTCAATTTCTAGCTCGTCATCCTGTTCTTTTACCTAATAATTGACACCTACTAATCCCAATAATTTATCATTATCACAATGTTAATATAAGGTCCCAGAATATTGCAGTCTCTTATAAAAATTTTCTTGATTTTGTCTTTCCGCAACACACTTGGAAAAAGAATTTTGAAATGTATCAAACGCTAGAATTGAAGCTAAAAGTCCACAGCCCTTCATGGCAGATTTACTCGAATATTAATTGAGTCAAATCATACAGACCTTTTCTCAAAGTTGGAATAGATTTTAAAGGTTCATTCTTAATTAAGAGTGAATGAAGAAAACCTCAGATCCACAAGTCTTACTTATGTCTCATAATATGTTTAACTACTAAACACCTGGAAGTTGTATCGGACCCCTCAACCGAAGCATTTCTTGCTGCATTCAACCATTTCATAACAAGAAGAGGTTTGTGTTCAGAAGTCTACAGAGACACAGAGCTAAAAGCACATTAAACAAACTTTACGAACTATTAAATAACTCTGAAGTTGCAACCAAACTTTAAAAGTTTGGAAAAGGGGATATATTGACATTGAAATCCACCATCCGTACCCCATTTCGGAGGTATTTGGGAGGCAGGAATCAAATCTGCCAATTCATTCTTACTTCTAGTTGTAAGAGATGAAATACATAAAAGATTTGTTTCTTCAATTAATTCAACCGCAAAGCATCACTGCATCAAACCGATAGTGTTCAAAACCATGTTTTTAATCCAACCACCATACAAAAAAGATTAATAATTTCAAATTTGCCAAATAACTTATATTATACTATCTGTTATCCGGCAGACGTTGTCATGCCTTTGGCTATTACCAACTAAAACCAATATCACCAAGATCACCTGTTCAAGTAAACATGTTATTAGCTTTTATGTAAACAACAATATATTTACATAAGGTTTATATGGGAACCCTTCTGGGTCTCTTGGGAGGAACCCAATTGAGTTAGGACAAAATGGATGGCTTAAAACCCTTCTTCGTGAAATTTTACATTATATATACCAAGTTTCATGGCAAACGGTCCAACGGTGTCCGAGCCCATAAACTTCAAATATAAATACAAACAAACAAACCAACATCATTTTTCATAAATATAGATAACACACAGTTAAAAATTATAGTTTTACTACTACACTCATGGCATTAGACCTGGAACATATCAGAGGTTCAAACTTAATGCTTTAATAAACTAACAGTAGTTGTTAAATTGCATTGGTAAAGAAAATGTTTAGATTTATGAAAAACATTTTTGTCACAGTGCTTCAAAAAAAGCTGTTTTCAACACATGCGTTGAGATGCTAAACTTGTTCTTTTTACTCATAGGATTAACAGCTGACGACCTCGACCGAAAAGAATCATTTTGAAGATGTTTTTCGTCCTAGGACTAAAACTTGTGTAACAGCGGTTTGTTTAGAGTAGCAATAAGGTCGATATGGAAGCAAACTTTTAATGGTTAAAGAAGTAAACAAAATTTAAGTTTTTGAGAAATGTTTATATTAATATTGATTGCAGTATGACAAAAAATATAGTTCATCACTAGGACCAAAAGTGGCTTTTTGATCCTTGCTCATTTCCCAGCCTCGGCCGTTAAACTTGAGCTCAGATTGAAAAGTGTCATTTTTGGTGCTAGTAAAATATACCATTTCTTGTAAACACAGCAATCAACCTAATCATTCTGTTTGTTTTGTTTATTTTTTTGGAATTAGGAGTTTTTAATAAATAATAAGATGTAATAGTATCAAAAATATTTACAATTCACTATTTATAACATTGAATCAATATACAAATTACTAAATTGCTTTGTTTAGTTTCTAACTTAACTTTCAAATTTTAAACATAAAAACTTGTATTACTGTACAATATTGTCATCACTTCCTTTTTTAGCTCCTACTTAAAGTAAAATCTAAAAAAATATTAATATCTATACGATACTCTTTATATATTTTGGCTTTTAATTTAAATAATTACTCTAACAAATAATCAAAACAAAAGATTATTAAGTTCAGTAAGTGCAAACGAGTATCTCTAGTGATCTAGTAAATCTGGGTGTCGACAAGAAGGCCAGTGGTGATTAATCCAAGCAGCAATTTCAGGCTGGGTGTCGACAAGTAGGGCAGGTTCTACTTTGCTGCAACAACAAATTACAAGTTAATTTATCAAATGGAAATATACATTCAATAGAGATTCTTCTGTAGATAATAAGAATTTAAGAGTTATGTGATGGCTGTCACACTGCCTATTGATTGGTCTCATTAATTAAATTACAATTTTTAAAATATAAAAGAAAACGTGAAGACAGTAACGGATACCCAGGAGTGACAAAGTCATCCCATGTCAAAGCTTTGGTCAGGGACCACTGGTCACCTATTTTCTGACTTGATGAAATGTTTAGATAATGATCTTATACAATTTGTATAGTGTACATAAAAAACAACTCAGCTCAAATGGTTTTTGTAGTATCCTTATCCTCAAATACAAACAATGCCTGTTTATTTGTTTGAACAATTTATTTTGGAATACAGTCGAACGATTTTGTAAAAACATAGAAATTCGGAGCTTTTGGAAGTAAAAAACCTATTAGTAAAAACCTCATTATGAGGAAAATTCATAATTTTGAAGTTGGAAAGAAGCTCAATGTAACAAAATTACATTTATGTAAGTAACATTTGTGGAGACCTAATACACACCATCTACAAAACCAACCACCTGAACCTTACTGCAGTGTATGCCCTTAAACATTATATTTTTGTAACCAGACACAGGGTACAGTGCTGCTTCCTAAAGACACTGTGTGCATATACGGTGTGTTCATATTTCATGCTCACCACTGGATCTCGTAAACTATAATAGTTACAGGGAAGGTTAAATTACCTAAGTATTGCATGATTAAAAACTAAATAAAATGGCACAAAGAAATCAAACATATTCCACCAAATTCGATCGCTAAACTCAAAAAACCATTTTTGACCAAAAACAAAAATTGCTTATAACTTTATTATTTCTCAGGATTAAACCACAATATCTCCAGGCCTTTTTTAATTTTTTATTTTTAAGGGTAATTATCCCCCCAAAAAATGCCAAAAAAAACAAGAAAAATCAATATTTTTCTCAAAAACGGCTCTAACGGTTTTCATTAAACTTTAGTGGTTTGTAGAGCTTTAGGATTCCAACAAAATTACAACACCTGCATTTCTGGAAAAATTCGGGTTCAGAAATTACAGGACTTAACACGTTCGCTACCGACTTCAAATTTGGACTTTCAATATAAACCGATGTCACGTATTTGTGACGCTCCGGTTTTTGCTATAGACCGACGTCACATAGCCCAACATCACGTATTTGTGACTCGAGCCTATTGTTACTAAATACGCTTTGGCTGCCTGTCAGTGTATTTGATCGTCTTTTTAACTACATATCGGGCTATAAGAATGTCTGTCACATATAAGGGTTGCTTGGTCTGAGCATGAGATGTTTCGTTTTGACTCCAGGGGTGTGTTAGCCAACCTGTTGTTTACATTACGTTGAACCACGTTTGAGATTCACGTGATTCTAACCCTCGTGTTATTCGTTTGTTTATGTTATAATAAACTGCTGTTGAGTGATGAATGAAGAAGGTAAAACACAAAAAGTAAGGAAGAGGAGAGATGTCATGACTTTAAGTGATATTGATCGTGTGATAGACGATGATTTTAGTGAGGGGACTTTATTTAGTTCTGAATAAACTTAAGTTGTTTAACTGAATAGTGTTTCTTTATTTTCTTAGCAATACAATTTGATACATTTTATCTTTGAGTCACACATGTGTGACAATCGGTCAGCAGTACAATTCATATCTATTTTCATCAGTAGAACAACGCTATATAGACCGACGTCACATATATGTGACGCATAATACAAATCTAATGAGTCAGATGTTGTTCATTGGTATTTTGAACCATAGTAACAGTTGAAACTTTCATCAAAAATTTGGTCTGGAGGTACTTTTTATATTTTGGCATTGGTCTATTCTGGAAGTATATAATTTACAGTTGGTACGCTATGAACACCCATGCGTTACACAAACGTGACGCTCGGTAGGGAACGTGTTAAAACATCCAAAATTCAGTTTTTTGGATTTTTCATAAAAAACATATATTTAAAAAAAAGATTACTATTCACCATTAAAAAGAGCTCAAAAAACTAAATAAATTAGTATTTTGAATTACTGTTTTACGATTGCATGTTGCAGAAAAAATTTAAATTATCATTTTGAGGTAAAAACAGTACGTTGTCCAATGTTATTCTTATGTGGAATAAAAAAATTACTATATATCTCTTATTTACGGATCAATTTCATTAAAACTTGATATGCATTAACTTAAGTTAGCATTGACAAACAGAGGAAGTTTGAAATATGTTGCCACTTAACCTTGTGGGGGGGATGAGGGGGCATTTTCCCTCTTTTAACCACTGAGTGTAGCAAAGGATACTGTAGTGTCTCCATAAAAGGGATTTGGGTGGATATTTTTGAAAACAACTTATTTAGAAGATTTTCTGTACATTCAACCGTACTTTATATTCTATATCTAGTAAAACAAAGTAATTTTTCTATTAAAGTTAGGCTAAAAGGGAAAGTATGTTGATGGATATGATGTACTGGCCCTAACATAAAAGTAGTAGATTTATGTTTTACAGCTGATTTACTGAAAACAGCTGATTCACAGAGAAATCAGCTTGTTTAAAAATGTAAGAAAATCATTAAGATTTACATATGTTTAGGGTACTTTGGTATTATACGGATGCCACCCTTATACAGCGCGCTGCGGCAGTTATGTTAGGATGGGTTATCATAAAAATGATAGTAGGACTTTCCTTGTTTCGTTACGAATCGAATGATACCTGATGAGTCATACTTCAGGCCGCCAAACCCCCTCCAAATAGGCCAAGGTCAGGTCGTTGACCGGAGCGTGCGCATCACCTGTCACCGCCTGTATCTGGGCCAGTGTCACGAGTGATTTATTGCCGTCCACTACGTTAAATTTGTTTTCATAATGAGTGACGTTCTTTTGGTGTGGGATTTACCTCGAAATGAAGAGGAAACCGTACGTATTTTTATGATAACCCATCCTAACATAACTGCCGCAGCGCGCTGTATATTTGGCGGAGTACATGTGGCGATCGGGTGTGGCTGCTAGCAGCGGCGACGCATTCAACCCGATCCTAGCGGACATCGCTGTCTTTTGGGAGGTACAACACAAAGACCGCTCATCAGAATGATGTAAAATTTGTACAGTAAGTCAATAAAAGTACGTTTTTTCGAATTATGTAGTTATCCTTTGTATCCGGTAAAAATTAACCTCCAAAAATAGTGGCATCCGTATAATACCAAAGTACCATTTTTAGTAACATGCTATTACAAAAACCTTATTTTATTACATTGTTAATCAGCTGGTTTCTCAGTGAACCAGCTGTTTTATGTAAATCAGCTGCAAAACAGATTTAATACTTTTATATTGGAGCCAGTACAACTTATCCAACAAATGGTTGCTAAAATAGGTTTTTGCGAATTTCCCCTAGGGAAGAGGACTGTTACCGTAGTCGGCATGGAAAGACCTAGGCCCGGGACCATGATAACTTTCATTTTTGAGGCCCCCAGATGCCAAAAACACCATTCTTCAATATATATATATATATATATATATATATATATATATATATATATATATAAAGATGTATCTTCATATTTTAACAAAGTACCCTTTTTTATTTTTTTTAAACATTTTATTTATATATTTATATGTCCATAGTCACAATAACATTCATAAAAATGGTCTGATCTTGATGAAATTTGGTATACACGTGTAGACAGTATCTATTTTCAGAGTTCGAGAACCAGACAAGTTGCTCTATTTTAAGGGTGGTTTTGTACCCCAAAAATGTTTTTGCTTTAATTTTTACATATATTTATTTTCAAACCCAAATTTTGGTTTACACCATTAAATTTAGCATTAAAAAAATTTTGGTATTTTGATCCACTCTACATCAATTGGTCACCGAGATATTGAAAGTGCTAAACACAGTACGTTGTCCAATGTTAATCTTATGGAGAATAAATAAAATTGTATATCTCGCTTATTACTGAACATATATTATTGAAACTTGGTGTGTCGCTTTAAGTGGTTGGGGTTTACTGATATTTGCATACAAAACCATTTTTTGTGGTCCCCATGGCAACAAACCTGCGTACTCAGCAGCTATAATGTTATTCTTATAAAGAATAAGAAACATGTGATATCTTGTTTGTTTATAAATATAAATTGGTAAAACTTAGGAGTGTTGCTTCATCTAGTGGGGATTCATTGGTATTTAAATAAAAATGTGATATCCGTTGACCTTGATGCAGCAAACCTGCATACTCAGTCCTAATGTTTTTCTTATGGAGAATAAATCAAATGTCACATCTCGCTTATTTATGAATATGCTTTGATGAAAGTTGGTAAGTGGCTTCATAAAATAATGAAGTACCATTTGAAATTTGCTGAGTATGTAGGTTTGCTGCAACGGGGGGTTTGTTGAATTATGGACTTATTTAATGAACAAAACACCACATTTGCAGCATTTTTGTAATCAGGGAAGACTTCTTTAAAATACAAATATAAAATCACTATACTTGCATTAAAGATTTCTGACTTGACCATTTTATATCAGAAACTGAGTGTATTGTTTAGGGATGGTTGAATAAGATCCAAGTGTCAAAAATTCAGTCTCAAGAGGTCAGGGCCAGAAAGTCCAAAACTACAGTCTCAACAGTAAGAATTTTGAGTGTAGCCTACTTAGTACAAAGTTTTGTAAAAGACTGTCTTGGACCATTTGAGAAAAGTAAAATTAAATATAAATTAGAGTGTCAAAAGGTCCAGGAAGGAATTTGTTGTCAGGGGAATCAGTTTCACTCATTGCATTCATCCTTAGAAGTTGCTTATGACTTTCTGAGGGGGTATAATTATAATGGACGGATACCATCAATCAAACATACAATATAAAGTCTTTCAAACAACTGTGTAATTTAAGCGTTATTCAAATTAAAAATAAAACATTAATTTTGAATAAAATACTCCACCAAAATTTAATGTAGGACTATTTAATTAACACAATCAACTAAAATCTGGTAAAACACGACGAATGTCCCAAACTTTCCTTAAATTAAAACTTGACATAATTTGCTAAAATATAAATAATTATACGGCCGGTTGAATAAAGTCATGTTGATTTCAAACAAAGTTTAATAACCTTCGATTTTGGGGCATATTGTGATTATTAGTAGAATAGGAAATCAAACAAATTGATTCACATGACTAAATATTAATTGGTATTTATTTACTAATAACTATCAGTAGAAACAGCAAATATCTGTGCGGAAAATTAATGGTTAAATGTGGATATTCCACATTTTTTTTAATATATCCATATTTATTATAAATTTAGCAAAAAACATACAAAAATTAAACCCACAAACAAAATGAAAGCGAATAAAATATCCAACAAACACGTTCTTTGTATTTTGATGTAGGATTAACGGTTTAACAGTCATAGGCTTTACAATCAGTATAAATTAATAACAACAAGACTCTTTGGTAGTTTCCCTTATACTCTAGGTAAAATAAGATAAGGGTCAAGCCAAATGAAAGCACCCAATTTCAAATTAAAGTATTGCTGATAGATTTGATTTGTTTGTAATATATTTAGAATAAGTCTTATGACACCTATAGAGTCACTATTGGTGGTTATTTAATTTTTTTCATGTCCTATATTTTTTCAGACGGCCATTTTGCTTAGGTAAAACAGTCATTTTTGCATTTTGAAGAGGTTTACGGAACTTGAAATATTTTCCTTAATTACAGAGATATCAAAATGAAATAAAAAATAAGGATAGTAAAAAAAAGAGTAGGCCTAAACACCTCTCATACTTCAAACTTTTTCTACATGTACTCTAGTATGAAGCCTACAGGCACACAAAAGCTTTAAAGTGAGTCTTAGTATTGTTAAAGAATTACGATGCTTTAAAGTTGGCGTTTTGTTTTGTTTTAACTTTCGTTTTCAACAATTTTTTAAAGCTATTTCTTTAAATGTAAGCTTAAACATTATAGGGATATAAAATGTAGGGTCTTTATGAATATTATTCTGGTTTTTATTTCATTTTAATATATCTGTAACTGTGGAAAATATTCAAAATTCTATAAATCTCTTCAAAATACAAAATTGGCTCTTTTGTCTAAACAAAATGGCCGTCCAAAAATATATAGGACATGAAAAAAATGAAATAACCCCCAATAGTGACTCTACAGGTGTCATAAGACTTATTCCCAAAATATTGCAGAAAATTCAAATCCATCAGCAATTACCCTTGGATGACCTGAAATGGATTGATCCATAAACAGATCGTCAACCTGGGCAAAATCACAAAAGAAGCATTTTGTAGAGTTTTTAATACGAAATTACTCTGTAAAGTACCCAAAATCGCACAAAACCAGGCAATGGGAACACATTGAAAATTCAATTAAAAACGGTGGCTGAGTATATGTATGTCCGGCACTTTCAATAATCCGGCATCGGTCTAAAGATTCTAAAAAATGTTTTGTGCACTGTATGAACGTTCGGCAGAGTTCGGGCGCGATCGCCGAGTTCGCGGGCAATCGGCAGGAGTAACTGTACTGTAAAATTAAGATATAATAATGTAAATCTATTTTCTTTGGTGAAATGTTTGTTTTTTACATTTTCCATAACTGCTGAAATCAGAGAAATCTCAATAAATAATGAACCAGTGATAGCCATTTGACTTTTTGACTATTTTCAGTGTTATTTCCGTTATTCTCGCAATAACGGCTATTTCTTGACGGCGCTCAGTAATCCGGCAATGCCAAAGTCCCTAACATGCCGGATTAGCGAGCTTATACTGTAGTAGGTATTAAAACCCTAATTCTGTTACTTATTAATGATTTTTGGCAAATAATGTGTGCATGAAAGAAGGCAAATTGCTTCAAATCTTTTGCATTTACAATATTATTTTTTCGGTTAAGTAACTACAGTCCAGGCAAATGGGAGTTTTACCAGGAAAGTTTTGCGTAAGTTTTGTTTTTTGCTATTTCTTATGTATTTGTAGGTGCTGAATCCGAATTTAAATTTTGCATAAAGATATCTCTGCCGCTAAAGCCGCCATTTTGAAAAAATCTTAAAAAATAGGCAATAATCCAGTTTTGTTAAAATGTCTCGTTAAACGTTTGTTTTAGAGCCTAATGTGTCCGATACTATATTTAAGACGACAACATAACAAACAACTTTGGTCCTACATTTTGTGGTGCGATGAGTAATAACGCCGCTAGAGCGCGCCATGTTTTGTTATAAATTTCATATGTTGCACTACACCCGTGCGCCTCAAGTTTCTTTTGCAAATTACGTGGTTCTGCGTCGGTTTACGAATAAAATGCTAATGGGTCAACATCACCAAATGAGATAACTTCAGTCTCGCATGAAATTTCCATAAAATAAAAAATATTCACTCACAATTGTTGTTGTTTTATTTTAAATAACCTTTATCTCTCCTTAAAAACTAAGTTTCAATACCTATAAATTAATAATATCATGAAAAAACTAGGTTATATGTGTTTATTTACCTTTCCGGTCACTGTCGCCTACAGTAGTGTCGGCTGTTTCACTTAAAATAAAACTCACTAAAGGACGTAATAATTCACCAGACACAAATTAAATCATTCACCTGTTGCTTCTTAAAAGAACAGTAAACAGCTGAGTATTAAAAGCAGACGTTGAGAAAGATATTTTTCACTAAAAGCTATCGTCTGCAAACAGTACCGGGGGAGTGAGAAGTAAAAGAACTGAAGTGGAAATTCAGGAATCCTTGAAAAAAAAAGCCCGCGAACTCGGCTCTCTAGTTGTGGGAGAGTCTTGTGTAGTTGTGGGTTCAATGTTATTGTGAAGAAAAATAAGATATTGTTAAATTTTGAAGCCAAACCAGGTACGATAATCATGGTATTTTTATTCATTACCATTAGGGTCACTCTGATATATGACAATTATGCACATAATAACTTGTAATAAAGTAACTGTTCACGATTTCAATCAGATGCTAATCCTAACCTCCAAATACAAATGTAATATTGTATCAACGAGGTGATTTATATCTAGAAACAGCGCCGAAATTATGTCCGGTCACACTCCGTCCTGTCACGTGACCGGTCAGGAATTTCAGTGACCGGAATGAAAAAAAGTGACCGTAATGGAAATAAAACAATAGAAAGCTAAATTTAAACCTATAATACTTGTATATTAACAAAACAAAGGATACTTTATTATTTTACTTTACATCAAATAAAATTCAGACTAAATAAAAATGTATAATGCACTATTTTTAAAGGTGTTTAAAAGTTGATTCCTGGGATTTTCTGTCATCAGTATATAGCGACCCTAACCAATAATCAATGCTCATCTATTTTTGGAATATACACTCAACTAAAACTAAAAGCGTATTTAGGTTTTGTTTTTTGCACAATAATTAATTGTACCCATTATTTATAATTTGTACCTACCTTCGTCATGGTATCAACAATAATAATTATTCACTCTATCCAGGTACGGTAATATATTATGAGTAAAGTAGTTACAAAATTATGATTGTATACAATAAAAAGTAGGTAATAAGGTACAATAAAATCTTGTAACAGATTTACGATTTTAAAACCCAATGTTGCAGCCATGTTATTGTTTTCAGCGCGCAGCTTCAGTTATGGCTCCATCAAAAAAATTATCTGCTAAAGAAAAGCACGAAAAACAAAAGGAGTTAGCAAGAGAAAAACAAAGAAAGAGACGTGCAAAACTCACTGCTGAAGAACTAGAAAAAAAAGACAATATGACAGAATCAGATACATCAAAGAAAAAGAACAGAAGAAGAAGAAGTCGATAAAAGAGATGTCAGAGAGAGAGCAGCGAAAAATTCGAAAGCTTTAGAAGGAACAATATAAGAAAAAAAAGAAAAAAGGCATCAGTTTCTGCGGCATTGGCTAATACACCGCCAGTTTCTCCAAATCCCGATAATCTTGTTGAAGTCCGGCGTGAATCAAGTCAAAAAAAGCGTGGAAGAAAGGCCGTCAGGAGAGATAGGAGTAAAGCAAATAGAACTGTTCATAAACAAATGAAACGCATAGAAGAACTGGAACGAAGAGTAAGAAAGTACAAGAAAAGATTAGAACGGCAAAAACAAAAATTGAATCCGACTACATCACCATCTCCGAGAAAACAGGTGAAAAACCTTGTTGGAAGAAGTATTGTATCGCCTAAAATAAAAAAAACAACTGTTTTTAGGCTTAACACTTCAAAAGCAATTGGAAAAAAGGCAGAAAAGGTGACAGGCCAAAAAAAGAAAGGACAACAGTTCAGAAAAGTTATTGGCAATGAAGTATTAAAAAATACCGAGTGCAGAAATATTTCAGAAAGATACTTCCTTACAGATCAAACAAGATGATACAAGAAAATCCATCAGAATATAATAGAAAAAAAAGATCAGCTATTAGAGATGCTATGCAAAAGAGCTACATGCCTTTTATGAAGACGACTCAAGTGAGTAAGGTTTGCCCTGGGAAGAGAGACGTAGTTAAGAGGGGTACAACAATTAAACAAAGACGTGTACTGCTAGATACTTTAATTAATCTTAATACAAGGTTTCAGGAAGAAATGAAGTGTCAAATTTCATTAACATCTTTCAGCAGGTCCAGACCATTTTGGGTTACATTACCCAAACGGTGCGATCGAGAAACATTTGGCTGTATCAAGCACGACAACTTCGGTTTGTTGGTGGAGGCACTCAGAGGAATAAAGGTTATCAAACAGAAGAACAGTACTGAAGTTGTGAGGTCCGTGACTTGTGCTGAAAAGAATAAGTCTTGCATGCTTAGTGAGTGTAAAGACTGCAAATACAAAAAAATCCAATTCTCATTCGACAGTGACTTCCAAATAAAATACTGGAAATGGATGAATATAAAAGAGGTGAAACTAATAAAGAAGAAAAAGAAGGTAGTAAAGAAAACCGCTAAAGTTAAAATGGTTAAACGAGTAACAGAAGTTATCGAAATTTTCAAGAAAGAGTTAATTGATTTTAAAAGACAGGTATTTTGCCCATCACCAAACATGCAAGCTGAATGGAGTACTGAAAAAGCTAAAATGTAATGAATTAGTTTTCAGAATTGACTTTGCAGAAAATTATGTTGGAAAATACGGAAAAGAGGTCCAGTCTGTGCATTTTGGTGCCGCTAAGCATCAAATATCGATGCATACTGGAGTACGTTACTCAAAATATGACAACCAGACACAAACAAGCTGTTTCTGCACAGTGAGCAACAATTTAGACCACCAGGCGCACGCTGTTTGGGCCCATCTTCAGCCGATTTTAGAAAGATCTGCAAAACAATTCCGAATGTTGACACAATACATTTTTTTTCAGATTCGCCATCCAGCCAATATAGAAACCGAACAAACATTCATTTCTTTAAGGCCATTGTTCCATAAATTTTTCCAAAGTTAAAATCGATGTCGTGGAACTTTTCGGAGGCCGGGCACGGCAAAGGGACCATGGATGGCGTTGGTGGCATGCTCAAAAGAGAGGCTGACCGAGCAGTGTCATATGGAAAAGACATAATCAACGCAGCTGGATTTGTAAAGGCCCTATCAAGTGTGGACGTTTTTTTGTTAGAAGTAAGTTCTAAGAGCATTGAGAACATGAAGAAACTGCTAGGCTGGACTATAATTCCTTCAATTTATGGGATCACTAAAGCCCACCAAATCACATTTTCTAAAGGGGGACCAATGTATGAAAACTTGTTGACTTGTTTCAAGTGCCTGTTAAACGACACCTGCAAACATTACAACCTGTTTCAAGTTTTCCCTGAAAAAAAGAAAAAAAGTATTTTGAGGGTGGAGGAAGTATTTTCTTCAGATGATGAAGACATGAATCCTGTCAATCAGCAAGAATGGGCAATGTAATGACGGTGAAGACATGGACCCTGCCAATCTTCAAGAATATGGGCCTTCAAATGACAAGTGTGAAGACATCTTCAAAGAATCAAATGTGAAAGTTGACATAGGATCTTTTGTGGTAATTCAAATTAATCCTATGAACGCTAGCACATCAAGTGGACATATTTTCGTGGCGATCTGCCAAAGCCAGGTTGTTGGCGACGAATTTGAAGTTATGTTCATGAAATCCGAGAGGGATGATAAGACTTTTTTCCCTGACGACAATGACGTTTCATATGTTAACCTCGACCAGGTTGTAATGATTTTGCCTAACCCGAAGATGGTAGTTCGAGGAAATAGGGTTTTTTACAAATTTGAAACAGAACCACTTAATGGTTGTTAATTAGAATTGTATGGGGTTATTTCCCATATTTCATAAGCAAGTGTGACATTTCACTACTACACATTTTAATGTCCATCTCTGTAATTTTAGTTTTAAATATTTAGATGTATGTTTTTTCTTTGCTATGTAGCAGTCGTTTTTTAACATAGTTTAACAGAGAACTGCCTTTAACTTTAGTATTAGTTTGAAACACAGTAACAGGTAAAGCATTTAATTTGTGTATGACAAATTATCAATCATATTTGTACGTGTTTTATATTAAGATAAACATAATTATTTGTAGAATTAAGCAATTTTCATTAATATTCTTGGGTGTTGATATTGTTATTTCCATAACGATTTTTTTTGTAATTTCCAAAAATATATAAAATATACATCTTTTTCAGGATTTTTTTACCAATGTTTGATCTAAATGTTGTAAACGTGTTTTTAAGGACTAAATTAATTTCTGAAACGGTTCCGTAGTCGGCAAAAGCACAGTAATCAATACAGTTTCAGTCCGGTCACGTCCGTGTCAGTCCGGTCACGTCCATTTCAGTCCGGTAACGCCGACAAAATCTATTATTTGTCAAACTTATGAAAGTTGAAAGTAATATATTTTATATGCAATTCACTGCATACAGTTTCTAATTGGAATAACTGGCCATTTCAATCTAAATTATTATCTTTTTTACAACTTTTCAGGAACTTTTCAATGAAATTATATTAAAATACTCTACAAATAAGAAGTTTTGGTATAATTATTGAAACTTAAAGTCAAATTTAAAAGTTGAAAATACTTGTATATCGTCATTAGATGTTTATAAAACTTGCCTCTATCATGTTTTATCCTCTTTTCATCTTAAAGTTTTTTTTTTTCAATCAATTTGAGTGTGACCGGAAAGTAAAATTTTAGTGACTTCATTCACAAAAAAGGAGTTTAAAAATTGAAAAAATAAATAATTAGCTCTGCTGGTTATATGGGTGCTTATGTAACATCATTATCTATCACATACTGCAAGATCTATATTTTTATAAAGTGTAAAGTATTTTTGCAAAAGTATCCAGAAATTGCACTATTTGGTGACTTTAACCAAAATGATCGATATTAAAGTAGACAAAATAAGTTATAACATTAGTCTTGTTGCGTTAGTATTGAACAATTATTTACGGTTTAGTATACAATTTAATTAGTAAGGGCAAGGCGTCAAGATTAGATTCAGATTAATTTAGGGCAAGGCGTCAAGATTGGATTCAGATTAATTTATCCCGTCTTATAAATTTATAAAAGGACTTATGTCCACATGGCTTTATGTCTAGTTTATATTGTATTATTATGTTTATGTTCTTTAAAATGCTTTTGTGTTTTTTTTGGGGTCTAAAGTTTTATTCAATCAGGTAATTTAGAACACAATGTTTAATCTTTATTTATATTTTTTTAACAGTTAAAAATATTCCTGTTGCCATAAACCTGCATACTAAGCGAATTTAAATTACAAATGTATACCTCACTACTCCTAAAAGCATCTTACTAAGTTTTATCAAAACCATTTGATGATTACCAAAATGTATATTATTCTTAAATAAATTAGATATAACATTAATAGTATTCCCCATAAGAATATTATTGGACAAATTTACGAAGGTTGTGTGCAACTGGGACTGAAAATGAAGGATTACTGTACTTAACAGCTGCTACTACTGAACAACTAGAAGGCTGAAACTTGGACCACTTACAGAAAATTAAACGTACAAAAGATAATTTTAAAACCCTAAATATTAACTAATGATCAGCTATAACTATTTAAAATTTACTTTATGTTTCAGCTTTACTTATGCTTTAACATGTACTAGCGATCGCCCAGAGCTCGAAACTCGACCAAAATTAATTGTATGTAAAACCCAAAGCTCCACATACGAATAATGGCTGTTTGTGTGAATGTTTTACCACATCCTGCATGAGCATAATGCATTTAAACCAGTGTCCTTATTCTGAACTTTACGAATAACCACTCTTTTTCTCTTTCTCCCTCTCACCCTCCTTCACCCTCTCCCCCCTCACACCCGGGTTTAATCTTTTTAATGTGGAGTTAAAAAGGATAATAGAAGGGTGTTACTATTCTAGTAGTCAGTTGTATTTTCGTCTTTAATTTACTATCGGACACATTAGGCTCTAAAACCAACGTTTAACGAGATATTTTAACAAAACTGGATTTTGTCCTATTTTTTATGATTTTTTCAAAATGGAGGCTTTAGCGGCAGAGATATCTTTATGCAAAGTTTAAATTCGGATTCAGCTCCTAAAAGTACGGTACATTAGAAAAAGCAAAAAACAAAACTTCTGCGAATCTTTCCAGGTAGACTTTATTTTACCAATTGCCTGGACTACCAGCATACTAAAATTAAATACCATGAATACCTCTACAAAACAATTACATTCTTTATAGGCCAAACAAAACATATGTACTCATTCGATCTTAAAGCTTACCTAAAATGAATAAGATTAACCTTACCTAGATAAAGCTTATAGAATTTAATAAAGAAACAATCTTCTTCGAGCTAAAAAAAATACCTGTTTCACTGCTTGTAACAGTGTATACATTGGCTTTCTATCACATGGTTCCACTTATATAAATTATTTTTTAATTTGCTTAATCGAACGCTGCACGTTTAAATATTGGTCCTACGAGCACCGGATAACAAAATGCAGAGCGATTCGGTTTTCAAAATGCAATTCTCCAAAGGATTACGTGTGTTCAGTGAGTGATGATGGCAGTGAAATAAATTTATTGCTACATCAATTCGTGATTTCGGAGAGTTGTTGGTCTGACACAGTGCTGCTGCAACCCCTCGCATAGAACAATACAAACTGCTCTTCCTCCAACCTTCAATTTGCTACAGAGCCCAGCCGTTGTTATCTTGCGCCAGTTTGCCTTGAAAGAGAACTCCCTTGCTCAACTTGGCGGGAACTCCACTGAGCTGGCCACCCGTCATCGCTCCTTTCGCTCATCAAGCCAAGCCATCAATTTACGATTTATGACCTTCCCCGTGCTCTTTGGATCTCTCTTCATTCTTGACGGAGCTATTTTGGGGTGAGTGACCGCCTTTCATAACAAACACCTCCTGTCTGTGCATATTCCTTTCCTACCTTCGACTCGTTTTCTATAATTCCTTTGTATTTGCCTTATTACCTAGCATCGATTTAATTCACAACTTTCTTTTTTTCCACTTTTCCGTTAAAGTCATCAGTTTATTCTTTGCCTCAGCATTTGCATTGGCATCTGAAGCCGAAAAAGACAACAAGAGGTTAATAAAAAAAGGGGTCAAATCAAGATAAATATAACCAAGTACATTATACATTTCCCTTTTTCAGGCTCAAAAAGGATCAGAAAATTCCCAGATGTAAAATTAATGCATGTAAAAAGATTGAGATTAATGAGGTGAAATGTTTAAGCCCTCCCTCATAATTCTAGCAAAAATATTTACCAAGTTATTTAAGAAAATGTATATTGATTAAATGTGAGGTGGAAAGCGAAAAGGGACCTCTTGTCGGCAAAGTAAAATTTTCAGTACAGCTAAATACAGCAATTTCGGTCCAAATCATCGATTTTCGGTTTTTTATCGATTATTATTCGATATTTTGAGTAGAAAAGGCGTGTATCGGTTAAAAAGTCGAATCAAAGCTTAAACAAGTCGATATAAATCATTTTGTTAGTCACTGCATGCCCTGAGAAAAGGTACCTCTTGTCGCTTATGGGAAAATAACATGGCCGACAAGAGGTCCCTTTTCCACAACACACTTCGTAAAGAAACATTGGTTCAAAAAGTAGTCTCTCCTGAATTCTAGCGGACACTTAGAGAACTAGGACGAAGTTCTAGTAAAAGCAGAACATCGTCTGATTATTTTAATACGGCCCCGACAAGAGGTACCTTTTCTATAACCGAGGTCCCACTTGTCTTTTCAATGGTCAACGTTCAAACTATCGATATTATTTTCTAATTAGGATGTTAATTATACTTCATTTTGACTATATTAAACTAATTATTGGATAAAACACTTAAACAACAATGTGGCAGCAGTAAATGTTCAGCCTTGAAAAGGTATCTCTTGTCGTTATGGAGATATAACACGGGGCCGACAAGAGGTCCCTTTTCAGAAAATACCCTTGTGTACTACATGTTGCAATAAACACAGTATAAGCCTAAATTCTAGCGTTAGTTAAGGAAACTACTAGTGTTCTTCCTAAAGAGGACATTATAAGCTTTGCATTGATACCAAAAGCATCGCTTAAATATGAAAAATATAGATTCTGAGTTTATTTAAACTTTTTGAGGGCGTTTTCCTGAAAATGCCCTTCACCCTTCGAGAAAGTTCAAACGTCCATAACTCAAACAAAAAAAATCGTAGAGACATGAAATTTGCACCAAACTGTTAGGAATTTTAAGGTGATAATAAAAATATCAATAACTCAAAATCGGAAATTGCCGACAAGAGGTCCCTTTTCGCTTTCCACCTCACAAATACAGTATGTAGTCCAATGGGGATTTTACATTAGAAAAGCCTGTTATTGATATGTTGGTGTAGTTTCATCATTCTCAGTATTCCCACGCCTATTTTCAATCCTGACTGGACCTTCTCCTAACTATAATGCGAAACATTGTTATCCCAGCATTGCAATTAAATATAACAGGAGCATCAGATCAGCCAAAAAAAATTAATGTTTTCAGATTTACATATAAGTATATTTTTTAACACCGTTATTGATTTGTTAAAGTTTTTTGTATGGAAATTGACTTCCCTCAGTGTGCTGTGTGTGAACTAGTTTTTTTATGTAAGCAGGCTAATAATCTGCAATGTAAAATATATTACTACTGATATTTACATATATTTATCAGTAGATTAAGACTAACTGAAACAGCATCAATGGTGTTACAACCCCTTAGGCAAAATCTGCGCATGAAAGTAGTGAATGAAACTCCATTGTCATCTCCTAGACCTTTTGACACAGCACAGCAGTTTGGACTTTCTGACACTTGTTGTTATATTTGATTTTCCTTTCTTGAAAGGTCCTGGACAGTCTCTTACAAAAGTTAACTTCTTGATTAGTAAAAGGACTTCTTAATGGAACTGTATTCCTGGACTTTCTGTCACTTGGACTTTTTTCAACACTCCCATTATTTAATTTTAAGCTAAATATTCAAATTCTACATACAATTTCACGCAACTTTGATCTGACATTTTTTTGTATCTTGAAAATAAGAAATTTACGAGCAATTTTATTTGTTGTCAAAAAAGATTTTTTGAGCGTAGCAAACGAGTTAGGGGGAATATTTTTGATTTCTTTGAGCCATTTTATTTAGTTTATAACTATGCACTAATTTTCTCATATAACCTTTCTTGTAACTATTATGGTTTACGAGATCCCAATGATGAGCATAACAAAATTAACACACTGTACGCACTTGGAATGACCTTTTCTTTAATAATCTTGAATGTTTATAAAATAACAATTTTTACATTACAACTCAACTGAAAAAAAAAAAAAATAGCATTATTACCAGTGAGTTTGGGTCAATACTGGCAAAGCATGAACGGAAAGTACCAAAGCGGAAACAGAGTGATCGATCTGTGAATTATTAAACAAAAAGTACAAAACTCACACTACATTCCAAATACTGCTAACCTTATACTGAGCTATATGATAATGCACAGTAGCATGGGGCATTCAGCTTGTGGATACGATCACCATGGGTCAGTAGACCCACCCGCAGCGATGTATTACAAAATTTGTTTGAAACTTGATAATTTGTTACACTTGTCATTGTATGTCTTACCCGAAACCACTTTGTTATACAATCATCATGGAAAATATGTTCACACGGAAGATTTCTGACTGCCAGTTGCGTCAAAGATTCTTTGCATATAGCACATTCTGCCTTTCCCCGCCGCTTACGACGACGTGAGCTGCTGTAATAAGAAAATAACATTATCAGTTAATGAGAACAAAATTAAGCAACAGATAAGAGTATCTTATAGGTAAATCTAAAAAAAAACACAAGGTCAAAACAAATATTTGTACTTTTAGATTAGAAAATCGGAGCTTTTTATATTTTTTTATCAACACAGTTTTTTGATACCTAATGAAATCATCCTAATATTGTTCTCACACTACATTGTCTAACAATTGGTGATATAGTTTTTTTGCATGTACCCGGTATCCTTGATGTTTTCAATCATTTATTATGTTGTAACACATTTGTTGATGTTTAAATATTTATTGTTCAGATATAAATTCAGCATGCCAAGCACTGAACTCTTGAGAATATACTCTAGACAATTGACAAATGGAATTTTTAAGCGAATTTCCCCTATAGGGAAGAAGCTATTACCGTAGGTCTCATGGTAAGACTTAAGCCCAAGACCATGATAACTTTTTGGTTTGAGGTCCCCAGATGCCAAAAACACTTTTCGTTCAAATTTTTATATATGTATATATAAATATATATATATATTTATATTTATATATATATGTATATATATATATATCTATATATGTGTCCGTTAACACGACAACTTGAGTACAAAACGTCTGATTTTGATGAAATTCGGCTCAAATGTGTAAAATGACATTCATGACTTTAAGTTCGAAAACCAGAAAAATCGGACCATGGGAAGGGGGGTTTATGGGGGTTTTAAATTTTCCAAAAATCAGTTTTTTGCATTTTTCACCCTACAATTTTTAAAAAACTTAATTTTGGTTTTGACCATATAATAGAGCTTAAAAAACAAATAATTTAATATTTTGAATTATTAACTTAGGTTAAGTGGTTGCGGAGAAAATCCAAAAAAACCTGGTCATAAACTCTCCCATGTTAATCTTATGGGAAAAAGGTTTTTGGCTTTCCTCAGTTTATTTTAATGTCAACTTCACATTTGCTTTTACCAATCTGTTCAGTTCCCCTAAAAAATCATTTTGTTGTTTAAATTGTGATTCTACACCCAACCGTTGCAGAGATATTCAAAGTGCTAAACACAGTACGTTGTCCAATGTTACCCTTATGGAGAATAAATAAAAATTGATATCTCGATTATTTATGAATGTATGTTGATGAAACTTGGTTGTACTTGTTGTGTTGGTACGTAGTACTGGTATATTGATATTTGCACAAAAAATTGATTTTTTGTTGATTATTCCCGTAGCAGCAAACCTGCGTACTCAGCCCCCATGTTATTCTTATGGAGAATAACTAGAATGTTATATAGCGCTTATTTATGATTGAATATTGATGAAACTTAGTATGTGACTTCGCCTAGTTAAATTCTATATTTTTAGCGAATTTCCCCTATAGGGAAGAAGCTATTACCGTAGTCGGCATGGTAAGACCTAGGCCCGGGACCATGATAACTTTTCGTTTTGAGGTCCCCAGACCCCAAAAACACCATTCGTTCGAAACTGTATATATATATACCTGTGTACTCAGCCCCATGTTATTCTTATGGAGAATAAGTAACGTGTTATCTCCCTTAATTATGAAAATAAATTAATGAAATTTGGTACGTGGCTTTACCTAAATGAGTTATATTGATATCTGTATAAAACCCCATTTTTTGTTTTCCTTCCTTCAGCAAACCTGCATACTCAGCCGCCATGTTATTCTTATGGAGAATAATTAAAATGTCATAAATCGTTTATTTTTGAATGTATATTGATGAAACTTGGTATGTGGCTTTATGTGGTATTAAGATACATATATATGCATTGGAAATTCGCTGAGTATGCAGGTTTGCTGCTACGGGGGTATTTTTTAGTTTTATATTTGCATAAAAACCAATTGTTTCTGTTCCTTGTTCTTGTTTCTTGTTGTTGTTGTTTTTTGCATTTTGTTGAATAAGCAATATATACAATTTTAATTATTCCCCATAAGAATAACATTGGGGCTGAGTACACAGGTTTGCTGCTACAAGAGCCTTTGACAAAAAATTGTTTTTTTTGATCAAATACCAATGCACCACAACTAGATGAAGCCGTATACCAAGTTTCATCAGTATACGTTCATAAATAAGCGAGATATAAAATTTTTCTTTTCCTCCACAAGAATAAAATTAGACAACGTACTGTGTTTAGCACTTTCAATATCTCGGTAACCAATTGACGTAGAGGAATGATCAAAATACCAAATTATGTGTTTTTTAAGCTGAAGGCAATGGTAAAAACTAAAATTTGACTATTTCCAAAATTGAATGTAAAAAATTCAAAAAACCCATTTTTGGGGTACAAAACCCCCCCAAAAAACCCCTTCGGATAAAGCGATCTAGCTGGTTTTCGAACTTAAAGTCATATATGTTGCTTTACACGTTTAAACCAAATTTCATCAAAATCGGATAATTTTTATGAGAGTTATTGTGCTCACGGATACACACACACACACACACATATATATATATATATATATATCTATATATATTATAGATATATATAGATATATATATCTACAGTTTCGAACGAATGGTGTTTTTGGGGTCTGGGGACCTCAAAACGAAAAACTATCATGGTTCCGGGCCTAGGTCTTACCGTGCCGACTATGGTAATAGCTTCTTCCCTATAGGGGAAATTCGCTAAAAAAGAGAAATCTGAAAAACAACATGAAAATAGAAAAATTCCAGGAAAGATAATAAAATTCCAGGACAGAAAGTAAAATTCCAGGACAGAAAGCAAAATTCAAGGACAATTCCAGGTTTTCCAGGACGCGTGGGAACCCTGGCAAGCCTCAGTCCACAGTCTACTAATTGTCTCGGCCTTGACGGGCATCACGCTTCAAAGAGAGACAGAAATACACCAGTGGCTCCAACGTCTGACTTGTCAGTCTGATTCGTTTCGCTTCGGCCATCTCTGAGAGCGTCGTTCGGAATGGCAGCGTAGCCTTTGGAATTATTCATTTATCTCCGGCTATTCGTAAGCGCGGTGCCTGACAGGGCCGAGATATAAGTCAATCTATTCGTTCTCACTGTCCGTCAGTTGCCTAATGCCATTGACTCAATGCTAATGCCTACCAGCTGTAGCTGTGAAACCTTAGGTTGCTCGTGCATCTGTTTGCCACTTGAAATTGTTATTGTCGACTACAGTTATTATTACTGTGACACCTAATGTTTATTTTAACATTATCTAGTGTGAAACGTGAAACAAGTGTGGGGGGGAGCAGTGTTAATTTTGCACAGGGGCGGCAATCATCTAAATCCGGCCCTGCACCAGGTAAATGAATATTATCAACAACAACAAACTTGTATTAAGTGTAATTCTTGAAGTGTGATTCTTGTAATTCAGGCAGACAGAAAATACATTTCAGGACATATTATATCTATAGGAACGTTTTTGTTTATTTGTATGTGGTACAATAGCATACTAAATTATTGGAATGTTTTTCTGAACACCCTGAATATATATGAATTTTAAATTAGTTTAGGAAGCAGGTTTACGGAGACTTTATTTTTATGTCAAAAATAAATATTACACAGTGTTCTAAATTACCTGATTGAATAAAACTTCAGAACCCAGAACAAAATTCAAAAGCACTTAAATTAACATAATTAAAAAAATATAAACTAGGCATGTCATTATAGGTCCGTTTGTAAATTTAAAAATAGACGGATTAAATTAGTCTGAACGTGAATTAATTCCTGATGCCCTGCCCTTTAAATATAATTAAACTGTATACTAAACCGTTGTTAGTATTGTTATACCGTTGTTCAGTATTAACGAAAGAAAGATCATTTTACAGATTATTTTGTCTACTTTAATAATGGTTATCTACGTTTTACTCGTAAACTGATGCAGAACTGCGTAATTTGCGAAAAGAACTTGAGGAGCATGGGTCTAGAGTGAAATGCAGTATTTATAACTAAACGTGGCACGCTCTAGCGGCATTATTATGTGTCGCATTACAAAATTGATGAGGACCATTTGGTTGTTCTCTGTTTGAATTTGTTCTCTGTTCTTCTTTAATTTAGTATCGGTCACATTAGACACATTTTGTCTATTTTTGTTTAAATTCAAAATGGCTGCTTTAGTGTCAGAAATATCTTTACGCAAAGTTTAAATTCGGATTCAGCACCCAAAAATACAGAAGAAATAGCAAAGGACAAAACTTCCGCGAAACTTTACGGGTACAACGCCCATTTTTCTGGACTACTATTACAAATCGCTGAATCGTTTTTACTGTATTTTTATAAGTTAATTTAATCAACTCCCCACTTCCATTAGAGATCTACAGTTTTCTAAATTTAAAACTGATGTCAAACAGTTTCTTATTAGGTCTGTTTTTATGACTTTGAAGAACATATTAACTATAAATTTTAGAAATGTTTGACTACTTTTTGTAGCATTGTATTATTATTATTGTAAACTAACTTTACCCTGTTTATTTTTAAGAAATATATGCAACTTAGTTTTTAGGACAACGCCTATACAATCATCTACCTTACCAACAACTTTATTTGTATTTGTTATTGGAATTTAGAGATTTTTTAATTTTTATTCCAAACTAAGCTGTAGTAATTTTATTGAACTTCTAATATTTCTCACATTTGAAATACATAATTAGTATTCATGCCTTATTAGCAGTTATTTAACCTATGTGTTTATTAACTGAAATTATTAACTTTGTTATAAAAAAAACTACTAAAATGTAATTAAGTTACATGAAAAGCTGCTATATAAAGCATGGAGTTGCTATAGCTGCTATATAAAGCATGGAGTTGCTATCTACTTCAAAAATAGATTAAATTTTACTATTAAACCTGTTGACCTCGACCATTTTTGTGAAGAGAAGGAGTGTGAATTTGCTGCCTTCATTTTGTCTGAACTCTCTCTTAAAGTGATGACAATGTACGAAACCCCAAGTGGGAAAATGGACAGATTCTTTGTGCTGCTGGAACTCTCCTTGGGGTATGTTGACCCTAGGAATGTTTGTTGTGATTGGGACAGACCACAATGTCAACTCGATCAACTCACCTAATGAAGCCAAGGACTTTAACAAATTTTCTCAGAAGCTTTAATTTATGTACAACACCGTTTATGAACCTACAGGAGGTGAAGACTCCCTTGACTTTTATTACAAATATGAACAGTAATAGTGTCAGTAAAGACCAGGTAGCTGATCACAAAGAAGTTTCCTTTCAGTTGATTGTTCCTACGTAAACAACTGCACTGAGGTCAAAAAGGCCATATGTTTCAGATCCTTTAATGATAAGGCAATCACTTGTTTTATCACTGAAACTTTTCTTTTGGGCAATCTACTCACCTTATTAAATAAACTGGAACATATCCGGTCTTGTCAGGAATGCACACAAAATACACATACAAAGTTGACGTCACAAAACTTAAAAAATACACTATTTACAAATAACCGAATAGTTCAGCAGTCCGACGTTTCGCCACACCACGGTGTTAACGTGCGGCGTTATCAAGGATAACCCTAGCATCACGATCGCGCACCCGTTGCGATCGCCTTACCACGACTGACCAGTTACCTGTTAGTCGTGTCAGTCGTCGTCAGTCATGCCTTACCACGACTGTCAGTCGTGGTAAGGCGATCGCAACGGGTACGCGACCGTGACGCTAGGGTTATCCTTGATAACGCTGCACGTTAATACCGTGGTGTGGCGAAACGTCGGACTGCTGAACTATTCGGTTATTTGTAAATAGTGTATTTTTTTAAGTTTCGTGACGTCAACTTTGTATGTGTATTTTGTGTGCATTCCTGATAAGAGCGGATATGTTCCAGTTTATTTAATAAGGTGAGTAGATTGCCCAGAAGAAAAGTTTCAGTGATAAATAATACCTCACCTAAAACCCATGTCTTTCAAGAATAGAATCACTTGTTTTATTGACATTTTACAGGTACAGGCAGTAAGTTGGCTTCAACATAATGAATCTGTGCTGGCCAAGGAAAATTGTAGTGTACTTTTTCTGATTTCAACAAATTTGCTCACTACCAAAGATTGAACATGTTTAATCAAATAACAGTAGGCCAAACTCAGACAAGTTTCTCAAGCTCATAAGAATTAAGACTAATTGGTACACACCTGAACTTGCCTATTTGAAAAGTTTTATAATTTTGATCCATGATCTTTCCCAGAAGCGGGTTAACACAATTAAGGGCTAGTAGCAATCTGCCGCCCCCCTCCCCCAAGTAACATAAACTTTTTTCCTTCTCAGCCACCCAGGTTTACCCACATTTTGTATATCTCGTTTAGTTGGTTATTTTATGACTGTATGTAAGGAAGCTTAAAATTTACTAAATGAAAAAATTTAAGAAATTGCCGTTTTTCCTAATTAAAAATAATAAATAAACATTAATATAATGTAGAATTATGATTTCACCCACATGAACACAGTTCAATATATGCATTTACGATTAACCCTACAAGTGTTTGTGTTGAAAGCAATGCTACTTTTACTGACACGAAAATCTTTCAACAAAGGCCTACTTATTCCCTGCTTATTCTTTACTAAACAATAACTTTTACAACGTCCCAGGACAAACTTAAAACTGGTCTATACCAGTTTTGAGACTGACATTGGGTACAGCAAATGAAGTTATCATTACATATGGTAAGTCTTTTGGCTGTCCATTATGGCAAACATCCCTTTCATCTTTGGTCCTTCCATTTGCAGCGGCTGGGGACACTATCATCACCATTGTTGCGGATTAGGAAACCCCAGCATAGCTGCTAGACACATCTTCCACTGAGCAGGTTACCGGAAGGATAGGATATAGCAGGAAAGGAAAGGGTGGGATGGGACGGCAGCCAAATCGACCCTTCAGAGGGCCAACTCCCATGCCCCTGTGACAGCTGGGATGAGGCTCTCAAACAGGGGACCCGCATTCTGCCCTCTAACTGGTCAACTCAACTGACGGGGTATCCATGTACAACCCAATGTACCCAATGTCAGCCTCAAAACTTGTATAGACCAGTTTTTAAGGTAATCCTGGGACACGGCTGGGGACAAAAACTCCAGGTTTGGTCCCCAACCTGAGAATGAATGGTCCATGGCTGTTGTACGTGGATACCCTGTCACTTGAGTTGACTAGTTGGAGGACAGAATGCAGGTCCCCTGTTTGAGCCTCATCCCAGCTGTCACAGGGGTACGGGAGTTGGCCCTCTCAAGGGTCAGTTTGGCTGTCGTCCCATCCCACCCTTCCCTTTCCTGCTATATCCTATCCTTCCGTTAACCTGCCCAATATTCCTGCTTGTAGAAGACGTGCCTCACAGCTGTGCTGGTGTTTCCTAATCGAACATCAATGAATGCAATTGGCACCAACGCATAAACTACTGAAAATTAGAATATATAACCTACCCGTAGCAAACCTGCATACCCAGCAAATTTCCAATGGAGATATAAATAAGACATTCCATTGGTCCACACCTAACTAATCACAACCTAGTAGTCTATTGTGGTTTGGTTTTGGTATGTTTATAAATAAGACATTTATATCTCCATTGGAAATTCGCTGAGTATGCAGGTTTGCTGCGACCAGGGTATTTATATTTGTAGGTTATACATATATTCTAATTTTCAGTAGTTTATGCGTTAGTGCAAATTTAATTTACCCTACTACATAAAGCCACTTACCAAGTTTCATAAAAATATATTCACAAATAAGCGATAGGCCTATATACAATTTTAATTATTCTCCATAAGAATAACATTGGGGCTGAGTATGCAGGTTTGCTGCATCAACGAACACAAAAAATGGGGTTTTATGCTAATATCAATATAACTCAACTAGGTGAAGTCATACACAGTTTTTATTCATTTATGTTCATAATTAAGGGAGACATAGCATTTAATTATTATCCATAAGAATAATATAGGGCTGAGTACGCAGATTTGCTGCTTTGGGATGAAATTTTTTTGAGCAAATATCAATAGACCACAACCAGATGAAGCCATATAACAAGTTTCGTATACGTTCAGTATAGTATATCAGTATACGTTCATAAAGAAGCGAGATATAACATATTTCTTTTCCTACAAAAGAATAACATTGTATTCTGTGTTTAGCACTTTCAATATCTCCGTACAACCAATTGACGTAGAGAAATTATCAAAATACCAAATTGTGTGTTCTTTAAGCTGAATCCAATGGTAAAAACTAAAATTTGACTATTTCAAAAATTATATGTAAAAATATGTACAAAATCCCCCCCAAAATACCCCTTCAGATGGAGCGACCTGGCTGGTTTTCGAACTTCATAAATGTTGCTTTACACGTTTATACCAAATTTCATCAAAATCGGATCATTTTAACCAGAGTTATCGTGCTCACGGACACATACAAATATATATATTCAGTTTCGAACAATTTTTTTGGGTCTGGTGACCTCAAAACGAAAAGTTATCATGGTCCCGGGCCTAGGTCTTACCATGCCGACTACGGTAATAGCTTCTTCCCTATAGGGGAAATTCGCTAAAACACTAGTTGTTACCCACAGGCAAATCTTAATGTATATCAAATCCAAATACCACTGACTGACCTATCACAAAATCTCCGTAACTACTAAGTTGCCTACTAAGTTGAAATTTGACATATAGGTTCTTCTTTGGACCTAGGTACTTGCTAAGAAACGGTATTACGAAATTCCCCGTATTCCACCCTGCTGAGTCCCAAATTTACCATTTATTCCAAATGGACATTCATTTTGGTTTGAGCTGATGAAAATTCAAACAGCTGATCTTGATTTGAGTTAGTTCCACGGGCTAACCACAGATTGAAGCACACACAACTATCATAGTTTACGCGGGCAAAGCTGCAACGGGTTGGCTAGTGACTTATAAAAACTATGACAGGTGTGTGTGCTGCATTCTGTGGTTAGCCCGTGGAACTACTATGAATCAAGATCAGCTGTTTGTATTTTTATCAGCTCAAACAAAAATTAATATCCATAAGGAATACATGGGAACTTTGTTGGGGTCTCTGGCGGAGCCCTAAGAAGGTCAAATCCGGATGAAAATAATTTAGTTTTCCTATGTTATGCCTAAGCCATTGGTAAAAAGTAAAAATCTTCTTACTAATTAGATGATGTTAAGACGGTAACGAGCGATTGCCCAATATGTGCAGCGATTAAACCTAGATTCTATAGAAATACCAATTCACATCTAATCAAGGCCACTAAGCCTTTTGAACGGCTGAAGATAGACTTTAAGGGGCCCTTGCCTTCAAGCATACGGAACCACTAACTATAGTTGATGAATATTCATGTTTTCCTTTTGCGTATGCCTGCAGTGATATGTCATCAAGCACAGTAGTTCGCTGTTTAGAGAATCTGTTCTCAATTTTTGGAATGCCGAATTACATTCACTCTAACAGAGGGTCGTATTTTCTTTCAAAGGAACTGAGAGACTATCTCCATGAAAGGGGGATAGCTACTAGTCAAACAACACCATATAACCCAGCGGGGAATGGGCAAGTAGAAAGGTTCAATGGAACATTATAGAAAGCAATTCTGTTAGCATTGAAGTCTAGGATGATGAAAGTTGAACAGTGAGAAGTTGTGCTTATTGATGCTTTACATTCAATACGATCACTCTTATCCACGTCAACCAACAGCACACCACATGACAGATTTTTCACCCATCCTCGGCGATCCCTCAACGGAACATCTCTGCCAGCTTGGCTATTGCAGCCAGAACCAATATTTTTTAAAATAAATGTGCGATCACGAAAATTCAAACCTATAGATGAGGTTGAGCTAATTGATGTTTTTTAACTCTCATTATGCATTGATCAGGCACAGTGATGGAAGAAACTCAACTGTATCCCTCAAGCAATTGTCTCCTAAGGAGAGATGCCAGTCTACTAGAGAAAACAACTCAAGACCATTCCCTCAGACAAGAAGATCGTACACCAGGCGAGTTGATAAGGAATGAAGGTCATACTTCATGTGAAAGTTCTCTTCCAAATGTACCGGACCTCTGTGTACCAACTGGACCAGATTGTTCCCAGCCAAATGAAACTGCTGGGTGTGATAATGAAGAAGACCTTTCTCTAAGGAGGCCGCAGAGAATAAGAAAACAACCAACTTATTTAAATGATTATACTTTTATATTGGATAGGGGGAGAGTGTTGTGAACTCTAAAAATATGCATATGATATTTTAATCAGCTGCTAAGTATTTATCTGTCCTTATTCATAACTTTGGTTTGTTTACTTTTACATCATGTAACATTTTTAGAAGATTAAAGCCTTATAATCTTTAAAGGGTTAATAATTACATTGTTTTGATTATTTTCCATGCTATCCAACCTTGCTGCTTGTCGGATAATCGAGACTCTACTGTATAAAAACGTTAGGAAATTCAACCACAACAGATGTTATATTCTAGAAGATAATGAAATTTCCTTTAAATCGATATAAGACGTTAGCCATAAATCTATTACTACAAAAATTAATGTTTACTAGAAAAAAAAATGTCTTTACAAATGTCTATTGAGTTTCTTAAAAATTATTCCTTTACGCTTTTCCTACCATATATACGGTAACTAAATACATCAGACTTTCAAAATTATTTGACAATATACACAACTCAAGGTTTCACAATGAGGGGTTGACTATGTAAATCCATCTGTTGGAACTCAAGATTTAGTTGTACAAAGATACCCCTTACATTCATATATATTGCTGATGATAAATTTTGAATTTGGACATTTGTTTGAATTTTGATCTATAATTAAAATACCCCCATCGCAGCAAACCTGCGTACTCAGCGAATTTCCAATGCAAAATATATGTCTCAATACCACATAAAGCCGCATACCAAGATTCATAAAAATATATTCACAAATAAGCGATACATCAAATTTTAATTATTCTCTATAAGAATAACATTGGGAATGAGTACGCAGGTTTGCTGCAACAAGGAACACAAAAAATAGGGTTTTATGCTAATATCAATATAACTTAACTAGGTGAAGTCCTATACCAGTTTTTATTCATTAATGTTCATAATTAAGGGAGACAGAGCATTTAATTATTCTCCATAAGAATAACATGGGGGCTGAGTACGCAGGTTTGCTGCTACGGGAGCCTTTGGCAACAAATTTTTTTTGAGCAAATATTAATAGACCACAACGAGATGAAGCTGTATACCAAGTTTCGTCAGTATACGTTCACAATTAAGCGAGATATAACAATTTTCTTTTCCTCCATAAGAATAACATTAGACAACGTACTGTGTTTAGTACTTTCAATATCTCGGTAACCAATTAACGTAGAGAAATTATCAAAATACCAAATTGTGTGTTTTTCTAAGCTGAATCTAATGGTGAAAACTAAAATTTGACTATTTCAAAAATGATATGTAAAAAAGTCAAAAAACCCATTTTTGGGGTAAAAAACCCCCGAAAAATACCCCTTAAGGTAAAGCTATATGGCTGGTTTTCGAACTTAAAGTCATAAATGTTCCTTTACACGTTTATAACAAATTTCATCAAAATCGGACCTTTTTTACGAGAGTTATCACACCCACGGGCACACACATATATATATATATATATATATATATATATATGTATACAGTTTCGAACGAATGGTGGTTTTGGGGTCTGGGGACCTCAAAACGAAAAGTTATTATGGTCCCGGGCCTAGGTCTTACCATGCCGACTACGGTAATGGCTTCTTCCCTATAGGGGAAATTCGCTAAAAAGCAATACGGTAAACATAATTACAAATTTCATTGAATTTCTTAAAAATTAATACTTTACGCTTTTTCCCCTATCAGGTCCCTTGGAACACAAATTCAAATGTTTACTGGAAACAACAATTATTTTGTTTAACAAATTTAAATTGTATTTTTATGATTTTATATTTTACGCTTTTTCCACCATAAATCGACATGTTAAGCTTTCATAATTATTTAGTAATCCACACAATTAACGGTTTCCAAAGCATTAAAATCCGTTTGGTAGAACTCCAGGTTTCGATAAATTGTATTTATGTATCCCCTTAGACAAATTGTATTTTTTATAGATATAATAGCAAATTTCTAGGTCGTTTAGGTATTTTACGTGTAACTCAAAAGCTGTTGCGAAATCAACCAAAGTGGATGGTGATTTTCTCAACGTTTGGGTTTCCTACAAACTGCTATTAGGCCTATGCATTTCTTGATAAAAGTGATAAAGCGCCCTCAAAAGTTGGACAGAAGAAAACTGTATACATTGTAAATGTTTTTGTAAATATTTGTCATTTTCTATGCATATATCATGAACAAATGTTCAACACTTATGATATTTTACGAATTGGGGTAATCAGAGGCAGGCCCGGTGACAGGACTCTTGGGCCCCTGGGCAACCGCGGTGCCCGGGCCTCCCATCGTCCCCCCGCAAACCCTTGCCAGCGCAACCATAATTTTTAAAATTGGATGACTTGCACAAGGTTATTTTAGCAAGAAGAACATATCTATATTGTACAAAGTTATTTAATTAATGAAATAAAAGAATGTATTTACCTTCTTACAAGGAACAGTTAACATAAAACTTTAAAATAACACTCTTCTGGCACTCTTGTTGGCAAAGTCTTCAAGGATATCGTCATAGCTAATGCTTCTTGCCAAATCTGGTTCCATAGCTATCACTCCCAGGTCATTCAGCCGAACTTGATTCATTGTAGTTCTATTCAAATTTGTTATCCTCTCCAGGAGACTAAAGCTTCGTTCACCCTCACTAACAGAGACAGGTATAGAACAAAACAATCTGATTGCCGTTGTAACATTTGGAAATAAAACGTCCAATTTTATTCTTCTTAGCCCGTTTAAGATTTCTAAGGGTTTTAAATGGGCTTCACCCAAGTTGGTTTTGTGGATAGCCTTCAGGTGTATAATTTCGTCAAAAAGTTCAAATTTTAAATCTTCACTGTATTTTTTGCACAACACAGCACAGTCTTCTTTGATTTCACTTTCTTCCGAGTCTAGATAGGTCCAAAGACATCGAAATAGACCATTCACTGTTTGAGCAAAAGTAAATCTTTGGGTCAGGCCTCCAATAACATTATCGATAAGTTTGTAGAAAACGTTAACTCTGAATGTTTCTGCTTCAGTACTAATTTGATCAACACACTTTGATGATGATGCTTCATCTCTAGTTTCGTCGTGGAATGTCTTCCTCTTCTTAATTCGTCTTTCTTTGAAATCTATTTCACAATCAGTGGTGTTTGTCATGTTTTCTGCGACTAATTTAGCCTCATGATAGAGATTGGTCCATTTCTCTCGCAGGTCTTTTAGTTCACCAATCAAGTCTTCAATGTTCTTGACTTCTATATCTAGAGTTGTAGATCGAGCCTGTAAGACCTTATTTTTTTGGTCGATAGTGACTAATACTTTTAGCCATATAGTGGCTAGCATACAACATTCGAAGGATTTCATATACTTCAAAATGCTCCTTGACTCTGTCTTACATTCTGCAGTCAGATTGAGTGCTTGGCAATCATTTATAGCCAACATTATGAGAGGCAAGTGCTTGACAAAAGGTCGAACGCTGTCAACTCGTGCGGGCCATCTGGTTTGGGAAAGACCATGAAGAGAACACCCTAGTCGCTTCTCTAAACACTCCCATCTTTGTGGACTTCTTGAAAAAAAGTTGTAGGTCTTCTGCATAACTCCAAAAAATGTTATGACCTCTTCACAACACTCAGCAGCATTGACGCCGCAAAGATTCAAGCTATGGGCGGCGCAATTCGAGTACAGGGCAAGATCATTAAGTTTACTTATAATTGCTTGAGCTCCGTTGTAAACTCCGGCCATGTTAGACCCATTGTCATAACCTTGCCCTCTGCAATCCTTTAGAGGGATTGAGTTCTTTTCAAGTTCAGCTATAATTATGTTTGCAACATCCCGTCCACTTTTTTTGTTGCAATAAATAACATTTAGGAACCTCTCCAATACTTTAAACTCATTACCACAATCCAAAACGAATCTCAACACTAGTGTTGTTTGCTCCATGTGTGAAGCGTCGGGGGTCGAGTCAGCAATTATGGAATAATACTTTGACGCCTCTCTTTCTTCCAAAATCTTCTGCCGAACTCTATTGCCACAAGCTTCTATAAAGTCATTCTGAGAGTCCTTGGATAAGTAGTGAACTTGTAGTCGTTTTCCATCTTCTTGAGATTTTTTCACCTTCAATACATGTTCCCGGAGTAGTGGGTCAAATTCAGATAGTAATTCGATTAGACCCAAAAAATTCCCATTGTTGGGATCTCCAACTCTCTCAGAAGTTCCTCTAAAAGCTAAGCCTCTTTCTGCTAAAAATAAAGTAACAGATAATATCCTCTTAAAAATATCTCTCCAATATTTTGTCCTAGATGTTAGCTCAGCATCAATCTGTGAATGAACATCAGAACGATTGGTAAGTCTGACTTCTAACTCCCGCCATTGTACATAGCATTTTTTATGAGATAAGCTTGATTCATGTGAGGGCAGTTTATCATAGAGTTTCCTCCAAGAGTACTCTTTTTTCCAACCATCTTTGCTGAGTAAAACAGATTTGTTTGACTCACATTTGCCGGCGCTGCAGTCAAACAACCTGCATGGAAAACAGAACAGCAATTCTGTCGATCTGCTCCATACGAGCCAATCTCTTTTGGATAATTCACCATTAGGTTTTTAGAAGACAGTACTGATATGGGGAAAGCCCTTTTACCATCTCCAGGTAAATTTCCTGGCATATCTGACGGACCTATTTTCACAATTGACTCAATAACGGAATTGCTCATTGTCTTGTCCTTTAGAAGCCCCAAGTCTGAGCTTGTGACTGTAGTACTACTACTACCAGTATCTATAATTGCAGCAGGGGTTGGAAGTACTGCTGGAATTCCGAATTCGTCCTCTTCAGTCTGCATGCCTTCTTTTTCTTCAATAGTCTTTTCATCTTTTAATCTAGAGCCATCGTCACATGTGTCGAAATCAACATTCAAGGCATTTAGATCTGATTCTGATTCTACAATACATACGATGTCATGAATATGGGCAGCTTCAGTTTCATTGACTTTTTCACTCTCAGCCTTGTCATTAGAGGTACAATCAGTGACGTTTTTTTTAATCCCTACTTCAAATAATGTCCTACTTCCTTTTTTGGTTTGTTCAATTTTCTTGTCTCTTTCTTTTCGTTTTTGAGCTCCAGATTTATGTTTATAATTATCCATTTTAATTAGGAAGATGAATTATTCTTGTACTGAAAACAAAATTAGATGTCAATACATTAATAAAATATAGCAAGATTTACAAAACGAAAGTTTCGCCCAAATTTCAATCCCCCTCTCAGAATGAAGCCGATATAAAAACAGATAGGCCTATAGGCTAATACATTTGACACATCCTTGATATTATAAAAACTAACGTATTTGTCTATAGTTTATGTTTGTACTTACAAAAAGAAATCAAAATCACGGTACTTTAAGGATCAGGGTATTTATGAATTTGTGTATATTTACCAGCGATATAGATTACCTAAAAGCATAGTTAAATAAACATTACAACAGTAGCCAATCAAACATAATTAAATGGAATGATGATAAAATTAAATTATATAAAAATACTATAGGCCTACTTACCAATTTTATACGAAGCTGACAGGAACATATTTTTCATCACTCAAGAACCAAATTATTATTCCACTTCACAAGGGAAAACAATCGAACGAAAACTGTTTACTTACTTAAATAGTACCGTAACTCACTATGACACCAGTGGCCGGCGGGAACGATAACATAGCTTAGCAGTAACAGCACCATAGCACAAACAAAAACTAATGCTTGGGAAAACCAAGTCGCGCGAGGGCGAGTCCATTCCGTTCCAAGGGGGGAAAACGTTTCGCAGAGAGCCGCGGGCCCCGAAACAAGCTATCAAGCTAGCACGCCTTGCCAATTTTCAACCGTCAATGTCTACAATAACCCGTATACAAATTTACCATAATCAATTACTTATTTAGTTTTTATTTTGTTCAGACTTTCTTTAATTTAATGGTCTTCTTCGGTTTTATTTTATTTTTTAAAATTTTATTAAATTCATCATTTTATATTTTTTCTGGCTGCACATCCAGGCTCCCGGGCCCCCTGTCTGCCCGGGCCCCTGGGCAATTGACCCAGTTGCCCCCCCCCCTGTCGCCGGCCCTGATCAGAGGTTTACAATGACGCATCTAACATTAAAATCGGTGTACAGTAGGACTCGAGATTTAGTTGTTTAAAATTATCTCTGTTTTCTCAGAGGCAGATCAAATGCATTTACCGGTACCGGTACCTATAAAAAATTCCTATGTATTTCTTATCGGAAACATTTTATGTTTTTACCCATAAGTCATGACAAATTCACCACTTTTCATAATTTTTTTACCATCTGTGCCGCAAGAGGTTTCGAATGACGCATCAATTATGGCAATCGGCCTGATGGAACTCTAGATTTAGTTGTACAAAGGAATTATTTTATTCAATTATATAATAACCAAATAATCTAATAATCCCCCCCCCCTTATTAACTGCTAAACCTTTTGATACCAAATTAAACCATATCCTAGTGGTGGTATGAGTTTTATACAAGTGATAATAAACTAGTAGAATTATAGAAATCTTTCAACTTGCGCTCACTTTATTTACTTTCCTTGCCAAAAGAATGTGTTTACACACAAATAAATAATTTATTTACTGTGCTTGATCAGGTAATCAGGTATTGCGGCGGACGACCCCAGTGGCGTCGTGGCTGCCTCCCCTCCTCCACAACAGTGCAGTCCAGCGCGGCTTCACTATCCGTCCGCCGTGACCGCTCTGTATATAGGTACTACCTCCCTGGTTATAACACACTAGCGATTCTCGTGGTTGGCAGTGCAAACATGCCTGTTCCGGGTCAACATTTTGGAAACCCGAGTTTCTCAGCAGCGAATACAAGACTGTAGCCTATTGTCTTCTGTCACTGTGCAAGTAGACATGGCACTGGATGTAGTCACGCTGCCAACCGCTACTTATGAGCGCTTGTGAGGCACTCCACTTCCGGGCGACAACTTAGACACAGCTCAGTTTCTAGACTGTATGGTAATTAATTAGTCTGTGTTTAGGACCTACACTATCACTATACCAGACCAATAATCTGTTAGTGTGTGAAACAAAAGCTATCAATATATATTTAGTGTTTCAAACAACAGTGCATTTGAAATACGAACACTACAATTTTAGTGTACAATCTCCAAATGGCTTTTTAGACCCTGCCAAGATAGCGGACACTGCCTCATAGTGTACAAGTGAATGCAACACCCAATGAATTTTAATCCGTGGTCATTGGTGTAAGTCTGCTCGTTAGTCAGCAAATATTAACATACGTAGCTCGCCAGAAAATAAGGGTACAGTTTCATAAGCGGCCACCAACTAATTGGATACGATATATCAATCTTAAAAATTTGATATATCGAATCGGAACACTCGATATTTTGAATGACATTTTAACAGTAGCCTACATATCGAAAATTATTTACTCGATATTTATATTAATGTTATAATCTAAAATCCACAAATTTTATATCATGCGGTTTATGCGATGCCAGTTACACATATATTTTAATGAAACATTTAACAAATAACAAACAAACGTAAACTAAAATTAAACAAATAGATAAATTATAAAGAAACGTACAACTCAACTAAAACTTAAGTTATCTTTTCTAGGGTAAACTTTATGGGCTGCTTTCATGGATTGAATAAACTAGGCTAATATAAAGCAAATATAACTAAATTTTTGCTTGATTACACGTTTCTTTTAATGATGCGCGATTGCGAGATGTTGAAGTTTTCGAAAAGTTGCGTTTCGAATGATTTTCGTTTTCGAAATACTTGAGTTCGAATGGTTTAAAACTTGCATTCAAATGAATCATTCGAATGAAATTCATTCGTATTCTGCCTCTGCTTTCAAAACCCATTTCTGTAGTTAAAATAATTGCCGAGGCGTAGCAGCACCGTCCAGTCGCCCAGTTAGTCCTGCTACCTGGAGGAGATTTCTTCACTACGTACTCCAGGTTAGGAATCTACCGACCAGTACTGAGAAGCGCTTTCAGGCTGTGCTAAAAGTTAGGTTAGGCCTACAAATTTGTAAACACTCAGTGATTGGTGAATTCATATCGTAAGTTTGTTGTTAAAGTTGTCCCACAGTGTTTAGTTTTCGAGATTAAAATGGTTCGTCCCACAAAAAAACGTTCATTTGTTTGGGACTGCTTTGATCAACCTGTCAATAATACAGTGAAGTGTAAGAAGTGTAGTATTGTGTTAAAGTATTTTAAGAACACCATAAAATGTTTCCGATAAGAAATACATAGGAATTTTTTATAGGTACCGGTACCGGTAAATGCATTTGATCTGCCTCTGAGAAAACAGAGATAATTTTAAACAACTAAATCTCGAGTCCTACTGTACACCGATTTTAATGTTAGATGCGTCATTGTAAACCTCCAAGACCACATTAAACGCAAACACCCTCTCGTTTTAGAGTCAGCAAAGGATGTGGAAACGGAACGTGCTAAACCTGCATCAAGTAAGCCTGAGTCTGTATGCAAAATTACTGTCGGTGATGCATCGTCAACTCCCTATACTTCCTCAGAGGGACCTCCTCCCTTAAAAAAATTAAAACAGCTGCAACTAGCTTCATCGTCGAAACAAACCATTAATGAGAAACAAATCAAAAAAATTGACTCACACCTTGTTCAAATGATTGCATTAGACTTCCAACCTATGTCTATAGTTGAAGATGAAGGTTTTGCCCAGTACACGTATGCCCTCAACCCTGAGTATACACTCCCTTCCAGGAAAACACTGTCTGAGAAATTGATTCCAGAGTTATACAACTCATTGAAAGACAAACTGTCAACTATGCTCAAAGATACTAAACACTTATCGCTTACCACTGATATGTGGTCATCTGCCTCAAATAAGTGTTACATAACTGTAACAGGCCATTTTGTTTTTGATTTCCGTATGTATTCTGTGGTTTTAGCTACTAATGAAGTCAAAACCTCACATTCAGGCGAAAATATAGCAGCAGCAATTTTGGAGGTATTGCAATCGTATGACATTGAGGACAAAATCGTTACAGGGTACTTTGGTATTATACGGATGCCACCCTCATGCAGCGCGCTGCGGCAGTTATGTTAAGATGGGTTATCATAAAAATGATTGTAGGACTTTCCTTGTTTTGTTAAGAATCGAATGATACCTGATGAGACATACTTCCGGCCGCCAAACCCCCTCCAAATAGGCCAAGGTCAGGTCGTTGACCGGAGCGTGCGCATCACCTGTCACCGCCTGTATCTGGGTCAGTGTCATGAGTGATTTATTGCCGTGCACTACGTTACATTTGTTTTCATAATGGGTGACGTTATTTTGGTGTGGGATTTACCTCGAAATGAAGAGGAAACCGTACGTATTTTTATGATAACCCATCCTAACATAACTGCCGCAGCGCGTTGTATATTTGGCGGAGTACCTGTGGCGATCGGGTCTAGCTGCTAGCGGCGGCGACGCATTCAACACGATGCTAGCGGACATCGCTGTCTTTTGGGAGGCACAACACAAAGACCGCTCATCAGAATTATGTAAAATTTGTACAGTAAGTCAATAAAAGTACGTTTTTTCGAATTATGTAGTTATCCTTTGTATCCGGTAAAAATTTAACCTCCAAAAATAGTGGCATCCGTATAATACCAAAGTACCCGTTACAGTAGTAACCGACAACGCCGACAATATGAAAAAGGCAATATCAAAGGAGCTATTGAAACATAATCATTTTTGTATTGCACACACGCTAAATCTGTCAGTGCAAGATGCAATCAAGGACAATGAAAATTTGATTCAAATTCTCTCCAACTGCCGCGCGTTGGTGACATATTTTAAAAGGAGCAATCTTGCAGCGTACAAACTTAAAGATATGCAGCAGCAGATGAATTTGACTTTGCTGTCCTTGATCCAGGACGTGTCCACGCGTTGGAACTCTGAACTTTCAATGTTAGAGAGGCTGGTTGAATTGAAAGTTCCTCTAACTGTTGCTGTAGCGTCTCTAGAAAATCCCTCTAGAAACCTAGAGAAAGAGGAATGGACCGTTGTCCAAGAAATTATTCCGGTCCTGAAGCCGCTCCTGAACATGACAGAGAAGTTGTCTGGGGAATTATACCCAACCATGTCACTTATTGTCCCCTTGATCAGAGGACTTCAAAAGTCCCTTCTTAAGAAAGAGACGACTACAGAAATAGCAACTAAACTGAAACAATCTTTTATTGATCACATCAGCCGGCGTCTTGCAAACTTAGAATCAAACCGGTTCATTGGGAGTTCGGCGTTTCTGGACCCTCGATTTAAAAAATCAGGGTTCGGAAACGAAAGTACTGCGGAAGCCATCCAGAAATTCGTCACTGAGGAACTTGCCTCTGTCATCAACAGAAAAGAAAAGGCTAGAGACCCCGAGGCAACAAAGGATACCGTAGCAGGGGCATCATCGTCAAATACTAGCGGTGACAAGAATAATGATGATGACCTGTGGGAGGACTTTGACGTCAAGATAACCGCAAAAACATCTGTAAAAACGCCAAAGACCACTGCAACTTTGATGGTGAAACAGTATTTGGAAATGCCTACTGTTGATAGAAAATCAGATCCGTTTCAGTTTTGGAAATCGCACTATTCAACGTTCACGGAACTGTACGAGGTGGCCTGCAAATACATCTGCATTCCTGCAACATCGGTCCCGGCAGAGAGGATATTTTCAGCTGCCGGGCTGATCACTAAAGACAGGAGAAACAGACTAGGTTCCGAAAAGCTGGACCAAATTATTTTTCTCAATAGAAACCTTAAAGTTTTTGAAATTTAGGTGTACACTAATATCCACAGTGTTGTTAGTCTGTCAGCGCGGATAACTGGCCATGTAGCCTAATGATATAACTGTGTTCATTTTTATTTACTGGTCTAATTTACGGAGTAACGTAATTTTGTAACTTTTTTATATTATTATATTCTAAGTTGTTTGAATGTAGGCTAATATAATATCTCCTATGTTCATCTTTACTTCCTAAGCTAATTTACGGAGTAGAATAATTTTGTATCAAATATTTTATTTTATATTATTACTTTACTTTGTTATTCAAATGTAGCCTAAAATTAATTGTGTTCATGTTTACTTTTAGGGCTAACGTAACAAGATACGGAGTAGAGTAATTTTTCGAGTTATTATTATTTTAAGTTTTTTAATTAATGTAGGTTAATAATATCTACTCGTATGTCTTTACTTCCTGGGCTGATTTACGGAGTAGGGTAATTTTGTCACAATCTTTTTTTGTATCGTATTCCTGATATTTGAATTTATGCTATTGCTAACGTCAAAGGTGTTCATGTTTACTTCCAGAGACAATTGGCAGAGTAGAATAATTAATTATGGAACAATTAGTAACGTGGTGTTACGTATATAAGTTAAATAAATTAGTATCTTTAAACTCCTTTGTTTGGTTTATTTCGTGAAAAATAAAATTATTGTAAAAGTAACTGTGTTTTATTTGTTTTCAAATCTGAAATGATCAGACGATTTCGAATGCACCATTCGAATGTGAACTCTTGCATTCGATAACATTTCGAATGGTTGAAAAAATCGAAACGTTTCGAATAGTCCATCTCGCAATCGCGCATCACTAGTTTCTTTATGATTTGTTGCATTTTTAAATTTTATTTTTCATTTGTTTGTTACTTGTTCAATGTTTCATTAAAATATATGTGTAACTTCCATCATCGCACTTTATCCCAAATCAATCTTTAACCTAAGAAACACAAACACCCAAACATTTGAGTCCTCATGGCGTACGTTGAAAAGGTCTCTTCGATATATCGCATGTTTAAGATCGATATATAGCATCCAATTAGTTGGTGGACGCTTATGAAACTGTACCCGAAAATAATCAGTGCTCAGCAAATGATGCATAGGCTTGAGAAGACAAATTTTAATTAAAATTAGGGAAATGTAGCCTACTTACTCATCATCCCCTTCCGACCAAGTATCTCGAGGTCTGTCATAACCAGGTCCTGGATTGAACGATTCCTCATGATGGATCTGAGGAGGAGTTTGAGTCCAAATTGTCCAAATTAAGAACCCCAAGGCAACCACACCACCAATTAACCCTACAGCGGCATAGCTAGGCATTGTGTAACTACTGAATATAATACTGCAGTGTGTGTATGAGGCTTTTGATTTTGAAGATTATTCCCTTTTTTCGAACATTAATGAATATAAGAAATGTAATTTACCCTGTATATAGGCTATTTTTACTTTAAAAAGGTGCTCTATGAATTCACAGTATCAGTGTGTGACTTATTACAAATGTTTGATGATTTTAAGTTGATTGTTTGCAGTAAATAAATAAGACTTAGTCTATTAGCTGCAAAGGTGAACAATTAAAGTCACTTCAAAAATATGTCCAATCCTAGGCCATGTAGGCTGTTATGCTTTAAAGGCTCTATTTTTCTCACCAAAAAATACAACTTCAATGATTCCTAACACCTAAAAGACAAAGAAATGTAAAAGATTAATAAATACAAATTAAACTAATTAAGCTGACACAAATATGATGTTTACTAATATTTGAACAAATTAACATTGACACTTTGACTCTGACTCTAACCCTAAACCTAAACCAAAACCAGCAAAAAACGAAAATCAGTGTTTTTACGGACAGTGTTGCCACCAGGTAGATGAAATTTTATCCTAAACGTGAGGTGAAATTACCCTAAACTTTTTGTAAATTACCCTAATATTACCCTAAGAGTTGATTTTCTTCTCTATAAGCTCAAAATACACCCGAGATTGGTTTTAAAACATGATTAAGGCATAAAAAGTAAGGTAACATAGCACTTAATACTCGTCTTTGGCCCTATATCACACATAAAATGAAATATATGTTAAACAATTCAAATAAATATTCTGTAGTAATATTTTTTACTTAATGTGCTGGTATCGACGGTAATAGAAAGTTTATGATACATCCGAAGATAGCGGATTAAAACAAATAGTTGCATCATGTAACTTGATATTTTACCACTGTAATTTTCTTTCAAAGTATTGCAAGTTTTATCCAGCACACTCTCAATACGGTACCAATCAAGGTTCGTAGAGCTTTCAGACCAGGTGTGCTTATTTACATAAGAGCAATGTTCGCAGCAAAGATGTCTTACGAGGTCGTCCAGCTGATTCATAAATCAACAACATACCATAAAGTGTTGCCAACCTTAAGGGTATAATAATGGTACAGCAATTTTTAAAATGTCACTGGACATGCAGAAAGAACATTTAAATCCTTAATCGAGTAATATAATAATACAAATAAATCAAAACAATATATTAGTTTCATAAAATAACAACTTATCATAGAATGTAAACAGTTAAACAATGTTAATTCTAATTACACTGATAAGGAAAATATGGTACCCGTACGATAAATATCGTATTTCCAGCAACACTGCAGATTGGATTGGTGAGCACGTGACCTTCCAGCTGTTTTTACGAGGTCTCTTCCGGTAAAGAATAAAACCTTAAATAGATCGACTCAGCACACCTTGTCTGAAAGCTCTACGAACCTTGGGTACCAATCACAATGCCCTGAAGTTGTCACAAATCGATAAAGGTCAAAACAATTTCTCAATTTGGAATTGAGGGGAGCGGAGGATACGTTATCTGATAAGTAAATTTAATGTTTAAGTATAATGAATGTGTAACATGGTGAATACACAACGTGTTCTTCCCGATATACAAAAAATTAACAAAATCAGCCAGGTTAATATTATATATTTACAATTTATTTATTTTACAACTACGGATTACGCCCCCCACCCGTACCCCGCGACCCGTCATGAGCGTCTAGTGCCCCCCCCCCAAAAAGTGCCGCGCTGGAACACGGCTCGTACTGCCCTAAAGCCGGTACTGATTATTACCATTTTATTTTAATTGATATAATTTTTAGCAAATTTCCCCTATAGTGAAGAAGCTATTACCGTAGGTCTCATGGTAAGACTTAAGCCCGAGACCATGAAAACTTTTCGTTTTGAGGTCCCCAGATGCCAAAAACACCATTTCTTGAAATTTGTATGTGTGTGTGTGTGTCCGTAAGCACGATAACACTCGTAAAAAATATCCGATCATAATGAAATTTGGTACGAATGTGTAAAGTACCATTTATTTGAACCAATTCGAAAACCAGACGGATCAAACCATTCGAAGGGTTTTTTTGGGAGGTATTGTACCCCAAAAATGAGTTTTTTGGGGTTTCCACGTGTAATTTTTATTTAAATCAAATTTTAATTTTTACCATTGAATTCACCATAAAAAACAAACAATTTGGTATTTGATCATTGTTCTAAGTCAATTTGTTACTGAGATTTTGAAAGTGCTAAACACAGTACGTTGCCTAGTATTATTCTTATGGAGAAAAAGAAAAATTGTATATCTCGCTTATTTAGAACACAAACTGACGAAATTTGGTGTATGGCTTTAACTGGTTGTGGTTTATGTTGTTTGCACAAAAACACAATTTTTTGCCCATGGTTCCCGTAGCAGCAAACCTATAGGTACTTGGTCTCCATGTTATTCTTATGGAAAATAATTAAAATGTTATATATAGCTTATTTATGAATGTATATGGATGAAACTTGGTATGTAATTCACTAAGATGAGTTCTATATTGATCTTTGCATAATCACCCATTATTTTGTGTTCCTTTGTTGCACCAAACTTGCGTACACAATTCCCAATGTTATTATTATGGATAATAATTAATATTTTAAATATCACTTGTTTGTGAATATATTTCTTATGAATCCTGTTAAATGTTTTAATGTGTTATGTTATATATTCATTATACTCAGATATTCCGTAGCATATTACAGTACATTGTATACAAAATATATGTGTAATACAGTCGGATTTTTACTTTACAACTTGTTTCTCTTCATCCCTTATACAACATGATTGATAACTATTTATCTGAGTAATGATTCCATAATATTATACAATTACAACGTTTAAATGTTATGTGCTATTCCGAAATTAAGTTATATAATATCTTAAGGTTTTACAACTATTACTTATATAATCCAATTTCACAATTATTATTTGTTCTTGGAAATATTCTTAAACTTTAAATAATCTTACATGTTTTATCATAGAAGGTACATTTTATATCCTATGGACATTTTTATTGACAACTACGTAAGTACTACATGAATTTTCTATGCATTCATACATTTTAATAATATAATATATTAATTTGTTTTGTTTATACATTTTGTATCCATGCAAAATGGTCGTGACAAACATTTTGAGTTCGGGGCTAAGTCCAAAGTGAGATTCTTAAAGAGAATTTTAAAGGAATAAAGAAGCTATGAGGTGACAGCCAAGACATCAGCGGTGAGCGCTTTATCGCCTACAAAATTTAGTGGTTGTTTGGTCGATATCGAACAGACGATACAGCAACGTTTCATCAACCGATTTTTTGTTCATTCTACTGGATGATTTGAGATTGCCAACTGCCGAGAAGTTAAACTTGGAAATGGGAACCACTGTGGAAGTTCTAAGCTGACTCGACTAGGGCCTGTTGAAGTATAAGTTTGGCCATTGGACAATTTGAAATTGAAATACCTTACATCCACTTAATATGGCAAAAGATATACTCAATTTAAATAAACTTTGTAATTCAAAGTTAATTAAGTAATGTATACAAGGTCTTAAACAGATAAGATACCTTTAAATTTACAAATTGGTTGCAATCATAAATACAAAGACCCCGAGGTAGGGTTAAGATAATTAATCGGTCTCTCTAAATTACTTGTGATAAGAGAAAAATTGTTCATAAATTAAACTAGTATGAAATAAACCCCATTCCTTGCCCATAGGCTTAATTATAGCTAAGGACTTGAAAGGCTCAGTTATTATGAGTTATATTAACTTTCCATATCCATAATCTAAAGTACCTATAAACTCTTAAACTCCTATAAAATCTTCAAACGTTTCAGCTTCATAATCTACTAGCGCTACTCATTTTGTATTCCAACAACCACCATTTTCCTTCCAACTTCGAAAACATCTATCTACTATCGTAGTCAACATTCAATCGATAAAACAACCGGTTGGTAACATTTTTCGATATCGACCAAACAACCTCTAAATTTTGTAGGCGAAAAAGTGCTCACCGACATCAGCCTGCCACCTGCCACTGTTCAATTTCCCCACGAATCCATGGATTCCCTTTCGGTTGGCAGTAATGCGAAAAACCGGTTTAGAGGGTGGCTCGCGTAGCGCGGCCACTGGTGAAAATTGAAACTACGTGGTGCTTTGTTGGACACAGATCGTTGTACTCCACTGTGGCCACGGACCTTTAGAGCCACCTTAATTATTAACACTAATTGGGAGTACTTCATTGTTTTATAAACTTATTTCAGTTGCAAAAATTTGTTAATGTTATTTTTTCTAAATAATAATGCACAGTAAATATATTTGTAATCTTATTACTATTTGAATAGATCAATAGGTTTCATTGCAAATACACCACATCACACAAATTTGCACATGTTATGCCTTGTTGTGATGTTTTTATGTGCACACACCTGGCTCACCATGGGGATCCCTATGCAAAAATGATTAGAATATTATTGAGTACCAATAATATTCAATGTGTAAATTTGACAATGATACTGGAAATTATTATAGGAAGTATCATTAAAAGTATTATTCAAATTGTATAATACTCAATAATACAATAATTTAAATTGGAATAATACTTAATGATACAAAATATAAAATCTATAATAATGAACTATTATATTTTTATTTAAATGGTTATTTTAGCTTTAAATAGTATGATTTTTTCAATAAAACTGCTTAATAAACCAATAATATAAATTTAAAATACCCCGTAGCAGCAAACCTGCATACTCAGCGAATTTCCAATGCTTATTAATTTATATTAATACCACATAAAGCCACATACCAAGTTTCATCAATATACATTCATAAATAAACGATTTATTACATTTTAATTATTCTCCATAAGAATAACATGGCGGCTGAGTATGCAGGTTTGCTGAAATAAGGAACACTAAAAATGGGCTTTTATACAAATATCAGTATAACTCAACTAGGTAAAGCCACATACCAAGTTCTATTAATTTATGTTCATAATTAAAGGAGATAATACGTTAATTATTCTCCATAAGAATAACATGGGGCTGAGTAAGCAGGTTTGCTGCTACAGGAACTACCGGCCAAAAAATAGGTTTTTGTGAAAATATCAATAGACCACAATGAAATGAAGCAATATACCAAGTTTCGACAGGATAAGTTGATAAATAAGCGAGATATACAATTTTTCTTATCTTCCATAAGAATAACATTGGACAACGTACTGTGTTTAGCACTTTCAATATCTCAGTAACCAATTGACGTAAAGCAATGATTAAAACATCAAATTGTGCGTCTTTTTAAGCTGATTCCAATGAGAAAAATAAAATTGTACTTTTTCAAAAATTGTATGTAAAAAACTCAAAAAACCCATTTTTGTGGTACACACCCCCCCAAAATACCCCTTCGGATATCCCGATCCATCTGGTTTTCGAATTTAAAGTCATAAATGCTGCTTTACATGTTTGTACCGAATTTCATCAAAATCGGACCTTTTACTTTCTCCCCCTATACATAGTATATGGAGAAAGTATTGTTTTCGTAAAAATTTTCGAATTTGAGTTGTTAGTGGAAATATTCGTTTTGGTGCTCCCTGAACCCAAAAAAGTGGTTTTTACGTGATGTCTGTCTGTGTGTGTGTGTGTGTGTGTGTGTCCGTGTGTGTGTGTGTGTGTCTGTGTGGATGTGTACAGAGCTAGAGCCCTAACCTATGGGCCGATTTTTATGAAATTTGGTATGTAGGTACTAATCCACGATATCTCCAGGCGTTTTTTTCATTTTTTTGAATTTTTGATTTTTAAGGGTAATTATCCCCCAAAAACCGCCAAAAAACATGAAAAATCCAAATTTCTCAAAAACGGCTCTAACGATTTTGATTAAACTTTCGTGGTTTGTAGAACTTTAGGTTTCCAACAAAATGACACTACCCGCATTTCTGCAAAAATGCGGGTTCAGAAATTACAGGACTTAAAAAATAAAAAATTCAGTTTTTTTGATTTTTCATAAAAAATCATAAATGTTAAAAAATATTACTATTCATCATTAAAAAGAGCTCAAAAACTAAATAAATTAGTATTTTAAATTACTATTCTACGATTGCTAGTTGCGGAGAAAATTGAAATTTTCATTTAGCGGTAAACACAGTACGTTGTCCAATGTTATTCTTATGGGGAATACAAAAATAACTATTTCTCTCTTATTTACTGATCAATTTCATTAAAATTTGATATGCAGGTCAAGTTAGCATTGACCAACAGATGATGTTCAAAATGTGTTGCTATTTAACCATGGGGGGGCAAGGGGGCATTTCCCCTCTCAAAACCACTGTGAGTAGCAACGGACTCTATACTGCCTCCCAAAAAGGGATTTGGGTGGATATTTCTGAAAACAACTATTTTAGACAATTTTCTGTACATTTATCTATACTTCATATTCTATATTTAGTAAATAACAAATATTTTTGTCATTAAAGTTTGGCTAAAAGGGAGAAAGTATGTGTCAGTTTCCTGATACCGTTTATTTTAGAGAGTTATCGCACCCACGGACACACACACACACACACACACACATATATATATATATATATATATATATATATATATATATATATATATATATATATATACAGTTTCGAACGAATAGTGTTTTTGGGGTCTGGGACCTCAAAACGAAAAGTTATCATGGTCCCGGGCCTAGGTCTTACCATGCCGACTATGGTAATAGCTTCTTCCCTATAGGGGAAATTCGCATAAAAAGGATCGACTCATCGAGGGAGACACCCGCCAGCCTACCTGTCTGCGTTTCTCCAGCGATACTCAGCTGCGCTCTCCGCATTCCTGCATTCCTGCGACTCACCCTCTCCGGCCCAGAGGACAACGCCCCGGCCCGAGTGACCTGCGAGTTCCTGCTACCCGGACCGTCCGCCCCGTGCCTGCCCGTCACCGCATCTGTGTTCCGGCCAGCCCCGGGGACCCCCCCCGTCGGCCCACCAGCCGTCCCTGCGACTCGGCCCGTCCGTGCCTGCCACCCCGCTGCTCCTGCTCTGCGACCCGGCCCCTGCTACTCCGACCCAACGATCTCCGCCTGCCGACTGCCTGCTGCTCGCCTGCTGTCCGTCTGCTGTCCATCTGCTGCCCACCTGCTGCTCAGCCGCCGCCCGAGATGGCCGAGAATTCCAGTGGTGCGGGTAAGTTTCCTGCGGTTAGGGACCCTCCTAGGCTTAAGGATAGGGCTCCTGACTCCGCCGACGCCTTGCTGGGCAATCGTTATGAACAGGGAAGTTTGCCCAAAAAGTCCCAGCAGGCCAAGGCAATCCCAGACCTAAACTCCCCCCCTCTCACCCGTTCCAGAACCAACCCTACCCGACCACCAACCTCCACAAATCCAAACTTCCGTGTGATCCCCGCCCCCCACCGGGCTCAAACCCCCCTCGCTCCTCCAAAGCCAAACCCTCCGCCTCTCCACCAACCTACGACAAACCCGCTCACGTCCCCAGTCCCTACCGCAAAATCACCGTTGCCCTGCCCAAACTCTCTGCTAACCCGCCACCCTCACTCCCCCCCACGCTCTCTCAACCCTCGACTGCTGCAACCTCCCCCACCCCCTCCCGGTCACCAACTCCATCGTCACGCTCCACCCCAGCACACTCCAGGACCTCCTCCCCAGGCTCTCGATCACCCTCACCCCCATCCACACCCTCGCACTCACCGACCCGTCAGACATCCACTCCCCACCCCTGCTGCCCCCGCTGTCCAAGCACCTCCTGATCACCAGCGCCATGTTGCCTCCACTGACCCTGCCCCGTCCCAGACTCCTGCCGACAGCACCCACACCGCCCGTCGCCTCTCACTTCCCACCCTCCCCGTCATCAGCAACCCACCGAATCCTCATCACCAACCACATCACCGGTGCCAACAACCCCTTCCACCTGGTCCGCCTGATGCACCTTCACAACCTCAAGTTCCACCCCCACCAATTTCTTCAGCCACAAAAACCAGTCCAACCTACTCGTCTTCTCCGACCCAGCCCATGCCACCGCCTTCACCTCAACCATCCCCCCACCACTTTTGGACCCAAATCCGCCTACGCCCCCACCCCCCGCCCAGCCAACAAACACAAAACCTCAAAGCTCACCACCACCCGCCCACCCCTTCTGCACGTAGTGGTACGCGGCGTCAGCCACGACATAGGGGACAAGGAGTTCCTGGAGGCCTTAAGCCCCCCGACCCCTGCTCCTGTGGTCGTAGTTTCGTGCGGGCGCAGCGGATCATTGGTCGGGACGACCAACCAACGGGCTTAGTTAGGCTCTTTATGACCTGCAAGACCTGTTGCGAGGGACTCCTGGCGAACGGTCTCGCTGTGCACGGGCGAGCCTACAAGGTGGAGGCGCCGCGCTCGGTCCTCATTCGACCATGTGGATGCTGCCACGATTACGGGCATGAAGCTCCTAGGTGCTCCAGGTCCAAGCCCGGTGCCGGGTCTGTGGGCTGTCCGTTCCTGCGGGTGCTAAGTGCGACCACGAGGGGCAAAACCTGTCCCGGCCGTACTGCGCTACCTGCAACAGGTTCGGGCACTACACGGGCCAGCGCCACTGCCCCTTCTACCCCCGCGACCAGCGTGATCCTCAGCCCGTCAGGATCATCGCCCCCTCAACCACCCCTGCCACCAATCCCTGGAACCTCCGCTTGATTGATTTTCCAGTCCTCCGACCCGAGACCACCCTCACACCACCAACCCACCCAACACCCACTGAGACCATTGACGACCCTCAGACCTCTGCAATCCCTCCGACGACACCACCAACTCCGGCCCCGCCCCTCTCCCCAGTCCTACGTCACCCATGAAGTCCTCAACTCCTTCCTTGACCAGCTTCTCACTGTACTCAGTGAGGGCTTCAAGCGCACCTTCGACGCCCTACTCACCCTCCTCCTCACATCCGCCCCAGTCCAGGGCCAGCAGCGTGTTAGGGAGGCTGTCAACAGTGTCACTAAGAAACGTTTTGACACTCGCACCATCCTTCAGGCTGTTGGCTCTGGCCTGAATGTCATCAACACCTCCTCCAAGCGCCCTGCTCATGGTAGTCGTCACTAAATCCAGATCCTGCCTCCGCATCTGCCACATCAACCTCAACTCCTTCCACAGCAAACTTCCCGCCCTCCGCGACCTCATCACCGACTTCCAGATAGACATCCTTACCCTCAACGAACCCAAACTTACCCCAACACGCCCCGCCCGACTTCCAGGCTTCACCATCCTCCGCCGAGACTACCGCTCTGGAGGCCTGGCCATCGCCTTCAAATCCGAGCTTGACGTCCGACACTCCCCACTCCCAGGCGATCCCTCCGAAGCCCTTATGGCAATAATTCACCTCCCAAGACAACCTCCAATCACTCTCCTTACCATACACGCCTTGCCCCTCACTCAGGACTTAGTTGACCTAATGGCCCAGGTCGATGCTGCCCACCCACGACTGGTGATAGCAGCCGATCTGAACTGCCACCATCAGGCCCTGGGGGACCGTACTTCCACGCTCCCGGGTAGGCTGCTAGTCCAATTCCTGACCGACTCCGGTCTCCAGCACCACATGGCCCCGCCCACCAGGTACCCCGCCCATGAAGGCCAGGTCCCCACTTCCCCCTACAAGCTCCTTTCCTCTGCATCTCTCTCCCGAAAAATCACAAACATCACCTCCGGCTGCGACCTTGGCTCCGACCACATCCCTCTTATCTTTGACCTCAAAATCACCCCCTACCCTTACAAGTCCGACCACCATGAAGCTTTCGAAGTCACAGACTATCGAAATGCGGATTGGAACCTCTACTCCAGACACCTCACTGCCACACTGACTCCACTCACCCAACAACCACCTTCCAACACCCCTGCCCAAGTCGAAGAATTCCACTCCACCATCACTTCCGCCATCCTCTCTGCAAAGAACCTTGCCATCCCGGTCAAACGGGTCCTCCATAACCCCCTCAGACTCCCACCAGACATCCTGGGTCTCATCAAGGCGAAACGTCGTGCCCGTTGACTCCTCCTCCGAGATCCCTCCTCCTTCACGACCTACCTTTACGACACCTACAGGGCCCTGGTTGAACGCGTGAAAGCAACCATGCGCTCCTTTAAGGACGCCAGGGCTCAGAAGGTATGCGAGAAGGCAGATTCCGACTTCTCCAACAACCCCCGTAGTTTCTGGTGCCTCTCAGGCACTACAACAATCCATCAACCCCCTCTACTCCCCTCCTTGTCAACGACACCGTTATCTCCGATAGTCAAGGCATGGCCGAGGCTTTCCGAGATACGCTGTCCTCCATTCACTCTGTCCCATCCCATCCTGACTTTGATGAGGCCCACTTCAACCAGGTGAACGCCCAAGTCACACAACAACCTGCCACCTTCAACCCACTTGATTCCATCGTACCAGACATCCCTCGCCATGACCTCCTTCTCCCAATCACCACCCAGGAAATCAACCTCAAGCGGAAGCACCTCCGGAACACTGCCCCTGGTCCTGACGGCTTTTCCAACCTCCTCCTCAAACAAGCTCCCCCACTTCTTGTGACTCTTCTTGCCACCATCTACACCTCCGTCCTCCTTCTGGGCTTCTCCCCGAGATCCTGGAAGCACGCCCATGTCATCCTCTTTGCCAAGCCCCACAAAGATCCCCATAATCCCAACAACTACCGTCCCATCAGCCTCACTTCCACCCTCTTGAAACTCTTCGAGAAAGTCCTCGCCTCCAGGATACACCTCCACCTCAACACACTCGGCCTCCTCCCCATCACCCAAGCCGGTTTCCGTCCCGGAGTCAACATGTACGACCAGCTTCTGCGGGTCGTTACATGCCTCCAGACCAACAACGCCCTCCACCGTCCCTCAATCCTTGCCCTCATGGATGTACAGAAAGCTTTCGACACCGTCTGGCACAACGGCCTTCGTGTCAAGCTACTGGACCTCCAACTCCCCGCTCCTATCATCAGGTGGATATCCCACTTCCTCGATGGCCGAACGGCCCATGTCCGATTTCGTTGCTCCCTCTCCTCTCCCTTCACCTTGCGTGCCGGCGCCCCCAAAGCTCCACCATCAGCCCCCTCCTCTACATCCTTTATGTCCGTGACCTCCCTGCCCCTATTCCACGCAATCCCACCGACACCTCCTGTGGCCTTGCCCAATTTGCTGATGACACCACCTTCTGGATATCCGAACGATACCATGACACCCTTATCCGGAAAACCTCCCAAACCCTCCAGAATTACCTTTCCTTCTGCAACAAATGGCGCATCCTCCTCAATGCATCCAAAACCCAACTCTGTTTCTTTAATTTCCACGCCCGCCACTTCTCCCGCACCAAGAGAGATCCCATTTTCCTTAACAACGTCCGTCTCCCCCTCAAAACATCCTGCACCTACCTAGGTGTCACCCTTGACTCCCGACTTTCCTTCGTCCCTCATCTCCACGAAGCCAAAAAGAGAGCTACCACGCGCCTCTGTGCCCTCCGTATCCTCAACCACCGCAGCCGTGGCTGCTCCAAACCCACTCTTGCCCGCCTGTACTCCTCAGTCATCCGCCCTGTTTTAACCTACGCCCACCCGCTCCTTCTATCCACCCCGAACAGCATCCTTTCAAGCTTCGAGGCCACTGAGAGACGCGCCCTCCGCCTTGCCTCCCACCTCCCACCCTGGGCCCGTAACCACACGGCTTACGAGGCCCACTCAATCCCCAGACTCAAAGACTTCCTTCACCACCTCAACATCACCTACCTTGAGAAAGCCCGCACCTCCGACATCCTCCAACCTTACTTCCAACCCTACTTCACTGACCGCCCCAGCCTCACGATCCACCACCTTGCCGACCTAGACCAGCAGCCCGAACCGTAACTCCCACCACTAAACCCCATGCAAACCTCGCCTAGCTCCCACTCCTGACCACTGTGACAGGCACTCGTTATAAAACAAAAAAAAGTCCTGTCGCAGTGTGTTCATCTCTCCTCCCCCCAAACCATCCCCTGGCCACTGTAGCAGGCAAAAAAAGTCCTGTTGCAGTGTGTTCACCTCTAACCCCAAAACATTCCCTGGCCACTGTAGCAGGCAACGAAAAAAAAAATAATAAAAAAAGTCCTGTTGCAGTGCGTCAATCTCCCCCTCACCAACCAACCCTATCCGACGGCTGAAGAGGGCCCAAGCGCCCTAGAGCAGCCTCAGTGGGCCAGGGACTTTCCCGCCCACTGGAACCTCACAAAACAACAACAAAAAAGGATTTTAGTTGCAAAAATATCATGACCAGGTCAGGTTTAAAACCTATGCGATCCTTGACTAAGTAGTGTCCACACGCCTTGACCCACTCGGCCGTTCAGACTCTTGAGAATACTAGGATGAAGTGGGATATACAAATTAACAATAGTCTACAGCTACAAAAATAGGACAATACTTTAGTTTTATTTTTCTAATCGAATCTGCTCGTGCACCTCACTGAAAGAAAAGTTGGAACAAATGAATTTGGTTCATTTGTTTAATGTATCTATTCTTGCCATGTAACAGACTCCCCCGCACCCCCCATCCGACCATCGAATGTCCATGGTCGGACACCACCCATGGACATTCCTCCCATCACCCTGCCATCCCAAGTGACACACTCCACTTGATTTGCCAGGTACATTGCAAATCCACAAATACCACTTCCAGCTTCCTATGAGAAGCCGGCATTCATTTTTTCATGAATGTGGCGTGTATAACTTTTACACGTATTATATATTTACTGTATGGTTAGATTTTGTGGTTACGCCACATTAACAGTATGTACAGGGGATATTACTGTATTTATAATAATACGCTATGCCTATTTTTGGTTGTTTTATATATATATATATATATAAACTGGAAGCAAATTAATATATATTTAATATAATTATGATAATAATATAATTGAGATAATTAATAATAAAATAATATAACAGTGTACCCTTTAAATCTTTTTATTAAGCTAATAATACTAATATAATATAATGTTAAAATAATTTATACAGCAATTAACCAACCTTGGTCCAACAATATTGACAATAGTAAAAGACGATTGCACCACAGATTATGACCGTTTTCAGGATATAATTCCGTCCCAAAATAATCCCGAGGTAAGATAAAAACTGCCCGAAAAATTCCCAAAATTTCGGTAATCATGAGCTAAGGAACAACTAAACTAACTTTCTGTCAAACTAAGGGCGCGTGGAAATAAAATTATCTCTGGCCAATTGATCACCACACACTTCTAAGATTACTTAAAAACATCGAGTCTCTTGGTTGACTGGCGCCCTAAGCTGCAGGCTAGTCAGTCTAAAGGATAACTAAGCCCTGGTTTTCACTTGTGCAACAAACTGTATTTCATTGTCATCGACTTATAAATTTGATAGTAACCCCTCTAAATAAACAATTGTTTATTAAAAATTACTATCTTCCTCCTATTAATTATCATACTAACTAATTAAATATCTGTAGAGCTATTTCATTACTAATTCACAATTATACATGATTTAAAAAAGGTTTAATGATATATACTACACTAAATATCATCCTGTATAATTAATACCCCCGTAGCAGCAAACCTGCGTACCCAGCGAATTTCCAATGCATATATATATTTATCTTAGTACCACATAAAGCTACATACCAAGTTTCATCAATATACATTCATAAATAAACGATTTATGACATTTTAATTATTGTCCATAAGAATAAAATGGCGGCTGAGTATGCAGGTTTGCTGAAGCAATAAACACAAAATGGGGTTTTATACTAATATCAATATAACTCAACTAGGTGAAGTCACATACCAAATTTCATTAATTTATTTTCATAATTAAGGGAGATAACAATTACTTATTCTCCATAAGAATAACATGGGGCTGAGTACGCAGGTTTGCTGCTACGGGAGCCTTTGGCAAAAAGTTTTTTTTGACCAAATATCAATGGTCCACAACCAGATAAAGCCGTACACCAAGTTTCGTCAGTATATGTTCATAAATAAGCGGAATATAAAATTTTTATTTTCCTCCATAAGAATAACATTAGACAACGTATTGTGTTTAGCACTTTCAATATCTCGGTAACCAATTGACGTAGAAAAATGATCAAAATACCAAATTGTGTATTTTTTTAAGCTAAATCCAGTGGGAACAACTAAAATTTGACTATTTCCAAAATTATATGTAACAAATTCGAAAAACCCATTTTTGGGGTACAAAACCCCCCCAAAATACCCCTTCGGATAGAGCGATCTGGCTGGTTTTCGAACTTAAAGTCATAAATGTTGCTTTACACGTTTATACCAAATTTCATCAAAATCGGATAATTTTTACGAGAGTTATCGTGCTCACGGACACACACACACACACACATATATATATATATATATATATATATACATATGTACATATGTATATATATATATATACATATATATATATATATATATATATATACAGTTTCGAACGAATGGTGTTTTTGGGGTCTGGGGACCTCAAAACGAAAAGTTATCATGGTCCCGGGCCTAGGTCTTACCATGCCGACTACGGTAATAGCTTCTTCCCTATAGGGGAAATTCGCTAAAACTATAATTTATTTAATAATAGTACAATAATACGCATTTCCCTCAATAATACTGTATGATTCAGTTTACTGGTATTATAACAATTTCCTATAGTACTTTCATGTTTATAAATACCCAATAATATATACCTTCAATGATAATATTTCATTTAATAATACTGTATAATACAGTTGACTGGTATTATACAATTCTCAATAATACTACATTTGTTATTATAGCCAATAGTACAGTATTATTACTTCTCACAGATATCATAGACCATATAATTGAATATTATAAAGTATCATTAATGTATTAATAATACTCGATAATCATTTTTGCATAGGGATTTCACAGACAAAAAATACAATTTAGTTCCTTCATACAAATATGTGTCAAAATAGAGATTATCTTCAGTAAACATATTTTCTACAATAGCGCTGGGTGTAAGTCTAACAACCTATATTTAACCAAATTAACCCGATATATTGTTACTGTTTACACATAACATAATATGTGCCTCAATTTTATCTGTTCGAAAATTAAACTTCGTGTTCTTTGTGATTACATGCATCTTTAGTCTAATACTGAATAGGATAAAGGATGTACATGCTAGTTATATCTCTTTTATAATACTTTTAATTTACCCAGCACTTAATGTAAATGTTTTAATTCCTGGAAAACCCATTTTAAATCGCCAAAACATCTAAATTTAAATTATAAAGGGGCTCTAAATTTTACCCTAAAATTACCCTAAGACCAGTAAAATTACCCTAAAAAGGGTAATTAACCTAAAAGTGGCAACACTGGTTACGGTTTCGAGAACACTGCCGCCACTCCGCGTTAGCCGTTAAAAATATCCCATAGAATCCCATTTTATCCCGTCGTCTACGAGTCTACCATGAAACATCCGGCATTGAGAAAATATATCAGGATAATTAAAATACACCTTACAACACTAAAAAGTATATTTACACTTATACTGTACTTATATAAAAGACGGTAAAATATACTCAAAAGATGGTAGAAGGCTTTCTACCATCTTTTATGTATGTATATTTTATCGTCTTATATGTAAGTACAGTATAAGTGTAAATATACTTTGTAGTATTGTAAGACTATTTAATTTATCCTGTTTATTTGTAACAACACGTATCATGCTACTAAAGCAATTATTATAAAATATGAACAGGAGTTACTACTCTCAGTACTCTCTGCCAAATAACTTTAAAATAGCGTGCCGTAGTATTTCGTATTTAGGTTTGTTGTGGTGTCATCTTGTTGGTGGGACGCTGCCATTCGATCGTGTTTTCAACACTATTTCTAATGCCAAATTACAAGGGTGTTTTAATTTTAACTAAAATAATAACTTTGCTTCCAAATAAACCATCCAATTCCATCTGAAATATCTGTCAATATTATAAAGTTAAGTTTCACTTAAAATGGGACGGTATATTAATATTTAAAGACTTTGAATATCACCGTTTACGTTGAATCAAAGGGAAATTTGGACAGCGTCCCACGAGAATTGCTGCTAACATAACGGAGCAAAAATTGGCTTTAACAACGGCACGCTTTTTAACCATAAGAGTAGTGATGCAAGACGTAGGTAGACTAACTAAACTAGGGTTGTTAAATATTTCTGTACCGGTGACTTTGGCGCTAATATTTGTTCGGCACTAAAGGAGCTGGTGCCAGGAAATTGTTCTAACCAGCTCCAGTGACTTCGGTGACAGTACGAATTCACTCACGCAAAAGTCGCTGTCACTGTTTGGTTGTTTCAATGTATCCCCGCTAGGTTCGTGGCGCTGTCGCTGGAGCTGGAGCTGGGCGCTGGCGCTGGCACTGGTCACTGTCACCGGTCGCTGTTTGGTTGTTTCGAGGTCGTGGCGCTGTCGCTGGAGCTGGGAGCTGGAGCTGGCACTGGTCACTGTCACTTGTCGCTGTTTGGTGGTTTCGAGGTATCGCCTCTAGGTTTGTGGCGCTGGCGCTGTTTGGAGCTTGGCGCTGTTTGGTGCTTGGCGCTGTCGCTGGAGCTTGGAGCTGGGCATAGACGAGATGGACGAACTACGAACCAGCGCCAGTGACTTCAGTGACAACACGAGCCCGCATTGTTCATGCAAGTCGCTGTTTTGCGTTTACTAACTAAAGCGCTGTTAATACAATTTTCCGATGACTGTTATTTGTATAATTAAGTAGTCTTTTTACAAGCTTTCTTTATTTATGATTTAGTAACAACTTTATTATTTTACTTCTAGGTAATTAATATTTTTTTAGTGATACTCCTAAATGTTTTCGTAGATAAATGAGAATTTGTAGTTGTACTAAGAATTTTAATTATTACTTGTTATTCCTATTTTATGAAATATATTTAATTCTAATGTCAATAAGTGAGCTGTTGATTCCTTATAAGGTCATGATTAACTTTGATAAATAACAGTGTCAAAAAGGGGTAATTTATCGCTGGAGTTGTTACGATGAACTGCGGGAGTAACTGGTGCCAAGTCACCGGTAAAAGTAACTGATATTTCTTTGGCGCTGTCACTGAAGTCACTGATCCAGCAAAGTCACTGGATCGCACATCTCTAAACTAAACTGTAGCATGACTGTAGTTAGTCTTTGCTCAAGATTATATAGAGCTCATTGGTACCAACACATTTCTGTCATCTAAATAAATATATGGTAGGTAACTGGCTATATTTCGTAATTTTGTATATATAATATAGGACTAGTGACAGGAATTAAAGGCTAATTTGCCTTATTTATGACGCCCTTCATAATATTTAAATTGTTTTATAGGAATACAAATGAACTTTTATGGTAATTTCACCGCTCGTTTAGGGTAAATTATCATCTATCCGTTGGTACCCATAATCATGATTAAACATAAACATATATTCTAATGTTCTACTTCTATCTATATATTCTATAAACATTCTCTGTTTCTGCCTTCTGCTAGTAAGTGCTAAGTGTAGAACTATAAAAATACTATTTTAATTACATTTACAATTTTCTAATGTGACTGACTTAAATTATAGCCGACTTAACATAACGACAAAGATAGAGTAAGTTTGCAGACGACTGAATAACATGAGTCCTACTATTGTAATATAAATGATTATGCAAATGCTCCACACTGTCAAATGGGGTTTGTTTACAAATATATTTGTATTCATTCAACTTTGTGAAAATATTTGCCGTAATTGCAATGAATTAAGTTATAGCAGTTTAGTTATTGTTTTTATTTCATATATCTTATGTTGATATAACATATATTTTTAATTTCGACGGTTAATAGGCGTTTCTTTTCTTTATTGTTTTCTAATTTTGAGGTTTGTTTAGTAAGTGCATGCCCACTCCCATTCTATTTGCCAGTGGTTGTAACCTCATGATCTCCCCCATGGACTGATAGGGCCTATTCAAATTCAAACTTGACACCATCAACCTGAAAAACCTATCCTGAATCCTCCGAAGACGCTTATAAGCTGAAGTGGTGACCAAACAACACTACCAAACTTCAGAACTGTCCTGACAAGAGCTGGGCTGCTGTTTAGTATGCGTCCCACATTAATTCAAATTTTAAAAACCCGTATAAAAATATTTTGATTTTATGAACTAGCCTACCTATTGGGGATTGAAAATATTGATATCAAGTTATTATAGTATTACTTTATTTATTACTCTTATCGTATTTATTAATTCCTAATTAAGTTAAAGATTTTAAGATGGCAAACATCCTAAACACCTTGGAAGAACTTGAGATTTACAATACCGTATAGTAGTTACAAATAGAGTTTCTGAGAATATACTGAATGAGAAACTAAAATGTGGGTGTAATGTTCGTTATAATATATAATAGAACTAGCTACCATCGTTCCCGGTTTCACCCGGGCCAGTGACAGTTGTGTGTGCTGCATTCTGTGGTTGACCCGTGGAACTATTACGAATCATAATCAGCTGATAGAATTTTCATCAGCTCAAACCAAAGTGAATGTAATAAAAAAACACAGGGTTGGAACTTTGAAGCCCCGTGGGGCATAGCCCTATGGGAATTTCTTAAAATCCCTTCGTAGTGAATGCCTATGCTATAAGAGGAGTCTACATGCAAAATTTCATGCTTCTAGGTGCAATGGTTTGGCCTGGGCGTCGATTGGAATTTTGAATTTATAGATATAGATTATTAACCCTTTGCGATCGGAATGCATATTTGCCGCTATTCCTCAGCTGTCGCGCGGCCAGCTCTACTGGCCGCCGCCATTAGCGCGCGGAAGTCGGATTTTTTTCTACAGCAGTTGTGCTTTGCGATCGGACGGCCAGCATTGCTGGCCAACATGAAATCCAACGAACGCTCGGGCGTCCAGCAGGACTGGCCGACAACAATGTTTTTGTTTGTAATATTCCAACTGTGGTATAATGCCTGTAGAGTGCTGCAACCTAGTGAGGAATTGTTAAACTAAACGATCAGCAGGCTTGCAACATTATATCGTAAGGATTTTGGTGTAAACAACTAAAATAAACACCTGTTGTTCTGGCACAAGTGCTGTCATAATCATCATCGTTTTGGTTCAGTTTTATGTGATTTTAACTGTGTTTTGGTGATTTTCTCGAGAGATTTGTGTTTATTTGTATTTTTAATTAAGTTTTAAGTTTTAATGTACATGATTATAAGAACACTTGTACGTTTACGTATAGGCCTACACTTATATTATAATTAGGCCTACAATAAAATTGTTTTATCCCGTATAAACATTTATTAGTAAGAATGGGGTTATGTTTTTTTCCCCCCATATATTTAACTAAGTAATAATGAACGATCGTTAAAGATAAGACGAATTGAGAGACGTTTTATTAAAATTTAAATCCCCTATGCTAACATTGAAGGTTTTCTGTGAAAATAATTCCGAGCTACGGGGAGCGAGCCGCCATGATAAATGCCGAGGTGACGCGTAGTGGGACGTGGCCAGTACAGCTGGCCGTCCGACCGTCGGAACCAAGTTAGTACGGAAAGAATTCCGACTGGCTGCCGACTGCGTTGTGGCCACTCCTGCTGGCCCTCCGATCGCAAAGGGTTAAACACAAGAAATAGGGACACTTGATAAGGAATTCCAAAGTTCAATAAAAGGTATGCCATCACATTATCTACTCTGCTTTCTACCTCACTCGGCGATCACATACACCTTCCGGTACATGTCAGTGCACTTTTTTAACCCTCTAAGTGTTTTTAATCATGGTCTTAATGTTTGACTATTTTTGGTGATTTTGCAGCGATTTATTCAAATAAATGTAAAATACCCCCGTCGCAGCAAACCTGCATACTCAGCGAATTTACAATGGAGATATAAATGTCTTAATACTACATAAAGCCACTTAATAAGTTTCATGACAACATATTCACAAATAAGTAAGCGATATATACAATTTTAACTATTCTCCATAAGAATAACATTGGGGCTGAGTACGCAGGTTTGCTGTATCAACAAACACAAAAAAATTGGTTTTTCTGCTTATATCAATATAACTCAACTAGGTGAAGTCATATGCCAGTTTTTATTAATTTATGTTCATAATCAAGAGAGACATAGCATTTAATTATCATCCATAAGAATAACATGAGGCTGAGTACGCAGGTTTGCTACTACGGGAGCCTTTGGCAAAAAATTGTTTTTTTTAGCAAATATCAATATACTACAACTAGATGAAGCCATATACCAAATTTCATCAGTATACGTTCATAAATAAGCGAGATATAAAATTTTTCTTTTCCTCCTTAAGAATAACATTAGACAACGTACTGTGTTCAGCACTTTAAATATCTCGGTAACCAATTGATGTAGAGTAATGATAAAAATACCAAATTGTGTGTTTTTGTAAGGTGAATCCAATGGTAAAATCTTAAATTAGACTATTTCAAAATTTATATATAAAAAATTCAAAAACCCATTTTTGGGGTACAATACCCCCCCAAAATACCCCTTTGGATGGGGCGATCTGGCTGGTTTTCAAACTTTAAGTCATAAATGTTGCTTTACACGTCCATACCAAATTTCATCAAAATCGGATCATTTTTACGAGAGTTATCGTGCTCACGGACACACACACACACACACACACACACACACACACATATATATATATATATATATATATATAAATAGTTTCGAACGAATGGTCTTTTTGGGGTCTGGGGACCTTAAAACAGAAAGTTATCATGGTCCTGGGCCTAGGTCTTACCATGCCGACTACGATAATAGCTTCTTCAATATAGGGGAAATTCGCTAAAACTCAAAAATACTCCAAACTGCATTACTCTATAGTTTTTCTTGTTCAGAAAATCATGGGCTTCAATATGATATATATAAAACCTCACAAAAATCATAAAAGGAAAATTATGTGATGTTAAAAAAAATAAAAATACCCCCGTAGCAGCAAACCTGCGTACTTAGCGAATTTCCAATGCATATATATTTATCTTAATGCCACATAGAGCTACATACCAAGTTTCATCAATATACATTCATAAATAAACAATTTATGACATTTTAATTATTCTCCATAAGAATAACATGGCGGCTGAGTATGCAGGTTTGCTGAAGCAAGGAACACAAAAAAATGGGGTTTTATGCTAATATCAGTATAACTCAACTAGGTGAAGTCACTTACCAAATTTCATTAATTTATTTTCATAATTAAGGGAGATATAAGGGAGATAACACGTTACTTATTCTCCATAAGAATAACATGGGGCTGAGTACGCAGGTTTGCTGCTACGGGAGCCTTTGTCAAAAAATTTTTTTTTGAGGAAATATCAATGGTCCACAACCAGATAAAGCCGTATACCAAGTTTCGTCAGTATATGTTCATAAATAAGCGAGATATAAAATTTTTATTTTCCTCCATAAGAATAACATTAGACAACGTACTGTGTTTAGCACTTTCAATATCTCGGTAACCAATTGACGTAGAGAAATGATCAAAATACCAAATTGTGTGTTTTTTTAAGCTGAATCCAATGGGAAGAAATAAAATTTGACTATTTCCAAAATTATATGTAAAAAATTCAAAAAACCCATTTTTGGGGTACAAAACCCCCCCAAAATACCCCTTCGGATAGAGCGATCTGGCTGGTTTTCGAACTTAAAGTCATAAATGTTGTTTTACACGTTTATACCAAATTTCATCGAAATCGGATAAATTTTACGAGAGTTATCGTGCTCACGGACACACATATATATATATATATATATATATATATATACAGTTTCGAACGAATTGTGTTTTTGGGGTCTGGGGACCTCAAAACGAAAAGTTATCATGGTCCCGGGCCTAGGTCTTACCATGCCGACTACGGTAATAGCTTCTTCCCTATAGGGGAAATTCGCTAATAAAAGATTTTAAAAGTTTGCGCTCCATCAAATTATAAACGGTTATAGAATATACAATCTTCAAAATAGCCAAATTTGTTCTAAATTTTATAAGGATACTAAATATATAAACAAATAATCAGGTAAAGCAGCAAATAAAAAAGTTTTAGATAGTAATCTGTTGTTGCACGCTATAGTAAATGATTTTTTTCATTTGTGTTACTACAGTGTGTTTTGTAATTTTAATTTTTTTCGACAGACTAAATGTGAACTTTTATTTTTGAATTCCACCTAATGATGGAAGTATTATGAATTTCAAAACCGTGGTCTTCTATTTGGATTGTTTAAACTGAAAATGGAGGTAAAATAACCTTATTTTAAAGATTTTGTGTGTTTGTTTAAAGAAAGAAAAGTAAAGTGTGTTTAGACATCTCCAGGATACAATTTGTTAACTGCTTTTATAAAAAAATAAAATTGTTTTAAGTCACTATGCCGTGCTTGTAAACCTTGTAACGGCAATAAAATATTGTTATTCTTAAAATGAAAGATTACCTAGATCCCCATTGGACATTATAATTTCTTCTTTGCAAAATTCACATTTTGGAGTTTTGTGAATTAAATCTTGATCTTGGATCTACTTGAAACATGTTTCTGTATTAATTAATGTAGTTTGAGAGTTCACAAAAAAGTAAGCTACAATTAATTTCGCTTCCAGCTATTTTAAATTTGCTAAACAAAAACTACCCTAATGTAGGCCCAGGCCTAATCAAAACAAACCAACAATAACAATCTATTTGATATAGCCCAGCATAAGTATTTTAATTTTTTTTCAATTGAATGAGTGTGGGATACATACTAAACTGTAGCCAAGAGATTTATAAACTATTTCACTGCTTCCACACTTGAACCCTTTCTGGATTTTCAGATAAGCAAACCCAGACAGAACTCAAGCAGACTTGCTAGTAATAATATCAATGTGGTCTTCAGAATCTTCAGGATTGTAAGAGAGTACACTCTCCACTTACCATTACAATCCCCAGCCATGGATGGATGTCTCACGCCTGAGTGTAGGCTAAATCCATTAAGTGAGTAGTCAAACAGAATGACACTCTGGAGAACGACGAATGGTGAACACAACACTTCCCTGCATTATTTCTCATTGTACATGGATTTCAGTGAGACGGTGCTAGATCCAGAGGCGGATCCAGAGATCAGGTTTGGGGGGCTGGTAACCGAAAGTTACCCCTCCCCCTCCCTGCGGGTGATCACTGGCACCCCTCACTATTTATTTCAAAACTATATGAAATTATACAATGAACTGAAGTAAAGTTAACACAATAGCCTATATTATTTAAGAGATTATTGTTGGCATTTTCCATCACTGATTATTAAATTTAAGTTTAACCACTATTGTTTTCAGTACTACTGTTTTTACTAATCAGTGATGGAAAATGTTCGCAATAATCTCTTAATCATCACCAACAGTGAATTTTAAATAAAGAAATAATAGCCTATATCAATAACCTTGTACTCAAGAAACATTCATTGTAGACCTAAATAATAAAATCAAAAACAATAATTTAAGGTTTGGGGGCCCCTCTCTTGGATCCGCGCCTGGCTAGAGCCATTGGTGGTCATTTGTGGAAGAGACAGAAAAAAATAAATTCACGTGGCCAGAACAATAGATGACTATAATCATCATCAGAAGGGGCGGACATGAGTGCACATCAGCCGCAGTGGGCTTATTGCGCACCCCCAAGAAAAAGATCGAGAGTTTATGTCAGGACTCCTCCAGGTTTAAAAGCCTGATAAACTGCATCATCCTATCGATGAACTCTTCTTTATACCCTTACCATAGTTCCCAGAGTTTAAGACCTTACCTCCTTAAGCTCATCACAATACAGATGATTGGCAGTCTCCTCTTACTGCCCACATTTACTGCATACAGGGTTTCCATTGAAAACACCCATGCTCAGGAGGTGTTTCCTCAGGGGTCATGGCCCGTAACGATACCTTGATATCCAGCCTGTTGCGTGTTGCGCTTGATATCCAGCCTGCTGAGACTCAGGAACTTCTTGGCGACCTGTTGGTATGGTCTCTGGAGGTTCAGTTTGCCTACCCTGTGGAGAGGGAGCTATGCCCATCTCCTCCTGTGAAAGTCCCAAGCCCAAACACTGATGACCTGTGAAGCACAAGAACGAGATATTCCGCAACCAGGGGGGTCCCATGAGGTTTGAGTTGGAACACAGTGGGAAAATTACCCATCGGCACTCTGACGACTGACGCTGCCCTGCAACCCCCGAATGCCAACACTCGTGGATGCCAGCACCTGAGCCGCTCCTTTACTTGGAACCATCACTAAACAATTCTCGGTCCCCAGGTGGAAGCGGACAGACTCCTTTGCTCCAGTCATCCCTGTTGGGAATGCAAACACAGAATGACTTAACAAAGGAGAAAGTTTTGGGAAGGTGATCAAAGGGCATGTCCAAGTCCTCACTCTGAACCACCTGAATTATCCTGATGTGGTTCCAAGCGGTTTGCCAGGCAGCACCCGGAGATTCTCACAGTGGAGACAATGCACACCCAATCTAGCCACCATCGTGATTTGAATGTTTATTAGAAAAAGTTCAAGGAGACACTCCATAGTGACACCTAGACTTCTGATGAGGGCTCCAGTGACAAGTAGGCCTGCGAGCCTTTGAACGTCCGCCAGCCTCCGCATCGCCACACCAGCCTCCAGTTTCATCTAGCAAACGATAGATCCGAACATCATTGCCAGTCCAACTAGTGCAACATAAAACCAATGCATTAGTCTGGGCTTAAGCCCCCAGGTAGATCCTACCATCTGCCTGCAAGCAAAGAGGGAACACTTGGCTCGGTTAATGACCCTTTGCAACTGTTGCCCCCATTGAAGAGTTCGGTCCAAAATTACCCCTAAATACTTCCCTGGTCCTGAGGAACAATGGTGGACCTCTGCAGCCAAAAAGGCCCGATCCCTGCCAGGTTCCCTCTATAGTGAAGGGAACCACAACAACCTTTGAGGGGTTGACAGAGAGCCCAACCTCCCCGCACCAGGATCCCACCGCCCTCAGTGCAGAATTCATGAGGTCAGTGACCGTGTTATTGACCTTACCTACCACCAGGATAGCGATATCATCGGCATACCCTGGTGCAAATACGCCGCTGTCATTGGGACTCCGAATGAGATCACCAACAACCAAATTCCTCTAAAGAGGATGCAAAACTTTCCGCTGAGGGCAACCTCTGGTCGTCCTAGCCTCAACTGTCCTCACCATGGAGAGAAAGCTAGACCATCCTGCTTCGAAGGAGAGCTTCAATCAACCTGCAGGTCACATTACCCAGGCCCTGTGCCCACAAGGCGCGCCAAACTGCTTCAGTTGCATTGTTGTCAAAGGCCCCCTGGATGTCAAGAAAAGCACCCAGTGCAACTTCTTTGCAACCTATGGTCTTCTCAATCCTGCTCACAAGGTGATGCAGGGTGGAGTCGCATGACCTTCCTTGAATCCATGCCATCTGGTTGGCGTGAAGAGGCGAATTCTGCAAGGCTGTGTCCCAAGCATGCCTCAACACTAGTTTCTCCAGCGTCTTCAACAAGAATGAAGTCAGAGAAATGGGACAGAAGGACTTTGGTTCCGTATTCCTGTCCTTGATACTTATAACGTATAATTGGTGTACCTTTGCTACCCTCAACCTGATTTTGCTCTATTAAACAACCTTCGCGTTTCTGCCCTTAGTCTTGAGAGCTTCTTGCTCCACCAAGGGACATCTCTATTGGTTACCTTTTCCTTGATGGGGCAACTAGATGCATATGTGTCCATTATTGCCCAATTTAAGGCACCCACTGACTCCTCTATCTCAAGGTTACTACCCACCCTTGAGTTAAGATGATCCATGTTACATTTCAACATTTTCTATTTTAATCCCAGTTTGTATTCCTGGGGCTCCTGTTGGAGGTACTGCCCTCAATGGTCCCATCCAGATTGAACTCTATGATCCTATGATCTGACAGAGATGGTTCGCTAGATACCCTTCATCTCTTGATCCTATGCCTAATACTAGAAATACCTAGCGTTAGGTCCAGAACCTCTTCTCTAGTTTTGGTAGGAAAAGTGGGTGCACTCCCCACATTTATGTTATCTAAATCTACTTTTAGAATAAATTCTCACCTCTTGAGTTGATATTGGTACTGGCCCAAACAGTGTAGCGTGCATTTGCGTCACGTCCAAGAATCAGTGGCAGTCCAAGCCTGCCACAGTACTCTACCAGCTCTTGGACTTCAGGAGGAGGTGACTCCCTCCCCGCATGGAAGTATCCAGACCCAGAGTACAATGTCACGGTGGGTGTCTTCAAGGAGCTGACTGTCTTATAGGTACCAAGTCCCATGTCAAAAATTCTGTAATACACAAACAACTTATGTATTTCCTGATCAGTATGCAGGCCCTAATATTACCTTCCCTACCATATTACCTTTGATTCCTTACTGTGCAGTCCCATGGCTCTCTTCTTGCAGACCCAGGGTTCCTGTATCAGTAAAACTGCTTGCCCTGCACGGGCGAACATCTTCATATCAAGGGCCGAGGCTACCTTGGCGTGGTGAATGTTCACCTGTGCAATTCTAGTGAGGGCTTCCATCGCCACTCACCCTTGTAGGAGTGGTGTCCCCCTCGCTCTCCAGCAGCATCTGCTCATTCTCCTCCGTGCTGCTGAAGTTCTCCGGAGTGGCTAGGTTGAGGGTTGAGAAATCCAGGTCACCGCCCTGTTTGCCGCATGTTTGGAATTTTCGCCCCCAGACGAAGCCTCTGGTTCCTCTTTCCTTTCCTCTTCAGCTGATGGTGTAGAGTCAGTAGGCCTGTGCAATCCATGTACAGGGATTTTCCCAAATCTAAAATAGATTTGGTATCTATCCTTCTTAATTTGTTCACAGGATAGATCATCGATCCCGATAGTGAGGAGTCTTCCCCCGCCCTCATCTTTGCTCCTCAGCACCTTCCACATTTGGGTACAAAGCCCCTCATTCTGTGCTTGTACAAGAGAGAGTAGAAACTTGCTTTCTTTTCTGGCACTTATCAGAAAGTAAATGGTGATGTTGTGAGCCCTAGGTATGTCGTCCCCTAGGGATGCCATCAAATTCACCCCTTTTCATTCGCTCAGCTGAGTAGCTCTCTGCCTCAGCCATTCGGCAATCTCCTGATTGATGCAATCAACTATGATATACCCTGGTCTGAAGTGTACACTTCCAAACTTTATCTTACATGGGGCACCCTCTGTAATCTCAAAAACAATTGCTTTCTCCAACTGGGAGAGCTCATCTGAACACCCTCTCAGGATACTCCGACAGGATGGCAACTTTGATGATTTTGGTGGTTTCTGCATATGTGGTTGCAAGCCCACTTGCAGACGCAGTGGAGACCCCAACCGCTCCCACCCTCATCCTCTTTGCTTCCTGCCCTTTTTGAGGAGTTATCTCCTGAGTTCCCCTCTTAACCGGGTTACTTCTCTACAGAGGCTGATTCTGCTGAGATTTCCTTTCATCTACTTTCTTCCTAGCTTCATCAGATTCAAGGCCCTGCTCTAGGAATCGTAGATACCAACGGGTTCCTGCCCCACTTAACCCTACTCCCTGAGGATCATCTTTCCCACCAGGCATACCTGTCCTTACCGGGCTTCGGAATGAAGACAGTTCTTGAGGAACACTAGGGTGAAGGAATGTGTCCGAGAGCCAGACCTGCTCTGAACACCCACAGAAAACTGGGTAAGGTTTCAATGCCCTGTTGAAGACCCAACGGCCTGACTTTATCTAGGTCTGGCGGCTTAAAGGGACTGAGAGAGTTGCCAGCCCAACTGATTCTACTGAAGGTCACAACACGGCTACCTCCAGCCCAGTGTGTGGCCCAAGCCCGGCAGGCTGCCTGAGAGGCCTCACCGTCATCAGGTTGCTGAAGCATTGTGCTTCCAGGAAAGTGAACGCTGGCCATGGACCTCAACACATCCTGCGAATTGTGGACCATCACCCCTTCAGGCCCCTCAAGAAAGCCCAATTCAGAAGATCTGTCCCTTACCATTAGTTAGTGGAGCCTGGAGGTCTCCCTCATACTCTCCACATTGTTGCAGAAGCTGTTCCAGGAACGCCTTTTAACCCTCCTGACTATGAGATTGTATTTGGTTAGCACCTCGTGATACCGATCCCAGTTGTTTGAGGATTTTGCCCTCCTGAAGAGAGCTCTTACCCTTTTCCTCAGTTTGGTGAGCTCAGAGTTCCACCAGCTCGACCGCTTACAGCGCCTCAACCTCGACGGCAGACAACGTTCATCAAAGGAGGAGACGATGGCCCCGCCAAGGAGAACCTTGGCCCGATCCAGCTCAACGGTATCCCTGACCTGAGGGTTCTGGGGCAAGAGATGACTATTGAACTGACTATTTGGATGTTGACGTTTTCACTGTTACAGGAAAAATTAAAACTAAAATTGCCTCAGAAATAATAAAATAAAATATCTGCATTAACAGAACTGCCGCTGTTACTGATACTTAACCTGTGACATATGACATGTATTTCCTTTTGGTTATTTACAATTTTACTTTAAAACATGTGTTGTATAATTAATGTTTGTTTACATTGTGATAAATAAATGTCAACTATTATAATTGTACTGTCTGTCTGAAAGTTATTTTAGTTAGTAATTTTCCACATTTTGGTGCCGAAACCCGGGATTATGTCAACCAGGAAATCTTCAAGAATTAAAAAACTACCTGACAGGTATACACCAACAAATGACTTAAATGCAGAAGAAAATATGGACTCTTCATTTGAAGAATAATGAACATCACAATGAAAATATGACAGGAACTTCTACTAAAACTACATCTTCAAAAGCAAGTCGCTGCAGTAAACTGCTAATTGAGATGAAGTAATTAGAAGAAATGAATAGACTGGAAAAGGAAATGGAACTGAAGGAGATGGAATGTCAGAAGAAACTGATGAGATGGAATGCCAGGAGAAACTTTACGAGCTAGAACGTCAAAGCAAAATGGGTCTAAGCGAGTTGGAGCGCCAGATAAGGTTGTTGGAAATTAGGGCTGAGCTTAAGTCTGCATCATTCAGCAGCGGACATGGCTCTATTTTGGAGGTAGGTTCTTAAATGATAACTTAGAAGAAGAATCATAAAACAAAGTTGAAAAATGGTTAAATCAGGGTTCCCACGTGTCCTGGAAAACCTGGAATAGTCCTTGAATTTTGCTTTCTGTCTTGGAATTTTACTCTTTGTCCTGGAATTTTACCATCTGTCCTGACATTTTTCTATTTTCTTTTAGTTTTTCAGATTTACTTGGGTTTTTTTAAGTTTTTGCTGTGGAATGTTTCCAGATTGAATTTGTTGATATTGGTTTTACGCATATCGTAAAGGAATAGTATTTTCTTGAATATAGGTTAAATGAATGCAGGTTTTATGTAAATAAGAATTAAAGAAGCTTGTTTGCCAAATTATTTCTTTGTCTGTCAAAAATTGTTTGCTAAACAAGATGTGCTAAATTCAATGATCGAGTTGATGAAAACTTTTCTTTGACAGCCTTTGAGTATGACAAACTACACAACATGGTGAAAGAATCGTTTCAAACTGAAAACTATGGGGAAACACCTTTAAGTGAAACCAATGTCAGTTCAACAGAAGAAAAACGTGCAAGTAATATTCTAGATCAAACTACAAAAAAAGTTTGAGATCACTGGATTATTATGGAAATTGGATTATTATGGAAGTCAGATGATTTTAAGTACCCGCCAAGTTACGATAACGCCTTGAAGAGGCTCAAGACAATTGAAAAGAAAATGGAAAAAGACACAAATTTTAGACAAAAGTACACTGAGAAAATAGAAGATTATATTGAAAAGGGGTATGTACAAAAATTAAAGATGAGGCAAACATTGTCACTGACCGTAAGTTCTATCTACCTCACTTTGGTGTTACAAACCCAAACAAACCTGGAAAATTAAGACTTGTGTTTGATGCAGCAGCTAAGTCGAATGGCGTATCATTTAATGATGCCTTAATTAGTGGACCCGACTACTTAAATTCACTACTGTTTGTTCTTCTCAAGTTTCGCCTGGGAAAATATGCAATCGTCAGTGATATTAAAGAAACGTTCCACTAGGTATGGATCAGAGATGAAGACGTTAATGCATATAGTTTTTTATGGCAAAGTGAAATCGAGAACCAGATATTTACCTCATGAAAGCTATGACATTTGGTTCTACCTGTTCTCCAAGTGCCGCACTCTACGTGGTAAATCAAAATGCAAAGCAGTTTGAGACAACTTACCCTGAAACAAGCAAGTCCATCTTGACAAAAGAGTACATGGATGATCTCTTAGACTCCACAAACTCTGAAGAAGAAGCTCGTCGTCGAATTCATGAAACTACAAAAATTCACAAGGCTGGTGGATTTCAAATATATAATTGGTTATCGAACTCCAAATAAGTCTTACAAGACGTAGGTACCTGAAAGCCTTAAAGCCAACTCTGCAAAGCAATTAAATTCCCGACCTCTTACCCACGTGTCTATGGATCCTCAAGACCTTGAACCAATAACGCAAACCAGTTCCTCAAGGAAGCATTTGAAATCCCTATTGTCGAAGACAAACTCTGCAAGAAACAACTAGCTTGTGTGAAATCCTCAACAAATTTTGGAAACGATGGGTGCAAGAATATCTCCCCTGCTTAACCAAGCGGTGTAAATGGCATGCAAAAGCTGAACCACCGAAAATTGGGGACTTGGCCATCATAGTGGATGAAAATAATCCAAGAAACACGTGGCTTCTTGGGCGGATATCAGCAACAAACCCGAGCAAAGACGGACAACTCCGAATCGTTGATGTCACTACCTCATATAGAACATTCAAAAGACCCATGATCAAAGTAGCCATTTTATCTGGAAGGGGAGAAGATGTTACTTATATTTAACCTGTGACATATGATTCGTATTTCATTTTGGGTTTTTACAATTTGACTTTAAAACATGTGATGTATAATTAATGTTTGTTTACATTAGTTTCTAGGGCTAATAATTGATAATAGCCTGTCATGGGATGGGCATGGAAGTATGTTTTAAACAAAGCAAATTCTGGTTTATTTGCAATGAGAATAATGTCCAAACTGTGCAACATTGATGTTTTGCGTAGTATATATTTCGCTCTTATTCACAGTCATATTGCATATGGAATATGTATATATGGCTCCACAACAAAAGAAAATTTGAATAGTATGTTAAAAATTCAAAAAAAAGCAATTAGAATTATTTTACAACTAAAAACTCTAGACTCAGCCCAGGAATATTTTAAACAACTAAAAATCATGACCGTTCATGGACTATATATCTTTGAAACAATCATGCATGTCAGGAATAATCAGAATAATGAATTTATCCCAGTGCATCAATACAATACTAGAAAAAAAATTGAACCCATTCCCCATCATAAATTATAAATTTTCAAAAATAAAGTGTCTTTTGCAGGCAAAAAGTTTTTAAGAAAAATACCAGATTGTATAAATAATGAAATTAGTCATCCAAAGTTTAAACGAAAATTAAAGGATTATTTGATTGATTTAGCTGTATATATGACTTGGGTGAATTTTAAACGGGTAAAAATTTTAATTGGTTCGGGATTATGATGTTTTAATTGTAAGTGACACTATTTTAATGTGTTTTTATTTTATATATGAATCATGCCTCTGTTTATTTTGTATAGTACTCATATTTAATACTTGTATTTTGTAGTACTTATTGTATATAGTTCTACTTGTTGTTGACACTATTCTATGTATACAAGAGTATCATTATGAATAAAGAAATCTGAATTGAATTGAATTGAATTGTGATATAAATAAATGTCAACTATTATAATTTTACTGTCTGTCTGAAAGTTATTTTAGTTAATAATTTTCCACAGCCACCTAACGTATGATGGAAAATATACAGTAAATTGTTTATTAACTTTCATTCTCTGTTATCCGTAATTGTAAAAAATATGCATTTTGCAAATATTTTAGCATTGGTATTTCCATTGGCGATGCCGTACAAAAGCGTCTGTACGAGTTACTGTATGGTGGGGAGCGACAGTACTCCCCAATCCGTAATGGTAAGGCTAGCGACATTGAGTTTACACACCACAGAATTGTCCTTTGGCACACAGTTTTATTTTTGTTCCCCCCAAAACATTTTAATTGTTGCTACTGTACACGTTTATAGTTAAATTTCTGTTATCAGTCCCAGTTCCGGTGGCAGTAAATCAAAAGTTTTACTGGTTCCCAAAAGGTTTATCAATTTGCTCTTGAAACTGAGGGGAAGATGTGGTTTTGTGTCTGTCAGAACGTCAGAACTTGCACAAAAACTTGTATAATTCTGCCTAGGACTAATCTCTGGGTCGAGGGAACTTAATCTGCAAGTTGCCTGTTGTCGTGGTATACATTTCATGGTAGGACAGCATTTTTGCATGCACTATTTTATGATTCTAATTTTGTATTGCGACCCTCAGGTTATTAGGAATCACTCAAGTTGTATGTTAATATGTTTGTTATAATTTCAGCACAAAAATTCAGAAAATGATTGGAAATTACTTTGGGGTTTGCCCCATTGGCCTTTAAATTTGCAAAGTTTATCTGTTACAAACCATTTTATTTGATCATGCAATTTAAGCAAATAGGCCCCTAATTATAACTTCCCAGTGTAATTGGTGTTGTCATACCTAGTTGTCATTATTTCATTGACCTAGATTTATTTATACTGTAGCTCATAAACTGATATTTTTATTTTCAGATGACATGTCAGTTCCCGCTAAGGTAACACTTACTGTATCTTGTGTGATTTCTACAGGGATTATTGGATATGTTCACATCAAACAAGTAATTGACAGGTAAATCAACCCTTGAAATAATGGTAGTCTTCCTTTAACAGGGTAACCCGAAGACGTTGGAGTTCATCATCTATTCAATAATTTGTAACCACACGGACAAAATATTGTTTGTTGAAATGTTCACCCGAGTGTTGTCATGTTCTCTGGATTAAAAAGTGATTTTACAGTAATATCTGTGTGTTGTGTAGAAGGTTTCATTAGGTTCCTGACATTCCATTGCAATCATTCTGCTGTGGATGTGTAGCGGCCATTGTACTGACATAGAAATAATTCATTCATAAATACAGAAATAGGTTTGTTACACATACATTTATTTGCTACTAGCTGTTCCCGCAGACTTCGCCCCGCAAATAATTTATACAGTTGTGTGTGCTGCATTCTGTGGTTAGCCCGTGGAATTACTATGAATCAAGATCAGCTGCTTGTATTTTCATTAGCTGAAACAAACATGAATGTCCATAAGAAATACATGGGATCTTTGTCGGGATCTCTGGCGGAGCCCTATTGTCAGATCAGGATGAAAACCATTTAGTTTTCCTATTTTATGCCTAAAGAATCAGTGTACAAAATTTAAGCTCTCTACCTTCATGGGAGGGTGGAGAATTAGTGATGAGTGAGTCAGTCAGTCAGCCAGGGCTTTGCCTTTTATATATAGGTTAGAAAATCATACCTTTAACTATTTATTAAAAGCAGTCCATTGCAAAAATTAGCTTAGGAATCAAATTTTATAATTGTTATCATGATTTTTTTTATGAGTTCTTTTTATATCTCAACATTTGGTATATACGAGGCATGTTTTTTAAGTAAGTACCGTTTTAGCGAATTTCCCCTATAGGGAAGAAACTATTACCGTAGTCGGCATGGTAAGACGTAGGCCCGGGACCATGATAACTTTTCGTTTTGAGGTCCCCAGACCCCAAAAACACCATTGGTTTGAAACTGTATATATATATATATATATATATATATAAAAGCGTGTCCGTGAGCACGATAACTCTGGTAAAAATAATCCGATTTTGACGAAATTTGGTATAAACGTGTAAAGTAGCATTTTTGACTTTAAGTTCGAAAACCAGACAGATCGACCTATCCGAAGGGGTATTTTGGGGGGGTTTTGTACCCCAAAGTTGGGTTTTTTGAGTTTTTACATATCATTTTTTAAAAAGTAAAATTTTATTTTTTTCCATTAGAATTAGCTTAAAAAGACGCACAATTTGGTGTTTTGATCATTGCTCTACGTCAAATAGTTACAGAGATATTGAAAGTGCTAAACACAGTACGTTGTCCAATGTTATTCTTATGGAGAATAAGAAAAATTGTATATATCACTTATTTATCAAATTTTCCTGATGAAACTTGGTATATTGCTTCATATCCTTGTGGTCTATTGATATTTGCACAAAAAAACATTTTTTGGCCTATAGTTCTCGTAGCAGCAAACCTGCGTACTCAGCCCCCATGTTACTCTTATGGAGAATAAGTAACGTGTTATCTCCCTTAATTATGAACATAAATTAATAAAATTTGGTATGTGGATTTACCTCATTGAGTTATATTAATGTTTGTATAAAACCCCATTTTTTGTGTTCCTTGCTTCAGCAAACCTACATACTCAGCCGCCATGTTTTTCTTATAGAGAATAATTAAAATGTCATAAATCGTTTATTTATGAATGTATATTGATGAAACTTGGTATGTGGCTTTATGTGGTATTAAGATACATATATATGCATTGGAAATTCGCTGAGTATGCAGGTTTGCTGCTAGGGGGTATTTAAATTTCCCCGCTCCAGCGCTGCGATTGGCATTTTGGACATTTGCGCTGTGTATGTGCATCTATTGGCAAGCCTGCGCCGGAAATTCAACAACAATCGGCCGTGTTTACATCCGGTATCGAGCATTCAAAATGCCGCTGATTGAGACTGCCGCCGACTGTGAAGTGCGCGCTATAATTAGATTTTTAAGTGCTAAAGGTGTGAAAGCCGTTGAAATTCATCGGCAGATTAGTGAAGTGTATGGCGAGAACATTATGAGTGACGGAATGGTACGCAAGTGGGTAAGGGCATTTAAAGACGGCCACACCAACGTTCATGATGAGCAATGCACTGGGCGGCCATCTGTCATTACTGATGAATTGGTGCGTAAAGTCGATGACAAAGTGAGAGAGAACAGACAGTCTACGATCTCATCATTATCTGATGAGTTTCCTTTGGTTTCCAGAAGTGTCCTTTATGATATTGTGACTGAAAAATTAAATTACCGAAAATTGTGCTCACGCTGGGTGCTGAAAATGTTGACAGAGGTGCACAAAACCAAGCGTCGAGGCAGTGCATTGACTTTTCTTGAGCGCTACGATGAGAAAGGAGATGATTTGTTAAGTCAAATTGTTACAGGCGATGAAACATGGGTGTCTTATGTTACGCCAGAGTCAAAAAAACAATCAATGGAATGGCGGCATTCACATTCGCCAAAGAAACTGAAGTTTAAGCAAATGATTTCAGCCCGAAAATTGATGTGTACTGTCTTTTGGAACAGTAAGGGGGTGTTACTGGTGGACTTTTTGCCTCGTGGTGACACAATTAACTCAATATCGTACTGTGAGACCTTGAAAAAATTGTGCCGGGCAATCCAAAACAAGCGGCGTGGAATGTTGTCCAATGGGGTCATTTTACTGCACGACAATGCCCATCCACATGTGGCTAATCTAACGCAAGAACTAATCGAATCATTTCGCTGGGAACAACTTGACCACCCTCCATGTAGCCCGGATCTAGCGCCCACTGACTACCACCTTTTCCTATATTTAAAGCTACCGGTGGTCAGCGCCTAGACAACGATGATGAGGTCAAAACGGCAGTGACGCAGTGGTTATCGAGTCAGGCGGCAGAATTCTTTGAGGAAGGAATGCAAAAGCTCGTGGAACGATACGATAAATGCCTTAATATTGATTGAAACTATGTCGAAAAGTAGATTAAGATACTGGCTTTCAAGTAAAAATATAATTATTACAATAAGTATACTGGTTTTTGTTTTATTTTAAAACGGTACTTAAAAAACGTGCCTCGTATTTTAGTTTTGAATGAGAATGGTCCAGATCTTGGACTTACCATCCAAGGTCAACATTTTTCAAGATAGCATTAACAACTGCCCAATGAAAATGGCAGCTTGATTCAGTTTTTAACATCCAAACAAAATTCAATTTTAAATAATCCTATCCGGTAATAGGATAGTAAATAATAAGCAAATAGCAAAATTCGCTATACAAGAATCAATCTTGGGACCACCACAATACTAATTGTAACCCTCTGAACAATTTCGAGGGTTGTTCTTTCATCACAAGTATAAATGAAGTGAACTAAAAACTGACTTATATTTTCTCCCATCTCAACTCTTGGCAATTAATATGTATAGCCATACCCAGAGGGAGACCTCCAGGCTCCACTATGTAATGGTAAGGGATCTTCTGTAATGGGTTCTTTTGAGGGGCCTGATGGGGTGATGGTCCTCAATCCTGAAATTTATTAAGTCAACACAGGAATGGTCTTTAAAAAAATACCCCCGTAGCAGCAAACCTGCGTACTAAGCAAATTTCTAATGCATATATAGGTATGTTAATAACACATAAAGCCCACATACAGTACCAAGTTTCATCAATATACAATAAATAAACGATTTATGACATTTTAATTATTCTCTATAAGAATAACATGGTGGCTGAGTATGCAGGTTTGCTGAAACAAGGAACACAAAAAATTGTTTTTATACAAATATGAATTTAACCCAACTAGGTGAAGCCACATACCAAGTTTTATTGATTTATGTTCATAATTAAGGGATACATCATATTTTACTATTTACTTCCTCCCCTTATACATAGTATATGGAGAAAGTATTGTTTTCGTCAACATTTTTGAATTTGAGTTGTTAGTAGTTGCTCCCTGAACCCAAAAAAGTGGTTTTTAAGTGATGTCTGTCTGTCTATCTGTCTGACTGATTGTATGGATGTGTACAGATCAGATCTAGAGCCCTAACCAATGGTCCGATTTTTATGAAATTTGGTATGTAGGTACTAATCCACAATATCTCTAGGCGTTTTTTTTCATTTTTTTGACTTTGGGATTTTTAAGGGTTCCCCAAAAATCGCCAAAAACCATGAAAATCAAGATTTTTCAAAAACGGCTCTAACGATTTTAATTAAACTTTAGTCGTTTGTAGAGCTTTAGTTTTCAAACAAAATGACACGAACCACATTTCTGTAAAAATTTGGGTTCAGAAGTTACAGGACTTAAAACATTAAAAATTCAGTTTTTTAATTTGTCATAAAAAACAAATATAAAAAATATAACTATTCACTATTAAAAAGAGCTCAAAATACTAAATGATTTAGTACTTTGAATTACTATTCTACGATTGCTGGTTGCGGAGAAAATTTAAATGTTCATTTTGCAGTTAACGCAGTACCGGTACGTTGTCACATGTTATTCTTATGGGGAATACAAAAATTACATTTCTCTCTTATTTACAGATCAGTTTCGTTCAAACTTGATATGCTTGTCAAGTTAGCACTGACCAACAGACGAAATTCAAAATATGTTACCCCTTAATAACCCTTGGGGGAATAGGGGGCATTTCCCCTCTTAACCCCGAGTGTAGCAATGAATTCTGTAGTGCCTCCAAAAGAGGGATTTGGGTGGATGATTTTGAAAACAACTTGTTTATAATATTTTCTCTACATTCTGCCGTGCTTTCTATTCTATATTTAGTAGATAAAAGGTAATTTATTCATTAAAGTTGGGCTAAAAGGGAGAAAGTATGTGTCAGTTTCCTGATACCGTTTATTCTCTATAAGAATGACATGGGGGCTGAGTACGCATTTTTTACCATCGTAAAAAATTTTTTTTGTGCTGATGACAATAGACCACAACCAGATGAAGCCATATACCAAGTTTGGTCCGTATACATTCATAAATAAGCGAGATATAAAATTATTCTTATTCTCCAAAAGAATAACATTGGACAACGTACTGTGTTTAGCACTTTTAATATCTCCGTAACAAATTGACGTAGAGCAATGATCAAAAACACCTAAACAAACTGTTCACCTACTTTTTTATAAATACAGAGTGGCCAATGAGTGAGATAAAATTGCCCGTCCGCTTTCCATGGCTTTTTTGATGCAAACAAAATAGACTTCCTGTTGGCGTAGTAGTTTAATTGCTACTAACATCTTGCCTTAATCAAAGTAAATGTTGTCCGTTTTACGCAAAGTTTGATATTATATTTATCAGGATTTTAAGACGATTCAAAATATAATGTTAGTTTTCCTTTGTTTAAAAAATAAGCAATATAATATATTCCGACTGGTACTGTCACACGTCCAGCCAAGCGGCGATAATTTTTGGCCAGTTCCGAGGAAGTGGGTGAATAGACTAGATTACTTACGGGCTGACAGCTCTGCACCCAGCATTGTGATGAGCACTTTGGGGGTAGTTTTCTGGGGTTAGATTTCCGGGGGTAGTATTCCGGTTGTCGTATTCTGCAAATTAGTTATCTGGGGGTAGATTTCCAATTGTGAGCTAAACTTCATGTGGCATTAGGCTCCGCCTTTCGCAGTGTTAGGAAAGCTAATTTTTTAAGTATCTAGCTACAGCTACAGCTACTTTTATAAAAAAGTAGCTTCGCTACAGCTAAAGCTACATTTTTTTAAGTAGCTAGCTACAGCTACAGCTACCAGTAAAAAGTAGCTAGCTGCAATTTTAGCTACTTTCACAGTCTGGTCCTTACTTTCTTTAATAATGTAAACAAATTTTACTGTCCCACACACTCATATCTAATAGTGTTTAGTTATGAATTTTCACAAATACATAAGTTGCCTTATTGTGTTGTTTTTTAGTCCTAGTTTTCTATGCAATCAAATGTATTTTTAAATCTATGGTTGGTGTAAACAGATTAGTAATATGACAAAATAACGTCTTAAAATTGACTAAAATATATAGGCCTACATCAAAGAATTATTACAGCTGAGGAACCAAACAACTTTCAAGCTTAATATATGCAATAATCCATGACAAATAACATAGGCATACTTAAGTTACATCAGACTGGTTTCACAATTTACAAATACTAGGCCCACAGGCATACTTTGCATGATGTATGTGGTATTGAAAAAAAGTTGGTTTTTTCAATAATTTATTTGTAAAGTAACTCATAGCATTAATGGACTTGGCCTGGATACAAATTTTAAAATAACTAACCTTAATATGTAGCTTTATATAACATTTTGAATTTCTATAAACAGTTAGGCCACAATTCGATCATAACTTACATTTTTTTTTATTATTTATTTGGACTTTACCTATCGCTTCTAGTGTTTAAAACTACACTACGTTTCGGGAGCTAAGGAAACTCCTCCCGTTATCAAGTGAACCCTACTTACATCTAAATATCAAGTTCTTACACCTAACTAACCTACGTTTATTTTTTCTTAATCTTTTCTTTTACATTTAATTACACTAACACATAAATAACAAATACATATATAAAAAATCAAGTACAATACACTAACACAAAATTTATATACACGAACAAATGGAAAACTGACAATACATTACCTGTTCTGCATCGTTGCCTCCAAGCTGACGGCAAACCTCACTCTCACGTCCGCTCACCATCAGATCGCGCACTCGACTAGTGGCTAGCGGTAGTAGAGGGGAGAGAGCCGTTACCCCCACCTACCGCCAGGTGCACGTGACGACAGCTGTGGCTACCCACCCATCTGTGTCGATGGAAACATGACACGAAAACCAAAAACTGCACGATTCCTCCTAGAATGCTACACGGGCACTCGTACGATACTCTCATAGAGATTACCTCATGCCTCCAAGGTGAGCATTGGGAACTAGTCATGCAATCAGGTCGCCATGTTTCCTCCAAGGGCAATCACGGACACATGTGTCATAGCCGCATTGGATGGACTCTAGACGCGGGAGCAGCTGGAACACAAGGAACTGGCGTGTGTTGGTGGGGTGATTTTCGACTGAAATGGTTTTTAATTAAGAGAACCCATAGTGGCCTGACATCAATACTACTCTAACTTATCGGATTCTCATGTAATTTAATTAATGCATGTAAATAGGTAAAGTCCAAATAAATAAATTCAAATCCATCGCTATTATGAGTTTCAAAAATAACATACATGTTACTACAAAAACAAAATTACTTTTCTTTATAAGTTTAAAAAAAATGTTCTTGACCGGTCATGGGGTAGGGCTTTTTGTATGTTCACGTATAGAAGTGCCCTATAGAAGCACCAGCTTCTTTATCAATAACATTAATGTCATCGACAATTTTGCTTTTGGTGCCATGATATAAAGTAGTTATCAAAATAAAAATAGAATACAAAGTATCCTTGTGGTATGATGTACATACATTAAATGTAACCTACGTCTACATGTTATTTTATTGACAATTTTTACTTTGCAAAACATCAAGGTCAGATATTGAGGTTATGTTATGATTAATTAATTGGTCAAGTATGTAAACGCAATTTCATAAAAACTATAAAAGTAGAATAAAAAGTAGTTACATAATCCGCTACATCTACTCTAAAAATGTAGTGCGCTAAAGATAAAGCTACTTTTTTTCTAAAGTAGCGGAGCTACAGCTGACGCTACTAAAAAAGTAGCATGCTATTGTAGCACTGCTACTTGTAGCGCGCTACTCCCCAACACTGGCTTTTCGTTATGTCAAAATGACTTAGGCGTTTTTTCTTGGGGGTACTTTTCCGGCGACTCAGCCCTGGGTCGGATAACTTAAAGGGCAGTTATAACAAATAAAACCTGGGTCATATTAAGCACTAAATACCCCCGTAGCAGCAAACCTGCGTGCTCAGCGAATTTCCAATGCATATATATGTATCTTAATACCACATAAAGCCACATACCAAGTTTCATCAATATACATTCATAAACAAACAATTTATGACATTTTAATTATTCTCCATAAGAATAACATGGCGGCTGAGTATGCAGGTTTGCTGAAGCAAGGAACACAAAAAATGGGGTTTTATACAAATATCAATATAACTCATGTAGGTAAAGCCACATACCAAATTTCATTAATTTATTTTCATAATTAACCCATTGGCGTAGACATACGAGCAGGTCTCGTTCCTTACTTGTAATTTTATTAACGTGTGAATTGGAGTATAAAATTGGTGTTTTAAAATGGATTAATGGCATATTTTAATTAAAATATTGTTTTATTTCAGTTTAGAGAGTCGCATTGGCACACACACAGTAGACATAAGTAAAAATTAGCAAAATCAGTGTTGACCATGTGCAAGTCTCAAAGAATTAACCGATCCCGTCAACTTCCAAGCAAGCCTGCCACCGTTTATGTTACTTGGGCCCTCCCACCAACGTTGCCGCAGACCGGTTAACTCATTGAGAGTTGCACAACTGGTCAGTTTTGGTCGTGTGCGGGAATCGAACCCACGAACATCATATCGCCACCTGGCCAAGGTGTTTCCACGACGTAGCCAACTCAGCTAACACGACCAAAGGCCTGGCGGCGATATTAAGGGTTTTCAGTCAGTCCGCGCCCCTAGCGGATAGAACCGTAGACGCCCGCGATCATTAGTTACATATTTTGCTACTAGAGTGCAGCACCAATCAATTCCCGTTATAGGCTACTACAAATAGAATAAAATTACTACCTCAATGGGTTAAGGGAGATAACACGTTACTTATTCTCCATAAGAATAACATGGGGCTGAGTACGCAGGTTTGCTGCTACGGGAGCCTTTGGAAAAAAATTGTTTTTTTGAGCAAATATCAATGGTCCACTACCAGATGAAGCCGTATACCAAGTTTCGTCAGTATACGTTCATAAATAAGCGAGATATAAAATTTTTCTTTTCCTCCATAAGAATAACATTAGACAACGTATTGTGTTTAGCACTTTCAATATCTCGGTAACCAATTGACGTAGAGAAATGATCAAAATACCAAATTGTGTGTTTTTTTAAGCCGAATCCAATGGAAAAAACTAAAATTTGACTATTTCCAAAATTATATGTACAAAATTCGAAAAACCCATTTTTGGGGTACAAAACCCCCCAAAATACCCCTTTGGATGTAGCGATCTGGCTGGTTTACGAACTTAAAGTCATAAATGTTGCTTTACACGTTTATACCAAATTTCATCAAAATCAGATAATTTTTACGAGAGTTATCGTGCTCACGGACACACATATATATATAGTTTCGAATGAATGGTGTTTTTGGGGTCTGGGGACCTCAAAACGAAAAGTTATCATGGTCCCGGGCCTAGGTCTTACCATGCCGACTACGGTAATAGCTTCTTCCCTATAGGGGAAATTCGCTAAAATTACAAAACTTGTACGACAGTTAAAAATCAGGTACCAAGGTACAATACTTGCTAACCAAGGAAACATATGATTGACTAGTTGTGACCTGAAAGTTTTTTTATGATATAATATTCCAGAATTCCCTGACCCTCCCTAACTTTCCAGAAAATGTGAACCATGTTCTATTTGTTAAAAAATTATTTTAACCTCCTTATTTCTAAACATATTAATTATTTTTGCAGAGAAAAATTACATGAAGGCGTTTTAAAAGACATTGAAAGACGCCAGAGGCGGAAAGCTGAAAACGTTTATATCCTGGAGAAGCAGAGAGATGTAACAAAAAAATACTTGGCACAGGAAGATTAAAGAACTACTAATGTAGATGTTAATCAGTTAAGAAGTTTGTACATAATTGTTAATTGAAAATACATAGTATAACAGTACAGCATGCAGCATTACTTTGCCTTAACCCATTAATTAAAGAGGCAGTCTGGGCCAACTGAAATTCCTTCTGTCTAAATATTGCAAATAAATGCAAAATTTTGAGAGGACAATGAGGTTCACAATCAGTCAGACAAAGTTGGTTTTAAAGTAATGATAACCGTCACATTGCAGCTTTCCTCACAAAGGATCGACGGACTTCACATTTTTCTAGGCCTCATAGCATATCACTGCCACTATACCTATCTTCTCTGTTTCGCCAAAATGACACAGACAGCTGCAGTGAGAACCACATCTTCCTACACTCGACATTTTCCAAGCAATGTAACCTAGGCGAGGCCGGCTTGGGCGGGAAAAATGTTGGTAACACTTAAAAGTCTCAAAACGAAATGTTACTAACATTTTTGTTATTAACTTTTGTTATTAACTTCTGAAGCTAACAAAAAAGTTAGTAACATTTGTTGGTAACTCCGGTGTAAATGCGGCTTAATACTGTAAGAGGTTTGCCAGTTACAACTTTTGAGTTATAGAGATGCGGATGCGGTGGTAGGCTAAGCAGAGTGCAAAACTTAAGAGTTACTAAGATGTTCCCCGCCTACCCTTTGATTTATAGAGGTAGAATGTAGCATAGCATTAGGTATGCAAGTTTAAGGGGAATAGCAAAACTTTGACCTATCAAGGAATTTTATTTATTGAGATTCCACTGTTGTGTGTATGAATACACTAACTTAGTTCAGTGAAAATAAACAAAAACAAGCAAGCACCATTGATAGCAATGCCTAATACTATACTATATATATATATATATATATATATATATATATATATATATATATATATATATATATATATATATATATATATATATATATATATATATATATATATATATATATATATATATATATATATATTTATATGTATTTAAAAAAATACACGTCTGCATTTGCTGCTTTCTTTTTATAGGCTTGTACTTTCATTAGAGTTATAACATGTATGTGCAAATTATGAATTAGATTGTTTTTACGATTTTCTTTTATACCTTAAGCAGGAATCTTGAGTAGCTCTGTATTAAAAACAGGAAATTTTGGAATAAATCACTTTTAAGTCCTGCTAGATTGAGACTTGTAGTTCCAAAAGAAAATTCTGATAATTTGTATTATTGTAATAGAAAACACATCATGCACACATGTGTAACACATCAATTTGCTTCAACTGTCAATGTTAAATCAGGGTGACACTCGACAAAATGATTCGACGTAAAGTCACATACGGTGATTGATTAATATAACACCAAAAAACTTTATTTTCTAAATTCTAACCTTACAAAGGCAAATCTAGAAGAAAATGGCATTCTCTTAATACAAATTATGTGTTCAAAAATAATATTTGTACACTGGTAAAATCATAATACAAATATAAGGATATTAATTGCCAATGGCCAATTCAATCAAATCATAAAAAAATACTGCCAACTATTAAAATTGAGCATCAAATACTTAAGAGGTAGAAGCAAGGCGATGATCGTTGTGTTGCTTTCCTCCACTCCTAACGCTAGCGTCCACACCTACTGTGAGTTTGGTAGGCACTGAAATGAGTCTCTCGTTGTGTTGCTTTCCTCCACTCCAAACGCTAGCGTCCACACCTACTGTGAGTTTGGTAGACACTGAAATGAGTCTCTCGTTGTGTTGCTTTCCTCCACTCCAAACGCTAGCGTCCACACCTACTGTGAGTTTGGTAGGCACTGAAATGAGTCTCTCGTTGTGTTGCTTTCCTCCACTCCAAACGCTAACGTCCTCACCTACTGTGAGTTTGGTAGGCACTGAAATGAGTCTCTCGTTGTGTTGCTTTCCTCCACTCCAAACGCTAGCGTCCACACCTACTGTGAGTTTGGTAGGCACTGAAATGAGTCTCTCGTTGTGTTGCTTTCCTCCACTCCAAACGCTAGCGTCCACACCTACTGTGAGTTTGGTAGACACTGAAATGAGTCTCTCGTTGTGTTGCTTTCCTCCACTCCAAACGCTAGCGTCCACACCTACTGTGAGTTTGGTAGGCACTGAAATGAGTCTCTCGTTGTGTTGCTTTCCTCCACTCCAAACGCTAGCGTCCTCACCTACTGTGAGTTTGGTAGGCACTGAAATGAGTCTCTCGTTGTGTTGCTTTCCTCCACTCCAAACGCTAGCGTCCACACTACGTCATCAGTTGTGCAACCCCTACTGTGAGTTTGGTAGGCACTGAAATGAGTCTCTCGTTGTGTTGCTTTCCTCCACTCCAAACGCTAGCGTCCACACCTACTGTGAGTTTGGTAGGCACTGAAATGAGTCTCTCGTTGTGTTGCTTTCCTCCACTCCAAACGCTAGCATCCTCACCTACTGTGAGTTTGGTAGGCACTGAAATGAGTCTCTCGTTGTGTTGCTTTCCTCCGCTCCACACGCTAGCGTCCACACTACGTCATCAGTTGTGCAACCCCTACTGTGAGTTTGGTAGGCACTGAAATGAGTCTCTCTTATGGAATGCATTTTAAAGTGTATACTGTGGCTAAATTATTCCAGCAATGATTTTATTGTTAACTTTGTCTATAGGGAAGAAGCTATTACCGTAGTCGGCATGGTAAGACCTAGGCCCGGGACCATGATAACTTTTCGTTTTGAGGTCCCCAGACCCCAAAAACACCATTAGTTTGAAACTGTATGTATATATATATATATATGTGTGTGTGTGTGTGTCGGTAGGTGCGATAACTCTTGTAAAAATGGTCCGATTTTGATAAAATTTGGTACAAACATGTAAAGCAACATTTATGACTTTTAAGTTCGAAAACCAGACAGATTGAACCAACCTAAGTGTTATTTTGGGGGGGGGGGGGTTTGTACCCCAAAATGGGTTCTTTGATGTTTTTACATGTAATATTTAAAAAAGTCAAATTTCAGTTTTTACCATTGGATTCAGATTTAAAAAACAAACAATTTGGTGTTTTGATAATTTCTCTACGTCAATTGGTTACAGAGATATTGAAAGTGCTAAACACAGTACGTTGTCCAATGCTCTTTTTATAGAGAATAAATAAGAAACAATTTATATCTCGCTTATTGATGATCGTATACTAACAAAATTTGGCATACATCTTCATCTGGTTGTGGTCTATTGTTATTTGCACAAAAAAAGCAATTTTTACTGATAATTCCCGTAGCAACAAACCTACGTATTCAGCCCTCATGTTATTCTTATGGAGAATAAGTAAAATGTAATGTCTCCCTTAGTTATGAACATAAATTAATAAAACTTGGTATGTGGCTTCATCTTGTTGAGTTATATAGATACTTTTATAAAACTCCATTTTTTGTGTTCCTTGTTGCAGCAAACCCACCTACTCATCTCCCGTGTTATTCTTATAGGGAATAATTCAAATTGTATATATCGCTTATCTGTGAATATATTTTTATGAAACTTGCTTTGCGGCTTTATGTGGTATTAAGACATATATATATATTATGCATTGGAAATTCGCTGAGTACGCAGGTTTGCTGCGAAGGGTGTATTTAATGATTGTATTGTATAAAGAATAATTTTGAATAGTCTAATTGACAATAATACATTTTGTTAAACAACTGCACCAGCTAATGTCTTCAACAACTTGTCCACAACAGTCACATGTGGAAGGAAAAATACCTTTGCAATCTAAAGCAAGTCAAGAAACTAATGATTGCCCATCGCCCCTTGCTGCTGCCTCCCCATTGCCCAGGGCTGCTGATTCCTCTTTGTCTTGTGCCGCTGCTGATCACAATATCACAGTAGGCTCAATGGTGGACTTTCCTCCTCTACAAACATCCCCTGTGATTCCAGGTAGCAGCTCAATTACTATGAATGACATTTTTTCCAGTAATGTATATATTGTAACTAATACCACTGCAGGGTTTCTACAGGATTTCAATTTTCTATTTCACTGACACTTCTGTAAAACTCCCCTGACCAACTTTCGAAATATGTCCTAGCATTTTCGCTTTATAAACAAGCATGTGTGCACAATTATTATATATTTAATATGTAAAAAATTATTTTCTATATCATGTATGTCATAAATGTTAGTAAAACAAAATTAAATCGATTGATCTCAATAAAAACTCAATTACTGAGGATTACAAGATGTTAAAAATAAACTTCTTAGGAATTGTTAGATAATCAGCCAATCATTCGGACTCCACCTGAAAAATATTGCTACAGCTACATCAGATTGTATACAGCCTGGAGCAAAGCATCCCCTCTGTTTTTCATCATCGGGGATCAGATAGAATAATAAAAGCACCGTATTGTCAATTAAATTTTATATGATGACTCACAGGAAGTTATTCTTGTTGTGATAATGTCTCTCATAACCTATTTTTAGACTTAACAAAAATTACAAAATTAATTTTGCGAAATAGGTTAAGGTGGAATAGTAATCAATATTGTCTGTAAGCTACAAATTTATTTTCAGATCTTTAGTATGTGGGGTCGAGACGTAACAAAATAAGCTGGTTCCCTGACTTTCCCTAACCGAATTTCCATTCCCTCACTTCCCCTGACCGTAGAAACCCTGCATTGTAAACCATAGCATTAAGACCAGTTTAGATTCTATTTTTTTGGCTTTTAAAAAAACGTTCAACGTGTACAAATATAGACTACAATAATAACCCTGGTTTTACATATGAACGTAGAAGTTTTACAAACGACAATATAACACTGTTTAAAAACCTAGCAAAAAAAGAAATATGGTTGGATATATTTTTGGCCTCATCGGAAAAAAAGTATTGTTTTTTTATGAATTTCAAATATTATTTTGATCAAGCTTTTCCCCAAAAAAAGATTACAATTAAAAAAGGAAAAACTGTTGGATTACTAATGAGTTTAAAGAAGAAAGACAAGATATTATTAATATTAATAAATGTGTCAGAAAAACAAAGGATCCTCTCATTTATCAAAATTCTTAAAAGAAAAAATATCAAAATCCACTCAAAAAACTGGGAAATAATAAATTCCAAAGTAGGTAGTAAAAATCCCAAAATAATGGAAAACTTGTCATTAGATATTGAAGGCCAGGAATACACTAACCCTAAAGAGGTATGTAATATGTTTAATGATTTTATTAATGTTGCTCAGGAAATTATTAGTAGCAATAGTTATGACGATTTGTATATAGAAAATAATGTAACAATATAACCCCCAAAATTTGATGTAACCTCATTTTTAGATTTAGACACATATGTCAAGAAGAGGTAGAAAAGGTTATTAGTTCTCTTTCAAAGAAATTTTCAAGTGGGTATGATGAGATTCCAATTACAATTATAAAAGCAGCAAAATTGGAACTTAGTAAAGTATTAGCACATCTGATTAATTCTTCTTCTGTCTCTGGCATTTCACCTACAAATTTCCAAAGTCATACCCATCCTTAAAAAAGTGATACAAAAGATCCTTAAAATTTCTGCCCCATAGCTCTACTGCCAGTAGCCTCAAAAATCGTTTAAAAAGTTATTTATAATCAGCTTAAAGAGTATTTAGAAAACTACAATCTCATATAGTGTTTGACATGGTTTTCGTTCTAATAAATCAATGGCTACTGCTGTGGGCTTTGTTGAATCTATTATTGAATCAGTTGATAAAGGAAAAGTTTGTATGGGAATTTTTATGGCTTTGACAAAAGCATTTGACACCATCCATCATCCTACACCCTTACATAAACTAAACACACTTGGTGTGCATAGAACTGCCTTGAAGTGGTTCGAGTCATATCTGTCGGGAACATTTCAGTTTGTTGAATTAAGTTATAAGGTTAAGAATAAAGTTTTACAAGAAAAATCAAATTTAAAATTAATAACACAGGGGTCACCCAGGGATCTGTTTTAGGTCCACTCCTCTTTGTCTGCTACGTAAAAAATATTGCACAAACTCTTACAAAAATACCACAAGACAACTTGGTGTTGTATGCAGATAATTCAAATCTGAAAGTGTTAGCACAAACCGTTGAAATTTTATCTTTCCTAGAATTGGCAAATGTAATAGACTTTTGTAACAATCACAAATTAAAATTAAATTCATCAAAAACTAATTTTGTTTCCTTCAAGACTGCTCAGTGTATTACATAGGCGTGCGCAGAGTCCGGTCAGTGTGGGTGCCGGAACCGAACAATGCCCCCCCCAATCACATTGCTCTAAGAACTTATTTATTTGCCAAATAATTGAATTCGTCAATTATTATATGTAATCTAATAGTTTACTCCTCCTTGACACAAATATGTGCTAGTCTTATTCAATGCAATAAATATTGTGTCTGCATAGGTATTTTAGTTTACAAAATATCATAATGTTACTGGTTTTGAATTATCTTCTAAACAAATCTAGATTACGCTCAGGCCAGGCGGCTGCTCGTCACTCCGATTTCTTGGTAAAAGAGTGTAACTTAAAGGTTTTTAAAACAATGTAACAATTATTAGCAATCAATTGAAATAAGGTACCAAGCACTTAAAAACGAAACTAAAATAAAAGAAGATATCACAGAATTTATCTTTTCTCAGAAAAATATACTTGGTAGTACTATAACTGATGACAGCGATGGAATTATTATTTAAATTGATATTTTTATATTGTTTTACTTTTTCAATTGCTTATGGTGCACTCAAAGTGAAAAGTAAAATTCAAATAAGCATCGATGTAAAAGTACTCTTTCTATTTATACTCCAAATTTAAACCATTATGGCATTTACTTTTTCTATAAAAAAATCTCCGCCTAACAACGAATAAAAGGAGAGCGAAGGGGTATCGTACTTACATCCGGCACTCGGTTTCCTAGAAATCTGCCCATCTTCACGGGGAAAAGCCAAATGACAGTTCATGTTTTGGACATCAATTTTAACTGAATTTGTAAATACTACCCGTGTTAGAATAATACTCCCAATATTACTTACTGAGAAAAACGTACATATTATTTTATACTTATTTCTTACATTAAACTTAAATTTTTTAACATACTAACATCTAAACATTTATTTAATCATCTATTTTGGCGCCCCCATCCAGCCCTCTTTGTAGCTACCGTGGATGCCGCGGCACCCACCGTGCGCACGCCTATGGTGTATTAGAAAGCTTGAACCAACAATTGCAATCGATTCTAGGTTAATATAGGTCGAAAATTTTACTAGATTTTTGGAGTTGGAAACAGATGAGAATTTGAATTGAAATTGTCATGTGCAAAAAGTTCTTTCAAAAATTAACTCAGAAATTTACGGTTTACGAAGGATGTAATTTTGATGCACTGATATAAGTGTGTTAAAAATGATATACTATGCCCATATTCACTCCCATATTTCATTTGGCTTGGATCAGCAAAAAAAGAAAACTTACATAAAATTTTGAAGAAACAAAAAAGCTGTCAGAATAATTTTCAATTTGAAACCTGATTACTCTGCAAAAGAATATTTCAAAACTTTAAAAATATTAACTCTATATGGACAATATATTTATGCTACGGTATGAATAGCAATTCAAAATCCTTTAAAACAGAAAAATGTTCAGTCTCGCCAATATAATACTCAAAATAAAAATACCATCATACCCACTCCACCATAGATTATCATTTTATAAAAAACTGAAAATTATATAAAAAAATTTAAGAAGATGTTAAAAATTATCTATTTGAAAAAAACATTGTACTCATATTCTTTAGTTTGGAATTTGACACTATTCTCATGTATTATGTATACATATTGTGAATAAAGATGATTTGATTTGATTTATAGACTATGCATACAAACTGAGGGAAAAATGTGACGTAATACTTAGTGCGGGCAGCTGTTACCCGGCAAGCAGTGCTGTCAACGGCAAAACTAAATTACTCTACATTTATTCCTCTTCAAAATGACGTATTATTTGACTAGTAACTATAACTTACACTGCATATAAATACGATTTTTCAAACCAACCCATAGGGTTGGTTGGCCATTTGTTATAAAGATTAAAAAAACACCTGTTTTCATAAAATCATTGAACCTGTCCAATCAATATTTCGTTCTAAAAATCAATACCAAAATGAAGCACAACTCTTTAAGCAATGCATTAGTACCACCCGCAACTTTCCGCGACAAAAATTACCCGAGCTGGGTAATTTCAAAAAAGTTGTGTATTGACGTTTTCGGAGCGTTGGCTGCAGGAATCGCGTCACACCAAAAATTCCTTCGATTTCTAATTGTCGTGACATTGTTATACAGCTGCTACACAGTTCATTTATGTAATAAAATAAAAGTTTAGAATGTGATCTTTTGAATTATATAAATATTGTACACTTTTGAGTTGATTATTACTGTTTTTTTAATGTTACAAATTGTTCGGTCGCAAACCTACCCATTGGGTCGCTGGCCACTGTAAGGCAACATAGCAAACTGACCCAATGGGTCGGTTGGCTACTGCTAAGGTTAATCTTTGTACAGAACACTTTTGAAATTATAAATTGCAGGATGAGATGATAACGCTTCAAGCAATGTTTCACTTGAATGATACAAAAAAATAAACTATTCTACTTTGGGGGCACTTATTTTGCACTGAACACGCAAACAACAGCACAACAGACGCACGGCTGCAGCGTCTCCAACTATTTTGAGTGGTCGGGCCAGCGTCTAACGCTGAAGACGCTAGCATGAGACGCTCGGAGGAATACAGAACAAGAGCACTCAGGTAAGTAGTAGCGGGCGATGAACGTAGAGCGTCGATCGTTGAGCGATTATTGCATCAGCCACTCTGAGCAAAACAGACCTTAAAAACGTTATCTGACAGTTAAGTGTTATTGTATAAACAACAGAACTAACACTAACTGTTACACTGGCTGGCTCAGTTGGCTAGATCAGTCTGGCTGAGTGGGTAAAATATTATTAAAAGAATTCTTGATCGATAAAGCCCTTTCAAGTTTAGAACAATTGTAAAATCATTTATTTAAGGATTTAATTTATTTTTAACTATCAACTCTATAATAGTTAAAAATCAATAACATATCTCTATACCTAGTATTATTTAATTACATGGTTCACACTTTTATTTGGTTAATAATTTCCCTAACCAAAAAAGTTAATTTTCCCTGAGCGACTCGGAATGCACACTCACTAAAAAGGTTTTGATTTTCACACAGTGGTGCTTTGCGTTTGTGATTAAAATAAAAATTCTTTCATGACTTGCATAAAATAGTAAGCATTTCCCCCGACTTTTGGCGTTTTTCCAACTTTTTCCCTGACCTTTTTTAAATTCCCGACTCTCCCTGACTTTCCAGAAAGTGTGAACCATGAATTAGTATCCACTGGGAGGTTATTATTTTTTATAACACTATTCAAATGTATTTTAACCAAAACTTTTGATGAATAAAGATGTTTTCACAGAGCAGCACTTAAGCCAAGGATATATTACCTCAATCCGTTGTTTTTATGTGTACCTGTCATAGCTAAATTAAAGGTGATAGGTTTTTTGTTTGTTTGGAGGGACTAGTGTCTCTTTTTGATGTGTTAAATTATGGTGAAGGGTTTATATTGAGAAGTCATTGTGGTGTATTAATTTATTTTCTAGAAAATATACAAAAAACTGTTCTTGAGGCAAATCAACGCTGCTCTCCTACTCCCTGCAAACAAAAATAAAGGAGGCCAATAAGTAAATTTACAGTTATCAACAAACATATATACAATAGCATTGAATAGTGCTTTATTTAACATAAATTGGATTTACTAAACATACAATATAAAGTTGCACAGTTAAACAATGGTCATGTGACCGTCTGTTAGGTTGGCAAAGTCCATTTTCTCAGTACATCACACTCTAGTTCAGTATTGAAACAACATAAATTAACTAAATTACCCTTTAGAACGTCAAAATTAATAAACAAATATAGGAAGGTAATAAACCTGGTTCAGCTAAAAACTAAAGGCAAATAATAAATGAAATATAATCCTTTGAAAGTCAAAATTAAAAAATAACCTTCATTTAGGAAGAAAATAAAGTTTGAAAATGCTTACGTTTTACAAATGATAAACCAAGAGGCAAGTTATTATAAAACTCGTTGTGAGGTTGCAAGTAGCCAACGCTTTTTCAGACAGGCTATATCTGACGTTTTCACTTGTACTACTGAAAATTAAATTAATTTATTAATTCCTGTCGACGAATCCAGGCAGTTTTAATAAATTTCCCTAAACCTCGCCAATCCCTCCCGTTTAAATAAGCTACAAAATCCTTGTAGTCAATTATTAATTTTCCAAGATAAAAAATTCTTAAATCTTTAAACACCATGCACTTTGCCACAAAGTGAAAAACCATCTTGTCTTCCTGAAAGTTGCACACTGTGCAAAAATAGTTTTTATTTATAAACCTATGATTTGTAATTTCGATCCAATAATTCCCACCTACATTTCATTATCCTAGAAATTGTAGTGATGTTAAAATTATCAGTGAGAAAGCCTCTATTGCCAAGGTCAAATTTGACAACGACGTATTGTGAGTGGAATACCGATGTGTGCGGGCGCCTAAACACTTCTGCCCTCTAGCTATCTCGCAACGTGTTCACCACGCTTGTCAGCTGAGTCTCGACTCAACCCCCAACTCTTTCACCCCCACAAAATTAAACTCAACCGTCAAACCAAATTTGACACCCAATAGTTTCCACTCCCGGTACCAATAGATATTCTTCCCCATTACTTCTTCTGCCAAAAACTTCGGCAAACGCTCCGAGTCCAAACAAAGGATCTTTGATAAATCTTTCAAATTGATTAAAAGAGTGTAAATGTGTAACTTATCCAAGCCAGTTTCCAAGTACAAAGAATAGTTAGGCGTATTATGCGGTAAACGGAATAATTTCTTAGACAAATAATGTCTATACTGATTCAACTTCATCACTGTTTAAATACCCTAAGACCTGACCACCGTAACATAATATTGATTTAATAATTGCATTAAAACATACAAATTTTGAAGCCAAAGGAACATTATTGTTATTGATTAAATTACTCCACACAACGTTAATGGCTAATTTTGCAGCTGTAGATTTGTTCTGAAAATTTTGATCCGAACTTGTATCCCAAACATATATATATGTGCATGACATTTTCACTCAGTCATCACGTATCCCCCCACCAAACGCTCTGTCACTTTCGCGCTTAGGTCAGATTAGATCGTGAGTTGAGTTGCCGACGCATAAACATGACCGCCTCAATCGATTCTCCCACCAAGTATGAACTGCAAAGCGTTATTCGTTTCCTGCAAACCAAAGAGAATAGTGCAGCAGAAATTAATCGCAGAGTGACCCGAATTTGCAGAATAAACTAAAATCCCGGACTTTCGCCGAAATTCCCATATATTTCCCGCATTTTTCCCGGAGTGGAAAAATTCCCATTTAATTCCCGGTCCGTGGACACCCTGCCTGTTGAAAAAATGAAAAAAAAATTTGAGTTAAAATTCAGCTTTGCTGCATACTTACTCTTATTCTTAACAAAATTAACTTTAAAACTAAGTAAAACTACAGTGGAACCTCGATAACTCGAACCTCAAGAGGAACGGCAAAAATTCGAGTTATCGAATATTTCGAAATATTGAGGGTCACAGTAACACAATAGATGGATCATGGAAGGGTATAATCCTTACATAATTTTGAGCTATGTATAAAAAATAATCATACCGTATAATAATAATTATTAAAATTAAAATAGATTTGAACAATTTTAAATGTCTAAAATAAGCCCGGAAATATATTGTAAAGCTTCTTTGGTTAACGTAGTAGAGGACGAAATACTTCCTTCAGTGAAAATATTGTAGATGAGGAAAGTAAACAAATAATGACCCACAGTTTTGTATTTTGGTGATGGTTTACCCGTTCAACCACTTCCTGTCTATTTTCTTGACTTTTTTGCTCACTTCTTTTCACCTGCCCCAAACAAATCCCTCCTCCTTACAGAAGTCAGTTCTGACCATCTACGCATCAATTTCATTTAACTGAACATTATTAATATACTGTAAGCTATTAAAATAATTTGCAAAACTAAAAATGAACAAAACATGATAGCAATTAAAATTGCAGAGCATTGCGTGAATTAGGGTGAAGCAGTACGACACTTTTTTGTTTTAAAATTGTCGACCAGTGTTCACTGGTGTTCCAAACTGCTTCCCGATGTCAATGTTTTTATTTCCTGTGTCAACAGCCTCAAATAGTCTTGAACTTCTCCTCATGAGGTAGAGTTTTGCCAACACGTTTTATCAAACTGCAAACACTTTGTAAAAAACAACCTAAAAACTACGTTTCACGTACTACATCCAGAACCTCTGAACTTACACTAACTAACGACTCAGAATACACATCTAATCAAATAAAAACCACTTTATTTGAAAAATATATATAATTTACAACAATATGAGACTGTTCCTTATTTATGAAATTAAATTCTCACATAGGTGAAACCTGTGCGTGAGGATGAGTGTGTTTGATATGCGTGTTGCTCATCAAAATAAATTTGTCGGTTGTTTTACCGTCACCAGGAGCACCAGGGAAAGAGATTAAGTGGGGAGGGAGGGTTGAAATTTCCGGCTGCAAAGCCACTGGAGGTTTGGTGAATGAATAACTTCGACTTATAGAGGTCCTCTAGTCAATACTTCGACTTATAGAGGTATGGCAATTGTACATATTCATGTTATAGAGGTTCTACAGCTAAAACTTCGACTTATAGAGGTGCAGCGACAGGCTAAAAATACTGCAAAAATTTGAGTTAACGAGGTGTTTCTGTTAACCCTTCGACTTATAGAGGTAAAATAACAGCATTAAGTAGGCAAGTTCAAGGGGAATGACAAAAATTCGAGTTATCAAAGAATTTGACTTATTGATGTTCCAGTTATAGAGGTTCCACTGTATATATGGTTTGAGCCAGTGAATTTTTCTTTTTTTCTTTCTGCAATTTGTCCTATTTTGTGAACTTGTCCCGTAAAAACCTGGAAAGCCGTGAATTTCTTTTTCAATATCAAACCTTAAAAATAATAAAAATAACTTTTTAGAAAATATCACAGTTGATTTGAGACAGGAAATCGTACCACAGAATTATTTAGCAGGTTGTTAAAAATCATTGTTAATACAGTGAATACCGTGTTGTCTGCATACTTGCAGATTGTAGCTGAGCGGATGATTTATTTATTGACATGAGTTTTAATTCCTATGGTATGGTTAAGACAAGATACAATACTTTAACTACTTTTTTTCCCGGGCAAGTGAATGAGGTTTTAGCGAATTTCCCCTATAGGGAAGAAGCTATTACCGTAGGTCTCATGGTAAGACTTAAGCCCGAGACCATGATAACTTTTCATTTTGAGGTCCCCAGATGCCAAAAACACCATTCGTTCAAATTTTAATATATGTATGTATATATATATATATATATGTATATATATATATATATATATATATATATATATATATATATGTGTGTCCGTAAGCACGATAACTCTCGTAAAAAAGGTCCGATCTTAATGAAATTTGGTACAAATGTGTAAAGTACCATTTATTCCGTGTTTTCACATGTAATTTTAATTTAAATCAAATTTTAATTTATACCATTGAATTCAGCTTAAAAAACAAACAATTTGGTATTTTGATCATTGCTCTACGTCAATTGGTTACCGAGATATTGAAAGTGCTAAACACAGTACGTTGTCTAATGTTATTCTTATGGAGAAAAAGAAAAATTGTATATCTCGCTTAATTATGAACATAAACTGGCAAAATTTGGTATATGGCTTGGTCTGGTCATGGTTTATTGTTGTTTGCACAAAAAAACAATTTTTCGCCTATGGTTCCTGTAGCAGCAAACCTAGGTACTTGGTCCCCATGTATTCTTATGGAAAATACTTAAAATGTTATATATCGCTTATTTATGAATGTATATGGATGAAACTTGGTATGTGACTTCACTAAGATGAGTTCTATTGATATTTGCATAAAAACCCATTATTTTGTGTGCCTTGTTGCAGCAAACCTGCGTACTCATCCCCAATGTTATTCTTATGGAGAATAATTAATATTTTAAATATCGCTTGTTTGTGAATACATTTCTTATGAATCCTGTTAAGTGTTATGTTATATATTCATTGGAAATTCGCTGAGTATGCAGGTTTGCTGCGACGGGAGTATTTTAAGTTAATAATCATTTTGTAAGTAGGGAAAAGAAATTGTACTTTTTAGTTTTTTTTTGTTTTAGTATGATTTGGATTGTTAGGTTTGGGTGGATTAAGTTAGTGACTAGTTCAATACAATGTAAATATTGTAGTATTGAACAATAAATTAATTGAATTGAATATATTTTGATTGTGTTTTAATCTTGGCTGTCAGGTCTTCAATTTTATATACATTTTTTTGATAATTCTTTTAAACTTGCTTTGAACTTTTTATTGAATTTCCTATGGAAAAGTGAACTATTAGCATAACCCGCACTGTGAGACTTAAAACCGGGACCACCATAGAAGTTCCTAGCCTGACCTCCTGATCACGTTTAGGGGGGACGTTAAAAATTATATATATATATATATGTTACTAAACAATTCACAGTATAGGGCTGCTATTATTATAAATATTAGAAAATAAAAATTCAACTGAGCACCCTTTTTAAAATCTTGTAATAAAGCTACATGTTTCGGCACTTTTAAGGCCATTTTCAAGCTAGACTTAACCTAACATAATTATGAAATAAATAAGTGCGCTCAGTTGAATTTTTATTTTCTAATATATATATATATATATATGTGTGTGTGTGTTTTCACTCTAACAATCACATTTTTTGTCTGATTTACTTCAAATTTGGTAGGGACATTTCTTTCTATAATCAGTTGGACAAGTTTGTTGGGAAAAACCATCGGAAAGCTCTAACCCCTTTTTTTGGGGATTTTAAATTTTCAAATTTTGAGTTTTTGGGCCCAAAAAGGGTTATAAAAGCCCGGGTGTAAAATTAATGCATTTAAAAAGATTGAGATTAATAAGGCGAAACTTTTAAGCCTTCCCCCATCATTATAGCACTTATATTTGCCGAGTTATTAAAGAAAATATATATTGACTAAATACAGTACATTGTCTTACGTGGATTTTACATTAGAAAAGCCTGTTATTAGGGAATTTCCTTAGGAAAAGTGAACTGTTAGCATGACCCGCGCGGTGAGACTTAAGCCTGGGATCACCCTAGAAGTTCCTAACATGTTCCCTGAACACTTTTTGAGGGGTTGCTAAAAACTTTATATATTAGGGGTGTGCGAGTATTCAAACTTCGAGCTTTTTCGAGCCGAATATTGCAGTATTCGGCTCGGCTCGAGATTTGCAAAAAGGTTCGAAGTTCGAGCCGAATATTTAAAACGCCGATCAGTGAAAATAGTCATCTACTAAAGTCATTTTAAAAACAACTTTCCAGAATCAATGTTAGAATTCTCGTAGTTTGCGTCGGTAGAGCTCCATTCCATAACAAATATAATTCTGCAGTGCTAATGCTTTCGGTCCTTCGTAAAAAAATAACCAAACATTAAAGTACTGTAATATTTTTAACTGCTGACCTGATCAGTGATCAACCAACACAATGGAGCTACTTTCTCTTCGCTCAATCACATCAAGTGGACCTACCACACTATTCCGCTTGCAGTGCAGTGTTGCCGTTGCCCAGTTGAGTTGTGCAATATTTCACGGTTAATAATAATTAATACAACAATCGTGCTGCTTCAGAAAAAGTACCACAGGAAAAAACTAAAATCCATTATAACACTTTAATTGTTGCATCGGTACAGTCTTTTCTAAAACTTACAACTTCGTACATTAGACAATAATTATATTCCCTGGAGTCTGAAATTATGTCTGGCACCACTGTTGGTATACCCATTTTGCGAACTGCCTTAGACGTTGAGTGAAGATTGTTATTATGATGTAATAATGATTTAACGTGACCAACAGCTAGAGACAAGGGTGTACGTGATGAACGAGATGAGTAGAGTAGTGTTCACCCTTACTCCATCATCTTGGGTGATGAACGCCTAATAAACATGACGGCGTTATAATGTGCAGACGAATTAGTACTCTCCAAAAATTGGATAGTTAAAAAATTGACGAATTGTGAGGTTCACAAAATCTAAGGATTTTATAAAAATTCTGAATGGTTACGTAAAGCATGTTTATAATACTAGTGGTCCATACGCCGACCTTTATATTATATTATTATACATTAATTTATTAAACATATACATTAATTATACATATTATACATTAATTATTATTCAACATTATTATTATTATATTCCATGTACGCCGAAGGCCCTACCCAAGAGCAAGTCGCGATCAAAATGGCGCAGTGTTTTATAACGCTACGCTGCAGCTGTGCGATTAAAATCAAACTGTTGACTCCGCGGGATTGTTTGAATTTATGAATAAACGTCAGTAGAAGTAGAAACTATTTAGTTTTGTAATTGTATGCTATCAAATTGTTAAAGTTGTGATGGAAGAAGAATGCATTGACGATCCTCTTCCACCTTCTGATATAATAGATATAATATATATAATAGATTAAGTCTATTAGGTAATAGGTTAGATAGAACATAAGCTAGGCTTACGATTATTAACTTATTCCTGTGAGTTCAATAAGACATAAAGACTGGTTTAACTATCTTATATTTATAAAAGGATAACCTAAAATTTACTATTTACAAACAGTTGAATGAGAGATAGGCTACTGGCTTTTGGCAATTCCCAAGGCTAGGGCCTAAGTCTTTGGTTTCATGGAGAGTACATATTGACATATAGTTAATGAAAATAGAAGTTGCACACGCCAGCCAGTTTTTGTCTAAATTTTTTCATGCGAGATATAACGGATTTTTCTCAGAATTTATTTTACTGCTTAAAAAATCACAATATATAAATGACTAACAGCTGATGCAATTTTGTTTACAGCCATAAACGACAATTATAAAACAGCTAACACTGTCTATCTTTCAGTCTATCAACTGCTAGGATTAGGTAGGCAGAGATAGGTGACAATAATCCCCATTTTCTATTTTCGTTATTTATTGTCTGGTTGACGTTAAAACTTGCAGACATTACTGCTACTTAGCGGACTTCTTGTCGTGGCTCTTCCACGTTTTTAACATGAGACGATCACTCTACATGTGATCCTTACTCAAGCTTGATTTCTGTCATGGAGTTCGTGAGTATTTGTCAGAGTAACGAAAGTCGGAAGGGTCGATAAAGTAGAGAAATGTAGTAGGCCTAATTTAATCATAAATAAACATCAATGAATGTAATAATAAGTATATAACAGAGTATAATATAAATTTGTATATTTTTAAAGGCTTTAGTAAAATTACCCCTTTTCACCCTCGAAGTTCAAAATTATCACCGGCAAGGGTAATTTCTCACGAATCGGTAACGCTGACTACACACTGTGTAAACGGAATGGGCGAGTTACTGACGCGACAGTTGTATAGTTAACAGTCTAGTTACAGTAGCTGTCTACTGTCACCGACTAATACAAAACAATAGGCAAATGACACACAGTAAAGAAGACACATAAACGGTCTTACACAAGTATCAGTCAGCAGACAGTTGGCAGTGAAAAAAACACCAGCAACTTAACAACTGTCGCCCGAGTCGGCCCGGGTTCCTTTGCACCGTGGAAACCAGAACCAGTCCTAAATCATCCGCACAGCTGCAATCTGCAAGTAGGCAGACGACGCGGTATTCACCATATTAACAACGTACTAAATAATTCTGTTGTACATTTCTCTATCTGAAAACAAATGTGATATTTTCTGATAAGATATTTTTTTATTGTTTTAAATTTGATATATTTTTAAGTTTTATATAAAAATTCACGGCTTATTCCAGGTTTTTTCACGGTATACGAAATTCACGGCTTATTCAAAGTTTCATGGTTTTCACGGTTGGGTGGGGACCCTGCTTTACTATCCGATCCGAACTTAGCTCCGAACCAAAACCGATCCAAACTAAAAATTCACTATCCACACACCTCTAGCCACATACTATTTGTTCCTTGTTCCTAGTTCCTAGTTGAGTTATATTGATATTTGAATAAAAAATCATTTTTTGTGTTCCTTGTTTCAGCAAACTTGCATACTCAGCCGCCATGTTATTTTTATGGAGAATAATTAAATAGTTTATTTATGAATGTATATTGATGAAACTTGGCATGTGGCTTTATGAGGTATTAAGATACATATATATTATATATATATATATATATATGCATTGGAAATCCGCTGAGTACGCAGGTTTGCTGCTACGGGGGTTTGACTGCTAACTTGCCCTTGTCGAGGACCCTTTACACGTATTTTTTACTGTACGCCAGGCATGGTTACCACAGTGCCAAGGAGAGATTTCAGTAGCTAGGGACAGTTACTGATGGTTTCAACTATGCACTGTGTGTAAGCGGATTGCGCGAATTACTGATAAGACAGTTGTACAGTGGCAGCAGCTGGCCCCTGTGCGAGTAGCTGTCTACTGTCACTTTTCCTCACCGACCAATACAACACTAAAGATAACTGACATACATACAGTAGAGAAGAAATGTAAATGGTCCTAGACAAGTACAAGACAAAAGTAAAAAATATCTGACAGCTACTTACAACTGTTGCGCGAGTTACTTTTCACAAAGAAAACCAGGCCTAAGTTGTAGAGATGGGCGTTATTTAACATAACAGGATGAATAACAGTGTTGCAGCCGTGGCAACTTATCGCGGCAACACGTTGCGGAGAACTCCCTGTTATTCTAATAACGTTTCTACACCACGTTGCAGAAAACCCCGACGGACAACGGGACAACATGCATTACTGTTTGTGTAACTTTACCAGAGCAACGATAACTTCGGCAACAAACTGAATAATTATTACTGTTATTAAGTTTCGAAAAATTACAACTTTGGTTCGTTAGTTCTCAGTGGCTGCTCCTGAGAATTCACCAATATTGTAATCAAGTTTAGGTTTGAAGTGGTGTGTACTACAAATTATTGACACTAATAACCATTTGTAATTCGTTCTTGAGCAATAGTAAAATTTATTTATGGATAATTAATTAGAAATGGTTCTAAGCAGACGGTGTCAAAATAGATTTTAAATCATTAATTTTAAGTACTGTATAAGGTAAATGGTAACACCATGAAGTGAATCATGCTGTACAATAATAACCTAGCATTTAATGTAACATTTTAGACTAACGACCTGTCTGGATAACGCCCTCTACTTACAATTTTGAACAACCGACAATGAGAACTGAACACCGCAACGCCGGCTGGCGGACAAAGGTTTTAAGCGGCAACGAGTTGGCAACCATTATTCAAATAACAGATTGCCGCAACACGTTATTGGATAGCTGCGCTGTCATTACGACCGTTGCCAGAAAACAACGATAATTCCCATCTCTACTAAGTTGCCTATAATTTTGTTACTGGTGTTAAAAAAGCTTAGCACAGGGTGTCAGCTGCTGTCACTATAAAACTGTCACATCAGTAAATTGTGCATTCAGTTTACAAAGTGAGTAGTAGAAACCAGCAACTAGCTACTGACATCTCTTCTTGGCACCTTGGAAACCAGGCCTTAGTGATGTGCGATACATATCACAATGTATCAAAACAACACAATATTGTAAAATGGTCAGTCTGTTTCGACATTTCAGAAGTTGACACTGTTGATAAAGAAACTTTTCAACAACACTATTTTTAAAAAGCGATGTTAACGACTTTTACATATCTCGATACAATACAGTACTGCAGAATTTATGATCGATAGCCGTATCATGTCCGTACAACATGATACTTGGCTGTATCGCATATCACCAGGGTAACTGATAGACCGATGACAATAAAACTGATTACTTCTACGGTACCTATTTACTGTGACATTATAATTGGAATATGGAAAAGGTTTAACTGCTGCGCCGGGTCTGCGTTGATGTTTTGTGACCGGTAAAGGTTTTATTTTAAAATATTTTTGACTGTTAAATTAATAATTTTTAGATCTAGAAAACCGTGAACTTGATTATTATGTTTGAGTGGAAACCCTGGTAAAGTCTGTCGCTGGTGGACCTTATTGTTGGTCAACCATGTCGTATCCCCTAATTTCCATAAACAAAATATTAATATTAGATTACTTTCTTATCAACCAAATTTATTTTTTAACACACCTTAATAAACTAACCTTGATGGTTTCACATGTCGGTTTCAGATGTCAACATGATGCTGAAAGTTGGTCAGCTTCACTGGAAGTGACATTGCTTCCACGGCTTCTGTCAGCTTCACTAGACACTGTTCAACTGGTCTCGAGTTTCTCACTGTTATTCCATGAAGTGGGAACTATATTTACCATGGAATGCTTGTGATCAACAAACCTACAAACAGATATATATATAAATTAATTCACACTCTTTGGTTAACATGTTTTACACTAGTAATAATTGGAAAAGAGTAGTACCTATTAAGAGTTTAGTTCATCTTCTATATGAAAATTAAGTGCTTTTGGAATATTTCAGGTTGACATATTATTTTAATTTGTAAAAGCAAGATATTTATTCATATATATAGTTTTAGCGAATTTCCAGCATAGAAAAGAAGCTATTACCGTGGGTTGGGTTGAATCGTGGAAGGGTAAAAATTAGGGGTGTGCGAGTAGTGACTTTTTTTAATCAAGTTGAGTGGTGCTATTTTCGAGAGCGAGTATTTGCCATCAGTTGGTAGTTTCAAATATTAACATGAAAGTAGAACAATTCCAAGACAGTTAATAAAAATCCAGGACAAACAGTACAATTCCAGGACAGATAGCAAAATTCCAGGACAATTCCAGGTTTTCCAGGACTCTCTTAAAATTCCAGGTTTTCCAGAACGCGTGGGAACCCGGCTTGAGTATTTGCCATCAGTTGGTAATTTCAAATAGTGTAATGGGATTTGGATACCACTCCAGATTTGATAATCTAAACATGGTTTCTAACTAATACAAGAGTATCAATATAAAGTAATTTTGGCCAGAACAGTCAAACTGGATTACGTATTGAAAAACAAAACACGGTTTGACATTGGTTTCCGGCCAATAAAACACAGTCTGGTTGTCATTTGGTCAATATCACTTGGTCCAAACATTCCTTATAATCAATATTAGATGACGAAATCATTAGTTATGGCTGATATTAAGTGACCCGGTCACCACTTTTGCCGATATTATATATACTGTCATCATTTTCGGCCTTTAATATGTGATCCAGTCGTCATTTTCAGCTGATTTTACGTGTTGCGATTGCCTTTTGCCGTTACAACGCGACTTGGCTGGTCACAATTGTTAGCGATCGTCCGGAAATATTTGCTCAAACTTTTGAGTATTTTTTAAAACTTCCAAGTCGAGTATTAAAATAGTCGGCCGAAAACTCAAAAGTTTAGAATATTCGCACACCCCTAGTTAAAATGCATTTTAAGGTACCTTTGGAAATCATATAATTTTTTTTATTGTAACTGATATAATTTTATATGTAGAATCCAGATATAAAACATTTTTTGTCAGAAACTCATAAGTACCTGAACAAAACACTATTTGTTCCAATTTTGAACATGTGTTTAAATGGGAAAATTAAATTTCAATTGTGATAACTTTTGTAAAAATGGTCCGATTTGAAATTTGGCACAGATATGTAAAGTAGCATTTTATTTATTTTAACGAGTTTGAAAACCAGAAGGATCACTTTATCTGAAGGGGGGTTTTATGGGGGTATTGTACCCCATATATATATGTATCTGTTAACGCGATAAATTTTGGAAAAAAAACACCCGCTTTTGATGCAATTTGGCACAAATGTGGAGAGCAGTATTTATGACTAAGTTCGAAAACCAGAGAGATTGGATCATGGGAAGGGGATTCAAAATCTTCCAAAAATCTGTTTTTTTTGCATTGTTTATCCTAAAATTTTAAGAACACTCAATTTTAGTTTTAACTATTTTATAGAGCCTAAAAAGACAAATAGTGCAGTATTCTGAATCATTAACCTAAGTTAAGTGGTTGCGGAGAAAATCCAAAAAACATTCATAAAACTGTCCATGTTAATCTTATAGGAAAAAGGTTTTGAGCTTTTCCTGAATTAATTTTAAGGAAAATTGCAAGTTTGTTTTTACCAATAACTTCTACTCTAAAAAATAATTATTTTGGTATTTAAATTGTGATTCTACATCAACCGGTGCAGGGATATTCAAAGTGCTAAACACAGTACGTTGTCCAATGTTATCCTTATGGAGAATAAATACAATTTGATTAATTATGAATTATGAATTGATGAAACTTGGTGTGAGGCTTCATCTACTTGTGGTATAATGAATGATATTTGCACAAAAATATATTGCAGAAAAAAATCATTTGTTGTTGGCTGTCCCCGAAGCAGCAAACCTGCATAGTCAGCCCTAATGTTATTTTATGGAGGATAAGTAAAGTTTTATATCTCCCTTAATTATGAACATAAATTAATAAAACTTGTATGTAGCTTCATCTGGTTGACTTGAAATGATAATTGCATGAAAGCACATTTTCATATCTTCCTTGTTGCAGCAAACTTGCGAACTCAGCCCTACTGTTATTTTAATGGAGAATAAATAAAAATGCTATATATAACTTAAATTTATTTACGTATTTTTATGAAACTTGGTAAGTGGTTTTATTTAATCGTGAGAAACATAGACATGGTCCCAGGACTACCTTAAAACTGGTCTACACCAGTTTTGAGGCTGACATTAGGTACAGCAAATGAAGATGTCATTACATATGGTAAGTCTTTTGGCTGTCCATTATGACAAACTTCCCTTTCACCTTTGGTTCCTCCATTTGCAGCGGCTAGGGGATAGAATCTCCGGGTTTGGTCCCCAACCTGCCAACCTGATAATGGATGGTCCCTGGCTGTTGTACATGGATACCCTGTCAGTTGAGTTGACCAGTTGGAGGGCAGAATGCAGGTCCCCTGTTTGAGAGCCTCACTCCAGCTGACACAGGGGCACGGGAGTTAGCCCTCTGAAAAGTCGATTTGGCTGCCGTCCCATCCCACCCTTTCCTTTCCTGCTATATCCTATCTTTCCGGTAACCTGCGCAATATTCCCGTTTGTGGATGATGGGACTAGCAGCTATGCTGAGGTTTCCTAATCCGCAACAATGATGATGAATGATGAACATAGACATGCAATGGAAATTTGCTGAGTACGCAGGTTTGCTGCGACGGGGGTATTTTTATGAACACCAATATTTAAACTACAAGTGAGTATAAAACTTAAATAGTATATTAGGTACCAATGGTTTCATTTGAACTGTTGTCAAACTTAAAACAATTAAAATAGTTAAATAACTTGCGAACTTAAAAGAAATTCATCTCAATCGTTGACTGAAGTTGGCATTACTTCTGAATAAAATTATTTACTTTACTCATTTCCTTAGATGTCCAAATGAATCTTGTACTCCTAACCCTAAAATCCTTGAATCTTAAATGACTTGCACTCAATTCAGCGATCCCTCATCACACCATAATCTGAAGCACTAAATATAAAAATTATTTGTATAGCGTATTTTATCTGTCTGGATAAGAGCAATTGATTGAATGTATACAAACTATATCATTATTAATGCTTTTTCGGTACTGAAATTAAACCTAACTTCTGATTTCTCTAATGAATTACTCGGTACCAATTAACTTTTCATTTCCTTAAGCCTGAAATTATAAACCAAATCTTGAACAAAATCCACTACATCAAATCCCATACCTGATGCATGACACGCCTACCTCAGTCTGAAGCTATTTCTTTCCTTCAAGAACCTCACCTCTTCTAAAACTTTCTCCCATGGCTGAAAATCCTTCCATCCTCAACCTCCTCTGCTTTCGGTCTCCCTCTTATCGGTCACCTTATACCTTCTTTCCTTCTAAAAACCTTGCAACAAGTAATAGGAGCATAGATCTACGTTACAGCAATCCTTACAAATCCTTTTGAGTAACCTGTTATAACTTCATCTAATAATGACATTGTAATGTAACCTTATTTTCCTTCCTCCCAGCCAAAAATATAAACCAAAACCTTAAAATCACTGTTGCAATGGTTCCATTTTCCTTTTATTATTGTATCTCATCTCCTGCGTTTTTTTCGTTATGTAGGTCATAGATTCTCACTTTATCTTGTCACTTCGACAATTGTTAGGCCCCAAACAGCCTTATACAAATACATGTGTAAAACAATAATGTTTTAATACATAATTAAACACCACTAATATGTATAACGTTCTTTATCAAATTTTGTCCATCTTCAATCCTTTTTTAAATTCTAATAAGGACCACTAGTTAATTTGTTTTAAATATTTTTTAAATGTTCTAACCCTTAGAAATTGCTCCTTGCCTATACAATGGATATGTAACACAAGTGGATTCAAAAATAACTTACCCATGACCTCAAGCCTTTTTCAAATTCCAGAAAGGACCACTGAGTTAATTTTTCAAAAATTATTAATTATCTAAATATAATGTTTTGTTGGAATTGTTCCTTGTCCATAAAATGGCTATTTAACCTGAGTTAGTTCAAAGATATTTCACCCATGACCTCAAGCCTTTTTCAAATTCTAGGAAAGGCCACTGAGTTACAATTTTTAAATGTTATTTGATATTAAAACTTAATGTTTTATATCGTTGGAATTATTCCTTGCCTATAAAACAGATATGAAGCCTGAGTTAATTCAAAGATTATGTTTAACCAATGAACTTTTTTTAAATTCAGTAATAGCCAGTGATTTATATGTTTTAAAACAATTTATTCAACATCAAAACATAATTTTCTATATTGTTGGAACCATCCCTTGTCCATAAAATGAATATATGACTAGAGATAATTCAAATATATCCAACCCATAATTTCAAACCATTTTCAAACTCTGCCAAGGATCACTGAGTTACATTTTTTTAATATAATGAACGTAAAAACTAGGGATGTGTCGGTTCTTAAAGTTGGTTGCCAGTTTTACTGGTTAAAAAAAAAAAACCGAAACCGAGAACCGTTGGTCAAATGTCGGTTTCAGTTTTTCACTGTCAGTAAGTGCTCGTATTGGAAATAACCATTATAATGTTGTACAAATATCGCTTAGACTCCTAACCCAGTAAATGAGATATATTAAAGTCTAATGACACGATACGTCAAAAATGGTACAGTAAAAGAGATAAACGTATTGTGATACATAAGCCAATACTTAAATGTCATCTCGCTTTGGTATAACAATCAGTGCATAGTAACACTTCCACGCTGATGCCGTGGTCAAGGCAGAGTTTACTGCTTATCGAAAACATGTACTCGATATCATAAGTATTGCCGTATCACATCGAGGCACTGAATCGCAATACCTGTGTTGTTAAAAACTTTTCGCCTTTGGAATATCAAATTCCAAATTATTGATTTCTAAGTTAACAAAAGGTTTAAACTTAAAAAAGAAGAACATATGTGATGAGTTAACGTTAACACAAATTAAAAAGAATGTCAGATTTGAGGGATTAAATACTAATCGACTGCAGTTCGGACTTAGTCTGCTAGTGACAGTGACACATCATGTGTATCGTATAATCTCTATCGCGATATTTAAATATGTTACGTATCTAACAAGCACATCACAACTATAAGTTACATTCATGAGTTTACCGCCCGGAATAAGAGCGCCTCGTTAGCACTTGGGTGACAATACAAATTATAACCACTGCAAGAAGCTCGAGATTCAACCTCCAACCGCCAGGATCACTAGTGTTTTCGTGTCCAGACACCAGGATCGTTAGTGTCTTCAGGCGACAACTCACATATAACCTTCATGAGTGTATTCGTTTATATCAGACTGTGCATATCACATCACTCACTAGCAGATGACGACGCGACGTCTAAGAGGGTCTACGGGATTACTGTCAATTTTACTGTGAATTTAATCAAGTCGGTCATCTATATTATTAAAAGAATTTCTTGATTTTTGTTCGGCGATTTTAGACCCCTAAAACTATTATTTTATATACATATTTGGTATCAATCGAAAGCTCTTTCCTGATAGATGTGCCTTTCGGGGGTTTGAAAAACATCCAACTTCAGGCCACCGCCTCATTGGCTCTTAAAATTCCAATGTTGATTCTTATGGATTTATATTTTATTTAGTCAAACAGCTGATTAGTGTAAACAGTTCAAAACTTTTGACCCTGTGCCTGCGAGATTCCCGTGCAGAGGACGGGACACCTGCTAGTTTTTACTAAGAAAGTTTGTTAATATTGTCGAGAATGCCAGAAAAAGAATTAGTCTACGATCTACCATTCAGCCCAATTAACATTGCTAATAACCCCAATCCCGGAGGTAGTTCTAGTCCTACTGTTTCCATAGCCTGAATATAAATCCTACTGTGTCTCGATTAGATCCTGTAAGAAAAGAATCCGGTTTCCAAAGGCTGCAAAACTAAAATATCAGCAAAAACAGGTAAATTTATTTGGTTTTTAAGGATAGGCCTACAGAAGGCTAAACTTAAACCTTAACAAAGTTTAAGTTAAAGATTAGCCTACTTAGACCATAGTACTGCCCTAGGCTAACTTCGTTATTATTTGGCTAAAAAGGGTTTTAAGCCTAGATAATTAATTAATTTTGTAATGGCCCATAGTATTTAATTTAAATTATTTGATTTGTCTTTGATTGATTACATGTGACTTTTTAACCAACTCTCCTGCGTAGTGTGTCTCCAGCAGTAAGTTATGTAAACCAGTGAAACAAAGTATGAAATAGGGATTTATCCTATACTCTAATATGAGTAAGGTTTGCTTGCTTGCGACACTGATCTCAAAAACGGCTCCAACGATTTCCTTCAAATGTTGGAAATGACTGATTTCTGGGATAAAAATAAGTTCTAGACAGGCCTCATCCCCAGAAAAAATCAAATAATGTAAAAAAACTAAAATGAAAAGTTAAAAAAATTAATATTGGGCTTATGGAGTTTCAAATCAAAACAAAAGAATTATAACAGCTGTTCATAATCGATCAGGGAACTGTCAAAGTAATACTAAAATGTTGTTTATGATTATTAACATGTGGTTTCCTGAGAGCAGAGATTAAAAGATCTGAGTGAAGATTACATACATAGAGTAGTAAAATAAACCAAAGGGAAATTGAGCTATAAATAACAACTGGAGGGACCTTAAAAATGTAGAAAAGAGGCAAATGAGTTACACAAATCTGATTATCAGTAAGGGGAAGTGGTGAAATATTACTCCGAGTCATCTAAACAAACTGACTAGCCTTCCCCCCCAGGTACTAGGTATATAATAAATTAAAGTTTGGTAAACATTTTATTTATGAGTGGACAATGACCCTGTGATGTAAGATAGGCAAAATTTCAGAATCTAGGAAGAAACTTAAATTTAAAGTATGGAGAGACAGTTATCCGTAAGTTCATTGAAAAATAACCGAAACTGACAACCGACGACTGTTTTTTTATAAAAAACCAAAACGAAACCGAACCGATAAAAAGTTCAACCGACCCATCCCTAGTAAAAACAAAATATTCTGTACCATTAAAATTATTCCTTGCCCATAAAATGGATTTGTAACCTGAGTTAATAATAGAAGCACACCATATAAACCTATGAGTAAGACGTTCTGAAATGCCTCTAGATTAAAATCACAGATTGTGTAAGATTGCAAAATATCATGTTGAAAACATTCCTTTGATTCCACATACGAATTTGCTTCAAGTTTTACACCACAATAATAGGACCAATGAGTTAAAAGCTCACTAAAATAGTTGCACTTTTTCATGAGAATCAAATTTCAAACCTCATCCTGCATATGTCAATCAGATTACACTAAATCTATTTAAATGTAGGAATTTAGCTGCTAAGGCAATATAAAAGCAATTTTACAGTAAGAGAGTTTAAACAAACTACAGAGACACAACCTAATTCTGGTGTCAGGTTTAACACAATACTGTATGACCAGTATCTGCTTCAATTTAGGAATGGATGGAATTGAATTTTTTGGTCGAGACAGTAAGAGATTTTTTAATCCTCCCAGATTTCAAAATAATTTAAAGTGTAATTATTACTCATTGAAAACTATCAATCTACTGCACCATAGTAAATTTATAATCAAATCAATTGGGGGAGAAAAATCACTTGTTTAAAAGTATTATAGTACATTTACGCACTGCGTAACATTGGTCATAACTCATACAATCGCATTGGCCGTAAATGATAACCGCACCACATGATAACGGCCTTAAATTACCATCACACCACACTTAATCCCCTAACTTATAACAAATGCAGCATTAATTTAAAACCATGAACCATTCCTTACTATCACTTGGTTATACACTCTGTAACCCAGTTCTAAATAAGGTAGGAACATACAATTTTTTTATGCATTTCTGAATATGAGAGATGAATAAGATCCAATAATCCTGCAAAGTAATTAATGTCTCAGTAGTCTAAATATCAAGAGCAAATAACAAATAATAGGCCTTTTTGCAGTGTTTTCAAAATACATACTCAAAACTGATGTACAATACCATTTTATTGAAACTAGGTCATATGAAATAAAATAATCACTCTCACAAATACACAAATCATGAAATACTATTTAAACCACTGACACTTGTACTAATGAAATATGTTAGTACTTCTTTTAAAACAGAATATTATGAATACTATATGACATCATTACAATATTTATTAGTTTAAACATTAAAACAAAGTGTCATACTAGAGTAGTTGGGAATGTCTCTACACTTGCTCAAAACAGATCACTTACATGATCATTTAATGTATGGCATTCAGTATCTTCCTCGGCGATTCAATGGGTAAGATGTATCTGAAAATAAACACAAAAATCAGTTACCGTTTGTCATAAACTATTAATAATGTTACTGTTTGAATGTATGAAGCTACTCCCTCTCATGCCCCCTACAGACCCTGATGTCCCTACTGTAGTAGATCAGGTTTCCATGCTAACACTAAATGGCCAGGGATTATACAGATTATCAGTTTTGAATTATCAAACTAAAAACACACTTCAGACGTCAGTCAATCAGTTATTATAATTTTGTAAATACTCATAATGCATAAGAATGTACAAATGACAAAAATTGAGCTTATTAAATAACGTAAACAACTACAGAAAAAACCCGCTAATCCAGCATCCGATGGTCCGGCACTTTCAATAATCCGGCATCGGTCCAAGGGTTATAATAATTCTTTTTTCTACACTGCATAAGCCTTTTGAGCGTGTTCGGCAGAGTTCGGGCGCGATCGGCAGAGTTCGTGGGCAATCGGCAGGAGTAACAGTACTGTATGTATCTTGTATATTATTTCTCTAGCCTGTTTTTCTTTCACTCCGCGAGATCTTCCGTATTCCTTTATCAAATTCCATGATTTACCCCTCATTTTAAAGCCTATCGTGCCGGCCATTGACAAAAAATAGAACCACGGGCTAAAAATGTACCGCTTCTCTGAAATTTGAATAATATGAAAGATAAATAAAGGGAATAGTTTGTTTTGACAGGAATTAAAATATAAACAAAAGAACATCTGACCTGTTGACAAGATATGGTTCGCAGTGCGGAATTCCGCATTGGTCGACTAGTATTGAATATAATTAGGGGTGTGCGAGTAGTGATTTTTTTTATCGAGTCTGAGTAGTGCCAATTATTGTCGAGTTTCGAGTATTTTCGAGCGAGTATTTGCCATCAGTTGGTAGTTTAAAATAGTGTAATGGGATTTGGATACCACCCTAAATTTGATAATCTAAACATGGTTTCTAACTAATACATGAGTAGCAATACAAAGTTTTGACCATTACAATCAAACTGGATTACGTATTGACAGACAAATCACGGTTTGACATTCATTTCCCACCGATGAAACAAGGCCCGGTTGTCATTTGGCCAATTTCACCTGGTCCAGACATAGCTTATAATCAATATTAAATGACGAAATCGATAGTCACGGCCGATTGCACGTGATGCGATCGCTTTTTAAGGCTGTTACTACGCGTTTTGGCTGGTCGCAATCGTTCGCGGTTGTCATTTTCGGCCGATTTTACGTGATGCGATCGCCTTTTGCGGCCGTTACTAGGCGTTTTGGCCGGTCGCAATCGTTCACGGTTGTCATTTTCGGCTGATTTTACGTGATGCGATTGCCTTTTGCAGCCGTTACTACGCGTGTTGGCCGGTCGCAATCGTTAGCGATCGTCCGGAAATCGGCGGGAAATACTCGCTTGAACTTTCGAGTAGTTTTCAAAACTTCGAGTATTAAAATACTCGGCCGAAAACTCTTAAGTTTCAAGTACTCGCACACCCCTAAATATAATACTGTAAATCTATTTTTTGGTTGAAATGTTGTTTTGTTTTTAACATTTTCCATCACTACCGAAATCAGAGAAATCACATTAAAACATGGAATAATGGCCCGTTAACCAATGACTTCCTTTTGACTCTATTTTTAGCGGTATTTCCGCTATTCTCTCAACAACGGTTATATTTAGACTGCGCTCAGTAATCCGGCACTGCCAAAGTCCCGAATATGTCGGATTAGCAAAATTCGGATTCTTCTTTACCAAACATAATCTTTCTTCTACCGTTGAATAATTAACACGGTTATATTACTTGATTATATTTGTTGTCAACTAAAGATGACGTTATCATTGAATTTGCAGGATCTTGAATGAGAGTTAGTTTTTCTTTCTCTCCCTGTAATTGAAGAAAATATTATTTTTGTCAAAGGTTTTAAATTTGAGTTATTTCTTTTGATCCCCTTTCAATCCACATTGACATTGCAATGATTCACTTTTTATGTAAACATTTCATCACATTTTCATACATTTGTAAATAATTAATAATCATATTTTGCATACGTGCCCTGTTCAATAATTCAATACCTATGTTAAGATACCTGTTTGTCCCCATGTGTTACTTTTTCCCAATGATATATTAATATAGTTTAATATAATAATTGTGTATTGTTTTAATTTTCCATTCCTCTGAATATTTCACTTTAGTTATTAACCATTTAATCCCATGAATAGATATTTCATTATAATTCACAATAGCCTACTTAACATTTAATTAATTTAAAGATTCATCCTGTACAATTATCTCAGATCACATTTTATATATAGCCCAAGTATTTAAAATTCAAAATTGATCTCATTTTATAACCAGAAGTGAACATGTGTTTCCTCCAGAGAAAGTAACTTTGGACTCAAGATTAGTGTTTTGTGTTTAGTTTTGTGAACCCTATAACAATCAACAGAGAATGCACCTGGTTCTTTTATCTTTGTCAATACGTAATCCAGTTTGATTGTAATGGCCAAAACTTTGTATTGCTACTCATGTATTAGTTAGAAACCATGTCATTGTGAAGTCATTGTGTAAGACTCCTGGAGAAGACATGGCCTGTGTTAGATGTTTGGTGGACACTGTCCCAAATTTCATTTAAATTTCCCCATTTAAATACTATTTAGACACCAACAGTATTTTTATAGTCACCGATGCCCAGATCAGTTTACTTCCCTTATTTGGCCACCTCAAGAATAATTAATATCTGGGCGAAGAAATATGTTGCTGAATTGGTGAAATTGTTTCATTTAGTAGGCCTAACTAGAAACTTCAAGACCTCACCAATATAAATTACTTCAAGAATTACTAAAATATTTAGACATAAACTTTGAATCTGAAATAGGCTATTACTTTTACAGCACATCAAAATTACCATATGAAAGAATATCAGGACTTTAAATATAGCCTAGAGAACTTTTGTTTATTGGCAACCATTTTGAATTCTGTAGCATCTCAAAAACTACACCAACAGTGACTTTCATTAAATTCATTAGAGATCACTAATTAGACTTTTATTAATATTAAATTAGATTTCATTGGATTTTTATATCAATTCTAATTTATTTTATAATATTTATTTACTCAATTATCAAGAGTTTTATGGAATTGTGCTGGCACGATCAACTACACCCTGAGACAGAACCCCTTGTGCATACCAATTGAGCAAAGCCACCATTATTGTAATTCAACTATTAATTAAAACTTTAGAAAGTCCCCATGATTGTAATATATAATTGTTAGTCCCTTTCACCTAATTAATAGTCCAAACATATGTAAATTCCTTTAATAAACAATCTATCTACCCATTGTTAACAGCTGTTTCCTTTATCTAAGTTAAGTAGTTGTATAACAGCGAACAGAATATAAGAGGAAAAAGTATTGAGTAACACAGTAGTTGTTTTTTTATTATTTATTTCAACAAACAGTTTTATTTATGTCTGTCTTTTGCTTGTAAGTGTATAGAACTAGCAACAATGTCCAATTTCTGGAAACATTTTATAAAAAATAAACTCTACACTTTTTAAATTTCAAATTATAACACCAATATTTTTTAAAAATTTTATATTTAGAGAGGCCTTCCGCCAGCAATGCTAACTCACAAACTTAAAATAGGTTATATTTACAATAATAATTTAAATATAAAACATATGATTTGGAGAAAGTCAAAGTGTTAAAAGTTAAAAGTCAACTTATATGTATATTACGGCTCTTTATTGAAGATCTACACTTTTTTATTTACTTTTTAGCGAATTTCCCCTATAAGGGAACAAGCTACTACCGTAGGTGGCATGGTAAGACTTAAGCCCGAGACCATGCTAACTTGTTGTTTTAAGGTCCCCAGATGCCAAAAACACTATTCGTTCAAATTTATATATACTAGAGACGTGCGAGTACTCGAAATTTTGAGTTCGAGCCGAGTTCAGCACTGAAACTCGAGGTTTTACTGAAACTCAAAAGTTTTTAACGAGTTTACTCCCGCCGTTTACCCGCACTACCAAGGGTTGTCCGCGGCCGCAGGTCGTCTGTAAATTCAAATTGAGTGTGAACACATTTGAGGTGTTAAGAGTTGTGATGTGGATTTTAGTGTTTTATTAATAAATAAGCTGTGGCGTATAAATTTGTGTTACTCTTTACACCAAAATGGAGGATTTACCAGGACATTCAGATTGAGTTGTGTGACCACTATCTGTATAGTACACTTTTAGGTTAACCTAACCTTGTCATTTTTTAAAGTAAAATATCAAAAAAATATCTGTAATGAAATCTAATAGGTAAGCATTAGAAGTTTGTGCTTGTTTTTTGTTCCATAATAATTGAAATACACATGACTAATTTGGATTAATAATCCAAATTAATTGGGACCAAACGCTGTTCGGATTAGCCGAAATAATTGAGAACGAAGCAACTGAACGGGTCTGTAGTGTTGTAATATGAACGAATGATACACAAAAACAAGTATCAATAGACCGTTTACTCTTTCAAATACAGAATCAACAATATGCACAGTGCATTGCAGACAGCACACTGGCCCACTGTGTGAAGTTTTGTGATGTGATGTGAGCGGGCAAGCGGACTGTACGCATGACGATACTGCACGCGGACTGTACGCACTGCCAACCGAGACTGTTAAGTCTGCCTCCCCACTACTACTGACTCAAATGCCAAAATCATAACAAAACCTTGACGTAGTCTACTATTGTTTGTACTGTTTTTAAATTTAGTCTTTTTCACATTAAACAAAAAACATTTGTAGTCTTCAAAATATTACTTTGTTTTTATTTCGTTACAACATTATTTACCTTTCCCATTATCTTTTATCTTTTAATTACGTAAAATATATATTTTTTATTAGTGCACAGTATTTACAAAAAAATCCAGAACCTGTTCGGATTACCCGTGTTCGGACTAGTGGGACTCAAGAGTCAATTTTAAGCTCAAATGTCCTTTGGCATTGAGTTATTTAAAGACAAGTGATTTATTTTGGCCTTGTTTAAGTTTCATTAATGATTTTATAAATAATTTGTAATATTGTAAAACTTTATTTAAGACATAGCTTTAATGTCATAAATTTATTTGCCAGGCACTTTCAAACATATCTTCATGTTGTTACTGACTGTTCTTATTAGGACTATTGGTGTTAAAATTAATGCTAAGATATGTTAGTAAATACATTTTGTGTGGTAAGTCAATAGGCTAATGCTTTACCATGTAATAGGCCTTTTAAATATTAAAATAAAGTTTATTTTAACTTATAGGCCTACATGTAATTTTATTTACTCCATTCGTAGAAAGATGTAGCTTAGGCCTAAACATAATATACAAAACATAGGATAAATATATACCCCCGTCGCAGCAAACCTGCGTACTCAGCGAATTTCCAATGCACATGTCACTACTACCAAGAGCCACTTACCAAGTTTCACAAAAATACATTCATTAACAAGTGATATATAGCATTTTATTTATTCTCCATAAGAATAACATTATAATTGAGTACGCAGGTTTGCTGCAACAAGGAAGATAAGAAATGTGTTTTTTGCAATTATCAATATAACTCAACCAGGTGAAGCTACATACCAAGTTTTATTAATTTAGGTTTACAACTAAGGGAGATATAAAACTTTACTTACTCCCCATATGAATAACATGGGGGCCGAGTATGCAGGTTTGCTGCTACCGGGAAAAAAAAACTTGTTGTGCTAATATCAATATACCACAACTAGATGAAGCCACATACCAAGTTTCATCTATATACATACATAAATAATCTAAATAAAACATTTTATTTATTCCCCATAAGGATAACATTGGACAACGTACTGTGTTTAGCACTTTGAATATCACTGCAACGGTTGGACGTAAAACAACAATTAAAACGCCAAAATGATTTTTTTGTAGAGCTAAACTGATTGGTAGAAAGAAATGTGGGGTTTTTAGTGAAATTATCTGAGGAAAATCTAAAAACCTCATTCCCATAAGATTAAGGGGAGAAGAGACCTCGTAAAAACAGCTGGAAGGTCACGTGATCACCAATCCAATCTGCAGTGTTGCTGGAAACACGATATTTATCGTACGAGTACCATATTTTCTTCATCAGTGTAATTAATTATAATTAACATTGTTTAACTGCTTATATTCTATGATAAGCTGTTATTTTATGAAACTAATATATTGTTTTGATTTATTTGTATTATTAGATTAATCGATTAAGGGTTTAAATGTTCTTTCTGCATGTCCTGTGACAATTTAAAAATAGTTGTACCATTATTATACCCTTAAGGTTGGCAACAATTTATGGTATGTTGTTGATTAATTAATCAGCTGGACGCCCTCGTAAGACATCTTTGTTGCGAACATTACTCTTATGTACGTAAGCACACCTGGTCTGAAAGCTCGATGAACCTTGGGTGTAAACAAGCGACAGTAGACAGCTACTGTAACTATACAACTGTCGCGTCAGTAACTCGCCCATTCCGTTTACACAGTGCGTAGCCAGCATTGCCAATTCGAGGGAAATTACCCTTGTCTGTGATAATTTTGAACTTCGAGGGTAAAAAGGGGTAATTTTACTAAAGCCTTTAAAAATATACAAATTTATATTATAATCTGTTATATACTTCTTATTACATTCATTGTTGTTTATTTATGATTAAATTTGATTAAATAAATACTACATTTCTCTACTTTATCGACCCTTCTGGTTTTCGTTACCCTGGCGAATACTCACGAACTCCATAACAGAAATGAAGCTTGAGTAAGGATTACATGTAGCGTGAACGACTCATGTTAAAAATGTGAAAGAGCCACGAGTGCCAGGACGACAAGAAGTCCGTTAAGTTGCTGTAATGTCTGCAAGTTTTAACCAGACAATAAATAATGAAAATAGAAAATGGGGATTATTGTCACCTTTCTCCGCCTACCTAATCCTAGCAGTTGATAGACTGAAAGATAGACAGCGTTAGCTGTTTTATAATTGGTGTTTATGGCTGTAAACAAAATTTCATCAGCTGTTAGTCTACATATATACATCCGCATGTGTAACTGACTCACTCACTGACTCACTGAGGTATACGAATTCTAGACCACTTCTAGACGAGCTAGAAAACTCAAATTTTGCATGCAGGTAGCTTATAACTTGTAACCCCCAGGAAAATCGCCAAAACTGACAATTTTTATTTCAACCCCCCTAAAAAAAATATTTAAAACCCCCCAAAAAAGGCTTATTTTAAAATTACAGTTTTTGAGCTCTAGCGACCGAACGGATTAACCTATCGAAAAACGGGCACCACCACGACCCACGGATTTTGTAAGATCTACAACTTTGTTCCTATGTCTTTTTGTCGTATCTCGCTCCCTTCACCCTTAGGTAGCGCTAGATTTTTCAAAATTAAAACAATTTCGACGGTTATTTTCGTGGTTTTTAATTTCCTATCACTTTAATTTAATATTTAAAGGCTTGATATTTTGCACTCAATATGTTTACCTATTACCCTTCATGAAACAGTCGATAAACTAACCTGTTTTAATAATTAAACACCTCACAAAAATTAAAAAACATAATTGTTCCATAAATGACAAACTGCATTATCGACTTACTCAGGTATTCTAGATAAGCTATAAATGTGGAATTAGGCCTAGATGTAGCTTGTCGATTTAAACCTCTAGTAAAATTGCAAAAAGGTATAATTTTTAATCAGAACCCTATAAAAAATCAAAAATGGAGGAAATTTTGAAAATGTCCAAAATAGTGCCTTTTTATTTTAGCTCTAGCAGACGAACGGATGGTCCTATCGATAAACGGAATACTTCCACTTGCCAAGGATTTTAGACGATCTAAAACTTTGAGTCTATGACTTCTTATCGTATGTCGTCTCTTTCACCCTTAGATAGCGCTAGATAGCGTGGTGGTTTTGCATTTTTTATCACGTGAACAGATTTGATTATTTAAACCCATCGATCTAGGGGCGAAGCCTCCCACAATGGTTTGGGGATCTAGGGGTTGGGGAAGTGGGGCGGTAGAGGAGGTCTAGGAGGGGAGAGGGTTGCAGATTATTTTGTTTGGGTATAAGAGACATAACATGCATGGGCCTTGAACCCTCAAATCTCCTTAAACGTTCCCAAACTCTACTATTTCAATTGTTAACCCCCTCTTATTTAAATAACTGCTGATTTTTCCACGGTTCTGGGCCACTTAAAGACACCACTTTCACTTAACCACAAATATCATTGTTCAGATTGTTAAATACGGCTAAATATATCTCGTAAATAAGTAGATATTTTGTTATTTCGAGTGTGGGGTTAACAGCATTTACGCTTTTGGTTTATACCTGTAAGTCGCATCAGCCTGAACATATTACCAGTTTTGATGTTTTAAACAGCTTAAAATAAGCCTTTGAACTTTTTACCAATCAAGCCTTATATGGAATTTTACCAAAAATAGTTCCTTGAGGGACTCCATGTTTAATTTCTTGAACATTAAATCATATTATAAAAAATATAATTATTTACCAGTTTTTATAGAATGTTATAACATTTTTACCGGTTTTAGGTTTGATTTGCACGTAATGTTCATGCAATCTAGGTTTTGACCAAATTTAGACAACTTTTAACGATAATTTAGTAGTTATTAAATTGTTATACACTCTAAAATTGTACTGCTAGAACTAAATCTTTGCACTCAATAAGTCTACTTTACATTTTGAGTATACTTAGGACCTCGGATTATTAGCGTGTTTAAACCATGTTCCATAGGTACTATGACAGGGACCTGGGGGCGAAGCCCCCCACAGGGGTCTGGGGGCGGAGCCCCCAGCGAGCGAAGCGAGTCATTTATATACTGTGATTTGTTAAGCAGTAAAATAAAAATCTGTTATATCTCGCATTAAAAAATTGAGACAAAAAAGTGGCTAGCGTATGCAACTTCTATTTTCATTCTTTATTCTAAACTTATCAGTGACATCTATAGGCGGCTCCCTCAAACCTATCAAATTTCAAGCACATTTCCTTTTTAGCGAATTTCCCCTATAGGGAAGAAGCTATTACCGTAGTCGGCATGGTAAGACCTAGGCCCGGGACCATGATAACTTTTCGTTTTGAGGTCCCCAGACCCCAAAAACACCATTCGTTCGAAACTGTATATATATATATGTGTCCGTGAGCACGATAACTCTCGTAAAAATTATCCGATTTTGATGAAATTTGGTATAAACGTGTAAAGCAACATTTATGACTTTAAGTTCGAAAACCAGCCAGATCGCTCTATCCGAAGGGGTATTTTGGGGGGGTTTTGTACCCCAAAAATGGGTTTTTCGAATACATATAATTTTGTTACATATAATTTTGGAAATAGTCAAATTTTATTTTTCCCCATTGGAATAAGCTTAAAAAAACACACAATTTGGTATTTTGATCATTTCTCTACGTCAATTGGTTACCGAGATATTGAAAGTGCTAAACACAGTACGTTGTCTAATGTTATTCTTATGGAGGAAAATAAAAATTTTATATCTCGCTTATTTATGAACGTATACTGACGAAACTTGGTATACGGCTTCATCTGGTTGTGGACCATTGATATTTGCTCAAAAAACCAATTTTTTACCCAAGGCTCCCGTAGCAGCAAACCTGCGTACTCAGCCCTATGTTATTCTTATGGAGAATTAGTAATGTGTTATCTGCCTTCATTATGAAAATAAATTAATGAAATTTGGTATTTGGCTTTACCTACATGAGTTATATTGATATTTGTATAAAACCCCATTTTTTGTGTTCCTTGCTTCAGCAAACCTGCATACTCAGCTGCCATGTTATTCTTATGGAGAATAATAAAAATGTCATAAATCGTTTATTTATGAATGTATATTGATGAAACTTGGTATGTGGCTTTATTTGGTATTAAGATACATATATATGCATTGGAAATTCGCTGAGTACGCAGGTTTGCTGCTACGGGGGTATTTTCATTAGCACTCTTTACTCAATTACAGGAGTTTAGATTTTGAGGGTAATTTTGACGAGGATGGAGGGTAATTTGAGAAAAAGTGATTGGCAACACTGAGCAAAGTAGAAATCACCAGCAACTGTTGATAACCGAAAAACTGATGACATGACTTACGATGACAATAAAACAATAAGAAACTCTAAAATAGTTCTTATTTTTTAAAAGGTTCACTTGGGATGTATGTTATGGTTTTATGGTTCTGTTACATCGTAATTGGAATGTGGGAAAGTTTTAACAAGTATTTGACCGCTGCGCCGCGTCTGCGTTGTTGTTTTGCGACCGGTATAGGTTATGTTTTTTAATATTTCGACCGTGAAATTGACAATTTTTAGACCTTGAAAACAGTGAAAAACCCATGAATTTGATTTTAAAGTTTGAGTGGGAACCCTGTGCTTGTTCGCATTATCGAATGAACTCCCAACTACGATAGTTGTTTTGAGGTGTATAAAAGAAATACATAAAGTGCTAACCCAATCAGATATAAGTTAAATACAAATTTGTGGTTACAATTTTAAATTGAAGTTATATAAATGGATTTACTTGAAAAAATAACAAAAGATTACTCTACAGTTCACGACAAAATATAATAACCTAATCTAACTCCGCAGAGCGCTTTATGGTGGTGTCTGTTCGTTGTCCAACATAATTATTATAAATAAATGGATTTGTAAAAACAAAATAAAGTCAAATTAAACAGAAATTTCAGACCTCAAAAAGTAAACATCAAAAGTAGGATTTCAACCCGAGACTGCATGATCGTGAATTTGACAACATATCCACTAGGCTAGGGTTAAATTCATTCGATAGAAAACAATCGGTTGATGACTTTTTCCGATATCGTAACAAACGATATTCGCGATATTGAACCTCTCGTGTAGGTAATCATGTGCCCACATGTTTTGTAACAGCTGATTTATATAACCTCATGGTGAGCAAATTATCGCCTACACGGGAGATTTATTTAAATCAGCTGATACAAACATGTGGTATTAGCAAAAGGTGCTTTCATAAAACAGCTTTCCAAAACTTAGTACACATTTAAATGGGCCAAAACACTAAAAATTACTCCTTCTCTGATGAATAGCGGTTAAACAGATGATCGGATCTTAAATCTGACGAAAACTAATTTTTTTTAAATCATTAATTAAAAAATCAGGAATTCAATTTTCTACAACTTTTGTATTTAACATTTTTTTCATCTCTTATAATTTCCGTACAAAACGCGCTCGTGGAAAAATTGGAATTTCCCCGCTCAAAAAGTGCCTTCAAAACTCAAAAATGTTAACTTTTGCATTTTATTTGAGCGTGTCTCGTCATGAGTTTTAATACAAGTATGGGGTTGAGGGGGGTTTTAATAAGTGCCTCAAAGTTTTATGTCAGTGAATCAGTGAGTGAACCCGTCTAGCTTTATATAAGTAGACTCGCCTCGCTCGCTGGGAACTCCGCCCCACAGACCCCTTTTTAACCAATTTTGTTTTAGGGATTGAAACAATTGAAATTGTTTATTTGACTATAGTTTTGTAAAGGTCATAATATTCAGAAATTAGATGCTAAATTATAAGACTCTAGGTGTAGGTAGTTTAGGAAAAGAGGCCCTGGAAGGGAAATATCGTGAGTCAATTATTAGGCCACCAGATAATATGTGCGTAGAATAAATTAATATCCAAAAGAAAATATTTAAGTTTTACCCTTATATAACAACTTGTATTTTTGATTAAACTACCTTCAAAAACTATTACAACCATAAAATATTATGTTTGTAGCGACTAAACAATGTTGATTACAACCTAAAATAATCCACGATGTGTTCTGATTACAAGGCTTCTAGCGGATTTGTTAAAGTAAAAACTTTATGAAACTGATTTTCATACCTAACCCATCAAGATGTGAGTTCAGATTTTGTAAGGGAGATGTCTACTTAGTGTGATGTAGACATACTGTGTGTCACTTAGAGCTATAAAAGAGAGACAACAAACTCAAAACCACGAAGAGACGTTAACAAATTGCTTGAATGTGAAAAATGTAGCGTTACCTATACAATACGGTTCCCTAAATCCGACTTTAAATGAACCACTGAGTCAGTTGTAGCAGTAGATCGAGCTTTACATTAAAGAAACATCAGCAAATTTTGAAAATACGAATACTCTGGAGACAAAGCCTTAGGTAATAATATAGTTGGGTGACTACCAATTCCTTTGAAATGTGTTAACAATAAATATATTTAACAGAAAGAGAGTTAACAGATTAGTACAGCATAAGCTGCTTACTACATTAACTATGTTACCGAAAAGATTTTGAAATCAAAATCATGGATGTTGTTATAATAGGAAATTAAATAAATCTTTTTTAAACAAAGGAACAAGACAGGAAAGACAGAACGGCGGGCAAATGTGCTGGAAAAAACTAGAACGAGGAGTTAGGCGGTTGACGCATGATTGCTGACAGAGGGGAGAACTATTTAAACGAATGCAGGTAGGACTCCGTCTCATTTCGCCGCGGTTTATTGGTAGTGTAACTTAAAAACTTTTCTAAATTACTTTGTAACCTTCGCCTAAATTCCAAAACTCTCTAGATTTGTTTTTCGGGTGGTGCCGCCAACGTTTAACTATTTCTGAGATAAATACGGAAACACGGTTGAAGTAGTGAAATCTGAACGATTGTTAAATTCACGTAAATTAAAAGCGTTAAATTGAGCAGCACGTGCAAACTTGTAATTTTCCTGTAGAGTCATTCTAAATTGTAAAATCTTGCGCAAGTGACAAATAATAAAGGGAATTTTATGGGGTGGGAAAATATAATAGTGAATGGTTATTTAGTGAATATTTATTTGTTATATAATTAGTTGGTTTGATTTAGCGAAAGTCTGTGCACTTCACCATGTATAAGTACGTAAGTTATAATTGTTAAGTTTAATGTTAAATATTTATTGCCTGTGATCTGTGTCATATGCTCTCGCTGTATCCATTATTACTGTTTGTTATTGTTTACAGGAACTCCAATTGATTTGAGCTTGTTGTTAAATTTATTTTAAGATTGGGGAAGTAGGAGTATCTCGTAGGCAGTGATTTCTAACGTAAAATCTGTAAACTGATTCATTTGGGTGTCAAAGTTAAATTTTAGGGGTGAAAGAAACCCGTGAGTAATAAAATTAACTATTGCATAATTAATGGGGTTTCAAACAAATAAATAAAATAAATAAATTTCAGTAGGAGGTCAGGGGTGCTGAGCGTACAGTTGGTAAAGCGGACCTAATTGAATTAAATTAAACAAACTGTGACTATTGATAGGAGGAACAGTGTGGGTTGGAGGTCAGGAAGGCTTAGTTGAGGAAGGTTATTCAAATAAATAAGTTTATTCCCAACCCCACGCTTGCTTGGTGTCACAAGGTCCAAATAGCATTAAAACAAACAAATTACAACTGGTAGCACTCGCACACCTGCATAGCCCTCACTAGGTGTCGAGGGAGGATTTAAAGTTATAATTGAAAGGAAAATAATAATTTTGAAACCACTTAATTTATGCAATTGTTGACAGGAAAATAATTATCAGATTTACATCACAGACCCCAAATGTGTTGGTAATGTAAAGGTATTTGTTGATTTTGCCTGACTTGAATAAACTGCTAAATTAGATCTGAATTTTATAATTTACTCAACCTGCATTTATCAGAGATCCACAGTGTCCTCTATTGGGCCCAGCGCACTGTTAAAATCTCAAACATGACATCTTCTAAATTTTGATTGTCATTATTAAGAAAAGATATCCTCTTGAGGGACAAATATTGGACTTAGAGTCAGTGCTAGTCAGTAAGACAAAAGAGTTAGGGTGATAATTTGCACACCAGCTAGCAAATTTGGAGTGAGTTTGACCCTGGGTCATTAAGGACCTCAAGGGTAAGAAGTTTTAAGATATATTAAGGGAGGGGAGCGTAACAATGTCGACAATGTAGTTTACGTTCCTCATCGATTTTTTTCTGAAGCTTTGCTAATTACAAACTGTGTTCAAATAATCAGACAACGGGCAACGTAAGAAAATTTCATTGCTACAACAAACACATTAACAAGTAGGCAAATCATCACCGTACAACGTGAGGTTAAGTCTACAAGGTTTCAGAAATAATAACAGAATCATCAAAGAGCCTGGTTAAAACAATGAATTTTCTTACCAGCGAGAACCTAAAATTATGGTTTTCGATGTTTGGTAAGTATTGCAAGAAATGAATAACAGATTTAGTAGTCAATGAACATGAGATTATGGAAAAATATTTAATTAAGTATAAATGTATAATGTTTCTAATAACAAACAAATTTTTTGTTACTGTGTATTGCCACAAAACGTATACATGCGAAAGCCTGTTTAAATTTTTGCATACTGCATTACCGATATTACCAAAAATATTTTTAAATCAAAATAATGCATGTCGATAACGTAGTCTACGTAACTAATAGATTTTTAACTGCTTTTTTAAAGGTTTATTAATTAAAAATTGTACGAAATTACTAAGTAAAAAGGGTAAAAAGATTCAATACTGGTAGCCATCAATCAATAAGCTTAAATAAGAACGTTTTTGATAGTTTAGGTGAGCCTTAAACACCAAAACACCAAGAAAATACGTTTAAATATTTAGTTTCTCAAAATTGTTAGTATTTGTCAGGCTTTGCTCCATTTTCAATTTGTTTGAGGGGTTGAAAATGTAAAATCATAATAATATCCCTAGGGGTTATTATGCCGTATGTAAAGTTTATAAAATATCTTATCTAGAAGACATTTTAAAATTTAAATACCTCTGTGAGAGCAGGTGAGCCTTCAGCTAGCTGTGGGCTCTAACCCAATTTTAACATTAGCGAATCTTCAAAAATATAATTACCCTCGAGACACTGAACAAGTCATATGTAACTAATTAATATAATTCAAAATGGGCTTAATTTCCACAGGAGCATAACTTACAAAAATGAAACAATATTTATAATATATTGAGATTTTCGATTGTGGGGGTTAAAACATTTTAAATTGTTTATTTGATGATTGCTTTATAAAGTTCATAGTTTTCATAAATTGAATGCCAAATTTTAAGAATTTAGATATAGTTTACAGAAAGAGGCCTTGGTTTGGAAATATCGTGTGTTAATTACTTCGTCATCAGGTAATATCTAAGTGTGTGAAATAAATTAAAATCCAGAAGAAATTATTTAAATATTACCCTTGACAACTTGCATTTTTAAATGGATTAGACTACCAATAAATCAATAAACGTTACAACTATAACCCATTATGTTTGTAGCGAATAAAAGTCATCTGTAACATATTATTTACCCATATTCGTGTAGGGAATTTCTCACAAACTATGTGAAACAAAAACAAACCAAAAGACCAACAAATCTACCTAGTGTGCTAATTATTTCGGTTCTAGCGTTTATTTGAGAGTAAAAACTTCAAATTCATTAAAGTAATTTTGTAAATATCATCTGTGATGATGAAACCTCGTTGTAGATCGTCTAGAATCCGTTTCACAGTGTGGTGTTCATGAGATGCTTTCATTAAGAGAATAATTCAATTATAAGTTATTACTTTTGAATACTTAATTTTTATAAACTGTGTGATTTATAAGAAATACATTTTCACCACACTACGCTGTAATCACCTGTTTTCAGAACGTCATTTGAATACCGAAAGTACAGTTTTTCCGCCCAAGGGCCGAAAGTCAGCTGATCTATTTAATCAGTGTTGCCAACTTGTTTTAAAGCATACACGACATTACCTGGTTAACCCTAGGAATGGTCCTCTGACCAATTTGGTCGGATTTTTATGTCGCCTGTTGTGGCCACCAACCAAATTGGTCGGATTTTACTGAAAATGTTGTAACATTAATAAACCAATAATAATAAACTCAAAAGTGATATATATATCATTACGTACATGCTATTTTGTGTTCTTTGGTTGAAACACTGGAAAAATAACAACAAAATTCACTATCCATGTTTTGCTTATTAGTTAACTGTTTTTAATCCGAGATTGCATGAGGCCACTCGTGTTTTATGACCGATCACATTTAACCCGTTAATAATTGTAGTATGGTGAAAACTAGCGTTCGCACCTCTGCCGAAAGGGTTTTGCATAGCCCTCGAACACGACCTCAGGCCAGCAAAACCCCACTTTTGGCCCTTGTTGCGAAGTACACTATAGTACGTTTGAGCTATGTACAAAAAACATGAAACCTTTTAAAAATAACTAAGTTTATAACAAAAATATCTAAATTCGTAATACAACCAGTATACCATACCAATTGAGCGGCATACTGCATTACCGACATCAGTTAACCTCAAAAACGAGAACTAAATTATTTATATTTATTTTTACGGAGTTTCTAATATTAAATTATAAGTTTTGGATATTTTCCTGGGGGTTTCAAGGTAAAAGCTAGCTGCATGCCAAATTTTAGGTTTCTAGCTCGTCTAGAATTCGTACACCTTAGTCAGTATATATATTAGATAAATTTGAATTGAAAGCACCAACAGTTAACAAAACAAAATTAATTCTGGTGAAGACCTTATAAAACTAAGTAATTTACAGTAAAATAAAAGAGAAATAAAACAATAAATCTTTAACTAAACTTAACTCATGAACTTAAAGAACCTGTACATCGAATCTCATATCATGTTCTATATGAATTGTACTTCTAGTTTTGAATTACATTTTATCCTTTAGGTGAGGTAATAATTATTCCAAAATCCCATTTTGGGCAACACTTTGACTTTTTATATTAATGTATGTCCAATTTGTAGCTGTAAAACAAATTTCCAGCCAGGTCAACATTTTTCACACAAACACATATACACATGGTTGAAACACACATAACACAAGTAACAAGTCATTTCATGGTTCACACTTTTATTTGGTTAATGATTTCCCTGACCCAAAAAGTTGATTTTCCCTGACCTTCTCTAACCTAAATAGTTAATTTTCCCTGACGCATGACTCGGAATGCACTTTTTTCTAATAGGTTTTGATTTTCAGACAGTAGTGCATTGCGTTTACGATTAAAATCAACATTTTCCCCTAACTTAATTCCCTGACTTTCCAGAAAGTGTGAACCATGCTCTTACACTCCCAGTATTTTGCAGTACCATGCTTAGTGTCCTACATCTAACATACATTAAGATATCAAGCTGGACGATCATTGGTTCTTACCGTATGGTGCACTACGACTGGAACTGAAACTTGAACGAACCGGACCTCCACTGCCGCCATATCTGTCACCCCTGTAGCCTGAGCCACCTAAACATGCAATTCAATGTGTTTACTGCTACAGGACTCCAGTACCAATTAATCTTTATGAACACACACAGTATTCATATTGTGAGAACATTTATTAAGATTGAGTTTCAAGGTCAACTCTTGATTACCAAATAATCTACCTAGAATGAACTAGATGTTCAATTAAAATTAAATCCCTATTTAAGTTGAAACATAGAACAAGCATAAAAGCTTGAACAAAATACAAGATACTTTGTTTAAAGATTCTGAGCGCTCATTGATACAGCAAATACTGAGCAAAAAACAAATTCCTCAGTCTAATAATTAACCCTCCAACAGGCCACTATATTCCTCCGTACTGCTAAGGTATTTTTCTACTGACTTGCATGAGTTTTCTGAAAATCTATGAAAAATATAAACGATTCTCCACTTTTATCAACAATATATTCATTTTGATCAGCAATAAACGGAGAATCTAAAAGAACTATACCTTTTTAATGAATACTTAAGACACGCTTATACAACAAAGGCAAACTCAAAAAACTCATATTTCACAAAACTTTTTTTATTTGCAAAAGTGGTTACAATATAAACACGTAGTTTACAATTTAAAGATAGCGAAAATGAGCTAAATGATTCACAGATTGACAAAATATATGCTTTGTTAGGGTAAAAATAATTAAACCACGACCGCGACACTATAAAAGGCACCAACATTTCGTAATTGGTTAAAAAAATTGCACAAAAAAAAGAATAAGATAAATCCTTTGATCACTAACTCCATATAGAATCATATGGCACTGATTCGAGTATTACTGTATCACACCGTGAAGAAAAGGGTATCACGTGATTTAGCAGTGATATAGGTATGAAGCGTGACTTAGTGTAAATGGGTCAGGATTGCGACCTTTGGCAGTTGGAGGGTTAAGGAACACAGAACAAATAATTAATACAAAATTAAGTAAACAGTACTCTATACAATTTTATTCACCAAACATTTCTTAAGATAAGCTAGATTTTATGAAAATGGTTATAAACTTGCATTTTACATCAAAATATATACTTTCAACTTGGATTACAGAAAAGCAATAAATCTTACTGATAGTAATAATTTCACACTTTGTTCAAACAACTAAATTCATAAAACAACTTCAAAATTTCAACGGCCGACACACAATTTCAAGTTTACAGTAATCATACACAGTGGAGTACATATGAAAATAAAGACCAAGGAGTATTATGGTCCAATAATAACTCAAAAGTTATCCAAAATGACAAAATAAAACTACATAAATGCACAAATAATAAATGTGGTAAAGCTATGTAACAAGCCCAAGGAAACTATTTATGAAGTGAAATACTATAAACGTATCAAAACTGTGGCCGATAAAAATGTTATTGTTTGATAACACCTGCAGGTTTACCTCTGCCGCCTCGGCCAGAGCCCCTCTCCGGTGAGCCGCGGCGCCAGGATTCGCCTCCTCCCCAGCTCTTCTTGGGGGACGGCCCATCGTCCCAGCGACCACCGCCTCCTGCAACATTACACCTTGTAATCAAATAAGGCATAACACTTAATTTAATCTATCCATTTAATTGTGTTATATATTTCAGATCTATATTTTTAAAAAGAGCCTCTATCCTCATATAAGGTTAAACCGTTCCAGCAACTTGAGAAATCCGTAGTTTTGGCACCCATCAACTACATATTTTAATGAAAAGAATAGGTGAGAATATCTGAGGAAACATATTATGAGATCAAGGGCAGCCCCATCATATAATACCTTCGTCAGAGCAAACCTGCAGACTCAGCGAGCTCCAACTCACTGAAGCCAATTACCAAAAGTTTGGAAGATATGGAATTTGATTTGATCTCCCAAACATTAGGATTGAGTGTCCAGGTTTACTGCAACATAGACCATAGAACTATATTTCTTACGCAAGTGTTACTGGACCACAACCAGAGAAGCAACATAGTTGTCAAGTTTTTATCAATATATATTCATAAGTAAATGAGGTAAACAATAGGGGTCTGCGGTACACCGAAAAATCGGTCCCGGTTCGGTACAAAACGAATTACCGAATTCGGTTCGGTACTACTAACGGGCCGGTACTAAGTCGGTACGGTACAGCTTAGAACTACAAAAAATCAGTATTCACTGTTTATCAACCAAATTTTTCCTTCAGTTTTATTCATATAACATCTTTTTCGTCCGTTGACATTCTATTAACACGCCTTTGCTCACGACACGACAGGAACTTTCAACTTTGATCGGCATTCGTGAGTTTATAGGTTCACGATCGGATCACGAATGATGACGAGATGCCTTTACAGCATTGATAAAGCCGCCTCCACAGACTGGCCGAATGTTTCGTCGAGTTACGTACGACTCGGCGAGTAATGTAATAATGTACATAAACATAAACATCGAGAGTAACAGAGGTTAATAACAACAAACTACTACGCATTTACACTGTCACGCTCGACTTTGCTCGCCCAGACTTGGCCAGTGTATGGACTGTATAAACGTAAACAAAAACCTACAACCGAATTTGTATGACATTTAATCATTTTAAAATCAAACTGAGGGATAAACACATAAATATCTGTTTGTTTTTATATCAACAAAATTATAACACTGCTTTATGTTGTACATTGCCGATTGTATAACGGCCCCCTAACCTCAAATGAGTATTTGATACTACTTAAAATCGCCATACATTTGGCAAACACATTCTGATCCACGATCGTGTGTTACAGTGAGTAATAACATGCAGACACTTATTTTGATATGAAAACGTAATAACATGCACATCAATTCAAAAACACAAATCGGGCTTGGCATTCTTGATATAAAAGAACGCTTGATCTTGCGTTTCTTAATATAAATATATATATTAGGGGTCTGCGGTGCACCGAAAAAACGGTACCGGTACGGTACACAACTGATTACCGTCATCGGTTCGGTACAGAAGATAACCCCGGTACAGATTCGGTACGGTACAGTTTACTGCTTCAAACAATAAACAGAGATAAGCTAAACAATGTTTAACTAAATAAGTGATTTAAATAAGACCGACTCCTATATATAACTAGTCATTTCCTTTAAGGAAAACAAGCCCCAAAGCTCATAGGAAAAGAGACGTTGACAGGTGTTATTTATAGCTGAACGAGAATGGAGATGAGAAAGTTGGGCAAGGGGAGCAGGGAGGGGCTGGGTAGGGTCGGCAAAAAATATGTCCTTGAAGACAAGAAAGGTTTAGACTAGGAAAGCGTGAGGGGTAAGGGGGGAGGGATCCGGTAATTAGCTATAAATCAGTTGTTTGTCAACATCATTCCTAGAGTCAGAAAAAGAATACTATCTTTTAAATCACTTTCGTTCTCCATTATGATTTCAAATTAAACTGATTTTATTTATGTATTATTATTATTGTTATTGAAGTATACTAGTGAAATTTTTAAATTATATTAAAAAAGGTTTCAAAATGGTTGAAAACTAATTCAAAAATAGCCACTAACTTGATAAATTTCAAATGGTAGCATAAATTTGTTATTTTTTACTGTGCTGTGAAATTTGTACGCACATATATCTGTTATATGTTAGATTATCTTGTGTGGTTTTGGAAAATTCAACTAAAAAATAATATTATTAACAATAACCTAAATTTATTTTTTGATAAGGTTAATAGCTAATTATTTCAAATATGATATATCCAAATTAACATTATATAACTGTATTACTTTTATTACTTTATTTATTTTCCAGTTTTACATGGTACTTATGTTTAAATAAATGTACTGTAATATTTGTTATGGACTTCAATTTTGAATTTAGTAATGTAATTAAGTAATTTTAGAGTTATTTTGATTTTAATCTTCAGTATTTATTGGTCTAATTTTCTAATTTATAATTTCTTTTAGTTTCACATCATACATAGTTTTATTTAAGTTATCTGATTTTACTTTGTATTAATGATACAATAATCTCCCAATGCAACAAGAATCTAAATATATAAAAGAGGAAGTATGTATGTATTAAAAAATGTATAACCTAAATTTATTTTTTGATAAGGTTAATAGCTAATTATTTCAAATATGATATATCCAAATTAACATTATAATTAACATTATATTAACATTATATATATATATATATATATATATATATATATATATATATATATATGTATGTAGCCTATGGACTCCGAAACCGCTCGACAGATTGTAATGAAACTTTCAGGCATTATTAAGCATTATTCAAGGATGGTTTGTGTGAAGTTTAGTGAAAATCTGTCCAAAGGGCTCCGACCCAGAGGGCATACAAGGGTGCAGTGTCAGGTTTTAGAAATTTAGTGTTTACAAAATTAACTGCTGTAATTAGTAAACAACTTAATTTGGGCGCAGCAACGCGCGCCGGGGAAACTACTAGTAGTATTTATAAAACTTTGGTTTTTGTTGTTTGTATGATTTAAAACAATAGTTTTTATTTATATTGAAATCAATATAAATAGTCAGTTAAGCAAAATTGATTGATTTTCAAGTAATTTTTGAATTTATTTCTCATTATTATTTCAAGAACTTTTATTAATATCTAATAATAACTATGTTAAAATGTAATACTCTAAAGATATTTACAATATTTTATCCATAGTATAGTTATTTATTTTTTTAATCAAATTAATAATAAAAATTGTATATGACCTTAATTCCTTAATTATTACTCAATAATTTGTTAATGATACATTCAAATTAATAACTAAATTAGTATTTATGACGGTACATTGTACCGTACCGAATTGTACCGAGAACCGAGGTACAAAATCTTTTACCGTACCGAACCGTACCAATCTGAAATTGTTGGTACCGCAGACCCCTAATATATATATATATCTATATATATATATATATATATATATATATATATATGTGTGTGTGTTTATAACAATTTTAACAAATGATGGTTTTGGCATCTGGGGGACCTCAAAGCAAAAAATATCCTGGCTTTTACTATGCTTTTTCTGATAATACAGTATTAGCACCTCCCCTTTGAGGGAAATTCGCTGTGATTTGAACATTTGGTAATGTTCACCAACATTAACCACTTTTGGGGGAACCCTTTAAAAGAAAAAAAAGAAAACACCTGAAGATACCATGGACTATTACCCCCCATACCATGGACTATTACCCCCCACATATCAAATTTGATCAAAATCTGCTCATTGGTGTGGTCTCTAGGTCTGTACATACACATAGACAGACATCACTTAAATTTTAAAAGCAAACTTTTCAAAGTACAGTAAAACCTCACTAACTCGACACTCGATAACTCGACAGTCAACGGCTGCCGGGCGGACGCCTAGCTGGCTTTATCTTACGAGTATGTTCGACCTTTCAAGGACAGCAGAATAGAGCAGAGACGTACAGTCAATGAAATGTGCGCCTTACTGTCACGGGTTAAAGACGGGCGCCTGGCCACGGGTGGAGGGTTGGGGATAGCTCGCTATTGTTTACTCACTGACGGCATTCCTAACCTGTTACGGTATTCTCTTTTGCCTACTCAGTTTACAGGGTGTCTAATGGTTTACAAATTTGAAAATCCGTGACTTCTCAGGGACTTTCAGGGATGAAAAATTTTAAAAATTCGTGACTGTTTTGTAAAGGGTTTTCTTTACGGCTACAGAAGTCAGTCAACTATCATTTTTCTATTAACTTCCAATGATACAAGTCCCTCTGCAAAATGTTTTTTTTAATTGACAGCAGGCTAGTTTAGTTAAAACTGATTTTTAAACATTAGGCCTACATAGCGTGTTTTGGTTCCCATCAATATTATATTATTTTAATTAATAAAATATATTTAAAACCTATCTGCACTGTGAAAAAGGCTTTGGTAAAAAAATTCAGAAACATAATTAGTTTAAAAGGTTATATTTATTCATATTTGATACATACATAAGCCTATATAAGGTACATAGTAGAACTATATACAAAAGCCTATTAGCCGTATGAGGATCTTTCCCGGGTCGTAGCCATAACCTCCAATCACGTTAATCAATCCACACTTCATTAAATCGGCACTTTCCCATTAGGCTTGTGGTATTTTATTCAAAGGAAAATACTTAAACACTAATCTAAACTTCAATTTAATAGTTAACAAACAAACCGATTGAGAGGGTAAATACGAAATAAGGTAAACAAAAATACTAAACACTGTTTAGTCAACACAACACTGCACCGCCATTTCAGACAATCAGTGACTCATTTTGACTCAAAGTGATGGGCGATTCACGAACGAACGGTACAAATTGAACAAATCACAAGGCGAATCAAATGAACTCAATTTTTGAAGGAGCCGATTAGTAGTGTGAGCCAATTTCAGTTATTGAAAGAGTTGAGTTGACAACCATTACAGTTTTATTCACGTATCAAGGTATATAGCGAGCAGATAAGCGGAAGGCCAAACTATCGAATAACAACCGACTTTTTGACATTCTACGCTGAGCTTGGTAACAACTTAACATCAAATTTCCCTTAAATGCTTATAATAATAAGAATATTTATAGGTCTTATACTATTTGAGTTAGCTGTAGCCTATTTGAGTTAGGAAACGTGGATCAAATGAGTCGGTTGAATATACGACTCATTTGGTTTGAGTGATTCATATGAATCGATTCGCCAAGATGAATCGAACTGTCCATCATCACCTACGACTATTTCATGCCGTTTATTGAGCCCGTGTGGTTCCCTGTCCCTGAACAGTGTCAGAGACGGGGATACGAATAAAATAGTTGGGATTAACGTATTTGTACAAGCTTTTCTGTACGTTACCACCAAGTATGACGATAATTATTCTGTCTTTTTGGTTTCAGTCATAGTGGCACGGTCATATACACATTAAAAATCCATGTATGATATTAAAAATACGGGACTTTAACTAAAATCCGTCATTTTTCCGTGACATTCGTGATTTTCCGGGCCGGTAGACACCCGGAATTGGTGGTCAACGTGATCGGTTTGTGTTTTAAAATTGAATTCAGTTTGCTACTGTACTTAGTTTTTTTTTATTTAGACTGTTAGTTATTCATTTAGTTTCAGTATTGAAGTTTCTTTTTTACTTTTGGTGAGCAGATTATAAACATGTCCGGGAAAAAAGGAACCAAGTGTCGGTTTCAATGGAACTGAAATTAGATGCGTTGAAAAGACTACAAAAGGTGAAAACATAAATAAAATAGCGTCGGAATTAAATGTAGGGCGGTCCACAGTGCTCGGGTGGAAAAACGAAAAATCAGAGATTGAATCGTGGTGTTTAAAAGAACAATTAAATATGCCAAATACGAAAAAGTAAGTGAAGCTTTGTATCAGTGGTTTCGTGTGCAAAGGGACAGAGGTACGGTTCACCGATATCAGGGCCTGAAGTTTTACAAGGAATTAAAAGAAGAAGGACAGTCTGGGTTCACAGCGAGTAATGGATGGCTGGATAGGTGGAAACAGTGGTATGGTGTGAAGCAACTCAGCATCTGCAGTGAAAAATTATCTGCTGACCCCGATGCTGTTGGTGAGTTTACGATTAAATTTCAAGAACTTATTGAAAAAGAAGGGCTTACTGGCAAGCAAATTTATAATTGTGACGAAACTGCCACAACTATCATATGCTCCCAGCTAAAAGTTTGGCTTTAAAAAGTGAAAAATCCGCACCAGGTTACAAAAAAAGTAAGGAGTGGGTCACTATTCTTGCGTGCAGCAATGCAACAGGAGAACACAAGGTTAAGCTAGCCATGATAGGAAAAGCAAAAAAAAAAAAAACAAGATGTTTCAAATATGTAAAGTGCACACACGATGGCTTTGATTTGCCTATATGGTACAGAAACCAGAGCAATGCTTGGATGAATGAAACAATTTTTAAGGAGTGGTTTTTTCACCAATTTATAACTGAGGTTGAGCAGTTTTTAAAGAGCAAAAATCTTCCCAGAAAAGCAATTTTTCTTCTGGACAATGCTACGACTCATCCAGACGCTCAGCATTTAAAGGACAGAGACGTAAGGACAATCTTTCTTCCACCGAACGTCATGTCTCTCATTCAGCCGATGGATCAAGGCGTTTTAGCATCCTTGAAGAAACTATATCGCCGTAAGCTCCTTTGATCTTTAATATTGGCCGTGGAAGAAGAAGAAGACAATGATTTGCTATCTAAGCTCAAGAAGATTGACTTACTAGATGTTATTGGGTTACTCAATATTGGAATGAGCTGGAGCCAATAACACTCGTTCGTTCATGGAGAAAATTTTTGAATCATTCAGGCAATGAGTTTTCTGAAATACCCCCGTAGCAGCAAACCTGCGTACTCAGCGAATTTCCAATGCATATATATGTATCTTAACACCACATAAAGCCACATACCAAGTTTTATCATTATACATTCATAAATAAACGATTTATGACATTTTAATTATTCTCCATAAGAATAACATGGCGGCTGAGTATGCAGGTTTGCTGAAGGAAGGAACACAAAAAATGGGGTTTTATACAAATATCAATATAACTCATTTAGGTAAAGCCACATACCAAATTTCATTAATTTATTTTCATAATTAAGGGAGATAACACGTTACTTATTCTCCATAAGAATAACATGGGGCTGAGTACGCAGGTTTGCTGCTAAGGGAGCCTTTGGTAAAAAAATGTTTTTTTGAGCAAATATCAATGGTCCACAACCAGATGAAGCCGTATACCAAGTTTCGTCAGTATACGTTCATAAATAAGCGAGATATAAAATTTTTCTTTTCCTCCATAAGAATAACATTAGACAACGTACTGTGTTTAGCACTTTCAATATCTCGGTAACCAACTGACGTAGAGAAATGATCAAAATACCAAATTGTGTATTTTTTTAAGCTGAATCCAATGGTAAAAACTAAAATTTGACTATTTCCAAAATTATATATAAAAAATTCAAAAAACCCATTTTTGGGGTACAAAACCCCCCCAAAATATTTCTTTATTTATTTCTTTATTGGTAAGTATCTTAATTGCCATAATTAAATTATGGTTAAGACTAAATTACATTAACAGAGTATGTAATGCTAATAATAACTGATAGAATTTTGATTATTTAAATCCTTGAATCTTGCAAAATAATCTTCGTCCAATCTTGAAACACAACATTTTGATTTTAAATTTATATTATATTTTCATTGTTGTTTTCATTTAAAAAATCTTCAATTTTGTATGGACATTTAACGATAAGGTATTGCTTTAATTTTTTTTTGAATTGTCTTATGTTACTTAAAGATTTTATTTCTGAAGGAATTTTGTTGTAAATTTTGATTGATATGTAGTCTGAGCATCTTTGTCGGAATGTTGAATTTGGATGTGGCAAGTCTATATGGTTGATATTTCTCGTGTTATAATTATGAATTTGTCTTCTGAAGGAAAATTTATCAAGGTTCAAATGTACAAAACTTGCTGCTTGTAATATAAAAATTGACGATAATGTTAGAATATTTAATTGTTTGAATAGTTGTTTGCACGATGTTCTTCTTGAGACTTGACAAAGTGTTCTTATAGCTTTTTTCTGCATTTTAAATACAATTTTGGCATTTGGGCTTGAACCCCATATAATTAGTCCATATGATAAATGTGAATGGATATAAGCATAATATACCATTTTATTTATGTCTAGAGTGCAGCATTTAGAAAAACATTTTATCAAAAAGATTCCTGAACTGATTTTTTTGCAAATTTTATCAATGTGAGATAACCATGAAAGATTTGGTTGTAATGTTAATCCAAGAAATTTATACTCAGTTGCCAGTGGTATCGTAGAGTTGGCAAGTTGAACAAGTTGAATTGTTTCATTATTAAATTTTTTATTATATTGTAAAGCTGAGGATTTCAAATCATTTACTATCAAACTGTTTTCTGTAAACCATTGTTCCATTTTAGAAATTTGAACAAAAGAAGATATCTCTAATTGTTTGTTAGAACTTTCGGTAATATTGAGAGTTGTATCATCTGCAAAAAGTATTACTTCTCCTTTATCTACGACGGATGGTAGATCATTCATGTAGATAATGAAAAATAATGGCCCTAAAGTAGAACCTTGTGGTACTCCATGAATTATATCAGATGATATTCTTGATTTTGTTGGATGTTTTATATTCTTTAGTTCTGTGAAATGTTTTCGTCCTGTTAGAAATGATTTTATCCATCCAAGCGCTGACCTGTTAAATTCCATCAATCGAATTTTATCAAGTAGTCTATTATGATTAACACTATCAAAAGCACGGGATAAATCAAGAAATATACTAAGAGATGGAAGATCTGTATCAATGTTTGCCATTACATTTGTTACTAGTTTGTATATCGCATCAATTGTAGATTTGTTTCTTTGAAATCCAAATTGATTTGGGTTTATTATTGAGTTTTCTATAATATAGTTTGTCATTTGGTTGTGAACAATTTTTTCAAATATTTTAGAAAAAATTGTGGTCAAAGCAATTGGACGTATATTATTAATTTTAAATCCTTCTTTTTTGTTTTTTATTATTGGGACTATTTTAGAGAGCTTCAATTGTTCTGGAAAAATGCCTGATAAAAATGAATTATTCAATATAAATGTTAGAGGGTGAACAATGGACGGGGCACTATGTTTGATAACAAGAGAAGGAATATCGTCTGGGCCAGTGGTCAAGGAGTTGCTAAGGTTCCTTATAACAGATTCAACTTCAACAACTGTAACCTCAAGGAAACATGACAAGGAGTGGTTAGGAGAGTTGTCACAAATATAAAGAGGAGAAGGAGTCTTTAGACCTTTTTCCTTGAACATATTTGGAATAATATTGTAGAAGTATTCGTTAATGTTTTCTGCAATTAGTTGAGGGTCAGATAATTTACTACCATACATTAAGGTAAAAACCTCTGTATTATCAGATTCATTGTTGTCACCAACTTCTTGGTTAATAATTGACCATATTTTTCTTGGTTTGTTGATGGCTTTTTTGATAGAAATTGAGTAGTATTTTATTTTAGCTGCTCTCAGTACATTGTTATAGATTTGTTGGTATAATTTTAAATAATTACCGAATTCAGTGGATTTATCAAATATCCTTCTTGAATATAATGACTTTATATGTTGTCTTGATATTTTTATTCCTTTGGTTATCCCCTTCGGATAGAGCGATTTGGCTGGTTTTCGAACTTAAAGTCATAAATGTTGCTTTACACGTGTATACCAAATTTCATCAAAATCGGATAATTTTTACGAGAGTTATCGTGCTCACGGACACATATATATATATATATATATATATATATATATATATATATATATATATACAATATATATATATATATATATATATATATACAGTATCGAACGAATGGTGTTTTTGGGGTCTGGGGACCTCAAAACGAAAAGTTATCATGGTCCCGGGCCTAGGTCTTACCATGCCGACTACGGTAATAGCTTCTTCCCTATAGGGGAAATTCGCTAAAAGAGAAACGTGAAACCTCCGATTTGATAACATTAATGAAGAAAATCCCTGGTTGTGAAAATATAATAGAAGATGATGTTAGCGAGTGGATGGATCTCGATGGGGCCAGTGAACCGCTTGGAGAGGATGAAATTGTTGCTGCTGTGAAAGGCCAAGAAGCAGAGAAGGAAGAGGGCGACTCAGAAGATGACATGGCGAACAGTCAACAAGAAGAGAGGATAAGCCACAGTGGGGGCCTCAAATACATTGAAGGAATACTACGTTATTTGCAGCAACAACAAGGATCTTCTGCAATGGATATTTTATTCCTCAGGCGACTCTGTGACGAAGCAGCCAGGCGCCGGATTGAGAAAGAAAAACAATCTTCAATTAAACAGTTTTTTCAGAACATTTACTTTTATTGTGGATTATTTTACATTTTGTGCAGATTGTTCTTCACAATATGTAACAATACATATGAACGTAATAAATTTATACGTGCAACTCAAGTCTGTCATGGGTTCATTCCCTAAAACCCATTAAAAATTGTAATGTTCTGGATAGCTCGACAACCCCCAAACTCGACAACCTCTGGGTCCACAAATTTTTGAGTTAGTGAGGTTTTACTGTATTAAACTGTAATTTCTATAATGTTACTGGTGTGTTATGTGTACAGCACTTACCACTGTATCCTCGGTCCATGCTGTCATCCCTGAACCGACGGCTCGGCCTCTCCACCTCCCAGTCATCATCTCTGCGCCCGAAGTCTCTGCGAGGAGGTCTCTCCTCCCAGTCGTCATCATCTCTAAAGCTCCCTCGCCGGCTGCCCCCTCGGTAGCCAGAGTCGTACATGTCGTCACGCTGGTAACTTCCCCTGTAGCCGCCACGTCCTCCTCGGCCTCCTCGCCTCCCCCCTTCGTAATCATCCCTGCTGTAGCTACTGCCTCGCCTTTCATAGAAGTCATCCCCACCTCGCCCTCCCCTACCACCTCTCCCTCCTCTGAAGCCCCCACGAGGTCTAAAGCCTCCTGGGCCTTTCTTTATTTCATTCCATTCAACGGCCTTTTTGACAAACAACCTGACTCCTTTGACTTCATGTTTCTTGTGTACTGCAAATAAACAAATAACATTAGTGTAAATTTTCAATAAAATTCTTTTTTTTGTAATATTTTACTTTAACTTGCTAAAAACACCAAATTATCTATTTTGGAACAAATTAGTCACAAACCCTTTCTAAATTATCTACAAGCACCTTCTCGGATCTATAATGTCGGTGAGAGTAAAGAAGACCCAAGGAATCTGGCCTACACAAAAATTGCAGGCATATGATCAATACGCTAGCCCTTTATACGGCATTCATTGTTACCATTAGGTAAGTTCCTGCTGACACCATGATACCGTAACAAAACTTATTTGCACTGTGTTTTGCCGCATAAGAACCATAGAACTATAAACATGTTACGCCGACGGGGGGTCTTTCTTTCCTCTTGCCGACAGTAACTAACAACCTACTCAAATTAGATGTTATTATGCTAGGCCCTAACTGAATTGAGGGAATGTTGTCAGACTAACATTCAAAGACAAAATTGGCGGATCTCACAGAAAACATTTGGCTAAAAAGGTTGCACATAACTTTACAAAAGGCTGCTAATATGTTGATGAATAATTTTGCCAAGCTGGAAGAGACTGAACATATATTTTTTTTAAACCAGGGGTTTAAGGAAACTCTTGCTAATTAGCACACTAATATTCTAATAAATTTTTAAACAATAAAACGTATATGGTATATATGGTAAATTAGTTATAGCAATAAAATCAAAGTATTCAGCATTACATTCAACTGAGCCAGACCATTGGTTTTAAGAAGAAACTATTTCAATTTTACTGGTGCTCTGATACTTACAACCGTCTTTAAGGTATTGTTAACCTTTTGAGGTCCGTAGGTGGACTGAGTCCGACATCGCGAAATGGCCGTTCCGGACCGTAGGCAAACTGAGTTCGACATCGCGAAATGGCTGTTCCAGTCCATTGTCGGATTTAGTCCGACTAACAGTTTTGTCACTTTTATCTCGGTTTTAATCAGCTGACATTTGTTTGCGTTATTTATCGTGATCTTCGAACAACTGATAATATATTGAAGGCCTCTTTTAAGCAAAATATTGCGTTTACAGTGTGTTTTTCTCTGTGTAAACAGCTGACTACTTTTTCGGCGCCTGTGCTGCCACTGCCTGGCAACGCCGAACAAAAGGTTGTTGGTTATGTTTACGAAGTTTTAACTACTGTTTTTAGTTTATTGAAAGATACTTTTGTAATTGTTTTATTTAAAAACTTTTCTAAATGGCATCAAGAAGTGGTGGTGGTGACGGAGACTACCTTGAGGAAGAGGACATTGACATCCTTTTGGATACTGTTAGTGAAGTAGACGACGATGACATTAATCCCGATTTTGTACTATCCAATGATGAGAACAGTAGTGAGGGGGAAAGCGGCAATAAAAATGGTGACGATGAAGAAAGTGAAGATGAAAACTTGGTATAAAATGAACTGCAAGAGGAAATAATTTTAGATGATCCTGAACTAGGTAGGCCTGAACCTACGCGTAGACCCAGATCACCTCTAGTTGCTCAACCAGATGATATATGGGATGTTTGGGATGATGATACACAAGATTTTCAACTAAATGGGTTTTCCAGCGAAAATTGTGGGTTCATTCCTCCACAAAATCAGCCTAGGTCTACTACACATTTACAATTCTTCCTGATGTTCTTCACTTTAGAATTGTTTGAAGAAATTGCAAATGAGACAAACCGATACATAAAAGAAAAGATTGCCAAAACTACACCTCTCCGAAAAAATAGTATTTGGTGGGATTGGAAATATGTAACAGTAAATGAAAATGGTGTATTGCTGAACATGGTAAGGCAAGCCAAAATGACCCTGAAGGTTTTTTTTCAGATAATTGGGTGGATTCCAGCAATTTTTTCAAAGACTTTTTTCCCGCAAACGATATCTGCAGATATTTTGGGCATTGCATGTGTCACCTCCTACTTGTAATGCTAAAGGAATGCAGTCAAGGGACTAAGCAAATGTAGCTGAGGAACGTGTTAGATTATGTTGGTTCCAAGTTTTTAGAGTTGTTTAGGCCATACCAGTTCCAATCCGCTGATGAATCTACAGTTAGTTTCAAAAGTAGAGTAGCTTTCAAGATGTATAACCCTAAGAAGCCAGTGAAATGGGGCCTGAGACTGTATGTTTTAGCTGATTCGTTGAATGGCTACATATGTAGTGTGATACCTTACTCATACAACAAACAGTCTAATTAGACCAGATCTACCATTCAGTATAAGAATTATCTACCAATTAGCTATAAATTTACAAACCACTACTCAACAAACGGGTTATGTATTTTATACTGACCGATTGTACACAAGCTTAGATCTCGCCTTAGAACTTAAAAATATAGGCATGTATTTGACTGGAACTTTGGACTTGAAAAGAAAATTGCTTTCCAAGTGTATGAAGAAAAAGGCATTGAAACGGCAGTTTAAACATGCTGTAATTACTTTCAAACATAAAGAAGTTGTTCTAGCCCTTGCTTGCAAGGATAAGAGAGATGTTTGTTTGATGAGTACCCACCACAACCCTGAGACACAGCTGATTAGAAGAGTTATCAATAAAAATGTTGCAGAAACCATCCATAAGCCTATAGCAATCTGTGATTATACAGCCAAGATAGCTGACCGGAATGACCACTACTGCACCAGCTATTGCTTTGCAAAAAAAAGTTGTGGTGGAGAAAATTGTATTTCTGGATTCTGGAGGTCTCAATACTGAATATCTTTATTTTGTACAACACTGTCAGACGGAAGAAGAATTTGAGACCAGTTCTTCATTCTACCTACTGAAAAGAACTTATAAAAGGACTTGTTGGTGAAATCAGAAACCTTAGCCGCAAACGGGGTCGCCGTCATTTTGCAGAGGGAGGTGATGGTGTTCGTTTAAATGTGATGTACCATCTGCAGGTACAAGAAGGGAAAAACTAAGGACTGTGCAGTTTGTTCCAGCAGAAAAGTTCCAGGAGGGCGAAGGAAGACAAATTTCTACTGTGCTACATGTCCTTGCAAACCTGGACTTTATCCAAACACAACTGCTTTGACAAGTATCATACGAATAAGAAATACAAAAATTGAAGTGACAAGGTTATAGGCCTAAACATGAATGACAATAAACTATAGACAATAATAGGCCTAGGGCCTATTATTTATAGGCTAAGAACAGTACCTTTGGTAAAAAAAACTCAGTTTGTTTAACTTTTTATTTGTTTTTTATGTGAATTTAATTTACCATATAATTATTATTTTAGTGTTACAAAAACTTTAGTGCAATTTTATGCTAATTAAAGGTATGAGACAATGAACAAAGTCAAAACAACACCATAATTCAGTTTTTGTTCGATTCTGACTGGTAATTTTTGTAGTTTAGCTTGTCTTTGTGAGCAGTATTTGCCATTTATATAAATTTTTATACTGCTATGTACAACTGATAAATGGAATAAATAGTTTCAATTTATAACTTTTATAATAACCCTTTTAATTAGGCACCTATTTAGAGGCACATTATAGTTTTATTTGTTTTTACAAATATATATACAAACATACATACATGCAGATTTTTATTTCTGTATATAATTATTTTTTCCAGATTCTACATTAAGTTGAGAAAAAGAAAAATATAATTTTCATAATAACAGGCTGCATATACAATTATATATGTGAATATCAGTGGAAATATGTTATTTGGCGAAAAATTAAATAAGAACTCTCTAGCATATTAGTAGCAAATTAAAGAGGCCTAACATAGTCGACTAGTTATAAATTAAAAAGACCTCAAAAAATTATAAACATAAGTAAAAAAATAAAACAAATATTATGGAATTTGGAAAGTTGTTGCATTTCTTGAAAATTGCTCTTGAGAGAAAATGCATTGTTGGTTACAGTCGTTATTATACCTAAAACCAATTTAACAAATTAAAAAAAAACCTTACAAATTTATTGTAAAATATGGCCTACAAGTTTTCTTTACGGCCTTCCTTAAAAACTTTAAGGAGGCCTACTTTAATAAATTTAAGAGAGAAATCCAGAACTTAATTTTTACCAGGAGTAGTGTAGAAGACTTAATTTTTAAAAAAACCTATTTATTTACCTATTTTATTTTGACTTATTGTGAATAATTAATTAGATCCAAATTGTTTAAACATTAAGGTTGTGAACCATTATTTTGAATACTTTTTACACTTAACTCAACGCCACAATCCATAAATACCCCCGTCGCAGCAAACCTGCGTACTGAGCGAATTTACAATGCATAAGATATGTCTTAATACCACACTGAGCCGCAAACCAAGTTTCATAAAAATAAATTCACAAAAAAGCGATATATACAATTTTAATTATTCTCTATAAGAATAACATTGAGAATGAGTAAGTAAGTTTGCTGAAACAAGGAACACAACGAATTGGTTTTTATACAAATATAAATAGAATTCAACTAGATGAAGCCACATACCAAGTTTCATAAATTATCATTAATAAATATGCAACATATAATATTTTAATTATTCTCTATAAGAATTACATGGGGGCTGAGTAAGCAGGTTTGCTGCGATAAGGAACACAAAATATGGGTGTTCATGCAAATATCAATATAACTCAACTAGGTGAAGCCACATACCAAGTTTCATCAATATACATTCATAAATTAGCGATATATACCCTTTTGATTATTCTCCATATGAATAACATGGGGGATGAGTATGCAGGTTTGCTGCAACAAGGAACATAAAAAATGAGTTTTTATGCAAATATCAATATAACTCAACAAGGTGAAGCCACATACTAAGTTTTATTAATTTATGTACATAATTAAGGTAGACATTACATTTTACTTATTCTCCATAAGAATAACATGGGGGCTGAGTAAGCAGGTTTGCTGCTACGGGAATTATCGGTAAAAATTGCTTTTTTTGTGCAAATAACAATAGACCACAACCAGATGAAGCAGTATACCAAGTTTCGTTAGTATTCGTTCATAAATAAGTGAGATATTAATTTTTTCTTTGTTTAGCACTTTCAATATCTCTGCAACCAACTGACGTAGAGAAATGATTAAAACACCAAGTTGTGTGTTTTTTAAAGCTGAATCCAATGGTGAGAACCAAAATTTGACTTTTAGCGAATTTCCCCTATAGGAAAGAAGCTATTACCGTAGGTCTCATAGTAAGACTTAAGCCCGAGACCATGATAACTTTTTGTTTTGAGGTCCCCAGATGTCAAAAACACTATTCGTTCAAATTTATATATATATATATATATATATATATATATATGTGTGTGTCCATGAATGCGATAACTTGAGTAAAAAACGTCCGATTACGATGAAATTTGGCTCAAATGTGTAAAACATTTATGACTAAGTCCGAAAACCAGAAAAATCGGTCTATGGGAAGGGGGGTCTATGGGGGTTTTAAATTTGTCAAAAATCAGTTTTTTTTTCATTTTTCACCCTAAAATTTTTAAAACACTTAATTTTGGTTTGGACCATGTTATAGAGGTTAAAAAAACAAACAATATATTATTTTAAATTATTAACCTAGGTTAACCCATTGGCCTACACTTATTACAGGCCCTGTTGACCCCCTGGAAATCCTATTAATTTGCAAGCTTTTGCAAGTTTTTGTATTAACACTCATATCTCTCTTATTTTGCATCAGAATTCATTCAAACTTTAGGAATATGTCAACCAAATATCAAAATACAAAATAAGAGATTTTTTCATTTTTTATTAAAATTTAATTATAATTAATTAATTAATTAAGTAATTAATTGATAATTAAACTATCAAATTTTTTTAAATTTTTTAATCTATTTTTTTTATTAACTAGTATTTAATTATGAATAAGAATTTATGTTGTTATCATTTTAGTTATGCTAAATAAGCCCACAAAAAAATAAATAGTAACGACACGTTATGGACTTAGCGTAGTCAGTAGGCTTCAGTTACAGACATATCATGTGCTGAAAATAATTCCAATATTTTTAGGTTCATTTGGTTCATCATCCCAACTCATAGGTTCCTCTAAAAATCCAATAGTACCACTTACCACTTGATTTATTATATCGTCAATAGTATTTATGGGCAAATTACCAGCCCCAGCAACCACTTCCTCGATCGTTTCTAAAACTAAATCAACAGGTTGGGGTGGTTGTTCGATCACTTCCTCCGCCTCTGATTCTTTGTCTGATTCACTTTCATCTTCACTGGAGATATCCTCTCGTTCATTGACATCATTTACATCGATTTCACTATCTAAATCACTCAACAAAAAGCCGTCATCGTCAATAAACCGGTCAATTTCACTTGAATGAAGACGAACATCGCCAGCCGCCATGTTAGAAAACAAACGATAACAAGAGGCAGACAGCTGTATCATAATATTACTGATTTTCACCAAAAAACAGGTCTACCAACTCGTAAAACGAAATATCTGAGCCAGTCTATTAGCGACGTCAACATGGTAACGCAGATTGCCGATTAGTGCTGCTATCTTTGAAGGATTAAACAGAACTACTTCGGCCGCGGTCGCTAACCGTCAAAGTATTGGGTGGGCCTCGCGCACTGCGGCGGTTGGCGCTCGTCGAAGTAGGCCAATGGGTTAAGTGGTTGCGGAGAAAATTCAAAAAAACCTACTCATAAAAGCTCCCATGTTAATCTTATGGGAAAAAGGTTTTTTACTTATCCTCAGTTCATTTTAATGTAAACTTTACATTTTCTTTTACCAATCAGTTTAGCTCCACAAAAAAATCATTTTGGTGTTTAAATTTTGAATCTACGTCCAACCGTTGAAGAGATATTCTAAGAGCTAAACACAGTACGTTGTCCAATGTTATCCTTATGGAGAATAAATCAAATTTGATATCTCCATTATTTATTATTGTATATTGATGAAACTTGGTACGTGGCTTCATTTATTATTGCTATATTGATATTTGCATAAAAAATTGATTTTTTGTTGATTATCCCCGTAGCAGCAAACCTGCATACTCAGCCCTAATGTTATTCTCATGGAGGAGAATAAGTAAAGTTTTATATCTCCCTTAATTATGAACATAAATTAATAAAACTTAGTATGTAGCTTCTTCACCTGGTTGAATTATATTGATAATTGCAAAAAAAACACATTTCTTATCTTCCTCGAAGCAGCAAACCTGCGTACTCAGCCATAAAAAATAAAACGCTATAGATCACTTTTTATAAAATGCTTTAGATCAATTTTCATGAAACTTGGTAAGTGGCTTTATGTGGCAGTGAGACACATATGCATGCATTGGAAATTTACTGAGTACGCAGGTTTGCTGCGACGGGGGTAGTTTTTAAAAACATTACATGTAAAAACTTCAAAAAACCCATTTTTGGGGTACAAAACCTCCCAAAATACCCCTTTGGATGAAGCAATCTGGCTGGTTTTCGAACTTAAAGTAAATGTTGCTTTACACGTTTGTACCAAATTTAATCAAAATCGGACCATTTTTACGAGAGTTATCACACCCACGTACACACACATATATATATATATATATATATATATATATATATATATATACAGTTTCGAACGAATGGTGTTTTTGGAGTCTGGGGACCTCAAATCGAAAGTTACCATGGTCCCGGGCCTAGGTCTTATGGAGAGTAAGTAAAATGTACTGTATCCCTTAATTATGAACATAAATTAGTAAAACTTGGTATGTTGGTTCACCTACTTGAGTTCTATTGATATTTGCATAAAAACCCATTTTTTGTGTTCCTTGTTGCAGCAAACCTGCGTACTCATCCTCCATGTTTTCTTATGGAGAATAATCAAAATGGTATATATCGCTTATTTATGAATGTATATTGATGAAACTTGGTATGTGGCTTCACCTAGTTGAGTAATGTTGATATTTACATGAAACCCCATGTTTGTTGTTCCTTGTTTCAGCAAACCTGCATACTCATCCCCAATGTTATTCTTATGGAGGATAATTAAAATTTGATATATCACTTATGTGTGAATATATTTTTATGAAACTTGGTACCTTTGCGGCTTTATTGATATTAAGACATATTTTTGCATTGTAAATTCGCTGAGTACGCAGGTTTGCTGCGACGGGGGTATTTATTTATTCTATGTTTAGTATATTATGTTTAGTATATTATGTTTAGGCCTAAGCTACATCTTTCTACGAATGGAAAAAATAAAATTACATCTAGGCCTATAAGTTCAAATAAACTTTATTTTAATATTTAACACGTTCGCTGCGGCGAGCGCCATATGGCGCTCGGCAGAACAACGCCACGATCTGAGAGCGCCACATGGCGCTCTGTCTACATGCCAAGTTCAATTTGGTCTCGTGCTGGCAGCACTGTGGTGAGGACGGGTATTTTATGTCAGAGTTTTAGCTAGGAATGCGAGCTTTATTTTGGTGTAGGTTGGTAGTAAATTTTCCCGTAAAATTCCCGTTCATAAGGGACAAAAAACCAGTTTTTGCCCCATATTTCTGGGATATTCTCCCTGTAATTGACATTACAAGGGAAATGGCTAGTACCCAGGCAGTGCTGCTACCTGTGGGTGTTTCAGCGAACTACGTCCAGTCTCGTGGAAATGCAGCACATCACCGAACCGCTGTTTTGTGATTCGTCAGACCGAAATAATTGAATTCGTCTGTGCCAATCTGGTTCGCTGCCGTGCTCGGCGCACGCCCGCCATTGGTGGGCCGCAGCGAACGTGTTAAAAGGCCTACTACATGGTAAAACACCATGGCCTACTTACTTACCCACACAAAATGTATTTACTAACTAACATATCTTAGCATTAATTTTAACACTAATAGTCCTAATAAGAACCACCAGTTAGTAACAACATGAAGATATGTTTGAAAGTGTCTGACAAAACAAATTGTGAAATTGAAGCCATGTCTTAAATACAGTTTTAAGATTTTACAAATTATTTAAAAAATTATTTATGAAACTTAAACAAGGCCAAAACAAATCACTTGTCTTTAAAAACAGCTCAATGCCAAAGGACAGTTGAGCCTAAACTTAATGGATTGCCTCAATTTAAATTATTATGGAACAAAAAAACAAGCACAAACTTCTTATGCTTACCTAATAGATTTCATTACAGATATGTTTTTGATATTTTACTTTAAAAAATGATAACCTAATTTTACTTTTAGGTTAGGTTAACCTAAAAGTGGACTATACAGACAGTGTTCATACAACTCAATCTGAAGGTCCTGGTAAATCCTCCATTTTGGTGTAAAGAGTAACACAAATTTATAAGCCACAACTTACTTATTTATTACTAAAACACTAAAATCCACATCACAACTTTTAACACCTTGAATGCGTTCACAATTTATAGATGAATTTATAGATGAGGGTTGTCGCGGACAACCCTTGTAGCTCGGGTAAACGGCGGGAGTAAACTCGCTCAAAACTTTCGAGTTTCAGTGCCGAACTCGGCTCAAACTCGAAATTTCGAGTACTCGCACATCTCTAACTAAAATCAATAAAATGTGATTGGGTAGATATTTATATAAAGTAGAAAAAAGTGAAAATATCAACCCCGGAGGAGGCTACTTTTCATTGTAGGCCTAATCTAAAAAACACGCAACTATTTCAATAACGCACATTTGAACATAGATAATAATATTTACCCATAGTAATATGGATAAATATTACTAATAACTCACACAGTACACGACCATACACAATACACTTGTTTATCACCAAAACACATGTGATAATAAAATACGGAATATAACCTACAATCCCATATTGGCTCTGGCCACTGAGCTCTATGTTATATCTGGTGTCACCACTCCGTGGGGAAAAAGTGTGCCGTTGCGTTTATGGTCGTTATGTTGGCCAGGTGTGTTTTTGACGTTTTGGTGGTATAGTTATTTCATTTCCTATTGGTTGAATTTTTGACATTGTCCACCCCATGCATTTTGATTGGTCCAGTTAACGGTAAGGTGACAACACAATAGAGCAAAAAGTCAGTGTTGACGGCACTTTTTTGGCAAATATTTAGGCAGAGAGTAGTGACTCCAGATATAACATAGAGCTAAGTGGCTCTAGCTAGCATAAGCTATTTATTGATTCACTCATTCACAGAAACGATAGTTGTGACGCACCATAGAGGATAGAGGAAGGCAGGGCTACCAAGAGGAAGAACATTTTCCTGGCTACAAAGAGGTATGATTTACTACGTCATGCTAAATCAATTATCGATCTATTTATTAGTGATTTATAATTCGCCGCATTTCCAGCGAATGGGGCAAATGAACAGCTGATTTCAAAAACTATTTATGACTTTCCGAAGTCGTATGACAAAGTTCTCACTACAAAAAGAAAAAAAAACAACTAATGCTGTTTCCAATGGTACCGACCGCTTCCTGTTTGGGTCAAAATACAGACACTGAGATTTTTTTAAGAATATGTGTTTTACAAGATTTCGCCGACGAGTCGAAAATGTTTTGCACGCTAAATTTTGTTCAAATTATAATACAGGGTTTCCACTCAAACTTAATAATCAAATTCACGGGTTTTTCACGGTTTTCAAGGTCTAAAAATTGTCAATTTCAAGGTGTAAATATTAAAAAACATAACCTATACAAGTCGCAAAACAACAACGCAGACACGGCGCAGCGGTCAAATATTAGTTAAAACTTTTCCACATTCCAATTACGATGTCACAGAACCATAAAACCATACCATACAAGTGAAACTTGAAAAAATAAGAACTCTTTTTAGAGTTTCTTATTGTTGTTTTATTGTCGTCGTGAGTCATGTCTGACATCGGTCTGTCAGTTATCGGTTGCTGGTGGTTTCTACTTCGCTCAGTGTTGCCAATAATTTTTTCCCAAATTACCCTCGATCCTTGTCAAAATTACCCTTAAATATAATACCCTCAAAATCTAAACTCCTGTATTTGAGTAAAGAGTGCTAATGAAATAAAGGAAATGAGTTTGAAATTTGATAGGTTTAAGGGAGCCGCCTATAGATGTCACTGATGTATAATTAATGTTAAAGTTTAGAATAAAGAATGAAAATAGAGTTGCAGACGCCAGCCAGTTTTTTGTCTCAATTTTTTTTCATGCGAGATATAATGGGTTTTTCTCAGAATTCATTTTGCTGCTTAACAAATCACAGTATATAAATGACTAACAGCTGATGAAATTTTGTTTAAAGCTATAAACACAAATTATAAAACAGCTAACGCTGTCTAACTTTCAGTCTATCAACTGCTAGGATTAGGTAGGCGGAGACAGATGACAATAAACCCCATTTTCTATTTTCGTTATTTATTGTCTGGTTATGTTAAAACTTGCAGACATTACTGCAACTTAGAGGACTTCTTGTCGTCCTGGCACTCGTGGCTCTTACACATTTTTAAGATGAGACGATCACTCTACATGTAATCCTTACTCAAGCTTCATTTTTGTCATGAGTATTTGTCAGAGTAACGAAAATCAGGAGGGTCGATAAAGTAGAGAAATGTAGTAATTTAATCATAAATAAACAACAATGATTGTAATAATAAGTATATAACAGAGTATATATAAATTTGTATATTTTTAAAGGCTTTAGTAAAATTACCCCTTTTTACCCTCGAAGTTCAAAATGATCACCGACAAGGGTAATTTCCCTGGAATTGGCAACGCTGACTACGCACCGTGTAAACGGAATGTGCGAGTTACTGACGCGACAGTTGTATAGTTACAGTAGCTGTCTACTGTCGCTTGTTTACACCGACTAATACAAAATAATAGGCAACTGACATACAGTAAAGAAGACGTATAAACACTAGTGCAAATCAGCAGTCAGTTGACAGAGAAAAAAACACCAGCAACTTAACAATTGTCCCCTGAGTTCCTTTGCACCGTGGAAACCAGAACCAGGCCTAAATCATCCGAACAGCTGCAACCTGCAAGTAGGCAGACGACATGGTATTCACCGTATTAACAACATACTAAATAATTCTGTTGTACATTTCCCTATCTGAAAACAAATGTGATATTTTCTGACAATATATTATTTTATTATTTTTCAAGTTTGATATCGAAATTCACAGCATATTCCAGGTTTTTTCGCGGTATACGAAATTCACGGCTTATTCAAGGTTTCACGGTTTTCATGGTTGGGTGGGGACCCTGTAATAGTAATTATATTGATCTGTTACTGCTACGAGGTTCGTTTATATATGAAAATTAAAGTTTAGAATCTCCTCTTTTAAATGGTATCAATATTATTATGTTTCTGGATAAATTTCAATGCGTTATAAGCAGTTGCAAACGGCGGCTGGCAGTCCTACGGTTGAGAACGGATTGTGGTATTAGGTTTAGCATGAAAAGATGAAGGGTCACAAGCACCCCTTTAGCCTAGATTTCAAATAAATTATCTCATCCCAAAATGGATTAAAGATAAAGTATTTAAAACAAAAACTACCAAAATATTATTTTTAACGTGCCAATATCCTCAGAATGAATAATGGCTTTAAAAATAGAATGTGGCATTGCATTCAATATCAAAAATACAGTAAAACCTTGATCAACCGTCAATCTTCTAACCCTCACTCTCTGTTACCCGTCGCCCATCTATGAGAATTTTACTATTTATTAGCATCTGGATTTGTACTGTACAGCAGTATCTAAGCGTCTGTACGAGCTATCATGTTGGGCAGTGACAAATTGTGACATAATTATAAATTATAAAATTGGCATAATTATATATAGGGGTGTGAGTACTCGAAACTTTGAGTTTTCAGCCGAGTATTTCAATACTCAAAGTTTTGAAAAATACTCGAAAGTTCGAGGGAGTATTTCCCGCCGATTTCCCGATGATCAGCCAGGAATCGGCACTTTAACATGACTAGCAATACAAAGTTTTGGCCAGTACAATCAAACTGGATATCAAACTGGATAATCAAACTGGACACGGTTTGACATTGGTTTCCGGCCGATAAAACACGGTCCGGTTGTCTTAACATGGGTTCTAACTAAATAATGTTAGAAACCATATTTAGATTATCAAATCTGGAGTGGTATTCAAATCCCATTACACTATTTGAAACTATCAACTGATGGCAAATACTTGCTTGAATATACTCAAAACTCAAAAATAATTGGCACTACTCGACTCGATTCAATAAATTACTACTCGCACATCCCTACGTAATTATAATGACATTTCTATTACCCGCCACCATCCCAGACCCGAAGGTGACAATTAATAGAGGTCACTGTAATTCAAAATGATGGGTAACAACTCTACCTTCCTTTATATATAAAAACAAAATTGTGAATCAACTCAATCAATCTACTCAAGATGGCATTTGAACATTTGAACAAAAACAAAGTATTCATTTAAGGAGTTTTATAACACGAAAACATAGCCTTTTGTTTTTAGTTTGGAATTTGATACTATTCTCATGTATTATGTAGAGGTGTGCGGATATCCGAAAAGTCGGTTCGGTTTCGGATCGGATCGGATATCCGAATTCGATCCGAAGGTTTTTTCGATATCCGATAAGGTCGATTATAAAACCGACTTATTCGGATAGACTGTATATCTGTGGATAAAAAGCCATAAACAAAACAATAAATACGTTTGGACCATTACTAAACGTTTTGACTCAGACGACGTGGTTCAAGGTAACGCCATGCAATGTCTGTCGTCGCTTTAATTAAATCTGTTTCGGAACGTAACTCGTATCAATGCATTGACACGATATGTATTGGCACGATATGTAGATACGTATCGTATCACCGTATCGCGATACATGACCGGATCGTACATCATTGTAGCAATCAAAGAATGGATACGGTCTATAAAGAGAAATACGCGATAGCGAACGTTTTTGATAGTTAAAATCGCAAATTTATACAATATTGCAACTGATATCGATTCACAATCCACGGGATGGACGCAGACAACGGGACATCAGTTGTGGATTACTGAATAAGTCGATAATTCTCAGTCGATAGTCTATATCCGATAGTATCAACATCTCACGATTTCAATAAGCAAGCTCCCACAGAGTAAGCGTCATTCTAAAGTTGAATGATGAAATCGGTGTATGAGATAATAAATTTCTGCTTGTGATATTTTTCTTCCATTATTTAATACCATTTAAACATACTTCAGTAAAATGTGGCTAACTTGCGCAAAACGAGTTGCATACGTTTGTCTCTACGGCGAATTTTCCCGGTATGATCCGCGAGCTTAATCCATCTATTATGTTTTGAAAATTTACGCTATCAATCCCCATTGGGGTAATAGATGAAGAAGATAGTAATGGTAATCTAGTTCTCTCATACTCAAATACTTTTTCCCCCGGGCGAGAACTCTACATATAATATTAAGCTCGTTACGACGACGCGATTGGTGCGAAGCAGTGGCGACGAATTCACGATTCACGAAGGCATCGCTTGTTATCTATTATTTATTTACAGTTACAGTTCATAATTCAGTTTACAGTTTATCATTCAGTTATTATTTTATTTCGTTTAATTAATGTCTTTAAAATGGAACCGAAAAAGAAGAAAAGCTTGATATGGAAATTCTTTAAAAAGAACGAAGCCGACAGTGAAGTTGCAGAATGTCTGAAATGCAAGATGACACTTAAGGTAAGGTTCTGTAGTCTGTTTACATTCCGGTGACAAACTAAACAAGGTTTTGTTTTTAATAAACAAAATAAATTCAAACTAGTTCGTAAATTTGAAAAAGAAAGGAAATTCTTTTGTCATGGATGTCTTTGGTTATCTCTTCCAGAGAAGGCCCACTGATTCATTGTTTCAGCTTCAGTACTGTATGATGCCTATGTTGTGCTAGGCCTATAGTGTGTTGTGATGTCTGCTATCAACACCGGTGTACCATTGTTTAATAATTAGGCTGTCATCATATTAAAATTTTTCCTTGTTGTTTCTCTTGCCTGCCCATAGGTATAGGCCTATGTTTGTTTTTTTATTCCTGGTACATCAGATAGGCTTATAGCATATTGACAAGGATTAATGGTAGTCATGGTGACATTACATGTTTTAAGTAGAATAGCCTAATTTGGCCTACCGGTACTTTTACTGAATCAGGCTATATAACTTAACCTAAATGTTTACCATTTATAAAAAAAATATAAAACAATATATGAAAAATATGACGTAACAAACATTAGTCATTATTTATTAAGCCTAATAATATATTGTAGAAATTGGCCACGTTCACTCACACTGATCAGGATTTTACAGTGGATAAATTCAAATTCTGATAAGTGCTGTCATGTTTAAATTTTCCGGATTTAGCTCATTAGTGCGATGGATTGATGAGCGATTGCTATTAAACACTAATAAAACCTGTTACTGCCTTTCTTTTTTTTATGTTACTGGTACTTATTTTTGCTTTTGAACAGTTTTATTTCTTAAAATAGGCATATACCCTATGTAAAAATTTGTATGTAATTCTTTATAATCTATAACTAATAGGCTTAAGTTTTTCTAATAATTGCTATTGTAAAAATACAACAAAACAATAGACTAAAATATTAAAGAATAACTAAACAATTAAAATGTTTATTTTTAACTTAGGCCCATACACAATATAGTATTTTTATTTTAATCCTGAACCTCAATAATATATTTGTTATTGTAAAAGTTACATATTCTAAAATTGTTTATTTTATTCAAGTACTTTTTCCAAACCTGGTACCGGTACCTATACGTTTAACAGAAAATCATAAATTTCTAATGTTAAATTAATATTACCAGTATTTCCAAATCTTGTTCATATATTCTTTAAAACAATTAGCCTGTATTGTTTTTGAGAAAGCTTAATTGGTTTGTTTGTTTTGTTTACAGATTGGCAAATCTTCCTCAACTAGCAGCCTTATTAATCATCTAAAGAGACATGCCAAAGAATTTAACGAATTCTCATCAGAACGTAAAAAAATTGAAGGAAAGAAAAGGGAAAAGCCATCTGATCAACAACCATCTATTTCGGAAGTTTTTAAAAAAAAGGAATGCTTCACTACATCCCATCCAAGGCACAGCGAAATAACAAAAGCTGTGACTCAAATGATTGCAGTTGATCTCCACAGCTACTCCCTAGTTGAAGAGGCGTCTTTCAAAAACCTCCTCAATGTGCTCGAACCAAGGTACCATTTGCCATCCAGAACGACCTTCTCAAGGAGCTTACTTCCAGATCTCTACAAAAGTGAAAAAAATAAAGTGAAAGGTGTACTTGATAAAGAAGTTGGGAGTGCGCTCTCAATGTCATTAACAACTGATACTTGGACATCAAGAGCCAATGACTCTTTCTTGTCCCTTACCTTGCACTACTTAACAAAAGACTTTGACTACCGGTCATTTGTTCTGGGTAATAAAAATATCACGGAATCTCATACTGCTGACTTTTTGTTAGGAGAATTAGAAGAAATGGTGGGAAGCTGGGAGTTACCAAAGATTCAAATTTTTGTTGTTAGTGATAATGCCGCTAACATCAAGGCTGCCTTGGAGAGATCGTCCTGGAGTAGAGTTTCGTGTTTTGCTCACTCTCTCCAGCTAGCAATTCATGATGCTGAGTCAGATGTCCCAGGGGTCAATGAGATGTGCAAAAGAGCCAGAAGCATTGTAGGCCACTACAATCACAGTTCTAGTGCAAGAGCCAGATTAAAGGAAATCCAGAAAAAATTATTATTACCAGACCATGAACTATTGCAGGATGTTGCCACCCGATGGAACAGTCGCTATGATATGCTCAACAGATTAGTAGAATTGAAGGAAGCAGTGTCAGCTGATATTGCTGCTTCGGCTGATATTGATAATTTGACAACAACACAATGGAAACTAGCTAAAGGTGTAGTCGAAATATTGAAACCCTTTAAACAGGTTACAACTGAACTATGTTCTGAAAAATATCCTACTATTTCAATGATTGGCCCGGCATTACATGTTATTGAAGAGTATTTAACCGAATTTATCAACAAAAGTGAGTATGGCTCTGGGTTAACATTAGCAAGAGCATTGTCGAAGGCTCTTAAATCAAGATTTCCCATGTACAAGAAAGACGATATGTATATTGTTTCAATGAGTCTTGATCCCAGATATAAACTGAAAATTCTAAACCAAGCAGAATCTCAAGTGGCAATTACTTTGATAAAAAACAGTATAAAAAAGATCCAAAAAGAGATACCGTTAGTGAATGTTGTACCAGAACAGCCAGATTTGTCAAAGCCGGGAACATCTGGAGAACAGAAAAGTTTGTGGTCGGCTTTCGATGTTAGTGATGAGGAATCAGTAGTAAGTGGCGATCCAATTGCCAAAGAACTTGAATTTTACCTGCAAAAGAAAAGGATATCCACAAAAGAAAATCCACTACAGTGGTGGAAAGACAATGCAAATTTATTCCCAAATTTGAAAAATGTAGCACAGTTTTACTTGGGAATCCCAGCCACGCAAACAAGCAGTGAAAGACTTTTTTCTGCATCTGGATTGATCGTAAACTCGAAAAGAGAAGTATTGCTTCCAGAACATGTAGAAGAAATATGTTTTTTACATGGTAATCTAAAGTTGTAAGTTGTAACTGTGTTTAAATCTGAGGTAGGCCTACCATATTCGTTTCAAATACTAATGTGAGTAATATGTTCCTGTTCAGTAATAAACCTAGTATCTACTTAAATCATGTTTGAAACCACAGTAGGACATAGCCTTTCAAAACAAAAAGTTCCTGGAAATAATCATATTCCTTAGTAAATGAAAGGCTGATTTTGTGATTTTTTAAATTGCTAATTTTGTTTTACATTGTTTTCATAAGATATTTATTACTTGTTATTTGTTAAGCCAGTAATTTTGTTAGCATTTTGTATTATTTATTTAGGTAGGCCTTTATTTAAATATTTGTTTTTTGTTGAGCATTAAGTTTTGCAACTTGACTATCATTACCAATTTACCAATGATGTTTAATTGACATAACTATTTGTTCCAAACACTAAGTTGTAACGCCTACTTACTTAACGCCTGTTTCAAATAGTAGGCCTTAGCCTTTCAAAACAATGTGTTCTTGAAAATAAACATATTCCTTAGTAACTGAAAGGCTGATTTTGTGATTTTTTAAGTTGCTAATTTTGTTTTAATAAGATATTTATTATTTGTGATTTGTTAAGCGAGTAATTTGTTAGTATTTTGTATTATTTAGGTAGTTTTTATTTAAATATTTATTTTTTGTTAAGTCTTAAGTTTTTTAACATGACTATCATTACCAATTTACCAACGATATTTAATTGACATATCTATTTGTTCCAAACACTAAAATGTAGCCTATTTAAGTATCAAAACTGGTACCTCCTTAACGCCTGTTTCAAATAGTTGGCCTTAGCCTTTCAATTAATGTGTTCCTGAAAATAAACAATACTCCTTAATAACTGAAAGGCTGATTTTGTGATTTTATACGTTGCTTATTTTATTTACATTGATTTTAAAAGACATTTCTTAATTGTAAGACAGTAAGTTGTTAATATTTTGTATTATCTAGGTAGCCTTTCATTTAGGCCTAAATATTCATTGTATTTTGTTTAACTTGACTATTTTACCAATTATGTTTAATCTGCTCCTGTATTTTGCCCTCTTATTCATTTACCACCAAGTAAAATTGTATAATTTTCTGCATTTCTTTTAGTAACTTTTCTATTTTCTTAGTAAATATTTTTAAGGAATGTGATTTAACTTATCAACTTAAAAATATTTGTTCCTGGTAGACATGATCAAAATACATGTTCCTGAGTAGACTGAGTATTTTTCTTTGTAACGTAACTATTGTTATTAGCTTTACATATTAGAAATTACCTCTAATTACCTGTTTTACCAATTTTTACAGTGCAATCATAGTTTGGAAGTTGTGAGTTGTGATGTTGCCAAAAACTCTATTAAAGTTTTATCATTAATACAACTTTGGTTCTTTTACTATCCAGTCTCCATGAATAATGTTATTCAGTTCAATTATATATATTAGCCTACCAGTTTATTTGTTATAAGATTATTTAAATTAGAGTATCAAGAAAGGTTATTAAAATAAAAAATCAAAGACAGTGGGTTTTATTTACTGATTTAATAACAAATGTAATGTTGCCAACACAGGTTTAGTCCATGTCCATGCTCATCCAGTAAACATATTTTTTGTATTCTACACTGCAGAGAAGTTAGTATTCTTGAGTATTCACAGAGGTTGGTATATTGCTCCTCCAACTAGACATGCTGTTTTCTGGTGAGGTCATGTGAAGTACAGTCTTCAATTTTTTAGAAAGATACAGTTGTAAAAATAATAACTACTTGTTGTGTAATGAATAAAATTACCTAGCTGAAATATTGTATATACATATCTTGCACACAAGGGAAGTGACAATTTAAAGTTACATCTTGAAAATATAGTGTGATTCTTAGAGATCGAGGTAACGTGCGATACTGGCAAATCAAATATCCGAATCCGAAATTTATCCGATCCGAAACCCTTACCATCCGATCCGTATCCGATCCGAACTTAAGCTATCCGAACCGAAACCGATCCGAACTAAGAATTCACTATTCGCACACCTCTAGTATTATGTATACCCTACATATTGTGAAAAAGATGATTTGATGTGATTTGATAACTTTATGAATTTATCACATATTTGATGTAATATTGTATTCATTGTCTGTTATACTATGTACAATGTTTTAGGAAATAACTAAACTATTACAACAAAATAGTAATATAGTAGACAGGATAAATAAAATACGTCTTACAACAAAACAAAGTATATTAAAAATTATACTGTACTGTCATACAAGTCGGTAAAATATACGCAAAAGATGGTACAAGGCTTGTAGCATATTTTGTGTATACTAACTGATTACCCGTGCTTCGCACAAGAATTCAGGAATGAACAGCTAATTAAAATTGTTGCTGCAACTACATCTGTTTCTGATCTATTAAACATATTGCTCATAAGAATAACATGGAAACTTTAAAGTCCAATGGGGCGAAGCACATTGAACTGAGGGAGACAAAAGTTATTCCATGACTTCTATAGAGAAATCCCTTTAATTTGATACCTCAATCATCAAAATCGGTTCATAAATAAAAGAGTTTTGCTGGACACAAGAAATTCCCTAGGGAATTAGTATAATAGATTTTACCGTCTTGTATGCAAGTACAGTATAAGTGTAAATATACTTTGTAGTGTTGTAAGACATACTTTATTCACCCTGTTTAGTTGCAACAACACGTATCATGCTACTACATAAATTATTTAATATAGTAGATGAAAGAAAGGCTATTAGGCCTTACTTACGAATGACTTTGTCTACAGCATCAGTATCATCAAATTCTATAAATGCGAAGCCTCTCTTTTCTCCAGTGTCCCTATTGACAATGACATCACAGGAGACGATGGCTCCAAATTGACTGAAATGTTCTTGAAGATCTGGTTCTTCAAGGTGCTTCAAACCCCCAACAAACAGTTTCTTTACATCCAAAGCTTGCTGTGGAATATGCTCGATTTCCTTAAAGAGATACAAAAGGAGATTGAATTAAATACTATTGTAGTAGGTATCAATAATATTCTTTTTCATCCTTAGTTAAAACTAGTGGCTTGAAGCCTAATACTTTGCCTCATCTGATTTTTTTACTGTTTACTAACTGAGAAAAATAAAACAAGATAAATAGGAACACCTGTCAGTTCGTTAACAAAGTAGACACTTAATCACAAGTTTTAATGTCAACAAAGCAGACGTTTTAAAATCCCCATGCTTTTTTTATGGGGGATGATATACATTGTTTGTCATTCCGTATTATCTTTTTAGAAATACTGCTATTTTTCCTAACACCCAGGATCAAGACCTTTAATTTGAGCTATCTCCCATCATCCTGCAATATTCCAACTCCAACAATTTTGACTTAAAAATATCAATTTCATTTTTGACAAAATATGTTTCTGCAATAGAAGAAAGACATTTTTGTAAACCCTGGTAATGGAACAAGAGTTCCGAAACATGTAGGAATGATCCACTGGAAATTGAAATTATGACATAAGGTACTTAAAACTACAATTCAATTGTCATATAACAGTTCTGGAGGCATTTAACAATGAATAAATTAAAAATTTTGCTTACAGAATTATATATAAAGATATCTCCCATTTGGTGGTTGATCAATGACTATTATTAAAGGGATTTTTTAAGTGTGACACATTAACTGACATCATATGAGAATATATGTGTGCCATTGACTGCAGTAAAATATTTTCTTATTTCACACATTAGTATAATAGCTTGACACATTAGTATCGGTCTATAGCTTGAAGGACAAATTCTTTCACCTTTTTTGTAAATAGGCTCAACTCGAGATAACTTTAAACTATTTGGAAAAACACTTTCTATTATACATTTATTCACACAATAAGTAAGAGGCTCCACTATACGATCAATAAATTGTCTTCAACATGTTACAGATAAATCGTAAACATCAATATTATCGGAAGGCTTAAATTGTTTCACAATCTTAGAAATGTCATTTTCAGCGACTTCCCTAAAAACAAAACTGTTTGGAGAAGGGGTATTATCTAAAATTATAGAATTGCTTTTGAACTCTCAAGTTTGTATGTATTTATGTATTTGGATCAATGCAACTTAATTTGTGAGGAACAATTTGGTTTTAGAAAGGGCAAATCAACCACTGGTGCTATGGATTTGTTGGTTAAAGAGGTAGGTGCTTAAAGTTTTTGAATGTAAGGGTTTTGCTCAGACCACACTTTGCGACTTGAGCAAGGCTTTCGATTGTGTGGAGCACTCAACACTTATTCATAAGTTATTGCATTATGGCATTAGTAACTCTGGTACAAAGCTTTTTCAGTCATTCCTTGAGAACCGTAAACAAATAGTGTATATAGGTAGAGAGAAATCGGATATACTACTTGTTAGGTATGGTGTCCCACAAGGGTCAGTACTGGGACCTCTGTTATTAAGTCTTATGATAAATGATTTTCCTTACTTTCTGAACTGTAAAACAATATTGTACGCAGACTATACCATTTTTATACATAATAGCAACTATCTAACTCATCTGCAAAATTTAACAGAAAGTACATTAATACAAGCGTCATTATGGTTTAGAGCAAATGGTTTCCTTTTAAATGACAGTAAAAATCAACAATTACATTTTAGTTTAAGAAATTTGGGACTCATTCAATATGTTCTTTCTTTAAAAGACATGTTTTTGGTGAGGTCGATGTATTTAGAAATAAATTATTGGGCACTACCCACCTCCAGGATTTTTGGCGTTAAGTCAGAAGTTCTGAAAATCTCCGAGTTATTTAAACATACTTACCGAGTTTTATAAAGATCGGTTGAACAATTTTGAAGATAACAATTATTTTGTAAAAAATCCAAAATGGCGGATATCTGGTAAACGAAGCGTTTTTGGAAAAAAATTGTAGTCTTGATTTTCTCTTAATTTTGACCCATATAACCTTTTCCCAGAGTTTGGCACTTTACTTATGGGACACTCTGTATATCTGGTAAGATTTCTAGAGTAATTTTCTTATTGAAAAGTTTGAAAAGTTATGTGCCAGATAACTATGTGAGATCTGCATATTTTGCCTTTTTTTCAAAATATTATTTCCTATGGTATTTTACTGTAGGGTAATGGTACTCACATCAATGACATTCTTTTACTTAAAAAAGAGGCTGGAAGAATAATGACAGATTCTCACAAACTAGAACACTGTAAACCCCTATTTATTAGGCTTAAATGTTTAACAGTCATCAACCTGTACATGTATCATGTTTTACAATATACCAGATGCAACATCTCTAAATACACCCTGAGACACAGTATTCATGAACATAATACAAGAAATACATAATCTGGACATACCTTTTCAAAGTCTGTCCAAATCGTTAGCTAGTTATCAAGTACTGGGACTAAAATTGTATAACAAATTACCACTGGAGCTAGCTCAATTGCCAGAGAATCTTTTCAAAAGTAGGCTGTATGATTTTCTTGTAAATTCACCTTGTTACTCCTTATCAGAGTTTTTTGATATATTGGTTTGAATGTCTATTGTATATATACATGTGAGTAACTATGATGATTGTTTTAATGTTGTTAGGTAGGGTTGTTTATTACAACAAGGTATGTACTTATGTTAATCTTGTTAGGGTAATGATTTGGTTAATGATGTTCATGCACAGTTTTGGTTTATGCTCTGATATGAATCCTGACTATTGTAATATGACTGACTTTGTCTATTGTTGTAAAGCTGAATGACAATAATATATATATATATATATATATATGTTTTTATGGTTATGTGACTCTGAAGATGGCCATTATGGTTGAAACTAGTCAGTCCAAATAAAAATGTTTCAAAAAAGGGTACTTGTTAATAATGTTTTTAAAAATTATATATATATATATATTTATTCATAAGAAAGACATATATAATGTTGTGGCATGACTTGTAAGACAATTTAACTGTGTAAAAGGTAACTTACACGCATAAGAAATTCCTCATTTAGTTCCTACCAAACAGGAAGTGAAGCTAACAAACAAGTTGGCAATTATTGAAGTAAGGATGGTTATAAATTTGCCAAGTTTTACGACTCTCAAGATGCATTCTAATAATATATTATATATGACCAGTAGGAGTGGGATGAAAGTCCCACAAGGTCACATTTGTAATGCAGTAATATTTTGAAAGAGGTCTAATGAATTTGAAAGGATAGAATCCAGTTTTAGCTTGGTAGGGCCAATCTAAACCATTACGCCCTAGAAAAGAGCTATAAAGGATAAGGAGGGGTAAAGGAAAGTTAGGCTTTGGAAAATAGTTGAGATGTCAAGATAAACTGTTCATGCCACACCGATATAGAAAATGTTATAAAGTACTAATTTTAGATACAGTAGAACCTCGCTAATCCGTCACCAACGGGACCGAGAGCATGGTCGGAACGCAAAAAAGGACGGATTATCAGAAGAGCAAATTTCTTCACATAAACACTTAATAAAACTCTAGTTTAAACGAAACATATTGCCACATGGACTGTTAGGCCTATACAATTCATTGCATGTGTTGACAAACTACAAACAAATGTGATATTAACTCATACAACTTTCAAAAAGTATACTACCGTACTGTATGAAAAATTAATGTACTGTACATACCTGTACTATTCAAATGAAGCAAAAAATAAGTACAGAACTTAATGAAATACCACACAAATTTAAATGTTCTTCCGCAGGTCGGAAAAAAGTCTGCAATATTCTTTTGCTTAGCAGAGGACAATCTCGATTTAGCTGCAATGTTCCTCCATTTTTGTATCCACAAAATATCCATTGGTGTAGACGTGGAACTTTCTTCAATGTACTGAAGGGCTAGATCAAATGCATTCTTAGCGTCTGCATGTGATACTCATGTTGTGGGATCATTGCTTTCATAAACGTCATCATCTTTCTGGTGGTCATCTGTTGTTTGAGTTAAAGTTTCAATTATCTGTTCGTCACTCAATTCCTCTTCCGTTGTACAATCAACGTCAGCTGTAATCATCCATTCACGTATGTCATTGGGCTCAACTTCCGGTTGTAAAGTTTGTAGATTCCTCACAATTGCTGGCGTGCTACATCTTCTTCTTCATTACTTCATCTCTTCATCTTCTTCATCCAGGTGCTGTTTCTTCTTGGATTTCACCACTTGTTCCTTGTTCTGTTTAGTTTTTTTATTAATTTTTGGCCACAGTTTGCGCCAGGATTTCTCAAGTGTGGAGGCTGGCATTTCTTCCCAAGCCTCGGCAACTGTGTAGGTAACATCTTTTATATTGATTGTTTTCATTCCCTCAAACAAGCTGCTGCCTTCTTCTGTCCTTTCTAAAACTGATCCAATGTACTTTCGGCGATATCGTCTCTTTAGCCACTCAATCACTCCCCGGTCCATTGGATGGATTAGAGAGGTTACATTTGCGGGAAGAAATAAAGCTTTGATTTCTCCTTTTTTTAGTTCTTCTTCAGAGGGGTGAGATGTTGCATTATCGAGTATTAGTATGACACGTTTAGGGAGGTTTTTCCTTTAATTTTTTTGTAATGGCAGGGACAAACTGATGAAAACCATTCCTTAAAAAGAGCAGATTCCATCCATGCTGACTTTTGCTTTCGGTAGAAAACCGGTAATGAGGCCATATTAATATTTTTTTAAACTCTTGGTTTTTTTGCCTTTCCGATCACAAAACAATGGCGTTTTATGATTGCAATTAGCATTACTGCAGAGAGCGATTGTTATCCTGTCTTTGGCGAGTTTAGTACCTTGTACAGATTCATTTTGTGCAGCAAGAGTTCTTGTGGGAAGCATCTTATAGTTCAAACCAGATTCATCAATATTGTAGAATTGATCAAGTGTCAATTTATATAACTATGTTGTCAAACTTAGGAATGAATTCATTAGAGGCTGTTTCATCAGCAGACAGTTCGCCAGAAATGATTACGTTACGAATCCGGTGTAATTTTTTCCAACGATGTAGCCAATCTTCACTTGCTCTAAACTTTTCATTGTCATTGTCCCCTCCCATTTTGTTATGCAAAACTAGTGCTTTTTCTTTTATGACAGGTCCAGATAATGGAGTTCCTTTCCTTCTCTCCTGTTCAAACCATACGCACTTTCTAGAATTTCACATTTAGGCTCCTTCAAAGTTTTTCGAATTTTTAGTCCTTTCTCATCATCAACTGTCATTGTATGACTTTCAAGTTGTTTCCTGTTCTTTCTCCAGTCCTTAATTGTTGTTATGCCAACTCCTATCTCACTTGCAATTTTTTGAACAGACTCACCTTTGTCTAATCGTTCAAGTACTTTCAGCTTCTCCGCTAAAGAGAGCGTGACGTGTTTATGTTTTGTAGTTGACATAATGTAGTACGACTCACTCTAAATAACTATACAATAACACAAACTACAAAAACACATATAAACGTAAACCATCACACAAGCAGATTGAATTTTACACAATTTATTTTCTTATTTACTGCATAAGAGAAAGCACTGCATCAACAGTCTACGGCCTACTGATTTACATCGCCAGTGATGAGTCATCGACAAGCGTCGACCAGAACGGAGCGACGTCTGGATATAAAAACAAAACGCCGATAAGGATAAACGGTCTAAGCAAGGAGTCGGTCCACCAGAGGTCGGACTAGCAGGGTCCTACTGTAGTTTATATTTTAACATGCAAACACCTCCAAAAACTGCATTTCCAAAAAAATTCTAAAAATTAAAATTCATAATTAAAACTTAGCTTACATCCTTAGGAATAGCCCTTTTAGTTTCCACTTCACGACCATCAATTTTGTGAGGGCGGTGGGACATTGCTTCATCAACCATTTCTGAATGAGCGTAGGTAACAAATCCAAAGCCTCGTGACCTAAAAATAAATAGGTATTTGTAAATATATTTATTTTTATAGCCATTACAACTTTTTACAGTTGGTAGCAACTAATAGACCAGTCAAGGAAGCACAGGGATCCAGGGAGTCACATTGGGTGGGAAATGCCAGGAGGTTTGAGTGGGGGGGGTCCGGGTGTCCAACCCCGAAAATTTGTTAAAAATTCCATATCAATAGTTTTATTATTGGCCGTACAAAATAGCTGAACATGTTTTATTGATCAATATGTGTGTTATCGGCCTAAAAAGACGACTGTTTAGAATTCATGGACCAAAATCAGCAATTTGATCTGTTTTTTTTTGGTTAAAAAATGGCAATTTGACCACATAGTTTATCGGCCAAAAATACCACAATAGTTTATACCCAAACCGCAATTTAAAGGCCAACACGCCAGCGGAAGTATCAAAGTATTGTCGAAAACGAAGATTTTAGCGAAACTAAGATTGAAACCAATTTTATTGGGCAAAATATAGGGACCAAAAGACACCCGAGATACATATTATCGGCCTAAACTAGCAATATATTCTCATTTTGCCATCTATAACGTCAATCGGGCCAAATTTTTAGCCTGAAAACAATCAAACTGTGTTTTAGACAAATTTACCGACCGGGCGTGTTTTACTAGCCAAAATCGGTAATTTTACTGGAAATTTTACAGCAATATTACTAGACAAAAACTACGACAGCAAAGTTTATTATCGGCTGAAAATTGAGTACAAACCGTACTTTATGCCGGAAATGTACTTAATCGCTCAAAATCGGCAATCGGACCGCATTTTCTTGGCAATAAATAAAGCCGGGTCGTGTTATATATTCCAAAAGCGAAGTCCGAAACGCATTTTATCGGGCAAAATCAGAGATTTGGCCGTGATTTATCGGTAAAAACATAAATTTTGCTGCAACTTGGTGGTCAAAACCGCCAAAATGACTTGAGTTCTATAGGTATAATGGTCTGGACCGCGTTTTATTGGCCTGAAGCAGCAAGCGAGCCGCAATATTATCCACGGAAATAGCAATATAGTATAATCTCGTTTTAGCCGCCCGAAAAAGGTAATTGACTGACAAACCCAGACTGCGATTTGTAGGGCAAAAACATCGACCACAATAAAATTAAGGTCCGCATTTTACTGGACAAAAAAGACTGCCAAGAAAAAAATTACTGACTAAGAATTATTTGATAAAACAAATTCACAGCATTCTAATTAGCTGAAAACAAACCGTTCCTCGCATTTTAGTCCGAAAATTGACGGCCGCGACATGTTTATTGGCCATAAATAACGACTGAGCCTCAATATATACACAAAATCACAATCTAACCGTGATTAATCATAAAAATTGAAAATCGGACCATATTTTCCCAACGAAAAATAAAGCTGGATCCCGTTTAATAGGTCCGAACATATTTTTTCGAATACAATCGCCGATTCGACTCCGTTCTATGGCCAAACGACGTCAATCTTTTCCACGTCGGATGGGTCAAAAACAGGAATTTAGTTGCATTTAATGGCCCGAAAATAACAATCGGCAACGTTTCTTATTGGCTGAAAATTACAACCAAAACTTGTTTCATTGGCTGGAAACAACATCCGAGCTGCATGAACGAGAACGGTCGAAAAAGGTGTTACTAAATTAACGAATTTTCGGCAAAATTCGCGTATAATGATCCAATTTTCTTGAATTTCCAGTCTGAGGTCACCCTGTAGTAATATTACAGGCATATAAGTCTGACTGACTACGCATCAAACAGACGACAAGACGCTGCCGGGCAGACGTAGCGCTGGTGCGGGGGTGCGCGCGCAACTACAACCTTTTGCCTGGGGGGGAATTTCCCTCCCCCCCTGTGGATCCGCACGTCCGTGAGGAAGCAGGTTTAGAATGTGTGAGGAGGAACCTAAGAAACTTCAGAAACTGTTTCATGGTGCTTAGGGAGTGAACATACCAAAAGTCCTGATGTCTACAAGGTGGGCCCCCCAGAGGGGGGAGAAACATCCAAATTTGATATCTCGACAACGGTGCGTCATAGAGAAAACTTTTCCAATAAATTAAAGCTCATATAATTACCTACAACTTTCGTTCTATACCCTGATTTAAAAAAATTATCATTTTACCTCACATTTTTCATCAAACATTCCCTCATATCGTCTAAACTAATCATCAGGGAAAGAAATTCATTTTATAAAAGTTGGAGAGAATTGAATTCCCTTTAAAAATATACATCATATGCCAGTTAATCTTAAATCAGTCAATTGTTACAGAAATTTTATGTTTTTTACGTACAATTTTGCCTTTTTCAGATAAACCTGTTTTTATCATATTCCTAACCCACAACTCTTGTTTGTTGTATGTTTCTCTAATAATGTGAGTTTCCACAGTTTAAACAAACTTATTGAAGGAAGTAGACAAAAATCATACTACTTGAAAAATTGCACATTGCATTTTAATGATACCTAATAAAAAAGTAGGATCAAACTTTTGTTCTATTTTGTCAAATTACACATCTGATTATTATGGATTAATGGATTTTGAAATAATTATGGTTAGGTTAGTTTTCTGTTCAATGACTTTTATGTTGTAGGTATTTATAGGTCACCTTCTGGAAACAGTGAAGCATTTTTAAATCTGTTTGATAGTTTTTTAAGTAAAATGAGCACATTAAAAAATAAGCCTAATATTATCATTGTGGGTGATATTAATATTGATACTTAGGACACAAAATCGCATGTAAGTAAAATGTTTCTTGATTGTATTAATTCTCATGATGCTCGTCATTTACTACGTCACACTGCCACTAGAATTACTCCTACTTCAGTAAGCTAGATCATGCAATTAGTATCTGTAAGAATGTAATTTCCTCAGATGTAATAAATGGGCACATATCAGGTAACTTGGGGCAAATATTAATATTTAACTGTCCTGAGCAAAAGCAAACTAAGCAAAAGTATATGTACAAGAGACTGTTTTCTGAGGACAATATAAGAATGTTTATAAATAATATACAAAAAGAAACCTGGGACAAAATGTACAATGTTTGTGGTTGTAATAACAAGTGGGAGGCATTTTTAAATAAACATTTACTTACATGGCATTTCAACTGTACCTTTCCTATTAAAAAAGTAAAATTAAGAAATAATAAACAATCACAGAAGGTAACTTTAGATAGTAAGACTGTTAAACTTAAGCAAAGAATGGAAGACATGTATGATCGTTTTAAGACATCTGGGCTAGAGCTGTAAAGAGAGATAGGTATAATATTTTTGTGAACACCAATATCGAAAGGAAGTTAAGAGGTGTAAATGTGTGTTCAAATGAATGGTTCTTTACACATTTGTACTAAATTTCATTAAGATCGACCTTTTTTATGAGAGTTATCGTGCTTACGGACACACACACACATATATATATACACAAATATAAACAATATTTGTTTATATATATATATACAAATTTAAACTAATGGTATTTTTGGTATCTGAGGACCTCAAAATGTAAAGTTATCATGGTCTCGGGCGTAAGTCTTACCATGAGACCTACGGTAATAGCTTCTTCCCTATAGGGGAAATTGGCTAAAACTGCGGGTATTGATGAATTTTCTTGTTTTTTGCTTAAAAATTATAAATATGTCTATGTGAACCACTACTACATTTTTTAAACAGTGTATTTGAGGACAGGGAGTTTCCTAAAATTCTAAAGGTATCAATAGTTAAACCTTTATTTAAAAAAGGGGATAAGTTCTGTGTACTAAACTATAGGCCTATTGCTTTGATTTCAACATTTAGTAAGTTAATAAAAAAATATATTTTAAATCATGTTTATTCATACTGTGAGAGATTTAATATATTGAATGATTCCCAACATAGCTTTAGAAAGGGTCATAGTACTATATCTGCAGCGGCTGAATTCATGCATTTGGTTTTACAAAAAAATAAATGAAGGTAATCAAGTGGCAGGTGATTTTTGGACCTGCCCAAAGCTTTTGATAGGGTAGACCACGAGATTCTCTATCATAAATTAAACAAATTTATTTGGGAATTTACGGTAATGTCTGGGAACCGCTTAAGTCTTACTTGAAAAACCGAAGGCAGTGTATAGAAATCGTCCATGATAATAGGAATTTTGAACATTAAATGAAATTCAGTAAGTATGTTCCTAGGTATATATGCGGATACAAATTTAACCTGGGAACATCACATTAACAATCTTTGTAATAAAATATCCTCCAGTTTATTTTTACTTCGAAGAATTTCCTTCTACATGACTTTAGATGTTCTAATAACAGTATACTATGGCTCAATTTACCCTTTTTGTCATACGGTGTTATCTTGTGGGGAGGCACATACGATGTACTGTTAAAAAGAGTTTTCATTTTAGAAAAAAATCCCTTAGAATAGTAGCGAAAGAACCGCCCAGATCTTCCTGCAAACCTTTGTTTAAAAATATAAAATATAACTTTTTATGCAATGTACATATTCCAAACTGTTATGATGGTAAAAAAAGATTCAAAGTTTACTTGCTTAAATTCTGATTTCCATAGTTATAACACCAGGCATAAAAATGATTTCCGTATGTTTTCAAGAAGATTAAAATTCACTATAAATAGTCCATATGTATGAGGAGCCAAGTTTTTTAATTTACTACTACCGAACATAAAATCTCTCAATGGAAATAGTTTAAAAAATGGATTAAAGAATTGGCTTATAGAAATTGTTCCATATTATTTTAATGATGTCAAATAACACCTGTAATTACAAAGGCCTTGGTTTTAGTTTTAGTTTTAGATTTCCTGAAGAAAAATGCAATTTAGTATTTCTTTATAGGCCTATCCCTAAGCTGGGTGGATTTACATTGTTATTAGAATGTAAGCTACAACAGTTGGCAATGTATTTTTATTTAGTTAAGTTTTGACAATGTCCATGCTTGTATTCTCGTTACGGGCAATAAAGCATTTAATTTAATTTAATTTCACTATCACTGTTCTCAATAATGTCCTAATGTTAAACTCTCAACTTTATCTGGATTCAGTTGTTCATCCTCTTTGGACATGAGGGTCCTGACAAGGGTTCTTCGTCCATGGCATTTTCAACCTCGGCATTTCATGGTTCTTTCTCAATGGGCTCTTCGTCGTCTTCCTTGGCAACAGATATGCTGCTGAGGGATTTCCCTTGGCAGTGAGGCACGCTAAAGAACAGGCCAGCATTGCTGTTCGGCATGCATTTGGCAGTTTCTCAATCTTGGTACAATGACAAAATATTGTTTTCAGAAGGACCACTGCATGGTGGTGGATCTCCTGTTGTAATTGGCACCAGGATGTCTCCTTCATGTTTCCTTTCCCATTCTTTATCCACATATAAGAACAGGATGTGTCCAAATCCAAGGTGCTGCATCTCTTGTGTGAACAGTGTCATTGTTTTGGTTACGCCACTGTCCTTATGATTGCTTCCACTCCTCCCATCCAAGACATCTTCCTGCTAAAACCCGGCCAAGGGAAAACCAAAACAATGCCACACAAGAGATACACAGCTCCTTGAATTTGAGCACATCAGGATGTGCTGGTAAACACAGGTTCTTACATTCATTTACCAGCTTCGGCACATAGGCCTGCCCAGAGAAATTTCGGGCCCCTGGGCAAATTAGAGTATGGGCCCCTTACCCTTCTCAACAGGGCCGTACTTAGCTTTCAAGGGCCCTTGTTGCTGTCCGGATCCAAGTTGGTGACCTGTTTTTTACACAACAGGTTTTGCCCGGGCCCCTGGGCAATTGCCTCCCCTCTGGGCGGGCCTGTCGACACAACATCTTAAATTTCAGGGGAAGCAAGGTGGGAGCCTCAAAATTATACTTGAAGTCAGAAACCATCAAGGGAGCAGCGATGACCTTTTACAACCCCTTCTCAGCTCACAACGAGATCGAAGAGGCTGGGAAGATGTGCTTTCTGAAATGGCATATGGCGCCAAAAAAGGCAGACCTGCCTCATCTAGTACCGTTTCCAGTCATTCATGAGGTCGGTGGCAGATATGAAGCCTGACATTAGCTGCCTCCCTCCAACAGAGCGCAGATAAAGAGCATTCCGATGCACCTACCACCAAGTGCAGCAGTGGCTCGAGATTGAGCTGCCCCCTCAAGAATGAGGATGGAAACATGAAGGAGATGCCCTGGTGCCAATTACAACAGAAGATCCACCGCCTTGCGGAGGTCCTTCTGAAAATGATATTTTGTCGCTGCACCAAGATTGTGTACCTGGCAAATGCCTGCCAAAAAGCAAAGCTGGCCTGTTCTGCAGCGTGCCTCACTGCCAAAGAAAATGCCTCAACACCATGCCTGTTGCCAAGGAAGATGATGAAGAGCCCATTGGGCAAGAACCAACAACTGCCGAGGGTGACGATGACATGGACGAAGACCGCTAGAACCCTCATGTACAAAGAGGATGAACAGGGTTCCCACAGGTTTTTCAAAGCGAAATTCCAGGACAAAATCAAGATTTTCCAGAACACACGCGACATTAAAAAAACATAATCGTACGTTTAATAAATTAAATTGGTTTATAATTCACTGTTACGATTTCATAATAATTACTCAAATATTTGTTTTATATATTTATCACTGATTTGTAATGCAAGCCAAATTAAAGAAAAATGTATATTTTGGGCAAAGCAGGTCATATATTTAGATGCTCCACTGCATTCATTTAACCTATAATCAAGAAAATACTTATTCCTTTGAAATATCTGTAACACAAATACAAACAAATTCAATCTAGAAACATACCACGGCAAAAACTTAAAAAAAAAACAAGAAATCTGAAAAACAACATGAATATAGAAAAATTCCAGGACAGAAAGCAAAATTCAAGGACTATTCCAGGTTTTCCAAGACACTCTTTAAATTCCAGGTTTTCTAGGACGCGTGGGAACCCTGGAAAAAATGAATCCAGATTGAGAACAGTGATAACAATGAGTTGTATAATTTTACAGATTTAATTAAACAAAATAGAACAAAATTATGATGGGACTTTTTTATTATCTTTAAAATACAATATTAAATTTTCCAAGTAACATGATTTTTGTCAACTTCATTTAATAAGTCGGTTTAAAGTGTGGAAACACTAATGGAATCTGGTTGTAGGCTGAATTAAGGTCAAGCAGTGTAAACCACTTGGCCTTGCCTAAATGTTGAAATGAAGATTCTACTGTAGGCATTGGGGTGGCTTGAAGTGTCAAGGCTGTATAGTCAAGGCTTGAAGTCTCGCTTTGTAGTTGACGACTAATAGGGCTTTTCCCCCGCATTTTGGAACACAGAAGGCAGTTGAGGCGAACTCCCTATTGGACTCCCTAATAACTTTATTTTTTATTAACTCTGCCTCAAAATTTCTGTTCTGGGCGGAGAAAACTGGTATGGTGTTCACCTTACAACATGTCCTCCTTTATGTCTATATGGTACTCTAGGACATCATTTTTGCCTAATGTTTTGGTGATAGTTTCAGGGAACCTATCAATAATACCCTGAATTGCTTTTAATTGTTGCTGGTTTAGATTTTCCCCAAATTTGGGTCTTTCTGGTTGATTTGTTTGGTCTTCAACAATGTCACTATAGTTAATTTGATACAACCAAGGGTTGCTTTATGGGAAGATAATTTATTTTGTGCAATATTTATAATTGCCTTAGTATATCTCAAAAATCGGTCCCTAATATAAAATCTACTGGAATGGAATCTGCTACAAAAAAGGTGAAGTACCATGACAAGTCCTGGATTTTGGAGTGAATTTTTACTTTATGTAAAAGTGTCAAGGGATCTGAATTGGCTGTTATTGCTGAAAGGTTGGTAGATTCCAATGTACTGAATACGCCTTTTTGGTCTTTAATAGAATTATATTCAGAGCGAGATATTAGCAAACATGTAGCACCTATATCGACTAATACTGCAAATTTTCCAGCTCCAAACTGAATTTCTAAATAGCTGAATTATTGAGAGGTGTGATCACGGCACTATTTACGACAGTTTGATTGTGCGCGGTAGGGCCACTGCCTAAAACCTTCCGCGCAGTTGGTTTAAATGTTGGGTTGAACTTGAGTTTGGTGGGGGAAACCTATTATTTTGAGTGGGTGGCGGCCTCCACCATTGGGTGTTAAGTGAGTGAGTAGCCTTGACTGCGCAAAATGATCAGTATGCTCCTTGTCCCCTAGGTGGCTGGTGGTAACTTGCCAAGTTCGGCTGAGGGAAATTACTACCTCTCTAGTTGTTGGTGTTCGACTGGTAGTTTGAGCGAGGGGAGTAGTTACCAAAATAATTTGGCGGTCCATTTGGTGCCAAATTTTTTAAATTTTGGCCATTTTGGGGAGGTAGGGCATTAGTGTGAGAGTTTGATGGCGGTGCCAGACTTGCTGACAAGGGAGCAATTGCTGTGAGGATCTAGTATGTTTGTTATTGGCTGAAGGTCAGCAAATGTTATTCGGGTCTGTGAATTCATCCCTCTGAAAATGGTTTAGAAAATTTCCTACTCAGGAGTTTTGTGTGACAAAATTTTGAAATTCAGTTGAATGTCCTTAACATTATCAAGAAGCTGTTTATCAGGACTCTGAGAACGATACAAAAATTTGATTTGAATCTGTCTTAGTGAATCCGGCGTGAAAAATATTGCATTTAATTTTAACAAAGTTGATTCCCGGATAAGTTTTGTGCGACATTATCGATCCAAAATTCTCTTAAACGGTTTTGAATAAGTGAACTGACATTGAGCAAAACAGCTTTTTCAGCAACCAGGGTTAAGTCGATAATTTTGCTTACTTTTTCAAAAAGGCAGAAATATCATTTTGATTTGCCTCAGGATCACTGATCAAATGATATCAAGAGGTTAATTACCTTAAAACTGTCACGTGATCCACGTCGCTGTATTTGGGCCTACATTTTTAATGCAAGCCAAATTAAAGCATTTGTAAGTGTATTTGCATCATCCCCAGCAACCTCACGCCTTCTTTCAAGCCTGACTGGACCTTCTCCTAACCTTATAATGTGCAAAATTGTATTCCTAGCATTGCAGGAAAATGAAACCAGGAGCATCAGAACAGCCAAAAAATTAAAGTTTTCAGATTTTAATAAAATTTGAATAAATGTATGTTTTTACACTGGTTTTAAGTTTTAAAGTTTTGTATGTGGAAATTCACTTCCCTCACGTCAGCGTGCTGCGTGCGAACTCATTTTATTTATTTTTTATGATTTTTTTGGAGCGTGCTCTCCCTAGATATTTTCAACCATTGGTCCCTTCACTGCCGCACTTTGGCGTTTGTAGCCTAGGGCATAAATTCGAGACACCCAGGGGCTGCTGTGACATATACAGTAGCACAACACCCCAGGGCAAGCCAAACAAATATCAGGATGCAACGATTTTTTCATTTTATTTCACTCTAGTATAAGTAATACCCAACGCCTTGCTAAACTTTGATGAAGGGGAGGTAAGGAACTGAATGGACTGATTAATTCAGTCTGTAAAGATGAAAACAGAAATAATTTTCAAAATTTATGTTAGGTATCCACTAGAAGTAAATAACAGTAATGAGAAAAAGAATACTTATCCCCCTCATTTAATTCCAGTCCACCCCGTCACATGGTCGCGGGTGTCTGCACCTGCTGGCACGCAACCTGCCGAATCGCAGTGTTCACCTGATTGCATACTAACAATATTGAAGTTTTGAAAATTTCTAAAAAACAATAATTTTGGGTGGGCAGGGGCACTGCTATTTATTCCCAACAGTCTGCTACCAATTTGAGGCGATTTAGCTCTTGGAATAAATCCTTAGGCAAGAATCCCTCTCGAATATTAAGTCAGCGTGTTGCGGCCCTACAGGTCCTGGATTGTCTATCAAATACTCCCTGCCTGAATTTACTACAATTTAGGATGCCAGCTTTGATGATTTTTATTATATTATTAAATAGATTATTGTGGGATTGAAAATTGCTTAACCAAGCTTATAATTACTATGATTTCCTTTTGGTTCCCGCCCTAGCATTCACATGGTATTGCACAATCTCACTCTTAATAGTCTTATTCCAATTAATCAATTAAATTCAGTTTCTAATTTTCTCTACGATATTTAATTTTAGTTAAATTAACGAAATAATTTGCCCATCCTCCCGATTCTCCCCAAAAGCTAACAAAACCCTTACTTCACTTGGTCAGGGCCTGAAAAACTTATCTGCCCCCTGCTGATCACTCCTTCCACTGACACGGTCCGCTCGCGTCTCCCCCGATTCTCAAAGGTGTTCAGCAGATGTGTCTGACTGCGCATCCGTGGGGGAGGCACAATTGTATTGTATCTTACCTTTAACGCTTCTGGTGGCTTCTACTTTGTTCCAGAGAATTCCATGCGGGCCGTTACTTACAGGGCCGCAAACTGCCCCATCAGATATAATTGTGAGGTACGTCTAAGACATCTTACTAACTCGGCGAAGTATTAAATGATATGTGCTATATGAAGAAGCCTTAAAACTGTTCAAAAAAAGGTGTTAGCCTTCTGTTTGGCAACTAGGTAAAATTACATGGGAGCAGAAATACAAATTCAAGAAGAATACAATATTATTTAGCAAATAATTTTTTGGAGTATGAATCAAAGAGGCTATTATAAGTACAGGATCATACTTTCAAAGGAAGGTTTGATTTAAATATGAAATAAACTTACCTTTTTGTATATGGATCTTTCATGACAACCAAATCAACAATATCTCCCCAGCGCTCAAAATAGGCCTCAAGGGTTTCTTCAGTTGTGCCATAGTCCAAACCTCCAATGAATATTTTTCGCATCTGTTCCGGTTCCAAATCAAGATCCTACAAGTAAAATAATTGTTTTTAAATTTTCTCTATCCATATATAGTCTGATGAGGAAAGGCTATTGTTTTTAAAATTTTAGAATTTGAGTTGTCGATGGAAATATTCTTTTTGATGCTCCCTAAACTCGAAAAAGTGGTTTTCATGGTGATGTCTGTCTAACAATGTGTACAGACCTAGGACACTCCAGTAGCCTCATTGTTATGAAAATTGGTCACAATTCGGCCTAGATACGATTCCACGGTAATTCCAAATACTTTTAGTTTTGTATTTTGGATCCCAAACACAACAAAAACATTTAAAATCAAAATTTAATAATTAACAACTGACTCAAATTTGATGGTTTTTACTGCTTTAGATCCCAAACAAAATTAACACCACCTTCATTTCTGAGAAAATTTGGGGTCATAAATTTTAGGGCTTTAGTCCAATACCAGTACCTAGTTAATATTTTGGATTATGCCTGAAACAATTAACTTTTAATAAAATTACTATGGCCAGTAAAGAGCTCGAAAATCTAAATAAATTAGTAGGCCTCATATCTTGAGTTATTATTCTACGACTATTGGACTATTGGATTGGATTGGAGTTTTTCAATTAGTAACAAACGCAGTATGTTTTCTAATGTAATTCTCGAATGGGAATCAATATACAGGGTGATTGGTACTTGGTGTGACAAAATTGTTTGGGTGATAATATGGAGTAAATGGAGTCTAAATACACAATTCTTTTTGTTTATCTCAAAGTGGTCTTTTAGCTGTAAATGTTATAAATTTGTTTTAGAAAAAACTGATGTTGCCATGAAAAAGCTTAAAATTTTCAATTTTATTTTTATCTGATGACGATATGAATATTATTTTCTGAAAGCTGGTGAAATTTTGACTTAGTTAAAATGGTTTCGTACTTGATAGTCATTATTTTATAAAAGTAGTAGCGTCTTAAACTTTAAAATCATTTTTTGTAAAAAAAAACTAACAGTATTGTTAACTAATAATAATTTGGTTATTTCAATAAGTTATAAAATGTCAAATAGCCTAAAAAAACTTCCCAATTTTATTAGCTTTAATTTAATACCAACAATTCTGTTATTTGGAGTATGTCGGAAGAAAACAAATTTTTACGTAAAAAAACACGGGTTAACAGAAACCAGTAAAAAGTAAATAAACTATTTGCTTCTAGTGATCCTGTCCAAGTTATTATTGCTTTTTAATGGAATGAACACTATTAAAAAAAAGCAAAAACGAATAAAACAAAAATTGTATTTTACTTTCTGAACTGTCCATGTTCTGTTTTCAATCTTTAAAGATAAGAAATTCTTAAGGATTGTTATCAGAACCAATTCCTCAACAGTTATCACATTATCATACACAAAGGATATGAAGTGAACCTTATCTAGGAGATAATTTACCTTATACCTTGCAAAAACACAGCAATTTAAGCAATTTATTGATCCAGTTTGGTGAAGACTATCATGGAGTACACAGTGCGTGAGTATGCAGAAATGCATTATGTTTACGGTTTCTGCGACGGAAATGCTCGAGCTGCTCAAAGAGAATACCATGTCCGATACCCCGAGCGACGAGTTCCTCGTCCCGCAGTGTTTTCCAGATTACATCAACGTTTATTGGAAAGAGGCACTGTTTATAAACAGGTCCTGCCCGTCAAAATGTAAATGTGGATGGATTAGTTTTAAATATGGTTGAGGACAATCCTCAAATCAGTTCCCGACAGCTCGCCAGTGAGGTCGGAGTTTCCCAGTAGCATTTTACATGAAAATCAGTTCCATCCTTACCACTTCACTCAGGTTCATGCTTTGGAGCCTCAAGACTATGTACCGAGAATAGAATTTTGTCGCTGGCTTTTAAATGCTGACATTGAACAGGACCAGTTCTTGAAAAATATTCTGTACACCGATGAACCCAAATTTGCTAGAGATGGCGTTTTTAACCCATTGGCTCAAACCCCGAGTATACTCGTAGCCGCCGAAAGTAGCCCGGACGTGCAACCCCGAGTATACTCGGGATAGCACTTTTTTATAAAAAAATTTTTCTTTTTTGTTTATTTGTTGTTTTAATTTGTTTTCATTTTTTGTTTGTATGTATTTTTCATGCATATGCCCATACTTGAGGAAAATTAGTCAAATTTAGGAAAAATATGATTTTGGAAAATATGTTATATCTAGGTCAAATATAAATGTATCACTAACATTTTTTATTTTCATGTAAACAAATAAATAACCTACAAGTACATAATAGTTGTTGGGCTGAAACATTATTTTTTCTGTTTTTTACATGTAACTCCTTTTAAAATTAATGTTTTTTATAAACTATATATATATATATATATATATATATATATATAATATTTACCATACATAAATGCTGTGTGAAAAGTATCTTCTTCTTGTAGATAATGTATTTCTCTAAAGATTAGTGCAAAAATTAAGTAAATTGAGCAATAATTGTTGCTATACAGGGTGTTTCACGATAACCCTGACAAACTTCGGGAAATTAATAACTTGATAGCCTACCCCCTCCAGCGCCACAATGGTGACTTAAAAATCGTCTGGAAGTTTAGCATCTATGTATTTTTCTGTTACATACACTTACAAAGAATAAATACATGTCAATATAGTTGCTTAAATTTACTTTTTACTCGAATAAGAAGGCTAGCAATAACTTGATAGCCTACCCCATCTCGCGTAACAACTGTGTTTTTTACTGTCTATCAAGACTTTAAATCGTCTGGACGTTTAGTGTCCATATATTTTTCTGTTAGATACACTTATAAAGAATATAACTTATTCATGTAAGAATAGTTGCTAACTAAACTTTCATATGAGGATGAGAGGGCTAGCAACAACTTTATAGCCTACCTCATCTAGCGCTAAAACGGTGTTTTTTACCATCGATTGTGACTTAAGTCGTCTGGACGTTTAACGTCCGTGTATTTTTCTGTTAGCCTACATACACTTATAAAGAATAGATTCATATAAAAATAGTTGCAATCAATCAATCAAATCTTCTTTATTCAATAAGTAACACATTATATGTTTTGAATAGGGTCACAAATTATGGATGTAAAATAAACTTATAAATTAAATTAAATCAAACAATGTTAACAAGTTCTTACAATTTCAAAAATAGTCAATTTCAATCTACAAATCTTAAGTCTGAAAAATGTACAACTGAGACAATAATAACATTTAAATTATAAACTAAACATATTGTGAATTATGAAATTAATAAAAAAATCAATTTCCAGTACAAAGGTCAATTCTTAGACATTTTTATAACAGTCACTTATTGGGATGATTATGAAAAGGTTACAGCAGGATGGAATTCAAAATACCAGCGTTTGGAATTTATAAATTCTTGAATTGAATAGGAGGGGTTATTTATTAATAAATCTTTTAGTAGCCGTTTAAATTTATTTAAATTGCTTTCTAGCTTTAAGGGTGCTGGTAGATGCAAAAGGAATTTAAGTCCTGCATAAGTTTTTTTTTTTTGTATAAAATTCTAAATTATGTCTAGGTAGGTTAACTTTGAAACGTGTGTTATATTCGCCAGAAGTGGATGACAACTGAAGCAGTTTTGCATAAATAATTATTTCATAAGTATACAAATTGTAAAGTGTTAATATCCCCAGTTCGCAAAAAAGGTTTTTGACTGAATCCATTCTTTTTAGTTTCATCATTACACGAATTCTCTTTTTTGTTGGATAAATTTTTTTTGGTTGTTGCTCCATAAATAGCAATACCATAAGATATGTGGCAGTGGATTAATGAATAATAGATTATCTTTAGTTTCCAAATTGCAAATCTATACATCTGTCGCAGTGCATAAATAGCAGAAGATAATCTTTTGACCACATGATTGATGTGATCATTCCAAGAAAGTTTTTCAATTAAACTTTCATATGAGGAGGAGGGCTAACAATAACTTATAGCCTACCCCCTCCCGCGCCACAACAGCGCGGTGTTTTTGACCGCCGATTGTAACTTTAAATTGTCTAGACGTTTAGCATCCATGTATTTTTATGTTACATACACTTATAAAGATTACATTCACGTAAATATAGTTGCTTGAAATTATTTGATACACGAATGAGAAGGCTAGCAATAACTTGATAGCCTACCCCATCTCGTGTAACAACGGTGTTTTTTACTGTCTATCAAGACTTTAAATCAACTGGACGTTTAGCGTCCATATATTTTTCTGTTAGATACACTCATGAAGAAAAGATTAATGTAAAAATAGTTGCTAATTAAACTTTCATATGAGGAGGAGAGGGCTAGCAATAAATTTATAGTCTACCCCATCACACGCCACTACAGGGCGGCGTTTTTTCCGTCGGTTGGGACTGTAAATCGTCTGGACGTTTAGCGTCCCTTTATTTTTCTGTTACCGACACTTATAAAGAATAGATTAAAGTAAAAACAGTTGCTAATTAATCTTTCATATGAGGAGGTGAGGGCTAGCAATAAGTTCATAGCCTATCCCATTCCGCTCTACAACGGCCTTTTTTTACCGTTGTTTGTAAATTTAAATCGTCTGGACGTTTAGCGTCCATGTATTTTTCTGTTACATACACTTATAAAGAATAGATACACGTCAATATAGTTGCTTAAATTTACTTTTCACTCGAATGAGGAGGTTAGCAATAACTTGACAGCCTACCCCATCCTAAAGGAGAGAAATAAATATAGATAGAATATATTCATTCAACCCTCCGAGTGACCTTCGCCCGCTTTCGGGGGACTATTTTTGACCGCCGAGTGTCAGTCGCCCGATGACTTTGCACGCCTCCAGTTTTGTGTAATGTTTCCGTGTACGATTGAGTGATCCCGGGTATTGAACAAATCAATGTGATCAGCGGATTCTAGGCTTCATGATGACTACCTAGGACCACCGTTCATGCTATTTTTACTATCATCTGTGTCGAAATTCCAAACGTCAGCGAATGTTTTTTGTTGTTATGGTGATACAGGCTTTAATGCCCCCAGTTTGGTGTAATATTTTCGTGTACGATTGAGCAATCCCAGGCATTGAGCATACCAACGTGATCAGTGGATTCTAGGTTTCTTGATGACTATACATGGCCACCGTTCGTGCTATTTTTAATATCATCCGTGACGGAATTCCAAACGTCGGTGATTGTTGCAGTTAAAGTGATAACTGTGTTAAAGTGATAACTGTGCAAAACTATATATTTTCTTATTCCTCATTAAATTTTGAACAGAATGTATATCTTCATGTTTTTATTTAGTATGAAAAAAATGGTTTTACATACGTGGGTACTGAACAAAACAAATTATTTTTTTCCTAATTTCTGGATTTGAACTGATGCCAAGTTACTATAACATTAGTTATGAACATCAAAAGTTATATTTTTGGACAGCCTATTTAATAAGCTTTAAGAAAATATACAACTTTATACTTATTTGTCATAATTTATATATTTTATTAATGTTTTAATAAAAGTCTGCAAAATGGCCAATAACTTAATTGGTGGGCATTAAGGAATTTTCTAATGGGCACTCGAAGGGTTAATCATACCGTAGTTGCTAATTCCACTTTCATGTGATGAGGAGAGGGCTAGCAATAACTTGATAGCCTACCGGTACCCCATCGGCTGTCTGCTAATGGCGGGAAAGTAGGTCGGTTGCCAGTGTCCTCCACGAGTGATTAGTGACATCACCTTGCTGCGAGCCATGACCTCACAAAAATAAGAGTGAAGTCATACAATTGGAGTTAATGCAGTCCTATTAGCACTGGCATAAACGAATTTGGGAACTGATAGGACTGAATCATTGTGACGTCACTCTCCAACGTGGAGGTGATGACGGAGGGAGGGTACAAGCTCTGATCATGACCTGTGTTTGTGGATAGGCGCCAGCCGCCACAGCTAGCGCCTATCAACAATGCCAGGTCGGGATTGGAACTTTGGGGAACTAGCCCTCCACATTCTTGTTTTCGCCATCGCACGGCTAACATCGGCGAGAGTGTAAAGCCGGCTTTAAATATGTTTGTATGTGGTCTGCTACATTCGGAAGGTTAGTTTTTAAAAGTTGTTATGACTGCATATGACTTATGACTGCATAAGTTATTATCTTGTTTTGAAGATTATTTATTAACTGACTGGCGGGAGTCTGTTATCTGTTAAACGGCGGGAAAAGTCATTTTGTGGTTATGTGCATACCAATGTGGCAGCCATTTTTTTTCAACAGCTGGGCATCTGACGTCATAGTTTAAATACCCTGTTCAATACACGGCAAGTGATGTCGCAGTTTAATATCCTTTCTTTGGGTTTTAAAAAGCTTTGGACATTCTATTGCCAGTTTCACGCTGATATAAGTTAGGCCTAGCCCCCGGGGTTAAGAAGCTTCTATAAATATCCACACACTACCTCCCCTTGCTCCTTCCTCCCGACCCCATCCCCTGCCACAACTCTCAGAAACCAAGGTTGCTGTGGGTATACTATAGTCATTACAGATGGCTACAAAATATCAGCCACAAATATCGTGTGGCTAGGCCACAGCGATGAAAACAAAATTATCCAGAGCATCTCAAATGTTACCCCACACTCAAATGTTTTAACTGATTTGTCAGGGACAAAACAATGGTAGGGTCCTACATATGAACCTAAAGGAGGAACGCTTATAAGTGATATATTTTAAATAATTGAACATACGAACCTAAAGGAGGCACTCTTATAAGTTATTTGAAATTATTGGATACAAGTTTATGGATAATATTCTCAAAAATCTTTCTCAGAATTAATAACACTGATGCATTTATTGCTACAGATGTACTAGGCCTATTGTTCGGAGGCCTAATTAACGAGTTCATAGGTATCAAAAACCTAATGGGCGGTTTCTTAAAAATATTACTTACATCTCTGTCGCCCTTTCCCGGCATGGTTTTCACTGTGCTATACAATATTCAGTATTACTAAAGCTAACGCTATCAAACTCACTGTCGAGTAAAATACACAGTTCACTAGCCGAGACGCGGATTCAACAAAAGAGGCCTATTTCTACTTCTAACAAGTTAAGTACAGAAAAAGAACACATATAAAGAGTAAAGATGTGCCTTCGTCTTCGGTGTCCTGCTCTTGGATTGGAGACTGGAGAGCAGTGTTTCCAACGATTAGAAAAACATATCCCTCTCAAAAGACAAAAAAATCCCTCTTTAGCCCTCTCTTCAATCTCACAAATCCCTCTTTTTCTATTAAAAATCTCCATTCCAGCAAAATAACATTATCACAATTTCTCTGTTTATGCATGTAAATATAAAATAAATACACAAATATATAGAGTTATATGTTTTATGATATATATGATAGAGCATATATCAATTATTGTAGTTTTTATCAAGTCCAAAAGATTTACATTGCCTTATTATTACACAATTTTATATTTAAAAATTCTCATAAAAAAGGAAATATATTGTTTTAGAAAAAAAACAATACGAACTGTAACATTATTTTGAACAAAGATTAAAATAATACCTATTCATTGAAAGGGACAGAACCATCCCATCATTCCCATCATCCCATACATGATACATGACTCCATGATAGAATTTCAGAGAGTAATAGGCTAAGTAACTATACCCGTTAACGTAAATAAATAAACGTAAAAAAAGAAATGTTTTGATAATATACTGTGACAAAATATTTTAAAACAATTACAACTTTGATGAATTAAGTTGTTCTTGTACAATGTAATCGTAATGAGCCAAACATTAAATAATTTAAAACAAATATACTTTAAGTACCTTAAAAATCCTCTATTCATCTTACGCCTCAAAAATCCCTAAAAAGGGATAAAGATCCCTCGAGTGGAAAGACTGTAATAGAGAGCCCAAGCAAGACCCAAACGGTACGACCGTCTACACGCAGTCCATGCCGTGGAACAGTTACGGCTATATTTTAAAGTAACCATTCCTTCCGTGGATGCCGCCAATGCCGAGTAACAGTTACTGCTATAGTTGAAAGTAACCGATTTTACGCACCTGTGAACTTGACAGCCACTGAGCCACTACATAGTAGTCGTAGTCGTTTAGCCCTTGGTTATTTTTTATATTTGATGATTGGCATCGAATGTTATACAATAAAAACTATTTTATAAATATGTTTATAAAATAGGCTCCAGGTTTTATTTAGTGTATTACCAGGTGTATTGTGCAGGATTCTCTTGCAACAGCAAACCATAAATAGATATTTACAACAGCCTATTTAATAATTGTCAATAGAAAATGTCTACTATGAGTAAAAAACTTAAATATGCCTGCAACACTTATTTGTTTGAATTGTCTTCATATTTAATTTGAGTAGGACTTCACAGTTTCAAAATGAATAGATACTATAAAGTATTATAGAACAAACAAGCTTTATATTTTAACTTCAAATAAAACACAAAAACTTTATATATAAAACTCAGTTTAGGTAGGCCTATAAATATTGTTGTTTTTTAACGGCTAACTTGCCTAAATGTGTCTAAAAAATCATTTAAAGAGACACTGGTGGCATTTTTTGCAACAAAAGTATATTTAGATCAAGAAACTGCTACATTACACACTGTTACTTTATTCAACTGTGGAACGCACAAAGGAACAGGTAAATACTAGATGTAACAGTGACACCTATCCAACGCTGGTGCGCATGCGCAACAGCTTCGGCATGGACTGCGCGTAGACGGTCGTCAAACGGTAGCCAATCATTCAAAATGGAGGAAATGTCACCATAGAGTAAAGATAGCATTTTTAGTTTTATAATTATACTTATAAAACTATATATGACCAATGAGTTCCATCATTGACTATACACGCTAGGTATAGTATACATACTCATTGAGCTCTATCTTATATTGGAGTCACTACTCTTTGACTAAATATTTTCCAAAAGCGTGCCGTCTAGTTCAGCTTTTTCCTTTGTTATGTTGTCGGGTTAGCTGGACCAATCAAAATTCATTGGGTGGACGCTGTCAAAACTAAAAGTCGCCAACCGGTTGTATACTGTAGTGTTTCCTGTCAACAGTTAATATTACTTTTGATTTGATTTTAGGATTGGAAACATTAATTATTTATTAATGTTTTTATGTTGATATGTAAGTAAAATAAATAATTAAATAGCCCACCCGGTGCCGTGTCAAGCCCGGCGGTGTCATTCGCGGCCAGTGTAAAGCGCGGACAGAACCGGTTTGAGAGGGTAATTGGGCGGCCGCCTCCCTTTCTTTGCCTTATTTTACCTGATGGTTGGGGAATATTCCCGTCACCTTATTCAATGGGAACGTTTGGGGAACTCTGGCGCCAAACGGGGTTTCGCGACATTGAGCGAGGGTTTCACCGGCCGCACGGCAACGGATGTTTCAACGCATTAGCCAATTTTTGTACAAGCTAAGGTATTAGTCGAATGTTAAATTTGACTAGTATCTTTTTATTAATTTTCAGAGGTTCTATTGAAAACAATAAAATCACTGTGTAATAGACTAATGTTGTGAAATAGAACAAGAATAAGTTATTTACAACATCGGTAAATCTACAGATTAATTTTCCAATTTCTTTATTTTATTTGTTATTTGTTTTATTTATTTTAGTTAAGTGTCGTGTAAATTTTGTTATTAATAAAATAATTGTTGACAAGACAAATTTAAAGCTAAACAAAAATTGATGTTTTCAAAACTTGTTATATTTTTTCTGTTTATAACATCATCAAAACTACTGTACATTATTATTACCAAACTTTATAAAATTAGCTGGAAAAAGTTCTTCGCCCGGGTTTTAAACTTAAACTTTAACTTAAACTTTACTAGAGAGTACGAAGAGAACGGCAAGATAAATTTCCTAGATCTCAAGATATCAAGAATAAATGATGAGCTAGAGTTTGACATATACAGGAAGCCTACGCAGACGGATTCTACAATCAACAATAAGTCTATTCATCCCACCAGCCACAAGCCCGCTGCATTCAGATCGATGTTATATAGAGCTTTCAAGATTCCTCTAAATGAAGATAACAGAAGAAGAAAAATAACAACTATACAGGCGATTGCTCGAGCCAACGGATCAACCCGACAATAATAGACTAAATTGGAGCAAAAATCCAAAGGAAAATAAAGAATCAAGAAAAACTGCATAGAATAACGTTAGACGGAAGGAAAGAAACATCAAGTAATTTTACAACGTTCAGCTTCACAGGAACAAAGATACAAAAGGTCGCAAATCGATTCAAGAAATATGGAGTTAATATACCCTACAGAACGCAAAACACCATGAACAAAATACTAAATCCCAAGATAGAAGATTGTAACAAATTCGAAATGCCCGGCGCTTACAAAATTAATTGTAACAACTGTGATCACTTTTATATTGGTCAAACTGTTAATTTTGTTAAAAGATTTAAGAATCAGCTTGGAAGAACAGGAAACATACATTAGGAAAGAAACTGTTAATTTTGTTAAAAGATTTAAGAATCAGCTTGGAAGAACAGGAAACATACATTAGGAAAGAAAATGTAGCGAAACATATTTTTGAAAATGGCCACACCATAGGGAAAATACAAGAAAACCTCAGCAAGAATGTATAAAAAAGGAAATGAAACGAATGCATGAAAGAATTGTTTATATTTAAAGAAGAGTGTAAGAATAGAGATAAATTGATAAAGGAACAACTTTACTTTGACTCTGGTCGCACATTTAGGAACCTCTGTATCTGGAACTTCCAGTAACCAATACACTGATATTTTAAAATTTTGTTGCTATACAAGTTATGTAAAATAGTCGAAAGTCCGTAATATAAAATTTTGTAATATTTCTTTTCATTTGATAGGTATCTCCTTAAAATCGAACCAGTCGTTTCGGAGATGCGAACTCGTAAACTTAAGTCTCCATAATATCTGCGCAGACAAATTGTATTACCGGTTCTGCTGCCACGACCGCGGTACTCTGATAAGGAGCTAAAGGGAGCGATTACTTTTCCAGGCAGGAGACAAATTACCCGCCGACCGGGGCGCGGGAATTCTGATGCGACCGTCCGCGGTAAACAAGATTTTCGGCTGGCCGCGCATAACACGGCCGGGCTTGACGTAAAAGTTATATTCTTTATATTGTGAAGAATTCCGTGGAATAATGTGTAAATGACAACTTTATTACACTGTGCGGAATATAATTATTTGTCATACATTGCACAATAAATTGAACGTTTAATTATTGAGTGGGTCAGCTTTAATAGCGAGTTTAGAAGAATTAGTAGCGAGGCAAGAGTCAAATCAAGTCAACTCAAATAAAATTGTCTTTATTGCCATCAAACAGTGTAAACAGCATTGGCATGAGTCAGTGTTACAAACATGTACTACAATTAAAAATACAATATCAAATTGTCAAATAACTATTGGGAGCTATGTGAGATCGATAGGGAGTTAAAGGGGAGATTAATTTTCCAGGCAGGAGACAAATTACCTAATGATGCCGCGATCCATTTTTAAATATCCCCGGTCTTCCTCATGATGATTCCACTTTTTAATCAATAGTTTAAAAATTATCAATATGTGAGGCGGAAAGGAAAAAGGGACCTCTTCGCGGCAAAGTAAAAATTTCAGTACGGGCAGTTTTATCGATTGAGGTCAAAAATATAGATTTTCGGTTGTTTGCATTTTAATATGCTCCATTTCGTCCTTTACCGGTTGAAATCGATTACAAAGCTGTTGTAATCGAATAAAACATTCAAAATAATGATTAAAGTAGTCGATGTCTAGCGTGAGAAAAGGCACCTCTTCGCGCTTATGGAGAAATAACATTGCCGCTAACAGGTTCCTTTTTAAAACAAATCAGATAGCTATATGCAACACTTTGAAAACTGCACTCTGACGAATTCTAGCGGTGACGAGGTGAACTACTACGAGTTTATTGTAAATCTAGAACGTCTTCTGTTAATAAAAATCCCTTTCTCGATCCCAACTACCTTTTCCGTGAAGAGGTCCCTTTTCTGAAATATCACTTTTCACGACATTCTTCAATAAAAACATTATTTTCTTGAAAACTACTGTGAGTTAAGACAAAAATAGGTTATCCCATTACAGACGACATTTAGGGCTTTCTTTTGATACTAAAATCGTTGCTTAAATATGAAAAATATATGTTTTATGCTTATTTGAAAATTTCAAATTGATTTTTCTCAAAAATGGCCCTTTTCTCTCACGTAACTTCAAAGTCCTATAACTTTAACAAAAAAAATCGTAGACTCATGGGACTCGCGCCAAATTGTTCGGAATTAAATGCGGAATTCAAAAATATGAATAACTCAAAATCGAAAATTGCCGCGAAGAGGTCCCTTTGTCCTTTCCGCCTCACATCATGAGAATGATTTTATTTTAAGAAGAAAGATTTCTGAAGATGACTATCCTCATTATAATGCATTCTGCTGGTCATAGTTCCATAACAAATGTCTGTATTGCTTATTGACAAATAAAGTGCTTCAGTATTAATTCTTATACATAGTATTAGCATCGAAGTTATTTTATCTATTATGTAACATGACATTAACTGATAACCGGCACTATTGACACAAATATATCGTATTCCGGTCCGTTCTTATTATTGCGAGAACGAGAACCACAACACAAGTAGTTTATACAGTAAGGTACTGGAATTAACAGTGACAACACATTACTAAACTTGATTTTGTTTTAGTCTTAAAGTTCTATAATGTTTTACCATTTATATTTATTCAAATGTACATAAACATCAACAATATATTTAAATGCCCTTGAAGATGACTTCTTTCCTAAACTTTGTTTTACTCGTTACAATCAGCTGGTATGTTCAGGTGGCGGCTTTCTCAAGTTCATTTGATATGCCATCATTGAAGTCAACTTTGAGTTTTAGGTTATCAAAGTTCCTCTCCCAAAACTCTAAGACAACATTAAGTGATCATAAACCCCGATTTCGGAGATACACTCTTCAAAATATGGAACCTTTGGAGAAAGCTAAAGAGCAGGCTGCAACTAGAGCTGTTGATGAACACATTACGGTAAAGTTGCCTTTTACCACTATCTCATTTGAACAAAAAATAGCCATAAGTTAGACTTTTTACCTTGTACAATACAATTAAGCTATTATTTTTAAATATATAAACAAACAAACAGTTAAACTTAATTGCATCTTCGTGTTTTAGATTATTAGCCTAGTTAATTTGTTATCAACCCTAGGACTGCCCTGGCCTGATTTATGCTAAATTGCTTGGTGCCCCAGCAATCGGTGCCATTTTGCAGAGATTTTTAAACAATTTGCAGTGCCTAAACTGCTGTTGATAACCTAGTCATATGTATACTCCAAAACCAAAATTTTTAAAACTTTTTGGTAAAACTATCGATCAACGACCCCACGCAAATTAAATTTTTTTTCCAAAATGTAGGAAATTTGACACTGATTTTAGAAAAAGTCGGAAAAACCCCAAAAAATTGGAAAAAATCTAAAATAATATTGTTCTTAAATTTAAAATTTTGTTTCCTTAACCCTTTCGGTGCTATGGAACGATATATCGTTCCTCGTCTTTTTCCCGCTGACTGCTATGGAACGATATATCGTTGTTGCGAATTTTTTTTCTCACGGCGTTATTTATTAATACTTTTTTATGTGAGTTGCGGCAAATGAAAGCTAAATAAATGTTCTTTAGAGAAATATTTTCATTTTGCGCTTTATACGATAAACATTTAACCGCTATGGCTTGGAAATGCAAGAGGCAGTGGCGTCTGCTGTCAGCTGTGCAATTACAAAGAACGGCTGTTATTCGTCTGTAATTTTGTTATGTGACAGTCCTTCTGTGTTTTGTTATGGTTAGTTATGCTGTTTAGTGCGATTACCTTTCATTATGAGTAATATTAGACGTACCGGTAGTAATTCACCTGTAAGTGAAAATACTTTGGCAGATTTTGCAAGGGAATCTGGACTGAACATAAACTTTGACGACAGTGACAATGAAAACGAGTATGATGTTAGTAGTCTTGACTCTAGCTCTAAAGAAGATAGTGATGATAGTGGATCCATAGTGGACGACACGGATGCAGATCCCACTTTTGATCCTGATGCTCCTGGCACATCATCAGGATTCGTCCAAAGAGGTTTGCCTTTGCCTTTCATTTTATCGAGAACTGGGCCTAGGCCTCATGATGATACGTCTGAAGAGGAGGTTGATGAGCCTGAAGAGCAACCTAGGCCTGTCCCTAGGACAGTTACAATAGGTAGGGGGTCTAGTTGACGTGGAAGAAGGGGTCCAAGAAGAGGTCGAGGAGAGGGGCAACCTAGCGTAAGAGGCAGAGGTAGGCCTAGGCAAGAGGGTCAGGAACCTGATCCTGACAGTAGCAGCTGGGATGAGGTAGAGAAGGAGAGCGATGCCCCTTATCATCATACATTCCAGTTTTCCGAACTTAGTGGGCCGAAACATTGCCCTCCCACCAATTCCAAGCCTATAAATGATTTTAATTTATTATTCACGGTTAACTTGCTGCAAACCTTTGTAGAGGAGACAAATCGGTACGCTCGACAGTTTATTGCAAAACAGCAGGAGGGTTTGTCACCATTTAGTCGTGTCAGAAGGTGGGTGAACATTATTTTTGATAGAAATGAAGGCATTTTTAGCCATAATTTTAAACATGGGAATGATTCGTAAACCCAGCATTGAGAGCTATTGGGATACCCACTTTAGCAAAGCAACCCCCTACTTCTCAAAAATAATGTTAAGGGACAGATTTCAACTCATTTTGAAATTTTTTCATATCGTTGATGGGGGAAAGTTGCCCAAAAAAGGGGAGCCTGGTTATGACCCTTGTGGTCGGTTTCAACCAATTATTGATCAATAGGCTTTTCAAATTGTATTATTACCCAACTCAGGCCTTGTGGGGTGTGGGGTGGTTGTGACGCTAAGCGTCACGCAGTTGATGAATCCCTTGTCAGCACGAAAAAACGTGTAGGCCTAACACAGTACATGCCCCCCCAAAAAAAACACCACAAGTGGGGGATTAAATTGTGGGTGTTATGTGATTCTGTCACACGCTACTGTGTCCAGTTTTTTTGTTATAAGGGTGCCCATCGATCAGCGGATAATGAAAGAGTCAGAAACTGGATTAGCTAGTAATGTCGTAATGACATTTTTTGCGTATAGCGGGGTGCTTGAATAAAGGTACCTAGATCATTTCTTTACATACATTCCTCTTGTTAGAAATTTATACAATAACCAAACATTTGTCACTGGGGACTGTAAGAATGGACAGTGTTGGCCTTCCTAAACAACTGAAAGGTAAATATCGTGTTGGTCAAAAGACATATGTTAGGAAAGGCCCTATTTTAATGATGGCCTTTAGACAAAAGCCAACCAACCAAAAACAGTTTATCCTTTTATCAAGTGATAGCCAAGCCAAAAGTGTTCGCTACTCAATTAGAAGAAGTGGCAAAGTTTTGATCAGAAATAAAACTAAAATTCAATTCCAATATAACAAGAGGAATGGGGGGCATTGATTCGACTGATCAAATGCTCTATGTATACAGAGAAAAACAATGAAGCATGCCAAAAAAGTAATTTTAGCGAATTTCTCCTATAGGGAAGAAGCTATTACCGTAGGTCTCATGGTAAGACTTAAGCCCGAGACTATGATAACTTTTTGTTTTGAGGTCCCCAGATGCCAAAAACACTATTCGTTAAAATTTATATATATGTATATATATATATATATCTATATATATATATATATATATATATATATATATATATATATATAGATATCTATATATGTGTCCGTTAACACGATAACTTGAGTAAAAAATGTCTGATTTTGATGAAATTTGGCTCAAATGTGTAAAATGACATTCATGACTTTAAGTTCGAAAACCAGAAAAATCGGACCATGGGAAGGGGGGTTTATGGGGGTTTTAAATTTTCCAAAAATCAGTTTTTTGCATTTTTCACCCTAAAATTTTTAAAAAACTTAATTTTGGTTTTGACCATGTTATAGAGCTTAAAAAAACAAATAATTTAGTATTTTGAATTATTAACCTAGGTTAAGTGGTTGCGGAGAAAATCCAAAAAACCTGCTCATAAAATCTCCCATGTTAATCTTATGGGAAAAAGGTTTTTGGCTTTTCCTCAGTTTATTTTAATGTAAACTTCACATTTGCTTTTACCAATCTGTTCAGTTCCACAAAACAATCATTTTGGTGTTTAAATTGTGATTCTACGCCCAACCGTTGCAGAGATATTCAAAGTGCTAAACACAGTATGTTGTCCAATGTTATCCTTATGGAGAATAAATAAAATTTGATATCTCGATTATTTATGAATGTATGTTGATGAAACTTGGTATGTGGCTTCAAGTAGTACTGGTATATTGATATTTGCACAAAAAATTGATTTTTTGTTGATTATTCCCGTAGCAGCAAACCTTCTTACTCAGCCCCCATGTTATTCTTATGGAGAATAAGTAAAATGTACTGACTCCCTTAATTATGAACATAAATTAATAAAACTTGGTATGTAGCTTCACTTGGTTGAGTTATATTGATAATAATATAAAAACCCATTTTTCTGTTCCTTGTTGCAGCAAACCTGCTTTCTCAGCCCCCATGTTATTCTTATGGAGAATAACTAGAATGTCATATATCGCTTATTTATGATTGAATATCGATGAAACTTGGTATGTGGCTTCGCCTAGTTAAATTCTATTTATATTTGCATAAAAACCAATTGTTTCTGTCCCTTGTTTCAGCAAACCTACATACTCATTACCAATGTTATTCTTATAGAGAATAATTAAAATCGCTTATATGTGAATATATTTTTATGAAACTTGGTTTGCGGCTTTATGTGGAATTCAGACAAATATTATACATTGGAAATTCGCTGAGTCTGCAGGTTTGCTGCGACGGGGGTATTTAATGTTATTGGGCGCATGGTTCTCAATTCTTACATTTTGTATAAGTTGAACACAACCCAAGGCAAACTGGAAAGAGCTGACTTCATGCGAGATATTATAGAGGAGTTATCGAATGAGTGGCTGGCTAGCAAATGTGTTCCAGATGATGTTCGTGGTGGCGGAGATGGTCCCCAAAATAGAGGAGATGGTCCCCAACATGGATTTGGCCTTAGAAAGCTGCCAGAAAAAAAGAGAAACTTTGCAAAGCCTGCTCTGGAACTAATAATCCAGACAGTAAAAAAAGGCGTTCGCGTACGGTATGTGTTCGATGTGACGCTGGGGTACACCCGGAGTGCTTGATAAAACATGTATGCCACTAAAAAAGTGAAAACAATTGTAAATAGTGTAAATATGTTCTGAAATTGACATTTATATAGATAAAGACAATTTTCATCTGTGCCAGAGAGTATTTGTGGTTCATAAGCAACAACTCTGATATGTAGGTAATTTTTTTTATAACTTATGAAAATATACCAATTTACTTGAAATTTTCAGGATTTATTGACAACAAAGTATAGTTATAGAAAATAATGCATTTGGTATCCCTGTTTTTTATTTTAAGGAATTTTTTTATGTCTCAAAGTCATTTTTAGCGAATTTCCCCTATAGGGAAGAAGCTATTACCGTAGTCGGCATGGTAAGACCTAGGCCCGGGACCATGATAACTTTCCGTTTTGAGGTCCCCAGCCCCAAAAACACCATTCGTTCGATACTGTATATATATACTGTATACTATTTTATTTTAAGGTTATACTTTTTATACACTTTGAAAATGGCATTATAGCCGAAACGCGTTGTGTAATAAAAATGTTTAAAAAAGGGTACTCTGGAAATTTTGTTTTCAATCTAATAATATCTATATATATATATGTGTCCGTGAGCACGATAACTCTCGTAAAAATGATCCGATTTTGATGAAATTTGGTATAAACATGTAAAGCAACATTTATGACTTTAAGTTCGAAAACCAGCCAGATCGCTCTATCCGAAGGGGTATTTTGGGGGGGTTTTGTACCCCAAAAAAGGGTTTTTTAAATTTTTTACATATAATTTTTGAAATTGTCAAATTTTAGTTATTACCATTGTATTCAGCTTAAAAAAACACACAATTTGGTATTTTGATCATTCCTCTACGTCAATTGGTTCCCGAGATATTGAAAGTGCTAAACACAGTACGTTGTCTAATGTTATTCTTATGGGGGAAAAGAAAAATTTTATATCTCGCCTATTTATGAACGAATACTGACAAAACTTGGTATACAGCTTTATCTGGTTGTTTTCTATTGATATTTGTTCAAAATAATAATTTTTTGGCAAAAGCTCCTGTAGCAGCAAACCTGCATACTCAGCCCCATGTTATTCTTATAGATAATAACTTAATGCTATGTCACCCTTAATTATAAACATAAATGAATAAAAACTGGTATATGACTTCACCTAGTTGAGTTGTATTGATATCAGCATAAAAACCCATTTTTTGTGTTCTTTGATGCAGCAAACCTGCATACTCAACCCCAATGTTATTCTTATGGAGAATAATTAAAATTGTATATATCGCTTATTTTTGAATATATTTTTATGAAACTTGGTAAGTGGCTTTATGAAGTATTAAGACATTTATATCTCTGTTGGAAATTCGCTGAGTATGCAGGTTTGCTGCTACGGGGGTATTTAAAAATTATATATATAAAAAAAATTATATATTTATATACTATTATAAATATCTTTATATTATATCTTTTATTCAAAATAAATAAATAGTTCTATGAGAGAAATAAGACACAGCTGTTAGTTACAATGAACAAAGAAAAATCAATTTACTCACTTATGAAAAACTATACATCAGTTACAAAAAAAACATATCAATAGTATTCACAGAAAAATGTTCAAAATGTCTCTATAACTCAGGGTATTATATATTCATGGGTTCAAATGCTTCTGGCTTGTTAACAAAAGTTATCATAAAGATCAAATTAGAATATTCAATGCAAAATATTATGTAGAGATATTAAATTTTTGAAAAAGAATAATGTTCAAAGGCTTTTCGAAAAACTTGCTGAGATTGTATTACACTTTTCCTTTCTTGAAGTTAAAATAGTTGGCAAAATAATTAATTAGTAGTTTAGATGAATCCAAAAGTTCCTATTAAAATCAATAAAGTTCTTCCAAATGGAGCTGAAAAAGGTTAGTTCTGAAAAATGGAGTGATCTCACCAAAGTCCTGTTAATGGCCTATGATAAACGATAAAAGATAAAAAAGGATTCAGGTGGGCTAATACAGCTGGGGGAGACTTTATTAAATTTGTTAAACCGCACTAAATAATAAAAACTGGACAAATTCTCTTCTTCTAAATTTCTGGATTAGAGCAACATGCTCCTTGCCCTAAGACTTCCCAAAGGCAACTCCTCTCACTTCTTGTTCAAATTGTAGAAGAAGGTCTATTATCCAATAGCGTCGCTTGCCAATAATCCAGGATCTGTCTAATTTTTCTATTGGCTAACAGCTGAAAATTACACTTTTAATTGGTTGTACACTTCACTGAATTTATAAAATCATTCTCTACATAATTGAATTTGGAAAAACATGAATTTAGGTCTTCAAAACTAGAAAATATGATTAAGAATCGAAATAGTTACTAAAATATATTAAATTCAACTAAAAATACTCATAATTGCATTTCTACAATGACCATGTCAAAAAACAGCTGTTTAGGGAAATCATACAAGTTTCACAATATTTGCAATGTTTGGTTAAATATTTAATTTCTGCACATATTTAGGTTATTTCTCCTATACCCTAAGTTTACAATTAATTTTAGTTCAATTGTTAAAATATTTACTTTTCATTATAATGTACACTTGAATTTAAAAAATGTAAAATAATGTCTTAAAAATAGCGGTAGGATACAATGTGCTGTGTGGACAATTATACGGTAGTAGTTCAGAGTTTATCCACTAGGTGTCGGCACTGAATGGACTGGCTGGGTGGTAAGTAACGGACGGCACTCGTTCAACAAAATGGCTTCCGTGGATCAGGGAATGGTGTTGTATGTTTACATATTTACATTTATTTCGTTTTTAATTACATTTGTGTGTGAATCTTATAGTTAAAATGGATGGGAGAAGTGTCCTACTTAATCTTAAATTCCAATCATTACGGTTATATAGTTCGAAATAGTGCTAATCTTCTCAGAAAAGTGCAGTGTTAGAAAGGTTGTTTCCGTTGTGAAAATATAGTCGTACATAATGAATTAAAATCTTTCTACGATATTATTTACAAATGACATGGGTTACTTAAATCCTAATACAAAATTCTTTTGTTCTGGTATAAAATAAATAAACGTACCGGAACCAATTTGTCACATTTAACCTTGTCATGGTTATTAAATTTGGTATCCTGAGATAGGCCAGTGGATGATTTGGATTAACATTATTCTGTGAGTACATAGATTAATACAATGCTTATTATCTAAAGGTTATTAATTCTTTGTACATATACTTGTTGGGAATTATCCTTGATATCTAAATAAATTGATTACTTAATACTAAAACAGGATTTACAAAATTGACTTGTAGGCTATGGTCATACTTGTCTAGGTATTCTGTGAACTTAGGCATTGTCTATGGGATTTATTTATGGGAAAAAGTCTTTGTATACAGCTGATTATTGTTATCACTAGAAAATACTGTAATAATACATATATATTTTAGTTTGACATTTTATTCAAACATAATTTTTTTAAATAGATCATTATGTATTCAACTAGTAAAAACAAATTTCAGGCCAATATCTTGATTTATAAGCGAGTTATGATTTTTGTAATAAACATCTACAAAATTGCCATTTTTACCTTAGCAGTCTAGGGGTACAAGTATTAAAATACGATAGCAGTTTTCGTCAAACATCAAAAATAATTGTTAGCACCGAAAGGGTTAATGTAGTATTGAATGAAAATATCGAAGTTTTAACAATCGATATAAATAAATCGATATAAATACATATACATAAATATGAATTTGAACGAATGGTGTTTTTGGCATCTGGGGGCCTCAAAACGAAAAGTTATCTTGGTTCCGGGGTTATCATAGGTCTTACTATGCCGACTACGGTAATAGCTTCTTCCCTATAGGGGAAATTCGCTAAAATGTAAAACAATTCAAAGGAAAGTCTCTATGATTAGAGGGTACTTTTTAGCACTAGAATTCATTCTTATTTATTCAGCTAATTAATTTCATTGATAGGTTAAATTAGTATATTTTTGTATTCGTATATTAACCATTATATGAATTAATTTTTCAGGATAACTCGGTGATTGGTATCGGAAGTGGTTCCACTATAGTCTATGCAGTTAAAAGGCTGGGTAAGTATTTAAAAACCTAATCTAAAAAGTAGTAACTGTGAATGCTGAGGATGTATCAAGGCTGCACATTGATATACAAGGCCGTGCTGCTACTTTTGTGACGTCACAACTTGAGCGATTCCGCTGAGGATGTATCAAGGCTGCACATTGATATACAAGGCCGTGCTGCTACTTTTGTGACGTCACAACTTGAGCGATTCCGCTGAGGATGTCCACCCGGTTCCTTGCACGATTTTACAACTGCAAGTTGTTCCCAGTGTGATTCCAACGATTATATAAAGTTATAATGTAATTAAATACAAGTTTATTGAGTAGCACAGTACCTGTTGTTACAATTAACAGGATCAAATAAAACTACGTTTCACAACACCACAAAATAATTAAATACTATAGAGATGTTCTACATTAGTGATTGGCTATTTTTTATTTATTAAAGATTGATCGTTTGTTGTTATAAACTTACTTATTTTTATTTCTTCGGTGTAAATTCTTTATTAATTGTTCTTGCTATCGGCAGAGAAGTTACTGCAATGGTAAACAGTTTTATATAGTTGACCAAAATAGAAATAATTTAGAAATCCAATTTCAACCTTAATTTAGTTTAATCAGAAATAAAGTACAAAACGGTATTTGTTTTCTTTTATTTCCAAGGTCGTCTCTCTTTCCCTTTTTTTGTATTTGTCTTTCCTTTATCAATGATCTTTTAATTTTTCATTTTAATGTAATTATTTATTAAAATGTTACAGAACATAAATAAGCAATTTTAAAGAATGATGTTAAATCTTGTTCACAAGAGAGGCGTTAGTAATTAAGATCATAGTTTATCATGCACACCTGTTTAAAAACTTAACTTTTACAAATACCTTCAGTAGACTTTATGGCTTTTACGGCCTTCAGTAGACTACCGTGTTAAGGCTGTTTATCACGTAATTTAAAACAGACAATTTGTCCCTTGTTGATATCTGAAATTGGATCCTTTGCTGGAACAATAAATTACAGATCTGCTTTAACTGACCGTTTAACAATTTCAAGAGTCTTTACGTACTTTTACAAATTGGGGATTATAATTTATTACAACTTGAGTATGTCGTTAATCATACTTAATGACAATAAAAGTCAGATCAGTTTTGATAACTAGTGCAAAATCAACTTTTGATCACGATTTTAGCAAATGTAATGTTGGGAAAAATCACTCAATTTCAAATTTAACGATAGCCTTGAGATACTAAATTGTATTTTAACGACAGGAACAGCCCTCACAAAGAAATAATAGGTAATGCTATGCTAAAAAAGGTGACAGTCGTTGAGGCAGACATGAAGGAAATAATCATGCAAAATAGAAAAGAATCTAAAGTAGCGTTTGCACACTGTATCTCAGCAGATCTGGACAGTGCAAAACATATGAGTGCTGGAGTTGCGTTAGCCTTTAAGGAGCAGTTTGGAAAGCCTCTAGCCTCAGACCTACTGAATAGATACTTGACATGCCAAGTGATAAGTGGGGAAGCAACAGTGTATGGACTGATAACAAAGGAAGTGTACTATAGCAAGCCTAGTTTAGCTGATTATGACTTGGCTTTCAAAGAGTTAACAGAAGATTTCTAAAGAAGAGGGCTTAAATAACTTATATGTTCGCTGATGGGCTGTATAAGAGATGGAGTTCCAGTCTCACACTTCGCCTTAAAAATGTTACAACTACAGGAGAAAACAGGGGCTTCAGTTCAGATCATCACCTCGGAGAACTACTCACGCGGAAGACTGCGAAGCGGCCTGAGTTATGAAGACGTCATAAGAATTCTAAGACACTTCTTCATGAGCAACACTAATGAAGAGACCAATGGTGAAAAGAGTGTAAGTGAAAAGGCCTGACATGTGTCATGTTAGTCGGTTGTGACTAAAAATAATCAGCAGTTTGAAGATACCTCCCATTAGAGTTAAACCAAAACAAAGTAAATAACTTAGAACATGGTAACAAAACGATTGTACAGAATGTTGAACGTCAGACATCCACTAACACTTTTTAAACACACAGGAATGGCCTTGGCTAACAATAAAGTAACAATGTTGAAAACTCTTGCATCAAATAAATGTAATGTAACAAAAAATTATAATGTAACTGTCCTCCATCAAAATATTGAATACTTGGCAACCAGAATAGACCCACTTATTGTCACTATTGAGGAATTAAAGCCGTAAATCATAATTTTGACAGAACACAACTTAAATGAGAGTAAAATTTCAAAACTTAATATACCTGGTTTTAGAGTAGCGAGCTGGTATGACAGAACAGATTATACTGGAGGAGATGTGTTGATGTTAGTATCCGAAAATATTTCATTTAAAAAAAATACACTAAACTCTATAAATTTACTCAACCAGACAACATTTTTTAATCATGTGTAAGAGAAATTAAACTGAAAAATTACAAAAAATTAATTGCTGGGATTTACAGAACACCCTCCGAAAATGTACAAAGTTGCCTAGAAAAGTTGAATGTTTTATTGGGAATATTGAATAAAATGAAAGGGCAAATTTTAATAGATGGAGATTTTAATATTGATGTTTTGAGGGATGACAGAAAGAAAAGAGATTTTGTAAATGTTTTAGAGATGCACGGCCACTCTACTGTTAAAATTCCAATTAGGGTTACCGAAAAAAATGAATCTGCCATTGATAATTTTGTAACAAATATTAATAGCAAATTTTATAAGGTTGAATGCTTAGTTACTGCCCTGTCTGACCATGATGGGCAGCTTTTTAATTTTTTTGTCCAAATAATAAAATATATAAGACAGTCAAAAATACATATGATGAGGAGAAACTTCAAACAAACAAGTATAGAACTGTTCATTGACGATCTTGCGAATGAAAATTGGGCTAGGCTTTACAACAGTAGTGTGGAGGAAAAATTTACTTGTTTTTATACAACTCTTAAATACTATTTTGATAAAAATTTCCCTAAGACTAAAACACTCACAAACAATTTTCAGAATAAGTGGATTGATGATGAAATTAACAGTAAGTACAAAAATATAATATATGAGCATCATATGTATAGAGATGATAAAAGTAACATCAATCTAAAAAATTACATAAAAAACAATTAAGGAAAACTATCCAAAGTAAGAAAAATTATTTTAGATAATAAAATTAGAAATGCTGTTAATGTTAACAAGACAGTATGGCAAATTGTGAATACTGAAACAAAGAGCAGTAAGAAAAAAAAGTATTTTCTAACATGATGGAACTGAGTTAGTAGAGCCGTATGCTGGTGCAAATTTTTTTAATAATAACTTTGCCGATATGGTGGAAAAACATGTTTTATTACCAAAACTGAAACCTCGTCAAACATTTACACAAATTTCAACGTCTGGTATCAAATTTAATTGTAGAACATAGATGAACAAGTATTAAACTCAATAATTGATTTATTGAAACCAAAATGGCCATCAGGCCATTTCAAATCCTATCATCAATTTCCTACAACAATTATTAAATTCGCCAAATTTGTTATATTGAAACCTCTATTGCATGTAATAAACACTTCACTGGTAACAGGCATTTTTCCGACACAATTGAAAATTTCTAAAATTGTCTTAGTACACAAAAAAGGAGATCTTAAAACCCCTCTAAATTATAGGCCATTGTCAATACAATCATCACTATACAAATTATTTGAAAAAGCTATGCTGTACCAGCTAATTGACTATTTTGGGAAAAAATACTTGACAATGAACAGCACGGTCATAGGAAAAATAAGTCCACCATAAGAGCATTGATATCCTATGTAGAGAATATACTGGAAAAACTAGAAGAAGACAATTATATTGTGGGAGCTTTTTTGGATATGACTAAGGCCTTTGATAGTGTACATCATACGATTTTGTTAGATAAACTTATGATGTATGGAATTAATGGCAAAGAGCTAAGATGAATTGAGTCTTACTTAAGGAACCACCAACAGTATGTTAATTCGAGACACTTATTAGGAAAGAATATATATGTATGATGTTCAATCAAAAGCTGAATTGGTTAAATATTCAGTGCCACAAGGATCTGTTCTGGGCCTCTCCTGTTCTTGTGCTACCTGGGAGGAATGCTGGGAGGTTTGCCACAAACCAAACACTCAATGTTTCTTAATATTCCAAGACAAAACAAAATTTGTCTAGGCCTTGTAAGTTGATAATACTCTTAATTGGACTACACATGTTGATCTTATATATAAAAAAATAGCTCTGGCATCTTTGCAATTGGGCGGCTATCTCCATTTTCTAATAAACAAAATTTAAGAACAGTTTATTTTGCCAATATCCATTCACATATTTCATATGGAATAGAAATTTATTTTGGCACAAGTAAGTTTAATTTAAGTATAATTTTTCATTTACAGAAAGTAAATGCATACAATGCATTCGAAATCTAGAAAAAAATAAATATTGGAAAACTTACTTTTGAGTATTAGAGTTGATGACTGTTTATAGCCTTTACAATTTTAAACTAATTTTATACATTAAAAATAATGAGTAAAAACTACAAAGACAAAAAGACGTACATAACTACAACGCAAGAAACAAACAAAATTTTATGATTACAAAACATGAAAAAGAAAAATTTAAGGAAAGCCTACAATAGAATTAAAATCATGCAATACGTCCCAAACTGCATCAGGAATGAAAAAAAAAAAATAAATAACCCCCGTCGCAGCAAACCTGCATACTCAGCGAATTTCCATTGGAGATATAAATGTCTTAATACTACATAAAGCCACTTACCAAGTTTCATAAAAATATATTCACAAATAAGCGATACATGCAATTTTAATTATTCTCCGTAAGAATAACATTGGAGCTGAGTACGCAGCTTTGCTGCATCAAGGAACACAAAAAATGGGTTTTTATGCTAATATCAATACAACTCAACTAGGTGAAGTCATATACCAGTTTTAATTAATTTATGTTCATAATTAAGGGAGACATAGAATTTAATTATTATACATAAGAATAACATGGGGCTGAGTAAGCAGGTTTGCTGCTACGGGAGCCTTAGACAAAAAATTGGTTTTTTTTAGCATATATCAATGGACCACAACCAGATGAAGCCGTATACCAAGTTTCGTCAGTATACGTTCATAAATAAGCGAGATTTAAAATTTGTCTTTTCCTCCATAAGAATAACATTAGACAACGTACTGTGTTTAGCACTTTAAATATATCGGTAACCAATTGATGTAGAGGAATTATCAAAATACCAATTGTGTGTTTTTTTAAGCTGAATTCAATAGTAAAAACTAAAAATTTGACTATTTCAAAAATTATATGTAAAAAAGTCAAAAATATGTACCACTTTTGGGGTACAAAACTCCCCCAAAATACCCCTTTGGATAGAGCGATCTGGCTGGTTTTCGAACTTTAAGTCATAAATGTTGCTTTACACGTTTATACCAAATTTCATCAAAATCGGATATATATATATATATATATATATATATATATATATATATATATATATATATATATATGTGTCCTTGAGCACGATAACTCTCGTAAAAATTATCCGATTTTGATGAAATTTGGTATAAACGTGTAAAGCAACATTTATGACTTAAAGTTCGAAAACCAGCCAGATCGCTCTATCAAAAGAGGTATTTTGGGGGGTTTTGTACCCCAAAAATGGTACATATTTTTGAATTTTTTAAATGTAATTTTAGGAATAGTCAAATTTTAGTTTTAGCGAATTTCCCCTATAAGGAAGAAGCTATTACCGTAGTCGGCATGGTAAAACCTAGGCCCGGGACCATGATAACTTTTCGTTTTGAGGTCCCCAGACCCCAAAAACACCATTCGATCGAAACTGTATATATATATATATATCAATATATATCTATATATATCTATATATATATATATATGTGTGTGTGTCCGTGAGCACGATAACTCTCGTAAAAATCATCCGATTTTGATGAAATTTGGTATAAACGTGTAAAGCAATATTTATGACTTTAAGTTCGAAAACCAGCAAGATCGCTCTATCCAAAGGGGTATTTTGGGGGGGTTTTGTACCACAAAAATGGGTTTTTCGAATTATTTATATATAATTTTGGAAATAGTCAAATTTTATTTTTTCCCATTGGATTCAGCTTAAAAAAACACACAATTTGGTATTTTGATAATTTCTCTACGTCAATTGGTTACCGAGATATTGAAAGTGCTAAACACAGTACGTTGTCTAATGTTATTCTTATGGAGAAAAATAAAAATTTTATATCTTGCTTATTTATGAACCTATACTGACGAAACTTGGTATACGGCTTCATCTGGTTGTGGACCATTGATATTTGCTCAAAAAGACACTTTTTTACCCAAGGCTTCCCGTAGCAGCAAACCTGCGTACTCAGCCCCATGTTATTCTTATAGAAAATAAGTAACGTGTTATCTGCCTTCATTATGAAAATAAATTAATGAAATTTGGTATGTGGCTTTACCTACATGAGTTATATTGATATTTGTATAAAACCCCATTTTTTGTGTTCCTTGCTTCAGCAAACCTGCGTACTCAGCTGCCATGTTATTCTTATGGAGAATAATTAAAATGCCATAAATCATTTATTTATGAATGTATATTGATGAAACTTGGTATGTGGCTTTATATGGTAATAAGATACGTATATGTGCATTGGAAATTCGCTGAGTACTCAGGTTTGCTGCTACGGGGGTATTTACTATTGGATTCAGCTTAAAAAACACACAGTTTGGGTATTTTGATAATTCCTTTACGTCAATTGGTTACCGAGATTTTCAAAGTGCTAAACACAGTACGTTGTCTAATGTTATTCTAATGGAGGAATATTTCGCTTATTTATGAACGTATACTGACGAAACTTGGAATGCGGCTTCATCTGGTTGTGGTCCATTGATATTTGCTAAAAAAAACAATTTTTTGCCTAAGGCTCCCGTAGCAGCAAACCTGCGTATATATACAGTTTTGAACAAATGGTGTTTTTGGGGTCTCGGGACCTCAAAACGAAAAGTTATCATGGTCTCGGGCTTAGGTCTTACCATGCCGACTACGGTAATAGCTTCTTCCCTATAGGAGAAATTCGCTAGAACTACAATAAATTTAAAAGAAAACTGAAAATATTTTTGATTGAAAAGAATATTATAACCTTGATCAATTTTATGTCAAATAAATTAGATTAGAACCAAATAATGTATTACAAATTAGCAATGTGAATTATGTTTTGTTGTTTTAGCGAATTTCCCCTATAGGGAAGAAGCTATTACCGTAGGTCTCATGGTAAGACTTAAGCCCGAGACCATGATAACTTTTCATTTTGAGGTCCCCAGATGCAAAAAACAACATTCGTTCAAATTTTTATATATGTATATATATATGTGTCCGTAAGCACGATAACTCTCGTAAAAGAGGTCCGATCTTAATGAAATTTGGTACAAACGTGTAAAGTACCATTTATTTGAACGAGTTCGAAAACCAGACATATCGCACCATCCGAAGGGGGGTTTTGTACCCCAAAAATGGGTTTTTTGGGGTTTCCACATGTAATTTTTATTAACATCAAATTTTAATTTTCACCATTGAATTCAGCATAAAAAAACAAACAATTTGGTATCTTGATCATTGCTCTACGTCAATTGGTTACTGAGATATTGAAAGTGCTAAACACAGTACGTTGTCTAATGTTATTCTTATGGAGGAAAAGAAAAATTGTATATCTCGCTTATTTATGAACATAAACTGACGAAATTTGGTATATGGCTTCATCTGGTTGTGGTTTATTGTTGTTTGCACAAAAAACAATTTTTTGCCTATGGGTCCTGTAGCAGCAAACCTAGGTACTCGGTCCCCATGTTATTCTTATGGAAAATAATTTAAATGTTATATATCGCTTATTTATGAATGTATATGGATGAAACTTGGTATGTGACTTCACATAGCTGAGTTCTATTGATATTTGCATGAAAACCCATTATTTTGTGTTCCTTGTTGCAGCAAACCTGCGTACTCATCCCCAATGTTATTCTTATGGAGAATAATTATTATTTTAAATATCGCTTGTTTGTGAATATATTCTTATGAATCCCTGTTAAGTGGCTTAATGTGTTATGTTATAATTCATTGGAAATTCGCTGAGTATGCAGGTTTGCTGCGACGGGGGTATTTTATTTTGGTTTGTTTTTTAGAAATAGGAAATTGAAAAGTTCTGATGCATTCATGTACATTTGTTATGTGTATATTTGAATAAAGATTATTTTGAATTTGAATTGTACGTGTATATCACAAATAACACAGTTTAAAAACAAATTTCATTGACTAATATCAGTAAATGGTTAGAAACTGTCAGAAGTCAAGAGAGACCATTCTATAACTTAAGTCAGTTGCACGCCCTATTCTGGGTGAAGACAACAAATTAATCAATTAGGCCTTCACATGTAATTTAAAAACTGCGGTGCCACAACGAGTATGCATTTATTTTAGATTAAGAATATTCCTAGATTCTACCAATATATAAACTATTTGCATAATCGGGGGATCCTTTGAGCATATTTAGCCCATTTTTGAAACTTTCATCATGGTCTTAAATTTTAGAATGAACATAATAATAATTTCAATGAGCCTACAAGTTATTTGTGGTTTTTAGTTTTCTAATAAATGATATCTTTTGCTTCCAAACTCGCTTTGTATTATTCTTATAAAAGCCAAAACAAATCACCTAACTACTCAAATAGTATATATAGTAATAAAATAAAAACGGATCGTTTATATTCAACTGAAAATTTTCAGTTACACATCTAAAATAAAACTAATTGTCTTGGTTTATAAGCAACACCCGTGATTATTTAATCAGAATTACATATTTAATCGTTATTGATTTATTGCTAACGGTAGGAAATCCTAATAATTGTTGATTTTAAACGGGTGTTACGCTAGTGGAATTTAGTAACAGGTTGTATTTAGTCATAATTACTTCTACCACCTGGGATGAAGCATTAATAAGGCATAGTTTACTAGTATTTAAAACATAATTGATTTTATTAAACTATTTGAGTTTTATTAAAGTATGTTTTTGACATGCACAACATATAAGGTGATGAATACAATAGAAAGGTTTAGTAGCAGTTCGAAGACAGTCGCACACCAATGCCGCGGCCGCAGTACCCCACGCTTCGAGCCCACCCAAAATTGTGACGTGACGCCTGAAGTGGTGGGGGAGCAGCATGGCCTGTATATCTAGTGCGGCCTTGGATGTATCCACCTGCAGTTGATGGCAGGTTGAGGTTACCTACCTCTGACTCGGAATCAGTGACACCTCTCTTAGCCCCTTCTCACATTACTAGAAACAATATAAAATGATAATTCATATCAAGCAGTTATATTAGACTGATTCAGAGTTATTAGAGAGTAATTCCATGAGTTTTGGATATTTCTCATTATAACAATGATAATTATAACACGAAAATCACAACAATTTTCGGTACTTTTACTTTAGCTCAACTACACCCCTATATAGTAAATGTACTGGCATGAAAATTATAAAACCAATAATTCTGATGAAAGTAGAGATATTTAATTATATAGAATACAATTTTCAAGTTTTAAGATGAAAACCGCTGCTTCAAGCTCGCAAGGGCGATTCCAGGACTGATTTTCGGGAGGGGCCATATTGCTTAAGGTTAAAGTTACTTTCGGTCTTAAGAGTCTGCAAGGATGGTGTTAATGAGCTCATTGAAAAATGCAATAATTACTGCTGTAATTGATATTCAAATTTTATAGAGAGCAGAACCTAAAGTAAGGAGAAGCCCATTGGCCTACCCTGGGAATTATTTTATATTTTATGAAACAAATATAAAACATCATAATATACTATTTAAAAAAATATAGCATATTATTATTTATATGAATCGAATATAAAGTTTGCATGAGGCCTAAGCAGTAAGGCAATAAATAAAACTAAGAAGTTGTAATATTATAATGTTCTTAATTGTAAACTGGATTCTTGAAAGAAAAAATATTGTTGAAGAAACAAGTTTTATTAATATAGCTTACAATAAAATAACTGTTAAACTGTAAGAACTACCAAATTGTGTCTATACGTCTTTATAAAACAAAGTCAAGTTGTCTGGCACCCTTTTTCGCAAATCTTTAAATGATTTGATCTGTGTTCACTTTAAGGGCTCTGTGAACAAGAAACAAGCAAAGACCCGTGAGCTTTGTTTCTCCCATTCTTGCCCTTACCCAAGTCTTAACTCTTCTTTAATGTTGAGAAGGTTAAGCCTAAAAATCATTTTACCAACCATTTCACGCCTATACTGTGAGTGGAGTACAGACTGGCGAGTGGCGGGAGGCGACCTTTTTGATACAGGAACAAGGACTAGGCCTATGCGCATGCGCCAGAAATGAACGGCTTTTGTTCTTTTGTTTGTGTTCTACAAGTAAAATAACGACTTGTTCAGTTCAAGTTCTAACTACTCACTCACTCACTAATCGCTTCCTTAGAAGGAAAGAAAGAGTGCTGGTACAGTACAAAACAAGTGGTAAATAAAAATTGTTGTTTGAAGTTCTGAGATGCGTAAAGATGGAAAATAACAAGTTTATTTGCCCTATCTGTGAAAAGAGGACAAGCTGTAAAGGAAATTTAAACAGTCACGTGAGAAATTTCCTGGGAGGAGGAGGGTTAGGTTGTATTGTGTCGATGTACGAGCGTTCCAAATCCTTGTTTTATAGTCATGTGAAACCTGGTATGATAATTGCTGTGTGGTTTATGCCTTAAAATTAATTGGATGAACGAAGTGAGTCCATATACTCAACAAAAAATTGCATTCCAATTTGTTTGTGTTTTGGTCGCATAACTCAAGAACGCTTTAGTATATTACAGTTATAAATTTGGCACACGAATTCTTTGCTTTGATTTTTAGGTCAAATTCGTTAACTGGCCTATCCACTTACACCGCTTCCGTATGGTGGCCCTTTGAAATTGGTAAAATAATATAACTCCTTTACTGTATGTCCGATTAAAAATCTTATTGAACCATCGGATTCCTCGCGAAACTTCACTTAAGAAAATATTTTAACCACCTTTTTACGACCCTCCGTTGTATCATCATTAATAATATAACTTCTGGTCCTTTATATAAATTTTGGTGTTGTCTATCAAGTATCAGGAGAGCATATATTATTAGGTTTATTTTACGAATGATGAGTTACATCATAAATAACAAAATTCATTTTTGTCAGTGTTTTTCTACGTAGTTTAACGTAGGAAATATTGTTTCCATTTCAGCGGGATTCGGTACAAATCTCTTTGTATTATTTAAATATTTTGTTCGGTTTTGCGCTTATTCATTTTACATATTCTCTTTGGCAGTCCTTTGAAATTGCTTACAGAATATGGCTCTGTTACCATTGACAACATTTTGACTGTGATCAAACATTGGAGTTATCGGTACTCTTATGCCACTCTGACCATGTTATAACAAATTGTAATTGCAATGAATGTATTAACATTTGTAATCACTTTTACATGGATTATATTGCAAGTAAAATATGTATTTTAGGATACTATTTGTAAATCAAATCTTTGTTCATCCTCTTACGTGAAGAATGAGCATTCACCTGCAGTTAATTTTACAATGTCCAGTGCATGTTGCAATGCTTGACAACTAATAAATATTTCTTGCTTATCAACAGAAAACAGGTTACAAAATATCAAAATAAAACTATTATTAAAATGGCATAGCTATACAGATTCATGTTTTGAAAGAAATAAGCCTATTTACTGCCAAATAAATTTAAAATAAGTCATCAATCAATGTTCTCTATAAAATAAAAATTGAGGCTAAACGAACAAAATAATTATACTTTCGTTTAATAACTTCCTAAATTTTTGTATGCATCTGTGGTGCACCTCTATTAAAATGCGTGGGAATGGTACTATTGAGTTGAGTGTTGGTTGGTGTTGCATTATTATGGGTCCAGTTCGAGCTCAAATCATTCACGAATCAGTAATCTGACTTATAGAACAGAATCAAAGGAACAAGAGTCGTTCATTTTTGGCGCATACGCAAAGGCCTAGTCTGTGTTCCTGTGACGAAAGGGTCGTGACGGGCGAGAGAGACAGAGAGAGAGGAGAATTTCAAGATGGAGGAATAGACACTGCCAGTGTTTCCAATCATCTTTGTCAATACATTAGTGGTTCTGATAGGATTGAGTTCTTGCACTGAGAGCTGGCTAAATACTTTGTTGCTTGCAAAATGCTGTTTCGATGGTTTGTTTTCATAGGAAATGATCGCTAGTTCATAAAAGTTGTATTAGTCCACTTAATTTCAGTTAGAAAAAAATATATTTTCCAAAATCTCGGGGGGGGGGCCATGGCCCCCATGGCCCCTTCTCTGGAACCGCCCTTGCAAGCTCGTCTGTTTTGTAGGCCCTCCAACAGCAATAATAGTACTTCCGGGTTCTATATCTTGTTTAACTTTGTTCATGAGGGTTTTTGAATTTCTGTTTGTCACTTTAATTATAATATGTCTGATACTAATGTGCGGTAGAAAGACAAATTTAAATTCCCCAATTTTCCCCATTTCTCCCGTTGCAATCCAATTATTAACACTAACAGCTGATTTATTGTTTATCTGATGGTGCTTTGTTCACATCACATTAGATGTAAACAAAGCTACAGCGTGTGTATTGACATTTTAGATTTGGACTCGTGCTTTTTATATTTACATAGTTTTTTGCTATTTTCCAATTAGTTGACTTACAAAAATAAATGATTACAAAATATGTATGAACTGTATCATTTTTATTTGAACATTAGCACAAATTGTTTATTAAAACCCAACAAAAGCTTATAAGAAGAAATGTCTGCGAGCCAAAACAGCTGGCTGATATGGTTAATGTAGAGAAAATTAGGGGAATTTGGGACAGTAACTACCCGTGGTGGGAAATCGGATGTTGACTTTCAACCTCATATTTATATCAGACAGATTATAGGAATCGACCATGAATAACTGATTATGCAGTAGACAACAATAATCGAGCACATACACAATGCTGCGACGCACTAGACAGTGAGTGACCGTACAACCTAGGCCCAGTTAGAGGGGGCAGTAAGGGGGATGGGGAGACGTATTGTGAACAGACAGATGATTTCTGCAGATAAAAGACTGCTCATTACAAATACAGTAACCTAGACCAGCCTAACCGCCACAGTGCGCTCTAACTAGGTTGTGGTCGAGGTAAAGGAAAAGTACTAAATTTTCATTCATTAAAAACAAAAAAAGGCAAACAAATCAAGTTTTGAGATTCCTTTATTTTGTTCAAAGAGTTTCTGAGGGGGAAAAGGTCAAAGATCAAATATGAATTAAATTTGACAAGGTTTTTATTTTTTATAAAAAATCTTGATTCAACTAATTTTTCTTGAAATATCCATTTTCAATAGCAATGCTTTAATTCTTTTAACCCCAGCTGGAGTCAGTTGGTTATAAAAATTGATTTTAAGCGTTTTGTCATAAATAAATTAAGTATTTTTCTGAAATTTGTTCTGTTCATTTTGAAATTTTCTTCGCAATCCTAACATTTGCAGGTTTTCAGTGAATTTTATATGGAGTAGTGAGCTGTTATTATAATCTGCACGGTGAGAGTTAAGCCCGGAACCATGATAAAAGTTCCTAATGTGACTCCCTGAACACTTCTTGAGGGGTAATTTTAAACTTTTTATACATATATATTTCCTTATATATAATACATGAAGCTGTTTTTGGAAAATGCAACTCCTTCCTTATTTCTTGACCAATTTTAATGTTTGAAGTGTTAACTGCAGCATTGCAACGACAAAATTTAAAAACGGTACTTACTTTTTATCTAAAACGGTACTTAAAACACATCTTGTATATCAAGTTTCAAACGATCCTCAGATATGATCAAGGGGCCATGTTAGGAACTTCTATCGTGGTCCGGGCTTCAGTCTCACTGTGCGGGTAAGCTAATGGCTCACAATTCCATAGCGAATTCGCTAGCAAAGTGCTACAGAGTTAGCTAGGTTAGGTTAGTTGCCAAGGTGACAGCCATCTATTTTTTTCATTGTTTTTTTCAGCACAACGTGTACACAAAGAAAACTTGCATGTTGTCTGTGTACCTACCTCATTTCAGGCTAGACAGTTGATCATTGAGAACAAATTAACACTCAGTGATTTAGAAAATCATCCACAAGTAAGTTTATTATCTTTTCATCAAACCTTAAATCATATGCTTCTATCTCTTTAATGGAATGGTTTATGTTATAGAAAGTTCAGTCCTTATATTTTGGGTTCTTGTAATTAAAAAAATTGAATTGATCATATTTTGTTATTACATATTAAAAAATTGGCTATCAAATCTGTGAAGTGTATTTATTACTTTAATTTCATGTTATTTTAAAATCATGTATACATTTTACTTGTACAGTACTTAGCATTCATGTAAGTTTACACTCTCAGAGACGTTGTGTCTAAAATGTTAGTTTTCTATTACATAAACTCAAAGATAAAAGATTTTCTTGATGTAATAGACAGGGATTTTCTTGTTATGGGCTCTACCCCATAGACATTAGACAATCTATGTGAAACTGACGACTTTCCTTGTAAAATTGTGTAAACATTATTATTGCCTTTCATAAAGATATATATATATATATTTATTAACATTTTTAGTAATCAAAATTATTATATTTTTGTTTTTTGACTACGGTGGCTAGTAATGTTTATCTTTTTTAATATGATTTTCAGTGTATTTTCTTCAGTGCTTCCTGTCAGTTTTAAATTATTAATTTTCAAATACAATACAAATTGTTGGGCTGTAAACCATGTTCTAGTTTGGTTGGTATTTTAAGATAGTGTGAATAATTTATACTGCAACTTATAAATTCATCCACAAGTAAGTTTACTATCTTTTCATCAAATCTTAACTCATATGCTGCTATCTCTTTAATGGAATGGTTCATGTTATTATATAAAGTTCAGTCCCTTATATTTTGGGACTCTTTGCTAAAAATTGCTACAACAAGGAACGAAAAAAATGGGTATTAGGCAAATATCAATATAACTCAGCTAGGTGAAGTCATATAAGAGGTTTTATTAATTTATGTTCATAATTAAGGGAGACAGCATTTTAATTTTTCTCTATAAGAATAACATGGGGGCTGAGTACTCAGGTTTGCTGCTACAGGAACCTTTAGCAAAAAATTCTTCCCTATAGGGGAAATTCGCTAAAAGAGACGGATATATCCATCAAAAGCCCAGAAAGGGTTAAAGATGTGCTGAGTTCAGGGTGTCTAGCAGTCGGGAAAGTCGGGGAAGTCGGGAATTTGTATAGAAATTAATAAAATGTCGGGAAAGGCGGGAATTAATATATAAAATTGTTATTAAGTCGGGGAAATGGATAAAACTTATAAGCAGTGATATCAAGGTACTAGTATATATAATCAATGGCAATTGCAACAAGATGTACGTTGTGGAATAACCCAAGCAAGTGCTTGGCCCATAGTTTTTCGGAGAAATTAACCCTAGCAGTGGCCACCCAAAAACTGTAGAATGGCCAACCAATTTTGGCGATTTTGCAGACCTTTTTTTGAAAATTCGTATAAATTTGAAATGAGAACTAAACATAGCCAACCACATATTCATTTTGTTCAAAAAGAACAGGGGCATCATGTTATAGTCAAATAAAAAAGATCTAAGAGATAATGTTTTCAGCGAAGTAAAAAAAATAAAAAAAAATTGAAATTTATTTTTGAAATTTCAAAAGCAGCCTCGGTAAAACTTTTTTGTCCGATTTTTTATGGAAAATTCATTATGTAAATTTTGTAGACAATTCAATTCCCTACATAGAAATGTATAATATGTTGGGGAAAAAATTTTATTTGTAGGTATTATGTAAGTATATACGGAAAACTGCAAAATGTGAAATTTGTACAGTGTTAGTTAGTACTGTAAAAAGGTAATGTAAATATGTATATGCTAATAATAATATGTATATATTTGTAAAGCTAATGAAATAGGGAATGTAAAAAAGTCATAAAATTTATGGTAAAAAATTGTTATCACTTATGATTAGATGAATATTGAAAATTTTAGCGTATTCGGAAAAAAAAGATTCTACGGTATTTAGTATATAACTTTTTTTAGAAATTTATTCCTCCAAATACTATATATACATTTAGTAGGACATTCAATGCCCTACATAGAAATGTATAATATGTTGGGGAAAGAATTTTATTTGTAAGTATTATGTAAGTATATACGGAAAACCGCAACATTTGAAAATTGTACAGTGTTAGTACTGTAAAAAGGTAATATAAATATGTATATGCTAATAATAATATGTAGGTATATGTTTGTAAAGATAATGAAATAAGAAATGTAAAAAAGTCATAAATTTGATGGTAAAAAATTGTTATCACTTATGATTAGATGAATTTTGGAAATTTTAGGGTATTCGGAAAAAAAAATTCTACGGTATTTAGTATATAACTTTTTTTAGAAATTTATTCCTCCAAATACTATATATACATTTAGTATATTATATCTATATATTATTCCTGCAGGTATTTAGAAACAATAAAATATATAAATATACATATACACAGGGTAGTGGCATATTATATAAGAGATAACGTGTGATTGTAGGTCCGGTCACCATATAGGAAAAATTACAAAATTGTTATTTTTTATACTAGGCCTACTCAATAATGAAATAATCCTACCTTACAATTGTAAAAGTAATAAAAATAAATATAGTTACTCACCCCCGTCCCATTATTATGTTATCCTGTTGGTTTATGCACTCGTATATTCGTGACATTGTACGAAAAACAATGTTTTTTTTACAAACAATATTTCACACACTTCAGTAATATTTATGCATAATAAAATGCATAAAGATTACTGTTATATACACACACACACTTCACTAACACTAACACTCCGAAATAATAACGGATTTAGCAATAATTCGCGGATACACGCGAGCGCAAACTCACTAAGGACGCCGATAGAATCGCGAAATGGCCGACTTCTGCGCAGCAAATGTCAGATGAGTGACGCATTTCCTTCGTCTGCAAGACAGCAGCAGGAAAAGGCGATGCGCAGGGCTGCCAATGTCAAAAGCTAAATTTCTTCCTCTTCAAAATGAAATATTATATGACTAGTATTTATAACTTGCACTGGATGTAATTCGCATTTTCCATAGGGGCTCCGGATGCCGGTTGGCCATTTGTTACGAATTCAGAAAACAGCTGTGTTTATAAAATCGTAACTGTTGTGCAATCAATATTTCGTTCTAAAAATCAATACCACAGTGAAACTAAACTCTTTGGCTATGCAGTGGTACCACCCGCAACATCCTAAGACAAAAATTACCCGAGCAGGGTAATTCCAAAGTAGTCGTGTTTTTACATTTTCCGAGCGTCGACTGCAGGAATGGCGTAGCGGCAACATTTCATAGTAATTATAATCGTCGTGACATTGTTATACAACTTGTAAACGGTTCATTTATGTAATAAAGTGAAAGTTCAGAATGTGATCTTCCGAATGGTATAAATATTGTTCACTTCTGAGTTGACTTTTAATTATTTTTTTACAGTTACAAAAATTTCGACCCGTACCAGCTCCGCATGCTGGTGGCCATTTCAGGCGACACGTGAAAGTAGCTCCGCGTGCCGGTTGGCCACGGCTAGGGTTAAGAGAGCCAGTCAAGTACATGCCGTTACTATGGCAACGCGAAAAGGAAGATGAGTCACAAGGGTGGAGGGGTGGAGAGCGGTGACCTTGAAGGTCCCCGCCCTACACTCCCGCCCGCGTCGTTCGTCCGCCATCGCTCGGCTAGTGGACTCTGATAGACAAGTTCCGATAATTCCGATCCGAGTAGGTGTCGAAACTTTGTTTTCGGAACTCTGGGCATCAGTTAACCGATATTATCGTGGTATCGAAAGAAAAGTTGGAGTATCGGTATCGGAAAAATAGTACATTTTTACGTTGTTAAAACATAGATTAGTTTTTGTTTAATATACTTTTTAGCAAAATAAACACAAATAATAACTTCAAATATAGTTCTTGTAACTTATGATAGAGAGATTCGACTCCTAGCTATCTCCCGCGTTCCTCTTACAGTAACGGGTATCAATACTTTGGTTTCGATTCGAAGCGATACCAAATATCGGGTCCAAGCCAGTAGCCAGTAGTATCGTATCGGAACGTCCCTAGACTCTGACTCTGATTCTCACACGCACACGTCGCGCCGTCGTAGTACCTGCGCAGTTGCGTGCATTGATGCATAGTGAAGCATTGAAACCTGTAGGTTAAAGATTATATTGACGAGTGAAGTGAGTTTAAAACCGGGATTTGTCCGTAAATATTGAATAATGTCTGCAAATTATTGGCGGTACAGGTTAACAACTTAACTATGATCTATTATTTCCCTTTACATTCCAACAATGCTTCAAATATTGTTCAACGGTGAGCGTGAGCAATACACACTTAAGTTAATATTTTACGTGTTAAAACTTATAAGTTTACGTTGCAATCTACTTCGAACACGGCCGAATTTCGTCGTCTGCACCGCTTGCACTTTGGCCTGGTTTTTTAAGTTAATATTTTACGCGTTAAAACCTGTAAGTTTACGTTGCAATCTACTTCGAACACGGCCGAATTTCGTCGTCTGCACCGCGGCCTGGTTTCCACGGAACGGGCCGAAGTAACTCGCCCGACAGTTAGTTGTTAAGTAGTATTAAGTTATACAAAAATTTATAGCTTTAATTACAGTTGTCAACTATTTCTCAGATCACCAGAAGACCATTAAACAGTGGCTTAGTGACATTTGAACAATGTCGTAAATAATACTACTCACCTAATGCACTAATGCATTAATTAATGCACTACTCACTAAACTAACATGAAGGTATTTGTAGCAATCGAAGCCCCATAAAATGGGCATTTATATCTTGGAACACTTATATTTTCGCGTATAATAAGTTATGTTTTACCCTCTACTAATATTATTTCAAATTACAACATTTTTTAAATCTGTAAAATAGTTACCCAAGGCTCTATAACTTATTAGGCCTATATTTTAACAAAATTTAGTGAACTTTCCCCAAGTTTGATAATAGGCCTATGCCCATGTTAGGCTGTTAAGCTGGACTAATTAAGTTACTTTACTTTTACCCTTGGAAATATTATACTGTGGTCTGAACATGTTTACTAATTAACTGTTTCTAACATTTAATAAAGTGGTTCTCCGTACAGATAGGCTATATAGGCCTACATATCAAATAAGCCTAGTCAGTGTAATGTTTTAACTTACCTTTGAAAACATTTTAACTAGGCCAAAGCTTACAATCGTCTGGGTAATTTTAAACTTTGATTTAATTACCAAATTATGTCAACATGGGAGAAATTGTAAAAATTTCAGCTAGGCCTAGTTTTTTAAAACTGAACTTAACTTAATTAAAATTAATTTAGGTAGTGATATAAAAAAATATAAGTTAGGTGACTTCTTAAATATTTTTTTAGCCAGTGATGAGATCGACAGGCCTAGATTTATGCCTAAATATGTTTTCAAAGTTATGAGTAAAAATCAGTTTTACTTTAGCCTTTTATTTTCATATGCCAACCTATTTTAAATTTTGTATTTGTTGCTGTACATGAACAGGCTACTAACTTACTGGTACTGTATTTTATTTTAATCTTCATTGCTTTCCAGTATATAAAGAGGGTACACTTTCATAAGCGGAACGATGTAAAAAACCAAAAGTAATTGTTCATACGGATTATTTAGGTTACAGTTACGTTCGGTCTAAAGAGGTGGAAGATATCGTCTTGAAATTTGTCCAGATAACAAACTTTGTTAGGAATACGTTCCGAGTTTTTGAATTTTCTTCACTATTTTTTTATATATTTTTTCCTCTAAGAATAACATCGTACTGTGTTTACTTAAAAATGGAAATTTAAATTTTCTCCGCAACCAGTAATTGTAGAATAGTAATTCAAGATAACAAATTATTTAGTTTTTTTGAGCTCTTTTTAATGGTGAATAGTAATATTTTTCACATTTATGTTTTTTTATGAAAAATCAAAAATAACTGAATTTTTGATATTTTAAGTCTTATAATTTCTGAACCCGAATTTTTACAGAAATGCGGGTGGTGTAATTTTGTTAGAAAATTAAAGTTCTACAAACGACTAAAGTTTAATCAAAATCGTTCGAGCTGTTTTTGATAAATCTAGATTTTTCATGTTTTTCGGTGGTTTTTGGGGGATAATTACCCTTAAAAATAAAAATTTAAAAAATTATAAAATACCTGGAGATATCGTGTATTAGTACCTACATACCAAATTTCTTAAAAATCGAACCATTGGTTAGGGATCTAGCTCTGTATACATCCATACAGACAGACACACAGACATCACATAAAAATCACTTTTTTGGGTTCAGGGAGCACCAAAACAAATATTTCCACTAACAACTAAAATTCAAAAATGTTGACGAAAACAATATTTTCTCCTTATACTATGTATAAGGGGGAGAAAGTAAAAATCCAAAAAGTGGTAAAAACATGATATTTTTTACTCTTATGACGTTTGTAGTATATTTTTACTATCTTGCGAAAGTCTGGAAAATTTTGGAAAAAGTCTTAAAAAGTCTGGAAAAAGTCTTGAATTTTGAGATCAAATATCACTAGACACCCTGTGAGTTATATACGGGATGTAATAAAAGACGTCTTACAACACTTAAGATATATTTACACTTATACTGATTCACATACAGAGGGTAAACATAAATAAAATATGGTACTAGTCTATCGATTTCGACCAGTCACACCAGTCATCATCAGGCCAATGGGAGAACTGACAGAATCAAAATGGCGTCCTTGCTTATATCCTATTGGCTACCGGAAGTTCCGGATACAGGTTCCTAAATGTGCCACCAGAGTCGAAGTTAACTTGTTCGTTAATCTATTTATCTCTATTTTTACACTTTTCTTTAAATATAAACAATTCTTCCCATGCATTCATTTCATTTCCTTTTTTACAATTCTTAAGGATGCTGAGGTTTTCTTCTATTTTCCCTATGGTGTGGCCATTTTCTAAAAGATGTTTCGCTACGTTTGATCTTTCCGGTTTCCTGTTCTTCCAAGCTGATATATGGTTCTTAAATCTTTTAATACAATTAACAGTTTGACCAATATAAAAGTGATTACAGTTGTTACAATTAATTTTGTAAATGCCGGGCATGTCGAATTTGTTACAATCTTCTATCTTGGGAAGTGTTGTAATACGTCTTTTATTACATCCCGTAAGTAATAACAACACGTAATACGCTAATAAAAAAGTTGTTCTGAGTTATATGTAAATGATGCTCCCTATGTATTAAGTTTATTTAAATAAATAAAGTATTAAGGTATTAAGTTCATTTTAAATAAATACATTACTAGACAATACACAATTCCTTATATTGTACATTATATTTGGATAGATATTACAATGGTAATAAACAAACTTTACAAATTCAATTGATAACAGAAATAATAATCTACAAACTAAAATTTGTTTTTAGTATTAGCTGGCATGCTATACCGTTCAAAAACTAACTAATAATTCAATAAATATTCAACATTTATTATTAGATTGGTCAATATTACCAAATATCATTTTTTAATCATTCAATGAGTAATATGATTTTACTAATAACATATATTTAACAGATGAAATAAGTTTTTATGCCGGTAACTTTTTAAAAGAATTTAGAATTTTATTATATGCAGTAGAGTCTCGCGGCAAGGTCGGGGTCTGCAAGGTCGGATAAACGGGAAGGTCGGATAACACGGAAAATAATAAAAACAATGTAAAAAATTTTGATTTGTTGTTGTTTTTAGCGAATTTACCCTATAGGGAAGAAGCTATTACCGTAGTCGGCATGGTAAGACCTAGGCCCGGGGCCATGATAAATTATCGTTTTGAGGTCCCTAGACCCCAAAAACACCATTCGTTCGAAACTGTATTTATATATGTGTGTGTGTCCGTGGGTGCGATAACTCTCATAAAAAAGGTCCGACGTGTAAAGCAGCATTTATGACTTTAAGTTCAAAAACCACACAGATCGACCAATCCGAAGTGGTATTTTGGGGGGGTTTTTGTACCCCAAACATGGATTTTTTGAAGTTTTTACATGTAATATTTTAAAAAGTCAAAATTTAGTTTTCGCCATTGGATTCAGCTTAAAAAACACACAATTTGATGTTTTGATCATTTCTCTACGTCAATTTGTTACAGAGATATTGAAAGCGCTAAACACAGTACATTGTCCAATGCTATTCTTATGGAGAATAAGAAAAAAATTATATCTCGCTTATTTATGAATGTATACTAACGAAACTTGGTATACGGCTTTATCTGGTTGTGGTATATTGTTATTTCCACAAAAAAAGCAATTTTTTCCGATAATTCCCGTGGCAACAAACCTGCGTACTCATCCCCCATGTTATTCTTAAGGAGAATAAGTAAAATGTAATGTCTCCCTTAGTTATGAACATACATTAATAAAACTTGGTATGAGGCTTCACCTTGTTGAGTTATATTAATATTTGCATAAAAACCTACATGTTATTCTTATGGAGTATAATCAAAATTGTACATATTACTTATTTATGAATTTATTTATGAAACTTGGTATCAAATCAAATCAACATAACTTTATTCCAAAAATGCACATAATAGTACAGAATGGCGTCAACAGTATATAGTAATACAGTATAAACAACTACCCAACTAACCAAAACATAATTTTTACCTCAAAACTAACCGGTATGCGGCTTCACCTAGTTGAGTAATAATGATATTTACATGAAAACCCATATTTTTTGTTCTTTGCTGCAGCAAACCTGTGTACTCAATCCCAGTGTTATTCTTATGGAGAATAATTCAAATTGCATATATCGCTTATTTGTGAATATATTTTTATAAAACTTGGTATGTGGCTTTAAGTGGTATTAAGACATATATTATGCATTAGAAATTCGCTGAGGATGCAGGTTTGCTGCTACAGGGTATTTTTTGTCTAAGCGTGCGGAAGTTGATCGTTTGATTGTGCACGGGGACGGTCGGAAAACAGAGAAAATTATAAAAAAATGTAAACAAATTTTGATTTTTTTTTAAGTTTGTGGAAACTGATTGTTCAATAGTGAACGGGGACGGTCGGATAACACGGAATGTCAGATAACCGAAGGTCGGATAATCTAGACTCTACTGTATTATCAACCCCACATATAGTGGACTTTTTTGACATTTTTTCAAGTTAGGTGCTGTGTATGGAAATGAGTTATGGTGTTTTGTGTTTTCAATTGTGCTTAAAATTGTATTTTTCAAAATAATTTGGGCTCTTAAGGACAACTTTAAATATATCTTATATAAACATAGAAGGAAGAGTCAGAATTTCTAATTGTCGGAAAAGTGGTTTGCAACTGATTTTTTATGTACCCTGAACCATAACTCTTATAATTGACTTTTGATACTCTATGTGCATCTGAGGCTGTTCCCCAGAGGATAATTCCATAAATTAATAATGAGAAAGCATAGTATACTGCTTTATACCTAGGTATCTGAAGAGGACACATTCAAAAGTATGCCCAAACCAAATCTGGTAGAGCTAAGTTTTTAATTTTAAAAATCCGTATGTTTTGGCCATTTTAGTTTACTGTGTAGGTGAATGCCTAAGAACTTACTTTCGTGGTGCTAGTTTCAAAGTCTGAGGTGGTATTTATTAGTTTAAAATGCAGTATGTTTGTTTCTGTTCATTTAATAACGATGCATTATTAATGAACAACTTCCTTATTTCTTAGTTTTTGAACGTTTTAATTTTTATTAGTGCTATTATGAGTCATCTTCATACAGTGAGAAATCAAATACAGTGGAGAACCTCTTAACTGTCTTTTGCGACACGAGTTTACGTCAAAGTTTTGAAATTAAACATAAAATAGCACATTTGGGTAAAGAACTGATACTGATACTTAATTATGTAATGTGAAAAACTATAAAGTGGACTGTATTTAAAATGTGATTGAACTATATTAAACTCCGAATGAGCTATGAACAAACTATAAATGAAATACAAGAGAAGATATCTCTCTGTCCTATACTGAGTTTTGAGAACAACTGACTACCCCAATGCCACCACCCTGCCTGAGTCACAATTTGCGACCCTATTGTAGCAGGGGGAGGCTTTAACTTTCCTCTAGTGGTGTACAGAAATATTGATTTGAAATAGTTATTTTACTCATTATGATTGATAAACTAAACATATTATTGAACACCGGCCTTGCTTCAACTGCCCATCGGAATAACTGCCTTCTTTTCAGGAAATAACTCACGGCCGCCGCCAGAGCTTATGTCCCGCTACTGTACTGTAAAAAACGTTCAGGTCATAATAAATCAATCTTATGTTTCCATTGTTTGGAAGTATTGCATCTTCGCACCTATTTTGTAACTGTCGTATACGTTTTATAAGTTTTAGTGCTTAACATGACAGTACCTAGGTGTTATTCATTTTAACCACCCTTTTAGTTACCCAACCCAGGGCTCAGTCCCATGGAGGGCAGTTATGAGGGCATTTTTTTGTTCTGGCAAGGAGGTGGGAATTCGTTTACGGACAAAGTGGGACTCGCCGATCCCTACTCACCAAACCCACCCCCCATGCCAGGCCTTTCTCTCCCCTGAATTGTTTGTCACATTACTTCGTGGAAAGAGCCCCATGTTGCTGATTTGGTATGCTGAGGTCCGCAGTTCTGAACCAGGAGCATCAGAACAGCCAACAAATCATATTTTTCCCAATTTCAAACAAAATAGTAATGTTTGTTTAAATCCGCTATTTTATTTTAAAATTGTTATTGTGAAAATTCTCTCCTTTCACATTAACATGCAACTTGTATAAAATTAACATTTTAGTAACATAAATATGTGACTTACCGTCAATTATTAGCAGCCGTCAATTTTCACCCAGCTATTCTGTATACGTGTCGCAACAACTAGGCTGCATCATCAGCCTAGTTGCTGCGAAACGCGTACAGAATAGCTTAAATCTATTCATTGGATTGCTAATAATTAACAGTTAGTAATTTATTTATATTGTAAAGCAAGTTGGTTATCTCTCATAATTTTAATAACATTATTAATTTTTAATCTAAATCTAATGGGGGCCCGCCAGATGATCAACGTGTTAGTCGGTCGCACAGGCAGTTGGTCAACTTTGAAAAAAAGAAAAAGTGAAATGAAGTCCCAAAACCCACTTATTGACATGCTAGTAGTTGCTCGCAGGAACAATTTGTCGTTTTTTGAGAAAATAAGTATAAATATTGAAATAAGAACCTAAAACCAGTTTGCCGACATGATACTTGGTCGCTGTGCCACTTGGTCAACTTTTAAATAAATAAATGTAGTAACAGATTGGCTACTTGCTCGATGTACCAGTTGCTCGCGCTCCCCACCCACCCTGCCTTCCCAAGAACAGGGGAGAGGCGGACCTTCTGGCGGAAGTGCATGGCCCAATCACCATCCCAATGTTTGACTGGTCCCACGCAGGACGCAGGTACGGCAATAGATTTGCTGAACCTTGTAACAAAATTTCCCTTATATTGCACAAACTTGTCAGGGGACCAATAGTCAGCCAGGGACGCTACGTCAACAAATGCCGCTGTACGGCGTATAATACAGTTCTAACGGCAACACTGGCTACCTCACTCTCTGATTTTAATCATAGGAATTTTCTTATTTACTGGTAGCAATAACTTAAAAACTTATATTTGGTTTACACCACAGGAAACCGACACAAAGTAAATGGTACACATTTGTTCTGATATAAAACGAGATCGCATGCAGCACGCTGACGTGAGGGAAGTGAATTTCCGCTTTAAAACCTTAAAAAGATCAAATAAAGGGTTTAAACTAATACTGGTTAAATTTTTTTGAAAATTTGAAAAATATTTTATGGCTGTTCTGATGTTCCTGGTTATATTTAAATTCACTAGTAGGTTGCCAATGTTGTACATTATAAAGTTAGGAGGAAGTATATTCGGGATAACAAGTTGGTATAGGGGTATTGGGGGTGATAAAACGATATTAAGATATGAAAAACAGCCTTTTCCAGTGTAAAATCCTTATAAGACAACGTACTATATTTTGACAATTAACATTTTCTTTAATAACTTGGTAAGTACCTGTGCTAGAATGATGAGGGAGGGCTTAAAATCGTTGGCTTTTTATGTGCAATAATTTAATGTGCAATATGTGTACATTTTGGGCTTCTCTGACCCTATTTGGGCCCAAAAACTCAAAATTTGAAAACTTAAAAGCCCCAAAAAAGGGGGTTAGAGTTTTCCGATTGTTTTGCCCAACAAACTTGTCCAGCCGATTACAAAAAGGAATGTCTCTACCAAATTTGAAGTAAATCAGAAACAAATTGTGACTGCTAGAGTGTGAATACACACACACACACACACACACACACACACACACACACACACACACACACACACACACACACACACATATATAAAGTTTTTAGCGACCCCCCAAAACGTGTTCAGGGGGTCACATTAGGAACTTCTATGGTGGTCCCGGGCTAAAGTTTCACCGTGCGGGTCATGATAATAATTCACTTTTCCAAAGGAAATTCACTAATAACTCCATTGCATACTAATTTATGTACATTTCTAGTACTACTAATTTATGTAGATTTAAGTACAGCCCAAGAACCACAATAACATCGTTAAAGATTATTGTGTACGAGTAGCCTGTCGCAGCAGCTTTGCTCGTGATTGCAGTGTAATATAGTTGTAAATTGTAAGTTCATCTTACATTGTTATAATGAATTCCACATTTTTGTATGGTGCACAATCTATTCTTCTACCAAATTTTAACTCAATTTGTCCACTTGATACTTATTAAAATTAATAGTATTAATCAATAAGAATATTTTAGCATGGGAATTAATATGCCCAGTAGGGTATTAATAATAATAATGCGTTATTGTATAAAGCCAATGGTAATATTGCATTATAAGCGTCAACATGTATAATGTATTCTTTATCTGACATTGTCAGTCCATGTTTTTTGTCTTTCCACTATCAGTTACAATTAATGAATTTGTTGAAAGACATCGTTGCCAAAGATGGTTTGGAGCCCAAAAAGATTCCCGCAATAGGAGAAGGCATATGTTAAATTATAGTAGTCCAGTATCTAAGATCTTCTCACGATATTTCAGGTTTGTTCGAGAATTGTATGGCTATTGAGTACCCCTAACGGGGTTTAATTTTTTCTGCATGATGTTTGTAAACATGATAGTTTTGATGACCAGTGGGGTTGAATCTCAGAGGATTTTCAAAAAGCAGTAGGCTTGTTTTTGAAAGAGGTATATTACCAAACTTCATAATTTCAGCACAATCAGTCAAGCGATAAACAGGGCCCCCACGAGAGGGGATAACAGGGGCACTTTGCCTCAGGCCCTGAATTTTAGTAAATTCAGAAAATTTACTAATATATTAAATAGGGGTCCCTGGGACTCCAATAGAATTTTTTACCCAGGCCCCTAATTGTCTTTTGGAAGCCCTCTCGATGAAGTGTAATCACCAAAAAGTTTCTAGTACCTCCACACGGCAAAGAGAACAAGCATTTTCACTTCCAGTACAGCCGTTTTTATATTGTTTTTTAGGTCAAAAGCTAGCTCATCGAGTAAAAGTCATACAGGCAAATATTATTTAACACCATTTCCAGTTTTTCACTTGAATAACACATCAAAATAACTTCAAATTTCATGGCCCTATAAGCGGCATTTAGATGGATAGACAGAGTTTAGGTAGATTCCTTGCATGTAACATCTGTTTTTCCTACAACCTGTCATTATTGTATTAACAGCTGCAATTATAATAAAAATATTGCTATATTTGTCTGAGTAACTGGGGGACCAAAATTTGATCGGCCCATGTCAGCTTGTTTGTTTATATGCTTGGATTAATTTTTACCATGTTCCCCTAATAAATAACGAGCAGATTTGCTTAGCTTATTTGTCTCTATTCTGCATGAATAGAGGCAAATTAAGGTAACTTAATACAGTTACCTTAAACCTGCACTTGTTATTAAACCTCAATATCCCTTTGATTCATTTTGTATATGACTGTATTGTTTATTGAATGGTTTTGATAATACACTGATTGATTACAAACAGCTGTTATGATTATCTTGTTTTAATTTTATAATCCATAAGGAAAATTTTGCATTTTTCAGTTTTTGTATTACTTGTTGTATATTAGTCGAGTTTACCAAGGGAATGAGACATGCCTGCAACTTATTTTTATCCCAGAAGTTTGTTATTTCCAACATTTTAAGAAATAACTGGAGCAGTTTTTTGATATCCGAGTTGCAAGTAAGCTAACTTTACTCATACTAGAGCATAGGATAGATAACTATTGAACTTTAGGGATGGCCAGTACACTTCACAACATAACTAAAGAATCCATTTATGCCCAGCTACGTTCAGAGCCAAATTTATGATCTGCAGACCCCTAGGCTCAACATGTGGTGAAGCCCCCTTGCCGCCTACCACCAAGGTCATCTACATTTCCTGGGAGCGCCTATGTAAACAATGCTTAAATCCAGCCGTGGCTTCGAATCAGGGCAAACATTTTAATAGCTTGATCGTTAAAATATATTCATTAATAACAGAGGAATTATCTTAACAAAATACTCCTTTTCATATATATATAAGAGATATTTATAATATTTGATGTAATTATAACATTGTGAGAACGAAATAATTTACCCTTCACATTAATGGGTAAATTGTTCATCATACAGGAAATTTTGGTTGTAAGTGTTGGTATCTCTGCTCAGTGACAATCAGCCCCACGCTACTCCGCTACTAGGACACTCAGCTTTTCCGAGCTATGAATGGAAGTGGACTGATCTGTTATTATTATTTATTTAAAAGTTGACCAAGTGGCTGTGCGGCCAAATATTCATGTTGATTAACTGGTTCCAGGTATTTAATTATTTTTATTTATTTTCTAAAAGTCTACCAACTGTCTCTGCAAGCAACCAGCATGTCGATCAACTGGTAGGCACCCAAATATAATTTTTAAACTAAAACAAATAAAACTAAATTACACATCACGCGGAATATCTTGGCCTCTGGGAACTGTTTTCAGTTCAAACAGTTGGAGTAGAGCGAGATTGCCATCTGTTGTTTCCATCATTTGTTCAGTCAAACTGAAGCTCGATATGGCCCCGCTGGTTATCTCAGTCACTCCGGCATTGGAATAAGCCATAGGCCAAGTTATTCCGCGTGATGTGTGGTTCTTATACTCTATAGCGATCTTCAATAAAAAATGTATAAAAATTATAATGTGGAGTACCAAGTCATGAAGCATGCTATAGAAGTCAAATTAGGTTAAGTAATTAGTGAATTTCCTATGGAAAAGTGAACTATTAGCATGACCCGCACGGTGAAACTTTAGCCCGGGACCACGATAGAAGTTTCTAACTTTTGAACATGCTTTTGGGGGGTCGTTCAAAATTATATATATTTTTATATTTAAATTATATACATATATAGATAAATAACCGTACAGACATAGGTTGATGACATATAGGTTGACATATATATATATATATATATATATATTAAAAATAACTGAGTGATTAGGGCTACTAATATGTTAGTTGTAAGCATAATTTTAAAAACAGAGTACTTGGTTTTAACATAATATGTTTTATTAGACGACTAGTTTCAAACCTTTAGGTCATAGTCATGTCTTACATTATTTTTGTAACCTCACATAGTTCAAATTGTTCAAATTATTAAATGGTAAACAAATTAAGAATCATATGTTAAAATTAAACTTAGAATATGGGGGACTTTCTTGAATATAATATTTTGTTATTGTCTTGAGGTATATAATATGAAACTATTTCTTTTATCCTTTTTTATATTGATAAACGTCAACGGAAGAAAACCAAAAAGAATATATATGTATTCCTTATAATACAATCATAAATAAAGCTACAAGAAGAACATTTTATAATTCAAATATTAAGACCAGCTATAGAACAAAAAATAATGCTTATAAAATCATGAACAACAGAATACTAAATAAAAGAAACAACCAAGTAAGAGATTTAAACAAATCAAGTGTCTATCAGATTAAATGCAGCGACTGTGAAAACTAATACATCGGGCAAACCAGTCGAAGTTTTAATACGAGATTTAAAGAACACATTCAAGCCCTAAAATCCGGAAACAGAACGACAATGAAATCAAACTTCGCTGAACATTTAATTGAAGCAAGACACAGCTACAAAAGTATCAATGACAACTTAACAATATTAGAATACGAGAAAGAAAGAGATAAATTATATGTAAAAGAAGACTTCCATATATATATGAATTACGAAAATAACCCGAATAATTTGCTGAACACCATGAACATACATCAAAGAAATCCGATCTTCGACAAAATTTGTCATATAAAAAAAGTATAAAAGAAATAATTTCATATTATATACCTCAAGACAATAACAAAATATTATATTCAAGAAAGTCCCCCATCTTCTAAGTTTAATTTTAATATATGATTCTTAATTTGTTTACCATTTAATAATTTGAACTATGTGAGGTTACAAAAATAATGTAAGACATGACTATGACCTAAAGGTTTGAAACTAGTCGTCTAATAAAACATATTATGTTAAAACCAAAAAGGGTACTCTGTTTTTAAAATTATGCTTACAACTAATATATATATATATATATATATATATATATATATGTGTGTGTTTATACTCTAGCGGTAACATTTTTGTCCGATTTACTTCAAATTTGGTAGGGACATTCCTTACTATAAACAGTTGGACAAGTTCATTGGGCAACACAATCGAAAAACTCCAACCCCCTTTTTTGGGGATTTCAGTTTTTCGAATGTTGAGTTTTTGGGCTCAAAAAGAGTTAGAAAAGCCCGGAATTTTGAATTAATGTGTATTAAATGATAGGGCGTAAAAAGCCAAAAATGTTATGCCCTCTCAAATCATTTTAGCCAAAATACTTGCTGAGTTATTAAAAAAAATGTAAATTGACTAAAAACAGCACATTGTCTTAACATTGGTAAAGGCTGTTTTTCACGTCTTGATGTAGTTGTACTCGTATTACCCCTTTTATACCAACCATACCATACCAAATTTTGATCCTCCTAACCTTATTATGCACATTGTTTTCCCAGCAATGGAGGTAAATAGAACCAGGAGCATCAGAACAGCCAACAAATTAAATGTGTTCAGATTTTCATACAAATTGGAATAAGCCTATGTTTAAAAAAATTATACGTGGAAATCACTTCCCTCATGCCAGCTTGCTTGCTGCTTGCAAACTCATTTATTCATTTATTTGCCCATGAAACAAAAACAACAACATACACAAAAAAATACAGAAATACAATACAGTATAAAGAATATGCAAATGGAACAGGAGTGGTGTGTCGTATAAAGATTTAAAATAACAAGAAATTCAGTGCATGATTTTTTTTATTTACTTACTGCAAAGTCATCTCATAGACCTTGCACAGGTATGAGATCACTGATCATTGGATTAACTAGGGTCAGGATCTGATCAAGAAGTCAAAAAACGGAGTACATCAGCAATTGAGAGGGATTGTGCCAGATCAGGAAGTTCATAAACATACACTTCAAAAAGGTGGTCCTTCAATTTTCTTTTAAATCTTGCAGTATCACTTATGTCTTTATTGCACAGGAACTGTTACATTATTCACTTCAAATTCAACAAATAATGCTACATAAAGAAAAGTGAACAAAATATAATTTGCAACAATAACAGTGATAAATTAACTAAATACAGTGTTGTTGATAAATAACTTATCATAACCTAACCACCACTGCACGATGTTACAGATAGGAACATTTTTGTCTTCTGCCCACAATTAATTTTTGGGAAGGCGTTGCATTTTTCCAAACTACCAAAATACTTCTCTTGTGATTATTTAAAGATTTTAGGGGAAATCTTGTTAATTGCACTCGTTGCACAATTAATAAAATAAGAGCAAGTGGACTATGCGTGTATATTGGGGTGTATGTGATAGTTATCCAAATTCTCAAGTAAGTTTCAATGTTCAGGAGCCAGGGTTCATCCCCCCCCCTAAACACAGCACATAAACACATAAACTACGTTAATTGTTGTGTAGTTACCCCAATAATTAAAAGTTTCTCTATTCTAAGACGTTTTAAATTCCAGCTGGACCTTGTGATTGATGGTGCAGATGAGGTGGACAAAGACAAGGTGTTGATCAAAGGAGGCGGCGGTTGCTTGACTCAGGAGAAAATTGTTGCATCATGTGCTAAAGAGCTCTATATTATCGCTGACTATTCGTAAGTTATGCATTTACTGTTGTAATTCATGCATGAGGTGGACAAAGACAAGGTGTTGATCAAAGGAGGCGGCGGTTGCTTGACTCAGGAGAAAATTGTTGCATCATGTGCTAAAGAGCTCTATATTATCGCTGACTATTCGTAAGTTATGCATTTACTGTTGTAATTCATGCATGAGGTGGACAAAGACAAGGTGTTGATCAAAGGAGGCGGCGGTTGCTTGACTCAGGAGAAAACTGTTGCATCATGTGCTAAAGAGCTCTATATTATCGCTGACTATTCGTAAGTTATGCATTTACTGTTGTAATTCATGCATGAGGTGGACAAAGACAAGGTGTTGATCAAAGGAGGCGGCGGTTGCTTGACTCAGGAGAAAATTGTTGCATCATGTGCTAAAGAGCTCTATATTATCGCTAACTATTCGTAAGTTATGCATTTACTGTTGTAATTCATGCATGAGGTGGACAAAGACAAGGTGTTGATCAAAGGAGGCGGCGGTTGCTTGACTCAGGAGAAAATTGTTGTATCATGTGCTAAAGAGCTCTATATTATCGCTGACTATTCGTAAGTTATGCATTTAATGTTGTAATTCATGCAAAATAGTAATTTAATCATAAACAAAACTACTTTGGTTTTTCTCTTACTGTGAAACAAACCCCTAGATAAAAAGTGTCTTTTGGCATTTAGAGGAGCCATAGTTAACAAGTTACTATAAGCCCATTGAACATTGAACTTAGTAACCTTTCCCAAGTAAAGATTGACCCATTGTAATTTAGGATTTCAGTCACTATTGTCTGCCAAAAGAGTTTTGCCTTTTAACATCTTACATACTTACCGTCTTGTATGTGACTAAAGTGTAAGTGCTGTTTTAAGTGTTTTAATATGTAATTAATTATTTCCTGTAAATACAACAACACATACTACGTTAATCTTTGTACCCCATAGTAAAATTTATTCTGTACCTACTAGACAGAACTAAAATTAGGATATTCCATTTTCAAGACTTAGTAAACTGCAAAATAGTCACTATGATTGGCATGAACATCTTCAATATGTTACCTAGAAGTGTTAAATTGTTGCCTTTAAAGTCTTTCAACAGTAAGCTGTATATTTAGCTCACAAACAACCCATTCCATCTGGAAGAATTGTTAAAGCTGCCTAGCAAAGCAACAGTCATATAACATATAATTATTTGTTAAGCCTTCATTCAATTGATTCAGCTATTTATTGCTCTGTAGTTGTTTGGTTTTAAGGTGCAGGGTGTCTCATGTAAGAGGTGTCTCAAACAGATTGCAGACAAACTACTAGACCTAATAGGATGAAATATTAAGATTTCCCAGTAAATACAACCCCAAGAAACAATGTAAAGAAATCTTTAACTTGCTTCAAATATATTATTTGTTTGATATATTCTGTTTTAGCGAATTTCCCCTATAGGGAAGAAGCTATTACCGTAGGTCTCATGGTAAGACTTAAGCCCGAGACCATGATAACTTTTTGTTTTGAGGTCCCCAGATGTCCAAAACACTATTCGTTCAAATTTATATATATATATATATATATATATCTATATATATATATATATCTATATATATATATATCTATATATGTGTCCGTGAATGCGATAACTTGAGTAAAAAACGTCCGATTTCGATGAAATTTGGCTCAAATGTGTAAACTGACATTTATGACTTTAAGTTCGAAAACCAGAAAAATCGGACTATGGGAAGGGGGGTTTATGGGGGTTTTAAATTTTCCAAAAATCAGTATTTTGCTTTTTTTACCCTAAAATTTTTAAAACACTTAATTTAGGTTTAGACCATGTTATAGAGCTTAAAAAAACAAATAATATGGTATTTTGAATTATTAACCTAGGTTAAGTGGTTGCGGAAAAAGTCCAAAAAACATGCTCATAAAATCTCCCATGTAACTTATGGGAAAAAGGTTTTTGGCTTTTCCTCAGTTAATTTTACTTTAAACTTCACATTTTCTTTTACCAATCACTTCAGCTCCACAAAACAATCATTTTGGTGTTTAAATTGTGATTCTACGTCAAACCGTTGCAGAGATATTCAAAGTGCTAAACACAGTACGTTGTCCAATGTTATCCTTATGGAGAATAAATAAAATTTGATATCTTGATTATTTATGAATGTATATTGATGAAATTTGGTATGTGGCTTCATGTTGTACTGGTATATTGATAATTGCACAAAAAATAAATGTTTTGTTGATTGTCCCCGTAGCAGCTAACCTGCATACTCAGCCCTAATGTTATTCTTATGGAGAATAAGTAAAGTTTTATATCTCCCTTAATTATGAACATAAATTAATAAAACATGGTAAGTAGCTTCACCTGGTTCAGTTATATTGATAATTGCATAAAAACTCATTTCTTATCTTCCTCGTTGCAGCAAACCTGCGTACTCAGTCCTAATGTTATTCTTATGGGGAATAAATAAAATGTAATAAATCACTTATTTATGAATGTATTTTTGTCAAACTTGGTGAGTGGTTTTATGTACTAGTGAGAAACATATCAATGCATTGGAAATTCGCTGAGTACACAGGTTTGCTGCGACGGGGGGTATTTGTCTCTCTTATAGTATGATTCCAATGTCAATTCATTTTAAGGATCATTCATTGTAAGTTCATTCAGGGGTTTTCTGTTTGTTGTAAAATTATATTTTCCAGGAAACAATCTGTAAACCTTGGTGAAAACTATAAAAAAGGGATTCCAATTGAAGTTATTCCTATGGCTTATATCCCGATACAGCTTAAGATACAGAACATGTTTGGTGGTGAAGCAAAACTCCGCATGGCAAAAATGAAAGCTGTGAGTACCCTAATACTTGGAACTAATCAATAAATTGTTTGTTGCAAAATTTGTGAATTTTGTTATGTAAATGTGTAATACAAATGCTACCATCATCTTCTTCTTCCTTTCCTTTATTTTTAAATTTATCTTTATATTTATAATCAAAAATAAATATTGATAGATTGTAATCTTTGACTTCTTTAAATTTAAACTTAATTCAATTTAAATTATTTTGATCAAAATTCAAATCAAAAAATAAATATCAGTTAATTATTATAATCTCAGTGTTTAAATATTATTTTTCTTCAGTTCAGCCGTCGGAGTATGAGAAATTATCTTAATGTCAGGGAAGACCCATGTTGAAATTTTATCAACATGTGAAATCTTATGGGTTTGTGTGAGGCTTGTTGGAGTTAGGCCTTGACAATAAAAAGATCTGATAACTGTGACAAATACATCATTTATTTTCCAAGACACATCTTAAACTAACATAGTTATCAAAATATACCACAGTCTTTTGAGTCCACACAATTTTTACTACTAATAAGCCCTAAGTTACATCCGATAATTTATTAAGTTTATCTTGTACCTGTAAGCTTATAGGTTAACTGAGATAGTGTCACTGGGATTTAATTAATTTTGCTTAGTTGTACCAAATTGAAGAAGTTCTGGTAGAATGTTATTTAGTTATACTGTAGTCTAGATCCATTAATAAAATTTCATTGTTGCCGAGACGAATTTAATTTAGTTAGGTTAACTAACACCAAATTGTAAAATAGTTCTGTTTCAATTGTTGCTACTGAAGGTAGGCTATGCCACGTCACAACCTAGGATAGGCTAGGCCTATACCTGGTTTCTGTTAATTTCAATAAAAATCCATTTATTTAAATGTTTAAGAGATATTAAAAAGTAGGTAGGTCAGATTAAATTAGGAACTCATCAGTTTGACAGTTTCCCAGTCAGGCCTAGTCACTATTTTCACTGACACCTTAAATCATGCACCTCACTTCATCTAATAAACTTTCACTAACTTTCATTAACGTAACATTTTACAGGACTACCCTATAACACACCGAGCATCGCTCCTGGCATATCTCCCTCAACAAACTGCACAATAAGCTTAGCTCTTAATACGTCTTCCTCCGGCAACCAATGACACAAAGGAAATTGCTCCGGACTACTAACATCTCCCTCCGACAACTGACTCCACAAAAGGACAAATGTCTCTCTCGCCCGCGGTATTTATGTGCGGATAAAATAATATTCTCGCCCAGCACTCTGATTGGTCCATGAGATCATGCCACCACTTTTGAGCGAAGTTTTAGTTTCCTTCCAACAAAATTTTACTGATGTGACATAGTTCAAAATGGCCGGATTCTCTATAAATAACTATTGCACAACATTTGTTCGTTAAAATTGACTTTTCTATTTCCTGATCGAATTCTATAATTTTTTCAGACAAGCTAGGGAATTTTATATGGTTTACTCCTGTATAATTTTGATTTCAGTCGGACTTATAGGTTTTTTAGATATTCCACTTTTTTAACCCAAAAGTTTGTGACATTATAATTTATCATTTAAAGTCTGTTTTATTTAGGAATTAATTAGGATTAGGATACCCATTACACAAAGGGGCAGTGGCCACTGACAGTCATACTTCATTCACCACCACTTTAACTCTTGAGGAGGCAGTGAAGAGATAGTCATAAACTTTAATTTTGTTGAGACAATCATGATTTTTTACATGGAAATACTTACTTACTCTTACTCCCAGGGCCATTTATATCGGAGGTGATATTTAGCCGCACCAACAAATCTTCGCCACGTTATCCGTGGAAGTTATTTTACATGGAAATATTCTAGTTATATCATGTTTTTATTAAAAAATAAGTCACTATAGAGTTAGTCTGCAATGAATGTCTTAAGGAGATCTATGTGCCTGAAAGATAATCTTTATCCTCAGTGTCGTCTGTTCTGCTTCAATTATAGTTGGAAACGGCAAACCACCGAAACCATGGTCCTACAACGTTAAAATGGACAGTGCCGCCTAAGGCGGACTACATTGAAGATAAAGACCAAGCAATATTGAGCTGAGACACGAATAAGATACTTAGTTAGAACTATATAAAATACATACACACAACTTAAACTTTTCAAAGATAAGGGTGGTTGTACAGTCTCTTCCCCCTACTTTGTTTTTACTTTGTTTTCCCCTTATTTTGTTAAAATATCAACCCCGGACCAATGCCATTCATTGTTGGGTAGTAAGTACTTTATTTGAACCATGTTAACATTTTTGACTGCCATCGTGGATCCGCTATATTGGATTCAAAATTTTGTTACATATGTAAAGATGGAGTTGTGACCTATCATTTTTAATTACTTTTCTACGCTGAACACAATGCCGCAATCCGTTTTTGAAAATCTTTATTCTTTCTCAAGATATTTGTACTAACTTAACAAAATATAAGTTTAAAGCAAGTTTTAAATGTTCCAACCCTAAAACATGCCCCTATTTTCGTCACTACAACAGATATTGACTATCAACATTTCATAATACTTTTTTGCCATTCCTGGACTAAAAATCATGTTTTAACTCCTAAAAATCATAAATTCTCAGTTATTTATTTTAATTAAGGTCTTCATATCATTATTTTTAGGACAGAAGGACAACTCTTTTGATTCTTTCAGTTTTTCCCTAAATAGTTTTAAGCTTTGAAAAACAAAAATGGGCGCAATTTTGAAGTGGTACAAAGTAGAAACTTGATATTTTATACCAAAATGAGTCTTATATGTTTCCAAGTTTGAAGTTGATATCTTAAATTATTCCTAAGATATAACATATTGAGTAAAAAACACGTCAGACAAATGGACGGGAAACTATAAGTGTTTTAGGTCATACCTTTATATGTACTTTTTTCTTTCTTTTTGTATGAGGAATCTTATGCCAAAGTCCTGAAAAGTTTTTTTAACACCCTGTATATACTCAAGTTGAGTATAAAGTATCTGTATTATAAAGTTGTATTGAGGAGAAGATAAATCCATTTTTTATATACATTACATTAGCCATTTTTTTAATGTTATTCCTGCTTTTGTAAAATCTTTAAGTATTTTTAAAAAGGCCTTAAAAAGTGGCTTCTGACCAAAACCTATAATGATATAGAACGTTTTTATACAGATTTATAAAGCTGATAAATATGCCTGTTAATTTAGAAATATTTGTTTACCTTTAATTTTTTTTCCTTTTATGTTTTTTTTATGGCTCTGAAGTCAACACTGTTTGAATTTCCTGAGTTTTATTATATAACGTTATATCTTGGATTGATAGGAATTACTGTTTTACCTGAAAATATTAAAAATGTATATACAGTAGTTGTAATGTTTGTAAATATCTGAGACTCCCACCCAAAATTAGAAGGCTAGCCCTTCTCTTGGGTGTGTATTATTTCTCTATTTCAGTTTGTTATTAATGTTATACATGTATTTAGTTTAGTAATGTTGCTATTTTTATTTTATTTTATAACTGTACATGGTTTGTAATATGTATTTTGAAGAGAAATAAATTATATTATTATTAGTGATGGGCAATTCGCGAAAGAATCGTTCAAATCAAATGAATCATCGAGTGAATAAAATGAATCATGATTCAACTTTTAAAAGAAACGATTCGTGGCGCGAATCAACTCTGGTAAATATGCCATATTAATCGGTTTTGTTCGCGAATTGGTGTAGGCCGTCGTTGTTCGCGATTCAATTGCGTTTCCGCTGAGAAATGGTGGGGAGGGGGGTTGAAGCGGAAAGAAGGAGTGGGAGACGGACAAGAGGAGAGATCGCTAAATGCAATCTCATTAGTTTGCGTATGCGCGGAAAACGTTTTGTGAGATCCCACAATTCCTTGCAAATTTATTTTGTTTTGACCTCTCTTTCTTTTACAATATCTTATCTGCTGATTCAATTGTACTAAAGGTTCGCAAACTGATTGTTGTCATGTAGTCACTCAGCCAGCTTTGAGTCACGGAGTGATTTGATCCGTCTAAACGCTTGCTTTTTGGTTCTTTATTCTTTGATAGTGATAAGGGGGAAATGTCCGGAGTTTGCGGCTGCGCAATAATAATTTGTGATGTTCGCTAGTCAAATTTAACAGAACATTTCACTGATTCGCTTGAACTGTCGGTTCGCAAATCGCATATTGGAGTCGTAACATAACAGGAGAGCCGAATAATCTATAACAACCGATTCGTTTACATTTTGCGGTGAGGACAGATTATCAATCAAAACGAACTAAATGGGTCGGTTCAAATTTAGAATTTTTTTTAAATCGAGTGATTTAAATGAATCTGTTCGCAAAGGAGAATCAAACTGCCCATCACTACATTACATCACCACCCCAGTACTTCCAAACAGTGGTGGTCTAGATACCAGCCAGGCACCTCATACATGTCAGAGGAAGTTTCAGAAGATAACCACAACTCCGTAAGGCCCAACAAATCACAAAAAAAATGATAACTGGATGTACTTACTAGGCCCACCACCACTTGGTGTTCACTGCTATATCTTGGGCACAGTCTTAGTTACATGTTGCACATACCTTCTTCAAATTCTGTAAGAACGTCGCTTTTGCAGCACCTCAACTAAATTTAAAAAGATTAAGACAAAAATTGTTTCCATAAGTGAATGCATGATGCATTAATTTAATTATAGTTTGCATCCATTTTAGCCCCTGTACTAATTTAATTATAATTTGTATCCATTTTAGCCCCTGAACTGTTTTTCATATGAAAGTTTGGTTACATACCTTTTTCTAAGACATTTAAAATTTGAACATGTAACAACTATTTTCTTGTTTCCGTTCTACGGAACTATCTTCAGAATGCAAAGTATCTTTGTTAAATGTAAAGTACTGTGTATCCGTGTGTGTGTATTTGTATATTGTTTTTTTTTATCTTTATGGCAACAGTATATTACTGCATTCTGATGATGGTGGATCAAAATAGCTGTTATATGTTATAATTTGACTGTTGTCGAAAAAGGTATGTAACAAAACTTTCACAATAATTTTCAATAACTAATTTTTATTTACATATTTTTCCAGAGTAGAGGTTGAATGTATTTTTGTGTTATATATATATATATATATATATATATATATATATATATATATATTTAACATAAATGTAAATAGAGACACATTAAATATTGAATATATTTATTAAATAGTTTTAAAACCATGAAACATAACATTTAAAACATGCAAAAAGATTTTGTTTTTCCAGAAGTGTATTATATTCATATAATACATCCATAATTTACTAAGACTTATGTGTTTTTGCCACATAAAATAATATAAAACTGCTGTATAATCCTACTACAAATTTGAACATTTTGGTCTAAAAAATATTGAACTATTCATGAGTTCTGTCACACGACTTAGGTTGTAATTTTCACTTTCTGCTATGTTCTAGGGACCAGTGGTAACGGACAATGGGAATTTTATTCTTGATTGGTTTTTCCCGAGCAGTATTAAGGATTGGAACAAGGTTGATGTATCAATCAAAACACTTCCAGGTGAGTTTTTTTGTTTGTTGTCATAGGATAAAGAGTGCTAAGAGAGCTTGAGTTTACTTCCAGTACTAGAAAGTCCTAGTCCTAGAATCCAGTATTGGGTCGCAGTTTAAAATCAGCTGAAAGAACCTTGGTTGAATATTAGCTTATAGATAATCCGGCCTAAAAAAAGAAGGGATAAATTTGGCCTGAAATTCCACTTCAGGAGTCCGGGTCTAGACAAGTGGCACCTAAGAGATCAACGCTGTTGGTCTGAGCAATTTTAGGCTTAAACTTCAATATGATAAACATTATTTTTGATGTGTCATATAGGGAAGGGCTTTTAGGAAAATAACTTCTGTTTGATCATTATGTTGGTTATAGAGGGGTAGCGCCATAGTTAATGCAAAGAGGAAAATACCCCCGTCGTAGCAAACCTGCGTACTCAGCGAATTTCCAATGCATGCATATGTTTCTCACTACCACGTAAAGCCACTTACCAAGTTTCATAAAAGTACATAAATAAATAAGTGATCTATAACATTTTATTTATTCTCCATAATAATAACATGGGGCTGAGTACGCAGGTTTGCTGCAACAAGGAACACAAAATATGTGTGTTTAGCGAATTTTCCCTATAGGGAAAAAGCTATTACCGTAGGTCTCATGGTGAGACTTAAGCCCGAGACCATGATAACTTTTTCTTTTGAGGTCCCCAGATGCCAAAAACGCTATTCGTTCAAATTTATGTATATGTGTATATATATATACATATATGTTATATATGTATATATATGTGTCCGTGAATGCGATAACTTGAGTGAAAATCGTCCGATTTCGATGAAATTTGGCTCAAATGTGTTAAGTTCGAAAACCAGAAAAATCGGACCAAGGGAAGGGAGGGGGGTTTATGGGGGTTTTAAATTTACCAGAAATCAGTTTTTTGCATTTTTTACCCTAAAATTTTTAAAACTCTTAATTTTGGTTTTGACCATGTTATAGAGCTTAAAAATCAAATAATATGGTATTTTAAATTATTAACCTAGGTTAAGTAGTTGCGGACAAAATCCAAGAAACATGCTCATACAATCTCCCATGTTAATCTTATGGGAAAAAGGTTTTTGGCTTTTCCTCAGTTAATTTTACTTTAAACTTCACATTTTCTTTTACCAATCACTTCAGCTCCACAAATCAATCATTTTGGTGTTTAAATGGTGATTCTACGTCCAACCGTTGCAGAATTATTCAAAGTGCTAAACACAATTTGGACGTAGAATCACAATTTCAACACCAAAATGATTGTTTTGTAGAGCTGAATTGATTGGTAAAAGCAAATGTGAAGTTTACATTAAAATTAACTAAGGAAAAGACAAAAACCTTTTACCCATAAGATTAACATGGGAGATTTTATGAGCAGGTTTTTTGGATTTTCTCCGCAACCACTTAACCTAGGTTAATAATTGAAAATACTAAATTATTTGTTTTTTAAGCTCTATAAAATGCTCAAAACCAAAATTGAGTGTTTTAAAAATTTTAGGGTGAAAAGTGTAAAAAAATGATTTTTGGACAATTTAAAATCCCCATAAACCCCCTTCCCATGGTCCGATTTTTCTGGTTTTCGAACTTAAGGTCATGAATGTCACTTTAATATCACTGCAATGGTTGGACGTAAAACAACAATTAAAACGCCAAAATGATTGTTTTGTAGAGCTAAATTGATTGGTAGAAAGAAATGTGTAGAGCTAAATTGATTGGTAGAATGAAATGTGGAGTTTTTAGTGAAATTATCTGAGGAAAATCTAAAACCCGTATTCCCATAAGATTAACATGGGAAATTTTATGGACTCATTTTTTGACTTTTCTCCACAACCTAGCTTAATGATTCAAAATACTAAATTGTTTGTTTTTTAAGCTATATAAAATGGCTATAACCAAAATCTAGTGTTTTTAAAATTGTAGGGTGAAAAGTTCAAAAAACTGATTTTTGAAACATTTTAAACCCCCACCCTTCCCATGGTCCAATTTTTCTGGTTTTAAACTTAAAGTCATGAATGTCACTTTACACATTTGAGCCAAATTTCATCGAAATTGGACTTTTTTACTCAAGTTATCGTGTTAACGGACACACACACACACACACACACACACACACACACACACACACATATATATATATATATATATATTTATATATACATATATATAAGTTTGAACGAATAGTGTTTTTGGCATCTGGGGACCTCAAAACAAAAAGTTATCATGGTCTCGGGCCTTACCATGAGACCTACGGTAATAGCTTCTTCCCCATAGGGGAAATTCGCTAAAATCCCAAATTTTGAAACCCTTGTTGCAGAAAACCTGCGTACTCAGCTCCCTTGTTATTCTTATGGAGAATAATTAAATTTTTATTATATCACTTATTTGTGAACTTAGTAAGTGGTTGTATGCGTATTAAGACACACACACGCAATGGAAATTTGCTGAGTACGCAGGTTTGCTGCGACAGGGGTATTATTTACTAAATATTGAATAGAAAGTACATAGTTGAATATACAGAAAATCTTCTAAACAAGTTGTTTTTAAAAATGTCCACCCAATTCCCTCTTTTGGAGGCACTACAGAATCCTTTGCTACACACAGTGGTTTTAAGAGGGGAAATGCCCCTTCATCCCCCCCACAGGGTTAAGTGGCAACATATTTTGGGTCAATGCTAACTTTACCTGAATATCATGTTTTAAAGAAATTGATCAGTAAATAAGAGAGAAATAGTAATTTTTGTATTCCCCATAAGAATAGCATTGGACAACGTACTGTGTTTACCGCAAAATGAAAATTTAAATATTCATCGCAACCAGTATTTTTTGTAGAATCATAATTCAAAATACTAAATTATTTAGTTTTTTAAGTTCTTTTTAATGGTGATAAGTAATCGTTTTTTATCTCGTATGTTTTACTATAAAAAATCCATAAAAACTGGATTTTTGATGTTATAAGTCCTATCATTTCTGAACCCGAATTTTTTCAGTAATGCAGGTGGTATAATTTTGTTGGAAACCTAACGCTATACTATGCTATACTCGAGGCGCAGTGACTCATCTTTTGTATATTAGTTATAAGTACTTTAGTAATCTGATTAAAACTGCATAAGATGGACCGATTGGAATGGGACAGAAACTGAAATGTTTATTATGTCACTGTTAATAATATGAGAGCTGACCTCCTATGCTTTGAGACAATTAAAAAAAAATTGTACATGGGCGTGCACGGAAGCGTCACTAATAGGATTACTCGAGGGGTGAGGACGCCGTCCGGGTCGTATACCTGTAGGCCAATTTGGGCTGCCTCAACTTAAGGTGGCGAGGCCTATAGCATGCCTATCTAAACCTAACCACCATCCTTCTGATATGTGAATGAAATACAAGCTCACTGAGATAAAGGAAAGTCAGTATGAACTAGGGGTGTGCGAATAGTGATTTCTGGCTCGAGCCAAGCCGAGCTTTTTTTCAAAGTTCTCGAGCTTTGAGCTTTCTCGAGCCGAGCTTTTTTTGATGGGAATTTTCTCTTGGAGTGTGCAATATACCCGTAGTGATTTTATGACTCGAGCCACGCCGGGCAGAATTTTGTTAAAGTTATCGAGCTTTGAGCATGTTGGATTACGCCTACATGTATTCTTTATTTATATTATGTTTAAAGAATAAACATTTTATCCATTATGGTAATGTCAAATAATTTATAACTTTCAGTATTTGTCATCTTTCATTCCCTTCTTCTATATTCATTACACCTACGTTAAATAAATAAAGGCCTAAGTGGGAAAATAACAATATAAGTACGGTAGGCTTCTAAAAATGAAGATTTATTGAGATCACTTGTTGATAGTAACGAACAATTTGTCTTTCAATAAAAGTAGGTAGCCTGCATAGAGAACAAATAATGTAAAGGAAGAGAACTAAAAATTGTTAACTAGACTGATCAACCCACAGGTTAACTAATTCAGATATTACCGTATTTATTAATAGCCATAATAATAATAATAGACTATATGTCAATGTGTACTCTCCATGTATAACCAAAGACTTAGGCCTTAGCCTCGGGAATAGCCAAAACCCAGTAACCTACCTCTCATTCAACTGTTTGTAAATAGTAAATTGTAGGTTATCCTTTTATAAATATAAGATAGTTAAACCAGTCTTTATATATTATTGTACTCACAGTAATAAGTTAATAATCGTAGGACTAGCTTGTGTTCTATCTAATCAATTACCTAATAGACTTAATCTATCTGTTTGAAACAGAAGGTTTCAGAAGCAGAGGGTGGAAGAGAATCGTCAATCACAACTTTAACAATTTGATAGCATACAATTACAAAATGATATGGTTTCTACTTCTACTGACGTTTATTCATAAATTCAAACAATCCCGCGGAGTTAACAATATGATTTTAATCGCACAGCTGGAGCGTAGCGTAATAAAACACTGCGCCATTTTGGTCGCGTCTTACTCTTGGTTGGGGCCTTCGGCGTACATAGAATATAATCAGCCTTTAAAATGATATGACCACGGGTATTATAATCATGTGTTACGTAACCATTCAGAATTTTTATAAAATCCTTAGATTTTGTGAACCTCGCAATTCGTCAATTTTTAACTATCCAATTTTTGGAGGGTCCAATTCATCTGCGCATTATAACGCCGTCATGTTTATTAGGCGTTCATCACCTAAGATAAGTGGAGTAAGGGTGAACACTTACTCTACTCATCTCGTTCATCACGTACACCCTTGTCCCTAGCTGTTGGTCACGTTAAATCATTATTACATCATAATAACCATCTTCACTTAAGGCAGTTCACAAAACTCACTTAAGGCAGTCTTAAGGCAGTTCGCAAACTCGCAAAGTGGGTATGCCAACAGTGTTGCCAGACATAATTTGGGATTCCAAAGAATATAATTATTGTGTAATGTACGAAGTTGTAAGTTGTAGAAAAGACTGAACCGATGCAACAATTAGACAAAGTGTTTTAATGGATTTTAGTTTTTTCCTGTGGTACTTTTTCTGGAGCAGTACGGTTGTTGTATTAATTATTATTAACCGTGAAATATTGCACAGCTCAACTGGGCAACGGCAACACTGCACTGCAAACTGAATAGTGTGATAGTTCCACTTGATGTGATTGAGCATTGAGCATAGAGAAAGTAGCTCTATTGCGTTGGTTGATCACTGATCAGGTCGGCAGTTAAAAATATTACAGTACTTTAATGTTTGGTTATTTTTTTAAGAAGGAACGAAAGCATTAGCACTGCAGAATTACATTTGTTATGAAATGGAGCTCTACCGACACAAACTACGAGAATTCTTACATTGATTCTGGAAAGTTGTTTTTAAATTGACTTTTGTTAACGACTATTTTTACTGGTCGGCGTTTTAAATATTTGGCTCGAACTTCGAACCTTTTTGCAAATCTCGAGCCGAGCCAAATACTGCAATACTCGGCTCGAAAAAGCTCGAAGTTTGAATACTCGCACACCCCTAGTATGAACCATTGGAGGTATCCAGACCATTTACTTATGATGAGCTAGAAGTGGCGATCTCTGCATTACCAGTGGGGAAGGCAGCAGGCTTGGATGAAATATTTCCAGAATTTGTAAAACATTTTGGAACACAAGTTAAATAGTGGCTTCTTGCAGTTTTCAACTCCATCTTAGATACCATTGAAATGCCTGGCATGTTCAAGAAATAAAAAATAGTAGCTGTTCTGAAGCCCGGAAAAGAACCACAACAGCCTGAGAGTTATCACCCTATAGCCCTTCTGAGTGTCTGTTATAAGTTGCTCGAGAGGCTAATCTATAATCCTCACTGCCGTGACCAGGTCCTTGCCCTCATTGAGCCAGGTCCTTGCCTTTTATTGAGCTTCAAAAATCAGTCACGTCCACATTTAATCAAGCTTCACATTGGTTTCATTCTGACAACTTTTTTAACAATGACAAAACCCAATCTATAGTTTTTATCCTGAAAAATATGGCTATGTTGAACTCAGCACCACAGAATACAGTTCTCAAGTACTTAGGAATGATGCTAGACAGTCAAGTTAACATGGCTCCACATGTAGACCTAGTGGCTAAACAAACTTCTCGTGTTGTCTCTTTGTTAAAAAAACTTCTTGATTAAGTTCCTTTTCAGTTTATGTTGGCTCGTGTTGTCTCTTTGTTAAAAAAACTTCTTGATTAAGTTCCTTTTCAGTTTATGTTGGCGTCCTATTTTGCTTTTTTACAATCAGTACCGGTAATAAGATATAGCTTGATTTTTTTATGCAAATTCCTCAAAAGTAAAAAATATTCTTTAAATTCAGAAAAAGGTTGTTAGACATCTAACAAATTCTTCACGAGATGCACATTGCAGACCCTTATTCAAGAAAATACAGATTTTACAGTTTAGAATTTATACATATATGACCTCATTTTGTACACTGTAGCTGCTGTAATTTAAGAGAACAAATTCACACCTACTCCACTAGAAATCAAACAAAAGTTGAAGAACCATATTGTATGCTTACAAAAACTCAGTCTAGTCATGTTTTTGTAGGTGTGAAACTGTACAATAAACTACCACAAACTGTTCTTTCTTTATCTTTTAATGTTTTTCAAAAGTGATTAAATAATTGGCTATTGGAAAATCCATTTTATTAAATAGATTAGTTTTAAAATTTGCCTAGTAAGAATATTGTAATATAGAGATACTGATTTTGTGTAAATTGTGTGTACCAATTCAATGCTTGCTACATTATTTTTTCATTTTGTTTCATAAAACTTGATGTATTGACATTGTCTATAACCTGTATTTTTGTTGATCATCAATAAAATATTCTTATTCTTATTCTCACTTCATTCATTGAGGATGGCTTTGAGAGGAGACTAAAGACTTAATAATATTGTGGTTTTGTTTACCTTTTTTCGTATCCAGTTCTAGTTTATCGTATATCTATGACAAGGAGGCTTATTTTTGAAACGGGTGAGTGGTGAGTCAGTCAACTCACCTACCAGCTGATTTTAGCATTGTTTAAATTCACCACGTGAGATACGAAGTGGCAATAATTTATCTGTAAAATCAAAAAGCCAAATGTAAACATTGACCAATATACAAATTTATAAACCTTCTGTTGCTTTAACTGTATCAAATAGTATATTTTTAAACATTTACTTATTTTTGAGCATTTTAGCAATAAGTCATACATTTCATTTGGGGTATCATTTGGTATTGGAAAGTAAACATAACCTAGTTAGGCAGTTTACTATTGATTCCTTCAGTCATTTCCTTCTAACATGAAGAAGAAGAAGGTTATTTCCAGTCAACTCACCCATTTTCTTCATTCACCAGCGTTTAGCCTGGTGAGTAGAAATGGTTGAGTTGGTCACTTATTCAGTAAAAATATCTATCTACAGTAAAATTATCAGTGTTAAATATAAACGTTCAATGAAAATAGTAATATAAATTTTGTGTGGTTGGCTGTAACTAACCGAACGGTTACCTAAATAATATCTGTACTTCTACCTGTTGATTTAAAAATCAAAAATAGGGGTTTGAGTGACTCACTCACCTACTCACCAAATCAAAAATAGGCCCCCTGTTTCTACACAGTTTTGTGCCATGTTCACGTAGTTGGGTCGGTGTTGAGAATCAAGCTGCCATGATGCCGTCAAATAGACGTTGTCGGAATTTAAAAGAACAGTATATACATTACCCCCGTAGCAGCAAACCTGTGTACTCAGCGAATTTCCAATGCATATATATTTACCTTGATACCACATAAAGCTACATACCAAGTTTCATAAATATACATTCATAAATAAACGATTTATGACATTTTAATTATTCTCCATAAGAATAACATGGTGGCTGAGTATGCAGGTTTGCTGAAGCAAGGAACACAAAAAATGGGGTTTTATGCTAATATCAATATAACTCAACTAGGTGAAGTCACATACCAAATTTCATTAATTTATTTTCATAATTAAGGGAGATAACACGTTACTTATTCTCCATAAGAATAACATGAGGCTGAGTACGCAGGTTTGCTGCTACGGGAGCCTTTAGCAAAAAATTATTTTTTTGAGCAAACATCAATGGTCCACAACCAGATGAAGTCGTATACCAAGTTTCGTCAGTATATGTTCATAAATAAGCGAGATATACAATTTTATTTTCCTACATAAGAATAACATTAGACAACGTACTGTGTTTAGCACTTTCAATATCTCGGTAATCAATTGACGTAGAGAAATGATCAAAACACCAAATTGTGTGTTTTTTGAAGCTGAATCCAATGGGAAAAACTAAAATTTGACTATTTCCAAAATTATATGTAAAAAATTCAAAAAACCCATATTTGGGGTATAAAACCCCCCCAAAATACCCCTTCGGATAAAGCGATCTGGCTGGTTTTCAAACTTAAAGTCATAAATGTTGCTTTACACGTTTATACCAAATTTCATCAAAATCGGATAATTTTTACGAGAGTTATTGTGCTCACGGACACATATATATATATATATATACAGTTTCGAACGAATAGTGTTTTTGGGGTCTGGGGACCTCAAAACGAAAAGTTATCATGGTCCCGGGCCTAGGTCTTACCATGCCGACTACGGTAATAGCTTCTTCCCTATAGGGGAAATTCGCTAATTCCCTATAGGGGAAATTCGCTAATTCCCTATAGGGGAAATTCGCTAAAAGGAACAACACACGCACATTTTACACATTTAAAACACAAATTTTCCACAGACGGATGGTGGGGCGGCCACAATGTTCTTTCAGTCACGCATTTGTTAACCAGTACCGGCGCAGGGAGGACATTGATCAATAAGTCAATGTCCTCCCCGCGCCGGTACCGGTTAACGAACGTGTGACTGATAGAAATGGTGGGGAGGGGGTTTCCCCGAAAAAAGGGTTTTGAGTTTTATACATTAAATTTTTGAAAAAGTAAGATTTTAATTTTCTTAATTGGATTCAGCTTAAAAATCACACAATTTGGTGTTTTGATCAATGCTCTATGTCAATTGGTTGCAGAGATATTTAAAGTGCTAAACTCAGTACGTTGTCCAATGTTATTCTTATGGAGAATAGAATAATTTTATATCCCGCTTATTTATGATCATACATCGAACAAACTTGGTATATGGCTTCATCTGGTAGTGGTCTATTGTTATTTGCACAAAAAAAAATTACCGATTGTTTCTGTAGCAGCAAACCTGCGTACTCAGCCCCCATGTTATTCTTATGGAGAATAAGTAAAATATGATGTCTCCCTTAATTATGAACATAAATTGATAAAACTTGGTATGTAGCTTCACCTAGAAGTTGTAAACATTTTTGCATGACCCATATTATGTGTCTCTTGTTCTGGCAAACCTGTGTACTTAGCTCCCATGTTATTCTTACAGAGACAAATTTAAATTTTGTACATCGCTTATTTGTTAATGCATATGAAAGAAACTTGGTAAGCGGCTTTATGTGGTATTAAGACATATGACATATATATGCATTAGAAATTCGCTGAGTAAAGAAGGTTTGCTGCGACGGGGGTATTTAACTTTACTTTTTATCCTCAGATTTACACTTCTTGAATTTACATGCTAATTCTCTAAGTATTGCCTTGACAGATCTCAAATTTTAAACAGTCCATCTTTTACTATTATATTTATTTACTAGCTTATAACTTTTAAAAATGGCTGACTGCTGTCATACTTTTCACAAGCGGTCACCACTGGCTTGCCCATGTGACTAATGTCAATACTGTTCCTTGCTGTCTAGATCGCTGCACAGGCCGATTGGCCTTGGCGTCAGTCAGTTGAGGTTTAAAAATGGCTGACTGCTGTCATACTTTTCACAAGCGGTCACCACTGGCTTGCCCATGTGACTAATGTCAATACTGTTCCTTGCTGTCTAGATCGCTGCACAGGCCGGTTGGCCTTGGCGTCAGTCAATTGAGGTTTAAAAATGACTGACTGCTGTCATACTTTTCACAAGCGGTCACCACTGGCTTTCCCATGTGACTAATGTCAATACTGTTCCTTGCTGTCTAGATCGCTGCACAGGCCGATTGGCCTTGGCGTCAGTCAGTTGAGTTTTAAAAATGGCTGACTGCTGTCATACTTTTCACAAGCGGTCACCACTGGCTTGCCCATGTGACTAATGTCAATACTGTTCCTTGCTGTCTAGATCGCTGCACGGGCCGATTGGCCTTGGCTTCAGACAGTTGAGGTTTAAAAATGGCTGACTGCTGTCATACTTTTCACAAGCGGTCACCACTGGCTTGCCCATGTGACTAATGTCAATACTGTTCCTTGCTGTCTAGATCGCTGCACAGGCCGATTGGCCTTGGCGTCAGTCAGTTGAGGTTTAAAAATGGCTGACTGCTGTCATACTTTTCACAAGCGGTCACCACTGGCTTGCCCATGTGACTAATGTCAATACTGTTCCTTGCTGTCTAGATCGCTGCACAGGCCGGTTGGCCTTGGCGTCAGTCAATTGAGGTTTAAAAATGACTGACTGCTGTCATACTTTTCACAAGCGGTCACCACTGGCTTGCCCATGTGACTAATGTCAATACTGTTCCTTGCTGTCTAGATCGCTGCACAGGCCGATTGGCCTTGGCGTCAGTCAGTTGAGTTTTAAAAATGGCTGACTGCTGTCATACTTTTCACAAGCGGTCACCACTGGCTTGCCCATGTGACTAATGTCAATACTGTTCCTTGCTGTCTAGATCGCTGCACGGGCCGATTGGCCTTGGCTTCAGACAGTTGAGGTTTAAAAATGGCTGACTGCTGTCATACTTTTCACAAGCGGTCACCACTGGCTTGCCCATGTGACTAATGTCAATACTGTTCCTTGCTGTCTAGATCGCTGCACATGCCGATTGGCCTTGGCGTCAGTCAGTTGAGGTTTAAAAATGGCTGACTGCTGTCATACTTTTCACAAGCGGTCACCACTGGCTTGCCCATGTGACTAATGTCAATAGTGTTCCTTGCTGTCTAGATCGCTGCACAGGCCGGTTGGCCTTGTCGTCAGTCAGTTGAGGTTTAAAAATGGCTGACTGCTGTCATACTTTTCACAAGCGGTCACCACTGGCTTGCCCATGTGACTAATGTCAATACTGTTCCTTGCTGTCTAGATCGCTGCACAGGCCGATTGGCATTGGCGTCAGTCAGTTGAGTTTTAAAAATGGCTGACTGCTGTCATACTTTTCACAAGCGGTCACCACTGGCTTGCCCATGTGACTAATGTCAATACTGTTCCTTGCTGTCTAGATCGCTGCACGGGCCGATTGGCCTTGGCTTCAGACAGTTGAGGTTTAAAAATGGCTGACTGCTGTCATACTTTTCAGAAGTGGTCACCACTGGCTTGCCCATGTGACTAATGTCAATACTGTTCCTTGCTGTCTAGATCGCTGCACATGCCGATTGGCCTTGGCGTCAGTCAGTTGAGGTTTAAAAATGGCTGACTGCTGTCATACTTTTCACAAGCGGTCACCACTGGCTTGCCCATGTGACTAATGTCAATAGTGTTCCTTGCTGTCTAGATCGCTGCACAGGCCGATTGGCCTTGGCGTCAGTCAGTTGAAGTTTAAAAATGGCTGACTGCTGTCATACTTTTCACAAGCGGTCACCACTGGCTTGCCCATGTGACTAATGTCAATACTGTTCCTTGCTGTCTAGATCGCTGCACAGGCCGGTTGGCCTTGGCGTCAGACAGTTGAGGTTTAAAAATGGCTGACTGCTGTCATACTTTTCACGAGCGGTCACCACTGGCTTGCCCATGTGACTAATGTCAATACTGTTCCTTGCTGTCTAGATCGCTGCACAGGCCGGTTGGCCTTGTCGTCAGTCAGTTGAGGTTTAAAAATGGCTGACTGCTGTCATACTTTTCACAAGCGGTCACCACTGGCTTGCCCATGTGACTAATGTCAATACTGTTCCTTGCTGTCTAGATCGCTGCACAGGCCGGTTGGCCTTGGCGTCAGACAGTTGAGGTTTAAAAATGGCTGACTGCTGTCATACTTTTCACGAGCGGTCACCACTGGCTTGCCCATGTGACTAATGTCAATACTGTTCCTTGCTGTCTAGATCGCTGCACAGGCCGGTTGGCCTTGTCGTCAGTCAGTTGAGGTTTAAAAATGGCTGACTGCTGTCATACTTTTCACGAGCGGTCACCACTGGCTTGCCCATGTGACTAATGTCAATACTGTTCCTTGCTGTCTAGATCGCTGCACAGGCCGGTTGGCCTTGTCGTCAGTCAGTTGAGGTTTAAAAATGGCTGACTGCTGTCATACTTTTCACAAGCGGTCACCACTGGCTTGCCCATGTGACTAATGTCAATACTGTTCCTTGCTGTCTAGATCGCTGCACAGGCCGGTTGGCCTTGGCGTCAGACAGTTGAGGTTTAAAAATGGCTGACTGCTGTCATACCTTTCACGAGCGGTCACCACTGGCTTGCCCATGTGACTAATGTCAATACTGTTCCCTTGCTGTCTAGATCGCTGCACAGGCCGGTTGGCCTTGTCGTCAGTCAGTTGAGGTTTAAAAATGGCTGACTGCTGTCATACTTTTCACGAGCGGTCACCACTGGCTTGCCCATGTGACTAATGTCAATACTGTTCCTTGCTGTCTAGATCGCTGCACAGGCCGGTTAGCCTTGTCGTCAGTCAGTTTAGGTTTAAAAATGGCTGACTGCTGTCATACTTTTCACGAGCGGTCACCACTGGCTTGCCCATGTGACTAATGTCAATACTGTTCCTTGCTGTCTAGATCGCTGCACAGGCCGGTTGGCCTTGGCGTCAGTCAGTTGAGGCATAAAAATGGCTGACTGCTGTCATACTTTTCACGAGCCGTCACCACTGGCTTGCCTATGTGACTAATGTCAATACTGTTCCTTGCTGTCTAGATCGTTGCACAGGCCGGTTGGCCTTGGCGTCAGTCATTTGAGGTTTAAAAATGGCTGACTGCTGTCATACTTTTCACGAGCGGTCACCACTGGCTTGCCCATGTGACTAATGTCAATACTGTTCCTTGCTGTCTAGATCGCTGCACAGGCCGATTGGCCTTGGCGTCAGTCAGTTGAAGTTTAAAAATGGCTGACTGCTGTCATACTTTTCACAAGTGGTCACCACTGGCTTGCCCATGTGACTAATGCTAATACTGTTCCTTGCTGTCTAGATCGCTGCACAGGCCGGTTGGCCTTGGCGTCAGTCAGTTGAGGTTTAAAAATGGCTGACTGCTGTCATACTTTTCACAAGCGGTCACCACTGGCTTGCCCATGTGACTAATGTCAATACTGTTCGTTGCTGTCTAGATCGCTGCACAGGCCGATTGGCCTTGGCGTCAGTCCGTTGAGGTATAAAAATGGCTGACTGCTGTCATACTTTTCACAAGCGGTCACCACTGGCTTGCCCATGTGACTAATGTCAATACTGTTCCTTGCTGTCTAAATCGCTGCACAGGCGGATTTGCCTTGGCGTCAGTCAGTTGAGGTTTAAAAATGGCTGACTGCTGTCATACTTTTCACAAGCGGTCACCACTGGCTTGCCCATGTGACTAATGTCAATACTTTTCCTTGCTGTCTAGATCGCTGCCCAGGCCGGTTGGCCTTGGCGTCAGTCAGTTGAGGTTTAAAAATGGCTGACTGCTGTCATACTTTTCACGAGCGGTCACCACTGGCTTGCCCATGTGACTAATGTCAATACTGTTCCTTGCTGTCTAGATCGCTGCACAGGCCGGTTGGCCTTGGCGTCAGACAGTTGAGGTTTAAAAATGGCTGACTGCTGTCATACTTTTCACGAGCGGTCACCACTGGCTTGCCCATGTGACTAATGTCAATACTGTTCCTTGCTGTCTAGATCGCTGCACAGGCCGGTTGGCCTTGTCGTCAGTCAGTTGAGGTTTAAAAATGGCTGACTGCTGTCATACTTTTCACAAGCAGTCACCACTGGCTTGCCCATGTGACTAATGTCAATACTGTTCCTTGCTGTCTAGATCGCTGCACAGGCCGGTTGGCCTTGGCGTCAGACAGTTGAGGTTTAAAAATGGCTGACTGCTGTCATACTTTTCACGAGCGGTCACCACTGGCTTGCCCATGTGACTAATGTCAATACTGTTCCTTGCTGTCTAGATCGCTGCACAGGCCGGTTGGCCTTGTCGTCAGTCAGTTGAGGTTTAAAAATGGCTGACTGCTGTCATACTTTTCACGAGCGGTCACCACTGGCTTGCCCATGTGACTAATGTCAATACTGTTCCTTGCTGTCTAGATCGCTGCACAGGCCGGTTGGCCTTGTCGTCAGTCAGTTGAGGTTTAAAAATGGCTGACTGCTGTCATACTTTTCACGAGCGGTCACCACTGGCTTGCCCATGTGACTAATGTCAATACTGTTCCTTGCTGTCTAGATCGCTGCACAGGCCGGTTGGCCTTGGCGTCAGTCAGTTGAGGCATAAAAATGGCTGACTGCTGTCATACTTTTCACGAGCCGTCATCACTGGCTTGCCTATGTGACTAATGTCAATATTGTTCCTTGCTGTCTAGATCGTCGCACAGGCCGGTTGGCCTTGGCGTCAGTCAGTTGAAGTTTAAAAATGGCTGACTGCTGTCATACTTTTCACAAGCGGTCACCACTGGCTTGCCCATGTGACTAATGTCAATACTGTTCCTTGCTGTCTAGATCGCTGCACAGGCCGGTTGGCCTTGGCGTCAGACAGTTGAGGTTTAAAAATGGCTGACTGCTGTCATACTTTTCACGAGCGGTCACCACTGGCTTGCCCATGTGACTAATGTCAATACTGTTCCTTGCTGTCTAGATCGCTGCACAGGCCGGTTGGCCTTGTCGTCAGTCAGTTGAGGTTTAAAAATGGCTGACTGCTGTCATACTTTTCACAAGCGGTCACCACTGGCTTGCCCATGTGACTAATGTCAATACTGTTCCTTGCTGTCTAAATCGCTGCACAGGCCGGTTGGCCTTGGCGTCAGACAGTTGAGGTTTAAAAATGGCTGACTGCTGTCATACTTTTCACGAGCGGTCACCACTGGCTTGCCCATGTGACTAATGTCAATACTGTTCCTTGCTGTCTAGATCGCTGCACAGGCCGGTTGGCCTTGTCGTCAGTCAGTTGAGGTTTAAAAATGGCTGACTGCTGTCATACTTTTCACGAGCGGTCACCACTGGCTTGCCCATGTGACTAATGTCAATACTGTTCCTTGCTGTCTAGATCGCTGCACAGGCCGGTTGGCCTTGTCGTCAGTGAGTTGAGGTTTAAAAATGGCTGACTGCTGTCATACTTTTCACAAGCGGTCACCACTGGCTTGCCCATGTGACTAATGTCAATACTGTTCCTTGCTGTCTAGATCGCTGCACAGGCCGGTTGGCCTTGGCGTCAGACAGTTGAGGTTTAAAAATGGCTGACTGCTGTCATACTTTTCACGAGCGGTCACCACTGGCTTGCCCATGTGACTAATGTCAATACTGTTCCTTGCTGTCTAGATCGCTGCACAGGCCGGTTGGCCTTGTCGTCAGTCAGTTGAGGTTTAAAAATGGCTGACTGCTGTCATACTTTTCACGAGCGGTCACCACTGGCTTGCCCATGTGACTAATGTCAATACTGTTCCTTGCTGTCTAGATCGCTGCACAGGCCGGTTAGCCTTGTCGTCAGTCAGTTTAGGTTTAAAAATGGCTGACTGCTGTCATACTTTTCACGAGCGGTCACCACTGGCTTGCCCATGTGACTAATGTCAATACTGTTCCTTGCTGTCTAGATCGCTGCACAGGCCGGTTGGCCTTGGCGTCAGTCAGTTGAGGCATAAAAATGGCTGACTGCTGTCATACTTTTCACGAGCCGTCACCACTGGCTTGCCTATGTGACTAATGTCAATACTGTTCCTTGCTGTCTAGATCGTTGCACAGGCCGGTTGGCCTTGGCGTCAGTCATTTGAGGTTTAAAAATGGCTGACTGCTGTCATACTTTTCACGAGCGGTCACCACTGGCTTGCCCATGTGACTAATGTCAATACTGTTCCTTGCTGTCTAGATCGCTGCACAGGCCGATTGGCCTTGGCGTCAGTCAGTTGAAGTTTAAAAATGGCTGACTGCTGTCATACTTTTCACAAGTGGTCACCACTGGCTTGCCCATGTGACTAATGCTAATACTGTTCCTTGCTGTCTAGATCGCTGCACAGGCCGGTTGGCCTTGGCGTCAGTCAGTTGAGGTTTAAAAATGGCTGACTGCTGTCATACTTTTCACAAGCGGTCACCACTGGCTTGCCCATGTGACTAATGTCAATACTGTTCGTTGCTGTCTAGATCGCTGCACAGGCCGATTGGCCTTGGCGTCAGTCCGTTGAGGTATAAAAATGGCTGACTGCTGTCATACTTTTCACAAGCGGTCACCACTGGCTTGCCCATGTGACTAATGTCAATACTGTTCCTTGCTGTCTAGATCGCTGCACAGGCGGATTTGCCTTGGCGTCAGTCAGTTGAGGTTTAAAAATGGCTGACTGCTGTCATACTTTTCACAAGCGGTCACCACTGGCTTGCCCATGTGACTAATGTCAATACTTTTCCTTGCTGTCTAGATCGCTGCCCAGGCCGGTTGGCCTTGGCGTCAGTCAGTTGAGGTTTAAAAATGGCTGACTGCTGTCATACTTTTCACGAGCGGTCACCACTGGCTTGCCCATGTGACTAATGTCAATACTGTTCCTTGCTGTCTAGATCGCTGCACAGGCCGGTTGGCCTTGGCGTTAGACAGTTGAGGTTTAAAAATGGCTGACTGCTGTCATACTTTTCACGAGCGGTCACCACTGGCTTGCCCATGTGACTAATGTCAATACTGTTCCTTGCTGTCTAGATCGCTGCACAGGCCGGTTGGCCTTGTCGTCAGTCAGTTGAGGTTTAAAAATGGCTGACTGCTGTCATACTTTTCACAAGCAGTCACCACTGGCTTGCCCATGTGACTAATGTCAATACTGTTCCTTGCTGTCTAGATCGCTGCACAGGCCGGTTGGCCTTGGCGTCAGACAGTTGAGGTTTAAAAATGGCTGACTGCTGTCATACTTTTCACGAGCGGTCACCACTGGCTTGCCCATGTGACTAATGTCAATACTGTTCCTTGCTGTCTAGATCGCTGCACAGGCCGGTTGGCCTTGTCGTCAGTCAGTTGAGGTTTAAAAATGGCTGACTGCTGTCATACTTTTCACGAGCGGTCACCACTGGCTTGCCCATGTGACTAATGTCAATACTGTTCCTTGCTGTCTAGATCGCTGCACAGGCCGGTTGGCCTTGTCGTCAGTCAGTTGAGGTTTAAAAATGGCTGACTGCTGTCATACTTTTCACGAGCGGTCACCACTGGCTTGCCCATGTGACTAATGTCAATACTGTTCCTTGCTGTCTAGATCGCTGCACAGGCCGGTTGGCCTTGGCGTCAGTCAGTTGAGGCATAAAAATGGCTGACTGCTGTCATACTTTTCACGAGCCGTCACCACTGGCTTGCCTATGTGACTAATGTCAATACTGTTCCTTGCTGTCTAGATCGTCGCACAGGCCGGTTGGCCTTGGCGTCAGTCATTTGAGGTTTAAAAATGGCTGACTGCTGTCATACTTTTCACGAGCGGTCACCACTGGCTTGCCCATGTGACTAATGTCAATACTGTTCCTTGCTGTCTAGATCGCTGCACAGGCCGATTGGCCTTGGCGTCAGTCAGTTGAAGTTTAAAAATGGCTGACTGCTGTCATACTTTTCACAAGTGGTCACCACTGGCTTGCCCATGTGACTAATGCTAATACTGTTCCTTGCTGTCTAGATCGCTGCACAGGCCGGTTGGCCTTGGCGTCAGTCCGTTGAGGTTTAAAAATGGCTGACTGCTGTCATACTTTTCACAAGCGGTCACCACTGGCTTGCCCATGTGACTAATGTCAATACTGTTCCTTGCTGTCTAGATCGCTGCACAGGCGGATTTGCCTTGGCGTCAGTCAGTTGAGGTTTAAAAATGGCTGACTGCTGTCATACTTTTCACAAGCGGTCACCACTGGCTTGCCCATGTGACTAATGTCAATACTTTTCCTTGCTGTCTAGATTGCTGCCCAGGCCGGTTGGCCTTGGCGTCAGTCAGTTGAGGTTTAAAAATGGCTGACTGCTGTCATACTTTTCACGAGCGGTCACCACTGGCTTGCCCATGTGACTAATGTCAATACTGTTCCTTGCTGTCTAGATCGCTGCACAGGCCGGTTGGTCTTGGCGTCAGTCAGTTGAGGTTTAAAAGTAACATAATAGGCTTCTCAATATTTGCTGGACCAATTGGTCTGAAATTTGTCCAATACACTAAAAAATAGCATAGACATAGCTATGCATACAATACTAGTATACATAGCATAGCATCCTGTTTAAAAATTATTTTTGAGTTCTACCCTACTAATATTTCACACACAAAGTATATTCCCATTGCGTATTAAGAATAACACTAATTGAGATTTTTTTTTGTAGAAAGTTATTGACATTAAGTCAACCAATCGACTTGCAATTTCAATGATTTCAACTTAGATGATAAGTCATTCTCATCCCCTGGCCCCCTTTGGTTTAGGAGGATTGTTTCTATCACCCCTCAATTTTTCCCTTCCCAATATAAGATTTTATGGTTGAAACGGTCAATAAAGTTCTTGATTCTTGAGTGAAGGCAAGCTGCAGGTTTAGTGTACTGTGATTGCGGGCGATTCCGCAATGGGCAACATCTAATGGTATATAAAACAAATATGTTGAAATTTATTATAAAGATAACACTGTTCTAAAACAAGCAAATTAAGGTTGTTGTGGATCTTAATCAAGTTTTTCCATTTCAAACAGCTATTTTTAAAAATCTTTAAAATTTTGTAAGCACTTTACTAAAATGTAAAAAACTCGCTACTTTGCACTTAATTTTCTAAAGTTTTTCGCGGGAAGATCTCCAGTTTGTTTTAATCATCCCTCAATTTTGCGCCTCCCAACATAAGATTCTGGATCACCTCTATGGTCTTCAGTTCAACAGTTTTTGCCCCAATTCAGTAGTTTGTGTATTTACATGCAGCTCATAGATTCTGTGCGGAAAGAAAGTTAAATTGTGTATTATCGTATCTTAGGTAGGTCACTTGTATACATGTTTTAATTTTTAAATTGATCAAAAATCCTTTTACCCCAGATTCCCAGCACCCCTATTTGTCTGTGGGTATAAATGATTATTATTAGCAGTTATATATATATATATATATATATATATATATATGTATCATTTTTAATCAGTATCTAAGACATTATTCAAGACAATGTCTGTTTAGGAGTTGTGGAGACTGGACTGTTTGTTGGAATGGCTAAAAAGATCTACTTTGGAATGTCTGATGGAAGTGTTCAAGAAATGTTGTAGTGAAGAACTCATAAGACTGATAGGTTTGGTGCTATCTCTCAAATATATTTCCCATTCCATGTGTGAATACATTACATTATATTAATGTAATGGTCTATGTATTGTGTAATAGTATCAGAAAGGCATTTCAATGTTCTTTGAATTAAATAAATTAGTTTTTATGTTTTGCAATAAGGTAAGTTTTGGATCTGAAATTTTGTTAGCATATTATACAGTTTATATATATTTTGTATACATTTACACAGTTATCAACAACAAAATATACTTGTAAAAATATTTTTTGTTTCATTGGTTTATGTAATAGTGGTACGTTACGAAATAAAACAACGTGTTGATAAGTATATTACATGTTGTTGTAATTACTCCTATCATAACATATTTAGTCATAATCTATTGTCACCTAACTACTTAACCATAAAAAATGTTTCTCCAATGAATACAAAGGAAGGATGGGTACAAGAAGTACAGTAAACATAAATAAACCTTTCTTTTTGGTGTTATAATTCTGTACTTATCCATTTAAAAACATTTATTGTAAATTGAACATTTGGAAGTGGCTTGTAATGTTGTGTTTTCTTAAATATAAATATAGTGACAACCCCCTCCCCCCACACACTCCTCAGTCATCGTAGACTATTTGTTATAAGCTGGTCTAGCGGAAAGGATTTTCTGCGCGATCTGTAGATAGCTGATCAGACGTGTGACTCACCAAAGAATGATCAGATATTTGGCTCACCAAAGAATTTTCTCTTGGCAGCTTAGACTCACGCGCTTCATAATTTGCTTAGGCTCCATCCTCCCTCTTCCACTTTGCCACATGCAGGTAAACCTTTTGAGTTGCACATCAAAACCACTGCCAGAGGTAGCATTTGAGCCCTTGACACAATCACTCTTACCTCCAGCCAGTAGATAGCCCATTGACTACACAGCAAACAGGATTAGGCCAAAAGTAAGGGGAAGCTTGCTTGTTTATGCATACTGCTTGAAAAGGAATAATTTGAATAATATAAATAACTTAAGTAGGTACTGTAACTTACTTATGCCTGTATAATAGATTTTTCCTCAGAAAGGCAAAAAGAACTGTTACTTTTAAGCGTGAAAGGCAAAAATAATTAAAGAGTGTTTTTTTAATATTAATTTTTACATTTATAATTTTGTCAGTAAAATTTAAATATGTAGAAATATTATGGTATGCAAAAACAGTTCAACTGTACAAAATTTGTTGATATTGATAGTAAAACATTTATATCACAATCTTTATGGTATTTAGTTTACAAAATGTACATGTATATGTATTAGATGCATGTTGATGTTATTCCTAATGATGGTTAATTTTGAAATTTTCTTTATATTTTAATTTTAGCGAATTTCTCTTATAGGAAATAATCATGGTAGTCAGCTTGGTTGAATGAAGACAAAAACTCTGATAACTTTTCATCCTGAGGTCTCAAAATTTCAAAAACACCATTTGTTAAAACTTAAATATAGACAATAGAGAAATCTTTACTGTACATAACGCTGACAAACATTACATAAGTAATTTTCAAGCAGGTACATGGTCCATTTTGTTTACTATTAACTAGGCCTAACAATTTTAGTTTCCTACCTCAAGTTTTCCTACCATATAGAATATGTATGCATAAAACTATGTATTATACTCTAAATTTTATCTATAAAAAACTCATCAACTCTATAATAAGCTTTATTGCTCAATGTCTCTTTCAATTTAGATGCAAAATTTGTCATTGTTAAGCTTTTGAATGATTCAGGTATATGATTATAAATTTTTAATCCCATATAAAGAGGTCTAGTTTCAAATTTTGTATGACTATGATTTGTATATAGAAAAAATATATTATTATTTATTGTATGATAGCTGCGATTTATTTTATATTTTTCAAAAAAAGATGATTTTGTATGAACAAATTTTGCATTTTGAACAAATCTCAAGAAAGTAAAGAAAAGGTAATGTTAAAATACAATGTTTTTTAACATAAGGCGTTCAACTAGTTCTTGGTTTTAAGTGTAAAATTGTCCTAAGAATGAACTTTTAACACACAGACACTCTCCCGGCTTCTACAGAGTTACCCCATAAGGTAACTCCATAAGCCAACAGCGAGTGGGCATATGCATAATAGACAGTCAAGCAGACTTCCATAGATGCGACTTTAGTTAATATAATCTAATTGCATACCTTGTTGAATTTAATTTCTTACTAAAAAAATGTATATGGTCTGACCAACTCAATTTTGAATACAAATACAAACCCAAAAACTGAACTACTTTAGTATTACTAATTGTAGGATCCTTTAAATTACTTCTTAGCTTGAATTGCAAAATATTGGTTTTATCTTCAATTAATTTTAAACCATGGTTCTCAAACCATTCATTAATTTTTGTAATGGTGTCATCAAGAGTAAATTTAATTTCACTAACAGTTTTTCCTTTCAAAAGAGAAGTTGTATCACCTGCATATACAGTGAAACTACAGGTGTTTTTAGACAAAACATTTGGCAAGTTGTTAATATATACTATAAACAGTAATGGGCCCAATATGGAGCCTTGAGGCACGCCATATCTTACAGTGGCCCATTTAGGATAATATTTGGTTGAATTTCTTGTTATTATTGTTCATTGTTTACGATTGGATAAGTTTGATTGTAATAATTGTATAGCAGCTCCTTTAATGCCCATACTTTTCAGTTGTATCAATAATAATTCATGGTCTACGCAGTCAAAAGCCTGAATAAGTCACAGAAAACCAACAGGGTGTAATTACCTATAAAATAACAATTAAAAAATACTTGGAGATACATAAATTAGTACAGTAGAGTCCCCTCTATTCCGAAAATCTGTTTATTCCGAACTCGAGTTCGGAACAAATGCTCAAAAGATACGGAATAGTTGAATCTGAATTGGAATGGTTCAAATCTTACCTATTCAAAAGACAACACAAGACTCAAATTATTAAGGACGGTATTAAATACAATTCCAATTTTGAATTAATAAAGTCAGGGGTGCCACAAGGGTCAATCATAGGACCAACACTCTTCATTTTGTACATCAATGGCCTGCCATTAAACATACAAACTCAAACAATACTTTATGCTGATGATACCACTGCTGTAATTTTAGCAGAAACTATGAAAACGCTCGAAATAAAAGTGACTGAAGCTCTGCTAGAACTAGGCAGGTGGTTTAGGGCAAATTGAATGGCCCTAAATGAGTCTAAAATAAATATAATTAATTTCCGCTCCAAATATTCACAAATTGAACCTTTAGAATTGGATTATAAAAATAAGAAAATTAACTGTCCCAACCATGCAAAAGTACTAGGTATATTCGTTGATGATCATATAACATGGTCTGAGCATATTAATTTTTTGTCAAAAATACTAAACTCTGTGTTTCAACATGAGTTGTTTGACAAATGTATTAAGCATGGAAACTAAATTAACACTATATCACGGTTATTTTCATTCTCTAGTTAGTTATGGAATCACAATTTGGGGAGGAGCATCCTCGGTAAAAAAAGTCCTTAAGGTACAAAAGAATATTTTGAGGATAATAACCATGACTCCACCTAGAAAATCTTGCAAACCGTTATTTAAAAATCTGAAAATTTTAACTGTTCCTTCCCTATACATATACATTCTCTTACAGCAAGTTTTTATGAATAAAGACATAATTATACCACGAGGAACAAAAATAAAATTCTTCAATATCCTCTGCACAGAACTAAGTTAGAAAAAAGTACTTTTTATATGGAATTAACATTTTTTAATAAAATTCCAAACTATTGTCAGATTATGCAACCAAAAAGGTTTTTTAAATTATTGAAGGAATTTTTTATAAAAAGGGCCTACTGTTCTGTGGAAGAGTTTTTAAAGGATGATATTACTATGATTTAGTTTTAAAACTTGAATTATATTTTAACTGCTCTTATTTTGTAAAAAAGAAGAAAATCCTTTGTCTATTTTTAAGATATAAACTGAACTGACTAGTCACCTGTTTGAGCAGGACCTTGCCTGTATATCAAATGTATTGTGACACCGAAATAAATGAAAAAATTAAACTAAAATAAATGGAAATTACTTGAAACTACTTAAAAAGGGAAAATTAAGAAGACGTTCATTTTTCCATGAAAGCAGTACAACGCTTTACATCGCCTGCGCTATGAGGCGCTGTCCTACATGGATATCGCGGGGCGAGCGACGCAAAAAATGTCAAACTGTGTTTTCTTGCGGGAGTGTCCTACGTGAACGTGGCCGAGCGAGCGACCGAAGCGATATCCACACGACCTTTGATCGCCTCAGTCGCTCTGTCAGCCGAAGCAGTCCTGTGCAGACCTTGCCTCAATCGCTAGATCACTCACGTAGGACCCAACCGCCGCTCAGTCGGATCGCTCGTCGCTCGCGTCACTTGTACCGTGTCGCCCATGCAAGACAGCACCTGAATCGTCGGACACTGCTCTTCATGATCACTGCTCTCCGAGTTTTACTAAGCCTGTTCATAAGCTAATCAATACTGTTTAGAACTGACACTAGCATAAGACTACGCACATAATTTTCGCCTTACCAACAGTGGCGGATTTAGGGGGGCTATAGGGGCTGTAGCCCAGGGCGGCAAATTTATAGAAAATTATTATGTTGTTTACAAAAGAAATGTTGAATGGGGAACATTTTGACAAAAACGGATGACAATGACGGTGTGCCGCCCTTTTAAAGGTTAAGGTAGTAATCAGAGACTAATGTATAACGCTTGCAGTCCTTCACACTGCAGTTCCTCAAAGCAGTCATAATGCATTTGTCATTCATCCGTATTAGCAACAAGACGATTACGCTACAGAGAAAGGGCGGCAAGCCACGAACTACATCAGGCACTGCGCCACTATGACTATGTCCAACCATAGATTACTCCTTGTGGTATTCTTAATCTACGGTCCAACTCATGGACTTCCAAGTTTACCTGTACATTCGCATAGCATTACAATTATTTTTTACACAATATCAATAATGACTAAGGCACACGGATGAGAAATGTTGCAACAATCGAATTTGAGATGACAATAACTAAATTTAGACTACAATGATATTGTCGATTCATTTTCAAATTCAAGGTAACAAAGAAAGTTATTTCAGCCGTCTTATACTAACCATCAAAGGCTACCACACATAATCGTTCATTCTGGAGGATATTTTTTTAAACAAAACATCTGACCAAAGACAAGCGAGTTTGCACGCAGCATGCTGACGTGAGGGAAGTGAATTTCCAGATACAAAACTTTTAAAACTCAAAACCAGTGTAAAAACATACATTTATTCCAATTTTATTGAGATCTGAAAACATTGATTTTTTGGCTGTTCTGATGCTCCTGGTTTCATTTACCTGCAATGCTAGGAATACAATTTTGGGCATTATAAGGTTGGAAGAAGGTCCAGTCAGGCTTTAAAGTAGGCGCCAGGTTGCTGGGGATGATACAAATACACCAACAAATGAATAGCTTGCTTATCTAATGTAAAAACCCCATAAGACTGTGTTTAGCCGATTTACATTTTCTTTAATAACTCGGTAAATGCTAGAATGACGAGAGAGGGCTTAAAACTTTCGCTTCACTAATTCCCATCTTATACATGCATTACTTTTACGTCCGGGGCTTGTCTGACCCTTTTTGTACCCAAAAACTCAAAATTTGAAAGAATAATACCCCAAAAAGGGGTTTAGAGTTTTCCGATTGTTTTGCCCAACGAACTTGTCCAACGAGGATTTGATTGGTTGATGCCATGGGAGCATAGTTGACAGAGGGTCAAAATGGTGGTCAGCATGTAGGCTGCAGTTTTTTACTCCAGGCGAGACCTCTATATATATTTTTTGGGTGGGATGGTGTCAAAATCTCCCATTTCATTAAATGAAAAACTGTGATATTTGAAGTCGTTAAATTAATTTCTTGTCGCATTTTAGGCGAATCATGATGTTAAACTCAACTTTATAATCTTAAAACATTTTATTTGTAATTATATTGTTTATCTCGAAGCAAAGTTATGATTTGAGTTAAATGAAAACACCCTTTCAATATGGCTTTGGAAATAGTGATTCATTGGATCTACAACATCATGGAGGTGAAACTAGAAGAAGTATTTTAAAATGTGTAGAGTTTTATGAAGATTAGGCCTACATCAATTAATTTTATATTCTGATCGTCTAAAACATATAAACAATTCTTTGTATAAAAGTATAAATTATAAAATGACTGAAAAACTGTATTGAAAAGCGCTAATTCAGGATTAAAATAGTCAGAATTTTGAGGCTAATGGTCTGAATTACAAATTTTAAGGCTACAGTGTCATCTTATCTTATTTATGGGTTATTTATTATAATTTTCAGTAGTCAATGCGTTGGGTACAAATTAATGTTTAGATGCAGTATAAGAAGGGATTTTTATGCCTTTGTTAAAGGATTTTCTTGTTATTAAAAGTAACACTAGCACTGCTTCACTGCTTTTAACACAAACATTTGTCTCTAGGGCTGATTGTCATTGAGAAGGCTATATTGAATATTAAACTGTAATAATGTGAATCAAGTCAATTATACATTATTTAACTGTTTTTTTTTTTAACTAGGAAATAACATAAATTTCTTAAACTTCTTCATTCAGTTAATTCGTGAAAATCTGCCTATTCCGAATTCCTGCTAAACCGAACAGGGTTCGGTCCCAATTAGTTCGGAATAGCAGGACTCTACAGTACCTACAAACCAAATGTTATCAAAATCGGGTTATTGGTGTGATCGCTTGGTCTATAATCGCCCAGACAGTAATCCCGTCAAAAAAGACTGTTTTGGGTCCAGGGAGCTCCAAAAAACAAATATATCCACTGATAACTCAAATTAACAAAAGAAAACTTTCTTCACGTACTATTTATAGGGTTAGAAGGTAAAAATATAGTTATTTTCAACAAAATCCACTTTACAAATTTATTTTGCAAATGTTTATAATTATTGAAATCATTTAATCAAATGAGAAATCCGGTGCCAAAGGTGTCAAAACCTTGTGACAAAAAACTGTCAGGTATATCAAAATGTCTGTAATATTTCCAAAATGTGTCAAAATTCAAAAATGATTAAAAAAACTTTACAGCGTTTCGTTTTTTTGGCCTTTAAAATTCTAAAGTCTATTATGTCCTGACATTAGAGATTTCATTTAAACACATTTGTTCATATCTTACTGGTGTAACTGGGATTGTCAGTCCTAGTTAAAAAAAAATAAAATAAACCACAAACCATTTGCAACCAATATCAAAACTACTATAACTAACAACAAATTGAAATAATGAAACACAATATGTTTAAAATTTTAAACTCATTTACTGTACTGAACAACTTATCCACTGTTAATTCTGCTGGTTTCAATCAGGAAGAAAATTGGCTGTGTTCTAGTAATTGGAAACCCCTTTCCTCAAACACAACTTTTTGTACTCTAGTAAACAAAGCTGTATTTAACATACATTTTAATTCGGTTGAACAATTATTTTTTATTTTTTCGCTAATGGTAATTGTTCCTTATTGATACTAAGAAACAACTGAATTGTTATCCCAATCGTAGTAAAGATAAGAGAAAGATAAGTTGCACTCGAGGTTGGAGATGTGTGATAGGACAGTATTGGCGAGGGGGTGGTGGAATGGCTTTGTTCCAAGACAACCCGCTGGCCTTCCTCCTCAGCACTGCCGTGCTGCTGATCACGACCAGCTGTTTCCTGGCCATCAGCATCTCGCTGCACTCCGCCTACCTGTGGCTGGCGGTCGTGTGTGTGGCTCTCATCGTCCTGGCCACCTTCACCTGCACCTACAGCCTCCCAGGCTACTTGGTACACGAGGGCCACGACCAACAAGGCCAGACCAATCTCACATTCGAGGTAACTGGTACTTGGTGTTTGTTATTAAATATCTGCAGTTGCTGGTGAGTCTGGTTTTGCAAGTTCAGCAGGAATGTAAATTATTTTACTGTTTCATATTTATTAGCAAATTTTCTTAGGCATATTGAGCCATTAACATGTCCGACACAGTGAGACTTAAGCCCAGGACTGGGTAATTTTTTCTCAATAACCTCTTTACAATAAATATTTTAGATAAAAATATATTAATAAACCCATAATTATACTTTAAAAAAGGACATGTTCTTATTTGTTTGGATTTAAGTTATAGAAACTTTAAGTGGTTTTATAATGCCTTAATAAATGGTTAAAAACAAACACTACTTACCTTTTTTACAATAAACCAAACAAAAACAATCGTTCCTTTGTTTAAAATTCATTGTTGGTGATAGTGAGTTATCTTATTTATGAGATTAGTACCGACATTTTCCAACACTTTTGTTTTTAGTAATCAGTGATGGAAAATGTCCGCAATAATCTCTTAAATAACAAAAACATGTCAGCAAATTTGTGCAAACTCTTGTTTTTGAATTGTTTCTTTATTTTTTGCATTTACCAGATTATTTTTATTATTATTTTATTTTTTGACATTTTGAAGATTATAATCTTCAAAATGATGGCTCAATCATTGCTTTTGATGAAGTATGAAGGGAGATTTAGCATGCCAACTAAATCATCCTTAAGATATAAAGATTATTTTGGCATGATCCCAATTTATTGATTAATTGTATGACCTATATCATATAAAGTTTGTCTTATATTAGATGTAAAGACAAGGAATCAATGTCTTTAAAATGTGTTATAAAATTATATTCAAACGGAATATCACGATTAATATAAAGATAGAGTAGATAGGGATTATTTAAAAACTTTTGAGAAATTAAAATATTTTAAAGATCTAAATTAATCATAAGGTTTCACTGCCCTGATGCTTAAATGATTGGATTACTGTGTTTATGTTTTAGTTTAGCAAAGCCTCACAATTTGTATTGAAAAAGTATTTTATGGGGTGAAAGGTGAGTCTTGAACTGTGTCTTGATGTTGGTGCTGCAGGAGGAAGTGAAGATGATGTCCACTTGTAATGTCACTGATAAGATATGGCTGATAACTGATAAACAGACTTAGCTGTTATCATGAACATACTTTTGATCTCACTGCTGGCCTGATCTCTTTACTATTAATTGTCCTAATCCTATATTATTTGCAAATTGGCCATTTTATATTGGACAAAAATAATATTTAAACATCAAACCTCAGCTGAATTCAGTTTAGCATTGTTCACATAAAGCTGTCTCAGTTTGGAAATTGGGAATCATAGAAGCTATAAAATGTAGACAAAGAATTTTCTTTGAGTTTTGCAGTATTGTTGATAATAAACTTAACCATTTAAACGAGAATTTGTGCAATAGAGATGGGATAAGTGACTTTGCAGTAATGGATACTATACTGGTAATGAAAAATTACATACTAGCCCATCTAGTCATAGTCATAGTCACTACTTAGTGACTTAGTAGTTGTTCTCACCCAATATTGTGAACCGTAAGCTAAGAGTGGAATATTTCCCTCACTAGTGATGGGCATTTTGATTCTTAGCAAACCGATTCATTTGAATCACTCGATTCAAAAGAATCTAAATTTGAACCGATTCATTTAGTTCGTTTTGATTCATATATCATCTGTCCTCGCCTTGTAATGTAAACAAATCGGCAATTGTTATAGATTGTTATAGATTATTGTAATCAAGATTAATTAAGATTAGATTGTTAAGATTATTGTATTGTTTGTTATTGTAATTGTTATAGATTATTTGGCCCTCCTGTTATGTTACAACTCCAATATGCGATTTGCGAACCGATAGTCCTAGTGAATCAGTGAAATTTGACTATCGAACATCACAAATTATTATTGTGCAGCCACAAACTCCTCAAAGAACCAATGAACAAGCTTTTAGACGGATCAGCTGATACTCAAAGCTGGCTGAGTGACTACATAACAACAATCGGTTCGCGAACCGATAGTCCAATTGAATCAGCAGATATAGGATACTGTAAAGAGAGGTAGAAACAAAATAGATTTGCAAGGAATTGTGGGATCTCACAAGACGTTTGCCGCGCATTCGCAAACCAATGAGATTGCGTTTGGCGATCTCTCCTCTTGTCCGTCTCCCAACCCTTCTTTCCGCTTCAACTTCCCCCCCAACCATTTATCAGTGGAAACACAATTGAATCGCGAAAAACGATGGCCTACACCGATTCGCAAATGAAGTGAACGAAACCGAGCAACATGGCATTTGGCATATTTATCAGAGATGATTCGCGCCACGAATCGGTTCTTTTAAAAGTTGAATCATGATTCATTTGATTCACTTGATGATTCGTTCGATTTGAATGATTCTTTCGCAAATCGCCCATCACTACCCCTCACTACTCTCTTCATTTCGTGTGGGTAGAAACACTGGCAAACCAACTCTATGGAGAGACGTGATAAGCTCTAAAAGTTTGATTCCAATGGAATCCTCATATCCAGCATAAAAGAAGAACTGCATGATGAGATCAATTGGTAAAAAGACCATGAATTTTTGTCTTAAAAAAACAAAATCATCTTAATTTTTAAATGTGACTTTTTCCTTATGTATACTATGTGTGTGCCAATGGGACTCTTTAAACTGAAAGAAAACAATATTTTAATTGAGACGCCATTTATCCTTTTTAAATAATGATTTTTCTAGTCCAATTCATAGGTTACAGGTAACTTAAAGCCTTTATTGTTGTTAAATTGGATGTATCGATCCTTCATTTCGAGGCAGATTGCCAATGCTACTCGATGGACTACCTTGCAAACTGTTGCCTTTGATACATTTAATAGATCTCCCGTTTCTCTGCGGAAAGTTCTAACAGCAAAGAATCTTAAAGCACCTTCTTCCATGGTAGAATTTCATGTGGGGCTCTCTGGACATTTTCTTGGAGTCTGTTTGCAAGGAAACGGACTAATTGGTGGAACATACCTAACATAATCTAAACAATCTAGATATTCCATTAGACACAATACACTTATCAACACGTAGTCAAGATGCGCACAGTGTAACCACCAAACTAATACTTAACGAATTAAAGGTCAAATCCAGTACTATTTTCATACAAATCTTCATTAAAACTGAAGTCAGACGAAAAACGATGGATAGAGACATTCTCATAAAGATAATCCTTTGTCATGCACATCCTCTTTATCAGAGAAACCTTGTACCCGGACTATCGTCTGATTAAGGTCTCCCTTGGATTTGAGATTTCACTTTCCCAAAATCAGTAAATTAAAATCATCGATTTATAGCCCTTCATCACCCTTCAATCGCGGGATTTATAGGATTTTATAATGTTCAAAAATTATGGATTTGTATCGTTATGTTTAAATAATTTATCAAGAACTTGCATGTAGTATTAACAAATAAAAACGTGGGACCTCTATTCTGCATATCTATTACTAGTACAATTCTGGCAACTAAAATAGGTTCGGGATTGAGACCCCTAATAAAAACCACAGAATACCACAAAACTAATAATTTTCTTTGCTGCTCTTGATTTCTCTTAACCCATTTGCTCTCTTGCTCTAACATGGTAAAAATAAATTATTAATAAAAAATCAAATTAGGTATGAAATCGGAAGTAAATTTTACGCTGAGAACGAATTGAATAATCACAAACTTGTAATTTCACTAATTAATTATTTATAAGGCAAATGAAGATAAACCAGGTCTAAAAACAGCAAAAATTTAGACCTGGACTAAGTCATTTTCACTCAGCCGAGGTCTACATTTTGGCTCCGAAATCAGGGAGTTTAAAATTTTAGACGAGGCATATGTAATCTTCGACTCCGAATCCCAAGTTCGGGTTTATCCCTCCCAAATTTAGACTCGGTCTAACGTTAGTTCTGGACTAGCGCTAAACTCGAACTCCGAAATGGATTTTCTCAGTCCTAGTCTAAAAAGCGGTTTTTAGACCGAGACTAGTGTTAAACCTGATCTCCAAAACGGGTGATAAATTAAAAGCAGTTTGGGAGGTTTGGCCAGTGAAAATAGGTTTAAAAAATGAACAGATTGCAAGCAGAAATATTTTTTTGTAAAATGAGCACTGAGGTATTCTGATTCAAATACCAAGTTTTCTCCTTCGGGTCAAGCGAGGTTTCGCCACCATATTAGAAAATGGCGGACATGATTTTTGCATGTATTATGTATACAACGTTTTTTTTTGTGTCGTAAAACCTTTAATCCGATTGTGCTCAAGTTTGGAATAAACTTGTAATTACCATAGCTTGTCCCACATTTCAAGATAAAACTAGTATTTTTGTACAGTTTTTCCTTTAAAAAATGTTGTTTTTAAAATGTTTGACCATGTATTTTAATGTATTTTCTAAAATACTTTCCTTTATATTGTAGATAACAAACTAACATTTTCGTGTTTCGAATCATGTTTTTAATTGAGTGGTTCTGGAGAAAAGTGAAGAAAGCCTGACGGTGTGTAATGCAGAATGTTATCTATCAATAATTAATTAATACTTATAGAGAATTAGTAAATTTCCAGACTAAAATGAATTGAACATATATTTAAATTGTTTCATACTATAAATCTTCTTGGCACTCATATAAACAAATTTAAGTAATTTTCAATAGGTTAGTAGGGTAAAACGATTGAGACAACTCACTGCATTTATCAAATATGTTTTTTTATACTTTTCTCTGGAACCAGTTATCATATAGTGATGACTCATAAAATTAAATTCTAGTTTTTTAAACTAGTTTTAATAACATAGTTATGATTAAAAAATAATAACAATATAAGAATTAAATAACAAATCAGCGTTTTGGATAATAATTCTTACAATTTGTATAGCTTACTTTTCAGTCAGTTAAACTACTTTTTCTTTTATTTATGACAAAGTAATCACAAACATCATATACTATCGACATTTGGTCAAAATTGAATAAAACTACTATTTTTGAACAATTTCATAAATAGTAACATAATTTCCATATAAAATTGGAGAAAATGTTTTCGGCTGACAACAGAGATGAGAGAGCTTTCTCTGGTAATTGGATCCCTTAAACCAAAAAGATCTGCTGGATTGGATTAGGTTTCCACCTTATTTGTTAAAAAAAGTATCCATTTACTAATTAAACCTTTGTCTTTCCACGTTAACAGTTGGGCAAATGTTGGACGAGGCTATGGAAGACATGAACTCGTGGTTTTCTTGTAATGGATTAATGCTGAATAAGGAAAAAACCGCTATTGTAAATTTTCATCCAAATTATAGCAATAGTAGCAGAGCTCGGGCAGAATATTCTAAGTCATCAATCAATCTATCCACTTCTATTAATTTTCTTGGTGTCATGCTTGATAAGTCGCTTACTTGGTCCGAACACATATCCAAGCTTCAGTCAAAACTCAACAAGGCTTTTTATGTTTTGCTAACACTTTCACATTCGATTGACACATCTACTCTTAAGGCTGTATATTACGCCTATGTTTATTCCCATTTGTCATATGGAATTGTATTCTGGGGTTGTTCCTCTGAAAGCCTAAGTGTTCCGTCTTCAGAAAAGAATTCTGAGAGTGATGGCTGGTGTTCGTGTAAGGTCTTCATGCCGTAATATATTTAAAACTTTTGAAATTTTGCCCTTACCTTGTGTCTTTATCCTAAACATTGTCATATTTGTGAGATTGAATGCTTCACACTTTAATTCCAAAATTGAAAGTCATGGTTATCACACTAGACATAAACACTTACTACAAATACCAGCACACAAGTCATCATCTTTTGAAAAATCAGTTCTATACACTGGTAGCAAATTTTATAATAAACTCCCTCAGAGTATCAAAAACATTTCCAATATAACAAAATTCAAAGCAGAAGTGACAAAGTATTTTAAAACAAAGTACTTTTATAGTGTCAATGAATACCTTAACAGCCTGTCATTATAGTTATAAATTTTATTTTGGTTTTTAGCATTATTTGTTGACTGTTGACTTTTGTTTGTTTTAATTGTACTGTTTATTTACATTTTGATTGATCATCGAATGTATTGTATATATTGTTAGGTCTATGTATTTTAGTATAAGGAAACTTTGACAATTTCACCTGTCTAAGGGAAATTCCCTATAATAGATGTTATGTGATGTAATAAATAAATAAATAAATAAATAAATAATTGTCGGTTGACAACGTTTCAAAAATTAAAATTAAGTTTAAAATTTACTGTTTTTGGAAAACAAATTATATGCAAGGTGAGACCAATGTGCATCTATTACTTTTGTAGAAGGTATAACTATTAGCCTCTTTTTTACTGCTTATTATCTATCTTTTTATTTAATAATAATCAATGTAATGGTATAGGATCAGTTTATTTTGTCCAAAACAAAAATAAAGTACACTGAAAATCGTAAAAGCCCGAATTTTGGCTGTTAGTCCGAAACGAACGGTTTCCGTACCCATGATGACAGGACATATTTTTCTTGTCTTAATGTAAGGAATCATTTGGCGAAGGTAGTTACACTTATCCCGAAACACCCTGTATATGTGTGTATAAGATGATGTAAATAAATAGAATTTGTGTACTTAATGAACAATTTAATTTTAACTTATATGTCGGTGCATTACTATATTGAAGAAATTTAAATTGCATATGTAATTTTTCAGGCTGAAACTAACATTCCATACTGCATACCTGTAGACCTTCCACCAGCGTACGATGTAGTAGTAGGATTACATCCTCCTTCCTACTCAAAAGCAATTGGAGGAATGGTGAAACTAGATCTGATCAAACTGCCAAACTGTGATTCATCCGCACCAAGCAGCAGTCCTGCAGAAGAACCTCCAGTGACATGACGATAGGCGACATCAGACTTATGTTCCTATACTGTGGTAAAAAAATCACTCACTGAGTTTAAAATGTAACAGTGATTATGATTGATTGTATATTTCTATGAAAGTATATGACCATGGTTAGTTAATCATATGTTAGTTAATCTCTACAAACTGTTCCCTCTCAGCTAGTTTAAAAAAACTTTTAAAACTCAAAACCAGTGTAAAAACATACATTTATTCCAATTTTATTGAGATCTGAAAACATTGATTTTTTGGCTGTTCTGATGCTCCTGGTTTCATTTACCTGCAATGCTAGGAATACAATTTTGGGCATTATAAGGTTGGAAGAAGGTCCAGTCAGGCTTTAAAGTAGGCGCCAGGTTGCTGGGGATGATACAAATACACCAACAAATGAATAGCTTGCTTATCTAATGTAAAAACCCCATAAGACTGTGTTTAGCCGATTTACATTTTCTTTAATAACTCGGTAAATGCTAGAATGACGAGAGAGGGCTTAAAACTTTCGCTTCACTAATTCCCATCTTATACATGCATTACTTTTACGTCCGGGGCTTGTCTGACCCTTTTTGTACCCAAAAACTCAAAATTTGAAAGAATAATACCCCAAAAAGGGGTTTAGAGTTTTCCGATTGTTTTGCCCAACGAACTTGTCCAACGAGGATTTGATTGGTTGATGCCATGGGAGCATAGTTGACAGAGGGTCAAAATGGTGGTCAGCATGTAGGCTGCAGTTTTTTACTCCAGGCGAGACCTCTATATATATTTTTTGGGTGGGATGGTGTCAAAATCTCCCATTTCATTAAATGAAAAACTGTGATATTTGAAGTCGTTAAATTAATTTCTTGTCGCATTTTAGGCGAATCATGATGTTAAACTCAACTTTATAATCTTAAAACATTTTATTTGTAATTATATTGTTTATCTCGAAGCAAAGTTATGATTTGAGTTAAATGAAAACACCCTTTCAATATGGCTTTGGAAATAGTGATTCATTGGATCTACAACATCATGGAGGTGAAACTAGAAGAAGTATTTTAAAATGTGTAGAGTTTTATGAAGATTAGGCCTACATCAATTAATTTTATATTCTGATCGTCTAAAACATATAAACAATTCTTTGTATAAAAGTATAAATTATAAAATGACTGAAAAACTGTATTGAAAAGCGCTAATTCAGGATTAAAATAGTCAGAATTTTGAGGCTAATGGTCTGAATTACAAATTTTAAGGCTACAGTGTCATCTTATCTTATTTATGGGTTATTTATTATAATTTTCAGTAGTCAATGCGTTGGGTACAAATTAATGTTTAGATGCAGTATAAGAAGGGATTTTTATGCCTTTGTTAAAGGATTTTCTTGTTATTAAAAGTAACACTAGCACTGCTTCACTGCTTTTAACACAAACATTTGTCTCTAGGGCTGATTGTCATTGAGAAGGCTATATTGAATATTAAACTGTAATAATGTGAATCAAGTCAATTATACATTATTTAACTGTTTTTTTTTTTAACTAGGAAATAACATAAATTTCTTAAACTTCTTCATTCAGTTAATTCGTGAAAATCTGCCTATTCCGAATTCCTGCTAAACCGAACAGGGTTCGGTCCCAATTAGTTCGGAATAGCAGGACTCTACAGTACCTACAAACCAAATGTTATCAAAATCGGGTTATTGGTGTGATCGCTTGGTCTATAATCGCCCAGACAGTAATCCCGTCAAAAAAGACTGTTTTGGGTCCAGGGAGCTCCAAAAAACAAATATATCCACTGATAACTCAAATTAACAAAAGAAAACTTTCTTCACGTACTATTTATAGGGTTAGAAGGTAAAAATATAGTTATTTTCAACAAAATCCACTTTACAAATTTATTTTGCAAATGTTTATAATTATTGAAATCATTTAATCAAATGAGAAATCCGGTGCCAAAGGTGTCAAAACCTTGTGACAAAAAACTGTCAGGTATATCAAAATGTCTGTAATATTTCCAAAATGTGTCAAAATTCAAAAATGATTAAAAAAACTTTACAGCGTTTCGTTTTTTTGGCCTTTAAAATTCTAAAGTCTATTATGTCCTGACATTAGAGATTTCATTTAAACACATTTGTTCATATCTTACTGGTGTAACTGGGATTGTCAGTCCTAGTTAAAAAAAAATAAAATAAACCACAAACCATTTGCAACCAATATCAAAACTACTATAACTAACAACAAATTGAAATAATGAAACACAATATGTTTAAAATTTTAAACTCATTTACTGTACTGAACAACTTATCCACTGTTAATTCTGCTGGTTTCAATCAGGAAGAAAATTGGCTGTGTTCTAGTAATTGGAAACCCCTTTCCTCAAACACAACTTTTTGTACTCTAGTAAACAAAGCTGTATTTAACATACATTTTAATTCGGTTGAACAATTATTTTTTATTTTTTCGCTAATGGTAATTGTTCCTTATTGATACTAAGAAACAACTGAATTGTTATCCCAATCGTAGTAAAGATAAGAGAAAGATAAGTTGCACTCGAGGTTGGAGATGTGTGATAGGACAGTATTGGCGAGGGGGTGGTGGAATGGCTTTGTTCCAAGACAACCCGCTGGCCTTCCTCCTCAGCACTGCCGTGCTGCTGATCACGACCAGCTGTTTCCTGGCCATCAGCATCTCGCTGCACTCCGCCTACCTGTGGCTGGCGGTCGTGTGTGTGGCTCTCATCGTCCTGGCCACCTTCACCTGCACCTACAGCCTCCCAGGCTACTTGGTACACGAGGGCCACGACCAACAAGGCCAGACCAATCTCACATTCGAGGTAACTGGTACTTGGTGTTTGTTATTAAATATCTGCAGTTGCTGGTGAGTCTGGTTTTGCAAGTTCAGCAGGAATGTAAATTATTTTACTGTTTCATATTTATTAGCAAATTTTCTTAGGCATATTGAGCCATTAACATGTCCGACACAGTGAGACTTAAGCCCAGGACTGGGTAATTTTTTCTCAATAACCTCTTTACAATAAATATTTTAGATAAAAATATATTAATAAACCCATAATTATACTTTAAAAAAGGACATGTTCTTATTTGTTTGGATTTAAGTTATAGAAACTTTAAGTGGTTTTATAATGCCTTAATAAATGGTTAAAAACAAACACTACTTACCTTTTTTACAATAAACCAAACAAAAACAATCGTTCCTTTGTTTAAAATTCATTGTTGGTGATAGTGAGTTATCTTATTTATGAGATTAGTACCGACATTTTCCAACACTTTTGTTTTTAGTAATCAGTGATGGAAAATGTCCGCAATAATCTCTTAAATAACAAAAACATGTCAGCAAATTTGTGCAAACTCTTGTTTTTGAATTGTTTCTTTATTTTTTGCATTTACCAGATTATTTTTATTATTATTTTATTTTTTGACATTTTGAAGATTATAATCTTCAAAATGATGGCTCAATCATTGCTTTTGATGAAGTATGAAGGGAGATTTAGCATGCCAACTAAATCATCCTTAAGATATAAAGATTATTTTGGCATGATCCCAATTTATTGATTAATTGTATGACCTATATCATATAAAGTTTGTCTTATATTAGATGTAAAGACAAGGAATCAATGTCTTTAAAATGTGTTATAAAATTATATTCAAACGGAATATCACGATTAATATAAAGATAGAGTAGATAGGGATTATTTAAAAACTTTTGAGAAATTAAAATATTTTAAAGATCTAAATTAATCATAAGGTTTCACTGCCCTGATGCTTAAATGATTGGATTACTGTGTTTATGTTTTAGTTTAGCAAAGCCTCACAATTTGTATTGAAAAAGTATTTTATGGGGTGAAAGGTGAGTCTTGAACTGTGTCTTGATGTTGGTGCTGCAGGAGGAAGTGAAGATGATGTCCACTTGTAATGTCACTGATAAGATATGGCTGATAACTGATAAACAGACTTAGCTGTTATCATGAACATACTTTTGATCTCACTGCTGGCCTGATCTCTTTACTATTAATTGTCCTAATCCTATATTATTTGCAAATTGGCCATTTTATATTGGACAAAAATAATATTTAAACATCAAACCTCAGCTGAATTCAGTTTAGCATTGTTCACATAAAGCTGTCTCAGTTTGGAAATTGGGAATCATAGAAGCTATAAAATGTAGACAAAGAATTTGCTTTGAGTTTTGCAGTATTGTTGATAATAAACTTAACCATTTAAACGAGAATTTGTGCAATAGAGATGGGATAAGTGACTTTGCAGTAATGGATACTATACTGGTAATGAAAAATTACATACTAGCCCATCTAGTCATAGTCATAGTCACTACTTAGTGACTTAGTAGTTGTTCTCACCCAATATTGTGAACCGTAAGCTAAGAGTGGAATATTTCCCTCACTAGTGATGGGCATTTTGATTCTTAGCAAACCGATTCATTTGAATCACTCGATTCAAAAGAATCTAAATTTGAACCGATTCATTTAGTTCGTTTTGATTCATATATCATCTGTCCTCGCCTTGTAATGTAAACAAATCGGCAATTGTTATAGATTGTTATAGATTATTGTAATCAAGATTAATTAAGATTAGATTGTTAAGATTATTGTATTGTTTGTTATTGTAATTGTTATAGATTATTTGGCCCTCCTGTTATGTTACAACTCCAATATGCGATTTGCGAACCGATAGTCCTAGTGAATCAGTGAAATTTGACTATCGAACATCACAAATTATTATTGTGCAGCCACAAACTCCTCAAAGAACCAATGAACAAGCTTTTAGACGGATCAGCTGATACTCAAAGCTGGCTGAGTGACTACATAACAACAATCGGTTCGCGAACCGATAGTCCAATTGAATCAGCAGATATAGGATACTGTAAAGAGAGGTAGAAACAAAATAGATTTGCAAGGAATTGTGGGATCTCACAAGACGTTTGCCGCGCATTCGCAAACCAATGAGATTGCGTTTGGCGATCTCTCCTCTTGTCCGTCTCCCAACCCTTCTTTCCGCTTCAACTTCCCCCCCAACCATTTATCAGTGGAAACACAATTGAATCGCGAAAAACGATGGCCTACACCGATTCGCAAATGAAGTGAACGAAACCGAGCAACATGGCATTTGGCATATTTATCAGAGATGATTCGCGCCACGAATCGGTTCTTTTAAAAGTTGAATCATGATTCATTTGATTCACTTGATGATTCGTTCGATTTGAATGATTCTTTCGCAAATCGCCCATCACTACCCCTCACTACTCTCTTCATTTCGTGTGGGTAGAAACACTGGCAAACCAACTCTATGGAGAGACGTGATAAGCTCTAAAAGTTTGATTCCAATGGAATCCTCATATCCAGCATAAAAGAAGAACTGCATGATGAGATCAATTGGTAAAAAGACCATGAATTTTTGTCTTAAAAAAACAAAATCATCTTAATTTTTAAATGTGACTTTTTCCTTATGTATACTATGTGTGTGCCAATGGGACTCTTTAAACTGAAAGAAAACAATATTTTAATTGAGACGCCATTTATCCTTTTTAAATAATGATTTTTCTAGTCCAATTCATAGGTTACAGGTAACTTAAAGCCTTTATTGTTGTTAAATTGGATGTATCGATCCTTCATTTCGAGGCAGATTGCCAATGCTACTCGATGGACTACCTTGCAAACTGTTGCCTTTGATACATTTAATAGATCTCCCGTTTCTCTGCGGAAAGTTCTAACAGCAAAGAATCTTAAAGCACCTTCTTCCATGGTAGAATTTCATGTGGGGCTCTCTGGACATTTTCTTGGAGTCTGTTTGCAAGGAAACGGACTAATTGGTGGAACATACCTAACATAATCTAAACAATCTAGATATTCCATTAGACACAATACACTTATCAACACGTAGTCAAGATGCGCACAGTGTAACCACCAAACTAATACTTAACGAATTAAAGGTCAAATCCAGTACTATTTTCATACAAATCTTCATTAAAACTGAAGTCAGACGAAAAACGATGGATAGAGACATTCTCATAAAGATAATCCTTTGTCATGCACATCCTCTTTATCAGAGAAACCTTGTACCCGGACTATCGTCTGATTAAGGTCTCCCTTGGATTTGAGATTTCACTTTCCCAAAATCAGTAAATTAAAATCATCGATTTATAGCCCTTCATCACCCTTCAATCGCGGGATTTATAGGATTTTATAATGTTCAAAAATTATGGATTTGTATCGTTATGTTTAAATAATTTATCAAGAACTTGCATGTAGTATTAACAAATAAAAACGCGGGACCTCTATTCTGCATATCTATTACTAGTACAATTCTGGCAACTAAAATAGGTTCGGGATTGAGACCCCTAATAAAAACCACAGAATACCACAAAACTAATAATTTTCTTTGCTGCTCTTGATTTCTCTTAACCCATTTGCTCTCTTGCTCTAACATGGTAAAAATAAATTATTAATAAAAAATCAAATTAGGTATGAAATCGGAAGTAAATTTTACGCTGAGAACGAATTGAATAATCACAAACTTGTAATTTCACTAATTAATTATTTATAAGGCAAATGAAGATAAACCAGGTCTAAAAACAGCAAAAATTTAGACCTGGACTAAGTCATTTTCACTCAGCCGAGGTCTACATTTTGGCTCCGAAATCAGGGAGTTTAAAATTTTAGACGAGGCATATGTAATCTTCGACTCCGAATCCCAAGTTCGGGTTTATCCCTCCCAAATTTAGACTCGGTCTAACGTTAGTTCTGGACTAGCGCTAAACTCGAACTCCGAAATGGATTTTCTCAGTCCTAGTCTAAAAAGCGGTTTTTAGACCGAGACTAGTGTTAAACCTGATCTCCAAAACGGGTGATAAATTAAAAGCAGTTTGGGAGGTTTGGCCAGTGAAAATAGGTTTAAAAAATGAACAGATTGCAAGCAGAAATATTTTTTTGTAAAATGAGCACTGAGGTATTCTGATTCAAATACCAAGTTTTCTCCTTCGGGTCAAGCGAGGTTTCGCCACCATATTAGAAAATGGCGGACATGATTTTTGCATGTATTATGTATACAACGTTTTTTTTTGTGTCGTAAAACCTTTAATCCGATTGTGCTCAAGTTTGGAATAAACTTGTAATTACCATAGCTTGTCCCACATTTCAAGATAAAACTAGTATTTTTGTACAGTTTTTCCTTTAAAAAATGTTGTTTTTAAAATGTTTGACCATGTATTTTAATGTATTTTCTAAAATACTTTCCTTTATATTGTAGATAACAAACTAACATTTTCGTGTTTCGAATCATGTTTTTAATTGAGTGGTTCTGGAGAAAAGTGAAGAAAGCCTGACGGTGTGTAATGCAGAATGTTATCTATCAATAATTAATTAATACTTATAGAGAATTAGTAAATTTCCAGACTAAAATGAATTGAACATATATTTAAATTGTTTCATACTATAAATCTTCTTGGCACTCATATAAACAAATTTAAGTAATTTTCAATAGGTTAGTAGGGTAAAACGATTGAGACAACTCACTGCATTTATCAAATATGTTTTTTTATACTTTTCTCTGGAACCAGTTATCATATAGTGATGACTCATAAAATTAAATTCTAGTTTTTTAAACTAGTTTTAATAACATAGTTATGATTAAAAAATAATAACAATATAAGAATTAAATAACAAATCAGCGTTTTGGATAATAATTCTTACAATTTGTATAGCTTACTTTTCAGTCAGTTAAACTACTTTTTCTTTTATTTATGACAAAGTAATCACAAACATCATATACTATCGACATTTGGTCAAAATTGAATAAAACTACTATTTTTGAACAATTTCATAAATAGTAACATAATTTCCATATAAAATTGGAGAAAATGTTTTCGGCTGACAACAGAGATGAGAGAGCTTTCTCTGGTAATTGGATCCCTTAAACCAAAAAGATCTGCTGGATTGGATTAGGTTTCCACCTTATTTGTTAAAAAAAGTATCCATTTACTAATTAAACCTTTGTCTTTCCACGTTAACAGTTGGGCAAATGTTGGACGAGGCTATGGAAGACATGAACTCGTGGTTTTCTTGTAATGGATTAATGCTGAATAAGGAAAAAACCGCTATTGTAAATTTTCATCCAAATTATAGCAATAGTAGCAGAGCTCGGGCAGAATATTCTAAGTCATCAATCAATCTATCCACTTCTATTAATTTTCTTGGTGTCATGCTTGATAAGTCGCTTACTTGGTCCGAACACATATCCAAGCTTCAGTCAAAACTCAACAAGGCTTTTTATGTTTTGCTAACACTTTCACATTCGATTGACACATCTACTCTTAAGGCTGTATATTACGCCTATGTTTATTCCCATTTGTCATATGGAATTGTATTCTGGGGTTGTTCCTCTGAAAGCCTAAGTGTTCCGTCTTCAGAAAAGAATTCTGAGAGTGATGGCTGGTGTTCGTGTAAGGTCTTCATGCCGTAATATATTTAAAACTTTTGAAATTTTGCCCTTACCTTGTGTCTTTATCCTAAACATTGTCATATTTGTGAGATTGAATGCTTCACACTTTAATTCCAAAATTGAAAGTCATGGTTATCACACTAGACATAAACACTTACTACAAATACCAGCACACAAGTCATCATCTTTTGAAAAATCAGTTCTATACACTGGTAGCAAATTTTATAATAAACTCCCTCAGAGTATCAAAAACATTTCCAATATAACAAAATTCAAAGCAGAAGTGACAAAGTATTTTAAAACAAAGTACTTTTATAGTGTCAATGAATACCTTAACAGCCTGTCATTATAGTTATAAATTTTATTTTGGTTTTTAGCATTATTTGTTGACTGTTGACTTTTGTTTGTTTTAATTGTACTGTTTATTTACATTTTGATTGATCATCGAATGTATTGTATATATTGTTAGGTCTATGTATTTTAGTATAAGGAAACTTTGACAATTTCACCTGTCTAAGGGAAATTCCCTATAATAGATGTTATGTGATGTAATAAATAAATAAATAAATAAATAAATAATTGTCGGTTGACAACGTTTCAAAAATTAAAATTAAGTTTAAAATTTACTGTTTTTGGAAAACAAATTATATGCAAGGTGAGACCAATGTGCATCTATTACTTTTGTAGAAGGTATAACTATTAGCCTCTTTTTTACTGCTTATTATCTATCTTTTTATTTAATAATAATCAATGTAATGGTATAGGATCAGTTTATTTTGTCCAAAACAAAAATAAAGTACACTGAAAATCGTAAAAGCCCGAATTTTGGCTGTTAGTCCGAAACGAACGGTTTCCGTACCCATGATGACAGGACATATTTTTCTTGTCTTAATGTAAGGAATCATTTGGCGAAGGTAGTTACACTTATCCCGAAACACCCTGTATATGTGTGTATAAGATGATGTAAATAAATAGAATTTGTGTACTTAATGAACAATTTAATTTTAACTTATATGTCGGTGCATTACTATATTGAAGAAATTTAAATTGCATATGTAATTTTTCAGGCTGAAACTAACATTCCATACTGCATACCTGTAGACCTTCCACCAGCGTACGATGTAGTAGTAGGATTACATCCTCCTTCCTACTCAAAAGCAATTGGAGGAATGGTGAAACTAGATCTGATCAAACTGCCAAACTGTGATTCATCCGCACCAAGCAGCAGTCCTGCAGAAGAACCTCCAGTGACATGACGATAGGCGACATCAGACTTATGTTCCTATACTGTGGTAAAAAAATCACTCACTGAGTTTAAAATGTAACAGTGATTATGATTGATTGTATATTTCTATGAAAGTATATGACCATGGTTAGTTAATCATATGTTAGTTAATCTCTACAAACTGTTCCCTCTCAGCTAGGTATGACCATTGGGTTTATATCTACTCAAAAAAAGGGGACACTCAATGCAAATTAATGTTAGAGATTTGTCAACGTAGTTTCCTACTCATGCCGCCAGGGATCGTCGCTCTTTTGTTCATCATATTTGTTAGGAATGTTTCAAAGAGATTTTAAAATGTTTAAATCAACTTTTTTTGTGATGGTCATCAAAGTGATATTTTGTTTACACGGGTCGGGTACGGCAGACGACTTACTCGGCCTAACGATGCCGCAGATCATGACGCTAGATCGCAGCACTGCTTTTACCAACTCTGGCTCTCATAAGGTGTTCCCTCTAGTAGATATAAACAGAGCCGTATTTAGGACCTCTGGGGCCCCGGGCGTATAGGAAAATAGGGCCCCCTAACATAAATACAAGCATGTATTTACATACATACGAAAGTTATTTTATCTTTTTCATAATTATTTATTATTTTTAATATTCTAGGCTTGAACAAATACACCAAATATACAAATAACTAACAAATTTTAATTGATTTATAAATCGTTAAAAAACTCGCAAAATAAAAATGTTTATTAAATTTTCCGTGATGCAAGATTTAGTATGGTTTCAGCTCTCTTAAGCCTGAATCCAATAAGCTAATAATACATTCAGTTAATACAAAACAAAAAAAAAAAAAACTTGAACGGAATCTGCAATTTCCAAGGGCGGCAAAGCTTGGTGGATATTAAATAGATTATGGGGTTAGGGGACAAAAATTAATGCTCAAGAACAATTGCTCAGGAACAAGATCATATATTGCAAAAATACAATATCTACAACTTATACTCAGCAAAATAATATTCTATACAATACCGTCAGTAGTTATATATTTCAACTACTATCTGGCCTATTCGTGTTACTGGATTAGGGCAAATTTATCAAATCCGCACACGGTATCCACAATAATAATCATTAGTGGATGACTTTGGGTTTGAGACTTAGTTTGAACATACACCCTTTACAACTTAAAATTATTTATGTTATTGTCAGTTGAGAAATAAACGTTTTTGAGAACATGATTAAAACACTGCCTCGCGAGGTCCCCCTTAGTGGCCTGTGAAGTCCCACTTTCGTGCCCAGGGCCCCGGGCACTCGCCCCGTGCGCCCTTAGGGAAATACGCCCTGGATATAAACCCAATGGTATGACTAAAACCAAGAGAGACATATTTTGTTCACCCAACTGGCCAGTAATTGTAGCAGTTTTTCATGTGACACACTGTCAACTGTCAAACGCTTTGGACATGTCCATGAAGATCCCAGCAGTGTCCTCCCCTTTATCTAAAGAGTCAATGATCGACTCATTATAATCTCTTGCAGCTGTGGTGGTGGATATGTTTTTATGAAAACCATGCTGTTCTGAAGCTAATAAATTATTGGTTTCTAAAAACTCAAACAGTTGATTAAACATAAGTTTTTCAAAAATCTTTGAAAATGAGTTTAGTATCGTAATGAAATTGGACGATAATTTTTTATTTTTTAATATCATTTGGTTACATTTGTAATTTTAATGTGGTTTAATTTTGTGAAGGGCTTTTAGTTCATAGCACTCTTGAAAATGTTGGTTGTGGTGAGTTGCATGTTTGTAAATTTGTTTTAGTTTGTCTTTATGTACCACATCAAAAAGGTAGCCGGTCATTCGGACTTGCAAGGAATTTGATGTTTGGCCAACTGATTTTAAGTTCAGTTGACACACACATCATTTTGGAAATGCCACACCGAGGTTTGTGGCAAGGTTCGCAGCCATGATTAGTTTACAAATTATTTTCAGGCCAAGAATTTTGAATTTTGGGTCTCACCAAACATATTTTCAAATTTGTTGGCCGTTTAAACATGACACGTGGTGGTCTAGAAAACAAATTTTCTGTGGTAAGGGATGATTTTTAAACTTGAAAGCTGCTTTCATTGCATTGTTAAATTTTTGAAGCCCAGGAAAATATTCTGTGATAAACTTTGGATCATTTGAAAAATGTATGTTTCGAACAGCACCAATATTCTTTGGTTTTCTCATCTGATTATCTAAAATTGTTTGAGGATAACCTCGATCAGTAAAAGTAGAGGTCAATTTAGATATGTATTTTTCAAAGTCAGGGATGTCATTACAAAGAGAATCTGCACGAAATGATAAACTTTTTCATATACATAGGATGGTGGCTCTGGTAATGCAAATACTGCATTTTATTATCCAGTAGAAATTTATCCTTGCCATGCAAAAGATGGAGTAATTTTGATTTTCAGGTATGTTATATATTTTGACCCCATGAGGGAAAATCCAAGTTTTCGACCTCGGAGCTCGTGTGCGTTTTATGCCATCTTGAACAAATCGTCTAAAAACTGTTCTTTTTACTATTTCCGTAATAACTCGCTTACAGTGTGTTGTAGGCAAAAACACCTTCTCACCATATTTAAAGATTATAAAATTCCCTACAAGATTCATATATGATATTGGAAAATAGGACTAATAGGAATTAAGAATCATAGGTATTAAATCAGTAAAAAAGTGTAAAAATAGATAAAAACCTGGACTTAACCTCATTTCAGCTCAACTAACTAATTTTCCATAAGGTATACGGTAAAATGTGTACGGAGTTAATTTGTAGAAAACAAAATTTCCTACAAGTTACATGTAACGTAATGTAACATATGCTCAACAGATGCATAGAAAGAAAGGGTTCAAATTTAAATAAAAAGTTAACAAATTGTATAGTATATCATTTAAACCCGGCTTTCTTAAATCTATATATTAATATGCGAGGGGTTTTTTCTTCACAGTCATAAGTCGATAATGACTGGACGGATTTTAACGTTTGAGGTGTCAAATTAAAGGTATTTTTTCGTAGATTTGCCAAAACGTCTCAGAATTTTAAGAATGGGCATCACTTAAATACAGTAAAGGGCTGAATTTTCGGAAGGGTGGCGCTATCCGACGGCGGAAGTCTAAACTACGTGTTGATTGAAAGTACGTTGTTATCAACCATTTTAATATCAGATGTTTTGTTATGTTTGTTTACAACTGAAGTCACCTTTCATTGGGGACAAACTTGCTCGGATTCGAGCAACAGGGCAGCTAGTATACCTTATTGGTGCTTATGTTTAAGGTTGAATATGTGATATTTATGCTTCTTAGATGAAATTATCTTACATACTGCATGGAAAAATTAAGTTACGTGAAATTATCGTACATTTAATCTTAAAAATTAAATTGTCGTCTTCAGCGACAGTCAGTTTCTATCGTTTTTGTCCTTGTTTTTAAACCATATCCGATATAAACTAAAGCCAATATGGGGCTGGGACAGTTACACATCAATTAGATGGTACATCGACCCTTGAATGAAATAAATTAAATAACATAAACGATCGATGGACCATCAGTCGTTTTGGAAATTTAATTTAATTTAAAATATAAACGAGTCTATGTGCAATCAGACCATTTTATAAATTAAAATAAAATATTATATTTTGGTCTGATTGACAATCGACCCTCTATCCATAAAATAAGATATTATAAAGACTTAGGGTCGATTACACATCAAACAGATGGACCATCGACCCCCAAACTAACATATTTAGAATAAAGTTTTAACAGGTTGATCTATTTAATGTGTAATCGACCCTATACTTTATATTATTTGATTTTTAAACTAGAGATGTGCGAGTACAGGTTTTTTAAGTCGAGTCGAGCAAATGGCAAAAGATTTGAATCTCGAGTTCGAGTTCGAGTCGAGTACACAAATACAAAAAACACATAGGTCGAGTTGAATTGGATCAAAACAGTGTATAGGGTTCCATTTATAAATGTTGTTATTGAAATATACTTTTTCATTACTCTACACACGAAAGTACACTTTCTAAACGTAAAATGAGCTAAGAAAATAGGTTATTCCCGCTACTGCACGGCAAAATTACATAACGTTAACTTTCTGTGCATTTGTGGTGCATGGAAAGTAACCGTTATGGGATTTTGCGGTGCAGACCGATCAGCTGTTGCATTAGGCCGATCAGCTGTTGCATTATTTGCTGTTGCATTGTTTTCCGTGCGCATGTACCTCGACATAAGCACGGAAACTCAGCGTTATGAGTTTTGTTTTTTTTTCTTGATACTAAGTTGAATAAACAAAATTATTCATGTTGTTTACAAGTTTTTCGATATCGTAATGAAAAATAATGTTCAATACTCGTCTCAAAAGTGCCATTGCGGGGCTCAATAGCTTTTTCCACGCTCGGCTCGGCTTCGCCTCGCGCGTAAATGCAATCTTTCCCCGCAATAAGTCACTTTCGAGACTAGTAATGAAAACTACTATTCTAGTCACTATGACCTGAAAATAACAATAGTAAGTAAAATAAATGGATTCCTGCTTCATTAGAAAAAGGTAACTACATTACACTACAGTACATTTATCTGAAAATAAATCATACCAAAAGAATTGCAAAACATTTTGCCATGAAGATAAATACTTTTAATCTGTAGGTATTAAGGTTGTTAAAGCCTATGTGGTATTAATTAACAGTTTCATTAAAAAATAATGTCAGTTTTTTATTTTATTTCCTCCTTTTTATCCTATGTTTTGTATATTATGTTCAGGCTTAAGCTACATCTTTCTACGAAAGGAGAAAATAAAATTACATTTAGGCCTATAAGTTAAAATAAACTTTATTTTAATATTTAAAAGGTCTATTACATTGTAAAACATTAGCCTACTTACTTACACACAAAATGTATTTATTAACATATCGTAGCATTAATTTTAACACTAACAGTCCTAATAAGAACTATCAGTTAGTAACAACATGAAGATATGTTTGAAAGCCTGGTAAATCAATTGATGAAATTGAAGCCATGTCTTAAATAGAGTATTAAAATATTACAAATGATATGAAAAATCATTAATGAAACTTAAACAAGGCCAAAACAAATCACTTGTCTTTAAAAAAGCTCAATGCCAAAGGACAGTTGAGCCTAAAATTAATGGATTGACTCAATTTCAATTATTATGGTTCAAAAAACAAGCACAAACTTCTTATGCTTACCTATTAGATTTCATTACAGATATGTTTTTGATATTTTACTTTAAAAAATGACAAGGTTAGGTTAACCTAAAAGTGGACTATACAGACAGTGTTCATACAAGTCAACCTGAAGTTCCTGGTATATCCCCCATTTTGGTGTAAAGAGTAACACAAAATTATAAGCCACAACTTACTTATTTATTAATAAAATACTAAAATCCACACCACAACTCTAAACACCTCAAATGCGTTCACAGTCAATTTGAATTTACAGACGACGCGCGGCCGCGGACGACGCGCGGCAGCGGACGACCCTTGGTAGCGCGGGTAAACGGCGGGAGTAAACTCGCTGGAAACTTTCGAGTTTCAGTAAAACCTCGAGTTTTAGTGCCAAACGCGGCTCGAACTCGAAATTTCGAATACTCGCACATCTCTATTTTAAAAGCATGGTTCGATTGTATATCATATACTGTAGATGGTGCATTGACCCCCAAATGAAACATATTTAGAATAAAGTTATAACAGGTCGATGTACCATCTATTTGATGTGTAATCGAGCTTCCCCCGCCAATACTACTTTAGAAAATTTGTTAATTATTAATTAAACATTCTAAAAAAAATAGAAAATAAATACATCAAATCTTTTAACATTAAAGGCTCTGCCAAACCAACGCAGACTGCGTTATGCGGGACCGATGCAAAAATAGAGTGTGGAAACAGGACTTGTTTCATTTACAAGTTCCAACCGTTTATTAGGAATTACATAACACTGTTGTCAAGCAAGATTTTTAACTTAATCTGTGAAAATATTTGACTATACATTAAAGTATTAAAATTGAGAAACGTTGACGGTTTGTGTTGAATAAATGTTCTGATTAATGTAGGAGATGCTTTAACATTTTTAATGAGATTAATTTGTTACTTTTCACATCTGATAAATATGATATTATTATTTATCTAATAATCATTTTTATACAAATAAAAGTTCACAACTCATAAATATATATAAAGTAAAACAAAAAGGAATGTGCTGAAATTTGTGATGCTATATAGATAATTTGTTTTTAGCGAATTTCCCCTATAGGGAAGAATGTATTACCGTAGTCGGCATGGTAAGACCTAGGCCCGGGACCATGATAACTTTTCGTTTTGAGGTCCCCAGACCCCAAAAACACCATTTGTTCAAAACTGTAGATATATATGTATATATATATATATATATATATATATATATATATATATATATGTGTCCGTAAGCACGATAACTCTCGTAAAAATTATCCGATTTTGATGAAATTTGGTATAAATGTGTAAAGCTACATTTATAACTTTAAGTTCAAAAACCAGCCAGATCGCTTTATCCGAAGGGGTATTTTTGGGGGGTTTTGTACCCCAAAAATGTTTTTTTCAATTTTTTATATATAATTTTGGAAATAGTAAAATTTTAGTTTATACCATTGTATTCAGCTAAAAAAAACACAATTTGGTATTTTGATCATTCCTCTACGTCAGTTGGTTACCGAGATATTGAAAGTGCTAAACACAGTATGTTGTCTAATGTTATTCTTATGGAGGAAAAGAAAATTTTATATCTCGCTTATTTATGAACGTACACTGATGAAACTTGGTATACGGGCTTCATCTAGTTGTGGTGCATTGGTATTTGCTCAAAAAAAACAATTTTTGCCAAAGGCTCTTGTAGCAGCAAACATTCGTACTCAGCCCCATGTTATTCTTATGGATAATAATTAAATGCTATGTCTCCCTTAATTATGAACATAAATGAATAAAAACTGGTATATGACTTCACCTAGTTGAGTTATATTGATATTGCCATAAAACTCTATTTTTTGTGTTCCTTGATGCAGCAAACCTGCGTACTCAGCCCCAATGTTATTCTTATAGGAAATAATTAAAATTATATATATTGCTTATTTGTGAATATATTTTTATGAAACTTGGTAAGTGACTTTATGTAGTATTAAGACATTTATATCTCCATTGGAAATTCGCTGAGTATGCAGGTTTGCTGCGACGGGGGTATTAAAGTAATACATTTTAACTTTTATTAATGTTTTCCATTAACCTGGCTCCTTTGGTTTATCGAATCGCTTGAATATTGTTTACATTATTATGTATGTAGTTTGTTGAACAATTGTTTTCAATATAACGTCTTTATTACTTTATAAGTTAACATTTTGAAAGATCTGGCTACGGGATGTATAGTGAATTCACTATATGTAATGGTGTACTACATCAGGCTGTAACTACACCATTAAAAGTGTATAAGTTAAATACCATAAATATATTTTACTTGAATGAATTTACTAAACATGATATCAAAGAAAATCCCTATCGCCTATGGCCAAATCGCAAAATATTAATGACATTCACCAAATATTGTTTAAACAAAATTATCTGTATAGCCTTAGCTTCTAAAAATGTGTATTTCCAGACATTAAGAAGGGGTAAAACACCTGACAATCTTTACTCCAAAATTAGTATTAAGTTTGAAGAAATACCCTTATGTTTTGTTTTAATACCCTTTTTCTACGTGCCGTAAGTGGATGTAACACAACCTTCACTTTCTTCAGTTAGGGTTAGGATAAGGGGTTGGTTTGGGTTTTGCACTACAGTACAGTTCGCGCCACGGTGCTTGACGCCTGGGAAAGGCGAGAACCAACTCAAACTTCTCATAATTAAAAGCAGACAATAACGAAAATAACTAAAACCAATATTTTAAAATTATTTAATTTAATTTTGGTTTCTGTTGGCAAAATTATTCTGTAACACTAATGGTACCAAGCCATATAGAGGCGAAAAGTCATTCCAGAGCATACGCCAACCAGGCGCCAAGCACTGTGACCAGAACTGTACTACTCATGAAGCGGCCTATATCGAAGAGAATTTTCTTATACTCAAAGATCCTGAGGTAGATCAAATGAACATTATCAAGACCACTGAATCTTTTATTTTTGCCTTATATGGGGGTGATATCAGTAGAAGTTTTGAAAAATTGAGATGTATCTTTTTCTAAATCTACAAAAAGCTCGAAATTCAATTTTGCAAGACTACCCGCTATAAGAGAGATGACCTTGTAAAACATGCTAACAGAACACATTTGTAAGTGCAACTTTGGTTGCACGTTGCATTTAATTTTGAATACAATAATCTAGACAACATTTTAGTTTATACCGAAGATGAAATAAAAACTATGACCAAAACGACAGAAACTGACTGTTACTGAAGACGACAATCCAGTTTTTAAATTACCATTAAAATTTACGATAATTTTACAATAGTTAATTGATATTTAAAATATTTCTAAAGTAGCATCATTGCCTTTGCCGAATATAGGTGAGCAAAGATAAACGGGATGGATTGTTGATAGTGTGTATGGGTAGTTCTTTGCCACTCATTTTATTACAACTGATTATATGAGTTGTAAAATTAATTTAACAAGGTACTTGCTAGATTCGGCCAAAGTTTGAAGGACGCTTAAAAAATAAAACAACGTGTTTCAATGTTTAACAGCTTACCTTAAGGACCAATAATATTATCCTAACTTAATTTTAACATTGACTATTTTACTTAACATGCTTAACGTACTTTAACATACTTTTTCTTAATATTTCCAAGTCAAAAGTAAATTTTTTTTCAATGCAGTATGACACATAATTTGATCTAAGAAGCATAAATAACACATATACAACCTTAAACGTAATAAACAATAAGGTATATTTAAGAAAGCCGACTTAAATGATACTTTACAATTTTTAGCGAATTTCCCCTATAGGAAAGAAGCTATTACCGTAGTCGGCATGGTAAGACCTAGGCCCGGGACCATGATAACTTTTCGTTTTCAGGTCCCCAGATGCCAAAAACACCACTCGTTCAAAACTGTATATATATATATATATATATGTGTGTGTGTGTGTGTGTGTGTGTGTGTGTGTGTGTGTGTGTGTGTGTATGGACTCATCTTACTAGGGGGCCCTGTGTGTGCATCTCACCAGACTCGGGGGTCCGCACGAAGTGTGGGGCATTACACAGGGCCCCCGAGTTAAAATCGTATTATTGGAGTTCTGGCTTAACAACGATCATTTTTCGTAAATTTAGTGAAGACCCCACATTCTGGTTCTATGCATGTGTTCTTACGGGGCCCTACGTACGCTAGCGCTCTGTTGCGCTGCGCGCCGTGGCATCTACGGGAACTACTCCCACCACCGCTCGCCCCCCGCTCCCCTCTCCATGGCATTGTGAATTCCCGGAAGCGCTTCCGTTCTCTCGTATTATTTTTATTTTGTGGAGAACTCTGGCTATGGTTTCGATAATTCAGACTTCAGAGCTGTCCCTACAGTCTTTATCCTTCCTCGAGACTCTAGGAGCTGTGAGTGAGGGTTTGAGTCGGCATCTAGTCTAAAGTAACTTTTTGCTGAGTGTTGTAATATAAACCTTGGTGGTACGTAAACTCTTATCGTCTATTTTCCAGTGGTCGATAACATGGAATATAGGAGGCAAACATGACGTATCAATTATTGTATACTAGTATTAAATACTTACGTCCTACATTATTATCAAATCGGGGCCTACGGTAAAAATAGGATAAGTAACTGGCCTCTACACATTTTTGGTCATGTCACTGGTCATCTTGAACCTGTAAATCACTTTGAATGTTTTATAAAAGTATATTTTATTGTTTTTCTCATCTTTCACATAGAAATATACAGCTGAATATACAAGTTAAGTATCTTTTAATCTATGAAACGCCCAAGAAACTTTTTCTGCCGTATTTTTAATTTGTTCTAACCATTTTGATTACAATGAGGTATTTTATGTATTAATGAACAGTTGAAACGCTGATATCTCAGTGGCTATCGAAACGATTTTGAAGGTTGATGTGTCAAATTAAAAAGTATAATGCATAGGTTTGCCGAATTTCTTTCGAAATTTTTGTTTGTCCATCGGTACTTCCTACAAACCTTTAAGTTTCAATCAATACAATTCTAATGGAAGAATATAATTCAATTCAATTCAATTAACACATGTTGATGCAACAACAAAACATAGGATGGTATCGAGAACAGCGTAGTCAACATTTTTAAATAATTTCAATTCGATTGTAAGCGAAGCTGCAACAGTAATCTAGTAAACACAATTAATACCCTGTTTCGTACTATAATTATTTTTATTATTTTGCTATCTTAACATTTTATAGAGAGCTGTACGTCATCAAAGTTTTCAAGGTCGATGATAGTCCATACTTGAATAAAAGTTAGAAAATATCAGATCACCTGCTTTCAACGTTTATCATACTAAACAATAAAGTACCTGACAAATTCTAACAACGATTACAATTTTATTTTAATGTTCAAAGATCCGAGATCGAAAAAAGCGAAAAGGGTCTCGATTTTCAAATGTTCCCCAAGAGTTGTTTCCTTTATCAGAATCTGTTATAGTAAATTGTAAATATGTAAATTTATAGTTGTTAAAAGTAGTTTATTTACAAACGAATACATGTCGAGGCTTTATATGTCCATAAATATACATATTGGCTATGGATAAAACCATTTTTAGGTTAATTTTCCTTCATTCGGCTTTTAATTCGATATCAAATAAACCCAGATTACGGGTAATTTTTGGATCATATTAAAACATCTCTAATATTCTCAATTTAACCCAGTAACTCGTTAAACTCGTCTTGTGGTACTGAGTAACGTTACTTTTTACTTTAGATCCATTGTCTGAATGTGATGATACCCAATGATTCAATGATACACTGGGTACCCGTACTGTAATGTGCCGTGCCGGCGCGGCGGTCGCGGGCGCAGGCGCCTCGGTTGAGGTGGGGTGACGCTCGCACGCCCGCGAACATTGCATGCTTTACGATAACAGACTACTGATGCATTTAATTTCTTGTCAGTTCTGTTTCGTACTAATATATTCATTATGTTACAAAACCAATACCAATAAATCTACACTTAACGCTAGGGGTCTTTTGAAATCAGAGCTCCTAATATAGTTCTGAACTAATTTTAATAAAGTGTCTTTGGAAAGAGCTCGCCGACAAGTTGTGCATATCATAGAATTTATGAAGGTCAAACTTAAGGGCAGAGGTCTAGACGCCCTTAAATTTTGATATTTGTCCTTAAGATTTACCTTTTTAATGGAAATTTTAAGCAACAGCTGGATTAAATTACAAAATTAATTGATATAAACACAGTTTTATCAGCAAAATCATAATGTTATAACTGTAAATATAACCATTGACTATTGGTACTGAAAAGATTTTCCATGTCAGAGGCTTAGTCAAACTGGGTCCACTTCAAATTTTGTGTTAAACTGAAAGGGGCACATCTTAAGAAGGATAGTAAAGTATTCCTTCAGTTAATTCTATAAAGCAACAGATAACGAGGTTTGTATAGTTCGATTAATTAATAGAAAATGAAGATTGATCAATTATCATGAAGTCCAGCACACGGAAAAATTTGAAATGTTGCTAATATTGTTTATTTTTGTCAAATTATAAAAAAAACCTTACATCTTCAAAGCAGAAATTATTATTTGGGCTGAAGTTGATATCACCCCAAATTCGATTTTTTTGTTGTTTCAGGGTCCAAAGATGAAAAAAGTTGAACGGTTACTGGGTTTATATATTTTAGCGAATTTCCCCTATAGGGAAGAAGCTATTACTGTAGTCGGCATGGTAAGACCTAGGCCCGGGACCATGATAACTTTTCGTTTTGAGGTCCCCAGACCCCAAAAACACCATTCGTTCGATACTGTATATATATATATATATCTATATATATAAATATATATATATATATATATATATATATATATGTGTCCGTGAGCACGATAACTCTCGTAAAAATGATCCGATTTTGATGAAATTTCGTATAAACGTGTAAAGCAACATTTATGACTTTAAGTTCGAAAACCAGCCAGATCGCTCTACCTGAAGGGGTATTTTGGGGGGGTTTTGTACCCCAAAAATGGGTTTTTCGAATTTTTCACATATAATTTTTGAAATATTCAAATTTTAGTTTTCACCATTGGATTCAGCTTAAAAAAACACAACTTTTGGTATTTTGATCATTTCTCTACGTCAATTGGTTACCGAGATATTGAAAGTGCTAAACACAGTACGTTGTCTAATGTTATTCTTATGGAGGAAAAGAAAAATTTTATATCTCGCCTATTTATCAACGTATACTGACGAAACTTGGTATACGGCTTCATCTGGTTGTGGACCATTGATATTTGCTCAAAAAGACAATTTTTTACCCAAGGCTCCCGTAGCAGCAAACCTGCGTACTCAGCCCCATGTTATTCTTATGGCGTGTTATCTGCCTTCATTATGAAAATAAATTAATGAAATTTGGTATGTCGCTTTACCTAGATGAGTTGTATTGATATTTGTATAAAACCCCATTTTTTGTGTTCCTTGCTTCAGCAAACCTGCATACTCAGCTGCCATGTTATTCTTATGGAGAATAATTAAAATGTCATAAATCGTTTATTTATGAATGTATATTGATGAAACTTGGTATGTGGCTTTATGTGGTATTAATATACATATATATGCATTGGAAATTCGCTGAGTACGCAGGTTTGCTGCTACGGGGGTATTTTATATTACTGTAAAATGTAAAAAATAATATTAAAACTTGACTTCAGTAAGAAAAATTCAAGGACGAATCAAACGATAACTTGATCAATATAAACAGATAATAAACAGCCAAGTTATTAAGAATGATTATAGTCTATTAGCTGTTGTACCCGTTATTCGCACGGATTTAGATAAATATCCGGGAAAATGGCAATGGTTCCTTTGGAAACCAAATAATACCCCCGTAGCAGCAAACCTGCGTACTCAGCGAATTTCCAATGCATATATATGTATATTAATACCACATAAAGCCACATACCAAGTTTCATCAATATACATTCATAAATGGATTTATGACATTTTAACTATTCTCCATAAGAATAACATGGCGGCTGAGTATGCAGGTTTGCTGAAGCAAGGAGCACAACAAATGGGGTTTTATACAAATATCAATATAACTCATGTATGTAAAGCCATATACCAAATTTCATTAATTTATTTTCATAATGAAGGGAGATAACACGTTACTTATTCTCCATAAGAATAACATGGGGCTGAGTACGCAGGTTTGCTGCTACGGGAGCCATTGGTAAAACATTGTTTTTTGAGCAAATATCAATGGTCCACAACCAGATGAAGTCGTATACCAAGTTTCGTCAGTGTACGTTAATAAATAAGCGAGATATAAAATTGTTATTTTCCTCCATAAGAATAACATTAGACAACGTACTGTGTTTAGCACTTTCAATATCTCGGTAACCAATTGACGTAGAGAAATTATCAAAATACCAAATTTTGTGTTTTTTTAAGCTGGATCCAATGGTAAAAACTAAAATTTGACTATTTTCAAAATTATATGGAAACAATTCGAAAAACCCATTTTTGGGGTACAAACCCCCCCCAAAATACCCCTTCGGATAGAGCGATCTGGCTGGTTTTCGAACAAAGTCATAAATGTTGCTATACACGTTTATACCAAATTTCATCAAAATCGGATAATTTTTACGAGAGTTATCGTGCTCACGGACACACACACACACACACACACACACACACACATATATATATATATATATATATATATATATATATATATATATATATATATATATATACAGTTTCGAACAAATGGTGTTTTTGGGGTCTGGGGACCTCAAAACGAAAAGTTATCATGGTCCCGGGCCTAGATCTTACCATGCCGACTACGGTAATAGCTTCTTCCCTATAGGGGGAATTCGCTAAAAATCACCAAAACACAATAAATTAGTATAAAATATGAACGAAAGAAGCTCACAGGACGTAGCCCAAAAAGAACGGGAATAGGGCACAAACCTTCCCAGGCATAGAACCATTTCCCAAAGTTTCACGGCGGCAGAGTTCGGATGAACGGTTTAGTAATGCATAAAGGACGAACAGACAGACAGACAAGAATTCGTTTAAAAATGTAAATAGATTTTTGACCAATTCCCGTGCTTGATGATGGTATTATGTTGCTATGGAACGAAAAATGTTACAGAAAATAAGGAAAACTAATTATAATACAAATACGCACAGGCCGAGATGCTATACTAAGCAAGATAGAGGAACTTTGCTTATTTTTACCTAAAAAACTAAATTATTAAGTTTGGTACCGGAACAGACGAGACGTCCTCCCAGTATATTAGAATGGGAAACCGAGCTCCTGATCGAAAGGGAAGAGCAAAAACTACTTTTGTTTCGTTGATAAAATAAAAAACTTTCCTTTTTCCGAATAGTTATGAAAGCCTACTCTACACTATAACTCCTTTGTTATCATTTTTTTAAATTGAACATTCAGTGTGATTTCTGGACCAAAACAAGCAACATGTTTTCTGTTTAATTACATGTTTTATTTGGAATGTTGTCTGGTTTTTAACTTTTCACCACAACATTTGTATTTTTTATTGGTTTTTATTTTGTTAACCCCGATGAAAGCAACAAATATAACTTTAAAAAAAGTTTTACTCGATCATACCCTAAACCCCTGCCTTGATGTCATTCCTGCTGTCGACAAAGGCGCTCTTATCTCCAGGGGAGGTTCAAGGATAGATAGTGATAGTGATAATGAGCGGTCCTAGCTCTACCTACCTCCTGCTCTCACTCTGACACGTGACTCGTGTCCAGGGGCGGCCCGTCAGTTTTTCAGCGCCCGTGCAAAGACCAAATTTTTCCGCCCCCCGCCCACCACCATCAACCAAAACCTTCCTACCCCATAGTTCTGAGATATACTGACACGTGCGCGCCTCACTCCCTCGCTTGTTGTTGATGCGTTTGCGATGTTTCTGGTTCCATGCTATGCTGATCACCTGAAATGACAAGCTATGGAACAAATTCAGATAAGAGAATTGTGTAGTTCAAAATCATGATTTCATATATTATCGTCCTGGAAATGTATCTCATTTTCGATCTTCGCGCCGCTAAAATGTTTGCAATAAAAAAACTCAAAACCTCAAATAATTAAAAAAAATATAAATTTTTAAAAACCACAAATGTGCACAATTGTAGTCAACGTATCACAATACACTGTGTATCATAAAACGATTATATGTTTATTTAAGAAAAATAATAATGAAAACAAACCCTTAAAACTGAATAGGAACGGTGAAGTACATACTGATAACAGTACATCTGTTCTGAGCGTGGGAAAGATTTCGTCCAGGGAAACCAAAACAATAATGAAAACGCTTATCAAAACGATGATCAAAACCGACAGCGATTCTGACGGTTCCTGGCTGATGTTCGCGATGGACACAGCAAAGTTTGTTGTTAGGGTTTTTTTAAACTAATTTCTTCTGAATATAATTTTTGTTTATTGGTTCTAATGTACAACACGTTTTTCAGTTATACGGACTCTATCTTCGAGTATTTAATCTTTAAGGTTTAGTGTTGCTATAAACCTTATTTTTATTTGTCTTTATTCTGTGATATATTGAATCTTATCTTCTAAAAGTGTTTGGATCAATTAAGTTTAATAACAATTACTCTAAAAACTCAAGTTGGGTGCAAACATGTTTTTTTCGTTAGTACTATACTGTGATATACTGTCGCAACTTATTTAAAGTATTGCTAATTTGTAAGAAATACAGATGATTAGTCACCCCAGAGCTCAAATAATCTTAATCTGTAATGAGAAGTATATGTTTAATTCTTAACATTTCCCACTCCATCTCCAATACTCCTAAATGACTCAGTTAATAAATAAGAACTTGGTTGAAATGGTTACTAAACAGACGGAACGATAAACTATATTTTTCAAAGTAAGCTAAGCGAGTGGACCTTACAAGTAACGATGTAAGGGGGCGCCAAAATCTGAGGAGGGTGCATCATATTTCCCCCTTATTTCATATGCATTAATACTAAACTCAAATATATCAAATCCCTATTCAATACTCTCCAGTCTCCAAACCATATATTTCTTCATCTACAGGAACTAGTTTAAAAAAATCGAAAGGGAGGATTAAAAACAATTAGTTGCATTGTGTTACTTTATATTTTAACATTGCAAATTTTTTGCATCGTATTGCGAGTTTTATTCAAACTCTCAATACCAATCAAAATACCCTGAAGTTGTCACAAACCGATGGAGGTCAAAACAACTGCTCGTTTTGGAATAGAGGGGAGCAGAAGTTTTATTATCTGATATGTAAATTTAATGTTTAAGTATGATGAGGTGCAAAACATGGTGGATACTCATAACTTTCTTTCAAATATTGCCTTTCAACAACTTATAATACTAATATACAACAATTTACAATATCAGTATGGTTTTAGCGAATTTCCCCTATAGGGAAGAGCTATTACCGTGGGTCTCATGGTAAGTTTGGGGGTTTTGTACCTCAAAAATGGTTTTTTTGGAGTTTTCACATGTAATTTTTATTTAAATCAAATTTTAATTTATACCATTGAATTCAGCTTAAAAAAACAAACAATTTGGTACTTTGATCATTACGCTACGTCAATTGGTTACTGAGATATTGAAAGTGCTAAACGCAGTACGTTGTCTAATGCTATTCTTATGGAGAAAAATCAAAATTTTATATCTTGCTTATTTATTAACATACACTGACGAAATTTGGTATATGGCTTCATCTGGTTGTCGTTTGTTGTTGTTTGCACAAACAAAATTTTTCGCATATGGTTCCCGTGGAAGCAAACCTAGGTACTCAATCCCCATGTTATCCTTATGGAGAATAATTAAAATGTTATGTATCGCTTATTTATGAATGTATATGGATGAAACTTGGTTTGTGACTTCACTTTGATGAGTTCTATTGATATTTACATACAAACCCATTTTTTGTGTCCATTGTTGCAGCAAACCGTGTACTCACCCCCAATGTTATTCTTATGGAGAATAATTAAAATTGTATATATCGCTTATTTGTGAATATATTTTAATGGAACTTGGTATGCGGCTTTATGTGGTATTAAGACATATATTTTGCATTGGAAATTCGCTGAGTACGCAGGTTTGCTGCGACGGGGGTATTTATATATGTACAAATACTTTATGTTAGCGGCCTATGCCCCCCACCCCGCACCAGGTGGCGTACCGACGGGGGGGGGGGGGGCGTGGGGGGCGGTCCGCTTTGGCATAGGCCCCAAATTTTGAAAAATATTAAAAAGTCTGAGCGTATCTCCTGCCGATCTCCGGAGAATCGCTACCGATCTACTGTCGTATTTTCGGCCGTTATTACGTAGTAAAGTCGTCATTTTTGGGCTGTATTTTGTTTTCTGTCGAAGTTTATAGCCGATATTACGCGGTAAGGACGTTAATTCCAGATTATATCATCTGTAACGTCTTCAATTACGGCGGATAAAACGTGATTCGGTCCATTTACACAGTTAGGTTGTTTTTTTATGACCGATTCATGTGTAATACATAATGTCAAGTCTCGTAATTTTCGGCCGATTTCACGTGGTCCGATCATCTTTGGCAGCAGTTTACTACGTGATTTGGCAGGTCGCGATCGTCCAAAGATTGGCGGGAAATACTTGCTCGAACTTTGGAGTATTTTTCAAAACTGAGTTCATTTGACTATTTAAATACTCACATTTTGAGTACTCGCACGCCCCTATACATCGTTTACACAAATATGAATAGGCCCCGAGGAGCCTTTTTTCTGGGGGCCCCATATTTCCTGAGGGCTCCTTATTTCTTGGGGCCCTTTATTTCCTGGGGGCCTACTATTTATTGGGGGCTCCGTTTCGCTTGGGAGTTTCAATTCACCCGGGGGCCTATTTTCGACCGGGGCCCCGGGCCAAGAAGAGCGCCGAAGAGGCCTCCTCGGGCTCAAAGCTTGTCCCCGTGCGCCCCTATATAAAAATGGCCCTGAACCCCCATGTAATGTTTTAAAACAGATTTGTTTAAGTCCCCTAGATTTGGTTCGAGGAACACGTGTGTTAAGCCCCCCAGTATTGTCTGATGCACAGTGTGTATAGCCCCATAATTTGGGACGGGTGTTAAGCCCCCCAGTCTTGTCTGATGCACAGTGTGTATAGCCCCATAATTTGGGATAGTGCAGAGATGTGTTTGGCCCCGATATTTGGTTTCATGCAAGGTTGTGTTATTAAAATGGTGTGTTTAGAGAAACAAATCATGTACTAAAACTTGTCTCCATCTATACGTTAATAAACCGTATATAACTCTTAGGACCCCACAATTGGGTTTAAGGACAGGACCCCATAGCAAGTTAGGGACATGTATGCGTGTGTGTGTGTGTGTGTGTGTGTGTGTGTGTGTGTGTCCGTGAGCATGATAACTCTCATTAAAATAATCCGATTTTGACGAAATTTGGAATAAACGTGTAAAACGGCATTTATGACTTTTAGTTTGAAAACCAGACAGATCGACCTATCCGAAGGGGTATTTTGGGGAGGTTTTGTACCCCAAAAATGGGTTTTTTGAGTTTTTACATATAATTTTTGAAAATGTCAAAATTTAATATTTTTCATTCGAATCAGCTTAAAATACGCACAATTTGGTGTTTTGATAATTGCTCTACGTCAGATGGTTCCAGAGATATTGAAAGTGCTAAATACAGTATGTTGTCCAATGTTATTCTTATGGAGAATAGGAAAAATTGTATATCTCGCTTATTTATCAACTTATCCTGATGAAACTTGGTTTACTGCTTCATATCGTTGTGGTCTATTGATATTTGTACAAAAAACATTTTTTTGGCCGATAGTTCCCGTAGCAGCAAACCTGCTTACTCAGCCCCCATGTTATTCTTATGGAGAACAAGTAACATGTTATCCCCCTTAATTATTATCATAAATTAATAAAATTTGGTATGTGGCTTTACCTACTTGAGTTATATTGATATTTGTATAAAAAACACATTTTTATGTTCCTTGCTTCAGCAAACCTGCATACTCAGGCGCTATGTTATTCTTATGGAGAATAATTAAAATGCCATAAATTGTTTATTTATGAATGTATATTGATGAACATTGGTATGTGGCTTTATGTGGTATTAAGATACATATATCTGCATTGGAAATTCGCTGAGTACGCAGGTTTGCTGCTACGGGGGTATTTAACTTTTTATTTAAATTTGGACCCTTTATTTCTATGTATCAGCTGGACATATGTTACATTTCTTTGTATTGTAACCTGTAGAAAATTTGGTCGTCTACAAATTAACTCTTTACACATTTTACTGTACACCTTATGGAAAATTAGTTAGTGTTGAGCTAAAATAAGATAATGTCCTGTTTTGTATCTATTTCTCAATTTTTGCACTAATGATTTGTACTGACCTACGACTCTCCATTCCTATTAGTCATTTTTTGCAATATCATATATGCATTTTGTAGGGAATTTTATAATCCTTAACTATCATGAGAAGGTGGTTTTGCCTACGACACACTGTAAGTGAGTTCTTAAGGAAATAGTAAAAAAATAACAGTTTTTAGATGATTTTTTCAAGATGGCGGAAAACACATAAGGGCTACAAGGTTGAAAACTTAGATTTTTCATCATGGGGTCAATACATATAACATACCTGAAAATCAAAATTACTCCACCTTTTGCATAGCGATACCTTAAATTAGGATAATTCTACTGGGCTATTTATGGGTATTTTAGTTATAAGTTTGCTGTTATTAATAAAAATGTTCACATCCAATTGAACTGAATGTGACAGTTTTAGTAGAAAAACTCCAAGGAAAATTTAAGCAACAAAATTGATTTTAATTTTGCAAAAACTGTTTTAAGGATTCTATGCCATGCTGCCAAATAATGAAAATCATCAATGTATCTGAACCAAACAAGAGGAGAGAAAGGACAGTTTGATAGATATTTTTGTTCAATTAGACCCATGAATAGATTAGCATAAGATGGGGCCATACGAGTACCCATCGCTGTAGCTTTAATTTATAAAAAGTGATTGTCCAAAAACTTAAAATATTCATAGTCAATATCGTGTACATGAGGGTGGTTAAAAAATGAGTTGAGTGTTTAGAATTAGTGGGTCTATAATTATTAAGAAAGAATTTGGCAGCCTTCAGACTATCATCGTGAGGAATATTTGTGTACCTACAGCGATTCAACATCAGCTGTTACAAGTATTATTTCAGAAGTTTGAGGCAGTTTTACATTGGCAGTTTTGTTCAGAAATTCATTTGGGTTTTTAATATAAGATGGCAGATTTTTTACCATTGGTTGTAAGGGTTTATCAACAAAGGCAGAAATCCTCTCGCCTCTCGGTTGGTGACCCAATACTCGACACAATTGGTCTTCCTGGTGGTGGTCTTGAAGGCTTATGAATTTTAGGCGGGTTACACACTGGTGTCTCAGACATCGTGTCTTAAGACATTTGTCTTTTCTGATGAAATTGAATGTGTCATGTATGTTCTATGTGTGTCTCAGTTTGCATGATATGCTGTGATTATACTTTTTATATATATTATTTTACAAATTCAAATTTTATTATTCACAATTTGATTCAGCTTAAAAAAACAAACAATTTGGTGTTTTGTCATTGCTATACGTCAATTGTTTACAGAGATATTGAAAGGGTTTGGACCGTTCCCTATCAAAACGTTAAAAAATGCCACTGGCGTAGATAGACACAAAAACAAAAAGTAAGCTGTCCTATGTTATTCTCATGAAAAGAAAGTACACATTTTATATCTCTCTTATTTATAAACTTATACTGACGAAACTTGGTATATGGCTTAATCTGGTTGTGGTTTAAGTGAGACATGCCTCAGACAAGACACATGTCTTAAAACACGATGTCTGAGACACCAGTGTGTAACTCGCCTTAGGAAGATTGTAAAACATTGGAGTTTTTGGAAATCTTTGAGTTAATAAGTTTATGGTTTTCACTGACAGATCTTCATTTGGGCCACGGTTGTTTAAAAATTCTTGAATCTTACCATGCCGACTGAGTCATGCTTCACTCCTCTGGGTAAATTCGCTAAAAAATAATAATGTAATACTTTGAAAAATAGAACGTTGTTAAATGTTATTTAAATGGAGTTAAAGTACAATTCATTGGTCTACAAGGTGTATGTAACACAGATCCAAATAGCATTTTTATTATGCGGTTACCTTCCTAATAACGAAATAAATATCAAAATATACCCATCACGTCCTATTTCTATGTTACGAACATATGGTACCATCATATGTTACCATAATATCACATTATTTCTCTCTTTGAAACTCGACAGTTGGCAACACTGCAGAAGTGGGGGGGGGACAGTTTGATGTTCATTGTTTTCTTCTGTCACTGTCAGTGAAGCTCTGCATTTGTGAAGTGAGGTTATGTGTGTTTTCATTTAAAGTTTTGTGCAAAAATGACATCAAATCAGCGAAGACTTTGTAAAAATTCACCAGATAAGTTTTGTTATATTTGTGGACGTTATATATTAAAATCTCAAGGTAGGCCTATGACTGATGATGTAAAAAAAGCATATTTTTTGTATTTTGGATGCAAAATAGGAGACCAAGATAAACACTGGGCGCCACATAGTAGTTGTGTGAGCTGCCACGTAACACTTATTCAGTGGATGAAGGGTAACCGAAGCAGTATGCCATTTGCTGTACCTATAGTTTGGCGTAAACCAACTAACCACTTTAATGACTGCTACTTTTGCCTTACTAATACTGAAGGTTATTCAAAGAAGAAGAAGAAGAATATTGACTATCCGACTGTGCCTTCAGCTATTAACACGTTCGCTGTGGCCCACCAATGGCGGGCGTACGCCGAGCACGGCAGCGAACTAGATTGGCACAGACGAATTCAATTATTTCGGTCTGATGAATCACAAAACAGCGGTGCGGTGATGTGCTGCATTTCCACGAGACTGGACGTAGTTCGCTGAAACACCCACAGGTAGCAGCACTGCCTGGGTACTAGCCATTTCCCTTGTAATGTCAATTACAGGGAGAATATCCCAGAAATATGGGGCAAAAACTGGTTTTTTGTCCCTTATGAACGGGAATTTTGCGGGGAAATTTACTACCAACCTACACCAAAATAAAGCTCGCATTCCTAGCTAAAACGCTGACATAAAATACCCGTCCTCACCAAAGTGCTGCCAGCACGAGACCAAATGGAACTTGCATGTAGACAGAGCGCCTTGTGGCACTCTCAGAGCGCGACGTTGTTCTGCCGAGCGCCACATGGCGCTCGCCGCAGCGAACGTGTTAAACCTGTTCCTCACGGTGAAGGCTTACCTATTCCAACTCCACCGTTAAACTGGGAATATTTGGTCATTCCAGAACTAAATGACAATGAAGATTTACATGCGGAAACTGTAGAGTTTTTGGAAAATACTATTGATCCTACATATGTTCCTCCGTCTACTGAACCTCACCTTATTAAGCAAAATGAACTAAATGATTTGGCCCGTGACTTAGTTTTATCAAAGCAGCAGTCTGAACTACTAGGCTCAAGATTAAAAGAGTGGAATCTATTAGCAAAAGGCACAATCATAACGACCTTTAGAAAAAGAAATACTAACTTCTCTGTATTTTTCAAACTTGAGGGGCCTATGTGTGTATGTTTCGACATTGTGGGGTTAATGAATGAACTTGGACTAACTCATGTTTCTACAGAGTGGCGACTTTTTATCGACTCCTCTAAGTCTAGCCTCAAGGCTGTTTTACTACATAATGGAAATAAAAAGCCGTCAATTCCAGTTGCTTACTCAGTTTCAATGAAGGAGACGTATGAAAACTTGGGTGCAGTTCTAAGGGCAATTAAGTATGAAGATTTTAAGTGGCAAATATGTGGTGACTTGAAAGTGATAGCTATATTAATGGGACTTCAGGGCGGCTATACAAAGTATTGTTGTTTTTTGTGCTTATGGGACAGCAGGGACCAAAAAAACCACTTCGTTAAAAAGTCATGGCCGTCAAGAAAATCTTATACTCCAGGGGAAAAGAATGTGTTGAACGATCCTTTGGTTGACCCCAAAAACGTGCTACTTCCTCCTCTGCACATTAAGTTGGGTCTTATGAAGAACTTTGTAAAAGGTATGGACAGAGAGGGACCAGGTTTCAAGTACTTGTCGGAACTTTTCCCTAAACTTAGCGAAGCGAAGATAAAAGAAGGTGTTTTCACTGGACCTGACATCAGGAACGTTATACGTGATGGTGAATTTGAAAAAAAACTAAACAAAAAAGAATTGGCAGCTTGGAAAGCATTTGTGGAGGTAGTAAAAGGATTTCTTGGCAACAACAGGGAAGATAACTACAAGAGTTTAGTTCTTAACCTTTTGAAAACGTATAGAGCTATGGGTTGCCGAATGTCCCTTAAAATTCACTTACTTCACTCGCATATCAACTTTTTCCCGGAGAATCTTGGAGCTGTAAGTGATGAACAAGGTGAGAGATTTCACCAGGATATAGCAACCATTGAAACGAGATACCAAGGCCGCTGGGATCCTGCAATGCTCGGAGATTACTGTTGGTTTTTGAAAAAGGAAGATGCCACTCCACATAAAAGAAAAAAATGAAAAAGAAACACGAACAAACTGTATATATGTATATATTTAAAAGATGCTCGTAGGTAGAATAATGTGTTAAAATTGTTTAAAAGAGAAAGAAAATTAATGTGTACAGTTACATAATAAATCTTTGATTTTATTGTAAGTTCGTGGCGTTATTTTTTGCCATTTCTACCACACTTTTGCCAGTGTGTGTAACAAAAAACCCAGACGTGGTAGATGTTTTTCAGTGTCATTTTCGGATTCAGCAGGTAAAAATACATAAAAAAAAGTATAAGTTATTTATGTTACATAAAAAAATATTTTTTTTGTAAACCAGTGATATTATATCTCTCTTATTTATGGATGCATATTGATGAAATTCGGTATGTGACTTCCCCTGGTTTTGTGGTACAGTATATTGATATTTGCATTCAAAATGTTGTGTCGATAGCACCCATATCAGTTAGCAGCATACCTTAATAATCAGACCTAATGTTTTTTTTATGGAGAATAATTAAAGTGTTATGTCTCTTTTAATTATGAACATAAATGTATACAACTTGATATGTGCCTTCACATGGCTGGGTTACATTGGTATTTGCATAAAAACCAATTTTCTCTTCCTTGTCACAGCAATCCTACGTACTTAGCCCTTATGTTATTCTTTTGGAGAATAAAAAAAGTGTAACGTATCGCTGATTTATGAATGAAACTTGGTAAATGGCTTTATGTGGTAGTGAGACACATATGTACCTGCATTGGAACTTCACCGAGTATGCACGAGTGTAGTCACGGGGGTATTTCACATCAGGGGATCTCAAAACAAAAAGTTATTATGGTTTCGGGCCTAGGTCTTACCATTCCCACTACGGTAATTGCTTCTTCCATAAAGCAAAATTTTCTAAAATTAGTGTTAAGGTTACAAATTAAAATATCTTCTTTGGAATCCTAAAGACAACATTTCAATTAATAATAAGTGGTAGTAATAAATAACAAATAGACTGCATGCATAGTGTGACAAAGTATATACAGGCCTAACAAGAAAATTTGTTCTGCCATTTAAGTTAACATTTTATTCTGCCTGTATACATTTGCTAAAACAAAATAAACTTTGTAACGTTTTACGGTTTAAAAAATAATACCACTAAAATACATATAGTTCAAATGTACTTTATCAGATCCAATAAACAAACATTGGCAAATACAAATATATACAGACTGTTTTTTTGTTCTTTGAAAACTTTCTTAATTAGGTAATTTTATATTTCATAGTCACAATGAACAATTTCAAACATTTGCTCAGCAATATCAGTCAGTGTTTGCATACAAATTAAAAAAGTTTAAAATTCAGTCTTCACTGTAAATATTGAAACATTTTCATTAAAGTAAAGATTATAATTCATGATGTGCCTCTCTTAATCGATTCCTATGTTCTTCTAGCCAGGAACTGTGCTCTGTATTTGTAATATCTGTAAATAAGGTGAACGCAGTTTCGTCTGGAATTTTGGTGCTGACAACTCCAATAACAAAATGCTGATTATTCTTGACAAATGTCAATCCTCCACCACTGTCACCTTTGTCAACTCGATTTCCTGAAAATACATTCAAAATATAACCAAACCACTTTAATTTTCATAAAACTTATTACACTTATTGCTACGTCTATATTATACCATGAAGCCAAGAAAAGTAAAGTTTGTGAACCTTCTGGCCAAAGTCTGTTAGAGTTTGACAATGACAAGTGCACTCTGACATGACCTGTCGATGACTTATGTAGCCATGACCAACGGCTTAGTGTGCCTTCCGAAGCCAAGTGGCAGTCTGAGTTTCAAAAGTCACATGGATTTCACCGGGAATTGAACCCGGGTCTTTTGGGTGTTTGTTACTCAACCCACTCAGCTATGACTGCACTATATAACGTAATTAATATAATGTTATATGTATAATGTTTTTCAAAATTTACAAGGACTAACAACAAGTGAAGTTATATTTTATGTTTTTATTACACTAAGATCCAAAAGCTTTAACACCAAATTAAACTTAAAAATCAACATGGTTAATCCATTTTTATTGTCAGTTCATGCAGATTGATATTATATATAATACTTGTATCTTAGTCTAAATCTACATTGAACACGAGTGGTTTTATGTAAGTTAGCGGAACAGTATCCAGTATCAAAAAAAGTTCAACATATTTTTAGATTCCGTTCGGGTTCGATCTGGCGAATCTCACATTATGAGGTGAGTATGCTAACCCAGTCAGTTAATTGTCTATAACGATTTAGTGGGGAAATAAAAGTCATCTCTCTCACACTACCTCCCCTAGACACACTGCAATCACCCTGACATGGTGTGCAGTTGTTGTATCTTGATGTTCATGGATTATCAAATTAAACTAATAATAATTTCAAAAGTTGTAATTATTGAAATAGGTAACATTTAAGAAAATAACACTGAACAACACTTAAATAGTTAATTAAAATAAAACTTATTTGTAGTTAATTGACAAGTAAATATTAATTTGATGTTTTATAAAGCATTTTTCCTATGTTTGTTTAGGTAGCAACATTAATATTTTTAACATTCTTTTTATGTGACTCCAACCATAGAAAACTATCAATCAATAAATTTAATTTTTTATTTCCAATTCTAGACATTTATATAAAGTTTTAAAATAAACATAGGAAAAACCTAACATAGGATAGGGCTGTGGGTGAGGAATGAGTTCTGTCAGTTCCAAGTCCACATATAAGTATGCAAAATGTCAAGCTGCTCACAACATACAATAAACACACTCTAGCTCATATATTTTCTTATATATAATTGAGTAAGAAACTAAAGCTAGAGTTCCAGCGGGCCAATTTTCATAAATGATTTTGGTCATTGGAAACCTCTACCATTGGTTATACATCCTACGGAATACCGTAGGGTTTATAATCAATGCCTCTACCAATTCAAATGGTCAAATAATTATGAAAGTTCCATTTTTCATTATTTATTCTGTAACAAATTAAAATGTTCCTCATGAAAAATTCATGGGGAATTTGTTAGAAATGCATTTTTAGCCATCTCTAAGAAAGCATCGATATTTTGAAACAACTAAATCTAGAGCTCTACTGCAGTGATTTTATTGTTTGACACTTCAGTGCAAATCTTGTGAGTATGTCTATTTGCAAACTATCACTAACATTGGGCATTAGTCCATGACATATGGGTACAAAATGAAAAATCTCCCGTTTGCAAAAGTTTTTGTTTTTAATGTGCACTTTTATAAATTTTTTTAATACTGAAGAAATGTATAGAATTAGTTTGTGGCAAATTTCCCAAACTTTTAGAAAATCACCATCCACTTTGGTTGATTTCCCCACCATTTCTGAGTTACAGATAAGAGACCTAAACAAATTCAAATTTTGCCATTATATCTTTTGAAAAATATAATTAGTGTAAGAGGTATCTTTGTAAACCTAAATCCAATGGAAAATAATCAATTATAATCAATACATTAGAAATTTGTAAACAAATTAATTAATTATTTATTCCATTCAACCCTTGCCTTTGTTTTATCAGTCATGTCAACCTGACTTTCTTAGTACCTGAATTTCTTAGTATAAGAAATTTCATAAGCTTCAAGAATATTGCATCTATGGTGGCCGATTTGTCTACGACTTTGAATTATAAATAAGAAATTAAACCAACCTCGAAATTCACAATCTATTATTGGCAAGATATGAGTGTAAGGGGTATCTTTGTACAACTAAATCTGAAGTTCCACCACACTGATTTTAATATCCAACCCCTCTTTTGAAACCCTCACTTGTGTAGATCATCTCATTATTAAAGTCTGAAATATTTATAACTTATGAAGGGAAAATCAAAAATATTAATTATAAAAATACATTAGAAATTTGTTAACAATTGAAAATGTTTATTCCATGCACAATTTATCATTACATTATTCAAAAATTAGCATTTTAAATATATCTTTAAAGACAAATTTTGAAGCCACTACTTTTATTTCATTAGTTTCTTAAGCCCGTAACGTTTGACAGTGATAACAGCTAGTTACATCATATTTGCTTAATTTTTTAAATGAGATCTTAAGCAAGCAACTACTACATTTTGCAGCCCTGGCGTCTGCATCACTAGCGAGTGGGCCCATTTACAACTTCAGTTGCAATTGCAATCACCTTACTACTGGCACCAAGCTGTGAGGAGGGGGAGCCATTATTGTACCATTGCAAATCAGACCGAATTAACTGTAGGCTACTGAAAGTAATCGGGTCCATTTAATGATTTGCTAAAGAAATTGTATTTTGTAGACAGTTAAATGGTCCGTAATTGACATTTATAAAGCTTAAATACTTAAGAAAATTAGCTCTTCTCTGTGTATGCTACAGTTATCTGCCCACTGCGTAACCATGAAGCATTAGGATTTGTCTTATGGCCATACGGTCCTTCCATCTTCCCCCTTTGTCTTCCCTTTGTTACTAGAGAGTGTAGATAACAAACCATACTTCTGCTTCATCATTCTCATGATATTTATTCTTATTAAGTACATGTAATGTATGTACATGATGAGGGAGTTTTAAAGAATTATTTTACTTTTTTAGGTTGTAAAATCTTTATGGATTGCCTTTTTGTGTAAAATGAAATACGTCTTTAATTTAACTAAAAAGAAAGTCTATTAAACAACAAAAACAAAACATAAAGGATATGTAAGGTGTACTAATTTGATAACAGTAACTTTCTTTTGATAATCACACTATAAATAGTTTAAGTTTAAAAGAGAACTATTTATTTTTAAATATCAGTTTAGTTTAATTAGTGATACCGGGGTGTCGCTCAGGATCGGATCTGTAGTGAGTGTAAAACCTTGCTACCCAATTAATACACACGATGCTAAAATGTAAAAGTTATTGCCTACTTTCATGTTCATTGATATTTTAATTAAACTGGCAGGGTACAAAAACAGAGCTGACAACACAAATGCCAACATTGTAGATTCAAATATCTCAATAAACTAAACCTTAAATAGCTCATTTTGGTGGCAAAGATCGCTTTCAACACACTCACATCATCATGTTACAACTGTATGGCCGATTAAATGTTGTATTGGCCCTGGCATATCGGTTAAAATGTCAAAAAGGAACGGTGATTAAAAAAAAATCACAGGGAGCAGCGCCTTGCTGCACGCTTCTCAGAGATGGGAACCTGGGAGGTCGGTGCCAATAAGTCACGTGTTCGTAAGTCGTTGTTGTCAAAAAAACTAGCGGTAGTATAAATGTGAGATTAAAATAAATTGTGGTGAATATTAATCTTTCATATTCATTATTTATACTAATCTGGTTTATGTGTTTAAAACGTTATTATCATTGCCAGATAATCTACACATTCCCTAATAATCTGCAAACTGATTTTGCGATATTTCTGTTTGCCACTTTAATATATTGCTACACATGATGCTCAAAATTGTCAACTCATGAATGAATCAAATTTGCACGCCTCGATCGCAAGGTGCTTGTAGTGAGCTTGCTCTGATTGGTCGAGCTGTTTTGGCACCGGCTAGAGGCTACCTGCCAGTCATGCGCTATACCGGTCTTATGGCTTGCCCCCACTGTAACCTGTAGACTAGGTTAAAGAATTTAAGACAGCTATAAGCATTGTTCAGAACTGTCCAGTTTGAATTACAACTTTTGAATGGACTGTAAAATGGAAAAAAAACATTTTAAGTAATCTAAGCAAGCCATCGCTACTGGAGTAGAAGGCTACGGTACAAATTCCTGTCATTTATATGTAAAATAATATAACTTTAGAGTTGGTAGTTTTTTTGAGTAAATGTTTATTTGATAATTAATTTTGTTCTTACCACTAGGTCCACTTCCAGCACAGAACTTGTCATGAGTTAGTAATCCCTTGAATAATCCTCTGATCATTTTCAAACACTCGTCATATCCAATGTAATTTAGCTGGGAAGATAAAACTACTTCACTTGATGTTCCACGTTCTGTTGTGCCCCATCCTGCCACCTTGGTGCAAAAAACACAATAAATTAAAACGAGATCGCATGCAGCACGCTGACATGAGGAAAGTGAATTTACGCATTAAAACCTTTAAAATATATAATAAATGGTTTAAAACAACACTGGTAACATTTTTTTTTGAAAAATTTGAAAAGGTTATTTTTGGCTGTTCTGATGCTCCTGGTTATATTTAAATGGACTATTAGGATGTCAATTTTGTACATTATAGGGTTAGGAGGAGGTAGTCAGGATAACAAGTTGGTACATGGGTATTGGGGGTGATAAAACTAAATCAAGATATGAAAAACAGCCTTTTCCAGTGTAAACTCCCCTTAAGACAACATACTGTGTTAATTAAGACAGTTAACATTTTCTTTAATAACTCGGTACATACTTGTACTAGAATGATGAGGGAGGGCTTACAATTGATGGTATTTTACGTACAATAATTTAATATACAATAATGTTCCATTCGGGGCTTTTCTGACCGTTTTTGGGTCCAAAAACTCAAAATTTGAAAAGTTAAAATCCCCAACAAGGGGTTAGAGTTGTCCGATTGTTTTTCCCTAACGAACAATTGTTTACAGAAGGGAATGTTCCTACCAAATTTCAAGTAAATCGGACAAAAATTGTGACCGCTAGAGTGCAAACACACACACACGTGTGTGTGTGTGTGTGTGCACTCTAGCGGTCACAATTTTTGTACGATTTACTTGAAATTTATATATATATTATATTATTTAGTTCACTGCATAGGGCTACTATTATTATTATTTTTAAAAGAAAATTACCAGAGTACCCTTCAAAACATTTTTTATTCACTGACACGTGTTTCGAGGTTTACCTCATGATCACGGTGCAGCTTTAACCTTAAACTTAAAATTAAATAATCTGTAAATAAACAAAACAGTATCATAATTTTGTTATCATAATATGCTAAATTAGTTATCTAAGTGTGATTAATTACTTTTGATTTTTCTATTGTTTCATGAATTATTCAGAAGACAAAACTAATATACTAAATACGAGGGTCATCCAGAAAGTAAAGAACGTTTGCTTGCTGCGTCTAGCACAGCTCCCCCATCACCGCCATTGCGTGTGCGGCAGTCCAATCACCTCTCCACCAAAGTCTGAGCCGAGTCTCGTTGCTGTGCGGTCACACATCTTATTTCTACAGCGATTCAAAATGGCGGCGGCAATCGAAAATCCTGCCAAATATGGGATAAGCAGTTTTATTCGGTTTCTGAGTTAAAAAATGTCTAGACCATTACATTTTTTAGAAAAACACCAAATAGTGGTGGTGAAAGTGCAAACAAGTCTTCAAGTCGAGATTTCAGGGGGAAAAATGGTGCAATAGGTTTAATGAAATCAAATCCATTATGCACGACGAGGATCGGAGTGGCAGGTCATTGCTCGCAAAAGACGATTTGAAAGAAAGACTTGAGGGAAGGTTGGAGGAAAACCGCTGCTAAAATCTTAGCACATTACATCAATTTTAAGATTTGTTTTTTTGCACTTTCATCATTAACTTTCTTTGGTGTTGTTCTAAAAATGTCTTCGGTATGGATATTTTTTTACTCAGAGACCGATTGACACTGCTTATCTTAGATTTGGCGAGATTTTCGATTGCCGACGCCATTTTGAATTGCTGTAGAAATAAGACGTGTGACCGCACAGCAACGAGACTCGGCTCAGACTTTGGTGGAGAGGTGAGTGGACTGCCGCACACGCAATGGCGGTGATGGGGGAGCTGTGCTAGACGCAGCAAGCAAACGTTCTTTACTTTCTGGATGACCCTCGTATAATGCTGGCGCAACAAAACAATCCAATCTTTCAAACAATAAAGAACATCAAAAGTAATTAATCATATTTAGATAGATAATTTAGCATATGTTAACAAAATTATGATACTGTTTTGTTAATTTACAGATTATTTAATTTTAAGTTTAAGGTTTAAGCTGCACCGTGATCATGAGGTAAACCTCGAAACACGTGGCAGTGAATAAAAAATTAATTTTTAAGGGTACTCTGGTAATTTTCTTTTAAAAATAATAATAATAGTAGCCCTATGCAGTGAACTAAATAATATAATTTATATATATTAAAAACCCAACACTTTGTATGTATGAAAAGTTTAGCATACTGTGTTTAGCACGTTGAATATCTCTGCAATGGTTAAACGTAGAACAAAAATTTAAGGCAATTTTCAGTAAAATTAACAGAGCTTACGGTAAAAAGATCTTTAGCTACCTCAATACTCAGACGGAAAAAGCACCATCATCAAATTCAACAAAGAAGGACATGCAACAGTGGCTTCAAGATCATAAGTGGCTTCGATCCTTGTTTTCTAAAGCCACAACTGTATGATTTAGTTAAAAAGGCCAAGCCAGTAGAGAAAACGTACTCAATCAACGCAATTTTTCGAAGCCACGGTCATGAAGTTGTCAGGCTGCCTCCATATCATCCTGAATTAAATCCTATTGAAATGATTTGGACCAGAGTTAAAAATTGAGTTGTATCAAAAAACGTTACTTTTAAAATGGCTGATGTAGTAGAACTATGAAAAGAGAAATTTGCATGTATCAGTAAAGATGATTGGGAGTGTGTGTGTAATCATGTGGAAAACATCGAAAAGGAGTATGCGGTAAAAGAAGGGATGATTGATGAAACTCTAGAAAAGATTGTTGTTAATGTCGAAGATTCATCAGATAGTGATAGTTAGTTTATATTTGGATTCAGATGATGATTCTTCCTCATTTCTCGGAATTGAGGAACTGTAAATAAAACCTTCCCGTATAAGTTATGCTAAAGTGTATTTAATGTTGTTGTTTGACCTATGCAGTTTTAATAAATTGTTAGCTTATATTCTCATTTGTAAATTTCAAAATATATTTTAATTAAGATTCTCAAAACATTAAGTACAGTTTATTTTTTATTTTTAATCCTGCACAACTATATACTAATTTCATAGAATATAGTACAATTTGATTAGCCAAAATATGTAATGGACTCCTTACACATTCTTAATGAACCAAACCCTACTTTTTCCACAATCCTACTCACTAAATTATTATCTTTATCTTAAGAAAATCCTCCAGTACAGATTTAAACCCTTGTGTTTGATCAAGGTTTAAGTTTTTTTTAAGAATTAAAATCAATAACTAGTGAAAATACGAAGACAGTTGGATAATATTCTGTAGCATAATTTTTACCATACTTACTATTTATAAGCGCCAATTATTATTATTATTATTGTTTCAACAAATACCATTCAAAATAGAGATTGTATGATTAATTCGGTTAGTTTTGAAATTTTAAAGTTTATGGTTAACTAATAAATAAGCAGTAAACCCTCAATCATAAATACCAAAATTATTATTTGAATTATATTTTCGTTACTTCTATTTGGTTTGATTTGTCAACTAGGCTACAACATTTTTTTCTTGAATGTAATACTTTTATTTAAAACAATATTTTACAAGTGATACTGAATTTCAAACCAGAAATGTGTGTAAAATAAATATACAAAATTTTTCATATAAAAACAAAACTGTTTACTTTACAATCATAACACGGCAGCTGGTTTTACCTCAAAATTAAACTTAGACAGAACGTATTTGAGTAGACTAGTACAGTAAATAAATAAAGTTGCCCATACGCAGAGATCTTTGCCGGGACCTATACCAACTTGTATTAATTTAGGTTTATAGTTAAGGAATATATCAAACTTCTTTTATTCTCCATAATAAATAATATTAGAGCTGAGTATGCAGGTTTGCCGCTACAGGGAGAATCAATTAAAAATATTTTGTTGTGCATATATCAATAGACCACCACTATCCCAATTTTCATCAAGATACATTAATAAATAATCGAGATATAAATTTGATTTATTCTCTATAAGAGTAACATTGGACAACTTACTGTGTTTAGCACGTTGAATATCTCTGCAACAGTTAAACGTAGAACAACAATTTAAACAGCAAAATGATTGTTTTGCAGAGCTAAACCCATTGGTGAAAATAAATGTGAAATTTTCAGTAAAATTAACAGAGCTTACGGGAAAAAGGTCTTTAGCTTAACATTAACATAGACAATTTTATGAACACTTTTTTTTATTTTCTCCACAACCACTTAACCTAGGTTAATGATTCAAAATTCAAAATTATTTGTTTTTTTAAAGCTCTATAACATGGTCAAAACCAAAACTGTGTGTTTTTTAAATTTAAGAGTCAAAAATTCAAAAAATTGTTTTTAGAACAATTTTATATCTCCATAAAACCCCCTTTCTATGACTCGATCTTTCTGGTTTTTTAACTTATATTTTAAAGTCTTAAATGTTACTTTAGTCATTTGTGCCAAATTTCATCGAAATAGGACGTTTTTACATGAGTTGTCGCATTCACGGACACATGTATATAAATTTGAAGTAATAGTATTTTTGGCATCTAGGGACCTCAAAACGAAAAGTTTTCATGGTCTCGGGCCTAAGTCTTACCATGCCACCTAAGGTAATAGCTTCTTCTCTATAAGGGAAATTCACTAAAAACAACCATTTGATACGGGATTCGAACCCTCAATCCAAGCACTACGACCTGGCCAGGATAGAAGCCCCTTAGACCGCTTAGCCAACCTGATCGGCTCACAGTTCTATCAAACTGTGAGGTATTACGCCGTAGATGTAATACGAGTTAGTTCCATTTGTATCCACAACACACTCTAACACAGCTGTCTAATTATTAACACAAGATTGACAGAATTAGCTAAATATAAATACTCAAACTACTAAAATGTATGCAGGTTTGCTGCTATGGAGACAGTAAGAAATTTGTATGTTGCAAATACTACTGAAGCCTAATGACAAGTTTCACCAATGTTTCATAAATAATCAAGGTATCAAATTTTATTTATTTTCCATAAGAATAACATTGGACAGCATACTGTGTTTAGAATTTGTAATATCTCCACAACGGTTTGGTGTATAACAATTTAAAAAACAAATAATTTAGTATTTTAATTCCTAAACCTAAGTTTAGTGATTGCGAAGAAAATATGGTAGACAAATACAACCGGTGGAAACTGCTAAAAACTGAAGCCAGCAAAACGTCCTATAACCAAGTCAGGTGTAATTACAAGCTTTCCCTTAGAACTTGCAAATCAGATTGGGCTAAAAACAAAATCACTGAGTCAAACAATAAATCCAAAACAACCTGGGAACTAATCAACTTTTTTAGATGATCCAAGAAGAATAAAGTAAAGAATGTAACTCTAGTAGAAAACGGTGTCGAAATAAACAAGCCCAAAGCAGTTGGTGAGGAATTTAACGATTTCTTTAACAACATGGCAGATACAATTAAAGATAACCTAACCCAGAATAATAGAAATACTACTCCACCAATAACTCTGAACCATAGGACTTTTCAGAAATTTAAAGAAAACACCCCAGCTACACTTATGGAAGCCCTAACTAGCCTAGCGCCTAAACCCCCGTCTGGTGTGGATGGTATCACTATGATGGCACTGCAGGGAGGAGGCTGCCAAACCACTTCTTCACCTGGTTAACTCATCCCTGATGGGGATCCCTATGCAAAAATTATTATATAGTATTATTGAAATACGAGAAAAAATAGTATTATAAAATATTATTTACAGTATTATTGAGTACCAATAATATTCAATGTGTAAATTTGACAATGATACTGGAATTATTATAGGAAGTATCATTAAAAGTATTATTACAATTGTATAATACTCAGTAATACAATAATTTAAATTTTAATAATACTTAATGATACAAAATATAAAATCTATAATAATGAACTATAATTTATTATTTAAATGGTTATTTTAATTATAAATAATATGATTTTTCCAATTAAATTGCTTAATAAACCAATTTAATTCCAATTCCAATTTAATTACAATAATATAAATTTAAAAAAAGGATTTTAGTTGCAAAAATATCATGACCAGGTCAGGTCTTAAACCTACGACCTTTGACTTACTGTCCATATGCCTTAATCCCCACAGCTACTCCGACTCATGAGAACACTAGGCAATGGCGGATCCAGCTTTAGAGTCGGGGGGGGGGGGAACTTAGTGGTGGAAACCCCCCCCCCCCGTTTTTTATTATTACGGATAATAATTGTAATAGTAATCAAATACCAAAAATGACAGTTATCCCAACATACACTAAAGTGAACTGAACTAAGACAGAAAAGGCAGAACAGCCTTCATGCGCAGTGTAAGGGTGTGATGACTATAAATCACGTGGACAAAGTAGATGCGTGGTCAAACTCCCGTTGCCATGGTAACGTGACTTACGCACCACTTTGCCTGCACCTTGCCGCCCCGGTCACTCGAGCTCTGAGATCTTCTGATAACTACACAACGTTAAACTTGACATTTGCCGGAACGCAACCCACACCCATGTACGCTACGTTGGTTTCGCGGGTAAGAAAGGAGGCAGGGTGTAAGGGCAGTAATATACAATACAGTGTATACAATTGTCAATAATACTAAATTTGTTACTATATCCAATAGTACAACTATTACTTCTCACAGGTATCATAGACCATGTTATTGAATATTATAAAGTATCATTAATGTATTAATAATCCTCAATAATCATTTTTGCATAGGGATAAAATTGCAAAAAGAAATTCATAAGAAAGATGATGAAAACTGCACTCAAAACTATCGCCCAATCTCTCTCCTGCCATCTGTGGCCAAGCTGGTGGAAAAAAATCGCATGTCTCCAAATCACTGAATTTCTGGGGAAAAAACAGCTGCTCTGTAAGAGACAAATCAACAAAACTGGCCCTCATTAAGTTTGTGAATGAGAGCGTGGAAGTGGTGGATGCCGGAGAGACGGTAATTGGATGCTTTGCCAATCTCTCCAAAGCGTTTGACTGCGTCGACCCGCTCGTTCTCAGGCAGAAACTAGCCTGGCTAGGTTTCAAGAACAAGGCTTTTGATTGGATTTCATCATACCTGACAGACAGATGCCAAATCACTGAAATCACACACAAATCAAAATTCCGAATCAAATCAGTGCTCTCGGGTGGTTACCAGCGGCGTTCCGCAGGGCTCCATCCTAGGCCCAGTCCTTTTCCTCATCTATATCAATGACATCGGCAATGTATAGTCCCGACAAACAACCTTTACATATACACAGATGACACCACTCTTTTGACAAAACAAAAAGACTTTGAAAGACTTGAAATAGACACAACGATCAGGATCAATGAACAGGCACAATTTTTCTCATCAAACTTTTTTTCACTCGATGCTTCCAAAACCAATGACATTTGCATCCGAAACTCTCAAAAAAATAAATCAAAATCCCACAGAACCCCAGAAATGTTTATAGATGAGAACCAGGTTGAGGGGGCTGACAGTGTTAGCTTCCTGGGAAACATCAATTGGGGAGAACAAGTTAAAGCATTGGAATCAATATTAGCAAGCGGGATTTTCACAATTCGAAGATTAAATAAACTAGGTAGCATCCCACTCCTCAAAACAGTTTATTTCAGTCTTATTGAATGACACATCACCTATTCTGTAGTATTTTGGGGAGCAGTCAAAAAGCACATCAACAAGATCTTCTCCTGGCAAAAGAAAGCCATCAGAGCCTTGCTGAGACTGCCACCCCAAACAAGCTGCAGAGAGGCCTTCTTTGATCTGCAGATAGTGGTCGTACCCTGCCTTTACATCTTTGAGGCAGTCTCGTACATAAAGCGACAAAAGCTACAAATACGAGAACCAATACAACCCTAAATTCAAAGACAGTTTGCCCAACAACACGGATTGAAACTTTTAGAACAGCAACCAAAATACAGAGGCAAATACTTTACCAAGCCCTTCCATTATATGTTAAAGACATAAATAAAATAGATAAATTTAAATCAGAACTACAAAAATATCTTAAATTAAACTGTTGTTATAACCTGGATGGCTACCTGGCCCCAAATAACCCAGTTCCCACTTAGTATCCAACCTAAAAAAACCTAACCTAATCTAGCCTTAATACCTACCTCGCCTAAGATATGTGTACCTACCATAGGACATGTGACACCTTCAGTGCCATCTTTCAAGATGGCCTATGAAGAAGGGGATAAGTAAAGTAAATCCAAAAAACATATTCAGAACATTTTCCAGGTTAATAATCTCATGGGAAAAAGGATTTCAGCTTTTATTCAGTTAATTTCACTGAAAACTTCACATTTGTTTTCATCAATAAGTTCAGCTTTAAAAACAATCATTTTGCTTTTTAAGCTTTGCAATATTTTTCTAACCAAAATTGTGTTTATTTTTATTTTAGAGTGAAAAATGCAAAAAATTATGTTTTGGAACATTTTACTCTCATAAAACCCTCTTCCCATGGTCTGATCTTTCTGGTTTTTGAACTTGTAGACTTAAATGTCACTTTACACATTTGTGCCAAATTTCATCAAAATCGGACCTATATAAATTTGATCAAATAGTGTTTTTGGCATCTGGGGGCCTCAAAAAAAGTTATCATTGTTTCAGACTTAAATCTTACCACACCACCTACTATAATAGCTTCTTTTCTTTAGGGGAAATTCGCTCAAAATCAATAAAACAACAAAGATTCAACCACTCCATTTACTAGCTTGGCGCATAAAGGGTTAAATCAAAGGACGATAACTTATTTTAGATTATAAATCAATATCAGAGGTACCAGGCAATCCTTATGACTCTGAACTGTTTGCTTCAGTATCATCAACAGGCTCTTTTTTATTAAACTTACCAATGGCTAGAAGGGGATTGCTTTCTGAAGTATATTTTAAAAACTATTTTTTTAAATAGTATTTTTTACTCAGTAATACAATGTACAACACATATACAATTTAAATGGTTTTTATTTGGTAAATGTTGTGTATTGAAATACAAATTAGACATATTGTTGGCTGTTATAAAATTGATAGGAGAACAATAGCATTCTCTGTGCGTTATAAAATAAAATGAAGCTCAAAATCTTTCAGCTTATTTTTTTTTTGAGGTCCAATTGTTGAAATTCAATAGTAATAATGACATGGGAGAAGGGAATTTCCATGTTGCATGTTGAAAAAACTTGCATGTTGTACATTATAAGATAAGGAGAAGGTCAAGTCAGGATTGAAAGTAGGCGTGGGGATACTGGGGATGATAAAACTACACCAAAATATCAATAACAGCCTTTTCTAATGTAAAATGCCCAAAAAACAAAGTATTGTGTTTAGTCTATATAAATTTTCTTTAATAACTCGGTAATTATTTGTGCTAGAACGAGGAGAGAGGGCTTAAAACTTTTGCCTCACTAATCTCCATCTTTTTCATGCATTAATTTGACATCTGTAGCTTTTCTGACCCTTTTTGGTCCAAAAACTCAAAATTTGAAAAAATAAAATCCTTAAAAAAGTTCAGTTCAGAGAAACATGAAAATACTGACATTTATTACAGTGACCAACAGATACTCACTACTCCCAAAGCATTATGAGCTGGTTTAAAAGCATTACTCCAGTCAACACAAGCCGGCATGATGAAGCCCGTCACTTGCACACTGACCACCAGATCCAGCAACCCGATGTCCAGGGCAAAGTACGTGGCGGCTCCTGCGAATTCTCTACGAGTAACCACCTCTCTAACCTGGAACACGAAATAACAATTACTTTAGACCCCCGATAATCCAAACCTCATCGTTAATCCTAAAAAACGCTTATTCCAAAAGTAAGTAAGTTAAAAGAAAAAGGAACAAAATTAATGTATGAAAATTACAAAAAAAATTGTTATTAACATTTTGAGATATTGTACAGTACTGTAATATAGTGTCAAAATAGATTTACTAATATTTTACTCTCTTAAAAATAAAATACTGGCAAGCTACGTTGCCAAAATAAAAGTTAGAAAGGTTATGTTGAAATATATAAACTATAAAGATATAAAAAAAATAATTGCAAAGTTTACTTCTGAACGTTAAAGACATTAGTAAATTTAACATGTGTCTTTACTCCCTTCCTTGATGTAACTCACTTATGTGTAAGTAATAAATTAAACTGACTCATTTGATGTGAGTGATAAGAAACTCACTTATCACAAGCTCACACGAGTAAATGTAGCGGCAACCGTGGGATGGGGTGCAACTGACTCATCTGATGTGAGTGACAAGTTACACTTATCACTCACAAACTCACACGGGTACATGTGGGGGCAACCATGGGATGGGGTGCAACTGACTCATCTGATGTGGGTGATAAGTCACACGTATCACTCACAAGCTCACACGGGTACATGTGGGGGCAACCATGGGATGGGGTGCAACTGACTCATCTGATGTGGGTGATAAGTCACATGTATCACTCACAAGCTCACACGGGTACAAGTGGCGGCAACCACAGGATGGGGTGCAACTGACTCATCTGATGTGGGTGATAAGTCACACGTATCACTCACAAGCTCACACGGGTGCATGTGGGAGCAACCACGGGATGGGGTGCAACTGATGACTCATCTGATGACCCATCCCACATCCTCCCCCCTCACAAAAGGTTTAATTTGTTTTAATGTGGAGTTTAAACTGATTAGAGAATGGTGTTACCATTCCAGTAGTCAGTACAATGTTTTATTTATGAATCATCTGTTCATGCTGTTGTGCTACATATTTATTTTAAGTTGTTCTTCCGTAACCAAAGTGACAACCCATAAGGTCAATGTTATTTTTTTCAAATTTCAAATTAAATTTTCTCCATTTCTCAGAAACTAATGTAAATCACGATAGTATTGTACACATTTATAGAAAAATACATTTCTAACGGTGTGCTTAGATTTTAACTACAATACGCACAAGCTGAGAAAAACGTACGACAAAAATCATGCTTGCCTATAGATTATTGAAAAATAAATATAATGTTAGTATAATAAATATATATAAATATATATATATATATATATACATATATATATATATATATATTAATATATAATTAATATTATAATAATTATAACTACATGTGTACCCTTTAAATATTTGTATTAAGATAATAATATTAATATAATTTACACAACAACTAACCAACCTTGGTCCAACAATAATAACAATATTAAAAAACGATTGCCCACAGATGACTCGAGGTAAAATAATACTATAATCTCGAGGTAAAATAAACCAGCCTGAAAAACTGGATTATTTTTTCCTGAAAATTTCCCGAAATTTCGGAACCCATTTATCCTTAATCATGAGCTAAGGAACAACTAAACGTTCTGTCAAACTGAGAATAAAGCAAGTGTGGCGACGGGAAAGGGTGCGCGAAAATAAAATTCCCTTTAGCTAAAATTGATCATTGCACTTCTAAGATTATAAAAAATGAATCCCTGGGCTGACTAGCACCCCAGGCCACAGCCTAGTGAGCCTAATTAATGGTTAATCAGGCCCTGGTTTTCACTCGTGCAACACACTGTATTTTATTGTCATTGACTTAATAATAAGTTTTATAACAACCCTCTTAATTAACAAATTGTTTATAAAGAATTACTATCCTCTTCCTACTAACTAATTGAATATTTGTATAGCTATTTTCATTACTAACCAATTACATGATTTAAAACAAGTTTAAAATATATTTTTGCATATGATATTTTTGTTAAACATTTCATGCAGTGTTCTCACTTCATATCTTCCTTTCCAAGACATCCCCAGATCTAGCCCAGACATCCCAGATCTGGCCCAGTATTGGCTGGAACTGGCCGGTACTGGACCAGAAAAGTATTCCACATGGGACTTGTTGTCTACATATCACAATACACAGCGAATCAACAATTAATTATGTGTTTCCTTAAGAATAAAAAAAAGAATAATGAAAAAAATTGCAAAACGGAATAGGAAGGGGGAGTATATACTGATGACAGTGCACCTGTTCTGAACGTGGGAAAGGTTTTGTCAGGAGAATCAAAATGGTCATCAAAACAGACCAAGTTTCTGACATAAATACACCGATTTATTTGCAATAATGCCTAAAAACAAATTATAGTACTAATATAGAAACAATTTACAAAATCAAATGTGATTCATTCTATTTACTGTTTTTTGACTACTTGGACGGTGGCCGCATTGATGAGCCCCCCCCCCCCCCCCAAAGCTTGTTCAGGTAAATTTAAGAACTTCTACGGTAGTCCCGGTATTAAGTTTTATAAATATCTTTACCAAAGGAAATTCATCACAAATGATGAACTATTACTTATTAATGAAATTCTGGCTAAAGAATCAGTCAGTCATCCCAAGGCATCTCAATAACTCATTCTACACTCTAATTCATTCAAATTTGATTTAAACTATACCTTAGTTTTGCAAGCATTTTAAACAGTGATTTAGTGATATTAGTGAACTGGGATCTGCAATTATTGCCATAACTCATATTCTTAGCTTTTGATCAATTACTTACCTCAGAAATAAGAGTTGACGGCTCTTTTTCGTAAAAGTTCCGATAGTATTTCCCAAGTCCTACTCTGAAAGCACTTGGATGTAGAGGAACATTTTCAGCGTTTACCAAACAGTGAGCCGCTAAAACAATTTCTCAGTTATAATAACTGACAAAAACGATGTCTCAAATAATGTTGTAATCAAAACTTGATTTGTGTTCATATTTTAACATAATTTTACCCCACCATTTATTTTAAATGTAGAAATCAATTACTTATAAAGTAGGGCTGTAGTCATAAGGGTTATGAGTGAGGTCCCCAACCAGAGACTTCCATTATAGTGTCTTCATGGGGCCGGTCACTGAGTGAAATGAACCGCCTGGTGTGAAGGAGTGGGGAGGAGGGGCAGTAAAGCACACGAATGTCAGTATTGTACAGTATGTACTGTACTGGTGATGGTGTCTCGTATTTGACTCTGTTAGGGCTAGGAATGTTGTTCATAGGTGGACATAAATGATGTGTTAAGTACATATTTTGATGCACCTTATAGCCTATTACAATTTTACTATTCAAACATGAAAAATTTCAATTTATTTGTAGGCCAAAATAACTTTCATAAGCCCTAAGGTTTTTAAACAAGCACCACTTCCTGTCTTCTAACTAGAAATGTTTATTTAAAATTTAGGTATTTTATTGATTGATTTAGACTAATTATTTATTAAGATCAATGCGTTGACCAAAATACGAATCAAAAAGCCTTCTAACCAACAAATAATTTTATTTCTCAAAAATAAGGATGAGTCACGTTTTTTCTCGCTGGTCACGTTTTTTCAGTTATTTGTCATTTATTATACCGTATTGTATTATTTTATTCAATTTATGTAGTCATGTAATGTATAATACAAATCCAATAAACTGTTCATAAATTCTAGATACAAAAGCTGTTGAGTAAATAACATTTCTTGGTTTGAATCACAGTCTACTATATACAGTCGTGCAGCTCAGTTGTGAAAGTTGTCCGCCTGGCCGCGGCGAGCGATGTGAGCGCCCCTAGCGTCCCTATCGGCGAGCGATGCGAGCGCCCCTAGCGGTGAGCGATGCGAGCGTCCCTAGCGGCTCGCAAGCTCAAGCGCTAGTTCACTCTATTGGCTTATATGGCAACAACAGGTCTTCTTGTTTAATTTAATAAAAATGATTGTTAAATAATATTGCTGTGTTATTCGTCATCCTCTTATGAGATTATAAAAGTATTTCATAAGTTAATAATAATAAATAGACTAAATTTAGACGCAGGCAAGGAATAGTTTAATGCATCTTACAAAAATCTGTCAACAATCTTTTTTTGCTATAAATCATTGTACAATTTACAGGTTGAATACTAAATTTGTAGTTTTACTAAATTTCATCAAAATCTGACCATTTTTACTTAGACGTTTAATTGTAAGATATATTTTTTCTTTGAATGCAAAGTTTAATTTGTAAATTTGTATATGAAATAAATTTTTATTTTCCCTAAAAAGTTTTACAAGATACAACATTATACCCGGACAACGTTTGAGACAGGAAAAGCAGTGTTATCCATTCAATTTTTAAGTTGCTAATTCTTAAGATTCTAGAAAGTTCTTTGAAGTGCATAAATGTTAACTATGCAAATTGTCTTTGGTAGAACAACATTACAGTATTAATGACGAAAGTACAACTAATTGTACATAATATACTTCAAGAACTACAACGACAAAAAGTTTTATTATTTTAATTTCCCTCAATTATTGTTACATTAAAAGTAAAATTAAAAGTGGGCTATTTTAACCATTTTTACACACAACCAGCAATAGTTTACCAATTTGCATAGCAATTTTAAAACATTTGTTTGTCAGTAGTGTCAGTTAAGTTTTCAAGCAGTAGTTTCGAGCAGTGTAGTGACAATTCTGTTTTGTAAATTTTTTCAAGAATGAATCAGCGTATGTGATAGTGATAAATAATGATAAATCGGTGTCTCATGATGGGATCTGTTTCAAAACCTCAAGGTACAACCGTAAATGTTATATAGTGGTGATTTCACTTCAAACCGAATCTGGATCCACTCCAAATTCTTGTTACACATTTGGACAGGAACAGAGCGAGTTACTGACCTAGGTCCTGGACGTTATGAAGCTTTACGTTTTGACACTCGTCGATTCATTCTTAGGTATTTTATACTATATTGATATGATGGAACTTTATTAAAAACATTGTATCCTCAATAAAAACCTTGGTGTTACGAAATCACTAACATTTAAACAATACTGGAACTGACGTTATATGTATCTGGAGGTTAGGAAACGTCTTTGGTTCATGCAACCTTATCCTAAAATCTAGTAGGCCTAAGGGAAAGCGATAGGGTGAAACTGTGTGATTATGTCACATGGGGGGCCCTGATGAAAATAAGTTTGCGGGGGGGCCCAAACAAATCAGTTATGCCACTGCTTCCCTCGGGAGATGTGGATGGGTGAGGACTGAGGAGGAGGGGGACAGAGACACATGAGGAGCTCTTCTCGCCAACCCAGCTACCTCCACTCCTTTGCGTCAGGGTGTTCACTTCACTCAGTGACCGGCCCCACTAGACGATAGTCAACCAGCAGTGTGTCTCACACTATATCCTGATGTGCTATTTAAGGTCTGGAGATAAGACCACTGCCCAATAAGTACTGGAATTGGAATTTGCTTCCCATGATAAATTTGTAAATGTTGTTAAAAACGGAATGATGGCTTTTTGCACTGCCCTAGTATACTGATTAGCAATAATCATATTTGTATTTGTCAGCAGGTCATACAATTAAACAGTATAACACCACTTAAGTTGTTATCACTTGCAAAAAGTATTTTTAGACACGCCTTACATAACTACAAAAATATTACTGAAAATCTACTTTATAATTATTATGAACAAAATGGTTATAAAAACATCAAAGAAGAAAACTAATTATAAAACCTAACAAACTTCTAAGATCAGATAATAAACACTATGTTGAACGAACTGTCAAAGAAAATATGCTATTCACCATATCTTTTTTTGAGATCGGTTGAAATTAAAATTGTAATTCAAAAAGGGCTTTTAGAGACATAATGAAACAAGCAAGTTTACATAGACCTTACATATATACTTCAGTTAAATTCAATGTATTTCAACAGTCACAAAAATATGAAGAGATACCAAAGTCCTGACACATTGTTAGTCCCACTTATTATTTGCAGTTTTCCTGTAAATAACAGTCAACCAAGGAAGCTACCTGAATTAAGTGTCATTTTCATATATAACTCTGTTTACAGTTGTGTCTTCTACTATTGTCGTAGGTTACCTGTTAGTACAATATGTGGTGTGATGAGGGTGCCGCCGCAGTTCTGCTCCCAGTGGGAGTTGTTGGTTAGCTGGTACAGTCCGGCGAGCCAGGGGAATTCCCCTTGGTGAGAGGGCCTACCATTGAAGGCAAGGGGCGTCAGTGAACCACCTTTCTGAGCACCACAGGCTGTTGAAAAGAATATAGGAAATAATGGAGAAAATACAATGCAAGATATCATGTAATTGATCTTTTAAGAAGGTTATCAGTTAGATACTTCTCAAGTTAATATGGTATTGCAGTTTTGGTCTCAAATAAACCATATTCAGGAAAAGAATCTAGATTTTTCAGTTCATTAGATTACAGAATTTAAAATGTCAACTAGTAAATGGACAGAATGAAAATTAAACCTGAATACATTGATCAATGCAATTAGGTAAAAACATTGTCCTTAGTGTGGCACACAGTGTTTTAGTCTAAACTGACAGTTGACCACTGCTTCTCACCCTATATCTGTACGACCTTTGTTACCAAGCTGCAAGCTCTGTCTGTGTCTTCTTTCTCTAATACATGAAAATGCCATATCAAACATGCTGTTGGGCTGGAAAGATGGTTTTCATTCATGCATTCGGAGGGTCAACACATTTCAAATTTGTCTGCAGGTGTTTCTAAATGAGTTGTTACTACTGATGAGTAAAATTTCTAAATTATCTGGAAAACTATTGTAGCTGTGGTGCAAAAGCTACAATAGTTTGCCCTAATATGTCTAGTCGTTTGGAAGAGAGGGATCTTTGCCCTATAAATACATTTAGGGGCAAAACATAATTTTTATAGGGTTATTGAGTTTCTGGTTAGATGTCCATTGTCTGTTGGACATAGCTTGATATGTTAACTTTATGGAAGAACTGTAATTATTGAAATTGAGTATTTTACAGCTGTCGAAGGAAACAAAACATAACTAACACAACAAAGCTAAATGCCAAAAATTGCTGATTAAATATCAAGAAGTTTGTTTAATAATATAGATTATCATGGCAGAGTACAAGTTACTAAGGTTAAGGCGGTCCCACACTTCTCGCAAACACGCCCAAACATTCGGCTGAACTCCAAATGTTTGGAGTATTCGCGGGAAGTGTGGCACGAACTTTTGAATACATACGGGAACACACGGGACAGAACGTTCAGTGAACATTTTGGAGAATGTTCGGCTGAATGTTCAGGCCTGTTTGCGAGAAGTGAGGGACTGCCTTTAGAGAAATATTATCTGGAGATCTTCCAAAACCACAGGGCACCTGTTTAGGTCTTGCTGGTTTTTTATTCTGTTGGTCTTGAAAATAGCTCATAATTTTTTTGTGGGTGCCAGACTTCCGTAAGAAGAATTCTATGTACCCAGGAGTGTCATAGGCCTATTGCCATTTAAAAAGTTCTCAGGGCTCTGCCCCACAGGATTTCCAAGTCCCCATGTTATTATTATGGAGGAGAGTTTTACTTGGTTTATGTTAAATAGATGTGTTTTTGAAATTATTTCTCTGATTGGGTCTGATGATGACCGGTGTAACTGGTTGACATCGATCGCCTTGTACCATCGTTTGTGTATATTTTACCATCTTTAATGTAAGTACAGTATAAGTGTAAATATACTTTATAGTGTTGTAAGACGTATTTTATTTATCCTGTTTAGTTGTAACAACACGTATCATGCTAATAAAGAAATTATTTTCTTAATTCAATTCATTTAAATAAACAGCTATTATAAGGATTATATTATAACTACAGACTGTCATTATTTTTCTACTCTGAATTTTCACCCCATATTGCAAAGCACGGAACTAGCAGCTAGTGTCTTACTAAAACTGGATCCCAAACTTTCTGGGCCGGGACACACTAGATTATGAAAAGAAATTAGCGACCCACAGTAAAGTAAAACATCCATCAAAATTAAATTAGGCTACATGCTTATGTTGGTTTTCTACCACTTATATACATATAAAATATAAAACTGTGTATTTATTTTAGAAATGCTGAACAACTTTACATGCAAAACCATGCAAATGAAGTAATATTTGGAAAATAGTATCTATATCACAATTTTTGTTATTTTACAAACTTATTATTTTTAGCAAAGAAGGTCTTAAAGTTAATTAAACATTAACAGTAATTCAACAAAATAACATTCAACATATGGCTGTGCAGGAATAAAGACATGTGACTTTGTACTGGGAAAACTGAAGTATATACAGCTAATATCAGTGACTTTGCTCTAAGGAAAAATTACTTAATATTTCATTCGGAACTACTAAATAACGATCAGTCATATATTTGCATTTAGATGCCGATCAAATTTGTTAAGGGGTTGAAGCTCACAAACCAAGTTTAAAGGGAGCAACCTTTGAACTTTTGACAGCAGTGGGATGCATAAATTGATTTTCTATCGTCTTTACGTCCCAATAAAAAATATGGCCAGTCAAATGAACTTGCAAGAAGTCTGATGTTCAACCAATATGTTTTTTGAGTAATGTTACACAATAGTTGCTAAATCACATCTTTAGAATTTAAAGTTGAATACAAGAAGTTTGGGTAAACTTTATAAAACTGCTTTTAAATTGAGGGGAACTGCACATAATCTTTGCAAACGTTACATCAAGACTTATTAAGAGTTTTATGAATAAGTTCCTACAACTCCTCTGCTCTCATAACATAATATATAGGGGTAAACCCACTTAAAAACTAATCACCCCTATCGATCGATCGACCATTGATTAAAGGGCTAGTTGAGTAAACCATTATACAGTGCAAGCCTAAAGTTGATTTCTTGCTCTCGTTAACATTTATTATGTCATTTTAAATACATAATAGGGTTGTTATATGTTATAGAGGTATTCACCAATTGCTTTGTTTCATACAAAAAAAATGCAATGTCATTGGAGGATTGTTACAATTGCAGTATAAATTAAAAAAGTATATCAAAACTATTAATTAGAATCAATAGTACTAACTTAATTAAATAACTGTACTTAGTACTGAATAGAGGTTGCTGTGGGCTATAATTAGGTGCACCACGGGGTGCTGTAATAAATATCAAACACTATGGGCAATGATCTATTGTAACTAAGAGAAAGTATTTACCAATACATTTTAGACATGACAATGATCCAGTACAGGGGATACTGCAGTTTCGTCCTGCAGGTGTGAAACCATTGAGCTTTTTGGTATGGTCATCAATAGCAAACTGAGTTGGATAAGTTACTGTTTATGGATCAGTGTAGAGGGGTAAATATTATGCATATGTGCCATCGCTGTATGAGTGTTATCTGTCTGCCTCTGACTTTAAGCCCCTCGCAGCAGCACAGTGTAGACGGGTAAATATTATGCATATGTGCCATCGCTTTATGAGTGTTATCTGTCTGCCTCTGACTTAAGCCCCTCGCAGCAGCACAGTGTAGAGGGGTAAATATTATGCATATGTGCCATCGCTGTATGAGTGTTATCTGTCTGCCTCTGACTTAAGCCCCTCGCAGCAGCACAGTGTAGAGGGGTAAATATTATGCATATGTGCCATCGCTTTATGAGTGTTATCTGTCTGCCTCTGACTTTAAGCCCCTCACAGCAGCACAGTGTAGAGGGGTAAATATTATGCATATGTGCCATCGCTTTATGAGTGTTATCTGTCTGCCTCTGACTTAAGCCCCTCACAGCAGCACAGTGTAGAGGGGTAAATATTATGCATATGTGCCATCGCTTTATGAGTGTTATCTGTCTGCCTCTGACTTAAGCCCCTCGCAGCAGCACAGTGTAGAGGGGTAAATATTATGCATATGTGCCATTGCTTTATGAGTGTTATCTGTCTGCCTCTGACTTAAGCCCCTCGCAGCAGCACAGTGTAGAGGGGTAAATATTATGCATATGTGCCATCGCTTTATGAGTGTTATCTGTCTGCCTCTGACTTAAGCCCCTCGCAGCAGCATGGAGAACAATTACCAAGCAAATACTTGGAAAGACCAAAGACATCCTTTGTATAAAACTTTTGTCAATATCCCTGAATCGAAAGTATTAAGTATTAGAAAACAGTATTTCAGAGTTTAATACTTGATATTAAATCTAATAAAAACCATATACATTCACTAAATAGCCTTTTCAAACCAGGAAAAAGGTTCATTTCCATGCCAAAATTCTATATATTAAAAGAATATAGTAGATATATTTTTATTATTATTTTCTTTAAGAAAAGGCAGTTATAAGTAGAAGAGAATGTCAAAACCATAATTTCCATTTAGAGTTTTGATTATATACAGATTTTATTTTAACTTTGAAAAAGTCTACGGTATAAACCACCAAGCTACGAACAATGCGGGCAAGGCCACGACACACAGCTAGTTAAATAATAATCAAATCCTTTTTATCCAACCCATAGAGTATAAAGGGTTCTGGATCCAGTAGATGAATATTTGCAGAATAAATGTTATTTTCAATAGTTTAAACTTTTTGCTTTTTTTAAACGGCAACTATAGTTTTATTTATTTTTTATTATTAATTTAGTATTATCAAAACACTTTCAATGCTAAAAAAAAGGTTAAAGGGTCCGCTGGTGCTAAAATGTATTTATGTTGAATCACTTAGTTTTGCATGCATACAGACAGGAAATGGTGTCCTTTTTGATCAAAAAACTTTTTTCCCTGTCTATAGAAATCGTCATTTTTGGTCCGTGACAGCGCGTGATGCACGTGAACGCTACTTGATCTGGGATCATCCATCCTAGAGCACAAAGATAACAATCACCTAAAATCTCAGTGTCACTAGTAAACTTGTAAAATAACCTTACTTTATAGCCAGCTCACTACCGCCTTATTGCTTGAACACGAGGCAGGCAGGATCCGCACTGGTACGTGGCCCTAAATGCGGCGGAACTTGAAACTAACCTCTAGCTTTGAGGCTACTGAGAGACGCGCCCTCTGCCTTGCCTCCCACCCTCCCACCTCAAAACCAAACGGCTTACGAAGCCCACTCCATCCTCAAACTCAGTGACTTCCTCCACCACCTCAACACCACCTACCTCGACAGAGCCTGCACCTCCAACATCCTCCAACCTTTCTTCCAACCCTACTTCACAGACCGCCCGAGCCTCACGATCCACCACCTTGCAAACCTCGACCATCAGACCGCACCATTACCCCCACCACTAAACCCCATGTAAACTTCTAGCTCCCACTCCTGACCACTGTGACAGGCACTCGTTATAAACAAAGTCCTGTTGCAGTGTGTCCCCTTCCCCCCCCCCCAACCAACCCTATCCGACGGCTGAAGAGGGCCCAAGCGCCCTAAAACAGCCACACCCACATGAAAAAACTATATCAGATTTGATCAAAATAATATATCGGAACCTGAACAAGGCTTGATCAGATTTATATGGATTATGGGACCTTTCCAGATCAAGTTTGTTCAGGCAATTACTCAGGTCTTTATTTATAAAAAAAAAATTAAAAACACAAAAAATAATATATTTTATTATTGAAACGTATTAATTAAGTATGCATTAAAAATATGATACAAAAAATATTAAAAAATCATGACAAAAAACACCACCTGGCACGGTCGGGAATTGATCCCTGGACTCCAGTGTTGAAGACCGTTCTCTTATCCAATACACCACTAGCACTACTTGACATAAGAAGAAGAGAAACTGTAATAAACTGGTTATGAAAAAGAGAAACTGTATAGGACCACGATTTTAAGTTAATAACACTATTTTTTCTGTAATTATGATTGTGAAATTGTTAATCAACTTATGCCAAAATAATTTCCTATAGTTTTATTCTTTTAACTGCACGTTAATATAAAAATCATCCGTCTAACTCAATGTACTCATTAGCAGGAAATGTGCCGTACTCCTAGCAGGTAGTGCAGGATCCCGCCAATATTAAAGTAGCTTACGTTGAACAAAAGACAATCTTGTCTTAATTATGTAATTGTCTTATATAATGTCTCACAAATTATGCAGCCTATGTGGATGCAGCGCAGGAATATGGTGTGTAGGTATATATATATATATATATATATATATATATATATATATATAGGCCCCTCTGAAATGGATTTTAACACTGATTGTTGTTGATTTAATAGAGACAGGATAACGTTCCTAATCATGTTCTAAAAGTTTTACATTTTTTGTCAGGCCTGGTCAAATCATTTGACCTAGTCTGATATCAGGCCTAAACCAAGACACTTGATCAAGTCTGACCAGAACTGAATTAACTTGATCAGGTCTGATAAATTTGCTAATGTCTGATCAAACAGTTTGATCGGGCCTGAACAAACTTGATCAGGCCTGTTCAACTATTTGATCCAAGTTATTCAAACTTGATCAACTCGTTCAGATTTGATCAATTTTGATCAAGTCTGATAAAAACATTTTCATGGGGCAGTGGGCCAGGGACTTTCCCGCTCACTGGAATTTCACGGAACGAACAAACGAACTAACCTCATTCTCGTACCCATACAGAAAGTTAACTGGCGAAAGCAGTATTGGATAATTCCTTTGCCTGCTAACGGCTCAGTGGTTAAATGTAATCAAGGCAGACCTACTCCGCGCCGACGCAGGGCGCGCACCTGGAGCCCCGCCGCGTCCCACTGCGATCCGCAAAGAATGTGTTAATATTCCCTCCACCTTTACTTGAAAATGTCACCTGTCTTTGTGTAGTTTTAAGCTCACAATTATAAAAATATGTCATTTGACAATACCCCCGACACAGCAAACCTGCATTCTCAGTAAATTTACAAAGCATATATATGTGTCTAACTACTACACAGAGCCACTTACCAAGTTTCACAAAAATACATTCATAAATAAGTGATATATAGAATTTGATTTATTCTCCATAAGAATAACACTAGGGCTGAGTACGCAGGTTTGCTGCAACGAGGAAGATAAGAACTTTTTTTGCCAATTATCAATATAACTCAACCAGGTGAATCTAAATATGAAGTTTTATTAATTTAGGTTCATAACTATGGGAGATATAAAACTTTACATATTCTCCATATGAATAACATGGCGGCCGAGTATGCATGTTTGTGGGGACTATCAACAAACAAATTTTTTGTGCTAATACCACAATTATTTGAAACCACATACCAAGTTTTATCAATATACATTCATAAACAATCAAGATATCAAATTTTATTTATTCTCCATAACATTGGACAATGTACTGTGTTTAGCACCTTGAATATCTTTGCAATGGTTGGACGTAGAACAATAATTAAAACACCAAAATGATTGTTTTGTAGAGCTAAACTTATTGGTAAAAAGAAATATGAAGTTTTTAGTAAAATTATCTGAGGAAAATCCATAAACCTTTTTCCTATAAGATTAACATGGGAAATTGGATGGACCCGTTTTTTGACTTTGTTTTAGGGTAAAATATTTAAAAAAATTATTTTTGGAAATTTAAAACCCTCTTCCCATAGTCCGATTGATGTGTGTCCAATTGTGTGTGTTGATGTGTCCGAACTTAAAGTCATAAATGTTACTCTCCACATTTGTGCCAAATTTCATTAAAATCGGGTGTTTATTTCAAAAGTTATCGAGGTAACGGACACATATATATATTTTGTTTAGTTTGTTTTCATAATATAGAATTTTGTGAGTCTGAAGAAGATTTGTATAAAAATATAACTTAGTTTTTTGAAATGTAAGTTTTGGTCTCTTTTAGAATACATATATATATACATATAAATACACATATATAAATTTTAACGAAAAGTGTTTTTGGCATCTGGGGACCTCAAAACAAAAAGTTATCATGGTCTCGGGCTTAAGTCTTACCATGCCACTGGTAATAGCTTCTTCCTTATAGGGGAAATTTGCTAATAATGTATTCTTAATACAGTAGAACCTCGATAGTTTGACACTTTGTGGACTAAAGGGGTGTCGAACTATCGAAATGTCGAACTATAGGGAGTATATGGAACATTTTAACTCAGGGAGTATTAAAACATGAGTTTAATTTAGAAAGTACAGTAACACAAATTTAATAAATACAGTAATTTAAAACTAAACAAAAATAAAATAAACATATCTAAAATAAAATTATAACTCCCGCAGAGTCTCGAGCGAACTGACTTGACCTACTTACTGGGAAGGGGGTGGATAGGATGGGGTAGGGGGTGGGAAGGATGAATTATTTATAGAAAAGGCAGTGGCGTTCGTGAAAACAATTAGCGGGCTTCAGACACTGACCAGCGAACCGGCAAGGGATACTGTCGGTTGCCGCTGGTCGCCGCTACTGTCATGTCATGTCGTCACGGCCCGTGTCGAAGTATACAGACTGTCGAACTATCGAGTGTCGAACTATCGAAGTTCTACTGTATCATTATTATTTTTACTATTATTATTATTAGTATGCAATAATATCTACACTGGCATTAGAGGAAAGAGGGAAATGTGTTATTATTATTATTTTTTTTTTGTATGCTGGCTGCTGGACTATAGTGAGGGTATTGCGGAAACAATGATCCGATCCCAATATAGGACACTAGATATTGTAAAATCATTGTATTAATAGGCAAGCACAAAACTGTCCCTCCCTTTTACACAGGGTTTGTGTATTGTAGGAGAAATTCACGCATACCGTTGGAAAGGTATTGTTGTGTAGATGTGATGAATCTCTTCGCTAATCTCCTGATGAATTTCAGCTGCTTTCACACCATTAATACTTAAAAATTGAATTGCAGCGTGACATCAATCAGCGGCACCATTTTGAATGCTCACAAATAAATAAAAATCCAGTTGATTTTTGCCATAGTTACGTCCTAGGCATGCCAATAGATGCAGGTGCACATGCATTAATGCCAAGCCCTGCTCTGCACCGGTGGAAGTCAAAAACGGTACTTACTTTTAAAACTTGCCTCTTAAATGCAATTATTAATACATCAACCCTCTGAAACTGATGACACAATCAGTTCATTTTTTGTGGCAGTATCAGGGGAAAAAAAAAAGGCCAGATAGTCTGTCACTATATAGTATTGTTTTAACACATTAATTTGAATAATTATAATTATTATTTGCATGAGAATAATTAATTTTCTCCTTCACCTTTCTCTCATGACGGTTTAATTTTCTAATCACATTTATTCCTCACTTCATAGAGGCCAAAAACCACATCCCCTTTTGACTTCACTTTCGTACCCCTCCCTATATGATGGGTACATTCTGTTTCTTTGCCCAACGGGCCCCACCTTTTATGATACCTCGATGGTCAAAACAAGCAGAGGCTATCAGCAATCAATTACTGCCAAGTCTTTAACCTACTTATGTGTTTGTGAAGTCAAATAAATCACACATTAAATTTCTGTGACAAATTATTTATTATCTACTTTCTGATAAAAAATAACCAGGCCGCATTATCAGTATTTTGTGCCCTCCTTGTGGGTCGCTCACCACAGTTTGAGAACCAGTGTTATTCAGGGTTTCTACCCGCTCACCTGTAAGCTGTTTGGGGCACCTTACCTGAGATGTGTATTATACAGGGTGTCACAAAAATGTGTAGCGTGCTATGCAGAACCGGATTTTACATACAAAAACAAGTTGAAAATGTACAGTAACATGTTTTTTTTTGGTTTAGTTTAGCAGTAATCTTTCGGTTTAGTTTTCATTTTGTATTTTTTTTGAAACTAATTAATAATTCAAAAACCATTGGAGATATTTTTAAGAAACTTGGTATAAACTTTAAGTTTGTTCTTACAATTTTCCAACAATATTTGTTATCAAACTTATCAAATTTCAAAATGGCGGCCATTTATAATTTCAAAGTCAAATTATAATGCATTATGATGCATTTGACCATCTTATTACATGCTTTAAATTTTATTACTTGTAAAATTTTGTTTTAGTTGCTAGTTTTCTCTGAAATTCTTAAATGACCGCCATTTTGAAGTTTGATACAAATTATTTTTGAAATATTTTAATAATAAAAACCTTAAAGTTTATACCAAGCTTCATAAAGATATCTCCAAAAGGTTTTTGAATTATTTATTATAAACAAATACAAAATGGCAGGCTAAGCCAAAAAAAATAAAAAACTGTCACAGTACTTTTTTACTTGTTTTTGTATGTAGAATCCGGTTCTGCATAGCATGCTACACATTTTTGTGACCCTGTGTATGTCTAGTCTTGAAGATACCTAGTGTGACAGGTTTACTTAATGGAAAATGGAAAATAAATCTTGCTTCTTTAAACCAACCAGTTTCCCTGTTACCAATGGCTTGTGGGTGAGCCAACAACATGGTGGTGCCATCCATGGTAATTTATTCCCCAGTATTTTAATTACTGCTCGTGTTAGAGAGTTAGTTAGTTGTAAGTGAGTAAGTAAGTACATTAACAAATTTAAGGTTAACTAAATAATAAATAAGTTAACTTAAATAACTGTTTGATACTTTTTACTTTTTAATATAGTTTTTAAACAGGAAAACTAGCATATTTTGCCAGAGAGACTGGTTTAATGTACAAATACGCAAGTACGGGAATTCAAATAGTTTTTATGTAAAAATCAGGTCAGGAATAATATAGGAGAGAGGTTTTCAAAAGTGATTGTCTGAGAAAATATGTAATCAATATTCCGAAAAAGAGGTCTGTATTAATTTTTGTAGACTCAGTTTGTAAAGATAAACAAATATATACATATATCTATATAAATATATTAAATATATCAATATCTATATCATATTACATCTATGTCTATATTAGTGTATGAACATTTCTTTAAATGTGTAAAATATTAAGACCTCAAAGGACAAATTCTGGGAACAATCAGTTAACCCTTTAGTCCCAGTAGTGTAGACCTGAACAATTTTCAAAATATAGTAAATTTTTATTTCAGTTGTTTTGAAAACCTCTAACGATAATTTGAAAATGTTTGAAAAAAAGACAGTTTTATATAAGCAGTTAATTTATTCAAGAGTAAATGTTTCCAGATGTACTACATTATGTTTATTTTCTCGTAATGAAATTAAAATACTTTTTAAATGCTTCAGGCGGAATGAGGATGAAAATTAATTTAATCTGAGGCGGGTGTGTTGTGGTACCTGGGGTGCATTGGAAGAGGGTGTTGCTCCATTCTCCGTTGTCGAGGCATGTCATGGTTTTGAAATCTGGTATGAAGTCGCGTCGGTAGTACTGCTTACACTCCGGTGTCGCTTTGGTCTCGGGCCTCATCGGACTATCACATGACACTTCTTTTCCATTATAGATGCACTTTACATTCACACTCAGTGATTTGAGCGGGGGGCAAAGTTCTGAAAAAAATATAACATTTTAGCATTAAAAACCATAACAGGAACACAAAGTTTTTATTGATTTTAAAAAGTTTTAGCGAATTTCCTATATAGGGAAGAAGTTATTACCGTAGGTAAATCTTAAGCCTGAGACCATGATAACTTATGTTTTGAGGTTCCCAGATGCCAAAAACACCATTCGTTCAAATTTATATATGTGTGTGTGTGTGTGTGTGTGTGTGTGTGTGTGTGTTCATGTTCCCTTATAATTGCGAGGCCATGTGTGTGTATTTGGCCGTACTCGGGGGCTGCCACAAATTACGGGGCCTTACACACGGCCCCGTAGTTCTTTTAGTCAATTTCTGAGAGATTTTTCTAAGTCCAAGTCTTTGGTGCTCATTTGTTGGACGGCCCCTGTATTGGGTACTATGCGCGTTTCAGTTGTGGGGCCGTGTGTTCTGACTGTACAGTGGCGCTCCTAGAATTTCGGCCGGCGGCGGCGGACTGGGGAACTACGACTAGCTCGCGACACTGGCCTTGTCCCGGAAGTCGGCTTCCGGTTCTTTTCTTATTCTCAGATAATTTTCTGGAGGGTAGCCCTCGCTCGCTCAGAGGTTCATTTAATATCTTAACTTTAAATATTTTTCTTGTCAGTAATGTTAGTTTGTACTGTTACGTCAACAGTCTATTACACTTAGTAGTTTGGGCTTCTCTATACTATATTCCATGTATTTGATAAATTTAACAAATTATATTCCTTTAACGGCAGCTCCGAGGGAGGGGGGTATGGGGGCACCGGCGGGTTATTGGGGGATTATTGGGGCATGGGGGTTTGAAACATAAAAAATGGGTTTTTGGCATTTTTTGACTCCAATTTATACAAAAATACAACAATATAAACAAAAACCATTTGAAAGTGCTAACATAAATTAGTATTATGAATTATCAACATAGCTCAACTGGTTATGGATAAAATCCAAAAATATGTTTTCTATGTTATTCTCATGGAGAAACAAGCAAAGCTACATATGAGTTTATATGCAGTAGTGCCTCTAGGGCAGTTTGCTTGTTGAAAGGCATTATTGGGGAAGAAAGCTGAGTATTCTCCATGTTGCACCTTCATTATACCTAAATATTAAATTATTGCATCAGATAACAAAACTTCTGCTCCCCTCCATTCCATATCGAGAAAGTTGTTTTACCTCTGTCGTTCTGTGACAACTTCAGGGCGTTGTGATTGGTGTTGAGAGTTTGAATAAAACCAGCAATAAGATCAGGTGCAGATTCTAGGGGGGTTATACGGGCGGTCACCCCCAAACCTTAAAATTATTTGTTCTATTTCATTATTTAGGTCTACAATGACATATACAATATGTCCTCAAGACATATACTCAAAGCTAACATAATTTTTATTCAAATTTAAAATTAACTACAGTAGAGTCTAGCAAACTCGCCAAATCCGGGACACTTGACGCAATTTTAAACCATAGTTTTGCAGCTAGCAAATATTGTTTTGCCACATGTGATTTTGGGAGTACCGTTGTTGACCTACCTCACTCGCCTCCAGTTCTTGGAAATATTAGATCTCTTTCGGTTCCATTTATATTTATTCCTTAGATAATCTTGACATGTTAGCCCAAATAAATAATTATGTTAAGAAAAAAAAGCCTCAATGATTTTAACTCTATATTAGTTCCTAAGGTTTGAAATATGTTCGTAAAGACGATTTTTGAAGTAGTTAAACATACAAATCATACAACACCATGGAAAATAAGGACCTTTTTGCAATCTCGTTAATCCCGGGATTATCAGGTACCCAAAATTGACCGGGACTACGACATCCCGAGATCCCGGAAACCCGAATCCCTGTTAAGGTTAATTAACCATACTAATAAAGTATCTTATATATTAATACGGTGAGCCGATTTTTGTTAAAAGAACTCCTCCGTTATTTCTGACCGATTTTAACTGATTTTATCGATTGAGGTACCAAAATATTCGTAGTTGTGCATAAAGGTGTTCATTGTTGGATTTTTTATATCTGATGGGCACGGGCAGCCCTTAAAGTTAACTTGTTGCCCATAAGATTAACACGGGGAATAATTTGATTTGAATTGTGGCTGCCAATACGTTATGGACAAGTTATTAGCAAGTACCTCGGGGGCCGAGCTTTGCTCGGGGGAAGGCCAGTCAGTTTGCATTTTTAAGGTCCCTCCAGTTGTTATTTATAGTTCAATGTCCTTTTGATTTATTTTACTACTCTATATATGTAATCTTCACTCAAATCTTGTAATCTCTGCTCTCAGGAAACCACATGTTAATAATAATAAAAAGCATGAGTATTATTTTGACAGTTCCCTGGTTGATTATGAACAGCTGTTAAAATTCTTTTGTTTTGATTTGAAACTCCATAAGCCCAATGTTAATTTTTTTAACTTTTCATTTTAGTTTTTTTACATTATTTGATTTTTCCTGGGGATGATGCCTGTCTAGAACTTATTTTTATCCCAGAAATTAGTTATTTTGAACATTTGAAGGAAATCGTTGGAGCCGTTTTTGAGATCAGTGTCGCAAGCAAACAAGCAAGCAAGCAAACATACATGCCAACCTTACTCATATTAGAGTATAGGATACCATATGTTACAGGTAAGGAATATATTTAACATCTATATAAATAAAACAAATCTTTTACTACGTCGCTTTGAAGAGTGAAATGTTGTATGCAACGTATATATTAAAATTGTGCTTAACATTTGTTTATCCGTCTGTCTGTTGAAAATCCACACAACGCAGTTTGTGGCTGCAAACGCGTTTCAAAAAACAAAACTGTACTGAATTAAATAACATTTTTTGCCCATTTTCTTGTGACGGAGGGGACCTTTTGACTGTTTAAATTCATAGTACAGTACGTCGTTAGGTTTATGCCCCTATGTTCGGCACTGCTACAAAGTCGATCTTAAGGGTTACTCAACCTTTCACTAGAAAATGCACCATATTTGTTCTAATGAGCATTTAGTCAGACAATTATATGTTATCACAGAAAGAAGGAAAAACGTCTGTTTTACTAAATTACAAGAGTATACCTGAGAATATTAAATAACTGTACGGCAATGAATCATTGGGTACAAAACACATAAGCCATTACAACGTGGTATTTAAAGCTCAGTTTATCTAGGTAATCATTGTGATTATAATATTAATATTTTTGTGTTTTTAAGTCCAACATTAATAAGTCCAACAAACTAAGGTCTTATTGAACATATATTTGGAAGAAGATGTGTCCATCCCAAAACAACAGTTATGGGCTTATTCCCGTTCCAATGAGGCTCGGCCCTAAACATCCATTGAGCTCGGCTTCAACATTTCCATGTTAATTATATACTTACTAGACCGATTGAGCAAATATTTGATAGAAAGACAGCAAGCAATGAACTGTAAAACAAGCCTATTCTTTCCATCCCGTATGTCCTTTGGGACTTATGAGCTCCATCGGCCTTTAAAATTGTATCATCACTGACGTTAGTAGTTAACAGGACCGATTGAGCATACAGTACATTTGCTAGGGGGATAGTTAATACATCAAAATGAAACCTTTGCCTTCTCCTGCTCCAAAAGTGCTTTACTTTAGGGCTTTCCAAATGTTGGAACTATCGAAATTATTGGTTAATCCAATAATTGGCCTCAACAATGGAAAATTGTAGTATTGTGTAGAAAGATATTTAAAAAAAACTAACATTGGGGTTATGGTTAAGATTTGTAAATACAAGCAAATGAATCATAACAGATGTTCAAAAGCAACCATTCAAATGTAAAAACTAGATCGCACGCAGCACGCTGACGTGAGGGAAGTGAATTTCCACATAAAAACTTGTAAAACTCAAAATCAGTGTAAAAACATACATTTGTCCAATTTTTATTTAAATCTGAAAACACTGATTTTTTGGCTGTTCTGATACTCCTGGTTTCATTTACTTGCAAAGCTGGGAATACAATTTTGCCCAATATAAGGTTAGGAGAAGGTCCAGACAGGCTTGAAAGTAGGCGTGAGGTTGCTGGGGATGATAAAAGTACTCTTAACAAAGGAATAACAGGCTTTTCTCGTGTAAAACCCCCATAAGACAACGTACTGTGTTTAGTCGATACACATTTTCTTTAATAACGTGGTAAATATTTATGCTAGAATGACGAGAGAGGGCTTAGAACTTGTCCAACTGATTCTAGAAAGGAAGTCCCTACCAAATTTTAAGTAAATCGGACAAAAAATGCGACCGCTAGAGTGCAAAAATACATGCATCTTAATATATATAATTTTTAGTGAATTTCCTATGGAAAAGTGAACTATTAGCATGACCCGCACGGTAAGACTTAAGCCCGGAACCACTATAGAAGTTCCTAATGTGACCCCCTGAATACGTTTTGAGGGGTCTCTAAAAACTATATACATGTGTGTATGTGTGTTCGCACTCTAGTGGTCGCAATTTTTGTCCAATTTACTTCAAATTTGGTAGAGACATTCCTTTTTATAATGAGTTGGACATATTCGTTGGGAAAGACAATCGGAAAACCCTAACCCTCTTTTTTGGGATTTTAAGTTTTCAAATTTTGAGTTGTTGGGCCCAAAAAGGGTCAGAAAAGCCCCCAACGTACACTTATTGCACATTAACTTATTTTACATAAAAAGTTAAAGATTTTAAGCCCTCTCTTATTATTCTAGCACAAGTAGTTACCGAGGTATTAAAGAAAATGTTAATTTTCAAAATACTGTACGTTGTGTGATGGGGATGTTACACTCGAAAAGGCTGTTTTTCATATCTTAATATCGTTTTATCACCCCCCATACCCCTATACCAACTTGTTATCCCGACTACACCTCCTTCTAACTTTATAATGTACAGCATTAGCATCCTATTAGTGATTTTAAATATAACCAGGAGCATCAGAACAGCCAAAAATAACATTTTTAAAATTTCAAAAAAATGTAACCAGTGTTGGTTACCCTTTATTAGTGAATTTCCTTTGGAAAGTGAACTATTAGCATGACCTGCACAGTGAAACTTAAGCCCGGGACCACCATAGAAGTTCCTAACGTGACCCCCTGAACACGTTTTGGGGGGTCGTTCAAAACTATATATATATATATATATATATATATATATATATATATATATATATATATATATATATATATATATAAGGGATATGTGTGTTTGCACTCTAGTGGTCGCATTTTTTGTCCGATTTACTTCAAATTTGGTAGGGACGTTCCTTTCTGTAATCAGTTGGACAAGTTTGTTGGGCAAAACAATCGGAAAACTTTAAACCCCTTTTTTGGGGGATTAATCTTTCAAATTTCGAGTTTTTGGGCCCAAAAAGGGTCAGAAAAGCCCCAGATGTACGATCAAAGCATAGAAAAGTATGGGAATTAGAGAGGCGAAAGTTTTAAGCCCTCTCTCGTCATTCTAGCATAACTATTTACCGAGTTATTAAAGAAAATGTGTATCCACCAAACACAGTACGTTGTCTTATGGGGGTTTTACACTAGAAAAGCCCGTTATTCCTTTGTTACAGTACTTTTACCATCCCCAGCAACCTCACGTCTACTTTCAAGCCTGTCTGGACCTTCTCTTAACCTTATAATGACCAAAATTGTATTCCCAGTTTTGCAGGTAAATGATGGGTCAATGAAACCAGGAGCATCAGAACAGCCAAAAAATCAGTGTTTTCAGATTTCAATAAAAATTTGACAAATGTATGTTTTTACATTGATTTTGAGTTTTAAAAGTTGTTATGTGGAAATTCACTTCCCTCACGTCAGCGTGCTGCGTGCGAACTCGTTTGATATTTTTAAGGTTTTAATGCGGAAATTCACTTCCCTCACGTCAGCGTGCTGCATGCGATCTCGTTTACGTTCAGGGGGTCACGTTAGGAACTTCTACGGTGGTTTCGGGCTTAAGTTTGACCGTGGGGGTTCTGGTGATAGTTATTCACTTTTTATAAGAAATTCACTAATAACACTCACTTGGTAAAGTATCATGTACTTTTTGTTAGAACTTAGAATAGTGATTAGAATCAATATATACATAACTTTAAATATACATCATTAGGTAATGTATACATTATGAGAACCATTCAAACTGAAGATTGAATATAAAACGGATAAGCAAAGCAATTATGCTCGCCTTGGAGAGAAACCGTGAATATAAGGGGCCATGCCCATATTACGTAACGCAGTTAAGGTGGGCGGGGGTATGGCGTAGCGTTATGCTGCGTTATATGGGGGAGGATAAAGGTTATGTAACTCACACATAATAGTGCAAATAGCTGGCGCACTCCCGTATCTATTGATGGTGGTATACATCTTTTAAAATTAAAAAATAATCATATTTTATATCTAAATCAAAGTTACAATTAGTGATATTACAAATATTTCCGTCATACTATTTTAATAACAGTTAAAATAAAAATAAATACATAACATGTTTTCAGTAAGTTTTGTTTTGCTATACACATACGTTTTGTGTTGTTTTAGAGTGTAAAATCATGACTTGATACAGTATTGCGCAATGCCAACCACATACTTAGTTTTCTAAGTTGTATTGTATTTGTATTAGTTACAAATTAAATTTTTTACGGTTTAGCTGAGATAATTTATTTTGTTGTTCTGTATATATTATTAGTATTTGCTTTGAAATAAGTTATTAACAAATGTTGTTAAAAGAAAGTAATTTAAAGTTTAATGATTTAATTGTAATCCATGATTAAAACTGCTAATAAAACGATGTTTAAAAGATTTAAGCTGTTTTAAAGCCTACTTCGATTGAGTAACGTAACACATTGGGGGAGTTATCGCCAAGTGTTATGATGCGTTAAATGGGGGAGGGAGAGGGCTGAAATTACGAAAAAATGCGTTACGTAATATGCGTATGCGGCCCCAAGTAGTCTAGGCAATTAAAGAAAAAAAGAACTAACTGGCTATTCGAGCAAAGCTTGGTCCCCCAAGTAACATTCGATGTTACTTACTTTAGAAAATTACCGTACCGCTTGCCCGTTGGACACAATTCAGAAAACCATTACCTTGTGAAAGGCCGACAAAGTAGGTTCCTCGAGCGTCACACACAGACAATCAGACAGACAAAACCTCGAATTGTATAATTATATAGATTATAACAAACTCGGCGGCGGCGGAAGGGTAGGCGTGGAAGGAGATAGGCAGGAGAACCAGCCATCGAAGTGACTCGTTTACCTCTCTTATCAATGAAAACTGTGAACTGGTCATGGCCTGGGGGGGGGTACACTCGTAGCCACCGGTTGTGTAACACCACCCTCTACCCTCACATGTTGACCGGGGCAGGGGGGTACCGTGTCATTGTCTTTGTTGGGCGGCTGGCGATACCTTCTTTCATATCCGTCTGCATAGCAGGCATAGACTCTGGGAAATTACACGTCAGTAAGAGGCTTACACTCACGTCCTACTATAAACTGCAAAGTATTAAAACGCCGGGACAACTTATCAAATGTAATAGGGTCCACTTTTCTCGTCTCGTTAAAGTGACAAGTCACACGGAAAATTATTTGATACTAAATTAATACAAATTAATTTATTACGTTATTCTTAATCTTCTATATTATATTAATACGCTAGAGTTTTTTCTTCACAGTCATAACTCAATATCGGCTGGACGGATTTTTACGTTTGAGGTGCCAAATTAAATGTATATTTACGTAGATTTGCCAATAGGTCTCAGAATTTTAAGAAAGGGCATCATTTAAACACAGTAAAGGGCTGAATTTTTGGAACAGTGGCGCTATCCGACGGCGTAGGTCTAAATTACGTGTTAATTGAAAGTACCGTACATTGTTATCATCTGTTTTATTATCAGACTAGCAGCAAAGCCCGTTTTAAACACATACAACAGTCTCTAGGACAATGTATTTTAAACTTTCATATTGCTTTAATGAAATTTACTCCAGATTTATTTTATAGACTAGTCTAATGCGGTTAGATATATATAGTTATAAGTTATCAGAAATTGAATTTGACTATGGTAAATAAAGACTAAATACATTACATGTACATACCTTCATTTTGAAGTAGGCGTATGATATTGAAGTTTCTATATAGTCGTTAACAAGCACCATGCTTTTCCATGACAAATTTTACAACTGTATTTGGACTAACTTAGATTTAAAACAGTTGACGACCTCCCCAAACTGTACCTAACCGGCATGCCTCTGCTGCAATTGAGATAGTGTAGAAAATCAAATGGTTGTCAACAGACAAACTACTAAATAAGTTATTCGCTTCGCCTTCTCTGGAGGAGCTTTCCAAAAACCTAATAATTGGGAACAAATAAGTTCTCACTCTGCTCATAATCTGATACTGTCAGACATTGTGGTGGATAATGTAATATTTAAAAATGTATTTTAAATTATTTCTATACAAATATATTTGTATAGCATATGTTTATTTATTTATTTGTAAATGCTGTTTACACTAATAGCATTTAAGACTGTACCTGACAATGTCTATACATTAATGTAATGTTTCATGGCAATAAAGATTCTAATAAGAATCACTATCATTTAATTTGATTCAAGGAAACACCTAAAATTTTGTATTTTTACTTAATGTCACCAAACACAAAACTCAATATTTTTGGAAACTTCAACATTTTTATACATAACCTAAAAAACAAAACACAAAACAAATCAAACTAATTAGACGCCAGCTATGCCCCCTCTCTCTCATCGCCCACACCCCCGAATACGGTCAAACTCACACACCCGGCCCCGTAAATATAGAAAAACTTACACAGCTGAATCAGCCGTAGCTAACGTGGCACCATTACTATCGAGACACACATGTAACGTAATTACAATTAATTGATAATTATTTAAGGACATTTAATTTTCAAAAAACGTGACGTGTGTGTGCAGACGCCTCTATATGGGGGTTTAAGGCCCCATAATTAGCTGTGTGTGAAAGATACTCAAATATGGTGCCTTACACACGACATGGCCCCATAAGTGGGGTTTATACAGTAGTTGTGTGAAACTGTTGGTGTGTTTAGGAAAACTGATGTTGCCATTAACAATGGGACTACTAACTACATAAGAATCCGATTGTACTTTGAAAGACCCCACAATTGAGTCTGCGACCAGGGCCTCACAAATATAGCGGACCGGGAATGTGTGTGTGTGTGTGTGTGTGTGTGTGTGTGTGTGTGTGTGTGTGTGTGTGTGTGTGTGTGTGTGTGTGTGTGTGTGTGTGTGTGTCTGTTACCTCTGTTACCTCGATAACTTTTGAAAGAAACGCCTGATCTTGATGAAATTTGGCACAAATGTGGAGAGTAACATTTATGACTTTAAGTTCGAAAACCAGATTGATCAGCTTATGGGAAGGGCTTATGGGAGAGGGTTTTATGGGGGTTTAAAATTTTACAAAAATCAGTTTTTTAATTTTTTACCCTAAAATTAAAAAAATACTCAATTTTGGTTATAACTATTTTATAGAGCTTAAAAAACAAATAATTTAGTATTTTGAATCATTAACCTAGGTTAAGTGGTTGTGGAGAAAAGTAAAAAAAGCGTCCATAAAATTCCCCATGTTAATCTTGTGGGAAAAAGATTTTTAGATTTTCCTCAGATAATTTTACTGAAAACTTAACATTTCTTTTTACTAATAAGTTTATCCCTGCAAAAAAATTATTTTGGCGTTTTAATTGTTGTTCTACGTCCAACCGTTGCAGAGATATTCAAAGTGGTGTTTAGCACTTAGTTTAGTATGTTGTCCAATGTTATCCTTATGGAGAATAAATACAATTTGATATCTCAATTATTTATTAACGTATATTGATGAAACTTGGGATGTAGCTTAAACTAGTTGTGGTATATTGATCTTAGCACTCAAAAAAAGTTTTTTGTTGATAGTCCCCATAGCAGCAATCCTGCATACTTGGCCCCCATGTTATTCATATGGAGGATAAGTAAATTTTTATGAACTTAAATCAATAAAACTTGGTATGTAGCTTCTCCTAGTTGAGTTATGTTGATAATTGCAAAAAACACATTACTTATCTTCCTCGTTGCAGCAAACCAGCGTACTCAACCCTAATGTTATTCTTATGGAGAATAAATAAAAAGTTATATATCACTTATTTATGTAGTATGTAGGTTTGATGCTACCGGGGTATTTTATAGTTATTGGTAGTTTGAGCTTAAACAATAAAACAAATATGGAAAAAATATGAAAATATATGTAAAGAAAAAATTAACTCTAATTTTAGTGAAATAAAACTACAATAACCCCGTCGCAGCAAACATGCATACTCAGCGAATTTCGAATGCATATATGTTTCTTAATACCACATAAAACTACTTACCAAGTTTCATAATATATTTACAAATAAGCAATATATATCATTTTAACTATCCTCCATCAGAATAATATTTGAGACTGATGGGTAAGCAGGTTTGTTACAGAAAGGATCACACAAAAATGGGTTGTTGTGCAAATATTTAAAAATTGTGTTGCCACGCCATTAGTATTGTTATTTTATATACATCACGAGTATCATCTGATTTTATGACAACAGCTGATTAATATGCAAAATTTGACTAAACATCATTCCCCCATAAGATTTACATTGAAACTTGACATGTCTATAGGGCAAAGCCCTGGTGTTGGATTAGCTTGAAATTAATGTGGGACCACCCTGGAAGCAAGACCTATAAAACAAATCCAAAATCATCAAAATCCGTTGACAAATAACAAAGTTATGCCCGACCATACACGAAAGAACATACGAACGAGTTAAATCTATAACCTCCTTCTTTTTTTAAGTCGGATAAAAACTATAGTTAATCACAAGAATAACATTAGACAAGTATTGTGTTTAGCACTTTTAATATCTTGGTACCGTAGCCAATAATTGACATAAAGCAATGATTCAAAAAACTAAATTGTTTGGTTTTTAAGCTGAAGTCAATATGGTGCAAACAAAAGTTAGATTTTTGTTAATACTATAAATACAAAGTAAAAAAAACATACAAAAGCCCCCAAAGTACCCCTTTGAATGGAGCTATCTGTATAGTTTTCGAACTTAAAAGTCATAAATGTTGCTTTACACATTTCTATCAAATTTAATCAAAATCGGACAATTTTTACACAAGTTATCACACCCACTGACATACATCTGTAAATGGACATATAGGTATATACAGTTTCAAACGAATGGTGTTTTTTGGGCATCTGGGAACCTCAGAACAAAAAGTTATCATGGTCCCGGGCCTAGGTTTTACCGTGCCGAATATAGTAATATAGCTGCTTCCCCATAGGAAAATTCGCTAAAACTAAACAAAACGTTATTGGTGAAAAATTAAAAGTGATGAATAGAGTTTATTTAACCATGAATTATTGTTTTGTTTTTTATTGAAAAATACAATAAAAACTGAGAAAGTAAATTTTTAAGATAGAATCTTTAAGTACACACACACACACACACACACACACACACACACACACACACACACACACACACACACACACACACACACACACACACACACACACACACACACTTTTCCTCTAATAAGTTTTGGAAGGCAGGTTTGTCTTCTCTAAAATAAATGGGCAACTTACTAATGCAGTCCAGTTCATTTTTCCATTTTCCATTTTGACAGACGGAGAACTCAGAGTCCTTGTTGAGGCTGTAGTCACCGTTGCATGAGTACTTGAGCAACCAGTTGTTACCAACGGGGGTGCCGGGTATGCTGCGACACGCAGGTCGTGGGTCGTCGGCACTGCACTGTCCGAGGGCTGTGTAAGCTCCGTGTTTGGGGTGGCTCGGTAGTCTGCAGCCTCCCTCAGGTGGTGGTGTAGACGAAGGCCTGCCGAATAATATAATTTTTGGAGAAAAATATGAACACCTCAATTTCTTTTGTAAAAAAAGCTGAGATTTCTCTGTAAAATCAGTATAATTTAAATAAATATATTAAGTATGTTTTTTTTCTATGGGAATATAAGATCAAAGGTCATTCAAAAGTAATTTTTTTGAATAATAAATTTTATGAAATCTGTCTTAAAAATTGTTGGTTTTAAGGGAAATATTTTCAAAATTGAGGATCGGATTTTGGGGTACAAGAGGGGTATGAGGGAACAAATATTTACCCATTTCTCACAGAAATCTTAAATTCTATCAAAATTTGTCTTAAAAATTGTACCGTAGTTTTAAGGGTAGTATTTTCCAATTTGAGGACCTATATTCGCTCATACCATCATAATATTTTATAGACATTCCAAGGATATGCCTGGGATATTGACATGAACTTTTATGTAAAAAGGTAATTTTCTAAAATATAGAAGAAACACTATAAGTATATCATAGTTTTCTGGGTTTTTAAAGGAAAATTATATTACTACTGTATAGCAAAATTTGCCTCAAACAAGTTCCTTCAGAATATTTCTAGGATATTCTAGAGTAATTACTATTATCCCGAGACCTGTACAGGAAATTGAGACTTGTCAGGGAATATTCAGAGCTATGTGGGTGCAAATAACCACCTGACCAAACAAAACATCGTCTGCTTGAGATAAACATTACAATTATTGCGGCTGATGGAGCGAAGCCCTTAGAAATGTTCTAATTAATACTGTCTGAATTTGGATATACTAGACTCTCTCTTAACCGCCCTCCATGGAACCAAGTATGGGTTGGGTAACTAAAAGGAGGTTAAAACAAATAACACCTGGGAATTGTCATGTCAAGCTGAAGCACTACAAATTATAAAACTTAACGAGGGTATAACAAGTGGGTTCCAAGATGCAATTCTTGATAACTATGGAAACATATGGTTGATTGGTTGTGACCTGAACGTTTGTTACGCTAACCCTATGCAAAAATGATTTTTTTTTTTTTACGTAGGAGGAAAGCTTAATGCGCGAAAGTAGTGTGGGTTTGCGGGTTTTGCGCCGGAAGTGACGTCATCCGGTCACGTGACCGGATGCGCTGAGTCATGAAAGACGTCATCTGGGGCTGAGCCAGTGACGTAGGCGGTTTTGTGACGAAATGAGTTAAAGTTCAAAGTTCAAGGTCACGGGGAGGTAATTTTAAAAAAGTACTACCTCGCACGCGTAAAATCCGATTGTGATTCGATAGTTTTAATTCGATAAAATATCGAATGAAAATTATCGAATGAAGCAATCGAATGATACGAGTGCGAGGTAGTACTAATACAAATATTACTTTATTTTATTTACAATAATTCATATTACAAATATTACTTTATTTACAATAATTCATGTTTACAATAGTTCCCCGTTGTTGGTTGTCATCGATGTTGTTGATCCGGACGAGTTGCGGCCATCACTTCGCTTTCTGAAGAAAGACGGTATATACTTCGATTCCTGCGCAGAGTCCATGTTGTGTTTTTGACACCTATCTGTTCTGTTAGGTGTTTGCATTTCATTGCTGTCAGGAGGAAATAATACGTGACGGCAATGAAATAGAAACATCTATCAGACCTTGAGTGAAATGATATTGTTATTTTGTGAAGAGCGTCTCGGAGAGCTCGATGTTCACCGGTCGAGAGCCGGAGGTGTACTGACTATTCGCTAGCTAGCGTTCTGGTATCAAACAAAATGGTGGGGGTAAAAGTGTAGTAGAACGAAGCAGATGGTTGGTGGGAGGTGGCAGGCGGCAGGTGGCAAGTGTGCGGCATATGGTAGTCCCCCCACTACACCAGTCCCCCCACTACACCAGTCTCCCCACCAAGTTTTACATCGCACAATAACTAGTTTACATGTGTTAGTTAGGGTTTAGCTCTTAGACTGTCAAGACCTTAGCTCCGTAACTAAAAACTTCAATAATGTTTGCGCTTCAACGCTGTATAAGTATAACAGCTACTATGATCTAAACCGGTGCATGTATTCATATGGTTCTTTTTGCGAAGCAAACAACTAGCTAAAAGTGTTTCAACCTCGATTATTCTTCGACGAAACCGCTCATTGTCCACTAAAAGTGTAGACCTTCTGTCTTCATTGTCAGGGAAGTAGAAAGTAGTGTCAAGGGGACTACTGAAGGTCACCTTCCTCATGTTCCTGTAAAACTGTGACATTTTTCAGATCCTCTAGGTAGATGTTTATCCGTCAAGAGCTGGAAGAATAATGATGGAGCGTTATCGTGTATGATAGGCACCTAACCCTCACCACAACGTTACCTTGTCCTTCAAACCATCGTTTTACGCTACAGATGCTATACTGTTGGTTAGATTTAAATTTAGATTGCACCTTCTTGTTTGTCTTGGCAAGCCGCGTAATTGAAGTACCCACATGTTATACTTTGAACTAAAAACAAAGAAGTTATTTAGGTTTGTCCTTGAAAATAGGTGTTTTTTCGCTGTTGCTGCTATACCCGTTGTCAGATCTGAATTCTGTTTGCACTAACTTGTTCGTCTGATCAATCCGCGTAATTTGAGTACCCACTTAATATACTTTAAACCGTAAATAAAGAAGTTATTTAGGTTTGTCCTTGAAAATAGTTGTTTTTTCGCTGTTGCTGCTATACCCTTGGTCGGATCTGAATTCTGTTTGCACCAACTTGTTCGTCTGATCAATCCGTTTAATTTGAGTACCCACATGACATACTTTGCACAAACTTTGTACCCCCCCCCCCTTTTTTGGGTCATGTTCAAGGACCTTGGGACTTAGAAATTTTCACAAAGTGGGCTGCACACAAACATAAGACTAACAGTCTCCTGCCTATGTACAGGCCAAGTCCCTAACTTGAAATGCTTAGGGTGGTCCTAAAAAGGACCGTTTGCGTGCTGAGGGATGGTTTGGTTAGGAATGGTTGGTCTAGGGATCGCTGCTTAATTTAAACTTTATTTTTTAAAACCCACTTTACCCTCCCATCTTGTCTCATGAAGTACAACTCCTGGGTGTCGTTTATCAGAGGGGGTGGTGGTGGACAAGTCTGCGGCAGACGCACCTCGACGTAGTGGTCGGTGTGTTGGAAGAGGAACACGTGGTCCCCGTTCCTAGCCACAAACTTGTACTCCGTCATCCGCTTCAGATTCCGGAACTCGGCCTTGGAGGTGTCGATCGGCGTCACCAAATCATTGATCCCCATCACTCTTGTCCGCTCCATCACCTCATCTACAGTTAGTGGTGGAGTTGAAGGTCGAGCTGTGGACGTAGAAGGCTGAGGCTGAGTTGAGGGTCGCTGGTGAAAATATAATGGGTGACACCGAAAATCACGTCTAAGAGCAGACTTAAAAGCTGAAGGTTTCTTAAATCCGCTTCTTCTTTCCGTCGACTTCTTCAAGGACTCCTTCAAACGTTGAAGTTTTTCGGGAGTCAGAGGAGAAGACATGGTGTTGTTGGATGGAAGGGAAAATGAATAGAGCACGTGTATACTGGCTGAGAACCAAAGCTGGAATGAGGTGCCAGACAAAGTAAAGCAGGTCGCAAAGGATAACCTTGCCCTATCAATATATAGATAGCAAAGCTGGGTACTAATTAGAACCGGTTTACATCCGGCCCCCCCCCCCCGGCCAAGTTCAAGCCCCCCCCGGCCAAGTTCAAGCCCCCCCCCCGGCCAAGTTCAAGCCCCCCCCCCGGCCAAGTTCAAGCCCCCCCCCCGGCCAAGTTCAAGCCCCCCCCCCCTTTGGGTCAAGTTCAAGGTCAAGGTCGAGGGATAAACTTTTTAGCAGAAAGGGACAAATTCCCGACAAAATCCCGCAACGAAGTAGGGTTATCCCTTATCCCGTTTTCCCCTAAATATCCCTATTTCCCATTTTTCGCCTATATAAGCCGAGATTTCGAGCGTCTCCGCGCAGTAGCCTGCCGCCCTTTAGGATGAACGTCCCACTGGGTTGCAGTGCCTGCTGCAGCGTAGGTCTCTTGAGTGTGTGTGGGCCCAACGCGCAATTGAGAGACCATGCGCATTTGCATGTGTAGTTAAATATATTTAAGGGGATCTTGGTCAGGGGATTATTGTACTTCGGTTCGTAGAATTCTGAAGCCTACACAGTGATGAACGTCCTTGCGGTTTCAGAGTGCACGACTGTTGTAAACTGACCATATTTTGATGCTTTATAATAACATTGTAGATGGAATGTGTTTCCTTAACATTTAATGTTTTGTAGTTTGCTTAACACTTAATGCTTTTATCTTCAACGTGTCCTTGACCTAGATTAGGACTTAGAAAATATTCAAGAAACATTCAATGTACACAACCACGTTTTAGCACAAAATTTATGGAAGGGGAAATTTAATATATACTGCAACAGCGTGGTAAAAATCATCATATCGCTATGGAAGCTGTAGGTGTAAACACTTGGCTTGTTCCTTCCGAGCTTGCTATTTCAGAAGCCTTTCTGTCCATCCTTACTTATGAGTTTCGAGGCATTAAATTAAAAGTAAAAATAGAGCTGAGACCGTTGCATAGAAATGATATGCATTGTATTTTGGTGGAATGGGAATCGCCCTCCGGCATTAATCTTTTCCATTTTATCAAAAGATCGTGCAAGGAGTTTTGCGTAAAACGGATAACAGTCTCCCTTGTTTAAACGTAGTACAGATTTCTTCCAAAGTAAAATAGCAAAGGTAACACCTTTGCTATTTTACAAAATATTTTAACGTGTCCTTGACCCAGTTACCGGACTTGGAGCAATTCAAAGTGTGCTATACAGCGTTAGAACAAACTACTGTCGAAGCCCCCCCCCCCGATATATTCCTATAAAAGCGGGAGCAGCCCGCAGAGGGTTCGCAGTCGCAGGGCGACAGCCTAGCTAGCTGTTTGCCCGCGCTGTCCGCAATAGTATCTCTAGTATAGAGTTGGTACCACTATATATTAGAGATGCTACCTTAGCTTAAGGCATGTCTGTGTATTATTAAGCATGATAGAATAACGCTTGTAGTTTGCTGCTAGTAAATGTAGTTAGTTTAACTGTAGTTAGTTTGGTGTTGGTTTTAAAGTGTTTTTGAAGTGTTTTTTATTTACTAATGAAATATGTACTTTTCTTTCACGCTCCCATTCAAAAAGGTATGGCACGAAAACCGACCTTATGTCTTTAAATATCTCAGGGGGGATTATGTTTCTCAAATAAACACCTTTCCTAACCCCTTACAAAAAGGTATGGCACGAAAACCGACCTTAAGTCATTACGGCGCGCAAACCGGATGACTTTACCTATCTTAACCCTTACTCACGAGAAACAGATTCAGTCAGTTTGCTTATTTTTGGTTAAATTTAAGGGGACCTTGGTCAGGTAATTATTGTACTTCGGTTCGTAAAACTCTGACGCCTACACAGTGATGAACGTCCTTGCGGTTTCAGAGTGCGCGACTGTTGTTAACTGACCATTTTGCTTATCTTGGAGGATACATCATCGGGGAAATAAACTTAAGGGGACCTTGGTCAGGTATTATTGTACTTCGGTTCGTAGTACTCTGACGCCTACACAGTGATGAACGTCCTTGCGGTTTCAGAGTGCGCGACTGTTGTTAACTGACTATATCGTTTGTGTGTTGGGTGAATAATTTTTCGGGGGAGAGGTTAGTGTTCCGTTATCAGGTTTATTTGCCTATAATTGCGAGCTTTAAGCTAGTCCTCTTCTCCTAATACAGAGCGGGGAATAGAGCAGTTTGTGGTCCAAGTGAGAATCACTTACTGCTCTATTCCCCGTTTTGGCAACATGTTCAGATGACCTTGACCCACTTCGGGACTTAGAAAATTTTCGTTTAGTAAAACATTACAACAATATTCCTTCCCTAACCTCTAAAGCCCCCCCCCTCTCTACAACTGGGTATAAAAGGAGGGTTTTCACCAGTGGTAAAATCATTCTGCTGCTTACACATCACGAGTGCAGTTCAGTTCCCGAGATGTCTGACCGTAGGAAGCAACTTTTGCCGAGGAAGGTTGAGCACTCTTCACCTGCTCCATCATCTGCTCCGCCAGCTCCTTCCATCCTTCGGCAGGCGTTAATATTATCATGCATTGTTCCTGAGGAGCCTGCACCACGACCGCAACCACTTCAAGAAAACCTCGTTGCTCCCCCGTCCGCTTCTTCATCTTCTTCATCTTCTTCATCGTCTTCGTCGTCTTCATCTTCTTCGGCTACTTCTCGCTCACCTTCTCCATCACCGAGGAAGGATGAGCAAACAACTGCACCATCTTTGGCTTCACCAGCTCCTTCGCTTCTTCAGCAGGCGCTGGCAAGCATTCTTCCACCTTCTACACCAGGCTCTTCAACACCATCTGCAAGTCTACATTCTTCTTCTCCTACCAAACCTTCTACACCTTCTGTAAGTGTCCTTTCCCGTCCTTCAGTGATCTGTATTAACAACGAATCTCCTTCAGAGAAATTTCAACAATTAAAAACCTTGAGAAGGCAGTCTATACTTCCTGCACCAAGATGCAGCTACAGTTTTAAAAAAGGTGCAAGGAAAGGGGAACGTTGTGCTAAGTCTTGTGTTTTAAATGAAGAAGTATGCAGATCACATTTAAAACAAAATCACAAGGGCACCGTTTCTCTTTCTACACCCCATCCAACAGTGAGACCAACCAAAATTCGAATTAATAGGCTTTGTAGAAATAAACGATACTTTTTTGTTAAATCAAAGGGCTTTGCAAAGGTGGTGGTTCAATGTGAAGGTAAATTGTACTATGTAGAGTTGCCTAGAGGCATGGACCTCCACGTCAAAGAACTTACCAAACAGAACTATTTAATTCGAAATGATACAGGTTTCAGTGTGTGGAAAACATTTAAAATAAAAAAAGATTAAAAAGTGTATTCCAAATTAAAAATAGTCTTTTCCAAATTAAAAAAAAAAGTGTGGACAACCTATTTACAATTTGTAGCATATGCTGCAGAGTGTAAATAGGTTGTCCACACCTTTTTTTTACAATGCTACAACGACCTTGACCTAAATAACGGACTTAGATATATTGCACTAAGTCAAAGATAAAACTTAAATGGAAAAAGGAGAAATATTATATTAAAGACATTATTCAACATTAAAGAGGGGAGGGGGTAAGCGGGTATTTAAGCGAGAGATTCGGAATATAATTATTAGTTGTATCGTCATGAGCGTCAACAGCAACACATGGGGAAAGGAAATTAGCGAAGAGGAGTTGTACGCGATTGTTGAGGCTGCTGAAATGACTGAGGTTTATAAAATTAATAAGGTTGCAGAAAATGGTGCTCAGTCTCAACCGCAACAAACTACATCACCGATGCAGTCTACAACGCAACAACCAAGACCCTATCATGTTATCCTGGAGGAGTACAATGAGGCGATGAGGTACGCCTTTACTAAGTGGTGTGGTCAACCGCGTTCTCCTGAACAATGGGAGGAGCATGATGCAGACTTTTGCCTGGTTGCAGACTTAGAACTTGAGCTTCAAAGAACAAAGGCTGCTCAATAGTGAGAAGAGTTATTGTTTACTTTAAAATACAGAGCGGGGAATAGATCAGTTTGCGGTCCAAGTGAGAACCACTTACTGCTCTATTCCCCGTTCTGGCAACTGGTGTAAATGACCTTGGGACTTAGAAAATATTCGTTTGATAAAAAATAATGAAAGATCTTCTTATTTCTCACAACAATATCTTTTCCTAACCCCCACCACTACCTAAACTAAGTATAAAGGAGGTTCTCCATCGCTGGTAAAAATTAGTACTCTGCTGAAAATGAATGCATCCACTACTTCTATCTCTGCAGCAACTATAATAGTTAGCAGACGGGTCGAAAACATTGATCAGGTGCTTGCTGTAAGGAGATTACTGCTACGGTATCTTGATATAGAGGTTAGTTGTCAATTGTACATGTGGAGACCAACAGGTGAAGTTTATAGTAGTGAAAATGAAGCATTTGAAACAAACTACAGTAGAAAGTTATATAAAATCTTTGGTAATATGGTAAGGTTAGTCGATAAAGGATGGAACATTAATATAACATTTTATATTGTTCCAAACCTGTAATTAAAGCAAAAAAAAAAACAAACAAAAAAAACGATGGGTATATAAGCCCGATGTTACAGAGACAATTATCACTTTGGTTCTGAATTGCGTCAAGAGAGCACCTACCATGGTATACCTCCACTATATTGACTCCACTGCTAAAGCGGATACTTTTATCCAGCGTGTTTACCAACTGTTAACGGAGTACCAACATGTTCAGGTCAAAGGATTGGGTATTCGTGGAACAGAAGAAGTAAAAATAGATGTAAAACCAATCCCTTTGAAGAAAAAAATTGTCCAATTATTACAAGAAGGCTACACACTGTGCCTTTATTACACAACCTCATAAACTAAATAAAACGCCAAAGGGGGGGGGGAATACAGAACGGGGAATAGATCAGTTTGAGGTTTGAATAAGAATCTCTTACTGCTCTATTCCCCGTTCTGGTAATAGGATAAGGTGACCTTGACCCACTTACAGGACTTAATCATTTGTGTTACAATAATACCTCTTCCCTATCACTTTTCCCTACCACTTGCACTTTCAACACTTACCCCCACCACCACCGAAATCATGTATAAAAGGTGGTTTCGTATTAGTGGTAAATCAGTCTGCTACTTGGAATCATGTCGCCCAGAGATAACATTTTCCCTTCTAAGAAGACTATACTAGAATTGATTAAAAATATTCCATTAAATTTAAACGAAGATGAAGACGAAGATGATTCAGAGATGGAAGGTGAACTATTTAGTGATCTTGAACTACTGAGTGAGTTTGCTAGCAGTGAACCATATCTTGGAGAGATGGAGCTGTTGGAGCTGTTGACTGACGACGACGATGTCGATAATAATGAACCGGAATTTCATCATCAGTTGCTTTGCTTGGAGGAAATGGACCTTGTTGATAGTGAAACCCCTCCAAGCAGTATTAATATCGATGATGTAGTTCTAGATCCAGTCACAGGGAACTTTTGTGTTCGTCGTCGCTTATTTAGTGATATGAGCTCATCATTATCATTATCATCGGAAGAATCTGAATAAGTTTTTGTTGTCTTCAAATAGTTTACTTTAAATACAAAGCGGGGAATAGATCAGTTTGTGGTTATAGTGAGAATCACTTACTGCTCTATTCCCCGTTTTGGTAATATCGTTGTATGACCTTGACCCATTTACATGATTAAAAAAGTGGGGTAACTTATACATTTAATGGTGGGGGAACGTCTATTTAAAGACGATGCAACAGTGTATATTTATCATATAGACATGATGAACCCACCAGGAAACTCCGTTTGCTACAGCTTTCCCCTCATCGATATCGATGATGTGATAAAACTTACATCAATAACAAAACGGTTCGAACTCGAAAGGCGACTCATAAAAGTCGACGTAATTCCACAAGATCTTCGTTCGGCAATGTTGACTATTGAATATGTTAAAGATGAATCTACAACTGAAGATCCCTATTGTTTTATGAAATTTTTAGTTGATCAAGATGCAATGTGTACAATCCAACTTCACATCCGAGTTTAAAATTTATCAAATGTTTCTGTTGGAGAAAATTGTCTTAGTTAAATACAGAGCGGGGAATAGATCAGTTTATGGTTTAATATAAAATCATTTACTGCTCTATTCCCCGTTTTGGTAAATTTGTTCAATGACCTTGACCTAAATACAGAAATTTGTAGCCTCCAGCTACAATAGTAAATATAAAATGCAAAAAAAAAAAAAAAAAAAAAAAAAAAAAAAAAAAATAGTAAACTTAACGTAATACGTACCCCCATTACTTTTGCTAGGGTATAAATAGAGGGGTATTTGCTGTGTTGTTCATTATTGCCTTGACCCTTGTGGAGATCGCACCTACATTATGCATCGCTGCGATATTTGCAAGTCTTCATTTAAGGATGAATTTATTTTAATGATACATAAAGAACTGAAACATAACAAAAACCAAAATGAAGAATATGAAGAAGAAGAATTGAAAGAAATAGATCAAATGTTAGCTCAACACCAAAATTCCAGACCTAGTGTTATTCAATATGCACCATCAACATCGACTTCTACCTCTGCTATGTCTACACTTCACCGTCCTTCAACATCATCATCATCATCTGCATCGACTTCTACGCCTGTTCTGTCTACACTTCATCATCCTTCAACATCATCAGCTGCATCGACTTCTACGCATGCTCTGTCTACACTTCACCGTCCTTCAGCATCAACAGCAGTAAATGTAGAACTACATGCCCGAGCACTTCCGGGTAATGTAGTAACCCACTTCAAAATTGACAATGCAAAATTACAACTCGAAGAGTTTTTAAATAACGCAAAAGGATTGGTAAGCAACACTTTGCAAAATGAATTAAAAAGATTAAATTTTATTAAATTTGGACTATTAATGGATGCTTTATTTACAAACATTCAAAATGAAACTTCACCGAGAGGGTTTTTAACAAAAAACCGAACTATTATGTTTTCGTCAGATATTGATTCAATCGTATCTGAATGTTTTGAAGAGATAATGACTAAAATACAAGAACATGAAGGAAGAGGCTCTGGATGGAATTTGTTAAGCATCACAGGGCTAGACTTAAGAGTACACAAACACGGCTATGGAATTCGAGGAAGTAGCTACATTCCTCTACCAACAAAGATTAGAAATACCTTATCCTGCGTCAACGTACAAAATCAAGATACTGAGTGTTTTAAATATGCTATGTTGGCCAAATATGTAACAATTCATCCGGAAAGACCAAGTCACTATTATGAAGAAGTACAACATAGATATAATTTCCAAGGGATGACTTACCCTGTTGCTATAACAGACGTTTCAAAATTTGAAAAACAAAATCCTTCAGCTTCTGTCAACCTCTTCGGATTGGATTCGACAAACAATTTGTACCCCTTGCGTATAACACCAAATGAGCGCAGAGATCATACCGATTTGTTATTAATTACTAAAGGTGATATTTCACACTTTGTGTATATCAAAAAATTTGAAAGTCTTGTTTCTAATCAATTATCTAAGCATAAAAGAAAGATGACAATTTGCAAAAGATGTTTTTGTCACGTGAACAAAGAACTAAGAAGGGGAGGGTCTGATTGGTTAGTAGAACACCAGCGGTTATGTAATGGAAACTATGAAGTAAGAATTAAATTGCCGCATCCTAGCAGAGCGCAGATAAAATTTGACAAAGTAATACAACAATACCGTGTACCTGTTGTTGTTTACGCTGATTTCGAGTCTTCTTTACATCCGCTTGAACAACAAGAAGAGGACGTTACAAGAAGAAGCAAATACCAACTTCATTCACCAAACAGTTATTGCATACTAATTAAATCCACGTTGACTGAAGACCATCTTCAAAAATATGGACTATCATCTTCTCCAAAGATTTATCGCGGTGAAGAAGCAGCCAAATACTTTGTCGATGATTTGTATGACATAGCTGCAAAGGTAGAAGAACTGTATGGAACAAAGGTACCCATGTCACCTATGGAAGAAGAAGAACTTCAACATTATGATTCAACAACAACGTGTTATTTATGTAATAACACCTTTACACTGGATAACGTTAAAGTTCGTGACCACGATCATCTTACGGGAGCGTACAGAGGTGCAGCCTGTAACGCTTGCAACTTGAACTACAAACTACCATATTTTATCCCCGTAGTTCTGCACAATCTGAGTGGTTATGATTCGCACTTCATAATCCCCGAACTAGGAAGAGATAATGGAGCAATAGACGTTTTGGCTACTACAATGGAAAAATTTATAAGCTTTTCAAAAAAGGTGGGTAAAATTAAATTAAGGTTTGTTGATTCATTTAGATTTATGCCTTCAAGCCTCATGAAATTATCTGAAAATCTAAGAAGAACAGATTTGATAGAAACAAGCAAAATTGTACCCAATAGTAAAATGGATTTGGTTCTTCGAAAAGGAGTCTTCCCCTATGATTACATCGATGGACTGCATAGATTTGATGAAACATCACTACCTTCACCAGAACACTTCAAAAACAAACTTAATGATTCGGAAATATCACTTGAGGACTATCAACACGCACGTCGAGTATGGAACGAGTTAGATATGAAGACCTTAGGAGATTACTCGGACTTTTATGTCAAACTAGATGTAACTCTTCTTTGTGATGTAATGGAAGAATTCCGAAACACCTGTTTTGCTGCATACGGTTTGGACCCTCTACATTCGTATACTTCACCAGGATTAGCTTGGCAAGCCATGTTAAAAGAAACAAAATGCAAACTCCAACTTTTAACAGACATTGACATGGTTTTAATGGTTGAAGCTGGAGTAAGAGGCGGATTGACCCAAAGTGTTACCAGACATGTCAAAGCCAACAACAAATACCTACCCGATTACGATGAAACCAAACCGTCAACCTATTTAGGATATTTCGATGCAAATAACCTGTACGGATGGGCAATGTCAAACCCACTTCCTTTTGATAACTTTAAATGGATTAATCCCGACTCTATTGGCGACATTTTACAAATTCCGAAACATGGTGACACTGGATATATTTTGGATTGCGATTTTGAATACCCAGAAAATTTACATGATCTTCATTATGACCTTCCACTTCTTGCTAAAACAGAAATTTCACCAATTGGAAAACACCCCAAATTAATGATGACATTAAATAATAAACAACGCTACGTGGCTCACTTTTGGGTGGTTCAACAAGCTATCGAATTAGGACTACGTCTAACAAAAATTAATAGAGTTTTGGAATTTTCTCAATCATGCTGGTTGAAACCCTACATTGATTCAAATACCATCAGAAGAGCAGCAGCTACATCAGACTTTCAAAAAGATTTCTTTAAATTAATGAATAATGCGATATTTGGAAAAACATTGGAAAACAAAAGAAGACACAAAAATGTTAAACTTGTTACCGACGCAAAAAAATTACAGAAACTAGTACAGCAGCCAAATTTTGGAACATCTATAATTATTAATGAAAAACTTGTAGCAGTGTCCATGAAGAAGACGAGTGTGAAGATGGATCGTCCTTTGTATATAGGCATGTCAATCTTGGACATCTCAAAAACACACATGTACGATTTTCACTACAACAAAATGGTGGCGTTCTACGGAAGAGAAAATATATCTATTACATATATGGACACTGACGCTTTTATATATCGCATAGTAACATTGGACATGTATAAAGATTTACGTACATTTATTTACAAGAACGACTTTGATTTCTCTGATTATCCAAAAGATCATCCAAACTACGACAATGACAGACACAAAAAAGTACTAGGCAAATTCAAGGATGAGGCTAATGGTGTTCTGCTTGAAGAGATTGTTGCACTGATGTCTAAACTATATTCTTTGAAACTCTATAATGAAAAAGAAGAAGAAGAAAAGAAGAATAGCTATATTAAGAAAGCTAAAGGTGTAAAGAGTTTATATTTAAAGAAGAAAGTGCATTTTGAACACTACAAGCAATGCTTATTTGAGGATAACATCATTACAGCTAAATTCAACACCATCAGAAGTTTTAACCATCAGCTGTACAGCGTGACTGAAGTTAAAAAGGCGCTATCCTGTAATGACGACAAAAGACAAACCCTTCCAGACAACATCCACACTTTACCATTCGGTCACTATTCCCTCAACCCTATTGACTAATAACCCTTTCATCGTCCTAGATCCTCTATCCTTTTCCTTTCCGTAAAAAAAGGGGAAACACAGCAATGTTAAGCTGTGTTTCCCCTTTTTTTACACAAGTTTTGAATGACCTTGAACTATATGTATATATATAAGCAGATTTATACAAAAGAATATTTAATACCATATCAGCTGCCTTCGTGAAACCATCATGTCAGACCTGAAGGAGAAGATTATTAATGAACTACACAAACCTGCAAGAATAAAGTTTCCAAGAAGAAATACTGTTATAAAAGGGATAAATGATCTATATCAAGCGGATTTAATTGAAATGCGACCGCATAGCAGAATAAACAAAGGATTTAAATATATACTCACAATTATTAATTGTTTTACAAAAGTTGCAGACGCTTTGCCTCTAAAGGACAAGACAGGTAAAAGCGTAACAGAAGCCATGGAAATAGCCATAAAAAGAGATAAAAACAAAATTAAACATTTACAAACTGATGATGGAACAGAATACTTTAATACAAACTTTGCACAGTTAATGAATAAATATAAAATAAATCATTATTCTACAAATTCAGAGAAAAAATCTGCTATTATAGAAAGATTTAATAGAACCTTAAAAGGAGCACTGTATAAACAATTTTCAAAAAGAGGTTCTTACGTATGGTATGATGTTTTACCACAATTAATAAATGATTATAACAACAGGTTTCATAGAACTATTGGTATGAAACCTAACAAAGTAAATAGAAGAAATGCAAAAGATGTATTAAAACGCATAAAGAAAAATACAAAGCCTAAAGTAGAAAAAATGCAGCCAAGAAAATTTAATGTAAGTGATAAAGTACGGATTAGTAAATATAAGGGAGTGTTTACCAAAAAATACCTTCCCAATTGGACGAATGAAGTTTTTACAGTGTATAAAGTGCAACCGACTGTACCTGAAACGTATATCCTAAAAGATAACAAAGGAGATTTGTTGCAAGGTGCATTTTATGGACATGAAATGTTAAAGTCAACAGTAGGTGATGTATATCTTGTTGAAAAAGTGTTACAAAGAAAAAAGGACGCAGTTAAAGTGCGGTGGTTAGGGTTTAACAAAACTGAGGATTCATGGATACCTATAAAGGACTTGGTTTAATACAAGCAACTCATTTCATCGTTAACCTTTGAGCAGGATGGAGATTATTCACCATAAAGATCGATTCAATATTAATAACATAGATGATTTAACTGTGGATAACGTTAAAATCAACAATGGTAAACACGGTAGTTTACTTCCAAACACTGTTCGATGTATAGTAAGTGGCCCCTCAAACTGTGGAAAGACCAATGTTGTCTTTAATTTGATCACTAATCCGCAGGGATTAAGGTTTAGTAACCTATATATTTTTTCAAAGTCTCTACATCAACCAAAGTATCAATTGCTGGATAAAATCCTATCTGATGTGTCTGATGTTAATTTTTACAAATTTAACGCTAGTGATAGCATTATGCAACCAAACGAAGCGAAACCGTATTCTGTATTTATATTTGACGATGTATCTTGTGAAAATCAGGATACTATTAGAAACTACTTTGCCATGGGAAGACATAATAACATCGACAGCATATATATAGGACAAACTTATAGCAAAATCCCAAAACAACTTATCAGAGATAATGCAAATATTCTAATTGTATTCAAACAAGATGATACTAACCTAAAACATATATATAACGATCATGTGAATGCGGATATGCCATTTGAAAAGTTTAAAGAGCTTTGCGGAAAAGCATGGGCGGAAAAGTATGGATTTTTGGTTATTATGAAAGATCAAGCTATAAAAGATGGTCGTTATAGAATAGATTTTGATAAATTCGTTTTAATACACTGATTAGCGGTATTACTGTACAAGTCGTCAAGGTGTGAAGATGGTTAACCAGGAAAAGCTATTAAAGGAAATAAAATCACTTAGTGATTCTATTAGACAAAAAAACCGAGCTTTAAAATCAGGTATAAATGAAAGAGAGCAATTTTTAGAAACAACATTCAAACCTGTTACTGAACCTTTAAAGCGATTAGCACAAAATATGGAAAGACCTTCATTTCGCTTCGAAGGAGACAAAATGCTACCAATTTCCAAATATAAAGAAGAATTTCAGAATGATGAAAGTTCTGACCAGTTACAAACATCTGAAGAAAGCGACGAGTATGAAGAAAGCGGAGATATAGGAGATTTAAGGGAAAAGAACATTGCAGGAGATACAAGTACAGAAGATACAAGTGCGGAAGATACAAGAGCAGAAGAAGAGGATATCAACCCATCCAACTTAAGCAAATTAGGCACAGATATTATGTTTAAAGGAACACTTGGAAGAAAATATACATTAAAAATGTTACATGGCACACATGCTAATCGAAATTATCATACATATGGAGCTAGAATAGAGGATAAAGGATTAATGATTGGAGATAGAAAGTTAGATATAAACGAAAATGATGATATAGTTATTGGTGATAAGAAATATAAAGGTACAACAGGTTTGTTTGAACTCATCTTTAAAAATAATCCTGGTAAATTTACTAAAAAGGATTTACAATTGTTTAAAAATATACTAGAGTATACAAATGCACATAGAAAAAAATATTCCAAAGAACTACCTATTCATAGAAACAGGTCAATAAAATACACAAACATTATATCTAGTCTTTTCCCCTCGAAATCAAATAAAGCTCCAATTAAAAGAAGAGCTTTATCTTCTGCTGAATTAAATGTTTTGCATAAAAAAAGAAAAACAACTGATCCTACTACATCTGGAAGGGGATTATTAAAAAATTTGTATAAAACCAATATAATATATTACAACGATATAAATAAGTTAGTTGATCGAATGAGGTTATTACATGAAGCTATGGAAGCCGGGCACACTGGTTTAGAAAACGAATGGGTAGCTTTGGTTGATGAACTGCGAAAACGAGAAATAATTGTTCAGTAGACGTATATATATAGTAAGAACCTAAACGATAGCGATTCAGTTACATCATGAGTGTGGACAAGTTTGGACGGTATTCCGAGTTTGGAGTAAAATCTGGATATAGTGAAAAAAGAGCTGGGTTTCCGTTAACACCTGATGGTAATTATAATTTTGAAGGAAAAGTAATTCAAAATGTTGGTGATCCGCTTTTGTCTTCTGATGCGGTTACGGTACAATACATGGATAAAAGAACCCCGATTGTACACGAAGACCATTGGGGATTTTCCGGTAAAAGGTTAAGCAATATAAAACATCCCATTTATGATGGTGAAGCAGTAAATTTAGCGACTTTAAAATTGTTAACGATTTACAAAAAGAATGAAACTGATACAAGCTATGATGTAAAAAAATTAAAATTGTCAAATGTAGGTGATTGTGAGCAGGATGGAGACGCTGTAAATAAGAAAATATTTGATATAGTACACAAGAAATGGACTACAGAATATGAAAAACATATGGAAAGGTTTGGTGCAGCTTTATTTAATTATATCCATCGGGCTTCAGGAAGAGCTGTAGCTTCAGATGTTGACAGCCACAATTATTTAGACTGGAAAAAGATACACAATCCAGAAAAACCTAATCAATTAGATAAACCGTCTGAGCCTTCTAAAGTCAAGACATTAGGAAAGGGGGATAAAGTGAATGTGATTAATGAACCAACAGAAAACGATGAAGATTATATAAGAGAAAAAAGAATTTAAATACCCATGATAAGGGATAAAGCATCAGTTATATTCGAGAGATGATACAGAGAGGATGATGGAATCCAATATTACTGCGTGGAGTTTAATATCTCAAGAGCCGAGATTTCCCCAAGGAGTGCTGACGATGGTTTTGTTCAACGGTTTGATAGATATATGGATTGGGAACAACTTTCCATACACTACCTCTTCACAATGACTATGTTAAGAATTTATTTTCACAGAGTTAACTGGATTCATATTTTACAAAGACAACAGTTTTCAGAAAACTTCCTTGTAGAGATGACATCAAATTTTAATAACTGTTGGGAAGTAATAAGTAAATATCAAAATCTCTCTGAAAATTACATTGACAATTTTAAAGATAAACTAGACTGGAATGTGTTATTTAATTACCAACGATTAAGTGGCAAGTTTTTAAGGGAACATGACAACTATTTAGATTTTATTCATTTTACCGAAAACAACGATACCATCACCAGCGGAGAAACATTTGAAACATCTTCAATTACACCTTATTTCTATTTTTACTACTTTTATTTATTATGTCTACATTTAATTAATTAATCCATTTCTATATAATAAATGGATTTTAAACAGTATATATAATACAAGAAGCCAAGACTAATATTACATTCATTGTAAAACATTTATAGAGTGCACCTACTGATTGTAAGTTTGGCTATAAATAGTCATGCCGAGGGCTAAACGCATCAGTCATAATCGAGAGAGATTACAGAGAGGAAGGGGAATAGCATCAACAGCATTTTCTCTATTAAGTAAACCGGTTGGAGCTATAGTTAACAAGGCGATTGATTTATTACCTGTGGAATTACATTTACCTGGAGGATATCAATATTGTGGTCCTGGAACCAAATTAGAGAAACGGCTTGCTAGAGGAGATCCTGGAATAAATAAGCTTGATCAGGCTTGTAAACAGCACGATATAGCGTATTCCAAATTTGGTGATACAAAAAATAGATCAATAGCAGATAGAGCACTTTCTGAGAAAGCTTGGCAAAGAGTAAAATCTAGTGACGCGAGTATTGGTGAAAAAGCAGCGTCTTTAGCAGTAACAGCAGCAATGAAAGCAAAAACTACGTTTGGAGGAGGAGGAAAGAGAAGAAGGCGTGGGAAAAGACCCGCTAAGAAACAAGGAGGTAATATCAGAAGAAAACGTCGATCTACTAGTGGTAAAGGTAAAAAGAAACCAACAATATGGTCAATGATAAAAAAGGGAGGAGGACTATACCTAAGACCGTATCGTGTGTATTAAATAAGAAAGAGCAATTAATAATTAAAAACAAAGAATTAACCAATGAAGAACTGATTACATATGCTTCTTGTTTGAAAATCCCATTTTTTAGAGGAGTATTTATGAAAGATGAATTACCGGTTAAAATGTGGAAAAATGAGACTGGTATAGTAAATTTGGATAATAGTGAAGGATTAGGCACTCATTGGGTGTGTTACAAGAAACTTGGTGAAACGATTTATTATTTCGACAGTTTTGGAAACCTTCCACCACCGAAAGAACTTCAACAATACTTTCGTGCGGCAGAAAATGTTTTTTACAATTATACAAGAAAACAACCTGATGATACATCCATTTGTGGTCATTTATGTTTAGACTTTTTAGCTAAAAGTGTTAGTCAACTTTAAGATGTCTTCGTATACAGTGTCATTAACCGGTAACTCATGTACTTTGCGCAGTATTCTGTTTCCAGCGCTACGTTTGCAAAAAGGAAGACTATGGGAAGCCGCATTATTGGATTTAACAACATATAACTCTATTCCAAACGTTAGTGAAGGAATTAATAACAAAATACATTATTACAAGACAAAAGATAATAAAGGAAAATATTCAGCTTTGGAAGAATTCAGTTTACCAACAGGAGCTTATGAAATTGATAATATAAATGAAGTTATACAAAAACATATGGGAAAAGAAAATATAACGATAAAAGGCAATAACAATACAATGAAAGCCGAAATTACTTCTAAGTATTATATTGATTTTGGCCAAGAACGTTCAATTGGTAGTTTATTGGGGTTTTCTAAGGAAACAAAGGTATTAGAACCTAATACAACTCATTCTGGGAATAGAACTGTGACGATCATCAAAGTAAACAGCATAGACATTACATGTAACATTATACAAGGATCCTACAGAGATGGAGAAAATCGGCATATATTACACACATTCTACCCATCAGTCGCACCGGGTTTCAAGATAGTAGAAAAGCCTCAAAACCTTGTGTACCTACCGTTAAACACCAGTTTCATTTCAGACATCGTGCTGAACATAGTGGATCAAGACGGAAACCTTATTGACTTTCGAGGAGAAGCTATTACTGTAAGAATACATATAAAATCATCCGCTTAGATAATGGGGTTATCATTTAAAAAGAGAGAGCCAACCAGCAAAGAGGTCAGTAGCTCATCAGCTGTAGAAGGATTAACAAGTGACAACATTCGTTTTCTAGAAGAAATTGGATTAAAGGTCATTAACAATGGATATACTGGATATAGCGCAGGGCCCAACATTCGACGAGACCTTATGGGAAAAGGAATATCACACGCACAACCCTTACGCTTCGTCCAAATTAAACAATAACGATGAAATTAGGATTCCTATACAACAACAAGACATTTATACTCTTCCATGCGAAAGTTATTTATATATTGAAGGAAAAGTAACAAAAGCTGACGGTACTGTTGGAACCACTGTTCCGTTCATAAATAATCCTATGGCATTTTTGTTTGACGAGATTAGATATGAAATTTCAGGAGTTACAGTCGATTCAACAAAAAAGGTTGGAATTTCCAGTACATTAAAAGGATTAGCGTCTTTAACACCAAATGAGAAGAATCTGTTAGCTGTTGCAGGATGGGTTGCACCAGACAAAAGTATAATTACTCCTGACGCTTCGGGAAACTTTGATTTTTACGTACCTTTAAGATTACTTTTAGGATTTGCTGAAGATTACAGAAGAATAATAATAAATGTAAAACAAGAACTAGTTTTATTAAGGTCATCAAACGATAATGATATTATTAAAGCATCTGCTGGAACAACTGAAGCCAATTTAGACTGGAAACTAACATTAGACAAGATTGTTTGGAGAGTACCACATGTGCGACTAAATGATGAACACAGGATTACATTATTAAGAAAGTTAAAATCAGATCGAGACATTGTAATGCCATTCAGAAGCTGGGAGTTTCATGAATACCCCGTTTTACCTTCAACACAACGGCATACATGGACTGTAAAAACTTCTACTCATTTGGAAAAAGCGAGATATGTAATCTTTGGATTACAAACAAAGAAAAAAAGTATATTAACTGAAAATGCTGGTGAATTTGACCATTGTAAATTAACAAACTGTAAAGTGTTCCTGAATTCACAATTCTTTCCCTACGACAACTTTAATATCTCTTTTGATAAAAAAAGGTACAGTGTTTTATACGATATGTACGCTAGGTTCCAAAATTCATATTACGGCAAAACAAACACACCTCTACTATCTCCCGTACAGTTTGAATCGAAAGCTCCGATTGTTGTAATTGATTGCTCCAAACAAAACGAATCTGTAAAATCGTCTAGTGTTGATATAAAAATAGAAATGGAATTTCAAGAAAACGTACCTGCAAATACATCTGCGTATTGTTTAATTTTGCACGATAAAATTGTTACATACACACCGTTAACCGGTATCGTAAAGACGGTATTGTAAAACGTTGTACCACCACCGGCACCGCCACTGTCGCTAACCTATAAATAGCGGAGCAACAATGCAGGTCTTCAGTTGATCGTCTATCGTCGCATGGGCAACATCTTCTACAAAATGAGTTCTCCATCTGTTGTACAAGGTGATGCAGAAATAGCCCCGTTATTGGAACGTGATAATACCAGCGAAGCAGAAATTATCAAGGAAATAACTGCATTTTTAAAGTTTGGTAAAAGAGATAGAGAAGAGGAAAGTAATGCAGACCCATCAAAGGTAGTACCAAAAAGGAAGAAGAAAGTTGAAGAAAATATTCCTCCTCACATTTTAACTGAAGTTTTTTTGCGAATCTTTTACCCCATCTCAGCATGCATCAGTAAAAGTGTATCAGTTGGATTGATGAAATCATTGGATTATTCCCCTACAGTAATACTACACCACGGAACAAAAAAGGTTTTATTTTCGCAAAATGCTTGGGAGTCATTTTTGAAACATGTGCATTTAATAGAATGTTATTTAACTAACAGTTTGTGTGGAAGGAAAACACATATTCGACTTTTGGATTGTGACAATGAAATTGATATTGTTAAACATCGCGGACAACTACAAGTGCGAATTAGAGACTTGACTCAACATGAAAATAAGATTTTACTATCACGTGAAGAATTCTACGTTTTAAACTACGCAACGGAACCTATTACAAGGTACATGAGACAGTTGGTATTTGCAAACGCTATTATTAAAGAATATTTGGTCGATACCTTGGAAAAACAACCTGATAGCACCATCGTGTACGGACCTGTGGATACATCTATTTTTAATAGAATACCTCATGAAGTTTGCATGTGGAGAAAGTTAAAGGATTTTGAACCACTTGTAGAAATCGCTACAGAAGCTACAGAAGAAACAACACAGGAAGAAGAAACGAAGAAACAAGAAGAAGAAGAAAACGAAACACAAGAAGAAGAAGAAGAAGTTAAAAAAGACTAAAGTTTGACTTAGTAAAGAAGAACACACGTGGGGTAGGCCTATTGGGGACGGTGCCCACGTTAAATATACACCAACGCGCCTGCAACTGTACGGCCTGGTATTTAACCTACCGTGGTGTGGAAAACAGTTTAGTTGATCGTTAGGTGTCATGATGAGCGGAGGGGATGAAGAAGTGAGTGTAAAGCCTTGTGTAATAGAATTTCAAGCATTTCGAAATAATGATGATAGGTTTATTATCAAGGAATTAGTAATTTTAGACTTGCTTACATTTGTAGTTTACCCATTCACGTTTGAAGCTCCTTTTTCTTTTAACAACCTTAACGCCAAAGCAAAAAGTACAAACAAATGGATAACAAACTACTTTCATCACATACATTGGTATGAAGGATTTATAAGCTACAGTAATCTGCACAGTATTATGTTTAACTTTTGCAAACAATATTCACATATATACACAAGAGGATTAGAAAAAAGGAACTGGATACAAAAGTACACGCACGGTGATGTTTTCGAAATAACTATCGGTAAGGACTTTAACATTAATCTCGGTAATATTTGTGTTGCTGCAAAAGATCCTAAACACGGACAATCAAACTGCGCATTGCACAACGCATATCGTTTGGCTGCTTACTTGGAACAAACGCAGAAATGTGGTGGGGGTAGCAAAGAACCGGAATGTGGTGGGGGTAGCGGGGCCTATAAATACGAGGATCCAACACCGCTCCGGCATGAGTATTATTCGAGACTCCGAAGAGGCAACATCACAGAAGACATCGCAACCACCACTGACGAAGATGGCATCACAACAGTTTCTACAAACACTGGTTGATCAATTCAACACTCATTCAAAATCCGACCTTCTGCTAACTAAAAAGTGTTCAGAATTAAAAGAACAAAAACACTACATTATTCATAACATCAAGAAAGTGGAAACCACACATGGAGAAGCAATTCTAGTTTCATTGAGCGAAGCACCTTTAACTTCAGGAGATGAGCCGAAGTTTCAAGTATTTCTTCCAAAACGATTTGTTCAACTGCTACAGAATGAAGATTTGCGAGATATTCAACCGGGGACGTTGTATTTGGTATCACACGGTGTAAGCGGCAACAACTCAACGGAACTCACTCTGCACATCATGCATCCTTGTACATAATGTCTCTGTTTGTATTTTATTGTTTGTATTTCTAGTTATCAATGTTAAACTTAAGTTTATTGTATTGTAAGATGTTTGTTTAATAAAGAAAAAAAAAAAAAAAATAAAAAAAAAATAAAATAAAAAAAAAATAAAAACAGCAACACAGCAGTATATTATTTTATATACTGCTGTGTTGCTTTTTTTAAAATTCAAATGGATGACCTTGAACTTTCATTCAGGGTTAACTTATGAAGAGGTATAAAAGAGAGGGAGCAGTGAAGTTAGTCTCAGTCTTGTCTAACACACGCTGCAGCTAACATGTCGGTGTCACCTATGAAAAATTTATTTTTCGATAACAATTTGAAGACATATTGTTGCGAGTTACAATGTTTTAAAATACCAGGCGATCAAGTTGACGGGAAAGCTTGTCGTAAGTGCAAGTGTTTCAGCTATTGCATATGTAGATGTAAAACGTATCAAATGAACCGACAAGATAAACTACAAGAATTACGCCGAAGGATTGCATTACTGTGGCGGCGAATGTAGTAGCAACCAGCTGCCACCTGCCGCCTGCCATCTGCTGTCCGCCATCTTCTCCGCCCCACCATTTTGTTTGATACCAGAACGCTAGCTAGCGAATAGTCAGTACACCTCCGGCTCTCGACTGGTGAACATCGAGTGCTCTTCACAAACGTAAAACATTGTATTAAAATGTCCATTAAAATTAGGTGTATTCATTATGACTCTATTCATCTGGCGACTTTCCAAGACCTCGAGGTTTTTAATGAAGAGTTAAGACTTCTCATTGCGTCCGGTTACGATTTATCTTTGGAACTTTACGTATCAAAAAACAACATGGACTCTGCGCAGGAATCGAAGTATATACCGTCTTTCTTCAGAAAGCGAAGTGATGGCCGCAACTCGTCCGGATCAACAACATCGATGACAACCAACAACGGGGAACTATTGTAAACATGAATTATTGTAAATAAAGTAATATTTGTAATATGAATTATTGTAAATAAAATAAAGTAATATTTGTATTAGTACTACCTCGCACTCGTATCATTCGATTGCTTCATTCGATAATTTTCATTCGATATTTTATCGAATTAAAACTATCGAATCACAATCGGATTTTACGCGTGCGAGGTAGTACTTTTTTAAAATTACCTCCCCGTGACCTTGAACTTTGAACTTTAACTCATTTCGTCACAAAACCGCCTACGTCACTGGCTCAGCCCCAGATGACGTCTTTCATGACTCAGCGCATCCGGTCACGTGACCGGATGACGTCACTTCCGGCGCAAAACCCGCAAACCCACACTACTCGCGAACCCAAAGGAACAGTGTGGGACTCCCTCTTACGAGGTATACCCACTAAACCTCCTATGGAGCCGCGGGGAAAAACCAGGCCGGAACCCTTATCGGACAACTTCGGCACTGGCCCGCGTGTCTTGCGCCCAGACGGGTCACGTCACCGTTTCGGGAAACTTAGAGGTCACCTAAGCATCCCCCGTCTCGCTTTCCCCGAAGAACGGATTGCACGAAGAGCGCAACCGCTCTCCAGGAGTCTTCATTTCAAAGCATCGCCCCCACCACGACGTCCGGGGACAGATCGCCGACAGTAGAGACGAGCCTCCTCCTGTCTTCAGCAAAACGACTGCACCGGAAGAAAGTATGATGAGCATCATCCACCTCTTCCGGGCAGTAACTACACTGAGGTGACCTCACCTTCCCCATGCGGAAAAGGTATTCCCTGAAGTACCCGTGGCCCGTCAGGAATTGACATGCAAAAATGATTATTGAGTATTATTAATACATTAATGATACTTTATAATAATCAATAATATGGTCTATGATATCTGTGAGAAGTAATAGTACTGACCTATTGGCTATAATCATTAATGTATTAATATTAATGTATTAATCATAGTATCATTAATGTATTAATAATACTCAATAATCATTTTTGCATGTCAATTCCTGATGGGCCACGGGTACTTCAGGGAATACCTTTTCCGCATGGGGAAGGTGAGGTCACCTCACCTAATACTATAATAATACTATAGTATATAATATATATACTACTATATAATATATAGTATTATTAAATGGAATATGTATCATTGAAGGTATATATTATTGGGTATTATAAACATGAAAGTACTAGAGGAAATTGTTATAATACCAGTAAACTGAATCATACAGTATTACTGAGTGAAATACGTATTATTGTACTATTATTTTATGATAGTTGGTATTATAAAGAGTATTATTAAGTGTGGTATGCATCATTGAAGCTATAATACTAATAATAGTTTGACTTATACAGGGCTATATTTAGTGTAGTACATATCATTAAACCTTTTTTAGATCATGTAATTGGGAATAAGTAATGAAATATCTCGACAGATAGTTAATTAGTTAGTATGATAATTAATAGGAGGAAGATAGTAATTTTTAATAACAAATTGTTTATTTAGAGGGTATTACATAAAACAACATAACATTTTGTAAAGGGGACTGCAAACACCCTCCTTGTCCTAGCCCCCCACTCCGCCGCCGCAGCAGACACAGGACCTATGGGGAGAGTTGTATCAAGCGCTATTGTTCCAAATTTAAAAATTATTTTCTATCAATAATTGGGTAATTTGACAATTTTTTATCACTTTTCTACGGATTTAAGGCAATTGGCTAGCGCTTTTATCCACAATTATACAATTTTGGCCTTTACTAATTATAGTTATCTTTTATATAGCATGTATAGGCAATATTCCAACACACTACACACTACAATGATAATACATAATTTCTAACCAAAAACATACGTAATATCCAAAATAATTAACGTCAAACTATAGTTAGGCATATATCTTGTAACAAGGTTACAATATAAGTTTGCAGGTTTAAGGTAAAGTACATTGCATACTAGCTATTTAACTTCATTTAAAGTTTAGCTATTCATAAATAAACAGTTTATCAACATTCTTTGTATGGGTTAGATAATTCATACTTAGCTCCCATTAAGAGCCATTAACCATCGTTTACACCAAAATAAACCATACCGAACCAATTAAATGTACATATTTCACATCCTAATAGTCTTTCCTATCATGAAATACAATAATTGGTGTGACCTGTACTTAATTTTGCCGCAATGTGCAAAAAATGGGATAAAACTCATTTTTTTTCATTTTTTATTTTTGCTACAGCAAATTATTGTAATTTATTAGTTAGATTTATGGGCGTAGCTGTACCAAAATGTTATATTCCCATGAAGAAATATATCTTAAAGAGGAATGTATAGTTTTTAAAATCTCTACATGTTAAAATAGGCCTAATTAATTAATTCACAAATAAAACGAGATTTCAGTTAGAGACTTCGTGTCGAATGCCAATATTTGTCTTTAAACTGTTTTTGTAAGTTTATATATTTAATATGATTTTTTTCGTATTGATTTAGTTATTACTATTGTACTAAACGATATTATCATTTATTTGAGTATTTTAAGATGCTATATTCTTGGATACAAGCGATTAATGTATGAATTTCACTGATTTTAGGAATACAACTTTCAGTTTTTGGACATGGACGACTATACTTCTTAAAAATTTATATTTTATTTGTATAATATCGTTAACATACACTAGTTTACACGTTTATTATTAGTCAAATAGGCGAAAAATCAAGTTTCAGATGCAAGTACCTTAGCCAATGTTCAAGGAAATTATATTGTAAACGTTATTGTGTGTATCTGTTATACTTTCAGAGGCTTTTAAGAGTAGCATTGTATCCTAGACTAGTTGTACTAAAGATTGGTATTAAAACTGATACCCCAAACATATCTAACTAAGCGAAATGTCAATAAAACCAGTCGTGACAGCAATGAGATGTATAATATTTTACCTTCTTTTGCATTTTAAAAGCTAATTTAATGGGAATTTCGCCTATTTGACTACTAATAAACGTGTAAACTAGTGTATGTTAACGATATTATACAAATAAAATATTAATTTTTAAGAAGTATAGTCGTCCATGTCCAAAAACTGAAAGTTTTATTCATGAAATCAGTGAAATTCACACATTAATCGATTATATCCAAGAATATAGCATCTTAAAATACTCAAATAAATGATAATATCGTTTAGTACAACAGTAATTACTAACTCAATACAAAAAAAATTATATTAAATATATGACCTTACAAATCAGTTTGCGGTGCTGCCTGTTGACTACAATAAACGTGACATTACTGGATACTCTGATTGTGTTGTCGGCCTTCACTTAGGATGTGGTTTTACCTTCAAGTAATCTTCTAAAAGAACTTCAACTACAAGTACTGAGACTGCGAGCAATAGTAAGAAAATGAAGATTGACTATTATTTCAAACGAAAAGAGGTCGATGGAGCATCATCTTCTGGAACAAGTGAAGATCAAACCGATCTCGGAACTGAATTTAACACACCCTGGAAAATAACTGTTTCACATACAAGTACTAAAAATGATCATTGGTACTTTGCTTATATATCCTCTCATATAGACTTTAAGAGCAATTCCAAGTTGGGGAAAGATATTTCTAAAGTTCCACATAAAGTTAAAAAATTGGTTGCATACAATGTTTATATAATTACCTGTATAGCGGAAACGGACGTGTTATTGTTACAGACCATCTCGATAATTATTCTAAACAATTAATAGGTTGTAACAAACATAAGGATTTACAGTTAGAAGACATAGATTGTGATAGTAATGAGTATCGATAAAATAGAAAATGTTACTGTTAATAGTGTTTCCATTAGTAATGCCTATCTTGTTGAATTATTTTTAAAAGATAGAGCATTCACAGAATATGGTGCTAAAATAGTATTATCGTCTATTCCAAATGGTCAAGAGTTTTTATTTAAAAGATTTGCTAGTGTGAAAATAAAAATTGCTATTCAAACTAGTAAAATGCTGGTAATGAAGGAAACTCCGTTCGAAAGGTCGAACAGAGCAAAATCTTATTATGAAATTATATCTGTCAATACCGATTACAAGTTACAGTTGTCTAAATTGAGAATGTGGTTACAAGTAAACTCCATTGACGAAAGGAGTTTGCAAAAGTAACCTATAAACTCTTTAATAAAAAGACTGGGAAGAAGGATAATCTATTTCTTAAAGGTCCCCCATCGACAGGGAAAAGTATGGTAATTGAAAGTTTAATTAACTGTCATTTCAATTTTACTAGATTAACAGGTGTTAACGAAAACTCATCTTTTAATTTCTCGTCATTGGTTCATTCAAACGCTTGCTTAATGCAAGAGATTAAGATAACCAACCAGTTATTCGAGGTATGGAAATTACTGGCCGCTCTGGCCAGACGTTTACCACTGATGTAAAATACCAGGAAAAATGTGAAATCAACAATTTTATCTTATATACAGTGTCCAATTATGATATAGAGTTATATTGTTCTGTTCCTTCGGCTAAGGAGGCTATTGAATCTAGAATATATACCTATAGTATTACTGAACCTTGGGATGATTATTTTAATATCGCCCCTCATATACATGGGAAATTTATTGGAATTTATATAATGCTATCGAGGTTGATTAGCGTTTTAGCAGTTCTATACAATTTGTAATACCTATTTTTATTCTCAATTACGTATGTTGAGAGAGCAATGTATGTAGATGTAAGTAACTGTCAATCAACGTGGTGCATTAGAATATTTTATAATACATTGTATAAGTTTAATAAACTAAAGTTAAAGAAATTACAGCGTCTCTTATTGTATTGAAGTATATGACCATAAATTACTCATGCCCCAGTATACTAGCAGATGTAGCACATGAGTCATCCTTTGTAAATGGTGCATGAAACAACTCTCCCCGTAGGTCCTGTGTCTGCTGCGGCCGGGGGGGGGGGGGGGGGAGCAGGACCAGGGAGGGTGATGCAGTTGTGTCTTCTCAGTTTCAAACAAAAAAAAAATGGTAATTTACAGTTTTTCGCCAATACATCTTTGGGTAATTTTAGGTAATCTTTTTATTTTTGGTCCATATAGACCCAAATAGGGGCTGTTTTATTTATTTTTACTAAATATATACTCTTAATAATCCATTTAATACGTAATTATACATAACTTATAGATATCAGAGGAATGATAAACTTAAATAATAATGGCAAAACTAGTTTCTTTATGATATGCTGGTACAAGGAATTGACGTTATATTTTGGTATTAATATACATTTAATGATTCAAAATGGTTCGTTTCGGGTAATATACATTGTATACTATTGATTAACTTCATTAAAAGGTATTGTATTATATATGTAAATTCATATCCAGCAGTTGTTATACCGACAATAATTTCTGCAAATTTCCTTAAATTTCTCAAGTTTTCCACATTTTACGGCTAAATGTAATATTTTGAACCGACAGTATATTTAAATTTCTCTTTGGGGTACCTTCCCACAGCCAATTATACCAATTTTAGGTTTTCCTAGTCTATACTTTGCCTAAAAAGTGCAATAAAAAGAGTAAAACTGGTTTATTTCAGTTTTCAATTTTGCACATCATCACATTTTTTGCTTATAAATAGACACGTTATACGTTCGAAGGTACAAAAATGAGTAGACGCGACTATACCTTCCGGGCGCGCGGTCGCATAGGGTCAATGGTTTGTTAATAATCTTATTTTCATCGGTTATGTTTTTACATTTTCATATTACACTAAAAATTACTAATCCAATACATCAAGTTTCACGTTTGAGGGAATTAGTTATCAGCAGTTACGAGCGTTTTAAGTTTATGGTGTTACACTAGCGTGATAGCCCGGAACGCGGCGTCAGCGACATTTTTGGCGCTAGAAACTCGATAGCGACCCAGTATGGGCACTCAGTCAACTTTGCTAAGCTTTGAATTCCCTTTAAAACGATACCAAACACGACCATGTTGCTGTTTTGATTTTTGTAATATGACGTATTTCACTCTTAATATTGAGCCATTTGTTAACAAAATGTCAGAAAACATGTTTAAAGGGTAAATATTATTTGCAATAGCCTTAAATACCTATTAATTCACTAAATAAGCTTACATTCTTGTTAATAGTTTTTAAACCAGTTAAAGTTTTATAATTGATGTTTATAACCAATAAATTGGTGTTATAACCAATAAATCGTTACTTTTACTGTTAAATAGCTCTTAATCAGTTAGTATTACGTTTTATTACCAATTAATCTTTATTATTTATCTTTATAACCAATAACTTGTTACTTTTACTATTTATAGCCACTTAATCCTTATTATTATTTAATAAATCATATGTATTACTATTTACATCTTAACTGGTTAAGTCTAATTTGTTTGCAATAACTACAGACCTCTTAAACCACTGTATGTACATTTTCCTTTGTTTGAAACTGAGAAGACACAACTGCATCACCTTCCCTGGTCCTGGCCCCCCACCCCCCCGCCGCAGCAGATACAGGACCTATGGGGGGAGTTGACCCATAGGTCCTGTGTCTGCTGCAGTGGCGGAGTGGGGGGCCAGGATAAGGAGGGTGAGAGAGTTGTGTCTTCTTAGTTTAAAACAAAGAAAAATGGTAATTTAGTTTTTTCGCCAATATAGGCCCAATTTTGGATATTTATTTCACTTTTGGCCCATCTAGACCCAATTAGAGGCTGTTTTACGAATATTTACGAAATATATATTCCTAAAAGCCCTTTTATTACGTAATTATATATAATTTATAGCTACCAGAGGAATAATAAACTTAAATAATAATGACAAAACTAGTTTTGTTATGAGCTGTTACAAGGAATTTACGTTATATTTTGGAATTCATATACTTTTAGTGGTTCAAAATGGTACATTTCGCGTAATACACATTGTATACTATCGATTAACTTCATTAAAAGGTATTGTATTATATATAAAAACTCATATTCAGCAGTTGTTATACCGACAATAATTTCTGAAAATGTTCTTAAATTTACTATGTTTTCCACATTTTACGGCTAAATGTAACATCTTGAACCAACAAAATATTTAAATTTCTCTTTGGGGTACCTTCCCTCATACAATTATATCAATTTTAGGGTTTCCTAGTCTATACTTTGGTTAAAAAGTGCAATAAACAGAGTAAAACTGCATTTTTTCAATTTTCAATTTTGTACCTCAACATATTTTTTGCTTATAAATAGAAACATACGTTCAAAGGTACAAAAATGATACATTTCCATAGAAAAAGATATTCTCTAGAGGAATAGACCAATTTCATAGCTTGGAAGTGTTTAACGTTAAAATAATTAAAGGTATAAAATAACATTTTAGCTGTGATTCCAGCGGAAAATCACTAAGTACAGACTGTAAACTTTTTCCCACTTTTAATAACGTATAATGCTGTACTATTTTCTTATAAAACACATTTTGTACCTTGTACATTATGATATTTATAGGCTTTTAGTCACTTTTGGCTCTTTGATTAGAGTAAAAATGGAAAATTTGGGTACATTTCACCAGTAAACCAAGGAAAATGTTGACTTTTTGACCAATTACTTCTATATTATTTATAAATATATGCTTTTTTACGTCAATACCGTTAATAATTATGGGTTTACACTTTATAAGATATAGATAAGCGAAATCACCATATTAGTTGGGTGGATAGCTAAATATTATACCAAAATATTTCATATCTGGCAACCAATGCGCCCCTTTGGATTCAGATAGTACATGAGTAGACGAGTTAAAAAAGCCCGGGATACAAATTTTTCTGGCAATCTAGCAGTGTTGATGACGTAATCAATATGGCCGCCAACATTTTGTGACACGCTTATACATTTCCCTGAATAACTCGGGTTTGTATGTTGATATTACCCTACATTGTTAGTGATTATTATTCAAGAGAAAATGAGCTTTCCAACAGTATGTGTTATATCATATTTTAGATCCATTTTATTAGAAATATTTGTAACTCTATTGAACTTTTTGTTTTTTATTTTTATTTTTTTCAATAATTTTGGTAAATTACTTGGAATCCGTAACATATAGCTGAAAACGTATAATGTACCTTTTCCCTTCACAAGATTGCCTTTCGAACGGTATACATGACTTATAATTTATCACAACAACTTACGGTACTGAAAATTTACCAAAACAAAGGAGCGTTGCACATCGAGTTTTTATGGCAACAATGTAGTTTATATGGGTTTCGAAAAGTAATAGCGCGGATTAATAACTGTTTAAGTAGCAAATGTAATTATTGTAATGTGTCATGTATTTGTAAATACTTTCTAGCTTTCTAAGGGCTATGAAACTTCCGTTTTCGTTTTAAAATAAGTTACATTAAATTTAAGTACAAAAATGAGAAACAAATGAATGTAAGTTATTATTATAATATCCAAATTCACTAATATCCTATACATTAATTCTATACACTAATGTTATCCATAGTAGCTAAATAAAATATCAGTTTTCTGTCACATGCAATTATATTAAAATGAGTTGTGTCAACTCATATGTGATTACCGGTTACTGATGGAGCACTGTCCTTCTCATACACAAAGCTTCCTACATCTTATCCCCACTTTAACATATTTACAAGATGTGCATCGCTTTCGGCAAGTACATGAGGTAAGTTGAACACAGTCTTTTGACACTTCTGGAATTGTTGTCCACAGCGGACGGTGTGATCCTCCTGGAGTTACTGTCCATCCCCACTAGGTTGGCGAAGGTACTGTGTACTGTGCAACAAGGCTGTTGGTCCAAATTCTGGCCTGGAGAGTAGCTCGTTTTGTATTATATGTCAAAGCATCTGCTGTAGGAGGTATGTTTTCGATTGCTCGATTCTTTCTTGTAAATAAGACTCGTCTGCAGTCATTGATGCTCTGAAGATCTGATGTTTGATCATAAAGTAGAATTACAAATCGCTGCAAAATGTCATGACATTCATCGTCAATATCAGAGGTGCCTATACAGAGCTGATGCCATACACAGTCAATTTCACGAAATGACATCCAGACCTTCCTAGCTGTCTTCTTTCCAATGCCACAAAATGCGGAAACTGTGTCACAACCAGTTACAGAATGAAAAGCCAACAAATTTCCGCAAATGTCTGGCGAGAGTTTGGCACAAACCTCATGAATGGGAATTCATTTCTTGTATTTCCCACAACCATACTCAAGCCATAGCTCATCAATACCTTGTATTTCTTTGAAGAGTGATACTGAAATAACCACTAAATCTGAGTCCACAGTTCGTATTAAGATCCGACTATGTCCACTTTCTACTGCATGCTTAACCCTTTGCGATCGGAATGCATATTTGCCGCTATTCCTCAGCGGTCACGCGGCCAGCTCTACTGGCCGCCGCCATTAGCGCGCGGAAGTCAGATTTTTTTTCACAGCAGTTGTCCTTTGCGATCGGACGGCCAGCGGTGCTGGCCAACATGAAATCCAACGAATGCTCGGGCGTCCAGCAGGACTGGCCGACAACAATGTTTTCGTTTGTAATATTCCAACTGTGGTATAATGCCTGTAGAGTGCTGCAACCTAGTGAGGAATTGTTAAACTAAACAATCAGCAGGCTTGCAACATTATATCGTAAGTATTGTGGTGTGAACAACTAAAATAAATACCTGTTGTTCTGGCACAAGTGCTGTCATAATCATCATTGTTTTGGTTCAGTTTTATGTGATTTTAACTGTGTTTTGGTGATTTTCTTGAGAGATTTGTGTTTATTTGTATTTTTAATTAAGTTTTAATTTTTAATGTATATGATTATAAGAACACTTGTACGTTTACGTATAAGCCTACACTTATATTATAATTAGGCCTACAATAAAATTGTTTTATCCCGTATAAACATTTATTAGTAAGAATGGGGTTATGTTTTTTTCCCCCCGTATATTTAACTAAGTAATAATGAACGATCGTTAAAGATAAGACGAATTGAGAGACGTTTTATTAAAATTTAAATCCCCTATGCTAACATGGAAGGTTTTCAGTGAAAATAATTCCGAGCTGCGGCGAGCGAGCCGCCATGATAAATGCCGAGGTGACACGTAGTGGGACGTGGCCAGTACAGCTGGCCGTCCGACCGTCGGAACCAAGTTAGTACGGAAAGAATTCCGACTGGCTGCCGACTGCGTTGTGGCCACTCCTGCTGGCCTTCCGATCTCAAAGGGTTAACATGGAGTAGTAGGCGGCCATCCGCTAGTAGTAGGACGGTTAAGAGGGTGTCTACTTTACATAGGAATCACAACCAACAATTTTATATGTTATATCACAGGGTTTTGTAAAAATAGGGCCTTCAAAATTTCGTATGGTAGTTTTCCCAATTAATTACTCATACTAAAATTAGTGTTTAAAAATATGTTCTATTAATTAACTGCGCATGGATTGTGTTGCTAACACATGGTATTGTTGCACTGTATGTATTGTTTTGTACCAAGATCTGTTTTATTATTTAATTTAATTAAAATTAATTATCCAAGGGCAAATGAAAGACATAAAATAGAGACTGTTTCTTTTAAAATTGGCATACATTATATAAGAATTTATATTAGGTCAAAAACCTGCCAACTAACCTTGGATCATGGTTATTGTGGAGACAGTTTAGTTCATCTGAGTCATCATGGCAGTCAGGTTTGCCATCACATTTGACTGACGGCTCCAGGCATGCTCCGTAGTCACACTGGAAGCTGCTCGATGGGCACCTGAAGTGTCATTGCAAACTTTTTTTAAATAAACATAAAAATGACATATGATTTAGGCCTAATATATGAAGGTGAAATTTAGAACCAATATTTGATATCTATACAACAATCACTATATGTACAGCAAATCGAAGTAGGTGGGTGGTAGATTGTCTCTGTAGAAGATAGGTGCTGCCACGGGTGAATTATTAATATTATGTACCTCATTACCAAATGAAGCCACTTACCAAGTTTCATCAAAATATATCATAAAATACCCCCGTAGCAGCAAACCTGTGTACTCAACAAATTTCCAATGCATATACTGTATATGTATCTTAATGCCACAAAAAGTCATATACCAAGTTTCATCAATATACATTCATAAATAAAGGATTTATGAAATTTCAATTATTCTCTACAAGAATAACATCGCGGTTGGATATGCAGGTTTGCTGAAACAAGGAACACAAAAAATGGGTTTTAATACAAATATCAATATAACTCAACTAGGTAAAGCCACACAGCAAGTTTTATTAATTTATGTTCATAATTAATGGAGATAACATTTTACTTATTCTCCACAAGAATAACAGGGGGGCTGAGTATGCAGGTTTGCTGCTACAAGAGCTATCGGCAAAAACATAGTTTTCTGTGCAAATATCAATAGACCACAACGATACCACGATACGAAGCAATATACCAAGTTAAAATATTTTTGTGTAGTCTAAAAAATTACAATTTTTTTGGGTGTCAAGCGTTTTGGTTTGTGAATGTATGGTGTTATGTTCTCTGTGACTGTCTGACATTGAGGAAGATTGGTTGGTATCATGTGTCCCTGGGGCCAAGTGATTGTTAGGCATCAGTCGCGTTGTTGGTGCTGTCATCTCTGTGGTAGACTGCGTACTATTTAAATTTTCACTGAACTCACTTAAGAGGGGGCTCCAGTCCTCTGCGTCTACCTGCTTCTCCCATAAGACCAATGTTAACTTTCAAGGTCCGTCCCTCCTTAACGGGTTGTCCAAAATGGATTATTTATTGTTCGTTTTAAAGATCAAAAATATATCTAGCGATTTCAGTAAGCAGAATTTCGCTATCATAAATAGTTTGCACATAACAAAATCGTAAATATTGAATACTTTGGAATTTTATTGATCGATTAGTATTTGCGATATCGAAATTCTGCTTACTGAAATCGCTAGGTATGTTTTTGCTCTTTAAAATGAGCCATAAATCAACGATATCAAATAATCCGTTGATGAGGAACGGGCTTTGAAAGTTAACATTGGCCTTACGGGCGAAGCAGGTAGAAATGCGAAAAGTTTTGTGACTGGAGCGCCCTCTTAACACACTTCTCTGCTTTTTTATTTCACTTTCACTAACTAGATTGTTTCGCCTCATTAACTGGCTGAGCTGAAGTTGGTCATGGGTGAGACAGTGCAACTTGTTACTGGTGTAGACCAGCCTCTCCATGGTGAAGAAGATGTCAAAAGACATGGTGATTCTGCGAAAGTTATGTTGTTTTTATTACGTTCTGGTGTAGTGTCTAATATAGATGTGACTAGTTTAGAAGCAATTTCAATGTTCAGTAGGCTTTTCATAGTGTTTATAAATTGTTCATGACTAAGACCATTGTTCAGACTTCTTCTAGCTGAGTTTTGCTTGTAAGCTACAATTTAAATTTTAGCTCCAGTTTCATGATGAAATTGAACAATGTTTGATATGAAGTGCTTGAGCGGGACTTTGTCTCTGACACAACCTAACGGAGAGCAAATTAGATGTTTAAAGTTTTTATTTTTCAAACTTGTAATTAGTTGCTTGAATGCGTCGTCATAGTCTTTTGGCAGTGGCTTTCCATTGCAATTTAATTTTGTGACCAAGCCATAAACACCTGTGCCATTTCCAGTTTGTCGATACGTTAAGTGATCTTGAATGCAATCCCTTACAATTGGCTTTCCAAATTCTTTCTTAAATTTTACTGCTACTCCTGCAGTCATTTGCCTGTCATGGCCAAAGTCGCCTGATATGCAGTGAGCAAACGCCACCGAACTATACGAGCGCTTTTTCTTTAATATATCTGACATATCCTGGCCTATGACTTGAATGTCAAAACATTCTGATATGTCTTGAAAGTGATGACCAGATTTAGATTCTTCATTTTTCCCGGCAACAATTTTATAGATTAACTCAGAGACACGGGATTTACCTTTGTTATTTATATGAAAACCATGTTTTGTATGGCAAAATCTCTCCAGAAGCCACATATTGAGTAGATGAGCATGAGGATATTTGTGCACTAATTTATTTATTTTCTCATTTACTTTCGCTACAGCATTTTGCCTGTGGTCGCCATTGTGGAGATCATATCGGTAAGGTATTGTTGATATTAAAATATTTACATTTGTATATTTCTTGATCGGGGTTTTGAGGGTAGAAACTATTTCCCCAGAGTATAATTCATCATTTGTGTCTTTATTTATATCTGTTAATTCATTACAACCACCAACAATTATGATCCAGTCCTTGTCATCATAAGACATTAAGTTTAAATTGTTCGTCAAGGGTTCAATTACTTTATTCAACAAAGCTCCAGGCTGTGCATGACCAAAAACGTTGAAGGAGCTACCCATAACTTTATCCAGCTTGTATGCTAGGTCTTTACCTTGACTATCGGCAACCATCATCACTCCTCTGCGGTTTGGGTCTTGACTGCTTTGTTTTGCTGTTGGCTTCATGGTAACTTTATGGCATGATAAATGCTGCTTTACATGTTTGTACCAAATTTCATGAAAATCTGACCATTTTTACGAGAGTCATCGCACCCACGGACACACACACACACACACACACACACACACACACATATATATACAGTTTTGAAAGGATAGTGTTTTTGGCATCTGGGGACCACAAAATGAAAAGTTAACGTGGTCTTACCATGCCGGGGCTACAGTAATATCTTCTTCCCTACAGGGGAAATTCGCTAAAAGCTAAATAAAACTTTTGATCTATTCCCCACACAAATACAATTTTTTGACTGGGTACACAGGTTTGCTGCAATGGGTACCACAACAAAATAGGGTCTTAATACAAATATCAGTAGACCGTAATCAGATGAAGCAATGTACATTCAAACATAAGCGAGATTATAATTTTTCACATTAGAGATGAGTACACAGGTCTGCTGATAAGGGGACCACAAAAACTGAGATTTTTATGGAAATATCAATAGATCCCAACCAGATGAGGCTTATACATTCATAAGTAAGCGAGATATAAAATTATTCTTATTCTTCATAAAAATAACATGGTACAAAATCCTGTGTTTAGCACTTTCAATATCTCACTAAGAAACTGACATAGAACAATAATCAAAGCACCATTTTTTAACTGAATCAAGTAGTACAAACTAACATTTTATTTTAAAAAATATATACGTAAAAAATCCAAAGAGAATCATTTTTGAGGAATAAAACCTCCCTCAAAAACCCTCTTTGATGTGATTCATCTGGTTTTCAAACTCGTTCAAATGAATTTTACCGGTACTTTACACATCTGTACCAAACTTCACTATGATCACAGCTTTTTCAAGAATCAAGAATCAAGAATCAAGACCATGCCAACTACGGTAATAGCTTCTTCCCTATAGGGGAAATTCGCCAAAAAAGCCTCACTTACCCAGGAACTTTTGAGAAAACCATAAGTCTGATACCCATCAACCCTGTACTTGAATGAAAGGTCTCAGTGAGCAAATTGGAGGAAAAATATTGATTTTTTGATAAAATTGTCCCTAAGGGCACAAATATAAAGAAAAGGGATGAGTTTAAACACACTTAAAGGTATTTAATTTCCAACAGCTGATACATTTGTTTTCATTACAACTGTTACCCGTGCGAAGAACGGGTAAACATTCTACTAGTTTTCATAATAGTATTGATTAAACATTCTCAATAATAATTTTGAGTCCACTATAAAAATTATCTTAGGTAAGGGTGATACACATGGCCTTCATATCCATGCATTAACATTCCTAAATGCTTACTTTTGAGCCAATAGTATAATAATTTTGTTAATAAAAAATACTTACACCATAGTTGAGCATAAATTCTTAGTTTCATCAGACCCATCATCACAGTTTTTGATACCATCGCAAGTATCATATCTATTAATGCACTGCCCATTTAAACATTTAAATTTTAAAGCACTGCAACAGAAAATAATTAAAAATATAAATTGCATTAATATTATATAGTATACCAAGTAGTATAGACATCGTTTAAAATATTGTGAAAGAGTTTATGTTTAAAATGGGTTTAAATTATTTTAAAATATTGTTAATATGGGTTCTCAATTCATTAAAAATAATATTTAAAACATGTGTATTAAAATATTTCTATATAAGTTTTAATATTATTATAAAAAATTGTTACATAACCCATTTAAAATAGTTTAAAAAATAACCTTTATATTATTTTTAACTGTAAATTTTCATGTTTTTAACATAACATTAAATAACTTAAAGTATGTTTCATCGATTGCAAAATATTAACAAATCTAGAGTGATAATATGTTTAACATTAATTTCAAAATAGTTTTGAATAATGTTGAAAAAAGCTTCAACATATCATTAAATCAATTTTAATAATCAATTTAAAATATTCGTTGAAACTGTTTATATATTTCTTCAAAATTATGTTTAAGAAAAGTTAATTGTAACTCTAATGTTATTTACTTTACATAACTTAAAATACGCCCTAATTGTGTCGGCATCTTACACAGTGATTTAGGTGATAAAGACCTAAACTCAAAAGTAGAACAATTATTCCTACAATTTTTCATCTACGCACTAGAACCTTAAAATTCAGACTAATTAGTGACGCAAGACAGAAGTTGCTGTAGAGGGGAGGGAGGGATAACAAAATGACGGTAAAACCATGCCAAACCATCATCCCATCTCTTTTTCACCTGTCATTTCAAAAATTTCGTATAACAACATTTAAAACACCAAAATTATTGTTTTGTAGTGCTAAACTTATTGGTAAAAAGAAATGTGAAGTTTTCAGTAAAATTATCTAAGGCAAATCTGAAAACCACTTTCCCATAAGATTAACATGGGAAATTTTATGGACACATTTTTTGAATTTCCTCCACAACCACGTAACCTAGGTTAATGATTCAAAATACTAAATTATTTTTTTTAAGCTCTTTAAAATGGATATAACCAAAATTGAGTGTTTTAAAATTTTAGGGCAAAAAATTCAAAAAACCGATTTCAGGAAAATTTAAAACCCCCATAAAACCCCCTTCACACAGCCCGATTGATCTGGTTTTCAAACTAAATTCATAAATGCTACTCTCCACATTTGTGTCAAATTTCATCAAAATTGGGCGTTTTTTTCAAAAGTTATCGAGGTAACGGACACACATATATATATATATATATATATATATATATATATATATAAATATATATATAAATTTGAACGAATAGTGTTTTTGGCATCTGGGGACCTCAAAACGAAAAGTTATCATGGTCTCGGGCTTAAGTCTTACCATGCCACCAACGGTAATAGCTTCTTCTCTATAGGAAAAATTCACTAAAAGAGCAATCAGAATTATAATGAAATTAAAATATGATGAATCTGCAAAGGAGCACTTTAAAAATCTGCGCATTGTAACAGTATGTAGCCAATACATTTTTTATACAATTCTCACAGTAAAACATAATAAATTAATCTTTGATTTAATTGAAAAATCCCACTCTTACAATACAAGACACAAAAATATATGAACTTAAAATTCTATGAGAAAAAGCCCACATATATGGCAATGAAATTTCTAAAACATCTACCAAACAACATTAAAAATATTAGAAAGAGGAATGAGTTTAAAAAAGTACTTAGATTTCTTGGTAGATAAAACGTTATACTTTTTAGAAGAGTACTTTCCATCTCCTCCGAATTTTGGAGTTTGATTTTAAGTTTTTCTCTGTAAAAAAAGACTAATGTTTATTTATTTAGTTTATTTATGTAGGTGTTTATTTATTTTATTTATAGCACTTATTAGTTTTTCACAAAATTTTTAAGATTCTTAGCCTAAGTTACAAAAATTGTATTGACACTACTCAATTGTATACCATGTATATTTGATGAATACAGATTATTGAATTTGAATTTGAAACCGGTTACAGGTCCTCGTCCACACCGCTCCACAACCGCAGGGAAAAAGAAACGACAACCAACTGTGTATATATAATAACATGTTACTATAAGTGTAAACATTGAATGTGAGTGTAATTAGTTGTTAATAGTGATACATTTGTTTTAATAAAATAGTTTATAGAGCTATAGTACAATTCAGCTTTGATATGGTTTCATTAGAGAATTGGAGTCATTTGTGAGTATTTATAAATTAAAGTTTATTTGAAAAAAAATTGTTTACATTTTTGGCGTTTGCTGTTTATTGGGGGGGGGGGGGGTTGTACATTACATTTTCTTAAAAATTCATGGATAAATTTCACCTTTTTAGGTTTATAGGAAAAGTTATAATTTTTAAAGATAATTTTCTCGATATTGATATTTTGGTTTCTGTTGTAGGCAGTCGATATCAATCACTACACAGAAGGACCAGTATTAGCACTTCTAAGGCATTTCAAAACAACTCTTTTTCTATATAGCTCAAGAATGCAAGAACGCTTTTTTAATATTTGCCTTTATATATTAAAAATGTCATAATAAGGAAACTTAAACAAATATCTGTGCATTTTTTGTAAATGGTACACTCTACTCCTTGGATCGGATCCAGTGGTAAAACATAAATATTTCTGTATATACTTCTTAATTTTTATCTTAAACATTAATTGTGATACCACTGACGTACAACATGTAACAATATTTAAATCTGGACTAAGAGATCCTTATCCCTAAAAGATTATTATAATTTTGATAAAAAATATTCATTATAACAATTTAGTGTTCTTTATAAAAACTGTATGTACAACATAAATTCAAATTCAAATTCAAATTCTCTTTATTCATTCATGCAAGTTTGTTACAAGAATAGCGTCACATATGTACATATAATTGCAAAAAACTTAAAATTAAGTATAAAATTACAAAATTTAATTTCTCCTATGAAGAACAATAAAGATAGTATTATTAAACTTTCAATCAAGTAGAAAATAAAAGCCATCCCAGCCACAATAGAAACACATTTTTATTATGTGGTAGTATTTAAGTTCCAAAAATCATCAAGTGAATATAAAGATAAGGTTAATAAATAATTTTTAAGTAAATTTTTGAAAGTTTTAAAATTTTGTTCTTTTAAAATGTTATTAGGTAAATTAAATAAAAACTTTGTGCCTATGAAACCAGTCTTCTTTTCAAAGAATTTTAATCGATGTTGTTCCACATACCTATTATTTCTGGTGTTATGGTCATGAACATTTGGATTCTTAGTTGCAGTATTTAATTTTGTTACATACAATATAGATTCAAAAATGTACAAATCGTATACTGTTAAAATACCCATCTGAGAAAAATATGGTCTTACAGACTGTTTTTTCTTAATATTAAAAATTATTCTTAATGTTTTTTTTTGTTGAAGAAGAATTCGGTCTAAATTTTTCTTTGTTGTAGCTCCATATATGGCTATACCATAAGACATATGTGAGTTTATTAATGAAAAATAAATTGTTTTCAAGGTGTTAAGGTTACAAACCCTTGACACTTGTCGTAAAGCATATAAACCTGATGACATTTTTTTAACCACATGATCTACATGTTTATCCCAACATAAATGTTGGTCTAGTACAAGTCCAAGGAATTTTGTGTTTTCAACTTGATTCAATTTTGAATTGTCTAAATAGACATCTGGTTCTAATTTAGATCTCGTTTGTTTAGTACAAAATGATATAAAATTTGATTTATTAAAATTTAATGAAAGATTTTTGCTGTCTGAAAACTCTTTAACACTCAAAAGACTCAGAAAAGCTTTAAATTCAATATCGTCTTGATTTTCGCCTGAAATAGTAATATTAGCATCGTCGGCGTAGAGACACACTGAGCCTCCTGCTTGTACCACACCAGGGAACCCCTTCAGATAACAAAGAAAAAGTAAGGGACCCAGTATAGATCCCTGGGGGACACCTCGTTTAACTATTTGCAGATTTGAGTAAAAATTTTGAATATACTCATATTTATTGTTGGGATAACTAAGTTTATGTTGAATTTGTACACATTGTTGTCTGTTTTTTAGATATGACTTGAACCATTCGTATTCTTTATTTGTAATATTCAAACCATTGAGAACATCAAGCAATTTCTCATGTGACACACTGTCAAAAGCTTTGGAGAAGTCAAGGAAAATACCGATTATTTTTTCATTTTTGTTGATGGAGTCAATTATTGATTCAATGAAATTAATACCCGCAGTTATTGTAGATTTTCCTGGACGGAAACCATGTTGCTCATCATCTAATAATTGACTCCCCTCTAGATAATCCAATAGTTGGTGATAAACAACTTTCTCAAACATTTTTGAAAAAATAGGTAGCAAGGATATTGGTCTGTAGTTTGTGGGGTCATTGATGTCCCCTTTTTTGTGGATAGGTATTATTTTGGCAATTTTTAATTTGCATGGGAAAAACCCTGATATTAATGATGAATTAATTATATGGGTCAATGGTTTTGAGATAAGTGGAAAGCACTGTTTAACCAAAGTAACAGGAATGCCATCGATTCCTGTAGAGAACTTGTTCTCAAAAGCCATTACTATTTTTTCTATAATCAGTTCATTGACTTCTTTGAATTTGAAACTACTTGAAACTTGAGGCAATTCTGAGAAGTTTGTTTTTCCTACAGTATTTGATTGCAAATTAAGAGGTACCACATCATCAACTGCATTGGTAAAACAGTTATTAAAAATATTACCAACTAGAATTGGTTCTGTAATTAATTTGCCATCATGAACGATGTTTATATTATTGATTGTTTTTTTTCCATTGTTCACTTCGGATTTGATAATGTTCCATGTTGATTTTGATTTATTTGTAGATTTCATAATTTTATTATCAAAAAATAGTTTTTTCTCATTATTTATTTGAATTTTGATCTCACTCTTTAATTGATTTATTTTTTGCTTTAAATAGTCAGTTTTTAAAGATCTGCACTGCCTTTCCAATTGCTCTATTAGTTCTTTTTTATTTTTTACAACTTCTGAAATCTTTTATAACAGCAGTTAAAAGCCAATAAAAGAAATTATTACCCACAGGAGTTGCCAGAAGTGGTTGCCGGGGTTGTGCAGCCTTCCTCATCGGACCCATCCGCACAGTCGGACTGCCCGTTACAACGCAGCTCCCGGTCGATGCAAGCTCCGTACGAACACTCAAATGCTAGTGAAGGGCATCTAGAACGGATATTGTCATTAAACTTGATCTTTACAAAATATAACAAGTATAATATTGTTAAAAGGCTCTTACAAACATTATAAAGGGGTCTAAAAGTTGCAAACGGTAACTAAGTGTATAAGTGTTACTCCCACATGGAATTTTGCTTTTACAGATAAAGCAATGAAAATTGACGTTAAAAGGCTCTTACAAACATTATAAAGGGGTCTAAAAGTTGCAAACGGTAACTAAGTGTATAAGTGTTACTCCCGCATGGAATTTTGCTTTTACAGATAAAGCAATGAAAATAGACACACAGAATTGACCAAGAATGTTCTTTTAGAAGCAGTTGAAAGTTTTCGATCTTCTCACTGAGATGTTCCGCAAAGAGTTAGAAGAGATAGAGAGGAGCATAGGTGAAAGTGTACATTTTGTAAAGATTCTAAGCTAGACCCAGCTGCCATTATTTTTGGGGTACTATAGTTGAACTGCTGAAGAGACCAAGAACATCTGCAAGATGTGTACAACAAATGATATTGTTCATAAAAGTCATTTATCTTACGGAATTATAGTTTGGGGCTCATATTCCAAACAAGATTTCAAAAGATTATTTGTTAAAAAAAGCCAGAGGAATCATTTTTAATTTAAACTAGTAGCCTGTTGCGGCTTCGCTCGCGGTCGCAACGTAATATTAAACTGACATTCCCGTATAAATATTGTGTTACTGTTCCAAAGCCAACATGGCCTGCTGGTGATTAACTGTGTTTACTCTATCCAGCTGATTGCTTAAAACTTATAGTTAAGCTCCCAATCCCGGGATTAAAAATTGTACAACCTTGTTTAATCTTTCATACACCAAGATAAAATAATTAATCATAGTTTAATGAATTATCAGATTTTTATAGTAAAAAATAGGTTTAATTAAAATACAATACGCTATTGTCATTCAAATTCAGACCATAGTCTATAAATTCATAAATACTGTAAAATGAATTTTTAGATAAATATTCTTATAATTTTGTTTTGAAAGATAACAAATGTTTAATATTTGTTAATTCCTTTGGTAAGTTATTAATGAGTCTCACTCTCATTTGTGATGGGAGATTTTTGAAAATTAAGTTTGTGTTGATGAATCTGGAACTTACCACTTGATTTTGTTTTATATTTATGAATATCCCTACCACACATTAATTCACATTTTGAAAAACAATGTACTATTTCTTCCGATATGTAAATGCATGGTAGGGTGAGTAAATGCATAATCTTGAAAGTGTCTCTACTTGACTCTCTAATATTTAAACTAAAAATGATTCCTCTGGCTTTTTTAAAACAAATAATCTTTTGAAATCTTGTTTGAAATATGAGCCCCAAACTATAATCCCATAAAATAAATGACTTTTATGAACAATATCGTTTGTTGTATATATCTTTCAAATGTTCTTGGTCTCTTCAGCAGTCCAACTATAGTACCCAAAAATAATGGCAGCTGGGTCTAGCTTAGAATCTTCACAAAATGTACACTTTGACCTATGCTCCTCTCTATCTCTTCTAACTCTTTGAAATAACGTAAAACATCCCCCATAAGAAAAGCATAGGGATTTACACTTCACGCGAAACCTCTTGACCTGTGGCTTACTCCACTGCCGGAGTAAATGAGATTACTAGCTGGCTACTGAACATGGAATACTGACGCACAGTTATTTTGTATCCATTACGATTAATTGACTAAACAGATGATGGTAACAATAGATGACAGATTTAGACCAATGTCTATTAATATCGCTGTACTCCAACTGTTTGAACTGAAAACAGTTCCCACAGGTCAAGATTTTCTGCATCAAGTGTAAAAACGTCTGCTTTGTTTATATTAAAATATGTGATTAAGTGTTTACTTTGTTTACAAACTGACGAGTGCTCCTACTGACATAATTTTCTTTAGCAGGAAAAACTTTTATAAAATCTGATGAGGCAGAGTATTGGAGCAAGGTTTAGGGGCTGTGGCCCCTTCAAGCCACTAGTTATATATAAAGACTAGCTGCCATACTACCCGGTTACACCCGGGAATAAACTTATAGTGTGTGCTGCATTCTGTGGTTAACCCGTGGATCTACTACGAAACATTAACAGCTGTATGAATTCTCATCAGCTCAAACTAAAGTGAATGTCCATAACAATAACATAGGATTGGAAATTTTACTCCCTGTGGGGCGGAGGCTTACGTTAATTTCTTAAAATCGTTTCTTAGTGGTTACCTACGTTATGGAAAGAGTACATGTGCCAAATATCGTGATTGTAGGTGTTGAGGTTTGGCTTGGGGGATGATCGGTTTTCCGTATATATAAATTGTCCATAAGAATTGGAACTTTGACTCCCCGTGGGGCGGAGCCCTATGGGAATTTCTTAAATCCTTTCTTAGTGGTCATCTACATTATGGAAAGATTATGTACACCTGCCAAATTTTATGGTGTATGTGTAGAGGTTTGGCCTTGGGGATGATCGGTTTTTCGTATTTATAGATATAGATAATAAAAACCTAGTTCATCTTCTTTCAACTTGGATTGTAGATTGTATAAATTTTGGGGGCAAATCTTTGAATAACTTTTATAATACTTAACAAAACAGGAGAATAAGCATATGCTCAGATCACGAGTTTTTAAGCCGATAACTACAGAAAACTATAAAGTGTTTATTTAACATAGTTATATCATAAATGATTCATTCATAGTTATATCATAATTTTTGCTCATGGCAAGTTAACTGTTATCCAGTTTTTTGAATTCTTTAGTAGAAAAATATAAGCTGGTTTTAATTAACACCAGTGAATATACCTTTTTTTGTTGGATTCAAAAAGTAAAGTAAATAGTGATGATAGCTTGTAGAGCTAGTAGCTTGCAATATTTTATTTATTTGTTTATTTAGACTCAGCTGCTATAGACTCAGAATATTAGTGCCGATTCATCCGTCAAGATCCGTGGCAACCCTTACAGTAACTAACGCTGTTTACCAGCTCAAGTCTGACCCATGCTTTATTGATTGTAATTTTACACACAGGAAGGGAATATTTTACTTGATGCCTGAAGTTCTGCAAGCACTTCTTGTCTCGTCTGATCCATCAGAGCAATCTTTAGCTCCGTCACACACATTGTACGAGGGGATGCATTCTCTATCACCGCACATAAATTTAAGTCTGAAATCATAAAACCAGTTTTACTTAACAACGTTTTTAATAGATTATAATTCAATAGTTCATAATATATAATATCAGTTCATAGTATACTACAGTTCAATAGATGGGAAATATATGATTAATTTCTTCCTATAGCAGATATATTAAAAAAATTAGATAAAAAATAAAAGTCTTACTAAAAACACATTAAGAATAAATTTTAAAACAAAGACTTTTCAATATGTAACATCAAATTCATTAGAAATTTGAAATATTCAGTAATTCAAGCCTTCATAAGTTTTCATGCTTGCGGGGGGAGCAAACAGCTAAAGGTTTCTTGGTTTAAATGAGCCATTTATAAGAGTGATTATACTAGGCGAACACTCATTCTCATTTCATCAAGAACGAGGATTCAATAAATAAGCATAAATTATAATGAATCTAGACTTTGGAGACCTCATCAATATGTTAAAAAATATCTTTATTTACACGTTTTAACTTTCACCATCTTCAGAATTCATGAAAAACAAAATGTTTGCAAAGTTTGTTTACAATGTTTAATGTGTTTAGCTTAATCGGTCCAGTAGTTTTTCCGTGATGGAACTCCAAATATCCATACATACATCCAAACAAACATCCAAAATGTCACATCTATAATATTAGTAATTAAGTTAATATAAAGGAATTTATTGATTTAAATATGGCAAAAGTCAGGGGGAAAGTATGTGTCAGTCTTCTCATGATGTTTATTAAATAGGTAATGGCTATTTGTAATTCAAACTGTGATTTTAATCCTTAAAAAGTTGTTTGCCCTTTTACTATTAACAAATCTACCGCTAAATTACTCTTCTAAGTGCTAGTCAACCTTTAAAAATAGTAAAATTATCATTAAAAACAACCAAAGGCACAATTCAGAGAAGCCCAAATAATTTGGGGAAAATATCGTAAAGTATGAAAAGTCTCGATAATATAATCACGGTCATTTCTGTACCCTCAGTCAAAATATAAAATCCATGTTTATAAATACAAGACTGATATAAACAAACAAACAAAACTCCAATGCTAAAGGCTGTAGTGGGCATAAAGGCTAAAAGTACATCCCAATGACCTTCCGAGCTTAATTTTATTTATATTATTTTGTTACAGGGTTTACCCTTTATAAACATGGGATTGTTTGCAATTGTTATATAGGGCTCCCACAGTATTTTTAGGCTTTAATTTATAAACATTGTTACTTACTGTGGGCATGAAGTCTGTCTTGCTAGTCTATTAGTATCATATTGAGTATTTCTCGCTGAACTGGAAGTCGTAAGGAGAACTGAAAGAAAAACATTATATTAATTATTTTACATAAAAAAAACTTTACAACAAAGTTTTAAAAACTAAAATATGCATATGAAGTGTTAAAAATAAGTAAATTCTAGCATCTGGGATGGTATGGTGAGCAACAATTTTTGATTTCTTCTCCATAAAAATAACATTAGGTATGCATGTTTGCTGCCATGGGTGCCACAAAAATGGGGGTTTTACGCAAATATCAAGAGACCACAACTAAGTTATGGTAAATTCAAAGTTTGATCAATATTTACTCCCCAACAACCGAGATAAAAATTGTGCTTATTCCCTATAAGAATAGCATTAAAAAACATACATATAAAGTACTGTGTTTAGCACCGTTAATAGCTTAGTAACAAGTAACATAGAGTAATGTTTAAAAATAATCAATTGTTTGTTTTTAAGCTGAATCATGGTACAAACTAAAATTAGATTTTTTTATAAATTATGTGTAAAATATGAAAAAATGTTTAGGCCTAGTACAAAATCACTCATTGGATTAAGAAATTTGTCTGGTTTTCAAACTTAGTCTTAAATAATGTTGCTTTACATATTTGTACAAAATATCATCTAGTTTGGACCCTTTTTACAACAGTTATTACACCTATGGACACACACACTTCCACACAGGCAGATTAAAAAAAACGTTATACAAGGGGATAATTGTAGAAAATCCTAGGATATATAGCAACACACTCCTGTTTTCAATAAACTGATTAATTATTATAGTAAATTCTATTTATTTTTAGTATTTTGTAAGAAACTAAAATATGTAACAGTTTCTTTTCAAACTTTATTTTCAAACTTCACTTTGGACTGTATAGTTTTTCTAACCTTCGTTTTTGATCAGTTATTTGTGACCGATATACAATACATTCAAATAAATAAATTTATTAAAAAAATATATTTGTCATATTAATATCGGTTCCCTCAATTATTTTGTATTAATGTTTTGGTTTGGAAATTTGTTTCTCTCCAAAGTAAGAGGCATTTTGGTAAAGACTTATAAATACTTTGGGCAGTAATTTGACTTCCAAATTTTGTTGGCTGCTGTTACAAATTGATTAATGGCCTTTTGTTGTGATTTTCTCTTGGAGAATATAGTAATATGGTGAAACCTTTGCCAAGGCCATGATAACTTTTCTTTTTGATGCCCCTCGGATGCCAAAATCACAACATGTTCAAATTTGTATGGTTGCTATATGTGTCTTTTACTTTTGATAAGTGTAAGCTTGTGTTTCAATAGCATTTCTTGAGTTTGTAAAACCAGGAATATACTTATTAAAATAATAAGGCAGTTTTTGTGAGATGGCTATTGGCTACCATAAAAAATATTAGGTCTGGATGACTGTTTACGTGATATTTGAAAGGCCTTAACACCTAGATTTGCTTTTTGGGGTCTTGGAAAACATCCATCGTTAGGACTTTACCCCTAGGTTTTCAAAGTTCAATGTTAATCTTATGGTAGAATATAAATAATTTTTATTAGACATTTATCAGCTGTTGATACTAACAAAATACAGTACAGAAGCAAGGACAGTTGTTGCAAGATAAACTTCTGGAATGGCATCACAAAATAAAGTAATATGGGCTGAGTAATCCCAAAAGGGGAACAATATTTGCTCGAATTCGTATAGCATTATCCAAACAAAGTTGTTTTACACATACTTTATTTCCCAACAATTTATAGAATACATATTTACAAATTATTAAACATGCATAGTTTAAGTTATCATTATTCAAATAAGCTCAAAAACAATTAAGTAACTATCGTATAGCAAGTACTAGTTTAAAACTTATTCCGACAACTTATATGTTCTAAGAGCAAGACAATTTTGTATATTTGTTTCATAAACCAGTTTTTAATTGTAAATGCAATGTTCAAGCCCGTTTGCAGTATATACGATAGTAAAATGATGATTTTCCTTCTTTAAACGGGCTCATGGTTACTAATAAACTCCCCGAGTATAACCCTTTCGACGTCTTTGTCCAAAATTGAAGTCTCTGGGATTGAGTTGCCTATAGTTTTGCTTTTGAGGACACTGCATTTTATATAATATATTTACAGAATTAAAACACCCTAAAATATGGAACATAAACACTCTCACTTTCACTCAAACCCAATGTTACACTTAATGATCTCGATAAAACCGAATTACTGAAATGGTAAACACTTTACCTAAAATTGAAACTAGAAAATCACTCGCAGGAACATTGAGATACATGACCGTCTACAATCTCGGAACTACTGACAACGCACCTCACAACCTATCTGACCGCTCGGGGAAATACGGGCCAACTGGCATCCTGGCACAAACAGGAAAACACCTCTAATAACTGGCTGGGAGTACGGACGGCCGGATGACCCTGAACCTTGTCGTCTTATCTGCCACTGGGTTATCCACCATCGCAGCGGAGTGTTTGTTGATTTGCTTGACTCACTTACAGAGTTTGCTAACTTTCCATTTGTTTATACTTACTCGTAAGTAAATTTTAAGCAAACGTAATGTCACGAATCGAATAAGTGTGTTAGATAGTAGGCCTATAAGTAAAATATGTGCAGTAGTAGTGGTCCTGGCAAAGCTTGGACTTTGAGAGGTGCCAGTTTATCGTTAAGGCTCGTCCACACCAAACAAATGGCAAACGGGTTTGCTCAAACAGTTTTTTAGTGTTTAAAAAACATTGTGACGTGGCAAACAGAGTTTTATAATTTTTCTATAACTAGATATTTTCTTAGAACTATTTAAGTATTTATTTGATATTTTTGCGTAGGATTCCATTCATAATGCAACTCGTTAAGGGTTGCTATTTGAAAAATAAAACCTACCCCCTGCAACCCTAATTTAGGGGTGAAGGTTGAAACCCTTAACCACTTAAAAAAATACTTTTGCTTATGCTAGGAGCATTTACCAAAGATTGTTTAAAAACTTACAGTCGTTCAAAAGTTAAGAGGTAAGGGAGACCTTTATGGGACACCCGGTATATCAAGCAGAAATACTGTAAACTAAAATATTGTGGTAATTTCTGTCTTGGATTTAAGGTTCTGCAATTTAAGATTCACCTGTAGAATAACTTGGCGGTGCGCTGTGCAATATAGCTCCCCGCTCCCCTGTCTCCTAAAAAATCGTTGCACCATGGTTCTGTTGATTCAGTTCTTCAAATTCCTAAAAACCTAATACAAAATATATTTGATATAAAACGATATTTTTGCCGATAGTTCCCTTATCAGCAAACCTGTATTAAGACTAGGGTATTAAGACACATTTATATGCATGGGAAATTCGCTGAGTACCAGGTTTGCTGCGACGGGGGTATTAACTGGAAAAATGTCACCGCTGCCCTCGAACACCCTTTGGGTCGAGACGGTATGGTAACAAGTGGGAGACACTCTGCAGCAAGGGACCAATAACCTCACATTTTCTCGGGGTGAAACGCGGCCACAGGATTGACAGTTGGCAGCCCCCAACACCGATCACTGAGATACACTGCAGCAAGGGGCCAATAACCTCACTTTCTCTCGGGGTGAAACGCGGCCACAGGGGTGGCAGTTAGTTGGCAGCCCCCAACACCGACCACTGAAACTGAGGCACCTGCCTACTCGGGGATGTTTATTTAGTTCCAAGTGGATTTAACTCCAAAATTATATTTCAGTTCTTTAGTGCCAAAATGAATAAAATCACTAGTGGCGTTAGTTCAAAAACTCAATAATTATCTAAAGTAGGGAGTTGATTTAGTTCCAAACGTCGTGTCCAAAAGTACAGTCGATATAGAAATTAGCAACATTTTGTTTAGTTTTAGACAAAACGCAACTAGAGAAAACACTAGACAACTACTGTACTTTTAAAAATAGTAGCTCTAGTTCCAAAAGCGGCCGAGTGGATTAAACTCCAAAAGTACAGCCGCCTAGAATTAATGTAGACCTCGCAGTTGTCTAAGTGGGCAACACTACTGCACGGCTGACCCCTGCGCATGTATATTGCGGAGCAAGTAAAGAAGGAGCTATGGAATAACGTTTAGAAGAAAACTCCAAAAATTAATAGCATATTTTTACCATAAAAATTGGGGATTGAGGATTTTGTTTTGTCACCTTTATACTTCAGGTATAAAAGTTATAAATATATGAATATCTAATAACTAGGTTAAAAAACATTAAAAAACTCTAATGAGCTTTCCCTTTAACCCAATACACTGGGGAAATCGTATTTGTTTGTAAAATGTTGTAATAGAGATTAAAGCATTAAAACTCTAATTATCTTAAAACCTTGTTACTATAAGACTGTTACCAAATGCGGTGTAAAAATTATGTTGATAAGATGAATTAGAACAGTTTATAAATGAAAACCCTCTAAAACATATTTATTAGGTAACGGATCAGAGAGCAGTTTTTGCAAGCTTAAATCCATCTTACATGTAAACGAAGGATATACAAATTTAAATAAATGCCAGAGACATTGTTTTATCTTTACTTAATTAAATATCCTACACACAAACACAAAATATATATTACTGTTTACGGCAAACTTAGTACCCACAATGTATGCCGATTAAAATATATTACATGTATAAAATAATGAATATTTAGAACCATTGATTAATAGTCCTAAATGATCTGACGGATTACCTGATTGACTTCAAGTTGTAGTTCTTGCATCAAAAACCAACTTGTAGGTACTTGAAAAACAGTTTAGAATTACTATGGAATAATGCGTATCTGAGGGGCATAAAAACTCCAGAGTGTCTGAAGGGTGGGTACAGTATGATTTAGATTGATATTGGTAGTAATGTTAAATCAACAAACTCTGTTCTTTATGAGCCGCATTTCATAATTACTGAGTTGCAAACTATATCTAGAAAATATCGTTGGCATTGAATGATTAAAATATATTAAAGGCATATTACTTAATCGTTTTTAAAGTATAAGACATCCAGTCACAATTTGAATGCTATATGTAAATCTACTGTATACATAATAATTAAATTGAGATAGAAATGCAAATAGTAATTAAATTATACAATTACGTTTCTTTAAATTAATAGTTACTTTGATAGTAGCCTATGTACATTTAGTCCACTCGTTAGCGTAGCATTTAACAAATTCGTGTTAACCTTTGTTACGACATTGAATATAAATATTGATGTTTAATTTGTTAGGTTAACCAAACTTCAAAACATCAGAAATTCGTTTATCGTTTTTAAATTATACCTGACAAACTGCTCAACTACTAGGTATTTCAAATAATTACCAACGTTAAATAATGAGAAATATCTTTATTCATGCTAGAAATACAAATAATTATTAGGCTACACAAAAATTCGCAGAAGTTTACCAACTAAAGCCTGACATTGATAGCACCTGAAGGGCAATGGGCAACCAAATTCGTCATACTGGTTCCCATTTGCCGTTATGGAAAAAATAGCGTTGAGTATGGACAAACCGTACACAGCACTCCATGCAGCCAGCGAAATGTCCACAAGGACTAAACACCCTCGTGGCTTTGTGGGTCATGCAAGTAGTGCAGGATCGTTCTCCACAGCTGCCACGATTAGCTCTTCTCTTTCGGAGAGGTTGCTCGCCAGCTCAGATCTCTGTGTAACCCAGATATTCTGAAAAGAGACGTCTGCCATACTGGCGATGTTGAGGATGGTAGGGACGTTCCTGTAATTTTGCAGCTCAACCAGTCCGCCGGCCACATCAGGGAGATCAGAGGCTTCGGGAATTTTGACCAATCCTGTGGCTGAAGTGTGTTTCCTGTAATATAACCCTCATTAAGAAGGGGCTCCAGAAACGAAACATTTTGCGTTTCTACCTGCTTAATGTATGCTAAATGACGTAACTGCAGAACATTTATCTATTGCATTTTTCACTCAGATAAGCAAATCAAATATCACTGAGCATGGCTCAGGTTTTCCCCAGTACTCACCATTAAACAGCGTAAGTCACATGTTCTTTAAAATTTTAAAATATATGTTTATGCTAGAATTTTACAAGAGTGCTTACAAATTTGGTTTCTTTATGCCTTATTATCTCAAGAAATCATTATTCTGTATATAATTACTAAACACCAAGGGCATTTTTACCCTTTATGAAATTAAAACCTAAATTTTGTATATTAAAATTCAAAAAAGGGGGCCATGGTAACTTTTTGTTTTGAGGTAAACAGATGCCAAAAACACTATTCGTTAATATATATATATATTTAAAACGTGTCCATAAAATATCCCATGTTAATGTTATGGGAAAAGGTTTTCGATTTTCCTCAGATAACTTTACTAAACACCCCCGTTGCAGCAAACTTGCGTACTCAGCGAATTTCCAATGCATGCATATGTTTCTCACTACCACAAAAGGCCACTTACCAAGTTTCATAAAAATACATAAATAAATGAGTGATCTAAAGCATTTTATTTATTCTCCATAAGAATAACATTAGGGCTGAGTACGCAGGTATGCTGCAAAAAAGAGAAGAAATATTTGTTTGTGCAATTATCAATATAAATCAGCTAGGTGAAGCTACATACTAAGTTTTATTAATTTATGTTCATAATTAAGGGAGATATAAAACTTAACTTATTTTCCATAAAAATAACATTAGGGTTGAGTATGCAGGTTTGCTGCCACAGGGATAATCAACAAAAAATAAATTTGCTGTGCAAATATCAATATACCAGTACCATTTACTAGTCAATGCCAGTACTACGTGAAGCCACATACCAAGTTTCATCAATATACATTCATAAATAATCGAGATATCAAATTTTATTTATCCTCCATAAGGATAACATTGGACAACATACTGTGTTTAGCACTTTAAACATCTCTGCCGAACCTGAACGAGTAACCAAGTGACACCGGCAAACAGTGTTTTCGGAACGAGTTGGGGTTGTGTACCGTTTTGGGGTAGTTGTATTTCTGGGAATTGTTGACATTGACGAATGGATCCGGTACTCGCACATACGGTCCGGCACGGCACTTGTTCTCCGTCTTGGAAACAAATTCAATTACGATTTTTAATTCGCAACAATTTAACAGGCCTTTAAAAACTCAGCCAAATCTCTAATTAGGAACGATTTATTACATACTTCTAAATACCTTTTCGCGAATTTACCTATAGGGAAGAAGCTATTACCGTAGTCGGCATGGTGAGACTTAGGCCCGGGACCATGATAACTTTTCGTTTTGAGGTCCCCAGATGCCAAAAACACCACTCGTTCAAAACTGTGTGTATATATATATATATGTCCGTGGGTACAATAACTCTCATAAAAATGATCAAATTTTTATGAAATTTGGTACAAACATGTAAAGCAACATTTATGACTTTAAGTTCGAAAACCAGCTAGATCACTCTATCCAAAGGGGTATTTTTTGGTGGTGGGGGGGGGGGGGGTTTGTACCCCAAAAATTGGGTTTTTGAGTTGTTTATATATAATATTTTAGTAAATCCAATTTTGGTTTTCACCATTAAATTCAGCTTAAAAAACAAACAATTTGGTGTTTTGATCATTGCTCTATGTCAATTGGTATTGAAAGTGCTAAACGCAGTACGTTGTCCAATGTTATCCTTAAGGAGAATAAGAGAAATTGTATATCTTGCTTATTTATCAACTTATCCTGATGAAACTTGGTATAATGCTTCATACTGTTGTGGTATATTAATATTTGTACAAAAAATGATTTTTTACCGATAGTTCCCGTAGCAGAAAACCTGCGTAATCAGCCCTCATGTTATTCATTATGGAGAATAAGTCAAATGTTATCTCCCTTAATTATGAACATAAATTAATAAAATTTGGCATGTGGCTTCACCTAGTTAAGTTATAAAAACATTTCATAAAAACCCATTTTGTGTGTACCTTGTTTCAGCAAACCTGCATCCTCAGACGCCAAGTTATTCGTATAGAGAATAATTAAAAAGTCATAAATCATTTATTTATGAATGTATATTGATGAAACTTAGTATGTGGCTTTAGGTGGTATTAAGATACATGTATATACATTGTAAATTCACTGAGGACGCAGGTTTGCTGCTACGGGGGTATTTATAATATTAATAATCTTCAGCGTCTTTATACAGTCATAACGGAGTAAAACTTCTGTTGAATTAAAAAAGTGTATTAATATGTCCTTACTCCAGAAATAATTGTATAGTGATGTATAACAATTAGCTGGTTAACAAATTTGTCTTAACCTATATAAATAGTGTAAAATATGTCAACTAGCTTGAAATGCAACAAATTTTGTTTTTCTAATCATCACTCTGCGTTGGAGTTACGAAAGACTCGGTCTAGATATTAAGAATAACACTGATGGATAAGGTACTGCTTTTAATTCTCATTACTTTTCCCTCATCATTTTATTACGAACATCTAGGCTTACCATCTATTATTATCCTAGGCGAAACATTATTGTGGTCACATGGGCTAAGCGACTTATTGTAGAAAGCCGAACATTCAAAGCCAGACAATGACGTTATTATAAACATGTTCCAGTAAATTTGACTAGCTTTCATTTTTGAATGTTAAGAGTCAATTGCACTTAACAGAAAAAGAACAGTGTTTTAAAAATAACTTGGTGATTGAGGATTATGCTTATGCCTAGTCACTTACCTTCACCTCCAGTGTCACCGCCGCGCTGCCGAGACTTCTACCTTTGTACAACCTCTTTCTACATCATTACAAGTAATACTCAAACGTAATCTTGTGAAGTGATACCGGGGCGATTAAAAATTCTGATATAACCACTATTCATAGTAAATTTTTCAAAATATAATAGGGATTGGAGTCTATTCACATGCATGGGAGTTAATTTTGTTCAAAACTGTTATGAAATTATCCCGACGACCGTTTCCATTTTAAACATGCAAGTGCCTCCATGAACACTATGACTTCCTTAACTGCCATAAACAGTGAAGGACAGCCTTTCATAAGTCGGTAGGCTTCAGCCACTTGGATAGGCACCACACAGAAACACTGAGATAGACTATCATATAAGGAGGAAATGCAAACAGACTCATCATAGAACTATTCTACTCTACTAAAATGATCAGCGAGGCGTCGCTGATCATTACACAGCGAGGCGTCGCGTCGTTTGCACTCAAAACATACACGAAGGATGGATACTTTTAGTCATAGTTAAACGCAGGTATGTTGGAGTTAAAAATACTTGTACCAACCTCTTTCAATCTAAAGTATAATGTAAAATTAAATACTTCCAGAAAACATTTCCTCTTTCACATTTTTTGGTGACATTATTTCTCCTATTTTGGGTTTGAAAGTTAAAATAAAATAGCGTTGATGCTATCTCAGCAACAAGAGTATAGGGCAGAGGCAACGCGTGACGGTAGGGAGTTATTTCTCTTGCGTCGCCTGATCCAGTCAGCCCATATAAACAGGAATTCGCAAACATGATATAATTTATTTTGTCTTCAGCTCTTCTTCTTGATTTTTTATTGCATGTATTTCTGCAATATACATGCGTAGGGGTCAGCTGTGCAGTATAGTCCCCCGCTTAGACGACTGCGAGGTCTACATTAATTCTAGGCGGCTGTACTTTTGGAGTTAATCCACTCGGCCGCCTTTGGAACTAGAGCTACTATTTTTGAAAGTGGTTTTCTAGTGTTTCTCCAGTCTCGTTCTGTCTAAAACTAAACAAAATGTTGATAATTTCTATATTGACTGTACTTTTGGACACTACGACGCGACGTTTGGAACTAAATCCACTCCCTATTTTAAATCATTACTACGTTTTGGAACTAACGCCACTGTGATTTTATTCATTTTGGAACTAAATAACTGAAATATAATTTTGGAGTTAAATCCACTTGGAACTAACGCAACTCAACCGCGTACTCCATGAACCGTTTACACTTGAATATGATCGAATGTTTATATTAATTGTTTCACTTAACATTTTGAGCAGTCGAAAAAACTTCCCTGTATCACAGATTTGTCTGATGCTTTTGAATCTACATAATATAGATTGTGAGATTGTAGAGTGCACGAGGTTCCTCCAAATTTGTTTTCAAAGAAATAGATATAATCTATTTATTAACAAAATAAACTTGTAACAAATCGAGTTTCTGGTTGCATGTTTAAATCAACCTAACAGCGTAACAGCTATAAGCTCGGTTTCAAGCAACATGATCCAAGTAATCAATATTTTCTTTACCTTCCAATTTATTTTTCGAATGAATTATAGTTTAGTAACAGTTTCATCATATTTTCTGCAAAACGGCAAGGAGGATCGAGTACGTCTTATTATCAGATAATAAGCTCCCCTCTACGTAAGCTGTCCAAGGGTGGTACCTCAGAGTGATCCTTTTACGAAGTTACTACGTACACGTCCAATGTAAGGGCAAATTCACTTCGCTGCCGCTTAGGTTAGTTTACGTTACGTTACGTTAGGTTAGGTTAGGATAGGTTAGGTTACGTTAGGTTAGGAGGTTTTCTGGCTCTCAATTTGTTTAAAAAATCAGAGGATAAGTAACGTACGGTGCATAATTTGGAACGGACGTGAACAGTAACGGCTCACGTCGGACGTGTACGTAGCCTCTGCCATCCTTTTACCACTTTTACTGACGCACACACATAAATGCAGCCGACCGGCTCATGTATGACTCATCTCACTGGTCGGCTGCCGGTCTGCTGTAGCTGTAACCCCACTATATGTTGCCAGTACAAACAACTATTGTTGCGAATAGTTCAACTACCGGCATAACCCAAGTTAGATAATACAAAACATCCACACTTAACTTCTAAAAGATAATTTGTAGCTATGAATTGTAAGATTTCAAATGAAAGTGAGAAAATGCAAAGTAAGCTCCCTTTCACTACCTTTCTCGGTCACCGCGCCCGGCGCCGGCAATTCACCTGATACCACGGCGCCGGCGTTCGTCAGCCGTGCCGCCCGGTGCCGCCCCAAGTCTGTGCCGCCCCTAGGCACGTGCCTAGTGTGCCTAAGTGGGAAATACGTCCCTGGCGAATGACGTATGTCTGGAACCGGCTAACATGTAGAAGACAATTTATGTTTAAAAATTGATGTATATGAAAAACAAATTAACTATCTTCATTCAAGCGGTTTTTTTAACAAACAAGCTTTTTTATAACTAAGCCACTCTGTGATCAATCTAATCCAATAACACAATACTGAAGTACTACAAATTCACAAAAGAAATGACCATGCAAAATTAGGGCCAAACGGGTGGTTCTGTTCAAAACAAATTAAATATCCTATTTTTAGGTTATATTTACAATAATATTATAAATGACTTGGGAGTGATTTAAAATTCACACATAGACGACAGATCTCTTTTACGTACCGCAGTAAATGTAATACAGTAGTAAGAAAATTGCCCCTTTCCAAATTTTACACTCACGCCCTAGTCTAATCGTAATTTATCTTAAGAAATATATAGGGTTTCCTCTCAAAAATAATAAAAAGGTTGCCACATAAAAAATTAAAAAATAACAACTGTTAACAGAACCGCTGCGCTGTCGATGGCACTTCCTCGTGCCTTGCAATCTCCCTATCAGTTTCATGGGTTATATAGGCCCCATAGAGTGGCGGTAGTGCGCGAAAGCACGAGATCTGAACAGTCATTGCATTTATCAGTCAATTTCTTCGCTGTACTCTAGTAAATATCATCATTTGTCATTTTTTTGTGTTTGTTTAATAAATATTATCATTTTGTAAACAGAATCCATTCTGTTCTATAAAATTTATACCTGATTCCAATACTAAGCCACAACCTCTAAGCCAATATTCGGTTATTTGCCTAAGAAAGCTTTGGGAGTAAGCTTTTTTGCTTTTAAGGGTGTTTGGCCGCTAGGCTAGTCTGGCAGTAACATTGATCAGCTTATCCTGTGGTAATAACTGGACTGCTAGTAATAACTGAACATTGAGGTAGTTTGCGGTCGCTGTAACGTTACAAAATTAATTAAAACTATATTTGTGACTGAAATGTAGCAACAACTAGTTGTGACAAAAGGGCCTATATACATATGGTCGTTCTCCTCGTAAGAGGATGAAAGACAAAATTATAAATTATTTTTGCTATATTTTTCAACTGCTAGTTAGTTCTATGCAACTTATGGTGTTATCCCTAACCAACTGAATTCATGACGCTCTAACAATGACGATTTTATTTACAATATTAAGAATTAAAAAACAGTATCAAGGAAACTGACACATTGTTGTCCCTTTTAGCCTGTTATTGATCAATAAATTACTTGTATTGACTTTAGTACCTGGGGAACCAAGTTTTGGTTGGCGAAGGTCAGCGAGTTTGTTTAGATGAATTGGATTAACTTTTCACCACGTCCCACAACCTATGAGCAGATTTATTTAGCCTAGCTCATTTGCCTCTTTTTTGCATGTTTAAGGTCACTCCAGTTGTCCCTTAAGGTAGTATTTTTATTACATATGCAAATTTGATTCATTTTGGATATGACCTCTCAAAATGTAATCTTAATCTTCATTTAATGGTTTAAATCACTGTTCTCAGGAAACCACTTGTTAACACTTAAACTAGATGTGCATTTACTTTGAAAGTTAAATGATTAATTATAAACAGCTGTTATAATTCTGTTTTTATTATTATCTACTCCATAAGCCTAGCTATGTTAATATTTTTACTTTTCATATATTTTTTTATTATTTTATTTTTACTTGGGACGGCTCCAAGGCTCTGCCCCACGGGACTTCCAAGTTCCCATGTTATTCGTATGGAGGAGAGTTTTATTTGGTTTATGTCACATATGTGTTTTTTTGATTCAGTAAATAGCTGTTAAAGGATTATATCAGCAAAATATTTCGGGGGAACAGCTCGTAACATTTTAAGTTCAGAAGCATGTATATAAAATCTACCAATGATCTTTTTCAGAAATATCCGCCCTAATCCCTGTTTTGGAGAGATTTTCAGAATCTTTTACTATACAAAAAGGTTTTAAGAGGGGAAATGCCCCCTCCTCCCCACAGTTTGCTGGATGTTTGATGTTTGGGGTTTCTCTTCACTTTCCTATCGTGTGAAGGAAATCCTCCATTAAACTATTTATTCGGATAAATGTCCACCCAAATCCCTTTATTGGGGTACTACAGAGTCATTTGCAGTTAAGGAACTCTTTGGCACAGTTAATGCAAGACCTATTTGCTATACACACAGTGGTTTTAAGGGGGGGAATCTTCCTTCTCATACCAGGGTTAGACGGCAACATATTCTGAATATCCTCTATTGGTCAATGCTAACTTGACCTACTTATCATGTTTTAATACAATTTATCAGGAAATAAGAGAGAAATGGTATTTTTGTATTCCCTATAACATTAGACAACGTACTGCGTTAACCGCTAAATGAAAATTGCCATTTCCACACCAACCTTTAGTCATAAAGTAATAATTCAAGATACCAATTTATTTAGTTTTTTGAGCTTATTGTTATTTTATGGGTAGTAAATACATTTTATGGAAGTTTATGGTTTTGTGAAAAATAAAACAAAACTGAATTCTGGGACATTTTAAGCTCTACCACAGAGAAGTAATCTCTGTGGCCCTACAATTTCTAAACCCGAATTGGTACAGAAATGCGGGTGGTTTAATTTTATTAGATACCTACGGTTCTATAAACGACCAAATTTTAAATACAATCGTAATAGGCTTTTTGGGAAATTTTGATTTCTCATGATTCTTTGAGGGCTTAAAAAAATTAAAAAAATAAAAAATTCCGCTGATACAATGGTTTAGTATCTGCATACCAAATTTGATAAAAATCGGCCCATAGGTGCGTGGCCTCTACCTAAAATTTTTTTTCGGTTACAGAGACAGAAACTCAAAATTATTTCCTGAGCGTATAACAAATGTTGCAAAAAGATGCCAACTATATTTTTAGGAACACATACATAATTATAACGTTATTTTCTTTTACTATTGATATATTTTTGCAATGGTAATACAGGGTGTCACAAAAATGCGTAGCGCGCTATGCAAAACCGGATTCTACATACAAAAACAAGTCGAAAATGTACAGTAACATTTTTGCGATTTCGGATTAGTTAAGTCGTAATCCGCCATTTTGTATTTTTTTGAAAATAATTAATAATTCAAAAACCCTTTGAGATATTTTTTTGAAACTTGGTATAAACTTTAAGTTTCTGGTTTTTAACATTTTCCAAAAACAATTTTTTTTAACTTATCAAATTTCAAAATGGCGGCCATTTAAATATTTCAAAGTCAAATTCCATGAAAAATAGCAACTAAAACAAAATTTTACAAGACATAAAATTTAAAGCACTTTGTAATCCAAATCTAATGACATTTTTACTGTAAAAATCGGTTAATAAATAAAAAAGTTATGGTAATTCTTTTCTAATAAATTTCAAAATGGCGGCCATGTACAAATTTCAAAGTCAAATTCCTGGAAAACTAGCAACTAAAACAAAATTTTACAAGACATAAAATTTAAAGGACTTGGTGAAATGCACTAGGGAATTTGACTTTGAAAATGTTATATGGCCGCCATTTTGAAATTTATTATAAAAAATGCCATAAATTTTTTATTTATTAACCGATTTTTACAGTAAAAATGTCATTCGATTTGGATTACAAAGTGCTTTAAATTGTATATCTTGTAAAATTTTGTTTCAGTTGCTAGATTTCATGGAATTTGACTTTGAAATATTTAAATTGCCGCCATTTTGAAATTTGATAAGTTTAATAAAAATTATTTTTGGAAAATGTTAAAAACCAGAAACTTAATGTTTATACCAAGTTTCAAAAAAATATCTCAAAGGGTTTTTGAATTATCAATTATTTTCAAAAAAATACAACATGGCGGATTACGCCTAAACTAAGCCGAAATCCAACAAATTTTACACTACATTTTCAACTTGTTTTTGTATGTAGAACATGGTTCTGCATAGCGCGCTACGCATTTTTGTGACACCCTGTATATTACAATTGTTCCGATAAAAAGTTAATAAATACAATATAAAACAATGTTTTTTTTATAAGAAAAGAGACCTTGCAAGTACTAACTTGAACTGCATATACAGTCTCACTGGCTTGGACTCTCCTTCTCGGTTCGTAAACAATTATTATAAAACCAAAGTTTGAAGTTGCTATAGGGACCTTATTATAATAAGGATAACAGGGAAAAGTAAGTTATATTTACCATCGCGATTTTCAAATATTATACAAACATTTTAAAATGGGAATAAATCATATATAATCAATATTTCCAAGCAGGGAACTCATATAAAAGGTTTAGATTTTGATTTTAATGTCATTATGGAAAAATCTCATTATATGTGTGAGGTTACTCGTTACAAAAACTTGTTAAATTGAAATATTCAATTTTTATTGTTAAACCTTATCCTTTTTCAGTCTTTTTCAATTAAGCTCACTAACGATGTTTCATATCTTTAAGTTGGTGGGGACAGAATGTCTGAAAAAGCCAGTAGAAATTCCAACATCTCGGCGTCCAACACCGGCTCTGAATAAGAAATGGGGTTTCCGAACCGAGAGGAGTATCGTCAGGCTCTAAAACTGCTTTTTGATCCAAACACCCTCTAAGTTATGTTATTAGCCAAACACGACAGCTAAACACTCTAACTCCTGAACAGAACAATTCTTTTCCTCCGCAGGGGTTAAAGGGCGTGTAGTGTAAATTGTGTACTTTTATAAAATACCACAGTACTGGAGTACTTTTTCACCACGGTCTCCTCAATATGAGCAGAATTTCTTTACTCAGTTGCCTATTTTCCCTATTTTAGGGCGAGTCCAGTTGTTGTTCTTTTACTATGGCTGAATGTCCCTTCAAGTAGTATTTGTTACAGAGTGTCTAAAAAATTGACGACCAAACTTCACAGGCTTGTTTTATGGGCTATTTCCAACAAAACATGTTTTATCATATTCTTCATAGTTTAGGAGCTAATGTCTTTTCTAATATTTTTATAATCTGTGAATTGCAATCTAATAAATCATTTTTAGGCAAGAAAATATGCACGTAGGACAATACAACTTTTAAAGTGTATAACAACAAAAAAGTAATTATAAAGAAATACAGTGTTTATAAGTTTAACAAAATTAAAACAAAAACAAATTAACTCAATTTAAATTTTAATTCCAATTTTTTTGTTACTTTAAATTAATGGCTGATTTCAGTAAAGATCTATTAATATCAAAAAATACGCCAATAACAAAATTAGGGAAATAAATGTTTTAATATCTTAATACTATTATTATATGCAATACATGGGAACGTTTTTAAGATATAAGATCACTCTCTAAGGCAGAAACTGTAGACAGAAACACTGTTTCAATGTAATAAGTTTGAATGAAATGTGAAATTTAAATTACAATTACTTTAATTTGTATTATTTTATTTGATTAAACTCCTAAAAACTTATTTTTTTGTTTATTAATGTTCATTATTATACCGTGTAAAAGTTGTATGGTCCTACGTGCATTTCTTCTTGCTTAAAAATAATCTATGAGATTGTAATACACACAAAATAAAAATATTAAATTACGTCAATATAGCTCGTAAACTATGAAGAATATAATAACAAAATATATGACATTTTTGTTGGAAATAGTCCATATAACAAGCCTGTGAAGTTTGGTCGTCGACTTTTGAGGCATCCTGTATACATTTGATTTATTTTGGATTAAGCTTTTTATATTCTAATCTTTATTCAATATTTCTATAGTCACTATTTTCAAGAAATCACTTATTGATGATTTACCATATCTAAGTGTTACTCTGAGTGTTCACTGGTTATTTATTAACATATTTTATTATCATATTGTTTTTATATGAAACTCAACTAGTCCAATGTTAAAATTTCCAATTTTCAAATAAGTTTTTCAACGAATAAACTGCAATTTTCCTGTGGTTGAGATTTTCAACAATCTAATTTAGAGGCTCACAAACCTCTAATCTCAAAGTGTAATACAAATTCTTCCACTGGATCCCCAGATACATTTTTTAAAGAAACCAACAACACAGAGCTTGCTCTATTAGAGTACCAATAGTTTTCGCAAATGAAAAAATGCAATACATAAATGTTAAATAGTTATATAACTGATGAAAACCCAATTTTACGGTCAATATTAGTTATCAAAACTAATGAACTAATAAATTAATCATCATCATAATCATCATCTTATTAAAAAAATAAACTATATCAGGAAACTAACACATATTTTCTTCCGTCCAGCCCAACTTTAATGAATAAATTATTTTTTATTTACTAAATATACAATTTAAAGTACGGTTGAATGTACAGAAAATCTTCTAAAAAAGTTGTTTGCAAAAATATCCACCCAAATCCCTTTTTTAAGGCACTACAGAATCCTTTGCTACAAGCAGTGGTTCGAAGAGGGGAAATTCTCCCTCACCCCCCCCCCCAGGGTTAAATGGTGGCATATTTCGAATATCCTCTGTGGTCAATGCTAACTTAACCTGCATATCAAGTTTTAATGAAATTGGTCAATAAATAAGAGAGAAATTGAATTTTAGCGAATTTCCCCGATAGGGAAGAAGCTCTCATGGTAAGACTTAAGCCCGAGACCATGATAACTTTTTGTTTTGAGGTCCTAGATGCTAAAAACACTATTCGTTCAAATTTTTATATATGTGTCCGTGAATGTGATAACTTGAGTAAAAAAATGTCTGATTTTGATGAAATTTGGCTCAAATGTGTAAAGTATCATTCATGACTTTAAGTTCGAAAACCAGAAAAATTGTACCATAGGAAAGGGGGTTTATGTAGGTTTTAAATTTTCCAAAAATAAGTTTTTTGCATTTTTTACCCTAAAAATTTTAAAACATTTAATTTTGGTTTAAACCATGTTATAGAGCTTAAAAAACAAATAATATTGTATTTTGAATTGTTAACCTAGGTTAAGTGGTTGCGGAGAAAATACAAAAAAACCCTGCTCATAAAATCTCCCATGTTAATCTTAAGGGAAAAAGGTTTTTGGCTTTTCCTCAGTTAATTTTAATGTAAACCTCACATTTGATTTTACCAATCAGTTCAACTCCACAAAAAAATTTTGGAGTCTAAATTGTTATTCTACATCCATCCGTTGCAGAGATATTCAAAGTGCTAAACACAGTACGTTGTCCAATGTTATCCTTATGGAGAATAAATAAAATTTTATATCTCGATTATTTATAAATGTATATTGATGAAACTTGGTATGTGGCTTCACGAAGTACTGGTATATTGATATCTGCAGAAAAAATTGTGTTTTTGTTGATTATCCCCGTAGCAGCAAACCTGCATACTCAGCCCTAATGTTATTTAAAAAGCTGTAGATTACTTATTTATTTATGTATTTTTATGACACTTGGTAAGTGGCTTTATGTGGTAGTGAGATACATATGCATGCATTGGAAATTCGCTGAGTACGTAGGTTTGCTGCGACCGGGTATTTTTATTTCCCATAAGAATAAAATTGGACAAAGTACTGTGTTTACCGCAAAATACAAATTTAAATTTTCTCCGCAACCAGCAATCGTAGAATAATAATTCAAAATACTAAACTATTCAGTTTTCTGAGGTATTAGTAGGGAGTATTGGAGACTTCTGAGGCAGGAGGAGCCAGGAGGAGCGCCCCCCCAAGGAGGAGCCCCCCCGACCACCCCCAGGGGAGGAGCCCCCCCCGACCACCCCCAAGGTCTCGTCTGTGACACTTTACCCCCCCCGACCACCCCCGACCCTCCCCGAACAACCCCCGACCCCCCCGCGACCCCGCCCCGACGACCCCCCCCGACGACCCCCCCCGACGACCCCCCCCACCGACGACCCCCCCCGACGACCCCCCCCGACGACTCCCCCCGAGGTCTCGTCTGTGACACTTTACCCCCCCCCCCCCCCCGACCGCGGAACCCCCCCCCCAAGGTCTCGTCTGTGACACTTTTGCCCAGGGGCCCGCACTGCACTCTAGCCTTTTGCCCAGGGGCCCACACCGCACTCTAGCCTTTTGCCCAAGGGCACGCACCGCACTCTTGCCTTTTGCCAAGGGGCCCGCACCGCACTTCCAACCTTTTTAATTCAGGAGGAGCATCCCCCCCCGGCATCGGTCGGATCTGAATTCTGATAGCAGATTCTTGTTCGTCTAGTCGAGCCGAGCCATTTGAGTACCCACATCGTACACTTTGGATGATGTTTTGGGTTGGGGGGGATATCGGGTACCATAGGTCGGATCTGAATTCTGATTGCAGATTCTTGTTCGTCTAGTCAAGCCGAGTCATTTGAGTACCCACATCGTACACTTTGGACAATGTTTACAAAAAAGGGGCCCGCACCACACTTTTGACCTTTATTGCATTTCTGGAATCTCCTCGTCAAGCCGAGTATTCTCAGTACCCACATGACATACTTTGGATAATTAATACAAGATTTGAGCAGGGTAACGCTACAACCAACAGAGCTAGCCCATCAACGCCTGCGGACAATTAATCTACCAGTGAATGCGAATTTTGAGGAGAATATAATTGCAATGCTTTGGGTTAGAGCACTTGAAGGGGGGTGTATCGATACACCCCCCTTCAAGTACTCTACACCAAGGCAGCTGTTCACACAACCGACCGACGCGGTCGGTCCTGTCTGGGATGCAGCTGCTGTAACTGGGTCCCCAGCAGGAGGAGCGCGCGACCCCAGCAGGAGGAGCAGGAGCTGCGCCCGACCCCAGCAGGAGGAGCCGGAGCTGCGCCCGACCCCAGCAGGAGGAGCAGGAGCTGCGCCCGACCCCAGCAGGAGGAGCAGGAGCTGCGCCCGACCCCAGCAGGAGGAGCAGGAGCTGCGCCCGACCCCAGCAGGAGGAGCAGGAGCTGCGCCCTACCCCAGCAGGAGGAGCAGGAGCTGCGCCCGACCCCAGCAGGAGGAGCAGGAGCTGCGCCCTACCCCAGCGGGAAATGCAGCAGCGGGCAATGGATCCACATGCTGTTGATTCCCAGTTGTTTGGAGTACAGAACGTCGTCAGGATCTTGGGTAGTTGAAAACATTTTTGGTTCATGAACGTACTTGAACCTTTTGTCAATACGCCATAGCCTCTTCTTATGGAAATGCTTCAAGGTGCAATCATCGTCGTCTTTTCGGTTGTAGAATTCATCACCTTCAAAGTAATCATCCTCATCGTCAAACGGTCTCTTTTTATTATTGCTATTCATTGTCGTTTCCGCTGCAACACATACATCCTCCAACTCGACGGCTGTGATGTCACAATCACACCTGGGAATGCGGATGCTCTAATTGACTGATGGCGCCAGACCCTTCCAGGAACCCATAATTATAGACCACCCGCGTCGAATTCCGAGCAATAGAACAATAGAACAAAACATCAGCAAAGGGGGGTGTTACGATACATCCCCCTTCAAGTACTAAGGCAGGTGTTCACACAAAAAACCAACGCGTCGAGACCTGTCTGGGAATGCGGATGCTGTAATTGGATACCCCGACTGGAGGGCGACCGACCCTTGCAGGAACCCATAATTATAGACCACCCGCGTCGAATTCCGAGCAATAAATCACCAGTTGTCAAACACCCACGGTCTCATTCTTGTTCTAGTCTCCAACAATTCCTGACGCATGGAGGAGCGAAAATCTCCCCCCTAACCCATTATGTGTTAGGGGGAGCGAAAATCTCCCCCTAGTAATTAAATCAACAGGACACCAGTTGTCAAACACCCACGGTCTCATTCTTGTTCGGGAGTTTGAAGTGTGTGGTTGTGTAATAGTGTTGCTGTGTGACGTTCTGTCAGAGTGATCACCCAACGTTTTGACCTAACCTATAAAATGAACCACTTAACCGCCTATGTGTTTAATGATCAGCCTTTGTCTGTACTGTTTGACAGCAGCGTTAATCCATGGTTCAAAGCTAAGGATGTAGCTACAATATTGGGCTACGCTAACCCTAAAGAAGCAATCAGAGTACATGTTAGAGAAAAATATCGCAAAACAATTCCTGAAGTATGGGGGAGCAAAAATCTCCCCCTAACCTATAACGAGAAACATTCAATCTTTCTTAACGAGCCGGGATTATATTCGTTACTTATGAAATCTAAAATGCCCATTGCCGAGAAGTTTCAAGATTGGATCTTTGAAGAAGTTTTGCCATCCATTAGAAAAAATGGTCAGTACAGACTTATAAACGAGAACCAACGGCTGCTACAATCACTTACAAAGTCGCTAACAAATAACCGAAAGTTAGATCAAACAAATTCCGAGTTTAAAACTACAAATGATATATTGTGTATGGAAAACCAATCCATGAATCAAACTCTGATCGAACTGACACCTAAAGTGGCAGTGTTGCCTCCAAACCCGCCGTTGTAGCGCTTGATTTCGGTGTTTCTCAGGACCTCGTTGAAGCGCCTAGGCAGGTAGACTCGCAGAAAGAAGTCGTCCCCGACCTGCCCCTCCAGGATCACGATGATCGTCTCGCCAAAGGGTGTGGTGGCTCGCTCCATCTCAGTGACATCTTGTTACAATAGGTTAGATGTTTGATTTTTTCACCCAACATCAGTTCCAACGGTCTGCGAAATCTCATTTCATCTATTGCGATTTGAGTCCACGTTAATTGTTGTACATCCTCACACAGCTCGTAAGTGTACTGTGTATTTAGCTCCTCGTTAAATTTAACAGTCTGATTTGTTTTCTTCATATTTATACTCTTTCACATGATATTCACTAGTTTTGTTTTCTTGAAAAGTATGCTGTTTCATATGATATTTTCTCTCAAACACATCTCTCGCTCTATCCAACACTAACTTGATTGCGGGCCTTTCTCGGATGTTGTTACGTTTATAACGTATTTTGTTCATTGATATGGTGATTACTTTTCTTGCATCATCCGCACTGGTCATCTTTGGAGCACGTATCGACTGTTGCTACCTGACTAGCGTCGTAGGTTCTGGAACGAGTTCACAAGTGCAGATTTATGCATTGTCAAAGATATGTTCAACTATATTAATGAAATTGTGCGAGGTTAGGATGTTGTTGTATCTGCAGTCAATGTGCATGCCGTAACTCTGCATCACTTCTTTAGCCTTATTCACTATTTTTATGCCGTTGGGGACATTTTCTCTACAGTAGCACATTGTAAATCCTTCTTCCTTTGCTTTTTTCAAGGCTTGTTTGAATTTCCTCTTCTGTGTTCGAATGCACTTGTATTCACAAACTCCGTACTGCTCTAGAAGGGTTTCCCTAATCATCACACAAAATATATGCTTCAGATTTACATCTTGAGGTAACACTGCCACTTTAGGTGTCTGTTCGATCAGCGTTTGATTCATGGATTGGTTTTCCATACACAATATATCATTTGTAGTTTTAAACTCGGAATTTGTTTGATCTAGCTTTCGGTTATTTGTTAGCGACTTTGTAAGTGATTGTAGCAGCCGTTGGTTCTCGTTTATAAGTCTGTACTGACCATTTTTTCTAATGGATGGCAAAACTTCTTCATAGATCCAATCTTGAAACTTCTCGGCAATGGGCATTTTAGATTTCATAAGTAACGAATATAATCCCGGCTCGTTAAGAAAGATTGAATGTTTCTCGTTATAGGTTAGGGGGAGATTTTCGCTCCCCCATACTTCAGGAATTGTTTTGCGATATTTTTCTCTAACATGTACTCTGATTGCTTCTTTAGGGTTAGCGTAGCCCAATATTGTAGCTACATCCTTAGCTTTGAACCATGGATTAACGCTGCTGTCAAACAGTACAGACAAAGGCTGATCATTAAACACATAGGCGGTTAAGTGGTTCATTTTATAGGTTAGGTCAAAACGTTGGGTGATCACTCTGACAGAACGTCACACAGCAACACTATTACACAACCACACACTTCAAACTCCCGAACAAGAATGAGACCGTGGGTGTTTGACAACTGGTGTTCTGTTGATTTAATTACTAGGGGGAGATTTTCGCCCCCCTAACACATAATGGGTTAGGGGGGAGATTTTCGCTCCTCCATGCGTCAGGAACTGTTGGAGACTAGAACAAGAATGAGACCGTGGGTGTTTGACAACTGGTGATTTATTGCTCGGAATTCGACGCGGGTGGTCTATAATTATGGGTTCCTGCAAGGGTCGGTCGCCCTCCAGTCGGTGTATCCAATTACAGCATCCGCATTCCCAGACAGGTCTCGACGCGTTGGTTTTTTGTGTGAACACCTGCCTTAGTACTTGAAGGGGGATGTATCGTAACACCCCCCTTTGCTGATGTTTTGTTCTATTGTTCTATTACTCGGAATTCGACGCGGGTGGTCTATAATTATGGGTTCCTGGAAGGGTCTGGCGCCATCAGTCAATTAGAGCATCCGCATTCCCAGGTGTGATTGTGACATCACAGACGTCGAGTTGGAGGATGTATGTGTTGCAGCGGAAACGACAATGAATAGCAATAATAAGAAGAGACCGTTTGACGATGAGGATGATTACTTTGAAGGTGATGAATTCTACAACCGAAAAGACGACGATGATTGCACCTTGAAGCATTTCCATAAGAAGAGGCTATGGCGTATTGACAAAAGGTTCAAGTACGTTCATGAACCAAAAATGTTTTCAACTACCCAAGATCTTGACGACGTTCTGTACTCTAAACAACGGGGAATCAACAGCATGTGGATCCATTGCCCGCTGCTGCATTACCCGCTGGGGTAGGGCGCAGCTCCTGCTCCTCCTGCTGGGGTCGGGCGCAGCTCCTGCTCCTCCTGCTGGGGTAGGGCGCAGCTCCTGCTCCTCCTGCTGGGGTCGGGCGCAGCTCCTGCTCCTCCTGCTGGGGTCGGGCGCAGCTCCGGCTCCTCCTGCTGGGGTCGGGCGCAGCTCCTGCTCCTCCTGCTGGAGTCGGACGCAGCTCCTGCTCCTCCTGCTGGGGAAGGGCGCAGCTCCTGCTCCTCCTGCTGGGGTAGGGCGCAGCTCCTGCTGGGGTAGGGTGCAGCTCCTGCTCCTCCTGCTGGGGTCGGGCGCAGCTCCTGCTCCTCCTGCTGGGGTCGCGCGCTCCTCCTGCTGGGGACCCAGTTACAGCAACTGCATCCCAGACAGGACTGACCGCGTGTGTCGGTTGTGTGAACAGCTGCCTTGGTGTAGAGTACTTGAAGGGGGGTGTATCGATACACCCCCCTTCAAGTGCTCTAACCCAAAGCATTGCAATTATATTCTCCTCAAAATTCGCATTCACTGGTAGATTAATTGTCCGCAGGCGTTGATGGGCTAGCTCTGTTGGTTGTAGCGTTACCCTGCTCAAATCTTGTATTAATTATCTAAAGTATGTCATGTGGGTACTGAGAATACTCGGCTTGACGAGGAGATTCCAGAAATGCAAATAAAGTCAAAAGTGTGGTGCGGGCCACTTTTTTGTAAACATCATCCAAAGTGTACGATGTGGGTCCTCAAATGACTCGGCTTGACTAGACGAACAAGAATCTGCAATCAGAATTCAGATCCGACCTATGGTACCCGATATCCCCCCCAACCCAAAACATCATCCAAAGTGTACGATGTGGGTACTCAAATGACTCGGCTCGACTAGACGAACAAGAATCTGCAATCAGAATTCAGATCCGACCGATGCCGGGGGGGATGCTCCTCCTGAATTAAAAAGGTTGGAAGTGCGGTGCGGGCCCCTGGGCAAAAGGCAAGAGTGCGGTGCGTGCCCTTGGGCAAAAGGCTAGAGTGTGGCGCGGGCCCCTGGGCAAAAGGCTAGAGTGCGGTGTGGGCCCCTGGGCAAAAGTGTCACAGACGAGACCTCGGGGGGGGGGTCCGCGGTCGGGGGGGGGGTAAAGTGTCACAGATGAGACCTCGGGGGGGGGGTCGTCTGGGGGGGTCGTCGGTTGGGGGGTCGTCGGTGGGGGAGTCGTTGGGGGGGTCGTCGGGGGGGGTCTTTGGGGGGGGGGTCGGGAGGGGTCGGGGTGGCGGTCGGGGGGGCTCCTCCTGGGGGGGGGGTGCTCCTCCTGGCTCCTGCTGCCCCAGAAGTCTCCAATACTCCCTACTGGTATTTTTAATGGTGATACGAAATATTTTGTAACATTTATGATTTGTTATGAAAAGTAAAAGAATTATTTTTGGATGTTTTAAGTCCTGTTAATTTCTGAACACGACTTTTACAGAAATGCGGGTCGTGTCATTTTTTTGGAAACCTATAGCTCTTCAAACCATTAAATTTTAATCCGAATCGTTTGAGCTGTTTTTGATCAATTTGGATTTTTCATGTTTTTTAGCAGTTTTTGGGGGATAATTATCGTTAAAAAATAAAAATATTAACGCCTGGATATATTAAGCAAGATCAGTTCTTTTAAGAAAACTTCTGGAATGGCATCGCAATGTAAACTAAAAAGACGGTATATGAGCTAGATATTCCCAAAATGAAAAAAAAATATATATATTTACTCGAATTTGGCGGATTCCAGCGGATTTGCTTTTACCTAATTAATTATCTCTTTTGTTTATATTACTTCAGATATAATAATGTTTAATTTATTTTCATTTTTATTTTCTCCCCTATACATAGTATAAGAAGAAAGAATTTTTTTCGTCAACGTTTTCGAATTTGAGTTGTTGGTATGGAAATATTCGTTTTGATGCTTACTGAACCCCATAAAAGTGATTTTTACGTGATGTGTGTATGAGTGTGTGTGTCTGTGTGGTTGTGTACAGGGCTAGAGGCGACACAACAGTTGTCCGATTTTGATGAAATTTGGTATGTGTGTATTAATTAACAATATCTCCAGGGCATTTTCCCATTTTTTGATGTTTGATTTTTAAAGATAATTAATTATCTTTTCAAAACCACTAAAAACATGAAAAATCAAAATTTTTAAAAACGGCTCTAACGATATTTGTTAACACCTTTAGTGGTTTGTAGAGCTGTAGGTTTACAAAAAAATGCCACCACTGACATTTATGGAAACACTCGGGTTCAGATTACAGACAGGGTACACAAACCCTCGGGTGGGACAGGACTTATCCGAAATGCAGTTTTTTTGAATTTGTATAAAAAACATAAATGTTAAAAAGATTACTTATCACCATTAAAAAGAGCTCAAAAAAGAAATAATTTTGTATTTGTTATTATTATTCTACAATTTCTGGTTGAAGGGAAAATTTAAATTTTCATTATGAGTAAACGCAGTACGTTGTCCAATGTTATTCTTATGCGGAATACAACAATTACTATTTCTCCCTTATTTACTGATCGATTTTAGTTAAAACTTGATATGAGGTCAAGTTACCATTGATCAACAGGGTATATTCAAAATATGTAGCCACATAACCATGGGGGGATGAGGGGTCATTTCCCCTCTTAAAATCACTGTGTGTAACAAAGGATTCTGTAGTGCCTCCAAAAAAGGGATTTGGGTATGTATTTTTGACATCAACTCGTTTAAAAGGTGTTCTGTTCATTCGACCTTACTTTATATTCTATATTTAGTAAATAAAAAGTAATTTATTCATTAAAGTTGGGCTAAAAAGGAGAAATTATCTGTCAGTTTTCTGATAACGCTTTTTTCTCTCGGTATTCAAAAAAGTATGTCAGTTTGTGCAATCGTCCTGGAGTATTTTTTCACCACTGCCCCCTTCATTAAGATTATATTTGACCACATATTATGATCACTCCAATTGTCATTATAACTCAACCTCAGGTAGTATTTTTGCTGGAAAGAAATTTGATTAATTTTGTTTAGCCTATGTCCACTCTATATACAATATTTATTCAATGGGTTTAATCACTGTTTTAAAGAAATAATTTGTTGGTACTTCACCTTGTGTAAGAGCTACTTTGACATTTTACTGGTTACATTATTCACAACTATTATTATTTTGTTTTGATTTGAAATTCCATAAGCCCAATGTGAAAATTTTCAATTTTCAAATGGATTAATGAAATTTGAGTTGTCTTGGGGTTGAGGTTTTTACCGATTTTTTTAGATCCAAAAGCCCCTGATTCCAATTTCCATTTTGTTCCAGGGTTGGATTCCATGTTGAAAACATAAGAACAAACCAATTGACCATCAGGCTTTTCTCGTACTAGAGCATAGAATAGAATATGACATGATTGGGAGAAAATAAAAAAAAATTGTAATGACAATATCAATAATAAAATTACATCAGCATAACAACAAATCAAAATATTATTATTCTGATTTGTTGTTATGCTGCTCTTGTGAGCAGATTTTATGCTCAACTGAACTATTTTGTCAACAAAGGTCAAATATTTAAAATAGTTTGTATTTAAAAATGACTCCGGTGATGGGTTGAAAGACATCTGGATTTACAATGTTTACAATAATTATCATATCAATTTTTACTTACATAAATTTGTTTCACGTTAAGCTAATTTTAAAAGTTGTCGAATAACCAGTTCTATATTACTTGTCCCTTTGATATGATCGTGTATAGGAAGCTTATATAGCCATCTAATGAAATCCAGATACTAGAATTTATATAAGTATTTTACTTGACATTGAAACGGTTTCAACCTTTCAATATTAAATGTTCTACTAAATAGGAGTAATGTATAAGAATTAATTTTCATACTATTAATTTAATTAATTCAAACTAGGCAAACCCCACTCTAAATTCTAATTCAACTAGGTTAACCTAAAATCGTAAACAATTATCCTTTTAAGGGCGTGTTTGCGATATTGTGCATTACCTAAAACCTCTGGCATGACTTATACAATTTAAGGTAGATGTACCGGTAGCTGACAGTATAAGAAATGAAGTGTACTTACTTATCTATATTTTCAATACCTCAAAATTTAAGAAGTTAATTTTGGATAAACTTAAAACCCAATGAATTTTTTATGACAAATTCATATAAAAATTGTCTAAGATATAAAATTACTTAAATATACCCAATAAAATGAAGTCATGTACAAGTGTCTCTAGCTGACAGGGTAAAATGGGCTTGTGCCTCTACCTGACAGAGGTTGTTTAAGTGATTAATGTGTTTAAGTTATTTAAAGACAAATCCTTTGGAGCTATTCTATGTAAGAAAGTTTAAAATATCTTAAAGTAATAAAAACCATAATTCTTAAGAAATAAGAAGTGTTGTACGCAGTTTTCAAAGCAGATTAAATCTTGAATGTAAACATATATTATATTAGTTTCGGAATGTCAGGGTTTAAGAGTTTAGATAGTTGAATATTTTGACCAGTTGCTACTCTCCCGAGTAACTTGTCCGTTCAATGTGAGATTTGTTTCATAGTCTTCTAATAAGAGAATTTTGATGTAAAAGTTTATCTATTTACCAAATGATAGTGTATACGTTTTCAGAAATTTTCTGTAGGTAATTTTCATCGTTTTCTCCGTGGATGGTCTCCTAAAAGTGAAGTAAAACTTTCAAAAGGTACATTATAGATGTAATATTGATTTTTTAAGTTTAATTTTTGATTTATAGAGGCCATGCCTGGACTTTTGAAACACTGTATGAAAATTATAATAACGATAGTTATTATTAAACTGGGTCCAGGTGGTTATTCTTCACCTGACTTAAGTTTTAAAATCAAATAGCACTGTTGTTCACCAAGATACAAACATTTTAATTGTGTTACGTTTTTACCCTTTAATTTGATTTATGCCCCTAGGGAAGGAACCGTTTATGCCAAGAGAGATTTAATCGAAACCCTTGTATTTCCATACCAAGATTTAGATTGTCACACTAAGACCTTGACTTACGTTTTTTTAAGCAGATGGTACGGTTTAAAGTTACAAATAGATTACAACTGTTACTTAGGAGGCTGCTGGACCCGCCACCTTGAGTTGAGGTTAAGATTGACGTGGGCGTTTTCATATAGAGAACCTTGTAGACAGGGCTGGATAACCCTTTCTAAAGGTAACATCCAAAAAAATCAATCAAATAAAGGACTCCAAAAGAGTAAAGTACATTTTAAAAACAAATCTAAACACATTTGCGGCAATCCAGATATATTGAAAACTAAACGAATGCAAACCTTTTCAGTGGTTATGTAATCGAGACCGTCTCTTCCGGCTGTTAAGCATTTTATAAATTTTAAAGGATGAAAATCAATTTATAAGGAAACTTAAATAGGGATAAAATAAAAGAGACACATACATTTCAAGGCATTTAATTCCTCTCTAAAGAGGCAAGTGTTCAAATCGTTCACCGTCAAACAAGAAACATTCAACAATGCGTACCTTCCCCTTCTGTTGAGACTGATATGTGGACTTAACTGGCCAGAAACACAGCATTCAGCTGGAAATGTAACCAACTATCGATGTATCAATGGTAAAAAGTTGCTCTTCGTAGTTGAAACAAAACAGTTATGAATGTGTCATTGTTTATAATTTTACCTGGTGTTTGTTAAGTAACAAATCATATTAAACCAAGAGTTATAAACAAAGATAAATACAATTTTGGAATACAATGAGTTACAGTATAAGACACGTTAATTAGCACAACGGCGGATTATTTATCCCAACCACTTTCCATATCTGTCATATTGAGAACAGTGGACCCTCTTGGTAAATACAACTACTGTACATTGATTGACAAAAATGACCATATGAGACCATACATACTTCGTGGCAAAATATTATTAATTATGTTAACGAGTTAAAGTTGAAATTTATGCAGAGATATTTTTAGGACCAAATTTTAAGCTCAAGTTCTTAAAAAGGTAAGAACAGTTGTTTATTGCTAGTTGTGCCAACTTACGTGCCCCCTACAAGTAGTGGCCACCATAGTTTGAAGGATAAGTGCACTATATGTTCTAACATCATCAAAACAGCATTAATAATATTACTTGATTACTAGACATAATGTTTTACAAAACAAATAAAAGCATCCAGGCATAACTTTAACAGCCTTAACCTGTAATATAAAGCGCTACTATTATTTCAACTTATTTAAACAATCTCATCTGATCAGAAAAGAATGTTCATCTAAGAACCAAAGCAACAGAAACATAAAACTCAATTTGAATGTGCTAGTTTTGACACAATTGAAAGTTACCATTTTATATAGCTTATTCAATGAAAACGTTGAATTAATATCAATATTCCAGCGATTCTAGAACAAATTATCAAATAAGAATATGTATTTGTTATATTTATTACCAATTTCTTAAATATAAACGTCAATCAATCCGTTGTTTAAAACTCAATCTTGGTGATGGTGAGTTTATGTTATTGAAGAAATTATTGTGGTCATTTGCTATCACTGTTTAGAAAAAAAACAGTTTCACAAAGTTTCGGGATCTGGAATCTGATGTGACAAGCAACAACTCTGATATTTTAGCTGCATAAGGTTTCCAAGTATAATAAGAGCTATGAAAATAGCTATAATCGACAAGCGACCAACAAGACTATCACCGGAGATCGTCGCGAGGCCACATTTGTAGTGTGATCATATCCAGTGTTGCGCAGTGCTGTAGTCACTCGTGTGCTTGGCTCTTGGCTTTCACTGTTGCCTGTTGCCTACCTAAAGCAGTTCTCTGTTTTGGGTCTTGTATGATTTATTTCCAGCTTTGCCTGGATTATGCAACTAATTCTGTTATGTCCTAGGTATTATTTTAGTATGAAGACTGTATCAGATTCCAGATCCTGGAACTTTGTACAAATGTTTCTCTCTAGTCGTGTTGGGAAACATGCAGTAATTTCTTAAATATCATTTAAGAAAATTGTAGGAATGAATAAAATTCATGGGAGATTTGATCAACTGAGGCAGATTTTTATTGAATAATACATTACTAAAATCTCCAAGGCAAGGAGTTGTTTAAATCGTTCTCCCTAAACAAATTTTAAATGGTCTAGTTAATTTTATAAGGACTTATTACAACAACTTAAAACGGTTTTCAAATGTTTTTAACAAAGAAATGTTTTCACAATTTTAGCTTGTTAACTGAGATGTATATGTGGACGGGTGCAGTTTTGTTTTTATTTATGATTAATATCCAGCTTCTTTAATATTTTCCTAGACCGAATTTAATTTAACTTACCTTTAAAAAAAATAGATTTACAGTTTCAACATGATTCTTCTGAATTAACTAGCCTTAAACTAATACAACAAAAACAATATTTGCTCTGTAGGAAATTAGATTACCAAGTCTTAGATGTTAAGTAAAAATAATCATAATTGTTGTCTTCCGTGATCTTAACTCCCATTAGAAAACTAAATAATACAAATTCGATTATAATTCTCATCGCTAGTATAAAACTCTTGTTTTAAAATTTAGGTATGGGAAAATTATCTAAAATAAACAGTATTAACTAACAAACTAAATAATATTTTTTTGTTTAAATTACAAAACCATAATTTACTCAACCCAACATTAATTTATAAACTATTTAAATTAACTAAATTAGTTTATAAACTATAAACAATAAAATACTATCATTAGCTCAAACATTTCTATAATCGAATCACACAGCTAGATGTTTAGGCAACAAGGTCACAAATATAGCTAGTAAAGTATTAACAAAATAGCTAACAAAAGACACATCAAAATAGCGAATGTATAAACTCAATATACTTATAACTCAATCAGTCAAAACAAATATTGTCTAATTTAATAATCTAACATTGTAATAAGTGGTAAAATATTACTAAATTTGTTGGAAACTAAATATCGTTCAACCATTTTATATTTAGAATGTTTTGAGTAGGCTAAACATATGGGATAAGGTTACATTTAGACAATCAAAAGTCTCAACAATAGAGAAGCTTCGATTTGGATAATATTCAAAACAGAGTAGCTGTAAATCAGTTGATTGTCACGACAACCTCAAACACGGTAGGGAACGTATTTGGACAATCAATGTCTGATAAGTTTGTATCATATTTTGTACTATTTAATGTCTTTATCTACATTACGACTTCATTGTGTACTTTTATATTGTCTTATTGTAAACAGCAAATTTAAACCCATTAAAAGTAAAGAAACGTATGTTTTAGCTTAAACCTGATGCATTTTTAAATTCTACGTACTTGTATTTACTAATATTTCTCTTCAGAAAGATAAAATAAATTAGGAACCTTTTATTTTTAACTAGTTCTTCTGCATTTTAAAAATTGTTTTAGGCCTTTCTCTTTAGTTTCATCAAACAAACACCATATTTTGTAATAGAGTAAATCTTTAATGTAATATAAATGCTCCACATTGAATGAGTAATTTGATCTTAAGCCTAGCTCAGCATATATTCATTATTTAAATTATATGAAGAGTGTTGATCAAACTCTCCAGAAATCTAGGAAATGTTAATTACTAGAAACATGAAAAAGCAACATAAATAACGCTAATTTTGTAACCAAGAATAACTTTTTCTTATTTTGGTGTTTACAACAATATCTGATTGAGAGCACATGAGTGGAAAATAACGGAGAAGCTCTATTGGCGATAAAGCATGTCTGACTGACATACCGGTATATGCTTAGTGGATTGACAAAGATGGTTAGTTGTGTGGTTACTTAAGCCTTTTTTACAGATCTTAGATTTCTTTACATTTTTAAAGGAGTTAATTCTCTCTCTTAACTGGTTTCCGTGTTAAGGAGGACAATTGTCGTAAGTGCAACGTTTCGTGTTTGTGTTACACGTGTTAACAAAGTTATACCCTTTTATTATTTAAAAACTAAATAAAATATTTTAAAATGATAAACTAAGCATTTCAGGATATACCTTTATCGGGGTTTTCTTAATTTGTGCAATGACAATCAAATCATAACTTCTTACAAGGTTTTTTCATACCCAATATACTATTATCAAAAGCCAAAAAACACAACAGCAACTCATTGCAAACTAGCAAATAATCTTTAAATAGAGCCCCTCCAAATAAAACAATGAAATTGAACGAATGTCCCTTTTTTAAATTGACATTAACTAAATACTATTATTCCAAACACATTATATAAACTTTCTTCGTGATCTTAAATGAAAGGCTAAAACATGGAAAGGAAAAAAACCTTTACACAATTACCTAAGTTAATAATTAAAAGCAAGACCGATTTAATGAATAGTAAAGTTATAAAGCTAACAGGAATATTTCCCCCAATCCAGCCGTGTCACAAGTTATGCTCTCACGTCCTAGTTTACTTCAGATTAACACCTATGAATTGATTATGAAAAGATAAAAAAACCTACCATTCTATATTTACCCAACTCTCCTACCGTCAATCGGTCATCTGTTCCATTAGACAGTGAGGAATGTTATAGCCTAAGCGTATCTATGGAGCCTTAATCCGAAACCTCCTGTCAGTCCTGTGAAGGAGTGAGCTAAGACTGCGATAGTGAGGAGCTGAAGGTTTCTATTCTAGAATGTCGCGTGGGTTTAACTTGCAGATACAATTAAACAATTGGGTAATAATGCTTGTGGATTCTCTCCTTGAACTTCTGGGGCTGTAAATTACTATTTACTATGAGTTACATTATTTATTTTGTATAATGAAAGTTTCATAATTTTTAAGACTTGTCTTATTAATTGCGTTTTATGAATTAATGGTTTATTTTTGCCCATTATAAACTATTAGAAATCTGATATTTATCGTTTTCGAGCATGATAAGGACTTTATATTAATTTTAAAAAATATATAAATATTTATTATTTTGATATTTCTGATCACGATTTATTGTTGGTACCTAACTTGAATTAACTCTAAGAAGTTATAGTTATAATCATAGTTAAGTTGGAGGTAAGCCTCTTATGATGAAGAATTTAGTTTTCTATAATTATCATAGTATTGCTTTTAAAATTAAATAAAAACAAAGGGGAATTTGAATAGCGAAACCCCGTCACGTGTTTATCGATCTCGTATTATTCATAACGGAATCAATAACACATACTTGATACAATTCCTTACAAATATAATTTTTAATCGCAGTATATATGTATATATTGGCAGTATTGTTGACATGAGCTGCGTGTGGTTTTAAAAATATTTGCCTAAATTAAACCATTGACTCTTGTAAAGGGAATTAGGTTTTAGGACACTGATGGCCACATCCCTAACTTTAAAGGGAGACGAAACAGCTGATGTTCATATCGTCACATTTTCCTGTTGTGAAATTTATTCTTTACAAAATCCACAAGCATAATTGTCGAATCAATGAAAATGGATGAAATGGGAAAGATTACAGTAGAACTAACCCACGTCTGGTAGTTAAACGAAATTAACAGTTTTACATGAAAAAATGCCTACGATGCGATGATTCAGCACCTCAGGTATTATTGCGGTCAAACCGTTTCAATTCATGTCACGAGTATTGACCGGCTTCCCAATATTAATTTTAAATACCATTATTCCATTAGCTCCGAATCATCTATCCACTCAAAATGAAAGTATATTTAAAGAAAAGAGTAAGTTTTCAATGAGTTATAAAAGGAACAATAGGGACTATAATCGACAAAATAAATAATAATATAAAAATATTTTGTTAAAATTGACGCTCGGTTATTTCTTCTGCGGGTGAATCACAAACACCTCCGAGTCAGGGCAGCCACTTCTTATATTATACTTATTTACAAACATTCAAAGGCTATCAGCGCTTTTGATTTTCATACAAATTTAAACCTCAGGAATGTTCTACTATGCGATTTTCTAACATCAAAATTCCATTAGAATATAAATTATGTACATCGCTAAACAAAGATTACAATAGTCTACATCATCTAAAAATTAGTACAAAAATTTCATATCGAAAACTATATATAAAAGAATAAGAACCCTGAGGTTTAAATGAGGATATCACAGATTTTCAACTTATCCCTGGCCCGTGGTGTGTGGCACTTCCAAGGCATCGGTCCAGCCTTTAGCCCGTGACGGTTGCTGTTTCTACGCTACCGGCGACTGTGCTGGGCGAGCGCTCCTGTCTTAAGGCTGACACTCGCTCTGACCGCTATAGAAAAGTCCACTGTGGGCTACTGCAACAGTAACGCGCGCTCAGCCGAGAGAGAGCTCTGTGGACTACTGCAACAGTAACGTGCGTTTTGGCCACCAGAGAGCTCCACTGCAGCCCGCGCCGCACCGTGGGCTTGGTTGGCAATGATGATTATTTAGATTGTTTTCAATTAAAGTAAACTGAAGTGAGACACTTACAATATTATAATATTATGGAAGACAGTTCTAGTACCGCTATATAGTGGTAAATTTCCATTCCTGATACTACAAAATGTTACTTTGGACCCTGAAAAGTTAAGGACGAAAAGTACATTAGAGGCAAGATTTTATTTTTAAAACATACTTGAGCAAATAAGCACCTCTTTTGACTGATCATCTCTGACTAACTTTTAGTTTAGGCCTAATTAAGTTAGGGTATTTTTATGTTATTTTTTGTGTGGTATAATAAATGCTTGAAAATATATCTTTGATTTGAAATACTGTACTTTGTCTACCATTTCAATATTGTCTTCACGTTGCCAGAAACTAATCGATTAATTGTGTCTGTTTTGCAGTTTTTTATATTACTTCAATTGAATTATATTTTATAAGTCGATTGAATTTCAATGTGAAGGCAAATTAATGTAAAATAGTTATTATTAAAATACAATCGAATGCGAGAGACACGGAGACGGTCAGAGCGTTTGTCAGCGAGCCGCGCGTCGGGTATCACAGACTGCCCGTGCACAGCGCCCTACGAGCCTACGTTTATTGGAATAGATATAGAGATAAATAAGTGGAGCAGGCAGGTGGAAGCGAGAGATGAGAGAGGACCGCGGCCGAGCATCCTCAATCGTCGGTGGAGGTCTTGTCGTGCGGTCGCAGGATGGCGCGCACTGTCTGATAGTTCTTCCTAAACCCTAACTTGTGGTAGAGACTCTGCGAGGCGTCGTTCTCGGGACGAATGACAACGAAGGGGACGTAGCCTCTGGAGCGGACGATTTTCGTGAGACACTTTGCGAGGTGGATGCCGTAGCCCTTGCGGCGGAACTCGGGACGGGTCTGCATGGAGAACATGGCGCCGTAGTATGACTGCACCATCCAGGCGGCCAGCTCGCCCGAGGAGAACACCCCGTAGGCCGGCAGTGCGGTGATGAGCCGCTCGAACACCTCGACCGCCTCCATGTCGTTGGCCGGATACAGCTCGTGGATGGCCGCCGCGTGCTCCTTGCGCAGCTCCTCGATCTTCACCTCCTCCGGCGGCACCAGTCTGCCAACAGGACAGTTCTTAATAAACCTTTCTGTGGCAATCTATATTCTTCTCGAAAATTTAATTTCATGCTCAGAGTGAATTTACTACTGAGATGGGATCTCATAACGCCACAGGAATATGAGTATTAGTTGGAGTTTTAAGCCTGGAATGAATGCTGTGATTGGCATATTTTGTTGACATGCCTTAAAAAGAATAGCGAAAAGTTCCCCTAACCCGGTGCTACTGCTCCATTTTCGTGCTAAATAAATTTAATTAAAACTGGACCTTTTAGCGAATTTCCCCTATAGGGAAGAAGCTATTACCGTAGTCGGCATGGTAAGACCTAGGCCCGGGATCACGATAACTTTTCGTTTTGAGGTCCCCAGACCCCAAAAACACTATTCGTTCGAAACTGTAGATATATATATATATATATATATATATGTGTGTGTGTGTGTGTGTGTGTGTGTGTGTGTGTGTGTGTTTGTGTGTGTGTGTGTGTGTGTCCGTGAGCACGATAACTCTCGTAAAAATTATCCGATTTTGATGAAATTTGGTATAAACGTGTAAAGTAACATTTATGACTTTAAGTTCGAAAACCAGCCAGATCGCTTTATCCGAAGGGGTATTTTTGGGGGGTTTTGTACCCCAAAAATGGGTTTTTTGAATTTTTTACATACAATTTTGGAAATAGTCAAATTTTAGTTTTTACCATTGCATTCAGCTTAAAAAAACACAATTTGGTATTTTGATCATTCCTCTACGTCAATTGGTTACCGAGATATTGAAAGTGCTAAACACAGTACGTTGTCTAATGTTATTCTTATGGAGGAAAAGACAAATTTTATATCTCGCTTATTTATGAACGTACACTGATGAAAGTTGGTATACGGCTTCATCTAGTTGTCGTGCATTGATATTTGCTCAAACAAACGATTTTTTGTCAAAGGCTCTTGTAGCAGCAAACCTGTGTACTCAGCTCCATGTTATTCTTATGAATAATAATTAAATGCTATGTCTCCCTTAATTATGAACATAAATGAATAAAAACTGGTATATGACTTCACCTAGTTGAGTTATATTGATATTAGCATAAAAATCCATTTTTTGCGTTCCTTGATGCAGCAAACCTGCGTACTCAGCCCCAATGTTATTCTTATGGGGAATAATTAAAATTGTATATATTGCTTATTTGTGAATATATTTTTATGAAACTTGGTAAGTGACTTTATGTAGTATTAAGACATTTATATCTCCATTGTAAATTCGCTGAGTATGCAGGTTTGCTGCGACGGGGGTATTTACGATAGTTATCGTGTTAACGGGTTCACACACAACCACAAATTTATAAACATGTTTGAACGAATGTTGTTTTTGGCACTTGGTTTTTGGGCCTCAAAACGAGAATGTATCATGGTCTCGGTCTTAAGTCTTACTATGCCACCTACGGGACTAGCTTTTTCCCTGCAGGAGAAATTCGTTCAAAAGAAAACCAACAAAAATAATAAAATAATATCTTTTTATATTTTTTATTTTTTATTTTAAATATAAAATATAAAAGAAGTTAAAATGTTGTATTCTTTTATCCAAGTCTCGAAACTACGAGTATAAAGTATATCACAAAGCACTATTTACAAATATAAATTATTACCACATAAGCAAATACAGTTAAAAAAACCTTTTACAGAAAGTTTCGATACACTTTAAATTTAATCAGCTATATTTAATTTCCGCACATTAACTCATACTAGCGATCGTCCTGAGGTCGAAATTTGACCAAAAATAATTTACGGGATATCCGTCTTACAACACTTAAAAATATGTTTACACTTATACTGTATTCACATAACAGACGGTAAACATATATAAAATACATACATATACATATCCCACGTAGTCCTGAGTGACTGAATGACGTACGGCTTAGGACCGGTCCTATGACCGGTCAAACAACAAGAATGGTTCTCTTACAAAATTGGAATGGCCACCAGTTTGAAACGGTTAAAGCTAGAAACGTCAAATTCAATATCAAACTTTCCTTGAACTTTTACAGTACATTTGCCAAGTTTAAAATCAGTAATTCAAGGGGGTCATTATTCCAAATATACAGGGTGTAAATTAAGTCCCGGACCGGCTTAATTTTCTCGTTACAGATAAAGCAACAAAACTCCGCAAATCAGCAGTAGGATCATTAATCTACTTTTTGACGTAAAAATCATGTTTTTCCTCCTTTACGGGATCGGCCCAAGAGGAGCTGAAAGAAATTCATATATAACAGCATGGGTCAAGTTTGATATCAATTGTAGGTATCGTTTTGTAGAATTCAATGCCACAAACCCGATTTCAAAAGGTTGACCCAAAATGAAATGGTGGGGGTTTAAAGGTACGAAATTGACAATGTTGGATTTGTTAAAGATGGCCAAGTATTTGTTTCCTAGCATGAATCATAGCAGTAAAACTCATAAAAGTCGACTTATTACCTAATGTCTACCTGTTGCGGTAGCTATTGGCTGTTAGCTATCTTAATGAAAATTATCGAATAGTTACCCATAACCACTAACAATAACTTGCTGATCCTTAACAAATCCAACATGGTTAATTTCGTACCTTGAAACCACCGCCATTTCATTTTGGGCCAACCTTTTAAGACCGGGTTTGCGGAATTGAATTCTACTAAAATATACCTACAATTTAATATCAAACTCGACCAATGCTGCTATTTAAGAATTTCTTCCAACTCCTCGTGGGCCGGTCCTGGAAAGGAGGAAAAAGATGATTTTTATGTCATAAAGTAGATTAATGATCCTACTGCTGATTTGCGGAGTTTTGTTGCTTTCTTCTTCTCCATTGATTACAAAGACGCACGAACGGGAAAGGGGAAACGGAACAAGATTGGTTATTTGTTTATATAACATTTTCTTGTCTGTTCTGACACCAAGAACAAATTACTGAAGTTTCGGTAGAGAATTTTCGGTAGAGAATTAGGTGTTTTGATCTTTATGTGTAAGTATGGTGTTTAATATATAATATTTATATTTACGTATATATATATATATATATATATATATATATATATATATATATATATACATACATGTTGTATCCCGCTTATATGTAAACGTATGGTCATTGTGTTGTCCAATGTTATTCTTAAAGGGAATAAATACAACTTATTTGTATTACCTTATTTATGAATACAATTTGATAAAAACTTGGTTTGTGCCTTCAAGTGATTGTGGTATATTTATATTTTCACGAAACCATGAAACCTCCATTTTCGTCGTACTTGTTACAGCAAACCTGCCTAATCTTTTCAGTGTTATTCTTAGAGAGGATAAATCAAATGTTAAATCTCACTAATTTATTAATATATTTTGGTGAAACTAGGTAATGGTAACTAGGTATGTGTTGGGGAGGTATGTATTTGCATTGGAAATTCACTGAGTATGCAAGTTTGCTGTGACGGGGGTATTATTAATCTTACAACTCATACAGACGCTTAAAATTTAGTTTAAAACAGATTATTCTTTTACTGATTTTAAAACGAGAGAAAATTACTTTACCCAAAGAATTTGAGGATTTCATGCTCCCAGATTTGGGGTGATTATATATTTGTCGAGGAAATAACAATATTAATATCCCTTGGCCACCAATGCGTATAGATGGCTTCAAAACTAACCATTTTAATATGTTCAACTACTGCTGCATTACGTATATACAGCAGCTGTTGCATTGACACGGTAGGCGTTTGTCGCAATGATAAAGCTTACTCAGCTAGCTGGTCGTCTGCCGGTGGCTCGTCACACACATAGATGTCGCCGCACACCTTCTCGATGGATCCGCGGTCGGAGTAGAACGACTCCAGGCGCTCCATGATCTTGCAGTGGGTGAAGTTGAGGAAGATCGGCTGCGACCAGTCGATGAGCACATCCTCCGTCTCCAGCAGTTCCAGACTGTCAAGCTGGTCCAGCGGACAGAAGATGCTGAAGCTCTCGTACAGCTGCCCGTTAGGCTGCAACAGAAACGAACCGTGCTGTCAACTGCTGCGATAGAAGCGCCCTTCAACATTGTAGAAATATTATTATTATTCATATCACATTTTGTACCAATAGCAAAAGACTGATGCTCAGCTTTTATAAGAAAATTATAACCTATATATTGAAGATCTTGTCGAATGTTCAGGTATTTTCATTGATCAGAATTTAAGCTGGAATCAATACATACAACTCGTGTGTTTAGTGAGAAAAATGTCATCAGGTTTACATGCACTACGTAGAATCTCATACATTTATCTGTGACTTTCCAGCTCTAAAGCCTGTTTGCTTTTATTCACGCCTACCTACCTTATGAAATTAGTATATATGGAGGTAGTACAAAAACTAATTTAGATACAATTTTTATATTACAAAAACAATCAATCCGAATTATGTAGAGTTTTACGTGGAATGAGTATGTACTTTATTTTTTATTAATTCAATATTTTGACTGTGTATGGAATTTATATTTCTGAAACTATTAAATACACACACCAAAGAACATTATCTCCCAGAAATCAGATCTACTTTAAATAATAATACACATAATACTTGGGGGCACTGCACGCGTTGCAAAATAGCCATAACTTTGAATTTTATATAAGAAAACACTGTGTAAAATGGTTAAAAATGTATTATTTGAATGCCTAAAGAAATAAAAACATCTGTCAACAACATAAAGAAAACATTATAAATTTGTCATTTTTCTCAATAATTGATGAGTTTTTAAATGTAAAACATTTTAGTTATAAGTATGATGACTGTGACTGTATTCTTGTACATGTACATTTAAATAAAGGATATTTTTGATTTGATTGTCAACATCTATCAACTCATAATTACTTTTAAATAAAACTTGGTGAACATAATTTGTCAATAAAGAATATTCTATACATTACTACTCAAGTAGGGGGAGAGGAGGGGGGGGCACTGCTGGTTGCACCAACACTCATTTTAGCGGATTATTAGCAGGGAATCCCGTGAGATGACAAATGACAGTCTACGACGGAACCTTTGCTATAATATGCTAGTTTGTACTTCAGGCGACTTACCGACGACGGACGAATAAAATAAGTGAAATCGCTTTCTGTAGAGAAAATAGAGAAAAGTGGAGCAATGCTATCGATATTTAAACTAATTATGAATAGTTGAACACAAACCATGGTATAGTTTTCCGATCCCGTTTATCCTATGTTAAATCGAGGAGTAATAATACACGATATTGAACTCTGAGGTAAAATATAAAATATGTAAATACCCCCGTAGCAGCAAACCTGCATACTCAGCGAATTTCCAATGCATATTAATTTATCTTAATACCACTTAAAGCCACATACCAAGTTTCATCAATATGCATTCATAAACAAACGATTTATGACATTTTAATTATTCTCCATAAGAATAACATGGCGGCTGAGTATGCAGGTTTGCTGAAATAAGGAACACTAAAAATGGGCTTTTATACAAATATCATTATAACTCAACTAGGTAAAGCCACATACCAAGTTCTATTAATTTATGTTCATAATTAAAGGAGATAACACGTTAATTATTCTCCATAAGAATAACATGGGGCTGAGTATGCAGGTTTGCTGCTACGGGAACTATCGGGCAAAAAATGGATTTTTGTGCAAATATCAATAGACCACAACCAAATAAAGCCATATACCAAATTTTTCCAGTTTACGTTCATAAATAAGCGAGATATACAATTTTTCTTTTTCTCCATAAGAATAACATTAGACAACGTACTGTGTTTAGCACATTCAATATCTCGGTAACCAATTGACGTAGAGCAATGATCAAAATACCAAATTGTTTGTTTTTTAAGCTGAATTTAATGGTGTAAATTAAAATTTGATTTAAATTAAAATTACATGTGAAAACCCCAAAAAACACATTTTTGGGGTACAAAACCCCCCAAAAACCCCCCTTCGGATGGTGCGATTCATCTGGTTTTCGAACTCGTTCAAATAAATGGTACTTTACACATTTGTACCAAATTTCATTAAGATCGGACCTTTTTTACGAGAGTTATCGTGCTTACGGACATATATATATATATATATATATATATATATATATATATATATATATATATATATATATATATAAATTTGAACGAATGGTGTTTTTGGCATCTGGGGACCTCAAAATGAAAAGTTATCATGGTCTCGGGCTTAAGTCTTACCATGAGACCTACGGTAATAGCTTCTTCCCTATAGGGGAAATTCGCTAAAAACTAGTTTCTTCAAATCTGGCCAAACGCGCATGTTGTGATAGAGAATTCAGGAAAATACGAATATATAACGAGGAGAGTAAGAGTTGTTTAAACAACCAGTTAATTGTAATATTACTATGTAATGAACAAATGATTGAATTTGTCATGTTTTGTAGTATAATGGTTATGTATGATGTTTCGAAGTTTCATTATTTTCAGTTTAATTTTGTCAAGGATAATTGACATTGGAAGCAATTGCCTAGCGAAGTTAGATCGTGTTGGGCCGCAGTAGCCGTGACCCGATCACTGCAGTGTCCTGGCACATTTACAGACGCCGCGACGCCGCGCCGACGCCGCCCCTTAGCCCCCGCCACTCGTGCGCTTATCGCATTACTTTGGTCACGTTATGTGTCGTACTGAAATATGAATTATTCGTAAGAACACATTATCGTACTTAAGTTGTGACAGTGTTTTTTCCGCAGTAAATGTATAATCGGGCTAACCTTAACTGCACCTTAACATTATGACCGGGTGGTGATGAACATCTTGTATATAGTCTAAAGGAGGAGACCGGCACACCACCACGCATACTCACCCTCACCTGTCCGGCCTCCACAAGTCACCTACTAGGCCCATGTTGTCAACCTTAATTTTGTTATTATTAACTTCAGATAATTTGTATTGCGATTTTATTATTTTATGAAAATAGAGTCCAATCACAGTGTATTTGTGAATTCCTTAGCGTTTATAATTTGAGATTTAAATATAACATACTGACCCTTTACAGTGTTTGGGTCTCAATTTTCATGGTATAATATATGTCAAATTTGAATATTATAATGCGATTGTGAGGGTGAGGATTCCCTGACAATCGAGTATGTACAACATTCTGGTACAAGACCGGTTGATGAGGATTATAGTACGATTATCGAAAGAAAGTGACTGGCGGAGCGGCTGTACGGCGACCAAGATTAGTTACAAACATATTATTTATAACCTCGTGGAAACAAAAGTAAAATGGTGAGAAATTTCCAATAAACGTTATTTGAAGAGTCAGTTAAACACTTTTATATCACATATTTCAAATATTTGTTATCTTATTCCAATGATTTTATATTGCTAGTTATATTTTACATAACAGGAATTAAAAATTACATGCGCGGCCGCTCCGCCAGTCTCTTTCGATAATCGCACTTTAGACGTGGGGGCCATAACGACCTGTCTGGGGCAATCGGGTCCGAGATCTGCCTAGGCCAAGGTCAGCCGGCTTCAAAGGGCCGCGGGGTAAGAGCAAAACATGATTGCAGATTTTCATTCTCTTACATCTATTTTCCTTTATTATTATACCCATAAATAGATTACTATAATTAAATTACAAAGGACTTAACCCTGGGAAATTAGACGATCAATTTTGTTATGTGTATATTACCATGTATTACTCGAAAATGTAATCGAGCTGATAGTGGAAGGTAAAGAGATCCCATTAACTCAGTAAAAAAGGATTTTAGTCCTATTAGTCCTGGAAATACACCCTATAGTATTTTAGTTGCAAGGGAGCGCTCTACTACACAGAAAACACTTTAAAAAGAGAGCCGTTTCTATTGTAATATACGACGACTTGTAATGTAATGTAAATAAATGTTGAATTTTAAAGCAAAGGAAATTACCCTGCGCATGTTGAAGTAAATTTTAAAAGTTTTAATTCGTTTGGTTAAAGGCAAGTGTAAAAACAAACCAATTGTATTTTCTTTGTTGTTTTAGTTTGTATTTAGTTGAAGCAAAACGCAATTTATAAAAATATATTACGCGTCTCGCTATATTAATCAATTACAAATAAAATAAGGAATTTTTTAAAAACCTTAAAACTTATAATCATGGTTCACGTGAATGCCCGATGAACAAATCTGTTCACTCCAAGAATCCGTGTCATGGCACTTGGCAAGATGCTTTGATATGTAGGGCCCGCTTGAAGAGTCTGACACTTTCGCGGAAGACGAAAAAATGAACATCGATCGCAGCAGTATCCATTTTCTAACAAAAGTTACTTACATAAAATCCCTATGCGAAAGAAAAACTTCATCAAAGTTGAAAGCAATCCTCATTTAGTTTTAAAAAGTATTAATTTTCCTCTTGGTCCGCAACTTGTAAAACCGACTGACCGCGGCACAGGCAGATCTCAAATTCGTAGTCGCTGGACAAAGGCCAATCGGTCTTGGACTGGAATGTCGTTAGTACCCAAATGTTGCGACACCAAGGGTGAGTGCCCGTGGGGCTGCGAATCCTCGGGGGCGCATGACTGACCGGACAAACTATAATTCGCATTCCTTGAATTGATGCGTTCTTGTTTTGGTTTAAGGTACCTGAATCAATTACAACTAGATACGGCTTTATTTAAACTTCTCGCCATCAAGCCACAAGCTGAAAACAACACTTTATGGCCTGCTTGACAGGGACCTCCAGACAGCCGAATGTATGTATTCACCCCGATCTCCAGGGCTGCGCAGTGAGGACACTGCAGATCTGTGGTGTACCACTACATAATGCGAGAGAAAGTTTTCACTCGAGATGCAGTGTAATGTCACAGAAAACTAAAATATTATGTTCACTTCTTCCCAACCGAATACACATTTGTGAATAATTGGAAATATGTAAAATCTCGTCCATACAAATCAATGAACAGTGTTGGTAATAGCAACCGGGTTCAGAGGAAAAAGGTTCACAAGTTAATTAGTTGAAAAGAAACTAGATCAGTTTAGGAACTCAGAAATTGACAGTTTAATATTCATAACAAAATAAAAGCTGTCTAAACTGTAAAGTTGAATGTAAATAATGTGTATAGTTTATATTAAATATTATTCGCCTACTCGAATTTGTTTATAGATTTTTTTAGATTCATTCCTTGTTTCTTTCTTTATATTTAGATTGAAGACTGGCTCTAAATCGAGAAAATTTTGATAATAGCTAATAGCCTATAACTGTAGCTGTATATCTCTTATATTAGTTTTCATGTGACTGGTTTCAATGCCTATCGAGAGACAGTCTCTTACCTACTTTGGGTATTTCCCTTTTTGGGCCTTAAAATAACTTATCAAGTACAATATCGCTATCGCTTCCTATACAGTATAAGACGTAGTATAAAAATTGTAACAGATGTCTCACACCCCTTGAGGCGTAGTTGAGGTGTCCCGGTAAAAACTGAAGACTTATGGTCGTCGATATTGCGGCTCCCAGCGCGATACACCGGAATATCATGCTATACGGCTGTTGATGCTGGACGGCTATGATGGCGATATCGGTGCAGACGAAGCTCCCAGCACGATACATCGGCATATCATTGTAGACGGCTGATGCTGGACGGCTATGGTGGCGATGTCTGTGCAGACGAAGATCCCAGCACGGTACATCGGCATATCATGTTGGACGGCTGATGCTGGACGGCTATGATGGCGATGTCGGTGCAGACGAAGCTCCCAGCACGATACAACGGCATATCAAGCTACTCGGCTGATGCTGGACGGCTAGGGTGGCGATGTCGGTGCAGACGCGGCTCCAGCACGATACATTGGCATATCATGCTAGACGGCTGATGCTAGACGGCTGATGCTGGACGGCTAGGGTGGCGATGTCGGTGCAGACGCTGCTCCCAGCACGATACATCGGCATATCAAGCTAGTCGGCTGATGCTGGACGGCTAGGGTGGCGATGTCGGTGCAGACGCTGCTCCCAGCACGATACATCGGCATATCAAGCTAGTCGGCTGATGCTGGACGGCTAGGGTGGCGATGTCGGTGCCGACGCGGCTCCAGCACGATACATCGGCATATCAAGCTAGTCGGCTGATGCTGGACGGCTAGGGTGGTGATGTCGGTGCAGACGCTGCTCCCAGCACGATACATCGGCATATCAAGCTAGTCGGCTGATGCTGGATTGCTAGGGTAGCGATGTCGGTGCAGACGCTGCTCCCAGCACGGTACATCGGCATATCAAGCTAGTCGGCTGATGCTTGACGGCTATGGTGGCGATGGCGGTGCAGACACTGCTCCCAGCACGATATATCGGCATATCAAGCTAGTCGGCTGATGCTGGACGGCTAGGGTGACGATTTCGGAGCAGACGCTGCTCCAAGCACGATACATCGGCATATCAAGCTAGTCGGCTGATGCTGGACGGCTAGGGTGGCGATTTTGGTGCAGACGCTGCTCCCAGCACGATACATCGGCATATCAAGCTAGTCGGCTGATGCTGGACGGCTAGGGTGGCGATGTCGGTGCAGACGCGGCTCCCAGCACGATACATTGCCATATCTTGCTAGACGGCTGATGCTGGACGGCTAGGGTGGCGATGTCAGTGCAGACGCGGCTCCCAGCACGATACATCGGCATATCAAGCTAGTCGGCTGATGCTGGACGGCTAGGGTGGCGATGTCGGTGCAGACGCTGCTCCCAGCACGATACATCGGCATATAAAGCTAGTCGGCTGATGCTGGACGGCTATGGTGGCGATGTCGGTGCAGACGCTGCTCCAGCACGATACTTCGGCATATCAAGCTAGTCGGCTGATGCTTGACGGCTATGGTGACGATGTCGGTGCAGACACTGCTCCCAGCACGATACATTGGCATATCAAGCTAGTCGGCTGATGCTGGACGGCTAGGGTGACGATTTCGGAGCAGACGCTGCTCCCAGCACGATACATCGGCATATCAAGCTAGTCGGCTGATGGTGGACGGCTAGGGTGGCGATTTCGGTGCAGACGCTGCTCCCAGCACGATACATCGGCATATCAAGCTAGTCGGCTGATGCTGGACGGCTAGGGTGGTGATGTCGGTGCAGACGCGGCTCCCAGCACGATACATTGGCATATCTTGCTAGACGGCTGATGCTGGACGGCTAGGGTGGCGATGTCGGTGCAGACGCGGCTCCAGCACGATACATCGGCATATCAAGCTAGTCGGCTGATGCTGGACGGCTATGGTGGTGATGTCGGTGCAGACGCTGCTCCCAGCACGATACATCGGCATATCAAGCTAGTCGGCTGTTGCTGGGCGGCTATGGTGGCGATGTCGGTGCAGACGCTGCTCCCAGCACGATACATCGGCATATCAAGCTAGTCGTCTGATGCTGGACGGCTATGGTGGCGATGTCGGTGCAGACGCTGCTCCAGCACGATACTTCGGCATATCAAGCTAGTCGGCTGATGCTGGACGGCTATGGTGGCGATTTCGGTGCAGACGCTGCTCCCAGCACGATACATCGGCATATCAAGCTAGTCGGCTGATGCTGGACGGCTAGGGTGACGATTTCGGAGCAGACGCTGCTCCCAGCACGATACATCGGCATATCAAGCTAGTCGGCTGATGCTGGACGGCTAGGGTGGCGATTTCGGTGCAGACGCTGCTCCCAGCACGATACATCGGCATATCAAGCTAGTCGGCTGATGCTGGACGGCTAGGGTGGCGATGTCGGTGCAGACGCTGCTCCCAGCACGATACATCGGCATATCAAGCTAGTCGGCTGATGCTGGACGGCTAGGGTGGTGATGTCGGTGCAGACGCTGCTCCCAGCACGATACATCGGCATATCAAGCTAGTCGGCTGATGCTGGATTGCTAGGGTAGCGATGTCGGTGCAGACGCTGCTCCCAGCACGGTACATCGGCATATCAAGCTAGTCGGCTGATGCTTGACGGCTATGGTGGCGATGGCGGTGCAGACACTGCTCCCAGCACGATATATCGGCATATCAAGCTAGTCGGCTGATGCTGGACGGCTAGGGTGACGATTTCGGAGCAGACGCTGCTCCAAGCACGATACATCGGCATATCAAGCTAGTCGGCTGATGCTGGACGGCTAGGGTGGCGATTTTGGTGCAGACGCTGCTCCCAGCACGATACATCGGCATATCAAGCTAGTCGGCTGATGCTGGACGGCTAGGGTGGCGATGTCGGTGCAGACGCGGCTCCCAGCACGATACATTGCCATATCTTGCTAGACGGCTGATGCTGGACGGCTAGGGTGGCGATGTCAGTGCAGACGCGGCTCCCAGCACGATACATCGGCATATCAAGCTAGTCGGCTGATGCTGGACGTCTAGGGTGGCGATGTCGGTGCAGACGCTGCTCCCAGCACGATACATCGGCATATAAAGCTAGTCGGCTGATGCTGGACGGCTATGGTGGCGATGTCGGTGCAGACGCTGCTCCAGCACGATACTTCGGCATATCAAGCTAGTCGGCTGATGCTTGACGGCTATGGTGACGATGTCGGTGCAGACACTGCTCCCAGCACGATACATTGGCATATCAAGCTAGTCGGCTGATGCTGGACGGCTAGGGTGACGATTTCGGAGCAGACGCTGCTCCCAGCACGATACATCGGCATATCAAGCTAGTCGGCTGATGGTGGACGGCTAGGGTGGCGATTTCGGTGCAGACGCTGCTCCCAGCACGATACATCGGCATATCAAGCTAGTCGGCTGATGCTGGACGGCTAGGGTGGTGATGTCGGTGCAGACGCGGCTCCCAGCACGATACATTGGCATATCTTGCTAGACGGCTGATGCTGGACGGCTAGGGTGGCGATGTCGGTGCAGACGCGGCTCCAGCACGATACATCGGCATATCAAGCTAGTCGGCTGATGCTGAACGGCTAGGGTGGCGATGTCGGTGCAGACGCTGCTCCCAGCACGATACATCAGCATATCAAGCTAGTTGGCTGATGCTGGACGGCTATGGTGGCGATGTCGGTGCAGACGCTGCTCCCAGCACGATACATCGGCATATCAAGCTAGTCGGCTGATGCTGGACGGCTATGGTGGCGATGTCGGTGCAGACGCTGCTCCCAGCACGATACATCGGTATATAAAGCTAGTCGGCTGATACTGGACGGCTATGGTGGCGATGTCGGTGCAGATGCTGCTCCCAGCACGATACATCGGCATATCATGCTAGTCGGCTGATGCTGGACGGCTAGGGTGGCGATGTCGGTGCAGACGCTGCTCCCAGCACGATACATCGGCATATCAAGCTAGTCGGCTGATGCTGGACGGCTAGGGTGGCGATGTCGGTGCAGACGCTGCTCCCAGCACGATACATCGGCATATCAAGCTAGTCGGCTGATGCTGGACGGCTAGGGTGGTGATGTCGGTTCAGACGCTGCTCCCAGCACGATACATCGGCATATCAAGCTAGTCGGCTGATGCTGGATTGCTAGGGTAGCGATGTCGGTGCAGACGCTGCTCCCAGCACGGTACATCGGCATATCAAGCTAGTCGGCTGATGCTGGACGGCTAGGGTGGCGATGTCGGTGCAGACGCTGCTCCCAGCACGATACATCGGCATATCATGCTAGTCGGCTGATGCTGGACGGCTAGGGTGGCGATGTCGGTGCAGACGCTGCTCCCAGCACGATACATCGGCATATCAAGCTAGTCGGCTGATGCTGGACGGCTAGGGTGGCGATGTCGGTGCAGACGCTGCTCCCAGCACGATACATCGGCATATCAAGCTAGTCGGCTGATGCTGGACGGCTAGGGTGGTGATGTCGGTGCAGACGCTGCTCCCAGCACGATACATCGGCATATCAAGCTAGTCGGCTGATGCTGGATTGCTAGGGTAGTGATGTCGGTGCAGACGCTGCTCCCAGCACGGTACATCGGCATATCAAGCTAGTCGGCTGATGCTGGACGGCTAGGGTGGCGATGTCGGTGCAGACGCTGCTCCCAGCAGGATACATCGGCATATCAAGCTAGTCGGCTGATGCTGGACGGCTAGGGTGGCGATGTCGGTGCAGACGCTGCTCCCAGCACGATACATCGGCATATCAAGCTAGTCGGCTGATGCTGGACGGCTAGGGTGGCGATTTCGGTGCAGCCGCGGCTCCCAGCACGATACATCGGCATATCATGCTAGACGGCTGATGCTGGACGGGGGTGATGTCGGTGCCGACGCGGATCCTAGCATTATATTTTGCAATGTTGTAATATTAAGGTAGAAGATCTTTAAGGCTGGCGTGTTAAACTCATTATTTCCTATTTTAAATATAACTAGGCTATGGTAACTATTTATAGGTCCAAAATAACATTTCTGTTTCGTTATAAACTGCAAAACTTAATATACTCTTACATGCAGATGTAAGAGTATATTAAGCTTTGCAGTTTGTCCTAATTTTGTTCCTAAACTTTCTTGTCAGTTTAAGAATACATGTATACATTATTACATTAGTATATATTGTATACAATATAACAAGTAAAAAATGTACAGATTGCATTTCTCCATGCAAAAAAGGTTTTTATTTTTATTTATTAAATGGATAGGGTAAAGAGTACAGTTTTTGGCGCTTTAAGGAACATATTCTGTTTGAATTTTAAGTAATAAACTGATTCTGTACTTTGGTGATTTGAGTCCTTGTAAACATTATTTTAAGCATTTAAAGTCGAGAACGGTTGTTCCTTTTTAATTTCATTTATATTTTCTGATAATTTGTACAATACAAAGCTACTAAAGGTCTCTATACATTATGCCACACACTCCTTTTGTAATTTTAATCTAAATGACACTATATTTAGAACTAAATTCATGTCTTGAACAGTATGGCTATTGACTGATTTTTGTTGTTGTATAGTATAGTATATTTTAAGTAAAACAAATAAAAAATGTGAACACTTTACTGACAAAAAACCTGTTAAACTAAAAGCTTAGAGTTGTATTCACGTTAGCAGTTGTACACTACAACCTGAACTATTGCAACTGAAACTAATGACGAATTAGTTGGAAATAAAGGGAACATGTTATAAAGGTAGGGAATGAATTCTTTAAGAAAGAAGAGGGCTTAATAATATTGTCAACTGAGCTTCCGAGTGTCTCGTCCTCGTCGCTGACGGATGGCCTGCTGTCACACCGACACTATTCTAGACGGGTTATCTCTCAACTGTTTGTAATAAACAATTACCAGCCAGAGGTGACGAGGAGATTATGTATCGTTTACACTTTTACGTGTTATACGGATAACATATTGTTCTGTTTTGTTAACACTCTATCTGGTAAGTTAATCAATATTAAATTGCCACCAAACGTTTACGTGGTAATTTTAGTTTTGCATGTACATTAATTAATAACTTGGTTTTAACATATGTTTAAATAAAGCATACAATAGTTTCATACATATCGTAACTGCAAATTAGATAAGTAGAGGTAATCTTTGTACAAAGCTTACGAGGTGCTCGACAGTTGTAAACATAGCAATTGCAAAGCACTGCTGCATTGTCCTGAGAAATGAGAAAGTAAATAGAATGATGATATCTGGAATAATTGTTGACAGAGAAATATGATGGCATGAGGATTATCATGAAAATGTACTATGCTGATTTAAATTAACAGTATGATTATGATTCTATCATTCTTTATTGTTTTTTGAGAGGTTTGGTAGCTAGAAAACTATTGGGACATTCAGTTTACCTCTGTAATAAATAACAAATGTCTGATATAGTTATCCTCCTTTTCTTATTAAAAAAAAATTGATTTAGCAGTAGCTGACTTAATGTTAAAATATCGCATTTTTAACGCAAATATCACATTGGTTAAGTCGCCAAAGCTCTCACATTACCCGAGTTTAGTTCATTAATATTTCATTTGATTATATTACTCTAACTTGGAGCTTAAACTGCAGTTGCCAAACACCCTCTCTGGGGAATCCTCGTGGCCCACTTTTTCACTGCCAATGATGTTTAATTGCATACCTCAACATCACACAGTGAAACTCCTAATGGAATTACAAATACAACGCCAAACCTTTTTAAGTTACATACATAATTTTTGCAAAGGTTATTGATATTTATTGTGGTATTGATCTTCTTTGGGACAGTTCCAAAGTTCCAAATACTTAAATAAATTCACGAAACATATAAGTAGCCTAATATATATTTTTATAACCAAGCTAGATGAACCATTTTATTTAATCTCCATAAGAATAACAGTAGGTACATTGAGTACACAGTTTTGTTGCTACGGCAATCATAAAAAAATATTTTATTTCGGAATATCAATAGAACACTACCAGAAAAGACCACATCCCACGTTTCTTCGTTGAATGTTCATAAATAAAAGATATAAAATTGTACTTACTATCTAAAAAATGACATAGGATAACACACTTTCTTTAGTACCTTCGATATATTAGTAACCAATTTTTGAGACACCAAATTCAGAAGCAATTATGAATGAATACTAAATGTAAAAAGAAATGTTTCGAGATACTAAATTGGTTATTTTTCCAAAACCAAATCTAATAGTACAAATTAAAATGGAAAGTTAAAAAATCCACGTTAAAAATAAAATAGATCTTTAAAGTTCAACCCCCCCCCAAACAAATCATCCGAATAATGCAGTTACTCCAATTTTGGAACTTCATAAATATTGCTTAATACGCTTGTACCAACTCATTATGACCGGGCCCTTTTTACAAAAATTATCGTGCACACACACGCGCGCACACACACACACACACACACACACACACACACACACACACACACACACACACACACACACACGCGCGCACACGCACGCACATACACACACACACACACACACACACACACACACACACACACACACACACACACACACACATACACACACACACACACACACACACACACACACACACACACACACACACACACACACACACACACACACACACACACACACACACACATATATAACATTTATAAATTTGAATGTGTGGTGTTGATGGCATCTGGGGGCCTAAAAACTAAAAGTATATCATGGTCCCGGATCTTATCATATTGACTGCGGTTAAAAGCTTCTTCTTTATATGGGGAATTTCTAAAAGGAATAACGATTATTTTCTTCAAAAATGTTTATATATTGACATGATCACATCGCGCCCACAACATGACACTTTTGGCGTTGACCAGAGTCCAGGTCAACACGCCCGCATCTAAACTTGACATGCAGGGTGTCAACAACTCGGGCCTAATACTACGGCAGAGGGTCAACAACAGAGGTACAACAATAATTACCGTATTTACTTCAGATGATCGGCCTCCAATTCTACCAAAGAACAGCAATTAGTATCTAAAACCGACGCATTTTCTGATTCCTACTTATCTGTTTGAGACATTGAAATATTGACATACATATATTGAAACATTGACATTGACTTATAAATACTCAAATTAATCACATTACTTTAAATTATCTTTCACTTTCAAAGCGTTGGTTCTAAATAGAAAAACTCCCGTTGCAACAAATATGCTAACTCAGCGAATTTCCAATGAATGTATATGTTTCTTCCTACCACATAAAACCTGCATGTTTGCTGCTACGGGGACAATCAACAGAAAATAATTTTGCTGTGCAAATATCAATATACCATTAATCGTTGAAGCCACATACAAAGTTGTATCAATATATATTGATAGATAATCAATATTTCAAGTTTTATTTGTTCTCCATAAGGATAACATTGACAACGTACTTTGTTTAGCACTTTGGTCATATCTGCAACGGTTGGACGTAGAATCACAATTTAAAAACCAAAATGATAGTTTTGTAGAGCTGAACTAATTGGTAAAAGCAATTATGAAGTTTTCAGTAAAATTAACTGAGGAAAAGCCAAAAAACTTGTTCCCATAAGATTAACATAGAATATTTTATCAACACGTTTTTTGGTCTACGCAACTACTTAGCCTTGGTTAATTATTCAAAATACTATATTATTTGTTTTTTAAGCTAAATCAAATGGTCAAAACTAAAATTGAGAGATTTAACATTTTTAGTTAAAAAATGCAAAAAACTCATTTTTAGAACATTTTGAATCTCCATCAAACTTCCTTCCCATTGTCCGATCTTTCTGGTTTTCAAATTCAAAGTAATGAACACCACTGTACACATTTTTGGCAAATTTAATCAAAATCGTATGTTTTTTACAAAAGTTATCTCGTTTAGGGACACATATCTAAATATAAATGGGGTACAATAACACAATAAAACCCCCCTTTAGTTAATGTGATCCATCTGGTTTTCGAACTCGTTCCAATAAATGCTACTTCACATGTTTGTGCCCAATTTAATAAAAATCGGATCATTTTTACAAAAGTTATCGCACCCACAAACAAACAAAAAATTGAAAGTTATGTTTCACATATAAACACTTGTTTAATAGTGGGAAAATATTGTTTTTTGCAGGTTCATATGAGTTTCCGCCATAAAAATGTTTTATAGTAATCTACAGATACAAATATATTAGTTACAATCAAATAGTGACATGGTTGCCAACAGTACCCTATACTGCATGATTTTACCCTTCCACGATTTAACCCACGGTAATAGATTTTTATCCGTAGAGAAAATTCGCAATCTGTATATATTGTATGTATCTTAATATGTAACTGCGTAAGGATAATGAGGCACATTCCTGTCATTTTGTAGGTTTCTGAAACTAACGTGAGTAAAACTTGGAACATTTATAGAAAATTAGATGAGGAAGATCTCCACTGAGCCCGATTTGAATTTCCCACCTTCTGTTTTCCTTAAATATGCCCTTAAAGTAAAATAAAATGTCCAAAATGTCAAATTAACTTAAAATCAACAATAATTATTTATAATATTTCTGTATTATAATAAGCGAGTGAAGTGTAACGAGATCGCACGCAGCGCGCTGACGTGAGGGAAGTGAATTTCCGCATTAAAACCTTAAAAATATCAAATAAAGGGTTTAAACCAACACTGGTTAAATTTTGTTTGAAAATTGAAAAATGATATATTTTGGCTGTTTTGATACTCCTGGCTATATTTAAATTCCCTAATAGGATGTCAGTGTTGTACATTATAACGCTAGAAAGAGGTATAGTCGGGATAACAAGTTGGTATAGGGGTATTGGGGGTGATAAAACGATATTAAGATTTGAAAAACAGCCTTCTCCAGTGTAAAATCCCCAAAACACAACGTACTGTATTTTGACAGTTAACATTTTCTTTAATAACTTGGTAAGTACTACTTGTGCTAGAATGATGAGGGAGGGTGCTATCTTTGACGATTTAAGTAACATAATTTAATGTGCAATAAGTGTCCAGTTTGGGCTTTTCTGACCTTTTTTGGGCCCAAAAACTCAAAATACATAAAATCCAAAAAAGGGGGTTGGAGTTTTTAGATTGCTTTGACCAACGGACTTGCCCCACTGATTATAAAAATAAATGTCTCTAACAAATTTTAAGTAAATCGGATAAAAATTGCGACCGCTAGAGGGCGAACACACACATATATGTAAAGTATTTAGAGACTCCTCAAAACAGGGGGTCACGTTAAAACTCTATGGTGGTCCCGGGTTTAAGTCTCACCGTGCGGGTCATGCTAATAGTTCACTTGTCCATAGTATATTCACTAACTAGACCCAATACAACTAAAACAGTAGGACTATAGGTCAGAGCATAAATTCTATGGTGGTCCCGGGTTTAAGTCTCACCGTGCGGGTCATGCTAATAGTTCATTTGTCCATAGTATATTCACTAACTAGACCCAATACAACTAAAACAGTAGGCCTATAGGTCAGAGCATAAATTCTATGGTGGTCCCGGATTTAAGTCTCACCGTGCGGGTCATGCTAATAGTTCACTTGTCCATAGTATATTCACTAACTAGACCCGATACAACTAAAACAGTAGGCCTATAGGTCAGAGCATAAATTCTATGGTGGTCCCGGGTTTGAGTCTCACCGTGCGGGTCATGCTAATAGTTCACTTTTCCATAGCAAATTCACTAACTAGACCCAATACAACTAAAACAGTAGGCCTATAGGTCAGAGCATAAATTCTATGGTGGTCCCGGATTTAAGTCTCACCGTGCGGGTCATGCTAATAGTTCACTTGTCCATAGTATATTCACTAACTAGACCCGATACAACTAAAACAGTAGGCCTATAGGTCAGAGCATAAATTCTATGGTGGTCCCGGGTTTAAGTCTCACCGTGCGGGTCATGCTAATAGTTCACTTGTCCATAGTATATTCACTAACTAGACCCGATACAACTAAAACAGTAGGACTATAGGTCAGAGCATAAATTCTATGGTGGTCCCGGGTTTAAGTCTCACCGTGCGGGTCATGCTAATAGTTCACTTGTCCATAGTATATTCACTAACTAGACCCGATACAACTAAAACAGTAGGCCTATAGGTCAGAGCATAAATTCTATGGTGGTCCCGGGTTTAAGTCTCACCGTGCGGGTCATGCTAATAGTTCACTTGTCCATAGTATATTCACTAACTAGACCCAATACAACTAAAACAGTAGGTCTATAGGTCAGAGCATAAATTCTATGGTGGTCCCGGGTTTAAGTCTCACCGTGCGGGTCATGCTAATAGTTCACTTGTCCATAGTATATTCACTAACTAGACCCAATACAACTAAAACAGTAGGACTATAGGTCAGAGCATAAATTCTATGGTGGTCCCGGGTTTAAGTCTTACCGTGCGGGTCATGCTAATAGTTCACTTGTCCATAGTATATTCACTAACTAGACCCAATACAACTAAAACAGTAGGACTATAGGTCAGAGCATAAATTCTATGGTGGTCCCGGGTTTAAGTCTCACCGTGCGGGTCATGCTAATAGTTCACTTGTCCATAGTATATTCACTAACTAGACCCAATACAACTAAAACAGTAGGACTATAGGTCAGAGCATAAATTCTATGGTGGTCCCGGATTTAAGTCTCACCGTGCGGGTCATGCTAATAGTTCACTTGTCCATAGTATATTCACTAACTAGACCCAATACAACTAAAACAGTAGGACTATAGGTCAGAGCATAAATTCTATGGTGGTCCCGGGTTTAAGTCTCACCGTGCGGGTCATGCTAATAGTTCACTTGTCCATAGTATATTCACTAACTAGACCCAATACAACTAAAACAGTAGGTCTATAGGTCAGATCATAAATTCTATGGTGGTCCCGGGTTTAAGTCTCACCGTGCGGGTCATGCTAATAGTTCACTTGTCCATAGTATATTCACTAACTAGACCCAATACAACTAAAACAGTAGGACTATAGGTCAGAGCATAAATTCTATTTACAAGTCTTTCGTTAAATATATCTCTACTTACGTTCAAACGATATGTCTTGTTCCGGTTTAAATATGTAATTAATATTAAATACTGCTACTAAAATGCTAACTATGATGCAAAGTAAAACCTAAGTAAATCCTTGAAATAGTTATCTTGTACATTAATTCGCTATAGAATCTAGTTTTCGTTTGTTATTTCTCAACTAATATGGACAATCGATGTGTCCTTTTAAAGTTGTTTCACTGCAAATTAACAGAAAAATTTGAAAACTCAAAATTACTGCTTTAGTTTTTTTAAATATTGACATTTAAACAATTTCTCCATATTATTTAAATGGGGGAATATTTTTGAATAAACTCGGCTTTAGTTTGAGAATACCAGGTATCGTGTGGTCATGGAATTTGTACCAATTTGAAGCTAAAACATTCCAATACTCCCAAAAATTGTTAGATTAATCAATTTCTTCCTTTAAGATTGTTAAATGATTTATAGTATAAAGTCCTAAAATTTCTCTATGTTATTCATATGGGAGAGTTTTTGACCAGGAACTCGGTCTTAGTTTGAGAAAACCAGGTAACGTGTGGTCATGGGATTTATACCAATTTGAAGCTGAAACATTCCGATACTCCCACAAATTGTCAGAATTGATATGTTCTCCTTTTAAGTTTGTTAAATGATACATAATGCAAATGTCTAAAACCGTTTTGGTGGGATTTATAGTATGTTTTGTTTACAACAAACAGCTATACAATAAACAATAAACCCAACTCGGTGATTTTCATTAGACGGCTGACCAGGTCATCAAGCTTTTGGTTTACCATCTTATGTAGTAAATTCCAACGTAAACATCAAATGTAACCTTTAAATAAACGGTATCAGGAAAGTGACACTTACTTTCTCCCTTTTAGCCCAACTGTAATGATTGTTTTACTAAATATATAATGTAATATAGGTACGGTAGAATGTATACAGAAAATATTCTAAAAAACTTGGAATGTCCACCTAACTCGCTTTATGCAGGCACTACAGAGTCCTTTGCTACGCACCGTGGTTTTAAGAGTGGTAATGCCCCCTCACCACCCCCCCCCCCCCACCAGGGTTAAGGGGCGACATATTTCGAATATCCTCTGTTGGTCAATGCTAAATTGACCTGCATATCAAGTTTTCATGAAATTGATAAGTAACTAAGAAGGATCGGTAATTTTTGTATTCCCCATAAGAATAACATTGAACAACGTACTCCGTTTACTGTTGACTGAAAATTTAAATTTTTTCCGCAACCAGAAATTGTAGAATAATAAGTCAAAATGCCAAGTTATTTAGTTTTTGAGCTTTTTTAATGGCAATAAGTAAATGATATTTCAAATTTCTGAATTTTATAAAAAATAAAAAACCTTAATTTTGGAACATTTTAAGTCCTATAATTTCCGAACCCAAATTTTCCAAGGAAATCGGTTGGTGTCATTGCGTTGGAAACACAAACCTCTACAATCCACTAAATTTTAATCAAAATCGTTAAAGCAGTTTTTGAGTAATTTCAGTTTTTCACATTTGTTAGAGGTTTTTGGGAGCTAATTACCCTTAAAAATAAAAAAATTCAAAAAATTAAAGTAAACGCTCAGGGATATCGTAGATTAGTTTCACATACTAAATTTCATGAAAAGTGGGCCACGGGTGTGGTCTCAAGCTCTGTACACATCCAGACAGACAGTCAGATAGACAGAAAGTCAGACAGGCAGACTGACACACATACAGACATCACTCCTAAAACCATTCTTTTTTAGAATCAGGGTCTATAAAATTAATATTTTCACCAATAACTCAAATTCTAAAATTTTGACGAAAATAATACATTCTCATATACTATGTATAGGGGGATAAAGTAAAAGTAACTTATTACTTTCGCCCCCTTTACAAATAATACAAGAAGGAAGTATTGTTCTAGTAAACATTTTTGAATTAGAGTTGTTAGTGGAAATATTTGTTTTGGTGCTCCCGGAACCCAAACCAGTGATTTTTACATGATGTCTGTGGTGTGGATGTGTATAGAGCTAGAGACGACACCATAGTTGTCCGATTTTGATGAAATGTTGTATGTGGGTCCCATTTTACAATTTCTCCAGGCTTCTTTTTCAGTTTTGTAATTTTTATTTTTAATGGTAATTAATTACCTTCCAAAAACCGTTTAGGTGTACAACAAAATGACACCACCCGCATTTCTAGAAAAATTCGGGTTCAGAAATTACAGAAATTCCGTTTTTTGGATTTTTCATAAAAAACAAAGATGTAAAAAAATATTATTTGTCACCATTAAAAAGAGCTCAAAAAACTAAATAATTTAGTATTTTAAATTATTATTTTATGATAGCTGATGGCGGAGAAAATTTTAATTTTAATTTAGTGGTAAACACAATACGTTGTACAATGTTATTATTATGGGAAATATACAGATTACAATTTACCTCTTATTTACTGATAAATTTCTTTAAAAATTGATATGCAGGTCAAGTTAGCATTGACCAAAAGAGGATATTCGAAATATGTTGCCACTTAACCCTGGAGGGAAGGTGTAGAGGCATTTCTCCTCTTAAAACCACTGATGTGTAGCAAAGGATTCTGTAGTGCCTCCAAGAAAGGGATTTGGGTGGATATTTCTGAAAAAAAGTTTTTTATAAGATTTTCTGTTCATTCGACAGTACTTTATATTTTATATTTAACAAATAAGAAGTAATTTATTCATTTAAGTTGGGCTAAACGGGAGAAAGTATGTATGTCAGTTTTACAGTTTCCTGTTACCGTTTGTTTTGTAAGTGTTAATTTTTAGTTTTGTTATTTTGTGACTTTTTAACTGTGCGTACCTACCACATATATACCAATATAAAGTTACATTTTTCATAGTAAGGTACCGTAAGATTACTCAACCTTAATATTGCAGCCGTCGAATTTCGACGGGCACCCACTAGTTTCACTTAAATATTTACACATTCGAAAATTAAATTAAACATGGCAATATCTAACATTTTAGAAAATATACAAAACTTCCAGGTCAAATCAGGTGTGCATTCTTCAGTAACTTGATAACATGCCAGCTTAACATCAGAATTAAATTGATCAAATAACTTCCTTCAATCATAGTGGTGTTTTGAGATTGCATAATGGTAGTAGTTTTATATTTCAAGTCTATAATTTTAATTCTATCAACTTCAAACTGATAAGACTGTAGGAATTCGCCAATCTATTGTACGTATATTAATCACTAGCCAACCCGTTACAGCTTCGCCCGCGTAAACTATGATAGTTGTGTGCGCTTCTATCTGTGGTTAGCCCGAGGAACTAATACGAATCAAGATCAGTTGTTTGAATTTTCACCAGCTCAAACCGAGGAACTAATACGAATCAAGATCAGCTTTTTGAATTTTCACCAGCTCAAACCAAAGAGAATGTCCATAAGGAATACATGGTAACTTTGGGACCCAGCGGGGCGGAACACAAGGGGAGTTTCGTAATACCGTTTTAGGGACAAAGAGGAACTTATATGACAAATTTCAACCCTGTAGGCCTTATAGTTATGGAGGTTTCGTGTTAGGTCAGTCAGTCAGTGGTATTTAGATTTTATTTACAGTATTACGATTATCATGGTTCAATATGGATCTCAACAACATACGTTATACAATTGCGATTCAATTTGTTTTATACAATGCCTTAAAATCTTTAGGTGAAACAGATACATGTTTGAAGTGTGTCAACTTAAAAGTTCTCTACCAAAATGGGAACATAATACAAATTTTTCAACTCTGTATCTTGAAAGCCTACGTTGTAGAATTTGTTATAATTATGATTATTCGTTTACTCGGATAAAATATTTGTTAAAATGTAATTAAATATTTTCCTCGAGCAACTCGATTTATGTGAAATGTACAATTAACTTAACATTACTTTGGTTTCATTGGTTGCTCATTAGGGGCCATACACATATTACGTAACTCATTTTTCGTCATTTCAGACCCACCTCCCTCCGCCATGTAACACACCATAAGGCTTGACCATACCCCCATCGGTTACGTAACTCAATCGTAGAAGGCTTTAAAACAGTGTAAAACTTTTAAACATAGTTTTTTTAGCAATTGGGAATATGGATTTCAAATAAATCATTAAACTTTTAATGACTTTCATTTAACGACATTTTTTAATAACTTTGTTCAAATCTAAATGTATATAAACAAACAAAACTGTTACTAATAATATAAAAAACCTATCTTAGCTGAAACGGAACAAATTTAATTTATAACTACAAATACAAAACAACTTAAAAAACTGAAGATGTGGCACTGGCAATACTGTATCAAGCCATGATTTTACACTCTAAAACAACACAAAACATACAGAACTTACTCAAAACACGTTATGTATTTATTTTTAGTTTAACTGTTATTAAAATAGTATGACGGAAGTATTTTTTTATACTAACTTAATTGTAACCTTGATTTAGATATGAACTTGATTATTTTTATTTTGAAAGATTTATAACAGTATTTATAGGTACGGGTGTGCGCCAGCTCTTGGGATTAATTTGTGTGAGTTATGTAACGTTTATTCAACCCCCCCTTCCCTCAAATAACGCAGCATAACACTTATCCATACCTTCTCCCCCTCCCTTAATTGCGTTACGTAATATGTGTATGGCCCCTTATAAACATGATCAATTTAGTAATAAAAAAAGTTTGACTAAATAGCAACGTACTGCCAATCTTAAATACTAAGCAATAAAAGTAAAATTGGAATAAAGGTCAACCAGAGGTTAACTTTTGCCGTTAACATTTTTCAGTCTGACTTAAAAATACTTCAAGGAAGTCTTCACCTTCATCTTGAGACGGACGGTTAAACATCTTGTCAGAGGAAAGTTGGGGATCGCAATGACAGGTTGACAGGCACTTTGACGCCTGTCACTCGGCGAGGGAAGGTCACACTCAACTTTCTAAACTTACAATTTTAATATAGATTTTATTTAATATACTGATATGTTGTTTTATAAAAAAAATTATTATATATAGTTATATTAGGGTAATAACAACCAAAAGAGTAAATTTTATTTTAGTATAGTGGTATGGTGGTAACACTGTCATTTCAAAGTAGACGGTTAGAATATGATAGAGTTGGTGTGGCCATATAACTGGAATGACGTAGATAATTGTAAGTTGTATTTAATTATTATTTAAACATTGTTACCTTGAATTTGTATAACTTTTGACTGTTAAAAATGTAAAGATCTATTGTTGATTCGCCTCAAAGTAAAGATAAATGATAAAGAGTTCCATCAAATAGTAAATCGTAGAATGAATTCAAGCTTGCCTTTTTCAACAGGAAAACCTCATATTGTAACGTAACATTCATATGCATTTTATTTTATTTTGATTTCAATTTGTATTAAATAATTTAGCTTTACCTGACTGTAATACTATTGTTTTATTTTCTGTACAGAAGTAGACCATTCCATCCCAGTTGGCCAGAAACACCAAAGTAAAGTAAGATCCAACCATTTATATCTTATTAGACAGTAGCTGATATAGCTAAGGGTCATTTTATTTTATAAATTGTACATTTTGAAAATCACCAGTAAACAGTATTAAGTTACAACGATGTCATATTGTCCTTATTTAATCCTGGAGTAAAGTATCTTAAGTGGTTGGTTATGTAAAACACCAAAATTTAACCCATGTTTATACCAATTTGGCACCCTCGGTATATTACTTAACTTTCATTATTTTGTATTAATGAAAAATCAATTCTGTTTACTTAGGCAATAGAAGAAAAATACCCTCGCCACAGCAAACCTGCATACTCAGCGAATTTCCAATGAATTTATATACATTGAGCTACTTACCAGGATTCATAAGAAATATATTCACAAACAAGTGATACCAGTACTTAAAGTATTAATTATTCTCCATAAGAATAACATTGAGGATGAGTACGCAGGTTTGCTACAACAAGGAGCACAAAATAATTGGGTTTTATGCAAATATCAATAGAACTCATCTAAGTGAAGTCACATACCAAGTTTCATCCATATACATTCATAAATAAGCGATATATAATATTTTAATTATTCTCCACATGGGGACTGATTACTTAGGTTTGCTGCTATGGGAACCATATGCGAAAAATTTGTTGTGTGCAAACAACAATAAACCACAACCAGATGAAGCCATATACCAAGTTCCGTCAGTTTGTATTCTTAAATAAGCGAGGTATAAAATTTTTATTTTTCTCCATAAGAATAAAATTGGTACCTCAGTAACCAATTGACGAAGAGCAATGATCAAAATCCCCAAAAAAGGGAGTTTCGAGTTGCCCGATTGTTTTGTCCAACTTAATTGTCCAACTGTTTTTAGAATGTAAGGTTCCTACCAAATTTCAAGTAAATCGGACAAAAATTGCGACCGCTAGAGTGCAAACACACACACATATATATAAGTTGTAAGTGACCCCCAAAACGTGTTCAGGGTGACACGTTAAGAACTTCTATGGTGGTTCTAGGCTTAAGTTTCATCGTGCGGATCATGCTAATAGTTCACTTTTCCATTGGAAATTCACAAATAATTACTAGCTGTACAAAAATTCGACAAACACAGCAGGTTGGAGCGAGTTAGCAGCAGTTGGCGCGAGCGAGTTATCATCAGCAGTTGGAGCAGTTGGAGTGAGTTAGCAGCATCAGTTGGAGCAGTTGGAGCGAGTTAGCAGCAGCAGTTGGAGCAGTTGGAGCGAGTTAGCAGCAGTTGGCGCGAGTTAGCAGCAGTTGGCGCGAGTTATCAGCAGCAGTTGGAGCAGTTGGAGCGAGTTAGCAGCAGCAGTTGGATCAGTTGGAGCGAGTTAGCAGCAGCAGTTGGAGCGAGTTAGCAGCAGTTGGCGCGAGTTAGCAGCAGCAATTGGAGCAGTTGGAGCGAGTTAGCAGCAGTTGGCGCGAGTTAGCAGCAGCAGTTGGAGCAGTTGGCGCGAGTTAGCAGCAGTTGGCGCGAGTTAGCAGCAGCAGTAAGGCCAAGGTCGTAGCCATTCCTGGGGATGGGCCATTCACGCGTTTATTGCCAATATAGGAAAGTCCGGTGAATCTTCTATAAAATATGTTACTGTTGTTTTACGTTGCAAATTTGTGGAATGTTTATGCTTACACATCGGTTGTTTATAGTTTAACAAACAAACAGTATTTATAAAAGCACGGTATTTTCTTGTTTAAGAAATTAGTGTGGACATTTGCGATCAATTATGAAAGAACTGGTAAATGTAACAACATAAACTCACCATGAACAGTAATATATTTAAAAACTCAGGCTTTAAAAAACAACATTCAGACTGTAACAGACATAGACTTTTTTTAACATAATTTTTAGGTTTATTATATAATTTCTTTATTAGCATGATACATGTTGTTACAACTAAACAGGATAAATGAAATAGTCTTACAACACTATTACAACGGTATAATGTTGTAAGACGTATTTTATTTATCCTGTTTATTATATGTGTATATACTTTGCTTAATTAGGTATACACATTAATATACATACATAACATTCACATTATTATGCATTAGTTTGATCAGGTCAATAATACAATTACTGTAATACTCGTAATAAGTACATAAACCGAGCACCTTTGTATACTAAGGGGCCATACACATATTACTTAAAGCACTTAAGCGGGGACGGGGTATGGTGTAGCGTTATAGCTGTGTTATGTTGGGGAGGGGGGTTTGGATCAACGTTACGTAACTCACACATATTAACCCTAAAAGCTAGTGCACTCCCGTATCTGTTGATACTGTTATAAATCTTTCAAAATTAAAAAATAATCAAATTGATATCTAAATCAAAGTTACAATTAGTTAAATAAAAAATACTCCCGTCAAACTATTTTAATAACAGTAAAACTAAAAATACATACATAACGTGTTTTGAGTAAGTTCTGAATTGCTTTTTACACCTATGATTTGTGTTGTTTTAGAGTGTGAAATCATGACGTGATACAGTATTGCGCAGTGCCACCCACATCTTTAGTTTAAGTCCTTTTTGTATTAGTTATAAATTAAATTTGTTACATTTTGACTGAGATAGTTTATTTTTATGGCTATATTATTATAGTAACAGTCTTTGTTTGTTTGTATACATTTTGCTTTAAGTCAGTTATTAAAAGATTGTTTTAAAAGAAAGTCATTTAAATTTTAATGATTCATTAAAATCCATATTCAAAATTGCTAATAAAACTATGTTTAAAAGGTTTAAGCCATTTTAAAGCCTAGAGCCTACTACGATTGAGTTACGTAACACATTGGGGGGGAGTGGGGGGTATGGGCAAACGTTATGGTGTGTTACATGGGGGAGGGGGGGTCTGAAATGAGGAAAATTGCTTTACATAATATGTGTATGGCCCCTAACAACAGAAAATACTCCCGTCGCAGCAAACCTGCATACTAGCGAATTTCCAATGCATAATATATGTCTTAATACCACATAAAGCCGCAAACCAAGTTTCATAAAAATATATTCACATATAAGCGATTTTAATTATTCTCCATAAGAATAACATTGGTAATGGTGTAGGTTTGCTGAAACAAGGAATAGAAACAATTGGTTTTTATACAAATATAAATATAATTTAACTAGGCGAAGCCACATACTAAGTTTCATCAATATTCAATCATAAATAAGCGCTATTTAACATTCTAGTTATTCTCCATAAGAATAACATGGGGGCTGAGAAAGCAGGTTTGATGCAACAAGGAACAGAAAAATGGGTTTTTATATAATTATCAGTATAACTCAACCAAGTGAAGCTACATACCAAATTTTATTAATTTATGTTCATAATTAAGGGAGTCATTACATTTACTTATTCTCCAAAAGAATAACATGGGAGCTGAGTACGCAGGTTTGCTGCTAAGGGAATAATTAACAAAAAATCAATTTTTTGTGCAAATATCAATATACCAGTACTACGTGAAGCCACATACCAAGTTTCATCAACATACATTCATAAATAATCGAGATATAAATTTTATTTATCCTCCATAAGGATAACATTGGACAACGTACTGTGTTTAGCACTTTGAATATCTCTGCAACGGTTGGGCGTAGAATCACAATTTAAACACCAAAATGAATGTTTTGTGGAACTGAACAGATTGGTAAAAGCAAATGTGAAGTTTACATTAAAATAAACTGAGGAAAAGCCAAAAACCTTTTTCCCATAAGATTAACATAGGAGATTTTATGACTAGGTTTTTTGGATTTTCTCCGCAACTACTTAACCTAGGTCAATAATTCAAAATACTAAATTATTTGTTTTTTAAGCTCTATAACATGGTCAAAGCCAAAATTAAGTTTTTTTTTAATTGTAGGGTGAAAAATGCAATAAAAACTAATTTTTGGAAAATTTAAAACCCCCCTTCCCATGCTCCGATTTTTCTGGTTTTCGAACTTAAAGTCATGAATGTCATTTTATTCATTTGAGCCAAATTTCATTAAAATCGGACGTTTTTTACTCAAGTTATCGTGTTAACGGACACACACACACACACACACACACACACACACACACACACACACACACACACACACACACACACACACACACACACACACACACACACACACACACACACACACATATATATATATATATATATATATATACTAGGTGTACGCTCATTCTTCCCGTAAGAGGATGAACGAAGACTGAATTTTTAAAGATATGTAGGCAGGTACTGGATTGGTAACACTCTTCTGTTATCCGTTTTAACTCCACAACAGCAAGAAAAGATAATTAATAAGCCAAACATTTTACTAATGGAATGGTAACACCATTCCCATATCCGTTTTAACTCCACAACGGCAAGAACAGATAATTTAGGACTAATGTAAATAAAAAATACTACTGACTACTGGAGTGGTAACACCCTTCTCATATCCGTTTTAACACGACAGTACCTGGGGGGCCCAGCTTTGCTCGGGGGAGGGCCAGTCAGTCAGTTTAGATGACTTGGAGTAATATTTCATCACTTTCCCCTATTGATAATCAGATTTGTATAACTCATTTGCCTCTTTTCTACATTTTTAAGGTTCCTCCAGTTGTTATTTATAGCTCAATGTCCCTTTCATTTATTTTACTACTCTATATATATATAATCTTCACTCAAATCTTTTAATCTCTGTTCTCAGGAAACCACATGTTAGTAATCATAAAAAACATGAGTATTACTTTGACAATTCCCTGGTTGATTATGAACAGCTGATAAAATTCTTTTGTGTTGATTTAAAACTCCACGTTTTATTTTTGACTCTAATTTTTAATTCGATTTTGCCAACTGAACATTTTCCAGCTCAATGGAAAATATCCGAAATCATAATGATTGCTAAGCCAGAAAAACCCCCAAATCAAGTGTGTTCTTACCGACCAATTAGTCTTCTACCGATTGCTTCCAAAATTTTTGAAAAACTCTTTTTGAATCGTCTTCGAACAGTAATAGAAGAAACAAACTTAATTCCAAATCACCAGTTTGGTTTCCGGCAAGAACATTCTACAGTAGAACAGGTACATAGAGTTGTAAATATTATCAAAGAGGACCTTGAGACCAAGAAGTTCTGTTCTGCTGTATTTATTGACGTGAGTCAAGCATTTGATAAAGTTTGGCATACAGGTATTCTTTATAAACTCAAACTTCATCTTCCTCATACATTTTACAGTGTCATCAAATCATATTTGTCCAACAGATATTTCAGAGTGAGATTTGGAGATAGTGTCACAAAACTTCACAAAATACAAGCAGGCGTTCCTCAAGGAAGCGTGATGGGCCAAGTCCTCTATACCTTATATACAGCAGACCTTCCTGAAAATCCAAATGTCAGTATTGCGACCTTCGCTGACGATACTGCCATAATGGCATCTAGTGAGGATCCAGCGATAGCATCCCAAATGTTATAATCAGGATTGGACGATCTCTCAGAATGGCTGCAAAAATGGAGGATAAAGGTGAATGAAAACAAATCCACGCATACAACATTCACAACAAGATTAAGTACATGTCCCCCGGTCTCCCTAAATAACATTCAAATTCCTCAAACCAATGAAGTTAAGTATTTAGGCATGATTCTTGACAGAAAACTGACATGGAAAAGTCATATATGGAATAAGAGACTCTCATTGAATCTGAAATTCAGAAACTGTTATTGGTTATTAAATAAAAATTCTAAATTGTCATCTGAAAACAAACTGTTATTATATAAAGTAATCTTGAAACCAATCTGGACGTATGGTATTCAACTTTGGGGGACATCCAGTAATTCAAATTTAAACATCATTCAAAGGTTCCAATCAAAAGTTCTAAGGTACATTCTTTAAGCACCGTGGTACGTAAACAATGAAGTCTTACACAGAGACAGTCGTATTCCAACCGTAAGAGACGAAATAATAAGATATAGTGCCAAGTACCTAAATAAATTAGAAAACCATCCGAACTATCTGGCTTTAAATCTTTTGGACAATAGCAACTTTGTGTACAGACTGAAAAGATACCAGTTTTGGATTTGAGTACTCGTTTTGTTAAGTAATTAACTCTTTTTTAGTTTAAATTTGTATTGTATTATACAGTGTTTGTGTTGGCTTTTTCAGTGGATGAAGACCGACGAATGTTTTGTTATTTTATCGAATTTGCTTAGTGTTCAATAGTTTTTAGAACAGATTGTAAATCAAATAAAGTTAAAAAAAAGAAAAAAAAGCCCAATGTTAATTTTTTAACCTATCATTTTAGTCTTTTTACATTATTTGATATATCCTAGGAATGAGGCCTGTCTAGAACTTATTTTTATCCCAGAAATTAGTTAGTTTGAACATTTGAAGGAAATCGTTGGAGCCGTTTTTGAGATCAGTGTCGCAAGCAAGCAAACATACAAGGAAACCTTACTCATATTAGAGTATATGATACCTGGGGGCCGAACTTTGCTCGGGGGAAGGCCAGTCAGTTTATTTAGATGACTTGGAGCATAGTTCAACACTCCCCCCTACTGATAATCAGATTTGTATAACTCATTTGCCTCTTTTCTACATTTTTAAGGTCACTCCAGTTGTTATTTATAGCTCAATATCCCTTTGATTTATTTTACTACTCTATATATGTAATCTTCTCTCAAATCTTTTAATCTCTGCTCTCAGGAAACCACATGTTAATAATCATAAACAACATGAGTTCCATGTGGTTCCATAAAATCAGATAATAAATCCTTTGAATGAAGATTACATGTAGAGTGGTCATATCCAGAATGACTCAAATGTGCATTATAATAACAACTGTTGTGACCTCAAAAATGCTCGTTAGTAGGGTACATAGTGAAAAACAACTCCAAGTCATAAACAAGATTGACCTTTCCCTAGCAAATCTCAGCCCCAGGTAGTACTTAAACTATATGAGTATAACTTTGAGAGTTCGCTGAAAGATTTTGAACAGCTGTTATGACTCTTTTGCTTTTATTTTAATCTCTAAAAGCCCAATGTGATTTTTTCAATTTTCCATAGCGGCTTTTTACATTATTTGATTTTTTTGGGGATGGGACATGTCTAGAACTTATTTTTATCCCAGATATCAGGTTTTACAACACAAGTAGTTGGAAGGACACATTAGTTATTTTTCAAGAAAATCGTTGGAGCCGTTTTTGAGATCAGCGTTGCAAGCAATCAACCAAGCAAGCGAGCATGCAAACCTTACTCATATTATAGTGTAGGATAGGATTGAGTCAAAATAATTCAGCATTTGTATTGATTGACTATAACATATTTTTACTCTTAGGCACATAGAATGTACACGAGACAGGGACAATGATTCTGGATTCTAGCATGTTTGAAGTTCTGCATACAGACGGCCAGGGCTGAATTTAGGTCTGTACAGGCTCTGGTCTACACCCTAAATGCAAGTGAGGGCCCTTACCAGCCCGGCCAACTTTCCTGTTTGATTTATATAATATAACCTACGCTTATATCAGGCTCTACAGATGGCGTTGTGCAATTACTTAAATTTCGAATTGCTAAAATCCGTATTTCTGCCTAGTGTATATTAACGTTGTCATGGCAAGATATTATTAAGTGATTTTCATTATCTAAATACATAAAACAAAGTCGGGATTGTATGTTGGTTATTTAGTTTCATCAAACAGCTGTTATAAGGATGATATCTAAACATACTTGCAAAGCATATAAACATATGTTTATTATAGAAATAATAAATCTATTTGAATAGCAACTCATTTCCAATACCGAAGCAAGCTCTATATAAACATAGGCAAGTGAGCGTAGCTAACGAGCTCATCATAAAAAAGAACGAGAATTTTTGACATAAAACAAATTCAGTGACATTAGGACAGAATAATGTCTGTCTGACCAGCTAGTAGTACTCAACCCGAACGCTGACCCGAACTCCCGAACGCTTACCCAAGGATCATCTTTCCTCTATAAATTTAACAAGGCAACTTTTAAAGCCAGCGAGGCGGAGCTCTAAGGTCGGGGTTAAAAGAAAATAACAACAATTTTTTGTATAATTGAAAATTTTCTAAAATTACTAAAAAAGGCGTAAATAATACCATAGAAAATTTTCCTGTGCGGTGGAAGTCTATGGTTGAGTAGGGCGGCGTATCAAACGTGGGGACATCTTTCAGGAGATGCTGCTTTAACAAAATAAATCCAACGAATCATACGTTAAAATTAAAAGTTGGGAGTGATAGTAAAGGCAGAGCCCTGAGGGAAGAACAAAGAGGTATCCATAATATTTTGGTACCCAACAACGTAGTATATAGGTCTGGAGCAGTTTTGAGGAGCCGCTTTCGAAATCTTTGGATTTTTTATTTGGGGGTTTATATTAGGTTTCTAATAAAATATACCACCTGATTTTGAGAAAAATTTGGGTTCAGAAATTACAGGGCTTAAGAGATCCCAAACTTCAGTTTTTTTACCTTTCTTAGTACCATAAACTTTAAATATTTTTAGCAGGCTTCAACAGTTTTATCTCATTGCCATACAAAGCTCTAAAAGATTAAAAATTAGTACTCCAATCCACACACGGTTAAATTAGTATTTCGTTAGTAGGCTATTCGGCTAATGGGTGTGGAGAATATTTCAATTTCCATTCAGCAGTAAACTAAGTATATTGTCCGATGTTATTCTTTTAAGAAATAAAAAACATATTTCTCTTGTATACTGATTAATTTTATTAAAACTTGGTGTGTTAGCATTGACCAATAGAGAATATTCGTCCTAGGACAACCTTAAAACTGGTCTATACCAGTTTGGATGCTGACATTGGGTACAGCAAATGAAATTGTCATTACATATGAAGTTTTTTGGATGTCCATTATGACAAACTTCCCTTTCACCTTTGGTCCCTCCACTTGCAGCGGCTCGGGGCGGAAACTCAGGGGTTGGTCCCCAACCTGAGAATGTATGGTCCCTGGCTGTTGTACATGGATACCCCATCCGTTGAGTTGGCCAGTTGGAGGGCAGAGCGGGTCCACATTGAGCCTGATCACAGCTGTCACAAGGCACGGGAGTTGGTACTCTGAAAGGCCAATTTGGCTGCCTGTCCCATCCCACCCTTTCCTTTCCTGCTATATCCTAACCTTCTGGTAACCTGCGCAAAATTCCCGCTTTTGGAAAACGTGCCTATAGCAGCTATGCTGGGGTTTCCTAATCTAGCAACAATGAATAGAGAATATGCGGAATACGTTTCCATCTAACCCAGGAGGGTGAGGTGGAGCAATTAACCTCTTAAAACCACTGTGTGTACCTAGCAAATTAGATTAAACTGATTGCGTTTATTTGGTCACAGGTCCTAGCTCCTGTTCACGCTTTTTTATGACTCGGCCAATGACTAATATATTTTTGACACCGGATGGTTTTCGACGAGTTTTAAATATATAACCTGAGGGAAAAGTTGCCAATTATTATTACACCTATTAATTTCCAGCTCCAAAATCAGGGGGTTAAACATACAGAAATATACTTGTTTTAAACCCATTTAATGTAAACAAATGTATTCAATGATTTATTTATATAACAGTATCTTATAAAAGTCATACCTTAAATTTAAAAATGTTTACATCATTAATATATGTTAGTTTGGATTTAAATACACAAGCTACTGAAATCGCAGCACGAGATATTTAAGAGCAAAATCCAACATCTACATTAAGTACAATTTTTCAGGAGGGCAATCTGTCTACATCGTAATTAGTTGAACAATGTAGACGGTTGGGACTAAGGAGTTTTGGACATTTTGATTTTTTATGAAAATCAATATTAACCACAGAAAATGCAAACAAATATAAACTGTAACCAGACTATTTTACTGACCGGTAGATTACAAAACTTTAATCCCATGTCATTAGGTGACAGTGAGGCTTATTTGGTACATTACATGTAATAAAGATAGTTTGCACGTATGATCGTTTAGTAAGTCTGCCATCAAGTAATTTGTTCACAATGTAAAGAAACTACTATAGGTCTACAACACGCTTGATTATCAATCACAGTCAGTCGTGTTACAGAGTTATACTGTCCCAGGAATTAAAAAATTCCAAAACCTATTGTATTAATTTATCATCACTAGTCCAAACACTTAGCTTTTACATCGAAGTTTTCCAGTAAAAAATAAACTAATAATAAATCTAAATAGATATAGGCTAAGTATTGTTTTAAACACGAAAAAACACTATCAATTTACATAACACTCACATTTTAAATTATATTTCAAAATAACAAAATGTATGGAACAAAACATAACCTAACTTCATAGTTGACGTTTACATTTTTTGTGATTTATAAACAAATATGCAGTGTTTCCACTCTACGGTAAAAATATGCCACGCACTGATACAAAAAATCCCACTTTATCCCAGACTCTCCCTTATAGTATCCCTCGTCATATCCCACACTTTCCCTCTGATTTGTTAAACATTGCAACACAATTAATGTTAAATATTATATGATTATTGAATAATGTATTAGTACAATATTTATACCGTTAGATAGAGCTTATTTAGATCTACTAATTACCTATAGGTATTTTACATTTTAGTACCTCAAAGGATTTTGAGCAATGCGACATAGGTTAAATGATACGGTGAATTAACTAAATTAAATAATTTATTTACGTGAGAGGTACTAATATTTTTAATGGTAGTACTAAAGAGTACGAAGTAGGTACTAAATAATGGCAAATAGTTTGCTTGTTAATTCCAACATGGCTCGGCCAGCGAAATTGACATGATTCAGTGTTCGTTCTGTGACGTTTATAAAATCATAATACCCCCGTAGCAGCAAACCTGCGTACTCAGCGAATTTCCAATGCATATATATGTATCTTAATACCACATAAAGCCACATACCAAGTTTCATCAATATATATTCATAAATAAACGATTTATGACATTTTAATTATTCTCCATAAGAATAACATGGCGGCTGAGTATGCAGGTTTGCTGAAGCAAGGAACACAAAAAATGGAGTTTTATACAAATATCAATATAACTCATGAAGGTAAAGCCACATACCAAATTTCATTAATTTATTTTCATAATGAAGGGAGATAACACGTTACTTATTCTCCATAAGAATAACATGGGGCTGAGTACGCAGGTTTGCTGCTACGGGAGTCTTTGGTAAAAAATTGTTTTTTTGAGCCAATATCAATGGTCCACAACCAGATGAAGCCGTATACCAAGTTTCGTCAGTATACGTTCATAAATAAGCGAGATATAAAATTGTTATTTTCCTCCATAAGAATAACATTAGACAACGTACTGTGTTTAGCACTTTCAATATCTCGGTAAGCAATTGACGTAGAGAAATGATCAAAATACCAAATTGTGTGTTTTTTTAAGCTGAATCCAATGGAAAAAAATAAAATTTGACTATTTCCAAAATTACATGTAAAAAATTCAAAAAACCCATTTTTGGGGTACAAAACCCCCCCAAAATACCCCTTCGGATAGGCCGATCGGGCTGGTTTTCGAACTTAAAGTCATAAATGTTGCTTTACACGTTTATACCAAATTTAATCAAAATCGGATCATTTTTACGAGAGTTATCGTGCTCACGGACACACATATATATATATATATATATATATATATATATATATATATATACAGTATCGAACGAATGGTGTTTTTGGGCTCTGGGGACCTCAAAACGAAAAGTTATCATGGTCCCGGGCCTAGGTCTTACCATGCCGACTACGGTAATAGCTTCTTCCCTATAGGGGAAATTCGCTAATAGGTGCGGACAGCGAGGTTAAAAAATTGGAAACCCCGCAACTGCCAGTACGGCGAGAAAATCCACTAGAAGTGCTACTGCTAAGGTGCTCTGGTCGTAAGTTGTAAGCAAACTAGCAGACGTAATGCCGATTTCAAAAAAATCCCACTTTATCCCACAATCCCATTTTATCCCACAAGCAGTCAAAATATCCCATATAGGGGATAAAAATCCCTCAAGTGAAACACTGATAAATCCCAGCTGACATTTTAAAGACAACCATAGTCAATAGCTTACTACGAAAACCAATTCAACTACTGAATATCAAACATTAAAATTAGTTTTAATAATTATTAATAATCCAAAATAAAATACAAATGCTGTGTTAAAACATCCCTTTGGTATCCCAAATGACTCCTTCAAAATTTCATTAAGACATTTTTTACAGTTATTTAGTATTTCGATAACACACCCACACACACACACACACACACCCACACACGGCCACTGAAACTTCTTCATCATCATCAATACAGTGATTCACTTCGTTCATCAATAAATTTGAACGAATAGTGTTTTTGACATCTGGGGACCTCAAAACAAAATGTTATCATGGTCTCGGGCTTAAGTCTTACCATGAGACCTACGGTAATAGCTTCTTCACTATAGGGGAAGTTCGCTAAAAACATATTTTCTTCATAAAAATAACATCGCAACTTTGAAGGTATATGGTGATTGTACCGGGGCGTTGTATCACCGTCGATGGTGAATGGTGATTGTAACATTGTGTTGTCGTCGATGGTGCAAGGTGATTGTACCATTGTGCGCCGTCGCTGATGAATGGTGATTGTAACGTTGTATCACCGTCGGTGATGCAAGGTGATTGTACCGTTGTGTAGCCATTGCTGGCGAACGGTTATTGTAACGTTCTGTCGCCATCGCTGGTACATGGTGATTGTAACGTTGTGTCGCCGTCACTAGTGTATGGTGATTGTAACGTTGTGTCGCCGTCGCTAGTGCATGGTGATTGTAACGTTGTGTCGCCGTCACTAGTGTATGGTGATTATAACGTTGTGTCGCCGTTGCTAGTGCATGGTGATTGTAACGTTGTGTCGCCGTCACTAGTGTATGGTGATTGTAACGTTGTGTTGCCGTCGCTAGTGCATGGTGATTATAACGTTGTGTCGCCGTCACTAGTGCATGGTGATTGTAACGTTGTGTCGCCGTCACTAGTGTATGGTGATTGTAACGTTGTGTCGTTGTCGCTAGTGCATGGTGATTGTAACGTTGTGTCCACGTCGCTGGTGCATGGTGATTGTAACGTTGTGTCGCCGTCGCTGGTGAATGGTGATTGTACCGTTGTGTTGCCGTCGCTGGTGATTGGTGATTGTAACGTTGTGTCGCCGTCGCTGGTGAATGGTGATTGTAACGTTGTGTCGCCGTCGCTGGCGAACGGTGATTGTACCGTTGTGTCGCCGTCGCTGGTGAATGGTGATTATATATATGATATATGAAGAAGAAGTTCAATGGTCAGTAAATTCAATTAAAATTGATACAGCCCCTGGACCAGATAGAGTTTTGACGAGATCACTTAAACTAAAGAAAGTAATAAAAATACTGACTTTATTGTTTAATACATTTCACAAACAGTCGATTATACCCAGTTCACTAAAAAAAGCAAGAACTGTACTGCTTGATAAGGGTGGTAAAGAATGTGAAATCAATAACTGGAGACCAATAACGATATGCTCTGTCATACGTAGAGTTTTTGAGAAAATCTTAGACAAACGCATGAAGTCATACATTCACTTTAACAGATTCCAAAACGGGTTTACAAATCGACCGGGAACCCATATAAATACAAATATTTTAAATGAAATATTAAAAACATCAAAAAGAAAAAAGAATGATGTTAGCATATTATTTTTAGATATAGAAAAAGCTTATGATAACATAGGACATGATCACTTATTAAATGTATTGAGATCCTTACCTTTACCATCTAAACTCTCTGATACAGTGGCCCAGTTACAGATTGGAAATACTACACAAATAGAAACTTGGAAAGGGAAAACTAAAGTAATTGATATTAACCGAGGAGTATTGCAAGGTGCACCGCTTTCTCCTACGCTTTACAACCTTTGTGTTGACCATGTTTTAGAAGAATTGTCAGAACTATCAATCAGTGAAGAATTTGGCTATAAACTGCATAATGATCTACCATCCATCAGTATTTTAGGGTTTGCGGATGATACTATTCTAATTGGAAAAAATAAAGAAAGTGTTTTAACACTGTATAACATGACAAAAGAATTATTTGAGGAGATAGGTTTAAAAATTAATCAGGCCAAAACTAAAATAATCAATATAAGCAAAGGCAATTTAAAATCTGATGACTACATTATCAATGGGGAGAAGGTTAAATCAATAAATATGGAAGAAAAAATTAAATACCTGGGGGTTAATTTTAAAAACCAGATTGTTTTTGACTCAGAAAATACTATAAAATCACTAACAACTAAAATAAATAACCTGATTTCTTCTCCTTTTTTCAAAGCTGAGCAAAAGATGTTTGTACTTAATCAATATTTGTGGCCTACTCTTATATTCCCTTTTCAAACTTCTCCACTTCATAAAATTAATCTAAAAATTTTCCATGATATAGATAAAATAATAAGATCTGCTGTAAAAGAAATATTTGATCTGCCTGATGACACTCCCACTTCAATGTTCTACAGTAGTACAAAATATAAAGGGATTGGTCTTAACAAAGCATCTTGGGAAGCAGCTTTACAGCATATAAATATTTTGCAAGTACTTAAACGTATTAATGACCCATATCTGTATAGGTTAAAGGATTTTAAATTTGAAGAAATATACTGTCTTAAAAAATTAAACCTATTCGAGATTGGACAACCAGTTATTTCAAATACAAGAGCGCTTAGAGAAAAACTTAGAGAAGCTGAGTTTAATGCCTGGAACCGATTACCGTACAAAGGCAGAGGTACCAAACTTTTCAGCGAATGCCCTAACATCAATAAAACATTATCGAAAGGCCACGGTTTGACAGAATCTGAGTTTAAATATTATTTGAAAATGGTCGGTGATGTAGCTCCAGTTAGGAGCCTACATGGAAGATCCAGGGACGGCAACCAGTGCCGGCATTGTTCCGGCACTGAGAATTACATTATTGAATCCTTAGCCCATGTCCTTGGTCAGTGCCCATGTAGTAGTCAGATAAGGAATACCAGACATCACCAGATAAGAACAATTATAGCTGACCAATTCAGAAAAGAAGTAAAGTATGAAGTATATGAAGAAGTCACCGGTTTAGAAGAAAATGGATCCATCAGAAGATGTGATATTATTGTCATTGACAGAAAAGTTGATAAATGTTTTATTATTGATCCCACTATACGATTTGAAACAAATCTTGATCAAACCTCAGAAGTACACCAAGAAAAAAAGAAAATTTATGAACAAACATTTAAATATTTCAATGAAAAGTACAACATAAGAAACTTTGAGGTCATTGGTATTTTAATTGGTGCAAGAGGAACAATTCCAAGTTTTGTTCAGGAAATGTGGAGAAGATTTAAATTAGATAACAAAATTTTGACATTAGTTGCTCAGACTGCAGTAAAATACTCAATTAGTATATTAAAAAATCATCTATACAACCAAATTTAAATACCAAAATTTTTGTACAAGTATTCTTTGTCTTGAGGCAATTCACATTGGTGAAAAGATGTTAATTTTTAAATAAATTATCTGTATATATATATATAACGTTGTGTCGCCGTCGCTGGCGAACGGTGATTGTAAAACGTTGTGTCGCCGTCGCTGTTGAGTGGTGATTGTACCGTTGTGTCGCCGTCGCTGGTGAATGGTGATTATAACGTTGTGTCGCCGTCGCTGGCGAACGGTGATTGTAAAACGTTGTGTCGCCGTCGCTGGTGAATGGTGATTGTACCGTTGTGTTGCCATCGCTGGTGAATGCTTATTGTAACGTTGTGTTGCCGACGGTGGTGCATGGTTGCTAAAACGTTGTCTAGCCGACGCTGGTGCATGGTGAATAATCATTTGTCAGCTAAGCAACCTGATGAGGAATTAAAGAAATGCTAGAATTTACCGTCTGGGCGAGGTTCAAAACAGCAGTCTGGGCGAGGTTCAAAACAGCAGTCTGGGCGAGGTTAAAAACAGCAGTCTGGGCGAGGTTAAAAACAGCAGTCTGGGTGAGGTTCAAAACAGCAGTCTGGGCGAGGTTAAAAACAGCAGTCTGGGCGAGGTTAAAAACAGCAGTCTGGGCGAAGTTCAAAACAGCAGTCTGGGTGAGGTTCAAAACAGCAGTCTGGGCGAGGTTAAAAACAGCAGTCTGGGCGAGGTTAAAAACAGCAGTCTGGGTGAGGTTCAAAACAGCAGTCTGGGCGAGGTTAAAAACAGCAGTCTGGGCGAGGTTCACAACAGCAGTCTGGGCGAGGTTAAAAACAGCAGTCTGGGCGAGGTTCAAAACAGCAGTCTGGGTGAGGTTCAAAACAGCAGTCTGGGCGAGGTTAAAAACAGCAGTCTGGGCGAGGTTCAAAACAGCAGTCTGGGCGAGGTTAAAAACAGCAGTCTGGGCGAGGTTCAAAACAGCAGTCTGGGTGAGGTTCAAAACAGCAGTCTGGGCGAGGTTAAAAACAGCAGTCTGGGCGAGGTTCAAAACAGCAGTCTGGGTGAGGTTCAAAACAGCAGTCTGGGCGAGGTTCAAAACAGCAGTCTAGGCGAGGTTCAAAACAGCAGTCTGGGCGAGGTTCAAAACAGCACTCGTGTCAGTTGAGTGTCACTATGGCGGGTTTTTATATTAATAGCATAATTTATTGCAATTTGTTAGATTTGACTTTGGTTTTAAGTGTAATTTTATTAATATGACATTTGCTGTATACGTCTCGCAAAATATATAAACTGTCAGTGTGAATGTGCCACACCCCATATCCTCTTTTTAGCGGCATAGTATAGTATAACACATTGTGTAATGAAAACTAACCATGCTTATTAAAAATACTTAAAACCTCTTGTTAAAGGAACAATTCATTCTCATTACTTACTTTTAAGAAAAAAATATAAAATCCCAGAGTCCTCTGGCCGAAGACCATTCGATAATTTCGCACTGACATTTTTGGAGTTGCATTGGCAGCAGTAACTTTCATCCGTGATTTTTTATAAGTTTACTCATCCCATTACACAAATATTTAACAACTACATGCATATTTTAAAGTTGGCAAAATAAAATAAAACATATTATATACGTATTTTAATAAAAATAACGTTTTCACAAGAATTTGTTAACTTTCTGCGATATTTCCTATATGAAAGAAATTATGTTTTCCAAATGGCATACTTTTATAAATAAAACGTAAATAATAAAATTAGATTCATACGAATCTTCATCATTGGTTATTTTTATAACCCATCGGTTTTTGAACTATAAAGCTTTACCGTCGTAATTTTCGACCGATATTATATGGTTCAGTCGTCTTTCCGGCCGTTAATTGATACGAAATTTGGCAGTTCGCAATCGTTCGCTAGATTCCGGAAATCGGTGGGAAATACTCGATCGAACTTTCGAATATTTTTTAATACTTAGAGTCGACTCGAGTATTAGAATAATCGGCCGAAATACTAGAATTTTCTAGCACTGGCACATCCCTACTGAGAATGTAAAACGCAAATTAAAACATTACCGATATTCCCAGTCATAATGCATGTTCTTACTGCTCAGTTTGTTGCCCCCAGGCTCGGGGGCCCCGGCGCTCGTTACGGCCCTGACCAGACTGAATACTCACACCGGATAATGATGAATATAAACAGGAGTGAGCTTTGACACCTTAAAACGCCTTAAAACCAAATTAAATGTAAACTTAACCCAGGAGAAGAACAGCACGGTCCACTCGCTTCCATCTTGTTCACGGGAAGCGAATTTAGTTTGGTCCTGGTACTACTTCCTTCGTTTGCTTGTGTCCCGTTCTTTGTCCGAAGGGAACAGGCCTTGTGTAAGAAATAAATCTAAAATAGTCGTAAATTACACATTAGCACTGCAGAACTGTCACTGAATTAGATCAGCAGACGGGCAGTCGGTGGTGGGTGCGAGCGTTTGGGGTGGAACAGCTGATAAAAGTCGCGCAGATCGTATATATGGATAACGCTCTCTCAGTACTTCCCAAAACGTTGTTGCAGTTATGAAGAACTCGTAGTGTAAAGTTTAGGAGAACATATCAATGTAATAATGTGTATGACGTAGGTAGTCTTATTAACCACATACAAAATTGTAGTCTTACTTGCAACTTTCTTGCCACTTTCAAAAGTCGCGAGAGCCTGAGACATGCAACGCCAAGAGGTAACAAGTAAGGAAGTAACGAGTAAGAAAGATTATTTTTAACGAGCAAGTGTGATAAGCGCTATATTTAATTTGAATAATGATTTGTGATTGAAGGAAAGTTAAAGTTTAATGTTTAAATATTAACAGCACAGCAAGAGCAGAGTAACCAAGAAGTTTCCATTCCATGACTCAACATAGTTGTGTCAACTTGCATAAACCGATTCATAACATCTGGTTTAGCAGCAATAATTCGCTTCTGCAGTAACTGGCTCTGTTGTTTTCTCCCACCGCAGTACTTTTATGGATAATTTCCAGACTTAATATGCCGTATTTTATGTAGATGGCTATTCGACGCAGGTCAAAACACAAAGCAGGGTAATATTATATTAACAACACAATACATGCTTCCTCTAAAGTAATATAAAACTCTCTGTGAAAAAAACAATTTATATTTTATATCTTTAATTATATCTTTCTTAATTCATAAAAATACACATAAATTTGGCTGAAGGTTATTCCTACACATTTGTCACACACAGCTGATATTTGACAAATATTTTGCAGTCATTGGAGAATTGTGATAACTTATTTCAAACATTGCAATAGCAATGTAATTCCCATTGACTCACTACTGAAGTGCAATAATTTGTTTACCAGCGTAAATGTGATTTATCTTTTATTTCGTTTTGTAGTGAAAGATGTACTTTAGTTAAATTATTTTATTCTCACCAGCCCATTCGTTATTTGTTAGAATATTGTAAGTCACATACTTACTACATTTTGTTATACACTTTTCATTCTGTTGTTTATTATTGTAAATGTATATTAAGTAGCTTAGATTGCTTATATCGTATTATTTTTTAGTACAGCAGCAGGTTAGTTTCTTGTTGTTGTCCTTTATTTTAATTTTATCTTATTTGAATTTTGTTTTGAGCAACTTGTCTTCGCTTTTTGTCATTTGTTTTTAAGTTTTCTGAATGATGGATGTCTCACACGAGCTTTGAACTTTTGAGATATTCCTAATTTTTTCACTTTCTTTCTCTTGTGTATCAAAACGTTAAAAAAGATAGTTATTTTTTCAATGTGTACATATTTGTGTATATTGTATCATATATATTTGGAGTTATTTGTAATAGTGTATTTTACGTTGTTGTGAAAATAAATTAATTTTGAATTGAATTGACTTCTAAATTAATGGTTTACTGGGCTAAGAGGCTAGGCACCCTCTGTAATGCGTCTCTATAATATGCCCAATTAATAATCCTACCTGGGATTCAATTGGAATTCTATTGTAACAAGACCTTACTTCATAAATCAGGATCTCTGACTTTAAAACAGAATACTGACTTTTTTCTCAGAGTTGAAGAAACATAATACTTTTAAGTTCGTGGTCTCTCAACTTAGCCGTACAAACACGATAGGCAAACATGCTACTCGTGTTATAAACAAACATTCCTGGCCACTGCCAGAGATGGGAGGGACTCACGCGAGTGCGGCTCAGCTGAAATAATCTGCACCGCAATGGTGTCAGCGACCTACAAATATTACCACCGCCACTGCAAGGGATCTATGCTAGGACTGCATTGTGTGTTTACATAAGGAGCTGTCATAACGCTAGTGCGGCTCAGGTGACATAATCTGCACCGAAATGGCGTCAGCGACCTACAAATATCACCACCGCCACTGCAAGGGATCTATGCTAGGACTGCATTGTGTGTTTACATAAGGAGCTGTCATAACGCTAGTGCGGCTCAGGTGACATAATCTGCACCGAAATGGCGTCAGCGACCTACAAATATCACCACCGCCACTGCAAGGGATCTATGCTAGGACTGCATTGTGTGTTTACATAAGGAGCTGTCATAACGCTAGTGCGGCTCAGGTGTCATAATCTGCACCGAAATGGCGTCAGCGACCTACAAATATCACCACCTCCACTGCAAGGGATCTGTGCTAGGACTGCATTGTGGGTTTACATAAAGAACTGCCACCACGCGAGTGCGGCTCAGCTGACCTAATCTGCACCGAAATGGTGTCAGCGACCTACAAATATCACCACCCCCACTGCAAGGGATCTGTGTTAATAGACCTATAATTGCATTGTGTGTTTACATAAGCACCTGCAATCCACTGAGCTATATGTTATATCTGGAGACACCACACTATGTTAGAAAAACGTGCCGCTGTGTTGGCCAATGTCTTTTACTGATGCATTGTGGGAATTTTTGACAGTTTGGTGGTATAGTAATTTTTTCCCCATTTAAATCAAGTTAATTTAGTGATTTTTCAAAACCATTATCATTGTTATAAATTACATAACAAGTTGTAACCTGTAGTTAAACTGAACTTAGCGAATGTTTTAAATAAAAAGTAACCAACTATCTTGAAGCTAAGTAATGATTTAGGTAACATGAAAATAGTCTTGTTTCTAGGTTTAGGGTAATTGGTGAATAACATTGAAAAACGGGCACTTGGGTGGTTAATTTAATTATTTATTTTGCTGTATTCACATATCAACATAATAGCCTTAATAAATAACTGATGATTCCTATATTAAATTCAAATCCAATGTCCAAAGCCAAAGAGTACAGTATAACTCCATATATACCACAGAGCTCAGTGCTGCCATCATGCGAGTGTGGCTCAGCTGACCATATAGTATTTCTGTATAACTAATGAAGTATGATAGTTTAATAAGAAATCTTTATGAGTGACAATAAACAAATTTGTATTTAATATTATTTTCAGATTTATTTTCAAATAGGAATTAAAAATATGTACAATTTAAAAGTATATGTTAACAATAAAATATTTTTGGTTTTAACGTAATGGAAATATCTTGGAAAGAAAATTTGATTTTAATCAAATGTATTATTTAGAACCGTTCTAGGTATGATAAAGTATTACCTCTATGGCACGCACTGCTTAGAGTGTTCTGTTTAAATAGTCGACCTTCAGTTTAGATGTATACGCAAATATAACTGAGGTTAAATTCCATACACTGTACAATTTTTTTAAACAAACGATTACGCACGTAGTAAGTTCTACGGAAAGATACTATAAAAGTATAGGATTTTATTTATTTATTTGTTAACTAATTTACCTAACTATAATCTAGATTATTAACTGGAGTTCCTACTCTAGTTCATATACTAAATCCGACAGAATCCGTTCAAAATGAAAAGATTAAGTCAGATGACATAACATGTCCCCATACCTATGTTGACTATCCCATACTAAACAGTATGTCATTACATGTATGTCAAAATTTTGTCCGTTCTAAATTTTTTACCATTGGAATATATAAATAAAATAAACAACAATGATATAATCATCAAAATATAAAATTTTTAATCAGATTGGTAGCCTATTCTAATTTAGCTCCATGTCACTGGGCCCGGCGATGTCGGTTATTGATATATTTGACCATACCAGAGGTTAATATACAGTTAGTATAGGTTAAAAGAGCTACTCCTAAAGTTAGTATACATTCCAGTGATATGCTATTAAGGAAAATGTCGAGTCGGACCAGTGACGTACTAGCACCAGTGAAACCAGTGAAACGCAGGTTTATCGGTATGGTAAAAATCTGACTTAAAAGTATTACAACAAATTGTATTTCTTCTGTTTGTAAACATTTTAATTTTCATATTGAAAAACATTAACATATTTGATTATTGGTAGTTATTGCCAAAGTTTTACATCTCTGCTAAGGATATATACAGATTAAACCAATGACGCACGGTAGTTTTGTTGTCTATTGATATTGTACGATATTTAGTTTTTGACAGTTGGCACCCCCAACTCTTCTTTTTCCTCTTTTCTTATCACCTACGGAAGGTTGCATCTCCCCTGACTAATTGGTTTTCTGTTTTGGGGTAGTTTTAACAGCTTTGAGTGTTACTTCACACTACCCTGCCAGTTATATGTCGCATAATTGTTGTGCTTCTTGTGATACAGTGTTATCGATCGTATTTCGAGATTTTATCTTATGTATGAATTTTTAACACAGTTAGTTAAATTATGTTTGTAATCAGTAGCACAATAAATATAGCATTTGTTTATTTAACCACGTTTTACTATTAATGCACATTGATCTTCTCATTAGGCAATTTTATCAACTGACTGTAAGGTTGTTATGCTTTTATTTTAATTTTGTTTTCATCAATGTTTTGCTTCATTTTGTTTCCATTTTGCAAAGGTGTTTTAGGTTTTTATTTAAAAAATTAAAATTGGTATCTAAACTATCCTTATATTCGAAAATATAACTGCGTAATGAGAAAATTTTAATCCATATCTGCGCGGGTTTCTCAAGCTGTCGCACCACCAAGAAGGTTAGAAGTTTTCACGTCCATAGTAAATTAAGTGGAAAAGAACCCAAAGGAGCCCTTTTTGGTTGTTTACCTTATTTTATTTTAACTATGAACATAAAGTATAAAAAATATTGCCAAATTATTTATCTAAATATTTATACTATGCTACGCTGTACTTACATTTCTATAATATAACTAGGTGAAAGATGTAAGCGTTTTATTAATTTATGTACCAGTAAATAATATACATCCAACAAAACGTAAATACCCCTGTAGCAGCAAACCTGCGTACTCAGCGAATTTCCAATTAATATATATGTATCTTAATACCACATAAAACCACATACCAAGTTTCATCAATATACATTCATAAATAAACGATTTATGACATTTTAATTATTCTCCATAAGAATAACATGGCGGCTGAGTATGCAGGTTTGCTGAAGGAAGGAACACAAAAAATGGGGTTTTATACAAATATCAATATAACTCATTTAGGCAAAGCCACATACCAAATTTCATTAATTTATTTTCATAATTAAGGGAGATAACACGTTACTTGTCTTCCATAAGAATAACATGGGGCTGAGTACGCAGGTTTGCTGCTACTTGGGCAGCCTTGGGCAAAAAATTGTTTTTTTGAGCAAATATCAATGGTCCACAACCAGATGAGGCCGTATACCAAGTTTCGTCAGTATACGTTCATAAATAAGCGAGATATACAATTTTTCTTTTTCTCCATAAGAATAACATTAGACAACGTACTGTGTTTAGCACTTTCAATATCTCGGTAACCAATTGACGTAGAGAAATGATCAAAATACCAAATTGTGTGTTTTTTAAGCCAAATTTAATGGTAAAAACCAAAATATGACTTTTTCCAAAATTATATGTAAAAAATTAAAAAAAAAAACATTTTTGGGGTACAAAACCCCCTTAAAATACCCCTTCGGATGGAGCGATCTGGCTGGTTTTCGAACTTAAAGTCATAAATGTTGCTTTACACGCTTATACGAAATTTCATCAAAATCGGATAATTTTTACGAGAGTTATCGTGCTCACGGGCACATATATATATATATATATATATATATATATATATATATATATATACATACAGTTTCGAACGAATGGTGTTTTGGGGTCTGGGGACCTCAAAACGAAAATTTATCATGGTCCCGGGCCTAGGTCTTACCATGCCGACTACGGTAATAGCTTCTTCCCTATAGGGGAAATTCGCTAAAAGAGGGTTGGAGCGGTACGATAATTAACAGTACGGACACCCGTATACGGTACGGAGATAAACTGATGGCCAGGTCGTAAACTAATAGGGTAGAGGGGACAGTGGAACGTGACCCCTCCATGTTTAGGGGCCATACACAAATTACGTAACACATTTAAGGGGTGGGAGGGGGTATGGTGTAGCGTAATGTGGGGAAGGGGGGGAGGGTTGGATCAACTTTACGTAACTCACACTTTTAACAATAAGACCTGGCCCGTATCTGTTGATAAAGTTATACATATTTAATAAATAAACGGTATCAGGAAACTGACACATACTTTCTCCCTTTTAGCCCAACTTTAATGAATAGATTACTTTTTATTTACTAAATATAGAATACAAAGCACGGTCGAATGTACAGAAAATCTTGTAAACAAGTTGTTTAAAAAACATCCACCCACATCCCTGCTTTGGAGGCACTACAGAATCCATTGCTACACTCGTGGTTTTAAGAGGGGAAATGCCCCCTATTACCCCCCCCCCCGGGGTTATTAAGGGCAACATATTTCGAATTTCCTCTGTTGGTCAATGCTAACTTGACAAGCATATCAAGTTTGAATGAAATTGACCAGTAAACAAGAGAGAAATAGTATTTTTTATTCCCCATAAGAATAACATTGGACAACGTCCTGCGTTTACCGCAAAATGAAAATTTCAATTTTCTCCGAAACCAGCTATCGTAGAATAGTAATTCAGAATACTAAATTATTTAGTTTTTTGAGCTATTTTTAATGGTGAATAGTAATATTTGTTTACATTTATGTCTTTTTATGAAAAATCCAAAAAACTGAATTTTGGGTGTTTTAAGTCCTGTAATTTCTGAACTCGAATTTTTACAGGAATGCGGGTGGTGCCATTTTGTTGGAAAACTAAAGTTCTACAAACGACTAAAGTTTAATGAAAATCGTTAGAGCCGTTTTTGAGAAATTTGGATTTTTCATGTTTTTTGGCGGTTTTGGGGGGATAATTACCCTTAAAAATCAAAAATTCAAAAAAATGAAAAAAAAATGCCTGGAGATATCGTGGATTAGTACCTACATGCCAAATTTTATCTAAATCGGCCCATTGGTTAAGGTTGTAGCTCTGTACACATCCACACAGACACACACACACACACACACACACACACACACACACACACACACACACACACACACACACACACACACACACACACACACACACACACACACACACACACACACACACACACACACACAGACAGACATCACGTAAAAACCAATTTTTTGGGTTCAGGGAGCACCAAAACGAATATTTCCACTAACAACTCAAATTCGAAAATTTGTACGAAAACAATACTTTCTCCATATAGTATGTATAAGGGGAGAAAGTAAAAAAACATTCAAATTAATATCTAAATCAAGGTTATAGATGGTTATAATTTAACGAAAAAATACTTCCGTCATACTATTTTAATAACAGTAAAACTAAACATAAACACATAAAGTGTTGTGAGTTAGTTCTGCATTGCTTTTCAGCTTTATTTTTGTTGATTTATTGTAAAATCATGACATGATACAGTGTTGCGCCGTACTACCCACATCACTAGTTTAGGTTTTTGCACACTAAAGGTATTTTGTATAAATTTTCCTTTGAAAAAGTTATTAAAACCGGTTATTGTATGAAATTCATTAACATATTAATGATTTATTTAAATCAATATTCCAAATTGCTAATAAAACGATGATTAAAAAGTGTATGCTGTTTTAAAGTCTACTACGATTGAGTTATTGTAACACATTGGGGGGGGGTTATGGGGACGCTCAAGCGTTACGGCTTGTTACATGAGGGTGAGGGGGGGGGGTGAAATTACGAAAATATGCGTTACGTTATATGTGTATAACCCCTTAACTACTGTTTATAGTCCGTGGAACAAACCTAAATATATGTCGGACACCGGTACCATACTTCGAAAGTCGCATAGTGCAAAGAAACTAAAATAAAAAAATAATGACGTGACGAGCAGAAAGAACGAACGATATAAATATTACTGTATCACATTTTATGTTTTAAATGCAACAGTCCTTGAATATTTTTTTACGTTACAATATTATTTTATGGCGAATTTATAAGTAGGAAATAATATATTACAGTATGTATGGCTGGCACATCCTACCTCGGCATGTGATTCCTCTTAATAACATTTTACTGTAGTGGAATGCATACTAACCTCGAGAAATGCTCTATTAATCTATATTAACTGTATATTAACCTCTGGTATGGTCAAATATTCCAATTTTCAACATGGCTAGGCTGGCATATCCTACCCCAGCATGGCATTTTTCTTAATAACATTTAACACTGGAATAATTAATTAACTAATTAACTGGAATTAACACTTAATTTTAATTAATTAACACTTAATTTTTTAACACTGGAATGTATACTAACCTTGGGAAATGATCTATTAACCTATAATAACTGTATATTAACGTCTGGTATGGTCAAATCTACCAATATCCGGCATGGCCGGGCTGGCATGTCGCTGGCCCGGCACGACATATTCCATAATAGCATACCACTGGAATGTATACTAACTGTATATTAACGTCTGGTATGGTCAAATATACCAATATCCGGCATGGCCGGGCTGGCATATCGCTGGCCCGGCAGGACATATTCCATAATAGCATACCACTGGAATGTATACTAACTGTATATTAACGTCTGGTATGGTCAAATATACCAATATCCGGCATGGCCGGGCTGGCATGTCGCTGGCCCGGCACGACATATTCCATAATAGCATACCACTGGAATGTATACTAACTGTATATTAACGTCTGGTATGGTCAAATATACCAATATCCGGCATGGCCGGGCTGGCATGTCGCTGGCCCGGCACGACATATTCCATAATAGCATACCACTGGAATGTATACTAACTGTATATTAACGTCTGGTATGGTCAAATATACCAATATCCGGCATGGCCGGGCTGGCATGTCGCTGGCCCGGCACGACATATTCCATAATAGCATACCACTGGAATGTATACTAACTGTATATTAACGTCTGGTATGGTCAAATATACCAATATCCGGCATGGCCGGGCTGGCATGTCGCTGGCCGGGCACGACATATTCCATAATAGCATACCACTGGAATGTATACTAACTGTATATTAACGTCTGGTATGGTCAAATATACCAATATCCGGCATGGCCGGGCTGGCATGTCGCTGGCCGGGCACGACATATTCCATAATAGCATACCACTGGAATGTATACTAACTGTATATTAACGTCTGGTATGGTCAAATATACCAATATCCGGTATGGCCGGGCTGGCATGTCGCTGGCCGGGCACGACATATTCCATAATAGCATACCACTGGAATGTATACTAACTGTATATTAACGTCTGGTATGGTCAAATATACCAATATCCGGCATGGCCGGGCTGGCATGTCGCTGGCCCGGCACGACCTTTTTCCTTAATTGCATATCACTAGAATGTAAACTAACTTTGGGAATAGCTCTATTAACCTATACTAACTGTATATTAACCTCTGGTGTGGTCAAATATACCAATATCCGACGTTGCCGGGCCAGCGACATGGAGCTTTTAAAGCTGCAACAGCTGCTAATTTAGTTTAACTACTATGACTTTGTTACAGATCTTTGCTGTGGGCTCCTGTACTAATATTGAAATAAAATTTTAAATTCTTAATAAATTAAAAACGTTTTGTATTCAGCCGAGGTTCATGCCCGCCTTGCTCAGGGTTGTGGAATAATTCAATTATGCTTTTTAAATAATAAGTCCTATTCCCGATGTATTATTTATTACAATAAATTACTTTCTTAGCTTTAAATAATTAAAACAAGGACATTCTGTGAGCCCTAATCAATTTGTATTCTACTAAATAGATAAAATATTACTTAATCCTAAGTTTTGTCAAATTCATTAACCTCATTTCGGACTTGTTCGATTTTAATGACTAGCTGTTTTAAAATGATATTTGGTTTAGGAGGTTTTTGTTGAACCAACTTTTTATTTTACGAAAAATCATGGAATGTCAGAATTTTACATTATATTTTTTATCTCGTCTCAAAAGGGGAGGGAGCAAAATAATATGAAAGTATAAAAAACTATTAGCACTCTTTAGAATGAGTTTGAAAAAAAGGAAATTCCTTAAAAGCATTAGTAAAAATAGTTCAGCGAATTATGTATTTATTTTGTAAGAATACTGCAATTAATGCTTATGTATAGTGAAAATAAACTTAAGCTGTCACTGTGCCATTCGAGAACTAGATTTAAAACATAGGCCAGCACGTGCCAGCACACAGAAACATAGAACTAGATCTAGTCCACTGCGTCTATTGATCCACCTGCGATGTAGTGGTAAAACATCCAACACCAACTCTCGTGTATTCTGCTCAAGATGTATTCGAGAACTAGATTTAAAACATAGGCCAGCACGTGCCAGCACACAGAAACATAGAACTAGATCTAGTCCACTGCGTCTATTGATCCACCTGCGATGTAGTGGTAAAACATCCAACACCAACTCTCGTGTATTCTGCTCAAGATGTATTCGAGAACTAGATTTAAAACATAGGCCAGCACGTGCCAGCACACAGAAACATAGAACTAGATCTAGTCCACTGCGTCTATTGATCCACCTGCGATGTAGTGGTAAAACATCCAACACCAACTCCTGTGTATTCTGCTCAAGATGTATTCGAGAACTAGATTTAAAACATAGGCCAGCACGTGCCAGCACACAGAAACATAGAACTAGATCTAGTCCACTGCGTCTATTGATCCACCTGCGATGTAGTGGTAAAACATCCAACACCAACTCCTGTGTATTCTGCTCAAGATGTATTCGAGAACTAGATTTAAAACATAGGCCAGCACGTGCCAGCACACAGAAACATAGAACTAGATCTAGTCCACTGCGTCTATTGATCCACCTGCGATGTAGTGGTAAAACATCCAACACCAACTCCTGTGTATTCTGCTCAAGATGTATTCGAGAACTAGATTTAAAACATAGGCCAGCACGTGCCAGCACACAGAAACATAGAACTAGATCTAGTCCACTGCGTCTATTGATCCACCTGCGATGTAGTGGTAAAACATCCAACACCAACTCCTGTGTATTCTGCTCAAGATGTATTCGAGAACTAGATTTAAAACATAGGCCAGCACGTGCCAGCACACAGAAACATAGAACTAGATCTAGTCCACTGCGTCTATTGATCCACCTGCGATGTAGTGGTAAAACATCCAACACCAACTCCTGTGTATTCTGCTCAAGATGTTTGGTATTTCGTTTGTCTCGATAAGCACTATAGGAAATTTAATCCTGTACTCTAATATGAGTAAGGTTTGCTTGCTTGCTTGCTTGCGACACTGATCTCAAAAACGGCTCCAACGATTTCCTTCAAATGTTCGAAATAACTAATTTCTGGGATAAAAATAAGTTCTAGACAAGCCTTATCCCCAGGAAAATTCAAATAATGTAAAAACACTAAAATGAAAATTTAAAAAAATAGCATTGGGCTTATGGAGTTTCAAATCAAAACAAAAGAATTGTAAAAGCTGTTCATAATCAACCAGAGAACTGTCAAAGTAATACTCATGTTGTTCATGATTATTAACATGTGATTTCCTGAGAGCAGAGATTAAAATATTTGAGTGAAGATTAAATATAGAGAGTAGTAAAATAAATCAAAGGGATATTGAGCTATAAAAACAACTGGAGTGACCTTAAACTGTAGAAAAGAGACAAATGAGTTATACAAATCTGATTATCAATCAGTAGGGGGAAGTGGTGAAATATTACTCCAAGTCGTCTAAACAAACTGACTGGCCTTCCCCCGAGCAAAGCTCGGCCCCCCAGGTACTAACTGTAAAATAGGAAACAAACATGCCTAGCTGTATCCTTTTTTTTCAATTTTTAGATTATAAGAAGATATGAATGGCGGTGAAAATATATCTGTGGTCATTCAATAATTTCATTGGCAGTAATTGTATGAGACTGTAGTGTCGTTCAATCTATTTTATAAATACTTGTTTCAAATAAGAATTGGTTGGCGATTTGCTGAAATTTGATAAAATGCATCTTATAAAGGCAATTTGGTTCACGGCTCGGATAAGTAGTAGTGTTACATATCTTTATATATAATTCTGTTAGCGAAATTTTCAAGTCAAAATTGTGGGAGTTTGGCAAATCGCAGGATGATGGGAGAGGGCTTAAATTAATGGTCTTGACCCCAGGGACTCGGGAAAAATAGCGGTATTTCTAAAAAGCTACCAGACAACGTAAAAATAACGTAAAATGTGAAATAACGTAAAACATCCCCCATAAGAAAAGCATGGGGGTTTAAAAAGTCTGCTTTATTAACATTAAAACATGTGATCAAAGGTCTACTTTGTTTACGAACTAACATGTGTTCCTAATCATATCGTTATTTTATTTTCCTCAGCATATAAAAAGTAAAAAATATCAGAATTGGAGCAAGGTTAGGGGCCATGGCCCCTTCAAGCCACTAGTCTATAATAAATACATGAATAGTAACAGGGCTTTAACTACATTTTTTATCTCTTGTTGACGACACAGTGAGGGATGATCCTTTAGTGTCGGCCACAGACAGCTTCCAGTCATCTATCAGGCCAGACGTCACTTTCTCGACCATCCACTCTCTTACAACTAGCCAATTGTTAGTAGCTGAGAGAACTGCAGTTGGTAGGTAAAGACTGATAATATGCTGGATGTAACTGACATTTAACTTTACAGGCTTGCAGACCCGCAAGTTATTATGACTATACTTCCTCCTAATTCTATAATATACAACATTGTCATCATAATAGTAAATTTAAATATAACCAGGAGCATCAGAACAGCCAAAAATAACGTTTTTTAATTTTCCAAAAACAAATGTTATTCGATTTTTTTAAAGGTTTTAATGCGGAAATTCACTTTCCTCACGACAGCATGGTGCGTGCGATCTCGTTATTAATAACAATGGTAAATTACTAATAACATTATTACCCCCTCCGCAAAGGTTGGCTCATTTTAAATCTTTTCATTAGTGAACAGGAAAATCACATGGTAACGAAAACGTAGAACTCCAACACTATATATCGTACTAGCTGATGTACCCGTTCTTCGCACAGGTTTTTTTTTACCCGTTCGATAGTCAACGCAATTTGCATTATTTTAGTTAGCTTGAAACAGCTGTTCTTGCTTCTGCTCTTTGAGCTGTCAAAGATAATTGTCCTCAGCTGTTCGCATTACAGTTTCTGAATGTTTACTTTCTTCTGACATGTAAACATTGAAACTTAGGACGTTCACTGGGCGTAGCCCGAGGGGATTTTAAGGAAGTGAATAGGCCTATGTGTTGCATGGGTTAAAGTTCTACCTTTGTGTAATGTTTCAGCCCAGTCGGTTCGGTAGTTTTTGCGTTCACCCAGAACATCAGACAGACAGACAGACAGATAGAAACCATCTCTTCTTTATAATATTATCGATAAAAAACGTTGGTATGATCTACCTGTGTTAATTAAGTTCAGAACTGGAAAATAAATAAAGTATCTCCCATCACAGAGCTAAATCCAGGGCGCAAAACCATTGAAGTCCAGACTCACATGTTCCATGCAGGCCGGCTAACCCTTCAGGGAAAGCGATCAGGGGACAGTCATAAACTATGTAGTCCATAGTTTGACGCTCCTCCCCACACCTTTGTGTAAAGTTTCAGCCCAGTCGGTTCAGTAGTTTTTGCGTTCACCCGGAACATAAGACAGACAGACAGAAACCACCTCTTCTTTATAATATTATAGATAGATGACTTATACAGCTGCCTTATTTAAGAGTTTATAACCAACTAGCTGTGTACCCGTCCTTCGTACGGGTTGTATATAAATAGTATATTAACTAAAGCAAATACCAATACACATTGTTTTATAATATTAAAATTACATTTTACACGTTTAATGTACAGTTAAATCAAAGTTAATTAACGAAATATACAGGCAGATAGTTCGGGTCCTGTTGCTAAGTCGAGGAACTCTGTCGGGTAGTAAACGGCGTGTGATTTGCGACTCCAAATCGGTACACGTAACACTTTGGATTCGCTTTTAGAAATAAAAGACCTCAAATACAATAAAAATAAAAATTATCGGGGAGGGGGGGCATTAATATAAAATCGGTGGGGGAGAGTAAAACTATAAAATTGGGGGGGGGGCAAAAATGTAAAATTGAGGGGGACATAAAATAAATTATAAAATCGAAGAGGGGGGGGAGCAAAATATAAAATCGGGGGGTGGGAAAGTATAAAATAGAGGGAGTACAACATAAAATAAAATATACAATCGAAGAGGATGGGGAGCAAAATATAAAATTGGGGGTGGGCAAAAATAAAAATGGGGGAGCAAGAATATAAAATCGGGGGGACATAAAATAAAAATATAATATCGAAAAGGGGGCAAAAATATAAAATCGGGGGGGGGAAATATATAAAATTGGGGGTGGGCAAAAAAAATAAAATCGGGGGAAAGCAAATATTTAAAATTAGGGGGGCAAAAATATATCAAATCGGGGGGGGGGGGCAAAAATATAAAATGGGAGGGGCAAAAATATAAAATGGTGGGGGACATAAAATAAAAATAAAAAATCGAAGAGAGGGGGAACAAAATATAGAATGTGGTGTGGGGCAAAAATACAAATTTGGGGGATACAAGAAGTATCGGTAAAAATTGTTTTTTGTGCAAATAAGAATAGACCACAACCAGATGAAGCCACATTAATATTTTTGTTCATTAATATTAATCAATAGCTAGCTGACGTACCCGTTCTTCGCACAAGGGTTTTCTCTACCCGTTCTTTAGTCAATGCAATTTCCATTTTAGTTAGCTTGAAACAGCTGTTCTTGCTTCTGCTCTTTAAGCTGTCAAATCGAAGTGTCCACAGCTGTTCGCATTACAGTGTCTGAATGTTTACTTTATTATGAAATGTAAACATTGAAACTTAGGACCTTCACAGGGCGTAGCCCGAGGGGATTTTAAGGAAGTGAATAGGCCTATGTGTTGCATGGATTCAAGATCTACCTATGTGTAAACTTTCAGCCCAGTCGGTTCAGTAGTTTTTGCGTTCACCCGGAACATCAGACAGACAGACAGACAGAAACCACCTCTTCTTTATAATATTATAGATATAGACTAGTTGACGTACTCGTTCTTCGCACAGGGTTTTTCTTTACCCGTTCTTTAGTCAATGCAATTTGCATTTTAGTTAGCTTGAAACAGCTGTTCTTGCTTCTGCTCTTTAAGCTGTCAAACATGGAAGTGTCCTCAGCTGTTCGCATTACAGTTTCTGAATGTTTACTTTCTTCTGAAAGGTAAACACTGGAACTTAGGACGTTCACGGGGCGTAGCCCGAGGGGATTTTAAGGAAGTGAATAGGCCTATATGTTGCATGGGTTCAAGATCTACCTTTATGTAAAGTTTCAGCCCAGTCGGTTCGGTAGTTTTTGCGTTCACCCAGAACATCAGACAGACAGACAGACAGATAGAAACCATCTCTTCTTTATAATATTATCGATAAAAAACGTTGGTATGATCTACCTGTGTTAATTAAGTTCAGAACTGGAAAATAAATAAAGTATCTCCCATCACAGAGCTAAATCCAGGGCGCAAAACCATTGAAGTCCAGACTCACATGTTCCATGCAGGCCGGCTAACCCTTCAGGGAAAGCGATCAGGGGACAGTCATAAACTATGTAGTCCATAGTTTGACGCTCCTCCCCACAGTCACAAAACTGATATTGCGTCATACCCCATTTAAATTTCTAATAATTGCACCTTTCCACCCAGTACGAAAGCGATTGAGTAAAGCCCACTGCTTCCGTAGAAGGTCCATCCCACCCACCGCTGAAGTAGGGTCGGATATCAGGAAGCTATTCCGACCGCTGAAAGATTCCCAGGAGGAAAACCAGTCAGTTTGCGGACAAAAGTTTGTTGTCCTCAACTGGGAGTCTGTTCGTAGAGGTGGTGGTTTTCGTGACTTCAATCGAATTACTTCCTGAGGGTGGTAGTCATGGATGGGTAGGTGTAGGTCGGATAATATCTTATTGTATTCCCTCAGCATGGCAGGGAACTCAGGTCTGAACTCAGGTGGAGCGATAGTGCACAAGAATGGGAGCCATGGGAAAGGGGTTGGGAGCCATACACATGTTACGTAACGCATTTTTTCGCCGTTTCAGACTCCCTCCCTCCCCCTTGTAACGCACAATAACGCTTGACCCCCCATCCACCCCAATGTGTTACGTAACTCAATCGTAGTAGGCTTCAAAGCAGCTTAAACCTTTGAAAAATCGTTTTATTAGCAATTTGGAATATAGAGATCAATGAATCATTAAACTCTAAATAACTTTCTTTTAACAACATTTTTTTATATTTTTTCAAAGCAATATATGTACAAACAAACAAGACTGTTACTTATTAGTAACATTATTATTTAAACAACAAAATATACGATCTCCATACATGAGGGCGCCAGCTCTTAAGGTTAATATGAGTGAGATACGTAACGTCGATCCAAAGCCCCTCTCCCCCACATAATGCAGTATAACTATGTCATATCCCTCCCCTAGTTAAGTGCGTTTCGTAATATGTGTATGGCCCCTTGCCATAAGTATACCACTGATCACCCTCATGGCCCTATTTAGTTGGACGTCGATCTCTCGAACTTGCATGCTGTTTTGCCACACGGGAGCGCAGTATTCAGCCGTCGCGTCGAGTAAACCAGGGACAAAGTAGTAGTGTGCAGATGCTTATGTGCTGGATCCCCACGTAGGCCCAGCAAGATGATGATACTGGCCCTGGTTATTTGATTGTTTTAGCAATAATACAATGTTTTTTGTTCTTTTTTAAGTACACTGAATTTTAGTCAGAGCTCGTTCTCACGCACATGCCGATGGGCCTATGTGAGAATTTTTCCCACAATATTATTTGTGTACATGATTTTGTATTTGTTTTTATTTGGTAATAAATTTGATTTGATTTGATTTGGTTCCTATCTTATCTGCATTCTTTTTAAGTTTCTTTTATATGTGAGAAATCGATCTAGAGTGATACCCAGGTACTTTGGTTGGTCAATGTGCTTGAGCTTTGCACTGTCAAATACTATTTTAAGTTTTTGGTTGACCAATCAAAATTTAAGTGAAAGCACGAGACTTCAGTTTTTGTTGGTTTGGATTTAGCTTCCAGGTTCTAAAATATTCTTTGAGGTCGCAAGGTCGTTGGTTACTGCTGTCTCAGCCTGCTGTGTTTCTTTGTGCTGATATCCCAGGCAATATCATCGGCATGGATGAACTTCCTGGACCGAGTAAGTGGAATGTCAGCAGTACACATTGAACAGCAGAGGGTCAAGCAATGATCCCTGTGGCAGACCGTCCTTGAGTTGCCTAAAGGTACTTCCCCTGCTCTCTAGATATACTTTGACTAACCTACTAGATATCATTGAGTTGAGTAGATGCAATAGGGAAGGGCATGGGATTAGAATATAAAACTTAACCAGAAGGCCCAGTCTCCAGACAGTGTCATTGCGGTCATTCCAAAACTTTTGTTATTGAGTGGAAAATGTTTACATCGTTACTCTTGTTGCCTTTGCTGAGACTTAGTTTGTCAATATTAGAATATCTTTTATCTTTTATATTTAAAATGTTAGAAAAAGTAACAAAACCGAACACGCTTTACATCAAATTTTATTTATTTATGAGTTAAAAATTGAATCAAACTACTTGGTTTAATTACTCCGTAGTGATATTTTACCCCTCCCTAGTTCCCTTATAACTTGTCTGTTTCTTTATTATATTGTTCTTCATAGTTTTCTGAAACATCGTTTGAAAATAAGTGAAGCCATAACATTAAGAAATAGTGCTTTATGGTTTCAGCTGATTAGGGTAATTATTAAGTTAAAATCACCTGGATGAAGGTATTCAATATATTTAGTGATAGTGTAATCATTTTAAGTCAAAATGTACTCAATACCTTAAAAAACCCTTATAAGCATAAGACTTGGTGTGTGTGTTGAATTTTACCTCCGGAATAACATACTAAAAGTCCTCGAAAAAAAACTTGTGCTACGGCCGCCATATTGGAAAATGGCGGCAAATTTTTCACTTTTTTGCTTATAACTATTTTATTATTGATGATAGAGCGAAACAGTTCAGATAACAGTTTTAAATTACAAAATGCACAACTTTGGTTATTATCACTTTTGCTCTAAACCTAACGGTTTTCGAGTTATTAATGATTTAAATATATAAATATATGCAGAGTGAGTCAGATCACACTTCCAGCCTGTATAAGGGGGGAAAGGTTTATTATAAAGACTTATAACACAATTATCTGTACTAAATGGAATGTAGGAAATATATTTAAAATATTCTTATCAAAATCTATATGCAGGGTACTCAAAAACGAAGGTCATGAGTTTGAATCTGTAAATGTTCTAATATGAACCTAAGACAATTAAATATCACTTTAAAGGTCTCGTAAAAACAAACATTTTGGTAGAAACAGAATCCACTTATCTTTATCCGTTTAAAAATAGCGGCTATTTTTGTACAAAATATTTAATACGGAATATTCTGTATTTTCTAAACCAATAAATGTGTCTTGTTTCCGATTAACATTTCTTACTCGTAATAAATTCAGCTTTCCTCTGATGTGATACATAATGTCAGTTGTTTTAGATCAAATAATAATTTAAATCCAATATTTTTTATTATTCTTATAAGAATATAATTTTATAATTAAATACATAACATTTATATATTATATTTTGAATTTATTATAAAAAATGTTTTGTTATATTTTATATAATTTTTTGGCTTTATAAAAACAAATATTTAAATAGTTATTTTGTTCTAAAGCAAGTGTCTTGTGTATCATATCAGAGTAACGGTGAGTTTATTACGAGTAAGAAATTTCAATTGGAAACACGACACATTTATTGGTTTATAAAATACAGAGTATTTCGTAAATGTCAATATATTTTACAAAAATAGCCGCCATTTTGAAACGGATTAAGATTAGTGGATAATGTTTTCATCAAAATGTTTGTTTTTACGAGACTTTTAAAATGGTGTATAATTGTCTTAGGTTCACATTAGAACATTTACAGATTCAAACTCAAGACCTTCGTTTTTGAGCACCCTGTATATAGATTTTGATAATAATATTTTTAATAGATTTCCTATATGCGATTTGGTACAGATAATTGTGTTAGAAGTATTTATAATAAACCGTTCCTCCCTTATACATGCTGGAAAGGTGATCTGACTCACTATGCATATATTAAAATATTTAAATCATTAATAACTCGAAAACCATTAGGTTTAGAGCAAAAGTAATAATAACCAAAATTGTGCATGTTGTAATTTTAAACAACTTAAATGCGAAACGTTTCGCTCTATCATCAATAATAAAAGAGTTATAAGCAAAAAAGTGAAAATTGGCCGCCATTTTCCAAGATGGCGGCCGTAGCACAATTTATTTTGAGGACTTTTAGTATGTTATTCTGGAGGTAAAATTCAACACACACACCAAGTCTTATGCTTATAAGGGTTTTTTAAGGCAATTTGTCTAAAATGACTGGACTATGATTGTATGTCTCAAAAATGCAGACCGATGACGATGTAAAAATGTCATAAACGTATATTTTTACAAGTATATATTTGTTAGACGGTAAACATTGGTTGGGGAATATACTCCGATAAACGCAAACGGTATAGTTGGTTTAACTTTTACAAATATACTTTAAAAATTAAATAACCTCAACAACTGGTAGGTCTCACTGCCGATGCAATGGTGTCGCGTATGCGCATACGTATAATGCGAATTTCTTGCTTTTTTAAGTATTCAGTGAACACAATATTATAGATCCACGTTAAGGAAATAACGTTTTATTTGTTTCGGATGGATTTGCTTCTTTAGTAACAACCGTTCCTGCTGATTGAAAACAAGTTCGTAGGTAAACATAGAAATTCAGCAGAATCATACTTGTATAAGATGGATGAAACGGGGATTGCAATATCCCGCGGCCCCAGATTGCTCAGAATTTCTTCATCTGCGCCCTGCACACTGGCTCACCCATCATTACACTTGTTTAAGATGGATGAAACGGGGATTGCAATATCCCACGGCCCCAGATTGCTCAGCATTCCTTCATCTGCGCCATGCACACTGGCTGCATCCACCCATCACTACACTTGTATAAGATGGATGAAAAGGGGATTTCAATATCCCTCGGCCCCATATTGCTCAGCATTCCTTCATCTGCGCCCTGCACACTGGCTGCATCTCCCCATCACTACACTTGTATAAGATGGATGAAACGGGGATTGCAATATCCCGCGGCCCCAGATTGCTCAGCATTCCTTCATCTGCGCCCTGCACACTGGCTGCATCCACCCATCACTACACTTGTATAAGATGGATGAAAAGGGGATTGCAATATCCCGCGAACCCAGATTGCTCAGCATTCCTTCACCTGCGCCCTGCACACTGGCTGCATCCCCCCATCACTACACTTGTATAAGATGGATGAAACGGGGATTGCAATATCTGCGTCTAGATCCACGTTAAGGAAATAACGTTTTATTTGTTTCGGATGGATTTGCTTCTTTAGTAACAACCGTTCCTGCTGATTGAAAACAAGTTCGTAGGTAAACATAGAAATTCAGCAGAATCATACTTGTATAAGATGGATGAAACGGGGATTGCAATATCCCGCGGCCCCAGATTGCTCAGAATTTCTTCATCTGCGCCCTGCACACTGGCTCACCCATCATTACACTTGTTTAAGATGGATGAAACGGGGATTGCAATATCCCACGGCCCCAGATTGCTCAGCATTCCTTCATCTGCGCCATGCACACTGGCTGCATCCACCCATCACTACACTTGTATAAGATGGATGAAAAGGGGATTTCAATATCCCTCGGCCCAGATTGCTCAGCATTCCTTCATCTGCGCCCTGCACACTGGCTGCATCCCCCCATCACTACACTTGTATAAGATGGATGAAACGGGGATTGCAATATCCCGCGGCCCCAGATTGCTCAGCATTCCTTCATCTGCGCCCTGCACACTGGCTGCATCCACCCATCACTACACTTGTATAAGATGGATGAAAAGGGGATTGCAATATCCCGCGGCCCCAGATTGCTCAGCATTCCTTCACCTGCGCCCTGCACACTGGCTGCATCCACCCATCACTACACTTGTCTAAGATGGATGAAACGAAGATTGCAATATCCCGCGGCCCCAGATTGCTCAACATTCCTTCATCTGCGCCCTGCACACTGGCTGCATCCCCCCATCACTACACTTGTTTAAGGTGGATGAAACGGGGATTGCGATATCCCGCGGCCCCAGATTGCTCAGCATTCCTTCATCTGCGCCCTGCACACTGGCTGCATCCACCCATCACTACACTTGTTTAAGATGGATGAAACGGGGATTGCAATAACCCGTGGCCCCAGATTGCTCAGCATTCCTTCATCTGCGCCCTGCACACTGGCTGCATCCCCCCATCACTACACTTGTTTAAGATGGATGAAACGGGGATTGCAATATCCCGCGGCCCCAGATTGCTCAGCATTCCTTCATCTGCGCCCTGCACACTGGCTGCATCCACCAATTACTACACTTGTTTAAGATGGATGAAACGGGGATTGCAATATCTCGTGGCCCCAGATTGCTCAGCATTCCTTCATCTGCACCATGCACACTGGCTGCATCCACCCATCACTACACTTGTATAAGATGGATGAAACGGGGATTGCAATATCCCGCGGCCCCAGATTGCTCAGCATTCCTCCATCTGCGCCCTGCACACTGGCTGCATCCACCCACCACTACACTTGTATAAGATGGATGAAACGGGGATTGCAATATCCCGCGGCCCCAGATTGCTCAGCATTCCTTCATCTGCGCCCTGCACACTGGCTGCATCCACCCATCACTACACTTGTATAAGATGAATGAAACGGGGATTGCAATATCCCGTGGCCCCAGATTGCTCAGCATTCCTTCATCTGCGCCCTGCACACTAGCTGCATCCACCCACCACTACACTTGTATAAGATGGATGAAACGGGGATTGCAATATCCCGCGGCCCCAGATTGCTCAGCATTCCTTCATCTGCGCCCTGCACACTGGCTGCATCAACCCGTCACTACACTTGTATAAGATGGATGAAACGGGGATTGCAATATCGCGCGGCCCCAGATTGCTCAGCATTCCTTCATCTGCGCCCTGCACACTGGCTGCATCCACCCACCACTTCACTTGTATAAGATGGATGAAACGGGGATTGCAATATCCCGCGGCCCCAAATTGCTCAGCATTCCTTCATCTGCGCCCTGCACACTGGCTGCATCCCCCCATCACTGCACTTGTTTAAGATGGATGAAACGGAGATTGCAATATCCCGCGGCCCCAGATTGCTCAGCATTCCTTCATCTGCGCCCTGCACACTGGCTGCATCCACCCATCACTACACTTGTATAAGATGGATGAAAAGGGGATTGCAATATCCCGCGGCCCCAGATTGCTCAGCATTTCTTCATCTGCGTCCTGCACACTGGCTGCATCCACCCATCACGACACTTGTTTAAGATGGATGAAACGGGGATTGCAATATCCCGCGGTCCCAGATTGCTCAGCATTCCTTCATCTGCGCCCTGCACACTGGCTGCATCCCCCCATCACTACACTTGTTTAAGATGGATGAAACGGGGATTGCAATATCCCGCGGTCCCAGATTGCTCAGAATTCCTTCATCTGCGCCCTGCACACTGGCTGCATCCACCAATTACTACACTTGTTTAATGGAACCGGAAAAATACGTTAATCCTTTTGCTTTACCTAAATATGAATACCGTCAGTTCAATTATCTATATATTAATAGGCTAAGGGAATTTTTGTGATACCAATTTATCTGATATACACCATCATATAATTATAAAACTTGGCACACTTATTTAATACTATTGGGAGATGTGTTGAATGTAAATAATTTTCTGTTTGTGTGTGTAGGGCTATTCCCTTTTTGCTTTCAAAGTTTTTATGTTATCCTTAAGTTAAGTCCTGGAGGGACATGCGTTCTGCTTTTCATTTAAAACAGCTGCGTTATTATTATGAACAGGCAAGCACAAAACTATCCCTCCTTTTTTCTCAGGGTGTGTGCATCGTAGGAGAAATTCACGGATACCGATATAATTTACATCGGCCACAGGCTTTCAAAGTTTCAATGTTAATCTTATGGAAGAACAGTAATTAATTAAATCGTATATTTGACAACTGGGGGCCTATTTTTGAAACGGTGAGTGGTGAGTCGGCTAACTCACCTACCAGCTGATTTTAGCATAATTATATTAATAGGGTAGCAAAAAACTGTCCCTATTTTTTCTCAGGTGTGTGCATCGTAGGAGAAATTCACGAATACCGTTAGAAAGGTATTGTCGTGTAGATGTGCAAAAACCTCTTATAATTTACATTGACCCTCAGATCTACGTCCCACAGGCTTTCAAAGTTTCAATAGTAATCTTATGGAAGAACAGTAATCAATGAAATTGTATATTTGACAGCTGGTGGCCTATTTTTGAAACGGGTAAGTGGTGAGTCAGTCAAATTACCTACCAGCTGATTTTAGCATTGTTTAAATTCATCACGTATGAATACGATCACGATATGAATTGGCATTTAATTTGTCTGTCAAAACAAAGAGCCAAATCTAGACAATGAACAATACACACATTTATAAACCTTCTATTGCTTTAGCTAAATCAACATTTTAATAAAAATCATAGGTTATTCAAGCGTATTTAAAATGTTTGTATTGGAAAGTTTCATAACCTAGTTAGGCAGTTTACTTTTAGCGAATTTCCCCTATAGGGAAGAAGCTATTACCGTAGTCGGCATGGTAAGACCTAGGCCTGGGACCATGATAACTTTTCGTTTTGAGGTCCCTAGACCCCAAAAACACCATTCGTTCGAAACTGTATATATATATATATCTATATATATATATATATATATATATATATATATATATATATATATATGTGTGTGTGTGTCCGTGGGTGCGACAACTCTCGTAAAAAAGGTCCGATTTTGATGAAATTTGGTACAAACGTGTAAAGCAGCATTTATGACTTTAAGTTCGAAAACCAGACAGATCGACCTATCCGAAGGGGTATTTTGGGGGGGGGGTTTTGTACCCCAAAAATGGGTTTTTTGAGTTTTTTACATATAATTTTTGAAAAAGTACAATTTTATTTTTTTCCATTGGAATAAGCTTAAAAATACCTACAATTTGGTGTTTTAATCATTGCTCTACGTCAGTTGGTTACTGAGATATTGAAAGTGCTAAACACAGTACGTTGTCTAATGTTATTCTTATGGAGGATAAGAAAAATTCTATATCTCGCTTATTTATCAACTTATCCTGACGAAACTTGGTACATTGCTTCATTTCACTGTGGTCTATTGATATTTGCACAGAACCCCATTTTTTGGCCGATGGTTCCCGTAGTAGCTAACCTGCATACTCAGCCCAATGTTATTCTTATGGAGAATAAGTAACGTGTTATATCCTTTAATTATGAACATAAATTAATAGAACTTGGTAAGTGGCTTTACCTAGTTGAGTTATATTGATATTTGTATAAAAACCATTTTTAGTGATCCTTATTTCAGCAAACCTACATACTCATCCGCCATGTTATTCTTAAGAAGAATAATTAAAATGCCATATATCGTTTATTTATGAATGTATATTGATGAAACTTGGTATGTGGCTTTGTGTGGTATTAAGATCAATTAATATGCATTGGAAATTCGCTGAGTATGCAGGTTTGCTGCTACGGGGGTATTTATTAATTCTGTCATTTCGTTCTAACATGAAGAAGAAGAAGGTTATGTCTGGGTTAGACACCCATTTACAGTCATCGGCGTTTTGCCTGGTGAGTAGAAATGGGTGAGATGATGAGTGATTTAGTCAAAATATCCATCGATAGTAAATCGATCAATGTTAAATATCAGCGTTCATTGAAAATACCAATATAAATTTTGTATAGTTGGAGGTAATTAACTGAACGGTTACTTAAATAATAGGTGTACCTATTGATCTGAAAATAAAAAATAGTAGTATGAGTGACTTACTCACCTGATTAAAAAATAGGCCCCTGCTGTTACAATAACAAATGCTAACACAACAGAAAGATTATGCTGTTTCAGGCATAATAAAATAAAAAGACTACTGGCTACTGGAGCAGCCACCCCCTAAAACGATCCATTTTAACTAAACAATAAACAGAATTAAAACTGTTGGAGGGGGTAGGAGGGGGGATGGCGAGAGAGAGCGGGATAAAAACAGGGCACACTAGATGACTAGATACTAACTTATTAGTTTTTCGTAAAGTTAAGCAGCATGGCGACTGGTTCAAATGATTTTGTTTAACTTATAATGCAGGACAATGGGGTACAACTTTCACGCTAACAGCCGTATCTTTTGTCGGACAGGTAAACTTACAATATCCGTTTACTCTGCAACAGCTTCGTTAATCCCATAAAGCTCTGTGGTAGTTTACTAGAAACGTTACACTCTAATCGAACTTTAACTGCTTTGGTTGACGAAGAATTTGTTTTTGTATTGTTCTCTTTTGCTATGGCTCTTATGTTGCACGTCTATATAATACAGCTTCGTTATAATCCCATAAAGCTCTGTTGTAGTTTACTAGAAACGTTACACTCTAATCGAACTTTAACTGCTTTGGTTGACGAAGAATTTGTTTTTGTATTGTTCTCTTTTGCTATGGCTATTATGTTGCACGTCTATATAATACAGCTTCGTTATAATCCCATAAAGCTCTGTTGTAGTTTACTAGATACGTTACACTCTAATCGAACTTTAACTGCTTTGGTTGACGAAGAATTTGTTTTTGTATTGTTATCTTTTGCTATGGCTATTATGTTGCACGTCTATATAATACAGCTTCGTTATAATCCCATAAAGCTCTGTTGTAGTTTACTAGAAACGTTACACTCTAATCGAACTTTAACTGCTTTGGTTGACGAAGAATTTGTTTTTGTATTGTTCTCTTTTGCTATGGCTATTATGTTGCACGTCTATATAATACAGCTTCGTTATAATCCCATAAAGCTCTGTTGTAGTTTACTAGAAACGTTACACTCTAATCGAACTTTAACTGCTTTGGTTGACGAAGAATTTGTTTTTGTATTGTTCTCTTTTGCTATGGCTATTATGTTGCACGTCTATATAATACAGCTTCGTTATAATCCCATAAAGCTCTGTTGTAGTTTACTAGAAACGTTACACTCTAATCGAACTTTAACTGCTTTGGTTGACGAAGAATTTGTTTTTGTATTGTTCTTTTTTGCTATGGCTATTATGTTGCACGTCTATATAATACAGCTTCGTTATAATCCCATAAAGCTCTGTTGTAGTTTACTAGAAACGTTACACTCTAATCGAACTTTAACTGCTTTGGTTGACGAAGAATTTGTTTTTGTATTGTTATCTTTTGCTATGGCTATTATGTTGCACGTCTATATAATACAGCTTCGTTATAATCCCATAAAGCTCTGTTGTAGTTTACTAGAAACGTTACACTCTAATCGAACTTTAACTGCTTTGGTTGACGAAGAATTTGTTTTTGTATTGTTCTCTTTTGCTATGGCTATTATGTTGCACGTCTATATAATACAGCTTCGTTATAATCCCATGAAGCTCTGTTGTAGTTTACTAGAAACGTTACACTCTAATCGAACTTTAACTGCTTTGGTTGACGAAGAATTTGTTTTTGTATTGTTCTTTTTTGCTATGGCTATTATGTTGCACGTCTATATAATACAGCTTCGTTATAATCCCATGAAGCTCTGTTGTAGTTTACTAGAAACGTTACACTCTAATCGAACTTTAACTGCTTTGGTTGACGAAGAATTTGTTTTTGTATTGTTATCTTTTGCTATGGCTATTATGTTGCACGTCTATATAATACAGCTTCGTTATAATCCCATAAAGCTCTGTTGTAGTTTACTAGAAACGTTACACTCTAATCGAACTTTAACTGCTTTGGTTGACGAAGAATTTGTTTTTGTATTGTTCTCTTTTGCTATGGCTATTATGTTGCACGTCTATATAATACAGCTTCGTTATAATCCCATAAAGCTCTGTTGTAGTTTACTAGAAACGTTACACTCTAATCGAACTTTAACTGCTTTGGTTGACGAAGAATTTGTTTTTGTATTGTTCTTTTTTGCTATGGCTATTATGTTGCACGTCTATATAATACAGCTTCGTTATAATCCCATAAAGCTCTGTTGTAGTTTACTAGAAACGTTACACTCTAATCGAACTTTAACTGCTTTGGTTGACGAAGAATTTGTTTTTGTATTGTTATCTTTTGCTATGGCTATTATGTTGCACGTCTATATAATACAGCTTCGTTATAATCCCATAAAGCTCTGTTGTAGTTTACTAGAAACGTTACACTCTAATCGAACTTTAACTGCTTTGGTTGACGAAGAATTTGTTTTTGTATTGTTCTCTTTTGCTATGGCTATTATGTTGCACGTCTATATAATACAGCTTCGTTATAATCCCATGAAGCTCTGTTGTAGTTTACTAGAAACGTTACACTCTAATCGAACTTTAACTGCTTTGGTTGACGAAGAATTTGTTTTTGTATTGTTCTCTTTTGCTATGGCTATTATGTTGCACGTCTATATAATACAGCTTCGTTATAATCCCATAAAGCTCTGTTGTAGTTTACTAGAAACGTTACACTCTAATCGAACTTTAACTGCTTTGGTTGACGAAGAATTTGTTTTTGTATTGTTATCTTTTGCTATGGCTATTATGTTGCTACTATATACTACTTTTGTTTGAGTTTTAACAGTTTTTGTTTTCCTTTGAGCAGAAAGTTTATAGTTTATAAGTTGTTGATAGTATGAATATGTTTATAATGCGAATAATTGTTTAGATGTATTTAATACAAACAATTTGTTTTATTAATTATTCAAGATGTGGTTGTATTTTTGGTCCAATCTTAGTTTTATAAAGTTGTACACGGATTATAGTACTCAAATAATTCCCAGGTACTCAAATATTCCCAGGTATGCTGATAGGAAAATCTAAAATAATTCAAAACGCAAGGGCTCAATAGCATGGAAAGAATGCATTACTGCAATAATAGACGTGATCTAAAATATTTGTCTCCCGGGTGCCATACCTTGTTATAATCTTTCCCTTCATTAAGAGTTTAATAAGATTATTTCACCGATAGGTAATCAAAAGAATAGGTGATGGTTACTTACTAAACATAAAAAAACACTATTATTATTCCGCCCGTCCGCCTACATTTTACACGAAATAAATGTTATATATATATTTATATGTATTTTATATTTTGTAAGTTAAATAAAACCTTTTTTGCCTGAGCGAAGTCAAACTTTTATTTTGTTACCCTGAAAGAATACCGCAATGAAAGAATATAAACGTTGTCTAAACGGCTTTAAAATGAGAACTTTTAAAATCCAGAGAATTGAAAGATTGAATTAATAAATTAATTTTTGTTCAGTTTTATAACAATTTTAGAGGTAATTCTTATTTAAATTAATTTTCCAAATGAATGTATTTATTTTGAAAGTTGTTAAGACTCTCAGTTTAATAGACCAACAGAAATAATATAGTTTGTATTATGGAAGCCGTAATCTGACATAAATAATACGAATTGTATTTGTTAATTCTAGCCATTAAATGACTTATATAAATACGAAATAAACGGTATCAGGAAACTGACACATACTTTCTCCCTTTTAGCCCAACTTTAATGAATGAATTACTTTTTATTTACTAAATATAGAATACAAAGCACGGTCGAATGTACAGAAAATATTGTAAAAAAGTTGTTTTAAAAAATATCCACCCAAATCCCTGCTTTGAAGGCACTACAAAATCCATGGCTACACTCGTTGTTTTAAGAGGGGAAATGCCCCCTACTCCCCCCCAGGGTTATTAAGGGGCAACATATTTCGAATTTCCTCTATTGGTCAATGCTAACTTGACAAGCATATCAAATTTTAATGAAATTGATCAGTAAATAAGAGAAAAATAGTAGTTTCTTATTCCCCATAAGAATAATATTGGACAACGTACTGCGTTTACAGCAAAATGAAAATTTAAATTTTTTCCACAACCAGCAATCGTAGAACAGTAATTCAAAATACTAAATTATTTAGTTTTTTGAGCTCTTTTTAATGGTGGATAGTAATTTTTTTATATTTATGTCTTTTTATGAAAAATGAAAAAACTGACTTTTTGATGTTTTAAGTCCTGTAATTTCTGAACCCGAATTTTACAGGAATGCGAGTGGTGTAATTTTGCTGGAAAACTAAATTTCTACAAACGACTAAAGTTTAATCAAAATCGTTAGAGCCGTTTTTGAGAAATTTGGATTTTTCATGTTTTTTGGCGGTTTTTGGGGGTTAATAATTACCCTTAAAAATGAAAAAAAAACACCTGGAGATATCGTGGATTAGTACCTACATACCAAAATTTCATAAAAATTGACCCATTGGTAAAGCTCCAGCTCTGTACACATCCACACAGACACACACACACACACACACACACACACACACACACACACACACACACACACACACACACACACACACACACACACACGGACACACACACAGACAGACATCACGTAAAAACCACTTTTTTGGGTTCAGGGAGCACCAAAACGAATATTTCCACTAACAACTCAAATTCGAAAATTTTGACGAAAACAATACTTTCTCCATATACTATGAATAGAGGGAGAAAGTAAAAAACAGGTAGAGAATCGAACGCGCATTGTTATTTTCTATAGGGGCAATTTTACACTATTTGAACGTTTGTAATTTTGTCTTAGTATAAGATTCATAGAGTATTTTTCAAGTTGTGTTTTTCAATTGTTCTCAACCTTTAATATCATCTTGGTCAGATTTGATGGTGCCGCGAAGAAGTTTTAGTATACGGTTACCATAAATATTGTCTAGAAATTTGGTGTGATTGTAAATATAATATGATTATAAAGAATAAGAAAACATATGCGTAAAGTAACTTAGTATTAATTTTTTCATTTAAATATTATAAACAGGCATCTTTGTCTTCTGCAACTATAGAGGTCAACACTATAAAAGTTAAATTCGTCACTATTTATATTATGAATTATTAGTTGTAGTTTTCGTCTATCCTAATTTTTTTGTTTTATGCGTAGAGTTTGTACTACTAAATTAGTCAAACAATTGGCCGGGCACTTCATGAAATACCCACTTACTCTATGTGCCCACGACATTTATACAAAAATCTTAAGATCAATAGCAATGTGTAGGGTTGAACGGAACCGGATATATCCCGGTGCCTCGCAGCAGTGGAATAGCTCTTCCTGTACAAACCGGACATTCATCACTTCATAGGTACATGCTACATCCTCGCACTACATCCATCACCTCGTAGCTCCAACAATCAAATGGCAGTGATGCCATAAAAGTAATGATTTGTTATGAATTCTAAACTAATAACCTGTTTAGTTATTTTTTATAACCTATTTCTGTTTGTTTTATTCCAATACTCTTTAGCAAGTTAAATCTTTGAGCATGCAAAATCTCGAAAAGATCCAGTTAAAAATCAATACCATGGAACAAAGCCATGTTTACCAATACCATGTTTACTAATACCTCCACTATTGGAAAGGAAAAAAATCAAATACGTCCTCATTAAAGTAAAGGCCTAAAGTAGAACAAATGTAACCTCCGTGTATCAAAAGTGAGGACAAATTAATTTACTTTTTTTCAACCCAACCGCATAAAAACATAGGGCTTTTTCGAGTACTGTACCGTCTTACAATCCTGTTATTTTTAAAAAATCTTCGTAAAAAATCAATAGCAAAATATTAGTTAGAGCAAATGATGCATTATTTGGCAGAATCAGCTTAAAAACATGTTGTGAGTCGAATTCGTATTTATCAGTTACACAAGTTAATGGTCCTAAGCCCCCGCCTACGTGGCGGAGGAGCGCACGTGATGTAAAGCTATCAGGCAGTCCGATATATTAACAGCTGGCGTGTGCTCTGAAACTCCTGCCTACTGCCTACTCGTGCTGTTGAATTATTACATCGGTTACAGTTGGGTTCTTCTATACTAGTTGACTGTTCTAGGCCCCAGACTACCTAGTGTGAGGAGCGCACGTGATGTAAAGCTATCAAGCAGTCCGATTCTCTGACAGCTGGCGTGTGCTCTGAACCTCCTGCCTACTGCCTACTCGTGCTGTTGAATTATTACATCGGTCACTGTTGGGTTCTTCTATACTAGTTGACGGTTCTAGGCCCCAGACTACCTAGTGTGAGGAGCGCACGTGATGTAAAGCTATCAAGCAGTCCGATACTCTGACAGCTGGCGTGTGCTCTGAAATTCCTGCCTACTCGTGCTGTTGAATTATTACATCGGTCACTGTTGAGTTCTTCTATACTAGTTGACGTTCCTATAGGCCCCAGACTACGTAGTGTGAGGAGCGCACGTGATGTAAAGCTATCAAGCAGTCCGATACTCTGACAGCTGGCGTGTGCTCTGAAACTCCTGCCTACTCGTGCTGTTGAAATATTACATCGGTCTCTGTTGGGTTCTTATATACTAGTTGACGGTCCTAGGCCCCAGACTACGTAGTGTGAGGAGCGCACGTGATGTAAAGCTATCAGGCAGTCCGATATATTAACAGCTGGCGTGTGCTCTGAACCTCCTGCCTACTGCCTACTCGTGCTGTTGAATTATTACATCGGTCTCTGTTGGCTTCTTCTATTCTAGTTGACGGTCCTAGGCCCCAGACTACGTAGTGTGAGGAGCGCACGTGATGTAAAGCTATCAAGCAGTCCGATACTCTGACAGCTGGCGTGTGCTCTGAAACTCCTGCCTACTCGTGCTGTTGAAATATTACATCGGTCTCTGTTGGGTTCTTATATACTAGTTGACGGTCCTAGGCCCCAGACTGCGTAGTGTGAGGAGCGCACGTGATGTAAAGCTATCAAGCAGTCCGATACTCTGACAGCTGGCGTGTGCTCTGAAACTCCTGCCTACTCGTGCTGTTGAAATATTACATCGGTCTCTGTTGGGTTCTTATATACTAGTTGACGGTCCTAGGCCCCAGACTACGTAGTGTGAGGAGCGCACGTGATGTAAAGCTATCAGGCAGTCCGATATATTAACAGCTGGCGTGTGCTCTGAACCTCCTGCCTACTGCCTACTTGTGCTGTTGAATTATTACATCGGTCTCTGTTGGGTTCTTCTATTCTAGTTGACGGTCCTAGGCCCCAGACTACGTAGTGTGAGGAGCGCACGTGATGTAAAGCTATCAGGCAGTCCGATTCTCTGACAGCTGGCGTGTGATCTGAAACTCCTGCCTACTGCCTACTCGTGCTGCTGAATATTACATCGGTCACTGTTGGGTTATTCTATACTAGTTGACGGTCCTATAGGCCCCAGACTACGTAGTGTGAGGAGCGCACGTGATGTAAAGCTATCAAGCAGTCCGATACTCTGACAGCTGGCGTGTGCTCTGAAACTCCTGCCTACTCGTGCTGTTGAATTATTACATCGGTCACTGTTGGGTTCTTCTATACTAGTTGACGGTCCTTTAGGCCCCAGACTACGTAGTGTGAGGAGCGCACGTGATGTAAAGCTATCAAGCAGTCCGATACTCTGACAGCTGGCGTGTGATCTGAAACTCCTGCCTACTTGTGCTGTTGAATTATTACATCGGTCACTGTTGGGTTCTTCTATACTAGTTGACGGTCCTATAGGCCCCAGACTACGTAGTGTGAGGAGCGCACGTGATGTAAAGCTATCAGGCAGTCCGATATATTAACAGCTGGCGTGTGCTCTGAACCTCCTGCCTACTGCCTACTCGTGCTGTTGAATTATTACATCGGTCTCTGTTGGGTTCTTCTATACTAGTTGACGGTCCTAGGCCCCAGACTACGTAGTGTGAGGAGCGCACGTGATGTAAAGCTATCAGGCAGTCCGATTCTCTGACAGCTGGCGTGTGATCTGAACCTCCTGCCTACTGCCTACTCGTTCTGTTGAATTATTACATCGGTCTCTGTTGGGTTCTTCTATACTAGTTGACGGTCCTATAGGCCCCAGACTACGTAGTGTGAGGAGCGCACGTGATGTAAAGCTATCAAGCAGTCCGATACTCTGACAGCTGGCGTGTGATCTGAAACTCCTGCCTACTGCCTACTCGTTCTGTTGAATTATTACATCGGTCTCTGTTAGCTTCTTCTATACTAGTTGACGGTTCTAGGCCCCAGACTACGTAGTGTGTGGAGCGCACGTGATGTAAAGCTATCAGGCAGTCCGATACTCTGACAGCTGGCGTGTGATCTGAAACTCCTGCCTACTGCCTACTCGTTCTGTTGAATTATTACATCGGTCTCTGTTGGCTTCTTCTATACTAGTTGACGGTTCTAGGCCCCAGACTACGTAGTGTGTGGAGCGCACGTGATGTAAAGCTATCAAGCTGTCCGATACTCTGACAGCTGGCGTGTGCTCTGAAACTCCTGCCTACTCGTTCTGTTGAATTATTACATCGGTCTCTGTTGGGTTCTTCTATACTAGTTGACGGTCCTATAGGCCCCAGACTACGTAGTGTGAGGAGCGCACGTGATGTAAACCTATCAAGCAGTCCGATACTCTGACAGCTGGCGTGTGATCTGAAACTCCTGCCTACTGCCTACTCGTTCTGTTGAATTATTACATCGGTCTCTGTTGGGTTCTTCTATACTAGTTGACGGTCCTATAGGCCCCAGACTACGTAGTGTGAGGAGCGCACGTGATGTAATGCTATCAAGCAGTCCGATACTCTGACAGCTGGCGTGTGATCTGAAACTCCTGCCTACTGCCTACTCGTTCTGTTGAATTATTACATCGGTCTCTGTTGGCTTCTTCTATACTAGTTGACGGTTCTAGGCCCCAGACTACGTAGTGTGTGGAGCGCACGTGATGTAAAGCTATCAGGCAGTCCGATACTCTGACAGCTGGCGTGTGATCTGAAACTCCTGCCTACTGCCTACTCGTGCTGCTGAATATTACATCGGTCACTGTTGGGTTATTCTATACTAGTTGACGGTCCTATAGGCCCCAGACTACGTAGTGTGAGGAGCGCACGTGATGTAAAGCTATCAAGCAGTCCGATACTCTGACAGCTGGCGTGTGCTCTGAAATTCCTGCCTACTCGTGCTGTTGAATTATTACATCGGTCACTGTTGGGTTCTTCTATACTAGTTGACGGTCCTATAGGCCCCAGACTACGTAGTGTGAGGAGCGCACGTGATGTAAAGCTATCAGGCAGGCCGATATATTAACAGCTGGCGTGTGCTCTGAACCTCCTGCCTACTGCCTACTCGTGCTGTTGAATTATTACATCGGTCTCTGTTGGGTTCTTCTATACTAGTTGACGGTCCTAGGCCCCAGACTACGTAGTGTGAGGAGCGCACGTGATGTAAAGCTATCAGGCAGTCCGATTCTCTGACAGCTGGCGTGTGATCTGAACCTCCTGCCTACTGCCTACTCGTGCTGCTGAATTATTACATCGGTCTCTGTTGGGTTCTTCTATACTAGTTGACGGTCCTATAGGCCCCAGACTACGTAGTGTGAGGAGCGCACGTGATGTAAAGCTATCAAGCAGTCCGATACTCTGACAGCTGGCGTGTGATCTGAAACTCCTGCCTACTGCCTACTCGTTCTGTTGAATTATTACATCGGTCTCTGTTGGGTTCTTCTATACTAGTTGACGGTCCTATAGGCCCCAGACTACGTAGTGTGAGGAGCGCACGTGATGTAATGCTATCAAGCAGTCCGATACTCTGACAGCTGGCGTGTGATCTGAAACTCCTGCCTACTGCCTACTCGTTCTGTTGAATTATTACATCGGTCTCTGTTGGCTTCTTCTATACTAGTTGACGGTTCTAGGCCCCAGACTACGTAGTGTGTGGAGCGCACGTGATGTAAAGCTATCAGGCAGTCCGATACTCTGACAGCTGGCGTGTGATCTGAAACTCCTGCCTACTGCCTACTCGTTCTGTTGAATTATTACATCGGTCACTGTTGGGTTCTTCTAGACTAGTTGACGGTCCTAGGCCCCAGACTACGTAGTGTGAGGAGCGCACGTGATGTAAAGCTATAAGGCAGTCTGATATATTAACAGCTGCCGTGTGCTCTGAAACTCCTGCCTACTCGTGCTGTTGAAATATTACATCGGTCTCTGTTGGGTTCTTCTATACTAGTTGATGGTCCTAGGCCCCAGACTACGTAGTGTGAGGAGCGCACGTGATGTAAAGCTATCAAGCAGTCCGATACTCTGACAGCTGGCGTGTGATCTGAAACTCCTGCCTACTGCCTACTCGTGCTGTTGAATTATTACATCGGTCACTGTTGGGTTCTTCTAGACTAGTTGACGGTCCTTTAGGCCCTAGACTACCTAGTGTGAGGAGCGCACGTGATGTAAAGCTATCAAGCAGTCCGATACTCTGACAGCTGGCGTGTGCTCTGAAACTCCTGCCTACTTGTGCTGTTGAATTATTACATCGGTCACTGTTGGGTTCTTCTAGACTAGTTGACGGTCCTTTAGGCCCCAGACTACCTAGTGTGAGGAGCGCACGTGATGTAAAGCTATCAAGCAGTCCGATACTCTGACAGCTGGCGTGTGCTCTGAAACTCCTGCCTACTCGTGCTGTTGAAATATTACATGATCTCTGTTGTACTGTTTTATACTAGTTTAATTTATATTTAAACTAGTAAATTATTTATTTTTGTTATAAATAAGTAACTGAGCACCCTGGTTTCTAAACATGTTATTATCAGCGACATGTTTAATATAAAACATAAAAAATACACCACTGATGGATTGAAAACCTGGGATTCCATAGAAGGTATTAGAGTATTATAAAAATAAATTATCCTTATTGCCTGATTGATATTAATATTATAGTTAAATTTAGGTGAGTTTTTTATTAAAGTAAAGTATTCTAGCATACCACCGTTGAATCCTCGTATCGCTGCGGCAACAAAGGAACCATAGTGTTTATAACTGAGAGTGACTGCGTTACCGGAAGAAATATTAAAACTGGTGGTAGGTTAATACATTTTTGCTATAGTAAACGAGTTGTTTTATGTAAAACTGTGTATTAAATTAAATACAATTCATTAAAAAAATATTGTTAAGAACAGTTTCTAAGCATTAATAAATACTTACATTTACCATGGAAATTAAACATCATATTCATACCTGTTAACAAAAAAAACATTTATTAGAAACTTAGATAACCAGAAACATTTAATACTTTATATTAGAATTTTAAACTTATAAATTCAAAATTTCACTGACATTTATGAGTATTTCTGAGACATAAAATTACCATGCTAAGCAAAATTTATTATTAATAAATTATTATAACGAGATGGAGTTAACTGCAATTTTAAATTAAAGTTTCCTAAAAGTTTATTTAACATGGGTTCACTGATTTAAAATTAACAATAAACCTGAAATTTGGTTTTGTGCATCGCTATTTTTTTATTAAGATACCTTTTATAAGTAAAAACATCGATATTTTTACTGTAAAAAAATATAATACATGGCTTATTTTCAACGTATTTTTAATCGGGAAAACACTTTCTGTCAATGGATGTTCAGTTCATTATAAAAACATTGACAGTTATTTGAAGGATTGGATAGGCTCGCCCGAATACTATTTAAAGGCCCCACTAGGCGCAAGCAAGTGTTATAAATTACCTAATTACAAATTAATTATAAGTTTAGTAGTCAAAGTGAATTGAAGGATTGTTAGTAGTAACTGATACTAATAATCTCAGTCCCAATTACCAGTCGCAAATAACCCAGTCGCAATTTCATACCAAATGAGCAAAGAAGTAAAGTTCGAGTTGATTTTGTAATTAGGTAAAAATGTTAAAGAAACTAATAAGTCGGTAAACGTAATATGTCGTATAGTATGTTGTGGGCAATATTTTATAACATTAATATGTTACTAGAATTTCCTATGCGCAGCTTGCGCATCCCGAGTAAATAGTTAAATAGTAAACAAAACAATCACAGTCTGTAGTTAGATATAATCCTTATAACAGCTGTTTATTTAATTTAATTTAATTAAGAAATGATACATGTGACATAAAGCAAATAAAACTCTCATCCATTTGAATAGCATGGGGACTTAGAAGTCCCGTGAGGCACAGCTCTAAGGCCTATATCAAAAATCTTTTACATCTGCACACCTAGACGCACGTTTTAGTGTACAATATGTGTTGGTAAATCTTGAAACAAAAAAGCCTTATTGTTTACAAAGTTTGCATAGAGCGTATTAATAATATAGATATGTATATTTAATTACGAGAGGTTTTTGTACGTTTTATTCAATTTTACGACTGTAATGACTAAAGCACTGTCTTAAAGTGCATATCTTACTATGCATACTGTTAATGTTTTTATCTCACTAATAATTATAGATGTATTTCTTTTAAAATCATACAGTGTGTTAAATGTATTTTTAATTGAAATATTTAAAAATATTATCACAATTATTGTGACAGTACAATCAACAGGAATTGATGATCATTCAATACTTCTAGGCATAATTGTGAGGAAATAACAGTGGCAGCAATAGACTACGACTTTTGTTGAAATAGCATTATCATACTTCTCTTGAAATTTATGATCATAAATCTAATTATTCCTTTAAATCTGCTATATGTATTCCTTTTTAGCTACATTTTACACAGAAACTAAATAAATAAATAACTAGAAAATAGGTTTGTGCCCTAACATTTAATTATCTGTAACCAAAAAAGAAAATCTAGAAATTTTTAATTCTCCTATGATCTGTGTTATAACTAAGCACAAGTAAAAAATGGTTTGCAAAATATAAAATATCAGAATTAAATATTTCCGCCATATTTAGTTTTGGTATTAATCTAAAATGTATGTAAATACTTTCGGCACTCGTCAACCTAAGTTTATAAATAATTCGCTGACGATTTGAAGCAAATGTGGGGAAATTGTCGAACCTTTAGATTGGAACATTTTTTCACAAGGTGATAGCAAATAACCGATTATGAAGTATAAAACAGAGGGAACAATTACGTAGTACAGTAGATCACGTGATCGCTGCAGTAGCCTTGACCCCTCACGCCACCCTCACGCCACCCTCACCCAGCGAGATTGTTATCACCTGTAATTAGCGTCTCATTTACCTTGTTGTTTTAAAGAATACGGCAAAACGAGTTTGGTGTAATTTATTTTCTTATAATTAATTCATTACTATTTTCTTTGTTCTCTCAAGAGACTATTTGAACTATTAGTTCATGATATATGCTGTTGGTTTCGACTACTTATCAATGAATTTAATATGAGCATCTCCACTGCTCGTGGTGAATATTGAGGTCAACGAAGACGAACAATGTTAATCGAGAGGAAGTACTTCGTCAGGTCACTGGATATTGGAAGGTGTGTAAGTTCATAATTGAAGTTATGGAAAACGTAGCTTCAAGGACAAATATATAAAAAACACAGCTATTGAGGACATCTTCAATATATCTCCTACTTCACTCATTTCACCAAACTGTATGACCGATGGCACCCAAAGGGCCTGTAAAGCGAACGAAAACAGCGTCCCGAGCGTTACCGAGAGACAAGCGACAGCAAGCAGACAGACAGACAGAAATTGAGATGAGGCACAGATGAGGCACAGATGAGGCACAGCTGAGGCTTCTCTAATGAATTAACCGTGAAGATAAGCAACAAGTACACTCCTCCAAGCAATGCACATCAAAACTCCTATTTTATTTATAAAGATAACTGTTCTGTAACATTATCTTATGTATGACATAATTATTCTTTGTACCGCACAGTAGATTTAACACAGTAGAATTAATGGATTAATATCACACTCTAACACGTGTCAATTATTCAACAAACAATAGCTTAAACATATATATTTATTAATTGTATTCTGTTTTACACTAAGTACACTATTTTTTACTAGCTATAGAACTAACTAAATAGCTAAGAAACCTAGAAACCTAAAATCTAACAACCACCTAGAAACTAAAATGTTGAGATTTTAATCATAATTTTGCATGTTAGTAATTCAAACTTGTAATTTCGATTAATTTTACTGATAATTTCAAACACAGACTCGCTGTGGATTTGAGTGGGGTTGGGTAACATGTATTTTTCTAAATTTTACCTATAACAACGTCTGTAGGTTTCTCACGACGAAGACCGCAACCCTGAGGCAATACACTATCACATCTACGACTAGGTTTGACGCCTTGTTTTACGGAATAACTAACTACATTGTATGTACGCATACAAAAAAAATACCCCCGTTGCAGCAAACCTGCGTACTCAGCGAATTTCCAATGTATAATATATGTTTAAATACCACATATAGCCGCAAACCAAGTTTCATAAAATATTCACATATAAGCAATTTTAATTATTCTCCATAAGAATAACATTGGTAATGAGTACGTAGGTTTGCTGAAACAAGGAACAGAAACAATTGGTTTTTATGCAAATATAAATAGAATTTAACTAGGCGAAGCCACATACTAAGTTTCATCAATATTCAATCATAAATAAGCGCTATGTAACATTCTAGTTATTCTCCATAAGAATAACATGGGGGTTGAGAAAGCAGGTTTGCTGCAACAAGGAACAGAAAAATGGGGTTTTATATAATTATCAATATAACTCAACCAAGTGAAGCTACATACCAAGTGTTATTAATTTATGTTCTTAATTAAGGGAGTCATTACATTTTACTTATTCTCCATAAGAATAACATGGGGGCTGAGTACGCAGGTTTGCTGCTACGGGGATAGTAAAAAAAAAATCAATTTTTTGTGCAAATACAATATACCAGTACTACGTGAAGCCACATACCAAGTTTCATCAACATACATTCATAAATAATCGAGATATCAAATTTTATTTATTCTCCATAAGGATAACATTGGACAACGTACTGTGTTTAGCACTTTGAATATCTCTGCAACGGTTAGGCGTAGAATCACAATTTAAACACCAAAATGATTGTTTTTTGGAACTGAACAGATTGGTAAAAGCAAATGGGAAGTTTACATTAAAATAAAGTGAGGAAAAGCCAAAAACCTGTTTCCCATAAGATTAACATGGGAGATTTTATGAGCAGGTTTTTTTGGATTTTCTCCGCAACCACTTAATCTAGGCTAATAATTCAAAATACTAAATTTTTTGATTTTTTAAGCTCTATAACATGGTGAAAACCAAAATTAAGTTTTTAAAAATTGTAGGGTGAAAAATGCAAAAAACTGATTTTTGGAAAATTTAAAACCCCCATAAACCCCCCTTCCCATGGTCCGATTTTTCTGGTTTTCGAACTTAAAGTCATGAATGTCATTTTACACGTTTGAGCCAAATTTCATCAAAATCGGACGTTTTTTACTCAAGTTATCGTGTTAACGGACACACACACACACACACACATATATATATATATATATATATATATATATATAAATTTGAACGAATAGTGTTTTTGGCATCTGGGGACCTCAAAACAAAAAGTTATCATGGTCTCGGGCTTAAGTCTTACCATGAGACCTACGGTAATAGCTTCTTCCCTATAGGGGAAATTCGCTAAAAAACAAATCACGCATGATTTTTTAGTTTTACTAAAGTTATATTTTTCCAGCAAATTAACTATAAAATGCCAAAAAAGTACCCATAAGTTTAACATAGGATATATGTTTAATGCGCTTATCCGATTCTCTTTGTAACCACTTGACCCAGGTTATTGATTCAAAATACTGAATTATAATTTTTTAAGCTTTATAAAAATGGTTAAAACCATAAAATTATGAGCTTTAAAGTTTTAGTGCAAACGATTCGAAAAGCAGTTGTTTGGAAAATGTAAACTGCAAAAAAACATTTCTGATAGTCTGATCATTCTGAGCTTCGAACTTGAAAAAAGGCATGGATATCACTTTACATATTTTTGTGAAATGTCATTGAAATCGGATGTTTCTATCAAAAGTTATCGCATCAATGAACACACACGCGCGCGCACACACACACACACACACACACACACACACACACACACACACACACACACACACACACACACACACACACACACATATAAATATGGGAACTAATGGTGTTTTGGAATTTGGGAACATCAAAACTAAAAATTATCATGGTCTCGGACTTAAGTCTTACCACTTAGCTTCTTCCCTACAGGCAATTTCTTAAAAAAAAAGTAATATAATTAACCTTGCGAAATCAATAAAAATAAGTGCATGGTATATGATGAAATACTCATGTTCATTTTATATATACTATTTTTAAATCTAATTTACTTTATACTTAGCCATGTAAGCCAATTGATTAAATCGCACATACCATGTGGATTAAAGTTAATGGTATCAAATGCATTTCAATAAATTTTATTTTGATTTTAAAACTAATAAAATAACCAGAAAACTATGACTACAATGGTTAACATACTAGTTTTACAACAGCATACTAGAACTTCATGCCCATACTGTTATAATTAAAGTTATGGGTGCTTTAATCTAGTATTTCTGTTAAACTACAATGAATAAAGTTTGTAATACAGCTGTGACATGTTTGTTCTATCGAAAATAATCAACTAAAAGCTATGAATTATTCATCAAACTGTCATTCACGCCATTCCCATCATATGGAAATAATTATTTCCATGACAGGATGTTCATTCTGTCACATTTTGGTTACGTGGTTTTAATTGCAAGTGGAAACATTTGACTCAATAATTAATTGCTGTAAAGTATTAAGATTAGTTAGTTTTGTATTTAGGATTCCGAGAACTTATAATTAAAAACATAATTTAATTGCTTAATTTAATTAGACCTATTCGTTTTACTATATTGTAACAGTTTCCTCAAGGCTATTGAGGTTAAGGAGTGTTGTTCTGAAGATGAGTAATTCAATAAACAAAATTAATCAGTAGTCTGTCAAAGTGGGCTTTTATTTGTTGAAACTTAATTTATACTTTAATAATATAATTACTAATAATAACACTTTAAACTTGATAAATAATAATGTATTAACTAACACTGTGCAGGCATATTCTATATGGGACGATTTAACCTTATTTCGAAAATAATATTCACTGTGGTTCTTTGTTGTCTTTGCACTTTGAAATCTGAAACACATTAAATCACAGTTTCTTACCGAATATTTTGAATTTATCTTTCAGGAGGAATATTTTTTACATTTCCAATCAATCAAATGTTTTTGTCAAGTACAATGTGTAGTTTGCTCTTTTGTAATTTACATATCATGATTTGTAAAACTGATTCATACAAAGGTTTTGTATTAATAGTATTTATTTCTTCTCTTAAACATGCATTATCAGTTTCAAGCACAGTTTTTTTTGTTTTTTTTTTACTGGAATTGCTCTTACTGGTCATGTTACTTTAAGAATAATTTTGCTTCATCTATTTACTAAATGGATTAAATTATAATCATCATTTTTTGTTGTTTTCTTGCTGTATTTTGCAGTTTCGAAGAGGCTTCTGTTCATTATTTTTAAATTCAACTGAAGGACAATGCATATATTGTTGTTGTCACAGTTCTTGTGGCTGTCTTAGTTGATTGACCAACAACTGATTCAGCAGTTAGATATTAGAGATTATAATGGTATGTTTGATATCACTTTGTGAACTAAGTAGTCTCTGTAGTTCACTTGCTTTTTGGTTGTTAGTTTTAATTTAATTTTGTTAAACAAACCTTTTTCTTCTTGGAAAGCTTTTTTAATGCCTAATTAATTTTTTTTTTTTCATTTTATACACCTTCGATTTGGAAATGTTAATCTAATATTACTACAACAACTAATTATAAAAGTTTTTAACCAATGCCAATAACAGATTTTTTAGTGTTTTTTAAACTCCTGTATGTTTTGTAACCACTGACCCTTGACCCTTATTACATCGGTCTCTGTTGGGTTCTTCTATACTAGTTGACGGTCCTATAGGCCCCAGACTACGTAGTGTGAGGAGCGCACGTGATGTAAACCTATCAAGCAGTCCGATACTCTGACAGCTGGCGTGTGATCTGAAACTCCTGCCTACTGCCTACTCGTTCTGTTGAATTATTACATCGGTCTCTGTTGGGTTCTTCTATACTAGTTGACGGTCCTATAGGCCCCAGACTACGTAGTGTGAGGAGCGCACGTGATGTAATGCTATCAAGCAGTCCGATACTCTGACAGCTGGCGTGTGATCTGAAACTCCTGCCTACTGCCTACTCGTTCTGTTGAATTATTACATCGGTCTCTGTTGGCTTCTTCTATACTAGTTGACGGTTCTAGGCCCCAGACTACGTAGTGTGTGGAGCGCACGTGATGTAAAGCTATCAGGCAGTCCGATACTCTGACAGCTGGCGTGTGATCTGAAACTCCTGCCTACTGCCTACTCGTGCTGCTGAATATTACATCGGTCACTGTTGGGTTATTCTATACTAGTTGACGGTCCTATAGGCCCCAGACTACGTAGTGTGAGGAGCGCACGTGATGTAAAGCTATCAAGCAGTCCGATACTCTGACAGCTGGCGTGTGCTCTGAAATTCCTGCCTACTCGTGCTGTTGAATTATTACATCGGTCACTGTTGGGTTCTTCTATACTAGTTGACGGTCCTATAGGCCCCAGACTACGTAGTGTGAGGAGCGCACGTGATGTAAAGCTATCAGGCAGGCCGATATATTAACAGCTGGCGTGTGCTCTGAACCTCCTGCCTACTGCCTACTCGTGCTGTTGAATTATTACATCGGTCTCTGTTGGGTTCTTCTATACTAGTTGACGGTCCTAGGCCCCAGACTACGTAGTGTGAGGAGCGCACGTGATGTAAAGCTATCAGGCAGTCCGATTCTCTGACAGCTGGCGTGTGATCTGAACCTCCTGCCTACTGCCTACTCGTGCTGCTGAATTATTACATCGGTCTCTGTTGGGTTCTTCTATACTAGTTGACGGTCCTATAGGCCCCAGACTACGTAGTGTGAGGAGCGCACGTGATGTAAAGCTATCAAGCAGTCCGATACTCTGACAGCTGGCGTGTGATCTGAAACTCCTGCCTACTGCCTACTCGTTCTGTTGAATTATTACATCGGTCTCTGTTGGGTTCTTCTATACTAGTTGACGGTCCTATAGGCCCCAGACTACGTAGTGTGAGGAGCGCACGTGATGTAATGCTATCAAGCAGTCCGATACTCTGACAGCTGGCGTGTGATCTGAAACTCCTGCCTACTGCCTACTCGTTCTGTTGAATTATTACATCGGTCTCTGTTGGCTTCTTCTATACTAGTTGACGGTTCTAGGCCCCAGACTACGTAGTGTGTGGAGCGCACGTGATGTAAAGCTATCAGGCAGTCCGATACTCTGACAGCTGGCGTGTGATCTGAAACTCCTGCCTACTGCCTACTCGTTCTGTTGAATTATTACATCGGTCACTGTTGGGTTCTTCTAGACTAGTTGACGGTCCTAGGCCCCAGACTACGTAGTGTGAGGAGCGCACGTGATGTAAAGCTATAAGGCAGTCTGATATATTAACAGCTGCCGTGTGCTCTGAAACTCCTGCCTACTCGTGCTGTTGAAATATTACATCGGTCTCTGTTGGGTTCTTCTATACTAGTTGATGGTCCTAGGCCCCAGACTACGTAGTGTGAGGAGCGCACGTGATGTAAAGCTATCAAGCAGTCCGATACTCTGACAGCTGGCGTGTGATCTGAAACTCCTGCCTACTGCCTACTCGTGCTGTTGAATTATTACATCGGTCACTGTTGGGTTCTTCTAGACTAGTTGACGGTCCTTTAGGCCCTAGACTACCTAGTGTGAGGAGCGCACGTGATGTAAAGCTATCAAGCAGTCCGATACTCTGACAGCTGGCGTGTGCTCTGAAACTCCTGCCTACTTGTGCTGTTGAATTATTACATCGGTCACTGTTGGGTTCTTCTAGACTAGTTGACGGTCCTTTAGGCCCCAGACTACCTAGTGTGAGGAGCGCACGTGATGTAAAGCTATCAAGCAGTCCGATACTCTGACAGCTGGCGTGTGCTCTGAAACTCCTGCCTACTCGTGCTGTTGAAATATTACATGATCTCTGTTGTACTGTTTTATACTAGTTTAATTTATATTTAAACTAGTAAATTATTTATTTTTGTTATAAATAAGTAACTGAGCACCCTGGTTTCTAAACATGTTATTATCAGCGACATGTTTAATATAAAACATAAAAAATACACCACTGATGGATTGAAAACCTGGGATTCCATAGAAGGTATTAGAGTATTATAAAAATAAATTATCCTTATTGCCTGATTGATATTAATATTATAGTTAAATTTAGGTGAGTTTTTTATTAAAGTAAAGTATTCTAGCATACCACCGTTGAATCCTCGTATCGCTGCGGCAACAAAGGAACCATAGTGTTTATAACTGAGAGTGACTGCGTTACCGGAAGAAATATTAAAACTGGTGGTAGGTTAATACATTTTTGCTATAGTAAACGAGTTGTTTTATGTAAAACTGTGTATTAAATTAAATACAATTCATTAAAAAAATATTGTTAAGAACAGTTTCTAAGCATTAATAAATACTTACATTTACCATGGAAATTAAACATCATATTCATACCTGTTAACAAAAAAAACATTTATTAGAAACTTAGATAACCAGAAACATTTAATACTTTATATTAGAATTTTAAACTTATAAATTCTAAATTTCACTGACATTTATGAGTATTTCTGAGACATAAAATTACCATGCTAAGCAAAATATATTATTAATAAATTATTATAACGAGATGGAGTTAACTGCAATTTTAAATTAAAGTTTCCTAAAAGTTTATTTAACATGGGTTCACTGATTTAAAATTAACAATAAACCTGAAATTTGGTTTTGTGCATCGCTATTTTTTTATTAAGATACCTTTTATAAGTAAAAACATCGATATTTTTACTGTAAAAAAATATAATACATGGCTTATTTTCAACGTATTTTTAATCGGGAAAACACTTTCTGTCAATGGATGTTCAGTTCATTATAAAAACATTGACAGTTATTTGAAGGATTGGATAGGCTCGCCCGAATACTATTTAAAGGCCCCACTAGGCGCAAGCAAGTGTTATAAATTACCTAATTACAAATTAATTATAAGTTTAGTAGTCAAAGTGAATTGAAGGATTGTTAGTAGTAACTGATACTAATAATCTCAGTCCCAATTACCAGTCGCAAATAACCCAGTCGCAATTTCATACCAAATGAGCAAAGAAGTAAAGTTCGAGTTGATTTTGTAATTAGGTAAAAATGTTAAAGAAACTAATAAGTCGGTAAACGTAATATGTCGTATAGTATGTTGTGGGCAATATTTTATAACATTAATATGTTACTAGAATTTCCTATGCGCAGCTTGCGCATCCCGAGTAAATAGTTAAATAGTAAACAAAACAATCACAGTCTGTAGTTAGATATAATCCTTATAACAGCTGTTTATTTAATTTAATTTAATTAAGAAATGATACATGTGACATAAAGCAAATAAAACTCTCATCCATTTGAATAGCATGGGGACTTAGAAGTCCCGTGAGGCACAGCTCTAAGGCCTATATCAAAAATCTTTTACATCTGCACACCTAGACGCACGTTTTAGTGTACAATATGTGTTGGTAAATCTTGAAACAAAAAAGCCTTATTGTTTACAAAGTTTGCATAGAGCGTATTAATAATATAGATATGTATATTTAATTACGAGAGGTTTTTGTACGTTTTATTCAATTTTACGACTGTAATGACTAAAGCACTGTCTTAAAGTGCATATCTTACTATGCATACTGTTAATGTTTTTATCTCACTAATAATTATAGATGTATTTCTTTTAAAATCATACAGTGTGTTAAATGTATTTTTAATTGAAATATTTAAAAATATTATCACAATTATTGTGACAGTACAATCAACAGGAATTGATGATCATTCAATACTTCTAGGCATAATTGTGAGGAAATAACAGTGGCAGCAATAGACTACGACTTTTGTTGAAATAGCATTATCATACTTCTCTTGAAATTTATGATCATAAATCTAATTATTCCTTTAAATCTGCTATATGTATTCCTTTTTAGCTACATTTTACACAGAAACTAAATAAATAAATAACTAGAAAATAGGTTTGTGCCCTAACATTTAATTATCTGTAACCAAAAAAGAAAATCTAGAAATTTTTAATTCTCCTATGATCTGTGTTATAACTAAGCACAAGTAAAAAATGGTTTGCAAAATATAAAATATCAGAATTAAATATTTCCGCCATATTTAGTTTTGGTATTAATCTAAAATGTATGTAAATACTTTCGGCACTCGTCAACCTAAGTTTATAAATAATTCGCTGACGATTTGAAGCAAATGTGGGGAAATTGTCGAACCTTTAGATTGGAACATTTTTTCACAAGGTGATAGCAAATAACCGATTATGAAGTATAAAACAGAGGGAACAATTACGTAGTACAGTAGACACGTGATCGCTGCAGTAGCCTTGACCCCTCACGCCACCCTCACGCCACCCTCACCCAGCGAGATTGTTATCACCTGTAATTAGCGTCTCATTTACCTTGTTGTTTTAAAGAATACGGCAAAACGAGTTTGGTGTAATTTATTTTCTTATAATTAATTCATTACTATTTTCTTTGTTCTCTCAAGAGACTATTTGAACTATTAGTTCATGATATATGCTGTTGGTTTCGACTACTTATCAATGAATTTAATATGAGCATCTCCACTGCTCGTGGTGAATATTGAGGTCAACGAAGACGAACAATGTTAATCGAGAGGAAGTACTTCGTCAGGTCACTGGATATTGGAAGGTGTGTAAGTTCATAATTGAAGTTATGGAAAACGTAGCTTCAAGGACAAATATATAAAAAACACAGCTATTGAGGACATCTTCAATATATCTCCTACTTCACTCATTTCACCAAACTGTATGACCGATGGCACCCAAAGGGCCTGTAAAGCGAACGAAAACAGCGTCCCGAGCGTTACCGAGAGACAAGCGACAGCAAGCAGACAGACAGACAGAAATTGAGATGAGGCACAGATGAGGCACAGCTGAGGCTTCTCTAATGAATTAACCGTGAAGATAAGCAACAAGTACACTCCTCCAAGCAATGCACATCAAAACTCCTATTTTATTTATAAAGATAACTGTTCTGTAACATTATCTTATGTATGACATAATTATTCTTTGTACCGCACAGTAGATTTAACACAGTAGAATTAATGGATTAATATCACACTCTAACACGTGTCAATTATTCAACAAACAATAGCTTAAACATATATATTTATTAATTGTATTCTGTTTTACACTAAGTACACTATTTTTTACTAGCTATAGAACTAACTAAATAGCTAAGAAACCTAGAAACCTAAAATCTAACAACCACCTAGAAACTAAAATGTTGAGATTTTAATCATAATTTTGCATGTTAGTAATTCAAACTTGTAATTTCGATTAATTTTACTGATAATTTCAAACACAGACTCGCTGTGGATTTGAGTGGGGTTGGGTAACATGTATTTTTCTAAATTTTACCTATAACAACGTCTGTAGGTTTCTCACGACGAAGACCGCAACCCTGAGGCAATACACTATCACATCTACGACTAGGTTTGACGCCTTGTTTTACGGAATAACTAACTACATTGTATGTACGCATACAAAAAAAATACCCCCGTTGCAGCAAACCTGCGTACTCAGCGAATTTCCAATGTATAATATATGTTTAAATACCACATATAGCCGCAAACCAAGTTTCATAAAATATTCACATATAAGCAATTTTAATTATTCTCCATAAGAATAACATTGGTAATGAGTACGTAGGTTTGCTGAAACAAGGAACAGAAACAATTGGTTTTTATGCAAATATAAATAGAATTTAACTAGGCGAAGCCACATACTAAGTTTCATCAATATTCAATCATAAATAAGCGCTATGTAACATTCTAGTTATTCTCCATAAGAATAACATGGGGGTTGAGAAAGCAGGTTTGCTGCAACAAGGAACAGAAAAATGGGGTTTTATATAATTATCAATATAACTCAACCAAGTGAAGCTACATACCAAGTGTTATTAATTTATGTTCTTAATTAAGGGAGTCATTACATTTTACTTATTCTCCATAAGAATAACATGGGGGCTGAGTACGCAGGTTTGCTGCTACGGGGATAGTAAAAAAAAAATCAATTTTTTGTGCAAATACAATATACCAGTACTACGTGAAGCCACATACCAAGTTTCATCAACATACATTCATAAATAATCGAGATATCAAATTTTATTTATTCTCCATAAGGATAACATTGGACAACGTACTGTGTTTAGCACTTTGAATATCTCTGCAACGGTTAGGCGTAGAATCACAATTTAAACACCAAAATGATTGTTTTTTGGAACTGAACAGATTGGTAAAAGCAAATGGGAAGTTTACATTAAAATAAAGTGAGGAAAAGCCAAAAACCTGTTTCCCATAAGATTAACATGGGAGATTTTATGAGCAGGTTTTTTTGGATTTTCTCCGCAACCACTTAATCTAGGCTAATAATTCAAAATACTAAATTTTTTGATTTTTTAAGCTCTATAACATGGTGAAAACCAAAATTAAGTTTTTAAAAATTGTAGGGTGAAAAATGCAAAAAACTGATTTTTGGAAAATTTAAAACCCCCATAAACCCCCCTTCCCATGGTCCGATTTTTCTGGTTTTCGAACTTAAAGTCATGAATGTCATTTTACACGTTTGAGCCAAATTTCATCAAAATCGGACGTTTTTTACTCAAGTTATCGTGTTAACGGACACACACACACACACACACATATATATATATATATATATATATATATATATATAAATTTGAACGAATAGTGTTTTTGGCATCTGGGGACCTCAAAACAAAAAGTTATCATGGTCTCGGGCTTAAGTCTTACCATGAGACCTACGGTAATAGCTTCTTCCCTATAGGGGAAATTCGCTAAAAAACAAATCACGCATGATTTTTTAGTTTTACTAAAGTTATATTTTTCCAGCAAATTAACTATAAAATGCCAAAAAAGTACCCATAAGTTTAACATAGGATATATGTTTAATGCGCTTATCCGATTCTCTTTGTAACCACTTGACCCAGGTTATTGATTCAAAATACTGAATTATAATTTTTTAAGCTTTATAAAAATGGTTAAAACCATAAAATTATGAGCTTTAAAGTTTTAGTGCAAACGATTCGAAAAGCAGTTGTTTGGAAAATGTAAACTGCAAAAAAACATTTCTGATAGTCTGATCATTCTGAGCTTCGAACTTGAAAAAAGGCATGGATATCACTTTACATATTTTTGTGAAATGTCATTGAAATCGGATGTTTCTATCAAAAGTTATCGCATCAATGAACACACACGCGCGCGCGCACACACACACACACACACACACACACACACACACACACACACACACACACACACACACACACACATATAAATATGGGAACTAATGGTGTTTTGGAATTTGGGAACATCAAAACTAAAAATTATCATGGTCTCGGACTTAAGTCTTACCACTTAGCTTCTTCCCTACAGGCAATTTCTTAAAAAAAAAGTAATATAATTAACCTTGCGAAATCAATAAAAATAAGTGCATGGTATATGATGAAATACTCATGTTCATTTTATATATACTATTTTTAAATCTAATTTACTTTATACTTAGCCATGTAAGCCAATTGATTAAATCGCACATACCATGTGGATTAAAGTTAATGGTATCAAATGCATTTCAATAAATTTTATTTTGATTTTAAAACTAATAAAATAACCAGAAAACTATGACTACAATGGTTAACATACTAGTTTTACAACAGCATACTAGAACTTCATGCCCATACTGTTATAATTAAAGTTATGGGTGCTTTAATCTAGTATTTCTGTTAAACTACAATGAATAAAGTTTGTAATACAGCTGTGACATGTTTGTTCTATCGAAAATAATCAACTAAAAGCTATGAATTATTCATCAAACTGTCATTCACGCCATTCCCATCATATGGAAATAATTATTTCCATGACAGGATGTTCATTCTGTCACATTTTGGTTACGTGGTTTTAATTGCAAGTGGAAACATTTGACTCAATAATTAATTGCTGTAAAGTATTAAGATTAGTTAGTTTTGTATTTAGGATTCCGAGAACTTATAATTAAAAACATAATTTAATTGCTTAATTTAATTAGACCTATTCGTTTTACTATATTGTAACAGTTTCCTCAAGGCTATTGAGGTTAAGGAGTGTTGTTCTGAAGATGAGTAATTCAATAAACAAAATTAATCAGTAGTCTGTCAAAGTGGGCTTTTATTTGTTGAAACTTAATTTATACTTTAATAATATAATTACTAATAATAACACTTTAAACTTGATAAATAATAATGTATTAACTAACACTGTGCAGGCATATTCTATATGGGACGATTTAACCTTATTTCGAAAATAATATTCACTGTGGTTCTTTGTTGTCTTTGCACTTTGAAATCTGAAACACATTAAATCACAGTTTCTTACCGAATATTTTGAATTTATCTTTCAGGAGGAATATTTTTTACATTTCCAATCAATCAAATGTTTTTGTCAAGTACAATGTGTAGTTTGCTCTTTTGTAATTTACATATCATGATTTGTAAAACTGATTCATACAAAGGTTTTGTATTAATAGTATTTATTTCTTCTCTTAAACATGCATTATCAGTTTCAAGCACAGTTTTTTTTGTTTTTTTTTTACTGGAATTGCTCTTACTGGTCATGTTACTTTAAGAATAATTTTGCTTCATCTATTTACTAAATGGATTAAATTATAATCATCATTTTTTGTTGTTTTCTTGCTGTATTTTGCAGTTTCGAAGAGGCTTCTGTTCATTATTTTTAAATTCAACTGAAGGACAATGCATATATTGTTGTTGTCACAGTTCTTGTGGCTGTCTTAGTTGATTGACCAACAACTGATTCAGCAGTTAGATATTAGAGATTATAATGGTATGTTTGATATCACTTTGTGAACTAAGTAGTCTCTGTAGTTCACTTGCTTTTTGGTTGTTAGTTTTAATTTAATTTTGTTAAACAAACCTTTTTCTTCTTGGAAAGCTTTTTTAATGCCTAATTAATTTTTTTTTTTTCATTTTATACACCTTCGATTTGGAAATGTTAATCTAATATTACTACAACAACTAATTATAAAAGTTTTTAACCAATGCCAATAACAGATTTTTTAGTGTTTTTTAAACTCCTGTATGTTTTGTAACCACTGACCCTTGACGTGAAGGTGTTATGATTTTGGCTCCACACGAGGTTTTTTAGTTGTGCGACTTTGGGTTGGGAGGGAAACAAAATTCCTGATATCTCATTCAGCTGGAAGAGGCATTCCGCATAACATAAAATGCTAAAGCATCTATATTATTTTAATTATATTATTTATCAATACTCTTTATTTGTCCCAGGAAAACCTTAAAACTGGTCTATACCAGTTTTGAGGCTGCCATTGGGTACAGCAAATTAAGTTGTCATTACATATGGAAAGTCTTTTGGCTGTCCATTATGACAAACACCCCTTTCACCTTTGGTCCCTCCATTTGCAGCGGCTAGGGACAGAAAATCCGGGTTTGGTCCACAACTTGCCAATCTGAGAATGGATGGTCCCTGGTTGTTGTACATAGATGTTGTGCCCCTGTCATTTGAGTTGACCAGTTGGAGGACAGAATGCGGGTCCCCTGTTTGAGAGCCTCATCCCAGCTGTCTTAGGGACACGGGAGTTGGCCCTCTGAAGGGTCGATTTGGCTGCCGTCCCAACCCACCCTTTCCTTTCCTGCTATATCCTATCCTTCCGGTAACCTGCGCAATATTCCCGCTTGTGGAAGACGTGCCTAGCAGCTATGCTGGGGTTTCCTAATCCGCGACAATGATGATGATGATGATGATACTCTGTATTTATTTAAAAATTAAAATTTAAATAATGTAATAAAATCTAAAATCCACAGTACCATATTATTTACAATATGACACATAAATGTATACAAATTTAGAAAATATTCAAAACTACTTTAGGGCGTCGGCTTATGGGCCTTAACAATTGTAATGTTTATGTAAGGTTTTATCTTTAGAAGATAGATTAAACGTTTGTTTACCAAAGTCTATTAAAGTAGCTTTAGGATTGACTCTAGTGCCACCTGTTGGGGTTAGTAGAAACTATAAAGCAGTAGCATCTCGCCCGGCCAATGACGGGACAGCTTTGACCAAACATAACCTAGCAACTAAACACATGTGTCTTGCTGTGCCAGATTGCTTTTTGTTTACTGGTAACTAGTCACCATTTGAGGCGTCTGCTTGGGGTAAATAAATGTTAATTTGTATTAATTCATGGAAATTATTGCAAATTTGCAAATGCAATAATACGTAAACGTTGTTTGTTTTAATTTTGATCCATTCCATGTTTTATTAAAATATTTGAGGAATTTAATGTGTATTTCCCGATATTTTTAAAAACTGAGGAGAGTGAGTCCCATAATATGTTTTCACTGAATGTAGCGTCGTCTCCTGTTGCTTGTAGATTTGGAAACATTGCACCACAAAAGCTTCCGATTACTATCACTTGGGCGCTATAGTCAATCCTAAAGCTACTTTAAATAAACGGTATCAGGAAACTGAAACATACTTTCTCCCTTTTAGCCCAACTTTAATGAATAAATTACTTTTTATTTACTAAATATAGACTACAAAGCACGGTCGAATGTACAGAAAATCTTGTAAACAAGTTGTTTTAAAAACATCCTCCCAAATCCCTGCTTTGGAGGCACTACAGAATCCATTGCTACACTCGTGGTTTTAAGAGGGGAAATGCCCCCTATTCCCCCCCAGGATTATTAAGGGGCAACATATTTCGAATTAACTCTGTTGGTCAATGCTAAATTGACAAGCATATCAAGTTTGAATGAAATTGATCAGTAAATAAGAGAGAAATAGTAATTTTTGTATTCCCCATAAGAATAACATTGGACAACGTACTGCGTTTACCGCTTAATGAACATTTCAATTTTCTCCGAAACCAGCAATCGTAGAATAGTAATTCAAAATTCTAAATTATTTAGTTTTTTGAGCTCTTTTTAATAGTGAATAGTAATATTTTTTATATTTATGTACTTTTATGAAAAATAAAAAAAAAATAGAATTTTTGATGTTTTAAGTCCTGTAATTTCTGAACCCGAATTTTTACAGGAATGCGGGTGGTGTCATTTTGTTGGAAAACTAAATTTCTACAAACGATTAAAAATTAATCAAAATCGTTAGAGCAGTTTTTGAGAAATTTGGATTTTTCATGTTTTTTGGCAGTTTTTGGGGGATAATTACCCTTAAAAATCAAAAATTCAAAAAAATGAAAAAAACACCTAGAGATATCGTGGATTAGTACCTACATACCAAATTTCATCAAAATTCCCCCATTGGTTAGGGCTCTAGCTCTGAACACATCCACACAGACAGACACACACACACACACGCACACACACACACACACACACACACACACACACACACACACACACACACACACACACACACACACACACACACACACGCGCGCGCGCACACACACACACACACACACAGACACACAGACAGACATCCACTTTTTTGAGTTCAGGGAGCACCAAAACGAATATTTCCACTAACAACTCAAATTCGAAAATTTTGACGAAAACAATACTTTCTCCATATACCATGTATAGAGGGTTAAAGTAAAAGACTATAGCCGTAAAAGTTCACGTTCATCACAGAATGCAACAAAAAATGTGAAGAAATACGAAAATTAACAAGAATTTTCTCGATGTAACCTCGGATACTGAGGACTAGTTACTTTTTCAAACTTTACTTTTTGTAACAAATACAACACACCTCACAAAACTGTTTTCTTTCTCAAGATACAGTTTAAACTAACACATGAGTGTATTAAATGGTTTAGTCACGATTAAGTTTTCAAATTGTGTCTTCAAAAGTTATACACTAAAACATACATTTCGAAGACATTAATTTATTTGTATATTATTTTGTTGTTTAGTTTGCATTTCTGTCAGAGTCTGCTGTATTGGTCCCCAATTAGCTTTTAAACAATTTATTTACATAACAAGTAATAAAAGTAAGTATTTATGGTATAAAATGCTTTTAAGATAATTACAGAATATCTGAGTTAATTGCAGTTAAAGTAGATGTAGCCAATTTAAGCGTAGTGTGTGCGAGTTTAGTGACTGGGATTTTCAATTATTCACCGGCCAACTCTCCACCACCTCTCTCAATTCTCATCTGCAACCTCCCTAACTTCTCCAGACTAAAGACTCTCTTAACTCCTTGACTACCTCAATTGTCACTAAACTACCCGATTGGTAACAAACTTTTTAAGTTAAGTTTTTTTGTTAGGCTGTGAGGGAGGGGCTGATGAAGAGGGAGAGGAGTTTAATGCGATGCGTCAGTTTGATTCCATTACTTTGACATAACACCGACATCACCCGGTTTGTCTGCTGTTAGGCTGTGAGGGAGGGGCTGATGAAGAGGGAGAGGAGTTTAATGCGATGCGTCAGTTTGATTCCATTACTTTGACATAACACCGACATCACCCTGTTTGTCTGCTGTTAGGTTGTAAGGGAGGGGCTGATGAAGAGGGAGAGGAGTTTAATGCGATGCGTCAGTTTGATTCCATTACTTTGACATAACACCGACATCACCCGGTTTGTCTGCTGTTAGGCTGTGAGGGAGGGGCTGATGAAGAGGGAGAGGAGTTTAATGCGATGCGTCAGTTTGATTCCATTACTTTGACATAACACCGACATCACCCGGTTTGTCTGCTGTTAGGTTGTGAGGGAGGGGCTGATGAAGAGGGAGAGGAGTTTAATGCGATGCGTCAGTTTGATTCCATTACTTTGACATAACACCGACATCACCCTGTTTGTCTGCTGTTAGGTTGTGAGGGAGGGGCTGATGAAGAGGGAGAGGAGTTTAATGCTATGCGTCAGTTTGATTCCATTACTTTGACATAACACCGACATCACCCGGTTTGTCTGCTGTTAGGCTGTGAGGGAGGGGCTGATGAAGAGGGAGAGGAGTTTAATGCGATGCGTCAGTTTGATTCCATTACTTTGACATAACACCGACATCACCCGGTTTGTCTGCTGTTAGGCTGTGAGGGAGGGGCTGATGAAGAGGGAGAGGAGTTTAATGCGATGCGTCAGTTTGATTCCATTACTTTGACATAACACCGACATCACCCGGTTTGTCTGCTGCTAGGTTGTGAGGGAGGGGCTGATGAAGAGGGAGAGGAGTTTAATGCGATGCGTCAGTTTGATTCCATTACTTTGACATAACACCGACATCACCCGGTTTGTCTGCTGTTAGGCTGTGAGGGAGGGGCTGATGAAGAGGGAGAGGAGTTTAATGCGATGCGTCAGTTTGATTCCATTACTTTGACATAACACCGACATCACCCGGTTTGTCTGCTGCTAGGTTGTGAGGGAGGGGCTGATGAAGAGGGAGAGGAGTTTAATGCGATGCGTCAGTTTGATTCCATTACTTTGACATAACACCGACATCACCCGGTTTGTCTGCTGTTAGGCTGTGAGGGAGGGGCTGATGAAGAGGGAGAGGAGTTTAATGCGATGCGTCAGTTTGATTCTATTACTTTGACATAACACCGACATCACCCGGTTTCGCTTCCCCCTGTTACCAGATTTAGCGTTTATATAAAAATGCCCCGTCGCAGTAAACCTGCATACTCAGAAAATTTCCAATGCATGAATCTGTTTGTCACTACCACATAAAGCCACTTACCAGGTTTAAACAAAATAAATTAATAAGTAAGCGATTTGTATAGATTTTTATTTATTCTCCATAAGAATAACATTAGGGCTGAGTACGTATGTTTGCTGCAACAAGGAAGATAAGAAACGTGTTTTTATGCAATTATAAACGTAACCCAACTGGGTAAAACTACATACCTAGTTGTATTCATTTAGGTCCATAATTAAGGGGGATACACAATTTTACTTAATCTCCATAAGAATAACATTAGGTCTGAGTATGCAGGATCGCTGCTGCAGGGACAATCAACAAAAAAATTCTTTTGTGCAAATATCAATATACCACGACTGTGTGAAGCCACATACCAAGTTTCATCAATATGCATTCATAAATCAAGGAATCTAATATTATTTTTTTCTCCATAACGATAACATAGGACAAGTACTGTGTTTGGCTCATTTAATATCCCTGCAACGGTTGGTCTAATCACAATTTGGATTAATCACAATTTAAACACCAAAATTATTGTTTTTTAGAGCTGAAGTTATTGGTAAAACAAATATGCAGTTTTCAGTCAAAATAACTGAGGACAAGCTAAACACCTTTTTCCCATTAGATTAACATGGGAAAACTTTATGAATACGTTTTTTGGATTTTCTCCGCAACCACTTAACCTAGGTGATTCAAAATACTAAATTATGTGTTTTTAAGCTCTATAAAATGGTCTTACCCAAAATTGAGTGTTTTAAAAACTGTAGGGTAAAAATTTCAAAACACTGATTTTTGGAAAATGTAAACCCCCATAAAACCTCTTTTCCATGGTCCGATCGTTCTGGTTTTCGAAATTTAGTCATAAATGTTACCCACCAATTTTTTGCCAAATTTAATCAAAATCGGGTGTTTCTTTAAAAGGTTATCGAGGTGACACACACACACACACACACACACACACACACACACACACACACACACACACACACACACACACACACACACACACACACACACACACACACACACACACACACACACACACACACACACACACACACACACACACACACACACACACACACACACACACATACAACAACAAAAATAATGAAAAGCAACAATAACATATTATATACATATTTATATTTGAATCCGTCTTTAAAATGTCAGATCCTACAACCATTACCTATCATCTCGCGTTATTTTTAAAGAGTATGTTTAGTCAGGTTTGATCAAACTAGTAAATCCTGCTGCTAGAAGTCGAGCAAGTGTTCTTCTCGTGTTTATGGGTTCTTAACACCCCTCGCCCTCATAACCCTAACAAATTATCTCAAATATATACATACATATATATATATATATATATATATATATATATATATATATATACATATATATATATATATAAATTTAAACGAATGGTGTTTTGGGTACTTGGGGAGCCTCAAAACAAAAAGTTATCATGGTCTTGGGCTTAAGTCATACCATGCCACCTACGGTAATAGCTTCTTCCCTATAGGGGAAATTCTCTAAAACAACGTTTGTGGTGCCACTCAATCTTATAGAATTAATTTAACATTAAAAGTGTATACGCAGCTATCCATTGATTAAACTGATGTGTTCATTAAAAGTTCAAAAACATCTAGCTCCGACAAGGGCAATTGCAATGCGTTGACATTTAAACATATTTTATAAAGATTTGTTCCAACAATCACAGCTGGTGCGTTACTTTAAGCCATCAATGAACTTCAACCCTGCAGTGCTCTGTTGTTTTTACGGAGTATCAGCTAAGGGAGTACACATTTTACGGAGTACACATATTACGTAACGCACTTGAAGAAGGGAGGGGGTATGGCGTAGTGATATGCTGCGTTATGCGGTGGAGGGGGGGGGGGTTTGGATCAACGTTACGTAACTCACACATATTAACCCTAAGAGCTGGCGCATTTCCGTATCTATTAATACTGTTACCGGTATAAATCTTTCAAAATTCGCTATATTACATAAAAAACTAGAATTTCCAATGCGGTATGTAAATATGGTTGGCCTTTATATTGAATCCGTATTTAAAATGTCAGATCTTACAACCATTACCTATCATCTCGCGTTATTTTTATAGAGTATGTTTAGTCAGGTTTGATCAAACTAGTAAATTCTGCTGCTAGAAGTCGAGCAAGTGTTCTTCTCGTGTTTATGGGTTCTTAACACCCCTCGACCTCATAACATAATATTATGCTTATTGCGTTGTAATTACAATAGTCATTTTAATTACAATAAGTCTGTCACATCTGTTCTTAATGTAATTCTATGTTCTGTTATTCAGTAAAAAGTTGTTAAAAGCCTATTATTATTTATTACTATTAGTTTATAAGATTTACATTGAATGTTTGAAGGTCTGTAATGAAGACCAAAAGACGGATTCAAATTATAAGAGCTTTTAGCAAATTTCCCCTATAGGGAAGAAGCTATTAACGTACTCGGCATGGTAAGACCTAGGCCCGGGTCCATGATAACTTTTCGTTTTGAGGTCCCCAGACCCCAAAAACATCATTTGTTCGAAACTGTATATATATATATGTGTCCATGGGTGCGATAACTCTCGTAAAAAAGGGTCCGATTTCGATAAAATTTGGTAAAAACGTGTAAAGCAGCATTTATGACTTTAAGTTTGAAAACCAGACAGATTTCATGAGCTATCCGAAGTGGTATTTTGGAGGGGTTTTGTACCCCAACAATTTTTTTTGAAGTTTTTACATATAATATTTTAGTAAATCCAATTTTAGTTTTCACCATTAAATTCTGCTTAAAAAACAAACAATTTGGTGTTTTTATCATTGCTCTACGTCAATTGGTTACCGAGATATTGAAAGTGCTAAACACAGTACGTTGTCCAATGTTATCTTTATGGAGAATAAGAAAAATTGTATATCTTGCTTATTTATCAACTTATCCTGATGAAATTTGGTATATTGCTTCATACTGTTGTGTTCTATTGATATTTGCACGAAAAATGATTTTTTGCCGATAGTTCCCGCAGCAGCAAACCTGCGTACTCAGCCCCCATGTTATTCTTATGGAGAATAAGTCAGATGTTATCTCTTTTAATTATGAACATAAATCAATAAAATTTGGTATGTGGCTTCACTTAGTTATGATTTTGCATAAAAACCCATTTTGTGTGTACCTTGTTTCAGCAAACCTGCGCGCTCAGACACCATGTTACTCTTATAGAGAATAATTAAAATGTCATAACTAATTTATTTATAATGTATATTAATGAAACTTGGTATGTGGCTTTAAGTGGTATTAAGATACTAATGTATATATATATATATACATTGGAAATTCGCTGATTTCGCAGGTTTGCTGCTACGGGGGTATTTTGTTTACAAATCTACGTCTTCAACTATTTTATTTGATGTACTAAGGTGACAAAAATAAGTTCAGCCGTGATTACCTTTTCTATATTAATATAGCACGACTACTTATAACACTGTTAAACCTTGACCTTATGAGTAACATGAAATGCTAACTTTGAAGTAAGTATGTGAATGAGGCTATTTAATTTTCAAAATAAAATTTGTTCTTAAGAAATATGAGGACCCGAGCTTCGTACAGATGCAAATAAAATGAACATGGCTTAAAGCGAAACCATCTAGACAAAATGAACCACTCGTTTAAGCTGGACCAATTTATCTAAGGCTCGAGGAGGTCTTATTTTCCTCGACAAGAGACGTCTTTATTACCTTTATTGTACTTCAGCATAGTAATGTTGGCATTGTCCTTCTTCTGCAAATCATATTAGAAACAGAAGTTGTAATGTGCTCCAATAAGAACCTATCGTTGACTGTTATTTTACTGGAATTATAAAAGGCATAAAGTACGATACATATAAGGTGTCAAACGACTGCGTGTTTCCATAAAGAGAACAGTGGATGAAAGATATATGAGTTTTTTTAGAGAAATAAGTCTTCAGGATAGATTCCACGTAACCTCGAAAAGTTCTGGTTAGGAAAATTGGTGGTACCTTAACCTACAATGTTAAATTATATTAGTATTTAAGAACTAAACTCATGAAAATGTATACGTGTTCTGTCACTAACTAGCTCTCTGTTGTTATTTTTAAATAACTGATTTAAAATATTTAATTGTTTTATGACTTAAATTGTTACCATCAAGATGATATTGCAGTATCTACCTAGTCGTGAAATAAGCATCAGCCCCGTGCATCTTGTTGGTCCAGTCAAACTAAGCTGATACAAATTGCTTCAGAAGCGTTTTTTATGTCATTTATATCCAAAAAACGGTGTATTTTAACACATCCAAAACTCACCAAAATCTGACTATGGAAAACCCCCTAAACTTAGGATTGAAAATGGCGGCTCTTTCCTATTTGTTTGAAAATTCAATAAATAAATGGCTTCATTATTTGATAAATATCACTGACAGAAACTAAAAAGCAATAGTAGACTTTAATCTAATTTTAATAACTATATTTTACTACAGGTTTTAGCAATTTGATTACAGGGACTTCCCCCAGAGGACGTGGTGCAAGTTATAGTGTAAGCATAAGTAAAAATGTAGCTCATTTTAAACTTTTCAGTTAGATAAACTCATTGCTACAAACCTTAAACGGACAATCGAGCCTTAAGAGGCATGCCGTCAAAGTTTGAATTGCAATGCCTTATGAGAATTTTTTTATAAATCTGTTTACAACATTAATCAAATTTAAACTGTACCTACTATCAGGTTAGTATTTGGAGGTCTAAAAAAGCTAATCTAAATGCTGTAAAATTGGGTTGGTTCATTAAAGCTAATTCCTACTTCCCCACAATATCCGATGTGCCACCAGCCAGCGCCAGAATGGCTGTTGAAAATGATTCCTTTATACTTTTAAACATCCATCGATGACAAATAAAGATTACTAAAATAAAATTTTGTAAGACGAAATGCATAACAATACGATGCGGATTTAGACAATGGCTTGCCGTGTTCAGCATCTTGCGGGGAGTGCCAGATCAGTGGATGTGACAAAGTCTCAGTTATTATGACCGGGTGAACAGTGCACACTGCCGACTACCGCAGTTGCGCTCGCAAACAGTGCACCGGCAGTGTGCACCCGGCCTCAAGACATTGATTAATCTTCAAATGTGATTATAAGTAGGTACGGGTACTAAACTAATTTATTTTAAGAATCTAACAATTATTTGTGTGTAGATTTACGATTTTCACAATAGTAGTAGCTCAATTACTTAGTAGATTAAATGTTAAAGAGACAATATCCCAACCGATAAGCGCAATGTGCATATCAATTAAAAATATCCAATGTACATATAACAAAAACACAATGACAATGACAATGACAATGCATGACAATGTTTAATTAATTTGTATTACGTTATTTAATATGCCCTTAACTAATATTAAAACTGATTTATTCATAGCTGCTTCTAAAATAAGTTCTACACATTTCTTTGTTTCAATTTTATTTGTCTTCCCCTAAAGTCACAAGCTTATCTGAGATGTAAGTGATTTTTCGATTTTTAATCAGCTTTGTAGTTTAGTTTTACCTTAATAAAAATGCCTGCACCTCAAAGAAATCGTATTTACTTTCACTCACCATATCATTAATTAAAAGTGTTTATTTTAAAATAAAATAATAATTGAAACTATATTGTGCAACTATAAAAACCCGTTAAAACACTAATTGTTGATAAAACAAAATTTATTACCATAATTATGTTTGTATTTTCAAAGTTCTGTCCAACAGTTTTCTTTTATTTGTTTACTTATATTGATGGTGTCATATAACACCAGTCTAGCTTAATATAGGTAGCTTTATATTAAGTCTTAAATAGAACATTTACTACATTTATTGCGTTAGACATCCAATAATTATAATTGATAAATGTTTTTCATGTATTTTTAAACTTAAATTTAAATTTCTCATTACAAGCAATACTTTTTTAGTTTATTCATTAATTTAGCCATGCATAGATATTAATAACATATATATCAGGGTTTTAGTATTAATAATACAATTCCGACTAATTCATTTTTAACAGAATACACAATATTTCGCTATAATTAACTTATCGCTATTTAAATCACAAGAAGACTGAATCACTCTCTAAATACTGAGTGGCCAAAATTAACTAACATCATAAAAGCCTCGCTCATTAATACAAAGTACTGCGACTTGTACATTAACTTTCGCACTGAGTCATATTTTACCGAGTTTATGATACAAGATCCTCAGTGCCTCGTAGACAACCCTGGAGTTGGTGTTCTCTAGTAAAGTGTTGATGGTTTTAAATCTATACTAATTTATAGTTTAATTTTATATTTTTTGTTAAAACTTGATAAATAAACAAACAATTTGCTATAAATATTCAGTTAAACCTCGATAACTCAAACCTCAAGGGGGTGGAAAAAACTTTGAGTTCTCGAATACAGTAGTTTATTTTGGCTGAAATAGAAACCAGCTACACTAAAGTTAAGTTTGTGATTTGCAAACAATGATGAATAATAATTTGTTTTAAGTCAATTAAGGACTCACTGTAACTCGTATTAATTTATATAAACACTAAGACGAATTTACTGACTCTTGGACTAGCGATGTATTTTGTGCTCCAAGTGAAGAAGTTGCTAATATAAAGTCTTTATTGTTTCACTTGTGAAAATCAGTTTTTACGCTTGAATTACTTCATTTATGTGGTTGCGAAAGCCACTTTGGTAATATTTATTGCTGCTTTGTTGTAGACATTTTTTAATTTAATACTATTGTTATAACATAGACAAACCGAAAAGTAAGAGCTATAAAGTTCAACTTATCTGAACATACATTTGATACGTTCTTAGAAAGAAATTTGTGTTTTTTTAGGTATTACTGCGGACATTTTCCATCTCTTACATTATAAATTAGTGATAGAAAATGTCTGCAATAATTTCTTAAATAATACATAACCAACAACAAATTTTAAACAAATAAATTGTTTAGGTATTGTTTGTTATTACAAAATTATAATTTTATTGGGCACTACCAGCCTTCAGGTTCTGCGGTGTTAGTTTTTTTAATGACGATGACCGACAACGACCTTTATAAACAAATTATGTTATACGTTTTTTAACAAACTCACAAAATACATACTTTGTGTTAGTGTTTAGTGTATCTATTGTAATTATAATGACAAGTTCGCACGCAGTACGCTGACGTGACGGAAGCGAATTTCCAGATACAAAACTTTTAAAACTCAAAACCAGTGTAAAAACATACATGTTTCCAATTTTATTGAAATTTGAAAACATTGGTTTTTTGGCTGTTCTGATGCTCCTGGTTTCATTTACCTGCAATTCTGGGAATACAGTTTTGCACATTATAAGGTTAGGAGAAGGTCCAGTCAGGCTTTAAAGTAGGCATGAGGTTGCTGGAAATGATAAAAGTACACCAACAAATGAATAACAGGCGTTTCTAATGAAAACACCCATAAGACAACGTACTGTGTTTAGTCGATACACATTTTCTTTAATAACTCGGTAACTGTTTAAGCTAGAATGAAGAGATATGGCTTAAAACGTTCGCTTTACTAATTCCTATATTTTTACATGCATTAATGTTACATCCGGGGCTTTTCTAACCCTTTTAGGGTCCAACAACTCAAAATTTTAAAGATTAATCCCCAAAAAATGGCTTTAGGTTTTCCGATTGTTTTTCCCAACGAACTTGTCTAACTGATTATAGAAAGGAACGTCCCTACCAAATTTGAAGTAAATCGGACAAGAAATGCGACCGCTAGAGTGCATACAAATATATTAAGGATGAGTCGATTCTCGATACCACCGATACACCGATGTTTTTAGGGGTTTGACATTGGTATCGGTATCGAGATTCATTCGTTCAATGTCAATATCGATACCATCGATACTCCCGCCGTTTACCTGCGCTACGAAGTGCACGGGAAGAGATACTCCCGACGTTTATCCGCGCTACAAAATGCCCGGGGAGTGTTTGGGTCGGCGGCAAAAATCTTACCTTGGAGATAAGAAAGGAACACGGATGGGAGGGGAGGGGTTGGGTGCGGTTGAAATCAATAAATCAGTCGGCTGACCAACATTATTTCTTTGAGTCATTATCTTACAACCAAGTTTTTCCCATTATGAATTTATAATAAATAGTTTTTGTTTCTATATTACTATAGCATATTAGTGAAATTAACATTAAATTATGTACAAAATTTCATTCAAAAATTTGTTTGATAATTAACTACAAAATACTACTAAATAATTGTAATTGTACCTAACATAAATTTGTACCGGTAACTGTTTTTAAAAACTGCTTTCTAACAACTATAAGCACTGAAAAATCTTAGGAATCAATGGTATCGGTATCGAAAATCGAGAATAGACTTTTCTGGTATCGGTATCGGTATCGAGAAACTATAAATTTTGGTATCAACTCATCCCTAAAATATATATATATATATATATAAAATTTTAAACGACCCCCAAAAACGTGTTCAGGGGGTCACGTTAGAAACTTCTATGGTGGTCCCGGGCTTAAGTTTCACCGTGCCGGTTATGCTAATAGTTTACTTTCCATAGGAATTTCACTAACAAGAGTTCACCAATAGTAATAGTTCACCAATTTCGTAGCCATTACAAGGACTACCGTCACATAACCTGAAGGTTAATAGTGACCAATAAAATTCAGTTTTTTTATTACATTAGGTACAGCCCACTAGGATTAAATTCACAACTAGCGTTTCATTGAAAACAAGAGCATATCGTGCTAATCCTCGCAATAGGATGAGATGTAACAGGTCAGAATCTACGAGGCCAATACTGAAAACCGCATTCCCATGGCATTGAACCAACGTCCCTTCCACATCTGCAGCACGGCAATGTTATGTTTTACTCTTACAGTACAGTATAATCTTGTTGCCCTTCTATCGACACAAAACCCACTGCAGATATATCTAGATTAGAAGTTAAATTGGTTCCTTAGTTCTGGAGAAGTTTAAAATTATTTACAGGTTTTTTGAGATAGACAAAAACCTGTTATATACAAGTTGAAATTATCTCTTGACTTAAATCATTCCATTATATTTATAAAAAATTGTATTTATATACATAAATAAATATATATATATACATATAATATATATATCATATACATATCATATATATATATATTATATATATATATATCATACATATATATATATATATCACGTTGAGACTACTCGTTTAACCCTATACATATAATTTGTTACCTAGTTGGCCACCAAAGGAAAAAGGAAACTGAGAAATTGACTCCCACCATAATACTTACTTTTAGCGTAGGACATAGTGATGTCCCATGTTTTTGTTTCTTGAAGATTACTTTGCTGCTGACTGTTGCACATCAGTATATTGAATGTATCCTCTCTCAGATTGCCGTGTCCATGAACAGTATGAGAACAGTTTCCCGACACCCTTGCCCTTGCTAGTCATCTAGTCATATCCATACGATTATGAACAGTAGGTGAACAGTTTCCCTATACCCTTGCTCTTTCTAGTCATCAAGTCATCTTTGTACGTTCATGAACAGAGTGAGAACAGTTGTTCTACACCCTTGCCCTTGCTAGTTATCAAGTCATATCCATACGTTCATGAAAAGAGTGAGAACAGTTTTCCCATACCCTTGTCCTTTCTAGTCATCAAGGCATCTTCGTACGTTCATGAACAGTGTGAGAAGAGTTTCTACATACCCTTGCCCTTGCTACAGTACATAGTGGTTACGAAATGAATCAATTTTAATCATGTCCTTATTAACATAGCTTTAATACCGATATAATATCAATAGGAACTCAGCTCTTATGCTGTGGCATGCGTCCTGAATTGAAAACGTTTGAATTATTCATAAGTTTTAAACGAGTTATTTCACAAGTTTACATATGGTTTACACAGGATTATCACACAGTTATTGGCGCTTCCCTTATAACATTGAAATTAATAATATAACGCCATGCAAGAACCTAACAATTCATCAATCTGTGCAGATTGTAATTTTGGGTGATATGCAGAGAGGTCTCTCACCTCATGGTCATATTGCATTTGTTTTATTGTTACGTAAATTAGCAGCTTAAGTCTTATAAGGTATGTGTCAGAAACGAGGTTATTACTTAGGTCATGACACATTATCAACTAACCATGAATTTGTCGGCAATACAGTGATTAGACGCTATCGAAGACTCGTGCTGCAATACTGCCGTGCCTCGTCATCGTTAGTACAGTAATTGTATTCTAAAGTCCTCACTTTATACTGACTTCAATTTCAATTTTTCATGAGAGACAATATTCGATTCTTGCCGAAGAAAGTAGATGTGACCAATCGAAGGCCAAATCAGTACTGTGAACTTCGGATTCACACCTGGTTTAGTTGAAATTTTGGAGTCTAACAATAGATTTACATATTTTTTCAACTCAACGAAGGGATTGAACATGTCTACCAAAGGATCGAATTTTAAAACATTTGTCAACTGTTTTACTAACTAGATAAGCAAAGTAGAATAATTGTAAAACTGATCTTATAGGTGCTGGTTGATTAAGCTAACATACAAAAGTGAAGATTTAAGAAACACGTTCATGGTATATGCGAACTACATGGAAAATTGTTCTTTTATAATGGTTTTACTTTCGAAAAACCACTCTAAGTCAAAACCTACTTAATAAAAAAACAGTTTTTATTTTTAAGTGCATGAGTCACTTAAGTGGTTTTCTTCGAAGTCAAAACCAATGGTCCGCTTGAAAGAAACTTTTAAGCTTTTCAATTGTGTTTATGTATTCATTGTTTTTTTAATGTCCATTTTAATATAACAGTAATACATGTATACAACTATTTATATTTTTCGGGTATTTAGATATTTTTGCAATAGAATCTATATTATTAATACGCTAAATGCAAACTTTGTAAACAATAAGGCTTTTAGCGAATTTCCCCTAGAGGGAAGAAGCTATTACCGTAGGTCTCATGGTAAGATTTAAGCCCGAGACCATGACAAATTTTTTTTAGGTCCCCAGATAAATAAAACACTATTCGTTCAAATTTATATATATGTGTGTGTGTGTGTGTGTGTGTCCGTGAATGCGATAACTTGAGTAAAAAACGTCCGATTTCGATGAAATTTGGATCAAATGTGTTAAGTGACATTTATGACTATTAAGTTCAAAAACCAGAAAAATCGGGCCATGGGAAGGGGGGTTTATGGGAGTTTTAAATTTTCCAAAAATCAGTTTTTTGCATTTTTTACCCTAAAATTTTTAAAACACTTAATTTTGGTTTAGGCCATGTTATAGAGCTTAAAAAAAACAAATAATATGGTATTTTGAATTATTAAGCTAGGTTAAGTGGTTGCGGAGAAAATCCAAAAAAACCTGCTTATAAAATCTCCTATGTTAATCTTATGGGAAAAAGGTTTTTGGCTTTTCCTAAGTTAATTTTAATGTAAACTTCACATTTGCTTTTACCAATCAACTCAGCTCCACAAAACAATCATTTTGGTGTTTAAATTGTGATTCTACGTCCAACCGTTGCAGAGATATTCAAAGTGCTAAACACAGTACGTTGTCCAATGTTATCCTTATGGAGAATAAATAAAATTTGATATCTCCATTATTAATGAATGTATATTGATGAAACGTGGCACGTGGAGTCACGTAGTACTGGTATTTGATATTTGCACAAAAAATTGATTTTTTGTTGATTATTTCCGTAGCAGCGAACCTGCGTACTCAGCCCCCATGTTATTCTTATGGAGAATAAGTAAAATGTAATGACTCCCTTAATTATGAACATAAATTAATAAAACTTGGTATGTGGCTTCACCTTGTTGAGTTATGTTAATATTTGCATAAAACCCCATTTTTTTAGTTCCTTGTTGCAGCAAACCTGCTTACTCATCTCCCATGTTATTCTTATAGAGAATAATTAAAATGTTATATAGTGCTTACTTATGATTGAATATTGATTAAACTTGGTATGTGGCGTCACCTAGTTAAATTATATTTATATTTGCATAAAAACCAATTGTTTGTGTTCCTTGTTTCAACAAACCTATATACTCATCACCAAAGCTATTCTTATGGAGAATAATTAAAATTGTATATATCGCTTATATATAAATATATATTTTTATGAAACTTGGTATGCGGCTTTATATGGTATTAAGACATATATTATGCATGGGAAATTCGCTGAGTACGCAGGTTTGCTGCGACGGGGGTATTTTGTTTCAAGACTTACCCCCACATATTATACACCAAAACGTCCGTCTAGGTGTGCAAATGTGTAAACTGGCTTTAGATTTTCAATTTAGGACATAGAACTCGAAACTATCGCAAAAACTGAAAATGTGTAACATTTCCAAAGATATTTATATTGTTTTTTATCAAAATAATTGCAGCTGTTAATACACTATGAACAGGTAATCAGCAAGAATAAATTAATCTATAATATTAATATAATAAGTTTCATTTATTTATACCACCCTGAAAGTTTGTTTTTTGCTAATACGATTAACATGGAGAATAATTTTATTTGAGTTGCAGCTGTTAATACATTTTGGTCAGGTAATCAGCAAGAGTACATCTATCGATCTTCTTACAATAGTACCTAGACCCAGTGCCTTTCGTTGCTCCTATATCAGTATTTTCACCATAACATAGCAATTTTTAAGGCCACAGGGGCGGATTCCTAAGGTTGGAAAAACGTATTCATACACTAACAACGTGGTATGACCCAGGAGCAAATTTAAAGAGCCGTTTTCGAGCCTTTTAGATATTGTATTTTCATAATAAGTATAAAATGGCTACTTTCGAGGCCATTGGAACAGATCCCTGAGTCTTGGGGAGGGGAAACGTATTAAAATATTGTTGGTCGTCTACAACGTATTATGTTGTGTAAGTAGTTTTGAGGAGCCTTTTTCGCAATCAGCTGGAGTACTATTTTATTAGTATAGATCTTTTCTCCAAAAAATAACGTTGCAATTTTTTAGCTATTGGGGTAGAGAACTAAGGTCGGAGCCATAACAAACCTGCCCAAATGTTATGGATCAATGACAATTGGCTGAAATCTCGCAAAAAAAAACTGAAATAATAACATGAACAATTTTCCGGGGGGCGGGTTGGTGGGTGGTCGACATATCCCAAGTTGAGGCATCATTCAAGACATGCAGCTCTGTAAAACAAAACCAAAAAACATCACACGTCCAAATTGGACGTCGGGAAGCGGTAGAAGAAACCAGTAGAGCGGAGCCATAAGGTCGGGAAAAAATTATCCAAAGACCTTTGGTCCCTTAACAACGTAGTATGGTACGGGAGCAGATTTGAAGAGCCGTTTTCGAGCCATTTAGGAAAACATTTTTTGCATAAGAATAACATAACAGCTTTCGATGCCACTGGGGCGCAGCCCTGAGGTCTGAGGGTAAAACCAAAATAAATACGTATCTAAAATATATATAGCCCGGGAGCAGTTATGAGGTGCCGTTTTCGAAATCACCTGGGACATATTACACACAAACGCACAACTAACTTTTTTATTAGTTATCTATATTATTGATTCGCTACATGATTCACTTACATGATTCGCTACATGCAAACTTTTTAAACAATAAGGCTTTTTTGTTTTAAGGCCTTACACCCACATATTATATACCAAAACGTGCGTCTAGGTGTGCAGATGTGCAAACTGTCTTTAGACTTTTGATTTAGGTCATAGAACTCGAAAGTAGTGCAAACAACCGAAAGTTTGTAACATTTCCATTTCCATTTCAAAAACCCCAGATTTTTCGTTTGTTTTCACACCAAAATAGTTGCAGCTGTTAATACATTTTGGAAAGTTAATCCGCAAGAGCGCATATGTAAATAAATAAAAGTTTTCTTTATACTTAAGTTTTTATTTACTTTGAAATTTTGTATTAAGTTTTTAATAAATTTAAATTTTATAACAGTGTAACAGAAACTAACGAACAATTTGTTGCCAGCGGTAATGAAATACATACAACTAATGTAGTTTTTAAAGAGGTTCTGTAAACAATGCATGTAGATTTAATTAATATAAACATGTTTTTTTGTACTTATTAGCGAATTCCCCCTACAGGGAAGAAGCTATTACCGTAGTCGGCATGGTAAGACCTAGGCCCGGGACCATGATAACTTTTCGTTTTGAGGTCCCCAGACCCCAAAAACACCATTCTTTCGAAACTGTATATATATATATATATATATATATATACCATTCTTTCGAAACTGTATATATATATATATATATATATATATATATATATACAGGGTGTCTCTGAGCTCTATACCAACCTTTTCAGGTATTATTCCTGGACCATAGACAAGCCAAAATGTCATATTCAAAATTTAGAAAACTCAAAAGTTACTCTATAGCCGCCATTTTGTTTTTTTCACATAGGAAATTTTAATTCGAGAACGGCTAGTTATAATTAAATTAAATTTGGTATTTAGCTTTATTCCCTAAAGACCTAATTACAGAAAAAAAATTATTTTTTTACAATCATTAATTTCAAAATGGCGGCTGCCTAAATATTTCAAACGTAAATATCTTAAAAACCGCTCATAGTAAAAAAATTGCATTAATTACGTTTTATTTAGAGAATTTAATTGCAAATCTAAAATTTACGGAAATCGGTTCATAAATAACGGAGAAAATCCATTTTTAAGATATTGCATTCTTGTCAAAATCAACTGTTATCATGTGACATCGCTGCTAGTGAGCCACGTCGATCAGCTGTTTCAAGTATAATTCCACTAAACAGCTGATTGATCAATGTATTGTTAAAATTATTACAGTTTCCTGTTACAATGTGTCTTTTTCCTGTATGTTGCTTATTGTTAATCAGTGTGCTGCTTTTTAATAGTAATCTGTGTTAACGTATTCAGTATTCATATTTATTGATAAATGGCTAATTATAGTGTTGCAGAGTATTGCGATATGCATTTTTATTATGGAGCTGCATTTGGAAATGCAAATGAAGCGAGAAGGTTGTATAGCGACTATTTCCCCAATAGACAATGTTCTGCTGCCAAAACGTTCACTGCTGCCCACAATCGTCTCCACGCAACTGGTACGTTTCATGTGAGTATGGCAGATACTGGTGCTGCGAATTCGGTGCGTACAGTTGAATTTGAGGAGGAAGTCCTTCGTAAATTTGAAGAAACCCCTCGAACAAGTACTCGAGCTGTGGGTAATGAGATGGGGGCAGGCAAAGACACCGTGTGGAGGGTACTCAATGGAGAGAATTTGTACCTATATCATCTCCAAAAGGTTCATGCCCTTGAACCTCAAGACTATCCAGGTCGGGTAGATTGTTCCAGGTGGTTCCTGCACAAACTGGCGGACGATCCAGATTTCTTGAAATCCGTTCTTTTTACAGACGAATCCAGTTTTAACCAGGATGGTATTTTCAATACCAGGAACAGCCATGTTTGGGCTCCTGAAAATCCCCACGAAACTGTTATTTTCAGCAAGCAACACCGTTTCTCAGTTAATGTTTGGGCTGGAGTTTTTGGGGATAATTTAATTGGCCCCTACATTCTCCCAAATAGGTTGAATTCCCCCACCTATCTTGTGTTCCTGAGGGACATACTCCGAGAACTTCTGGAGAACGTCCCTTTGGCAGACTTACAGAACATGAGGCTGCAACATGATGGTGCTCCTGCACACTTTGGGCAAATTGTAAGAGATTTCCTCAACCAAAATTACAATCAGGAGTGGATTGGTCGTGGGGGACCGGTGTCGTGGCCTCCGCGATCACCTGATCTTACTCCCCTAGATTTCTACGTTTGGGGGAGAATGAAGGAACTTGTTTATTCAACACCTGTGGAAAATGAACTGGACCTGATCGGTAGAATTGTAGAGGCGGCTGCGGTCATCCAAGAGAAAAATGAATTTGAAGCTGTCCGGCAATCCATGACATCTAGGTTCACGATGTGCAATCGACTTGGCAGTGGGCATATTGAACATCGTTTGTAAATACTGTAGAATTGTAGTCATATCTCATGTAAATAAATCCATTTTTTTGTAATTTTAACGCATTTTTGATATTTTATGTTTTATTTGAAGCATTAGTGAACCCTGGGAATCGTAAGGGTATCAATCAGGTGATTGGTGCAAATGAACTTAATAACAGCTGGTTAATGTTTTAATCAGCTGTTTGGTGGAATTATACTTGAAACAGCTGATCGACGTGGCTCACTAGCAGCGATGTCACATGATAACAGTTGATATTGACAAGAATGCAATATGTTAAAAATGGATTTTATCCGTTATTTATGAACCGATTTCCGTAAATTTGGTGTCATTAGATTTGCAATTAAATTTTCTAAATAAAACGTGAAAAATGTATTTTTTTTACTATGAGCGGTGTTTAAGATATTTACGTTTGAAATTTTTAGGCAGCCGCCATTTTGAAATTAATGATTGTAAAAAAATAATTTTTTTTCTTTAATTAGGTCTTTAGGGAATAACACTAAATACCAAATTTCATTTAATTATAACTAGCCGTTCTCGAATTAAAATTTCCTATGTGAAAAACAAAATGGCGGCTATACAAGTAACTTTTGAGTTTTCGAAATTTTGAATATGATATTTTGGCTTGTCTATGGTCCAGGAATAATACCTGAAAAGGTTGGTAGAGAGTTCAGAGACACCCTGTATATACACACCCAGGGTGTGTCCGTGGGTGCGATAACTCTCGTAAAAAAGGTCTAATTTTGATGAAATTTGGTACAAACGTGCAAAGCAGCATTTATGACTCTAAGTTCGAAAACCAGACGGATCGAGCTATCCGAAGGGGTATTTTGGGGGGGGGGTTTGTACCCCAAAAATGGGTTTTTTGAGTTTTTTACATACAATTTTTGAAAAAGTAAAACTTTATTTTTCCCATTGGAATCAGCTTAAAAAGACGCACAATTTTATGTTTTAATCATTGCTCTACGTCAATTGGTTCCTGAGATATTGAAAGTGCTCAACACAGTACGTTGTCCAATGTTATTCTTATCGAGGATAAAGAATATTGTATATCTCGCTTATTTATCAACTTATCCTGACGAAACTTGGTATATTGCTTCATTTCATTGTGGTCTATTGATATTTGCACAAAAACCCATTTTTTGGCTGATAGTTCCCGTAGCAGCAAACCTGCATACTCAGCCCCATGTTATTCTTATAGAGAATAACTAACGTGTTATCTCCTTTAATTATTAACATAAATTAATAGAACTTGGTATGTGGCTTTACCTAGTTGAGTTATATTGATATTTGTATAAAACCCCATTTTTAGTATTCCTTATTTCAGCAAACCTGCATACTCAGCTGCCATGTTATTCTTATGGAGAATAATTAAAATGTCATAAACCGTATATTTATGAATGTATATTGATGAAACTTGGTATGTGGCTTTATGTGGTATTAAGATAAATTAATATGCATTGGAAATTCGCTGAGTATGAAGGTTTGCTGCTACGGGGGTATTTTGATTTTGCTTTAGTTATCTTAAATTAATTTGTTTTAAAACTGAATATAATTACTTATAACAGCAAAATTTGCAATTTAATATTCGTGCGAAATTGCTCGGGTTCACCTAGTAATATATTCATCTAGAATAGATTTCATAAAACAGATTTTAAAAGTCGGGTTCTAGTGAATGCAGTTGTGTTTAATGTGTCATGAGGCCTGAGAGTTGCGTCGCATCCACCTTTAAACGTCAGCACACATCATCTAGAAAATTTGAATGTTTCTGCATATCATGCAACCGGACGCGGTAGGTCAGAGGTAGAGTGATGGCCTCATAAGTCAGCCGTGATCAAGCGTAGGTCCGATCCCAGCTGACTGCTGTTATACTTTTTTGCGAGCGTTCACCACTGGTTTGCCGATGTGACTAAGGCCGTTACGGTACTTCGATGTCTTTAGATCGCCGTAAAGGCCTATTGACCTATGGCGTCGTGAAAATGATCTATTTATTATAAAAAAAGTGTTGCAAATACCGCTTCCGGTACCTCTGAACGTGACCACACGGCCCCCACGACATCTGAACGTGGCAACACGGCCACCGCGACATCTGAACGTGACATCACGGTCCAAGGCCATACGGCCTCCGTGACATCTGTAGGTGACCACACGTCCACACGTCCACACGTCCCCCGTGGCATCTGAACGTAATCATTCGGCCCCCGTTACATCTGAACGTGACCACACGGCCCATGTTCGACTGAACGTAACCACACGGCCCCCGTGACATCTGAACGTGACCACACGGCCCCTGTGACATCTGAACGTAACCACACGGCCCCGTGACATCTGAATGTAACAACACGGTCCCGTGACATCTGAACGTGACCACACTGCCCCGTGACATCTGAACGCGACCACACGGCCCCCGTGCCATCTGAACGTGACCACACGACCCCCGTGGCATCTGAACGCGACCACACGGCCCCCGTGCCATCTGAACGTGACCACACGACCCCCGTGGCATCTGAACATATATCATAACGTTACCATTCGGCCTCCGTGACATTTGAACGTAACTATACAGCTTTTGGAGGGCGCTGCGTGGCGAGACACAATACGATCTATAGTTTAATGCCCTACCTATTGTTTACTATCCAATAATTATCACCTGAATGTTAGCAAATAATGCAGTAAAAAACGTACTCAAGTGCCTTTTGGAGCTTTAACTAAGGCTTTAGAAATTAAAGTCTAATTTATAAAAAAGCTTGTTATTTATTAAAAGAAACATTGACATATAAATACAAGTACGTAAATTGTAGGATTCCAATTTACAAGATGGGTCAAGATGATTGCCTACTTTACCGTTACAACAGTTGTTTTAGTATGACAACATGTAACTGTTTTTCGTGTCAATCTTATGGGCAAGAAACTTTGAGAAAGCCGTGTCCTTTAAACAAATTGAACAAAATTAAATATACAACTTGCTGAAGCAAAGCTATTAAACAGAGGATTAAAACAAATTAAACGTCAATGTTGAAATTGGATCATGAATAATTACTAAGTATTGCTATTTATTGTACAATAAGTTACTAATTAGACATTACGTTATTTGTTCAATGTTCTTAGAACGATACAAAATGAGAGTATAATTTGTTTTGAGAAGTGTAAATTTCTTGAGATGGGATAATAAAGTTGTGTTCGTTCAGCACAACAAATAGCAGTCGCTCCGCGCGTCGTCTGCAGTGTATCGACATGTCTCAGCTCCGCCCTAGCGCTCTGTAGTTACGTTAGGACAACCATTGTACATTCTAATCGTCATTACGATAAAAAAAACCCTAGTCCTGGCATAGTATTTTGGACTGTATCTCTGAATTTTTCTACCCTTAGCTTTATATTCCTACCAATAAACAATCTAGATCTTCAATCAATAATGCACTGCTAAATATCTTTAGATTATCCGGTTTTCGGTGAATAAAATTATCCGGCAAAAATTTAAGTGTTTTAGCTAGGAAAAGAGTTTCAAAAAATTACAGCATTTTCAAACTACCCTACAAGCGTAATCAAGAGTATCAGCTTTTCAGGGACACTCAACTTGCCAAGTGTCAAACTGAGGTCCTATATTAATTTAAATTTTAAAAAATGATTTTAATTAAAATTAATATTCTTGGCAATGAAAATCTATTACAGACATGAAACTTATCAAATACTAGGTGTACAACAAATAAGTTTTACAAACACATTTTATTTTTCCCATTTGAATTAATTAATAATTGTAAAAAATACTTATGTAAATAAAAAAAACACAATTACATACGGCTATTGCTCACATTTGCGAATTACTGAAACAAGAGTCTTTCACAGTCAACTGGTCTGTTGACCCCAGCCAAATTATTCATGACTGCAACACCGCGCCGCGCCGTTCACACGCAACCTGCACGACAATGCGCTCCCCGTCCTGTGTAACTGCCCTTCAAACTAATAAGACTGTAACATTAAATGGTAATATGTATGTAAAGGAAGCAGCTGAGATCGTCCATGATATGTAGTTACAGTTGTTCTAAATGTCAGCTGATAATATAAAATATAATTTGGACCATAGGATAAAATATTTTTATTTTGATTTGTTAATGTTTCAGTGTTTGATTACAAATTGAACATGCTTTCTTTAAAAAAAACACAATTTGTATTTAGCTTGAATTAGTGACTTTCATAACTATATAAACGTGGTGATAAGGAAGGCTGAGGTTACAAAAATGAAAAAGGCAATTACCACAAAATAAGATTCAAATCACAAAATAAGATTCAAATCACAAAAAACTTGTATACACAGTTTTATTGACACATTTCATTCATATAACTTTTGTTGGTGCAGTGCTCTGATTTTTTCATAATCTTAATAGACAGACCTAAATTTTGTTAAAAATCTATTTTAGTCAGACTGCTTGGAAAACGGCTGTTTTCAATACATGCGTTGTTGAGCGAAAGTAGTTCTTTTCAGTCCTAGGACGGAAAAGAATCAGCTGGTGTCGAGGTCATCACCTGTTCCGTTTCTGTCATTTATAAATATCAATGTAGTGAATCTGCCTACCTGTGAGCGTCGACTGTAAGTAATCGATTATATCGAGAGTTGTAATCAATTGTTTTATCGATTGTAATTCATTGTTGCATTGTTTTCAATTTAAGTATATTTGTTGCGTTTCAGTCCGACAAGATGAGTGACACGGGAAATTAATATATATTACAATTTAATTTTGCCTCAGGGAGAAGATAAGCTAAGCGATAACGCTGTTCGCAGCGAGTCTGATTCCTGATATAGCTCGAAACGGTTGACTAAAGTATTCCTTCTTGCAATCGATAGTCCACAGCATTCGATATACCTATCGTTATAGTTTGTGTGTTGTTTGTTTATTGGGGGATTAGGAGGCCCCAGCAAAGCCGGCTAGGCACCATGCCGTGAATATCGTTATAGTTAGTCTAACCTAACACTAACACAAACGTAACAGACAATAGTTGAACACATTTGTAATAACAGCAACGGCTGTTTGTTTTAAGTAGCAAGATTAAGATGAAAGCCATTTTGGGAGCAAGCTTTTAAAGGTAAAAAAGTTGTAAAATATTAGTTTTGAGAAAGCAGTTAGCTTAATATATTGTGCAGTAAGACGAAAAATATAGTTCATCACATGGGCCAACAGTGACTTTTCGATCCTCGCTCATTTTCCGACCTCGGCTTCGCCTCGGTCGTTAAACTTGAGCTCGTATCGAAAAGCGTCACTTTCGGCCCTAGTGATGAAATATACTATTTTACGTCTCTGCTGTTAAACAAAGTAAGATTACTGTAATAATACTAACATTGCTACGTATGTAAACAAAACTATTTTATTAAAATTTATCAAGATGAACTTTTTAATTGATTTTTCACTGCGTACAGTAATTTAGTTTAAAATCCTCTGTCTGTGTTCATATTAATATTGTTAGTGAATTTCCTTTGGAAAGTGAACTATTAGCATGACCCGCACGGTGAAACTTAAGCCCGGGACTACACGGGCCCCAGACCCGGGGCTTTCTATGAAAGCGGGGGTGACTTTCATAGAAGTTCCTAACGAGACCCCCTGAACACGTTTTGGGGGGTCGTTCAAAATTTTGTGTGTATATATATATATATATATATATATATGTATGTATGTGTTTGCACTCTAGTGGTCGTAATTTTTGTCCGATTAACTTCAAATTTGGTAGTGACGTTCCTTTCTGAAATCAGTTGGACAAGTTCGTTGGGAAAAAGAATTGTAAAACTCCAGACCCATTTTTTGGGGATTAACCTTTCAAATTTCGAGTTTTTGGGCCCAAAAAGGGTCTAAAAAGCCCCAAATGTAAAATTAATGCATGTAAAAAGATGAGAATTAGTGAGACGAAAGTTTTAAGCCCTCTCTCGTCATTCTAGCATAAATATTTACCGAGTTATTAAAGAAAATGTGTTTCGACTAAACACAGTACGTTGTCCTATGGGGGTTTTACACTAGAAAAGCCTGCTAATCCTTTGTTAGAGTACTTTTATCATCCCCAGCAACCTCACGCCTACTTTCAAGCCTGACTGGACCTTCTCCTAACATTATAATGCGCAAAATTGTATTCCCAGCTTTGCAGGTAAATGAAACCAGGAGCATCAGAACAGCCAAAAAATCAATATTTTTAGATTTCAATAAAAATTGGAATACAAGTATGTTTTTACACTAATTTTAAGTTTTAAAAGTTGTTATGTGGAAAGTCAATTCCCTCACGTCAGCGTGCTGCGTGCGAACTCGTTTTTTCTTAAAACATATTATATGCTAAAACAAATTAATACTTACATAGGGACTTAAATAGGGACTAAATTCAGGTCTTAATTATTTACTTGTAAACTTGATCTTATCTTCAGGGAAACTTTATTTCTTTATTGGTATAAATCTTAATTAATTTAGGTTAAGAATATATTCAATTAATAGAGTATGTAATTATAATAATAATTAATGTAATCTAGATCCATTCTTGATGATGCAACATTTCGATTTAAAAATGTATGTTATGTTTTCGTTTAACAAGTCTTCAATTTTGTATGTACATTTCTCGATGAGGTATTGCTTTAACTTTTAGCAAATTTCCCCTACAGGGAAGAAGCTATTACCGTAGATTTCATGGTAAGACTTAAGCCCGAGACCATGATAACTTTTCATTTTGATGTCCCCAGGTGCCAAAAATACCATTCGTTCAAATTTGTATATATGTATATGTATATATATATGTGTGTGTGTGTGTGTATGTGTGTGTGTGTGTGTGTGTGTGTGTGTGTGTGTGTGTGTGTGTGTGTGTGTGTGTGTGTGTGTGTGTGTGTGTGTGTGTGTGTGTGTGGTGTGTGTGTGTGTGTGTGTGTGTGTGTGTGTGTGTGTGTGTGTGTGTGTGTGTGTGTGTCCGTAAGCACGATAGCTCTCGCAAAAAAGGTCCGATCTTAATGAAATTTGATACAAATGTGCAAAGTACCATTTATTTGAACGAGTTCGAAAACCAGACAAATCGCACCATCCGGAGGGGGGTTTTTGGGGGGTTTTGTACCCCAAAAATGGGTTTTTGGGGTTTCCACGTGAAATTTTTATTCAAATAAAATTTTATTTTTCACCATTGAATTCAGTATAAAAAAGCAAACAATTTGGTATTTTGATCATTGCTCTACGTCAATTGGACACTGGGATTATTGAAAGTGCTAAACACAGTACATTGTCTAACGTTATTGTTATGTAGAAAAAGATAAATTGTATATCTCGCTTATTTATGGACATAAACTGACGAAGTTTGGTATATGGCTTCATCTGGTTGTGGTTTATTGTTGTTTGCACAAACACATTTTTTTGTCTATGGTTCCCGTAGCAGCAAACCTAGGTACTCGGTCCCCATGTTATTCTTATGGAAAATAATTAAAATGTTATATATCGCTTATTTATGCATGTATATGGATGGAACTTGGTATGTGACTTCACTAAGATGAATTCTGTTGATATTTCCATAAAAACCCATTATTTTGTGTTCCTTGTTGCAGCAAACCTGCGTACTCATCACCAATTTTATTTTTATGAAGAATAATTAAAATTTTAAATATCGCTTGCTTGTAAATATATTCCTTTTGAATCCTGTTAAGTGGCTTAATGTGTTATGTTATATATTAATTGGAAATTCGCTGAGTATGCAGGTTTGCTGTGACGGGGGTATTTTTAATTCATTGTCTTAAGTTATTTCAAGATTTATTTTTAATGGAATTTGATTGTAAATTTTGATTGATATGTAGTCTGCGCATCGTTGTTGGAATATTGAATTCGGATGTGGCAAGTCAATAAGGTTGATACTCCTCGTGTTATAATTATGAATTTGTTTTCTGAATGAAAATTTATCAAGGTTCAAATGTACAAAACTTGCTGCTTGTAGTATACAAATTTACCATAATATTAAAATATTTAATTTTGTAAATAGTTGTTTCCATGATGTTCTTCTTGAGACTTTTCATACATGGAAAAAAGAATAATGTTAATTTTCTTTAAAAGCATTTTATTTATTATTTATTAGACGTTCTAACGACCATTATGTGCATAAAATAGAGTTATTATTGGGACTACGTAGATAAATCTTATCACTGGGGTGGGGGGGATTGTTATTGTCTTCGTAATGGGAGTGATTGTTGGGTGGGGGGGGGTGAAGGTCGGCCCGCGATAGGTCTTCCCAGAGTCCCATGATGTGCCAATAATAGATTTCATAAATCCTAGAATGCTTGTGCAGGTTCACTCCATAGCAGGGCCAGGTAACAAGGGCCGTAACATTTCGCCTGTGAGCGGACCCCCCCTGTCACGTGACCCGCTACGTCACCGCGCTGACAGCCGGCTCGAAGTACCGCGCTACCAGTGCTTTACCCCTAAAACTTCCACGGCTGAAACTTGTGTTCTATTAGACATCGTGATTATACGACTTCACCGTTATTTTGTAGTTGAATCAGGCTTTATTGCGATATAATTTCCAAAAGGATTGGCAGCTGATCTATTTATAAAACTATTTAGTAAGAAATAGAGGTTTGTATTAAGTTAAATGAAATCACGTTGAAAAACCATTAGTTTTTTATCGGTATATAAAAATAAAACTTAAATACAATGATCAGAAGAATGATTTTTGTAAATTTAAAAATAAAGGAAGATAGTTTAAGTCACATTTTGTTTTTAAAAACAACAAACATCCTCCTTTAGCGGCAGCGGAGTCATTCGAGAATTTAAGAAACAACTTTGCTAAAGAAAAATAAAGTGCTTAGATAGTGAAAAAGAAACACTCACCTTTTATAGTTTATTTTATATTTATACAGATACAGATAATACGCATTATAAAATACTTCTAAATGTTAACAAACTATTTTGACACAATTTTGATGCAAATATCAATACAATTCAACTAGGTGAAGCCACATACCAAGTTTTATCAATATTCATTCATGAATAAGCGATATATAACATTTGAATCATTCTCCATAAGAATAACATGGGGGATGAGTATGCAAGTTTGCTGCAACAAGGAGCACAACAAATGGGTTTTTATGCAAGTATCAGTATAACTCAACAAGAGTTGAAAGTACATACCCAATTTTATTAATTAAGTGAGACATAAGATTTGACTTATTCTCCATAAGAATAACATGGGGGCTGAGTACGCAGGTTTACTGCAACAGGAAGTATCGGTAAAAATTGTTTTTGTGCAAATAAGAATAGACCACAACCAGATGAAGCCACATACCAAGTTTCATTAATACTTGGTCATTAATAAGCGAAATATAAAATTTTGCTTATTCTCCATAAGATTAACATTGGACAACGTGCTTTGTTTAGCACTTTTAATATCTCGGTAACCAATTGACGTGGAGCGATGATCAAAATACCAAATTGTTTGTTTTTATGAGCAAAATTAAATAGTTTAAATAAAAGTTTGGGTTTAAAAAGAATTAAATGCAAAAAGTTCAAAAAGCTAATTTTTGAGGTACAAAACCCCCCAAAACCCCTCTTTAAAACAGTGCGACCTTTCTGGTTCTCGAACTCATGAAAATAGATCCTGCCTTACACGTTTGTACTAAATTTCATCAAGATCAGACCATTTTTACGAAATTTATCGTTCCTACGGACACACACACACAAACACATAGATATACATCTAGATGAATTTGAACGAATGGTGTTTTTGGCATCTGGGGGCCTCAAAACGAAATGTTATCATCGTCTCGGGCTTAATTCTTACCATGCTACGGTAATAGCTTCTTCCCTATGGGGAAATTTGCTAAAAATGTATTAATTATTTCATAAGACAGTTTTATTGCATGTATCAGTAATGCGTCCTATGTTCCATATTTAGATGCTCGTCATACCTAGTATGTACAAATAATATTTGTTAAATACACATAAATAGTTACTAAAATAATTTCGGAATTCATTAATAATTTCCAGGGCTTTAAACTAATCTTACGAACAATAGTGGTGAAAACTAAATCAATAACAACAAATAATTAAACTCGAGGCAATCACAAGTGCACGCATAACACTACAACACTACAAACAATACAAGGAGTAAATCAACTGAACAAGCTCACTGTGCTTAGTAATCAAACACTTTCCACTTTCTGAGCCAAATACCAAGATTATATTTGAAGATATTCAAAAATAGATCAGGACACGTGTTCGAGAGGAAACGAGTGAACGGAAGGGCCATTGGACAATAGATTTAGACTTACAGATTCGTATAAATCTGTTTAGAAAAAGTATTCATTTAGCATTTGCGCCAAGCGCGTGGTGAGCGGCTGTCAGCGCAGTGACGTCACCGCACTGTCCGGCGTGGCGGGAGCGGGGCGGGAGGGTGTCACGGCGGCAACGCGCCGCGAACAAAGAAATGGTATACACCCTTGTTACCTGGCCCTGCTCCCCTCCATAGCGGTTAGGGACCGACTAGCAGAGCAGTCGCTGTTTTGCCCGCGAAAACCATATTTTAAACTACATTGAACGTAAAGTTACTGTTGAATGCTGCCAGTGTCCTGCTTTTCTTACGAGGATATTAAATAGCCCCGTCACAGCAAACTAGCAACATCGATGAATTTCCAGTGCATGAAACTTACCAAGTTTATGTAACATTCATAAATAAGCGATATGTAACATTTTATTTATTGTCCTTAAGAATAACATTAGGGCTGAGTACGCTGGTTTGCTTCAACAAAAAGACAAACAAGTGGTTTTAAGCAAAAATCAATACAACTCAACAAGGTGAAGCTACGTACCAAGTTTTATTAATTTATGTTTATAATTAAGGGAGACATAAAACTGTTTATTGTCCATAAGAATAACATTAGGGCTGAGTAGGCATGTACACAAAAAATTAGTTTTGTGTGCAAAAATCAATAGGCCAAAACCAGGTGGAGCCACATACCAATAAATACGTTTATAAATAATCGATAAATACAATTGTCTTTATCCTCTATAATAATAACATGGGATAATGTACTTTGTTTAGCCCTTTGAATATATCTGCAACGGTTGGTCACAGAACAACAATTTAAACGCCAAAATAATTGTTTATTTACAGCTGAACTTATTGGTTAAAACAAAAATGAAGTTATCAATAAAATGAACTGTGAAAAAGCGGAAACCCTAAGGGAATTCCACAAAATCCTCATTGCACTTTCACAGCATAAGGTGAACCACCATGCCACATTCAGCTTGTAGGGAACGCCTGTAATATTTGTAGGGTACGTTGGTCTATTCATTCGTTGTTTGGATTTCTACTATTTTTGTATTAAGTTCACCACAGCATTAAAAACACACGAATGATAAAATATTGTTTAGTATACCGTGCTGCATTTTTTACGTATTCATTTTACCCTACAATTATATTCAAATTAAAAATTCTGAATTCTTATTCCATTTGTAAATAATTGTATTCCTGTAAATCAAATTCGCCAGCATTTTTCCGCTGGATATCCTAAATTTATGGAATGATATATTGTTCAATGCGAAGAAGGATATATTTAACAACAATAACTTTTATTACCCTCTAAATCAATTCAATTTCACTTCTCAAAATTAGTCAATCAAAATTACGATAAAATTGCAATACAAATTATAATAACTACATGAAAAAGTTATTGTTACGCTTACTAACTTGAATATTTATAAACATGTATTTAAAAAAATATATAAATTTTAGAGCAGCAATGCTATACCAAGTGTAGCTGATTGCTTGAATCACTCCGTGTTATAAAAGTGGAAATAGCTTGCAAATAATTTACTCAATTCAATGTTGTAACTGCAAATAAGGCTATCCCAAAGAATAACTTTCCCTTTTATAGATAAAACCATATTTTTGTATACAACTAAAAACCAATGTGACTTTTAGTTTTGTGATTATGGTATCAAACTAAATCGATGTTATTCAAAAGCTTGGCTGTATTCAGAATTTAAATTATAAAACCAAAACGCTGTTTAATAACTAAATAATGCGAATTTCAAACTATTCACCTCCTTAAATTCATGGGATCCAATGGACATTACATTATTTCATCACTCGCGTGGGCGTCATCAGTAATTCAAAATACGCCAAAAGAATATTTCGAATAAAATCATTGTAGAAGACAAAAGACAATCATGACAAAAGAGCATTCTTTAAAAGTGTTAAAAATGCAACTTTTAGTTTCATAAATGTGACTCATAAAAACCCTTTTATGATTTGTGTTTACAGAATGAATTATAACATGGAAAACTTAAGTAAATATTCTTGCAAAAATAAGATTTTCCTTGCCGCAGTAAACATTTGTTTGATATATTCTGCTAACGTTGCAGAATCAAAAATCACGACGGAGACCCAAAGATGGAATATGACTACATTGACATTAATCATAGCGCGCTGTTTGTTGAGCGTTCAACCACATGTGACAGGTGTATTATATAAATGTAATATCTTTCAACTCAACCGTTCACGTTAGTACGACATAGACGTGTGAAAAATTGCGGGGTTTCCGTATTTCACGATGCGTCAAATTGCGTCTTCCATGATGTTGTAAGAAAAACCACCCGGGAAATAAAAAAAACACTTAAAAGTAAGTGGTAAATGAACAAAATCAGTTTGCATTTTGTAATTTGTAAGGATTTGTATAAAGAGTTATTTTTAATTTTTTATAAGGATATTAGTGCTTATATAAAGGATTATATTGAACGTAATTGAATACAACGGGAAACATAACCGCCATTAAGTAACTGCAGTCTATTGAACCATTTGATGAATGTTTTACAAAGTGGCGGTAGTGATAAACAGCGGCCCTGATGGCTCCATAGATCAGACACCAAGCCCGACGCAGGTCAGGTTGATGCAGGACATTGGCACACAGGTTCCCAATATTTATTGTTTGACATGGCCAGTCGTCGCTATCCTATAAGCATACTTATACAGTATTAACTGTTTTAATTTGTTATTGAAGGCATTATTACTAATATTTTAGGTCACTGATTGACAAAAATAACATACTCGACGTTTCGGAATGTGGAATATTATCCCATTTTCAAGTGAAAAAATGCCTAGAACAGTACAAAATTAGAGGCGATCACACAAAGGTAAAACGGAGAACTGTAAATACCCCCGTAGCAGCAAACCTGCGTACTCAGCGAATTTCCAATGCATATATATGTTTCTTAATACCAAGTTTCATCAATATACATTCATAAATAAACGATTTATGACATTTTAATTATTCTCCATAAGAATAACATGGCGGCTGAGTATGCAGGTTTGCTGAAGCAAGGAACACAAAAAATGGGGTTTTATACAAATATCAATATAACTCATGTAGGTAAAGCCACATACCAAATTTCATTAATTTATTTTCATAATGAAGGCAGATAACACGTTACTTATTCTCCATAAGAATAACATGGAGTGAGTACGCAGGTTTGCTGCTACGGGAGCCTTTGGTAAAAAAATTTTTTGAGCAAATATCAATGGTCCAAAACCAGATGAAGCCGTATACCAAGTTTCGTCAATATACGTTCATAAATAAGCGAGATATAAAATTTATATTTTCCTCCATAAGAATAACATTAGACAACGTACTGTGTTTAGCACTTTCAATATCTCGGTAACCAATTGACGTAGAGAAATGATCAAAATACCAGATTGTGTGTTTTTTAAGCTGAATCCAATGGGAAAAACTAAAATTTGACTATTTCCAAAATTATATGTACAAAATTCGAAAAACCCATTTTTGGGGTACAAACCCCCCCCCCAAAATACCCCTTCGGACAGAGCGATCTGTTTGGTTTTCAAACTTAAAGTCATAAATGTTGCTTTACACGTTTATTCCAAATTTCATCAAAATCGGATAATTTTTACGAGAGTTATCGTGCTCACGGACACACACACACACACACACACACACACACACACACACACACACACACACACACACACATATATATATATATATATACAGTTTCAGACGAATGGTGTTTTTGGGGTCTGGGGACCTCAAAACTAAAAGTTATCATGGTCCCGGGCCTAGGTCTTACCATGCCGACTACGGTAATAGCTTCTTCCCTATAGGGAAAATTCGCTAAAAGCATTAACAAAATCAAACTAAAATTAACAAACACATGAACCGCACTACTGTACATGGGTGCTCAGGTGGGACTTTTTTTAATTTATTACCGTACTTAAAACAATAAAATATAATAAAACTTGAAAATATTTAAGTTTAACAACTTTTATAATTTTATACACCGTCCGTCGTTGGTAAAACCATAGAGGGTTGGGGAGAAGGTTTAAACCATTTTAGGAATTAATATTTTCTAGTTAAGTTTAATTATTTAACAAAAAATAACTCCTCACCAGATTGCTTTGTAGTGAAAATGGATACGTCTTTATTTATGAGTATTAACTGACGATTTATACGATTCTACACTACCTAGAAAAATGAAGGAATTAGCAAACTTATTGATGCGGGAGATATGTAGGTGGACAAATATCTGTTCAAGGATACGAGGAAAAGAAAGAGCCCACTTTCCATTTTTTGAGAGTATTTAGAGTATATACAGTCAATTCATGCTCAAAAGGGCACCTAGAGGGAAAGTTGTGGGTAGTTTTTATTTCTTCCACTGGTTTTTTGGGGTGCTGAATCCGAATCTGAGGTTTGCTAACAGAGCTTCGTGTCGCAACGTTGAAAAAATTAAAAATGTGTTAACAATTTTAAAGGACTAATCATATCCGGCCGCTGCCATCTTTTTGTGGGTCCGTCGCCCAAAAAGTGGCTTCACCTCTCGGGCTTCGGGCCAGTATAATGCTCCATCTATTTACCTAATGTGATCGCTGGCCGTGCCCTCACTCACCATCTTCCCGGAACGCACCAGCTGATTTCTGAAATGTAGCTGATAACCCACCCCCTCGCCAAATAGCCTTGCAAACATGATGCATCAAAACAGTTGAAACCAGTCTACATTGTATTCAACTTTAAACTACAGTAGAGGGAATTTACGAATTTAATTTAATTATAAATTAGAGGTTTGAAATGAAAAGTAGGGTTTTTTGGAGACGGAAACAATTAATCAGTTTTCAACTGGCGTTTGAACCCTACTGGTTTAACAGAGAATACAACTAAACAGAGAAAATTTGTGAAATTTTTACACCCTTTCATTTTGAATAGGAAGGTTATTTGCGAGAAGCTTATAGTGTCCGAGTTATAAGCAAAAATCAACAACTACGCAGAAAAATCACATTTGATATTTTTTCTATTTATTTCAATGTTGCGTCATGACATTTTGTTAGCAGACCTCAAATTCAGATTCAGCACCTCAGAAAACATGACGAATGTAAGAAATCGAAACTACCCCGCCACCTTCTTGGAAACCCCCCCAATTTGACTGGTTAATTATAACTTTTTCACAACATTAAAAAAATTAAGATAGATTCATAAGGAAGTTTGCAAATTAACATTGAGCTCATGTAGAAAAACATTTTAAAGTGTAAAACAAATTTAAATACGTATTCATTCCATGTATATAAAACAAAATTAATTCAACAACGAAAAGAACACTTCTTTTTAATTGATTTGACTAAACCAATTGAAAATGTTATTGTATATTTATCCAAACACTACACCAAACAAACACATGGATTCATCCTTGAATCCATGATGATTGGTCACATTTATGAATTACTGAAACAAGAGGCTTTCACAGTCAACCGGTCTGTCGAGCTCAGCCAATGTATTCATGACTGCAGTACTTCGCAGTTCACATGCACCCTGCACGACAATGCAGCCCTAACAACCACGTCACCTTATCAGCAATGGCCGCAGTAGAACGTGGCAATTCGGACCTGATTTATAGTATAAGACATATTTTAATTTTTTATAACCAACGTTTTAGAGAACTTGCGATTAAGTATCTTTGATCAAACAATTCCATTCGTTCCTGGCAATATTTGATTTTGATTCATTTACCTTTAATTGAGATTCACAAAAAAACTTGAGATGCTAAATATGTTACTTATCAAATATACTCCTTTAAAAACAGTTTATATTATTATATTTAACGCTCAAGATTCAAAGAAAATCTGATTTAAATACAACTACATTATTTGGCTGTACGAAGCTTAGGTTCTATAAACAGTAGGTCATTTGGCATTTTAAATATCAGAGAGGTCGAGATAGGTGTTAAAAATTCCCGTCTCAGTCTGTTGCGATAATGGGCCCGGTTTTTACAATGCTGGATTTGATAAAGTCATTCTTTATATATATACGTGGAACTATGAGAAAACCTTAAATTACATTAAACCATCGTACATCATTAGCGTTCCGTCCCATAGTCCAACAAAGTTACAATGACGATCGTATCTATGTGTTAATTATCAGCATTGCCAGACTGAGTTTGTGAATTATTATACTCCACCCACCAATAAAATCCCCAATTTTTACTCGGAATTATTCAGTTGCAATCCCCGCAGGAGCTTTAAATTCCCCAGAACCGGGTAGTTACACGGTACACTGTTACCATGATAACTGATAAATTTAAAATTATTTTTAAAACCTAACTTTAGTTATTGCTTCATTGCTGATTGAATAAGCTAGTATGAATAAGTTATAAAACATGACATTATAAGGTATAAAAAGTTAGGTTTATTTATTAAAAAACACTAATAAGGTATGTCAAAAAGCTCTGTAAAGTTTTTTTTTCTTTTACTGTCTTTATAGTTTAAAACACAAGATCCTTTCTTTAGACAGTTCGACTGAGACTTCCTTTGGACCGAACTACATGCGGTTTGTATGGAATTTGTTCCTGTATTTTTATTTTGAATATTTGGGCATTAATCAGTTTAAACATGATAATTAAAATTATCTTATGGTATTTAGGGGTACAAATTCACATTTATTCAGGTCTTTGGATAACACAATACATGAGCCTTTTAACTGGTTGATTTAAATGCGCGGTTAGTACTAAAGGAAAGAGACATGATCCTGTTTTTGTAAGTTTTATTCGTATTTGGAGTAATTTTTCGTTAATAAGTTTCAAAACGTTGATTTAATTCGTTTCTAACAAGACCGATTTCAATGCGGCTTACATACTGAAATAAAAGATCAATTCTACAATATTTTAAGGTTTTATATACTTTTACGATATTATTGATTTTAATTTTCTAAACTTTAAAAAGTAAGATAAAAATGTATTTAAACATTTTCTTTTTTATTGCCTTAGTAAACTGATTAAAATACAGTTTTTTCTTCTATATAAAATACAGATATTCTTAAACACGTCGTTTAAGTCAATCCTTAATGGCCAGTACCACAAATTATAAACATTTATCAAAATTATAATGTGATTTTCATTATTGTAAGACTATATTACTTACATATATTCACGTCAAAACAGTTCAAAATTTTGGTAATTTATGCGTCGGAACATGTTTCGATATTAATATATCATCTTCAGCTGCTTCTGATGACCATTATAATTAATGTGTGTTGTTATAATTAATGTGTGGTTTTGTCAAAAAACACATAAAACACTAACACAAACAGACGAAAATACATATTTTTTTAAAACTAGACAGACCTGCCGCAAAGATAGCACACACGATCGCACCGGCAGTAGGAGACAGACCAGAGTCAATTACCAAAATTTTGAGCTTTTTGACGTGAATATACGAAAGTAATATAATCTTACAATAATTGTTCCTACAGCTCAGGGGCTATAAACATGGATTGTGATTTTCATGTCATTAATTTAAAACTAGCTATATATTTGTGATATAATTGGATACTGAATTTGTTTAAGCCTTATGGAGACATTATGTTATGCAAACATATGCTTATACAGTAAACACAAGGTTAATGTTAACCTTGGTTGACACATATTATTAAGTCTATAAAAAACAAAGACAATTAAACTATCATCTTTCATTTTAGCGAATTTTCCCTATAGGGAAGAAGCTATTACCGTAGTCGGCATGGTAAGACCTAGGCCCGGGACCATGATAATTTTCGTTTTGAGGTCCCCAGACCCCAAAAACACCATTCGTTCGAAACTGTATATATATGTGTGTTTGTGTGTCTGAGTGTGTGTGTGTGTGTGTGTGTGTGTGTGTGTGTGTGTGTGTGTGTGTGTGTGTGTGTGTGTGTGTGTGTGTGTGTGTGTGTGTGTGTGTGTCCGTGAGCATGATAACTCTCGTTAAAATGATCCGATTTTGATGAAATTTGGTAAAAACGTGTAAAGCAGCATTTATGACTTTAAGTTCGAAAACCAGACAGATCGTCCCATCGGAAGTGGTATTTTGGGGGGGTTTTGTACCCAAAAAATGGGTTTTTGAAGTCACATGTAATATTTAATGAAATCAAATTTTAGTTTTAACCATTGGATTCAGCTTTAAAAACACAAATTTTGGTGTTTTTATAATTTCTCTACGTCGATTGGTTACAGAGATATTGAAAGTGCTAAGCACAGTACGTTGTACAATGTTATTCTTATGAAGAATAAGAACAAATTTATATCTCGCTTATTTAAGAACGTATACTAACGAAACTTGGTTTACAGCTTCATCTGGTTGTGGTCTATTGTTATTTGCACAAAAAAGCAATTTTTAAGGATTATTCCCGTAGCAGCAAACCTGCGTACTCAGCCCCTATGTTATCCTTATGGAGAATAAGTCAAACGTAATGTCTCCCTTAATTATGAATATAAATTAGTAAAACTTGGTATGTGGATTCGCCTAATTGAGTTATATTGATTTTCACATAAAAACCCATTTTTTGTGTGCCTTTTTGCAGCAAAACTGCGTACTCATCCCCCATGTTCTTCTTATGGAGAATAATCAAAATGGTATATATCGCTTATTTTTGAATGAATATTGATCAAACTTGGTATGTACCTTCACTTGGTTGAATTATATTTATGTATGCATAAACACCAATTGTTTGTGACCCTTGTTTCAGCAAACCTACGCACTCATCCCCAATGTTATTCTTATGGATAATAATTAAAATTGTATATATCGCTTATTTATGAATATATTTTTATGCAACTTGGTATGCGGCTTTATGTGGTATTAAGACACATATTATGCATTGAAAATTTGCTGAGTATGCAGGTTTGCTGCGACGGGGGTATTTATTGTAATAGAGGTGTCCAAGTTAGTTATGAGATCCATATAATGCAGCGTATCTCTTTTGGACCTTTTCTAACGAAAGCTGCTAGTTAAAGCTCAAGGTAGAACATTTCCAGAACAATTATAACTATTATCGAAGGTAGGTCCTTGGCTGACGCTGATATCGTGATTGGTCATCAGTTAGCAACGCCCGTTCCATTACTAAGCCGTAATGGCAATCAGTTACTGAGAGATCAGATATTAAGTGAATAATACAAATTGTTATGTAATTAGTTAAATAATAATCGTTTAAATTAATTACATACATATTGAAATGTCCTTAAGTAGCAATAGGTAAATAAGAGTATCTTGGAGTTTAAGTATATTTTATTTGTACCGACTATTCATTTTCCAAACTAATGTAAATATTCAATATCATGTGTTGTAATTATTCAGTCATTACATTACTATTCAATCATGCTAGTAATAATTACAGATGGCACTTTAAATAAATGTACTGCAAATATATCATGATTTTCAACAGAAACACAGTGACCATGTACAAATGTTTCCATCAAGGCACAGCTCCTGTAATTTTTATGCATATAATGTTTTATTGTTCAACATTTATTTCAATTAAAGCATTAGCTATAATGTTCTTGTACGAGTAACTGTGCATCACTATCGTGGTTCACTATTTTAAATATGATTTCCTGAGGCAGAGAAATTAAAACATATTTAGAATATCCCACATCCTAACTAAACATCTATCTGGATAGATGGCGGTATAGAGCTACTACTACTAACAGTTTAACAGCGCAAAAGAAAACTGTCACTATACAATAAGCTTTTCTATCACACATCTTCCATATAATGTCCTTAAATTTGTAATGAAATAAATAACCAATTTTCGTTCTTAAATAATACAAGGATGACATTTCCTTTAAGATATACAGTTCATGGCTCTGCTTTAACAAAATACTTTACGATGTGCCGCAGTGGATGATCCCGCTAGGTTGGGAGGTGCAGCAGGATACAGGGTGGGGGGGAGTGACCGGGGTAGAGTAATGTTTCCACTGTTTGATTTCATTACTTTGACATAAAACGTCCACGAAGCGTTCTTTGTAAGGCAATATTTCACTTTAGATACTCCTTTATAAAGAACAGTTCTAATATATACCACTAAAACCTGTATGATATCGCATGGCGTTTTTCTGGCGCTTGCCACCGGAATATCACTTGAATAGTTATACTGATACTATATTGCAAATAATCTATTAATATACAAATTTAAACAAGATCAAGTTTCATTTTTAAAAGAAAACATCTTTCAGAAAATGTTCCAAAATAAAATCTAGATGATAACGAATTTTGTTGTACTTAGGATCAAACTACTAGTTTTTCTATCTAGTATAAGCTTATGAAGCATTCGAGAATGTAGTTGGCAGGAGTTTAACCTGGATTAAAAACTAAACAAAGTATAAATACCCCCGTCGTCGCAGCAAACCTGCAGACTTAGCGAATTTCCAAAGCATATGTTTACACTACCACGTAAAGCCATTTACCAAGTTTCATAAAAATACATTTATAAATAAGTGATACATAGCAATTTATTTATTCTCCATAAGAATAACATTAGGGCTGAGTATCCAGGTTTGCTGCAACAAGAAATATAAGAAATGTGATTTTATGCAATTATCAATATATCTCAACCAGGTGAAGCTCCGTACCAAATTTCAATCATTTATGATCTTAATCAAGGGAGATATAAAAATTTACTTTATTGTCCATGAGAATAACATTAGGGCTGAGTATGCAGGTTTCCTGCTATGGGGTCAATAAAAAAAAATCATTATTCTTTTTTTGTGTAAATATCAATATACCAGTACTATTTGAAGCAACATACCAAGTTTCATCAATATGCATTCATAAATAATCGAGATATCAAATTTCAATTATTCTCCATAAGGATAACATTAGACAACGTACTGTGTTTAGCTCTTTGAATATCTCTGCAACGAATGGACGTAGAATCACAATTTAAATCCAAAATGAATGTTTTGAAGAGCTGAACCAATTGGTATTAGCAAATGTGAAGTTTACAGTAAAATTAACTGTGGATAAGATAAAAACCTTTTTCCCATAAGATTAACATGGGAGATTTTATGAACTCTTATTTTGGATTTTATCCGCAACCATTTAACCTAGGTTAATAATTGAAAATACCATATTATTTGTTTTTTAAGCGCTATAATATGATTAAAACCAAAATTGAGTGTTTTAAAAATGTTAGGATTAACAATTAAAACAACTGGTTTCGAACGAATGGTGTTTTTGGGGCCTGGGGACCTCAAAACGAAAAGTTATCATGGTCCCGGGCCTAGGTCTTACCACGCCGACTACGGTAATAGGTTCTTCCCTATAGGGGAAATTCGCTAAAACCTTACTACCGATGAGTTTTAATAAATCATTTTAATATCAAGTTTTAATTTGAATTAGCAGTTTGCGAGGATTTTATAAGGCAATATTTATGAACTGAAAAGTTGTCCCTATTGATATTACTGCATGTATCATAGATTATATTTAACAGATAACGAATGCAAGACTGCCACAACAGTTTCTGCATCAAAGTGACTGCAGTCTGTTTAACCCTTTGATGAATGTTTTACAAAGTGGCGGTAGTGATAAACAGCGGCCCTGATGGCTCCATAGATCAGACACCAAGCCCGACGCAGGTGAGGTTGATGCAGGACATTACTGGCACACTTGTTCCCATTCCCAATAGCTATTGTTTGACATTGCGATTCGTCACTATCCGTTAACGTTTTTTTTTTTAGTGGTTAACAATAATGTTTTGCTGAAAATTTAAACAGCGAATTTGTATTAGCATGATAAAAAATTATGAGTTCTATTCCAAGGAATTTTATAACGATATACTAATGTTTTGAGACAGATAATATGACAAACGATTATTAAACAAAAATAAAGGATAACGCCAATTTTTAATTTAGTTTTTAAAGTGTAGATGGAAAAAACACCTTAAACACTTTAACAACATATTGTGTAGCTAAACGTTATAATATTATTTACTAATTTTCTTGGTTTATGATTCCATTTATATAACATAATTTTAGTAAACACATATTTTTACTAAACATATTTTAATGATCGCACAAGTATCTTGACATGATTTATTGACACTTAACAGGTTACCTTATGCATTTTAAAGTTTGAGAAACTATTCACCTGAGCCTTGATTTTATGTATAAATTCCATCTGGGGCGATAACAACAATTGCTTTGAAACTTCAATTGATCCGGTGTAATGCTGATGGGAAACCATTTATGGCTTTTAGTAAAAGTCTCTTCAACATACAACCGCCCTCTAACTTTATAAATAAGCAAACATTTCCAATTATAGTAATTATATATTTTGTTATTATTACATCAAAAGTGGTAATAATAAGGTTTTTGTTCTGTTAGTGTATTTGTAGATGATGCAGGGAAATCAATTAATCCGTGGAAAGTTTTAAACATTAATCGCGCCCAGTGAATGTTGACAAGCAACGAAATTAAAGATAACACGAAACCAATAATGAGATTGTCAAGTACTGACGTACTGTCCACCACAGTTAATTGCAATCGGTGTCAAATATGTGTGACATAAATGTCTTCCAAAGATGAGGAAATCAATAGACTTTTAAAAAATATTTGCAGTACCACTGAAGATAAAAGAATTTCGCTTTCTCCAGTGTATAAAATTTAAACACGGTTAGCGAATATATGTCATTTGTTACGGTCTAGCAGCTAATAAAACAACTGTTTCGTACATCAGTTCCCAGTCAGTTCAGTAAGCACGGCACAATGCAAGGGTTTACAGGGTTACTATTTACAGGGGCTCAATAAAGAGCAACAAAATATTGTTTTATACACAAATACTTATCGCTTTTCAAATGTTTAAATATTTTATGAGGGATTATATTTTTACAAACACTCAAATTTACAAAATAATTTTTTTCCAAACCACAGTAAAATCTGTTTTAAAATTTGTTGTGGTAAAAACAGCAAAAATAGAAAATTTGGCTTTCCGTTTTTAAAATTCCGTTTAGGGTGTCGATAACATTATTAACGTGTCCTTTAACTGCAATCCTGTGGGCCTATGTAATGCTCCTTTCTAGTAATCTCACTAACGTATTTTTACGCGGCGTCGACATTTGTCCGTAGGATAAACCGAAGTCTTTACGATTATAGAATGAGGAACATTATACACCGAATCATTGAATCATTGTTCCGCCACCGCCGCATATGTATGCGTTTGGTGAGCTAACGACTGTCTAGCAATAGTCTAATGCAGTAATGTTTTACAGACCAAGTTAAGGCTGCTTGCAGCAAAAGTGATACCCAGGTGCACTGCGGTGTGTCTCCCGCGACTCACCAGGCGCCTCCCATTGCATCAGTGGCTGTAGTCCGTAGTATCGAGTAGAGCGAGTAGAGCGAGTAGAGCCACATTGGATTATTTTAAAGTTGTATATCAGATGATTCGAGTTATTGCGAAATGGGATCTCTAACAGTTTCCACCAAAATCATTTAAGTTTTTACTTTAATAGTTCATGTATTTCAGTAGTGAGACCTAAGACCATCCGAGCAGTCACCTCCATCCAACTCTGCACTGCCTATATTCCCCCTTTCTCTGTCAATGCCGTGTTCTCATCCTAGTTGAGGTGCTCAATCCCATCTTTGATACTGTATTGTTCAATCGGTGATCGAAGATTCATTTGATTTAAATGGCAGTTATATTGTTTCCATGTTCAATAACCGAGGGAAGTGCGTGATGCGGAAGCTGATAATGTGCGTCGTGGCTATCATACATCGTCGTACCTACATCAACTAGTTGTTTATATTGATGGGCAATCTTATCTTCTGCCACCGTTCCGGACTGTGGCTCAATGGACGTCTAACCAACGTTTACATCGCAAATCCTTTGGAAACACTCAAAGGTTGGTTCTAAAGCCAAACCTTATATGTGAAAAATTATATCTGCCGTTTCGAAACGGCAGATTTCACATCTGTACTACACGAAAACTAAATAACAGATTAACAGGCTAGCCAAAATATAGTGTGTTTTGTCCATTTATTCATGTGTATGGGAGTTTATATAAAGCAAAGACTGTCACAGAAGACTGTCTGATACGTTATTGGACAATTCATTTGCATCCTGCGCTGCTCTTTCCATCGTAGTAGCAATTTCCACAGCTCGAGACAGCTCGAGTTGTTAAGTTGGTTTTGTCAGTAATATCTTTTGTGTGTTTTGACATTTTAAACCACAAACAATACCTGTCTCTTAGAGTATCATCTAGGCTACTGCCAAAATCACATGTAGTAGCAAGTTTCTTAAGTTCCACTAAGTACTCTTGCATTGATTCAGACTCTTTCTGATTTCTCTTATGAAAGCGAAACCTTTCGGCTATTAATAAAGGCTTGGGTTGGAAATAGCCTTTCAGTAAGTCCACTAACTCATCATAAGGTTTGTTTGATGGTTTTGTAGGACTAGTAAGGTTCCTTAATAAACTGTATGTTTTCGGGCCGATAGAACTTAGAAGTAAGTAAACCTTTTTTGTATCTATCACATTATGAGCAATAAATATTTGCTCAATTATTTCAAAATACTCTTCTATATTGCCATTATTGTAATAATTCGCTTCACTATATTTAATCAAACACAAAATGTGACTTGGGGGATGTTATGAGGTAAACATGTTTCCACCTGTTTATTTGTATTTATAAACGAATGTCAGCTTCAAAGAGCTCCACAGCTCGTTATCATCATCACTAAATCTTCTTTGCGAATCCTCTTAGTGTAATCCCAAACACTGAAAACCCCAGTTCTTCAAATAAGCTCAGCAATATGAACCCGCAACCTAATAGCAGTTGTGTCACTAACTATAGCTAAATGTATTTCATTTACACAACTACAGAGTGAAAGAGAAGAGAGGAAGGGTTATCGTAATTAACGCAATTGAACCGATTTAGTTGAAATTTAGCAAGAGGCAGCAATGGCATCGGTGATGGAATAACACTATACGAGTTATGAACAATAATTTTCATCTCACTTTAAATAATAAAACCCTCGACGTAGCAAACCTGCGTTCTCATTTAATTTCCAACGCAAAATATGTGTCTCACTACTACATAAAGCCACTTACCAAGTTTCATAAAAATACATTCACATTTTATTTGTTCTCCATAAGAATATAATTAGAGCAGAGTACACAGGTTAGCTGTAACGAGGACGATAATAAATGTTTATGCAATTATCAATATAACTCAACTAGGTGAAGCTACCAAGTTTTATTAACTTAGGTTCATAATTAAGGGAGATATCAAAATTTACTTATTCTCTATAAGAATAATAGGGCTAAGTATGCTGGTTTTCTGCTACGGGGACACTCAACAAACAATTTGTTTTTGTGTCAATATCAATAAACCACAACTAGGTTAAGCCATACCAAGATACATCAAGATACACAATATACATGATTAATAGCGAGATATATATTTGTATTTATTCCCCCATAAGAATAACATTAGACAACAAACTGCGTTTAACACTTCGAATCTTTGGAACGGTTGGACGTAGAACAACAATTTAAACACCAAAATAAGGATTAACTTCTAAGTCAAAATAAATGGGAGGTTGTTAATAAAATTAATTGAACTAAAGCTAAAACCTTTTTACCGGAACCATTTAACCTAGTTTAATGATTCAAAACACTAAATTATTATTCAACTCTATAAAATAGTCTATAAACTATAAAATGTAAATTGTCAATTCTATAAAATATAAATTGCAATATTTTTATATTTTAGAGTAAAAAATTAAAAAAACTGGTTAACAAAATTTAAACCACCATAAACCCCCTTTCCATGGTTCGATCTTTCTGGCAAGAATGTACTTACACATCTGTGCCAAATTTCATCGAAATTGGACGCTTTTTCAAAAGTTATCACGTTCACGGACACATATAAATATATATACGGTACCCCCATCAACCCCCTCCAAATAGTGGGATCCGCGTATCACTCCAAAAGTAGTGAGTTCTGGTTTTCGAACTCTTTCAAATAATTGCTACGGTAATTTACATGGCTGTGCCAAAAATTCATCAAATTTGGACAATCTTTGCAAAACTTATCGCACCTACAAATACAAAAAAATTATGTAAATTATTCCTGTTTCCCGTATAATTATATGTAAACACAAACATATGTATTGGAAAAACTGTGTTTAGTGCAGTTACGTATGAGTTTCCGACAAACAAATGTTTATATCTGGAATCTAATATAAGATAAGAATTAATATACCAGTTATAATGAAAAAATTATATGTTTGCCAACGGTACGCTATACTGGATTTTTACCCCTCCGCGATTCAACCCACGGTTGCAGCTTCTTTCTTCTTTCCCAAAGAGGAAATTCGCTAATAGTAATGAAACATCTTTTCCAGACAATTTTATCAGTTTTGCTGAGTAGTACTTCTAAAAGTATAATGATAACAATAGTGTTTACATTGTTTTAGCGAATTTCCCCTATAGGGAAGAAGCTACTGTATTACCGTAAGTGGCATGGTAAGAGTTGAGCCAGAGATCATGATAACTTGTTTTGAGGTCCCCAGATGCCAAAAACACTCTTCGTTCAAATTTATATGCATATATATTAGCTAATGTACCCGTTCGTCGCAAAGGTTTTTGCTTTACCCGTTCTACAGTCAATGCAATTTGCATTATAGTTTGCTTGAAACAGCTGTTCTTGATTCTGCTCATTAAGCTGTCAAATGGAAGAAGTATCCACAGCTGTTCGCATTACAGTTTCTGAATGTATACTTTCTTCTGAAATGTTAACATTGAAACTTAGGACGTTCACGGGGCGTAGCCCGAGGGGATTTTACGGAAGTGAATAGGCCTATGTGTTGCACGGGTTCAAGATCTACCTTTTTATAAAGTTTCAGCCCAGTCGGTTCTGTAGTTTTGCGTTACCCGGAACATCAGACACACAGACAAACAGAAACCACACCTCTTCTTTATGATATTATAGAAGATGTGCATATGTGTCTGTTAACACGATAACTTAAAAAATACCCCCGTAGCAGCAAACCTGCGTACTCAGCGAATTTCCAATGCATATATATGTATATTAATACCACATAAAGCCACATACCAAGTTTCATCAATATACATTCATAAATAAACGATTTGTGACATTTTAATTATTCTCCATAAGAATAACATGGCGGCTGAGTATGCAGGTTTGCTGGAGGAAGGAAAACAAAAAATGGGGTTTTATACAAATATCAATATAACTCATTTAGGTAAAGCCACATACCAAATTTCATTAATTTATTTTCATAATTAAGGGAGATAACACGTTACTTATTCTCCATAAGAATAACATGGGGCTGAGTACGCAGGTTTGCTGCTACGGGAGCCTTTGGAAAAAAATTGTTTTTTTGAGCAAATATCAATGGTCCACAACCAGATGAACCCGTATACCAAGTTTTGTCAGTATACGTTCATAAATAAGCGAGATATAAAATTTTTCTTTTCCTCCATAAGAATAACATTAGACAACGTACTGTGTTTAGCACTTTCAATATCTCGGTAACCAATTGACGTAGAGAAATGATCAAAATACCAAATTGTGTGTTTTTTAAGCTGAATCCAATGGTCAAAACTAAAATTGGACTATTTCCAAAATTATATGTGAAAAATTCAAAAAACCCATTTTTGGGGTACAAAACCCCCCCAAAATACCCCTTCGGATAAAGCGATCTGCCTGGTTTTCGAACTTAAAGTCATAAATGTTGCTTTACACGTTTATACCAAATTTCATCAAAATCGGATAATTTTTACGAGAGTTATCGCGCTCACGGACACATATATATATATATATATATACAGTTTCGAACGAATGGTGTTTTTGGGGTCTGGGGACCTCAAAACGAAAAGTTATCATGGTCCCGGGCCTAGGTCTTACCATGCCGACTACGGTAATAGCTTCTTCCCTATAGGGGAAATTCGCTAAAACATCCGATTTCGATAATATTTGGCTCAAACGTGTAAAGGAACATTCGTGAGAGTTCGAAATCCAGAAAAATCGGACCTTGGGAAGGGGGTTTTATGGGGGTTTCTAAAAATCATTTATCTATATTTCTTTGAACCCTCGCATTCAGGGCTCCGCTGTACAAAATATAAAAATCCAAACTTTTATCCAAAATTTCAGCTAATTATCTCGTGTTCAAAATATCTTCTTCAGATAACTTATGCATCTCTTCACACTTAATATCGAGATACAAAACCCCCGTCCCAGCAAAATCTGCGAACTCAGAGAATTTCAAAATATACCTCACTACCACATGAGTCATGAGTCCTCTGGACAAGTTATATTCATAAATAATAGAAATATAACATTTGATTTATTTCAAAGAAGAAAAACCTTAGGACTGAGTAGGAAAGTCAGTCCTACCAGTTTCAGTTTGTGGACCTTAATGTTTTGCTGCAAACAAAAATGGTGGTTTTATGCAAATATCAATGGACCACAACCAGATGAAGCAACGTAACAAGTTGTATCAGTACTAGCTGGTGTCCTTAGACATTCGACGGATACTATATTAAGGTTGAGTGTCCGATGGTACTCTACGGGAAAAGTCAAAAACAATGAAATATTTTTAGGTTTTCTAAATTAGCATGGGGACACTTTCATAAGCGGAACGATGTAAAGATATAAATGAAATTGTTCAATACAGAATATCGATTTTTGAGGTTATTCGGTTATGGTTTCGGTTGTGTTGGGTATCAAATAGGTGGAGGGTATCGTCTTTAAATTTGCACAGATAATAAACGTTGATTCCATTAATACTTTAACATGTATTACCAGGTACAACATTATCATGTCATGTTTGTTTATTTTATTTTTATTTTCTACAAAGTTGAATTGAGAAACAAACTAAAAATTAAGAATATGACGTAATAACTAATATACAGACAGTAACATATTTTGTAATCGATAAAACCATAGACCTAATCAATATACCGTTCTATCGTTCAGCTTATGAAGTGTACCCACAGATCGGAAGAAATAATTACATAACCTAAAAATGGCGTCTTATGACAACGTTTGAAATGCCCTTGCCAATTAATTGAATGGAGCTATTTCATTTAATCAGCTAATTAGTTAAATGCATGTTTACAAATAAATTCCTAGGATAGCTCACGATTATCCTCACAGATTGACTTATAAGAAATGTTTGACGTAGTCACACAAAGCTCTACGAACCTTGATCACACTTATTGTGGATCTTTTGTAAAGCGTTTTCGGACATATTAAATGCAGTCGGCTGGTCTGAAGCTTAATATATTTTTATTTTGTTTTCATGACGGGTGACAGTACATAACCTATTTACTCTATTGTTTACAACAAAAACTTTGTTTTGACATTTGATGGGCCATGAAGAAATAAAAGACTAGGAACATCAGCGCTAGTTTTCACTCTGAACTCAAGAGGAGAAACTAGAAGTGAATAACACAGGATGTCATTATTTTTTAAAGGATTACATTGTAGATTGTGTTAATTAATATCCTAATTGCAACATATAAGAAAAAAATACAATCTTCTTTGGGTTAGCCTGAATCGACTTCAATATTTGCAATATATACAATGTATCGTTGATACTGGCCACTAATGATTTTCTCTAAGCCAGCTGATTCCCTTTTGTCTGTTCTTAGATACACAATTAATGCGGTTTAATAATCAGCTGGTTGGAGAAACTTAAAATAGTGATAACATAGGGTTTTAAAAGTTCTTTTTTTATATTCTAAATTAAATAATTTCAAAAATGTATGTGAATTGTGCAAATCTAGAGATATTGATTTTACATTTATACGCGTATAAAACGGTTCAGTGGAAACCTCAAATTAACTGATCAAAGAGGTACAAAATTTAAATGTTACCCCATGATATTCTGCCTTAAGAAAACTTTTAATTTAATTTTTTAAATAGTTATCGACCAGATACCAAAATTTAAGGTAAAATGTGCAAATAAAGGGGTTATTCCCTTTCATTTGACACCATCCGCGTTTAAATCGGTCCAGTGGAAGTCTCACACGTTCTTCCGGAAAATTTTTAATTTTGTGTTTTAACATATACGTTCATACAAAAATATACAACTGTTCTTCTTGTCCATAAGTCTCATTGTGAGTACGCACCTTTGATGGAGAGGCAAATTGTCCGTTTTTAACTTAAAATGATAAATGTCGCTTTATATATTTGTACCGAATTTGATCAATATAGTACCTTTTTACGAAAATGTTCATGTTTGATTTGTTTTAGCGAATTTCCCCTATAGGGAAGAAGCTATTACCGTAGTCGGCATGATAAGACCTAGGCCCGGGACTATGATAACTTTTCGTTTTGAGGTCCCCAGACCCGAAAAACACCAATCGTTCAAAACATTATATATATCCAAAAAAGTGTTGTGATTTTTTGGCGGGTACATGTATATTTATATGTTTGTCCGTGGGTGTGATAACTCTCGTAAAAATGGTCTGATTTCGATGAAATTTGGTACAAAAATTTAAAGCAACATTTATGACTTTAAGTTCGAAAACCAGCCAGATCGCTCTATCCAAAGGGGTATTTTGGGTATTTTCACCATTGGTTTTGGCTTAAAAATACGAATATTTTTTTCTTTTTATAATTTCTCTCCGTCTATTGGTTGCAGAGATTTTGCAAGTGCTAAACACAGTACATCGTCCAATGTTATTCTTATGTAGAATAAGAAAAATTGTATATCTCGCTTATTTATCAACTTATTCTGACGAAACTTGGTATATTGCTTTATATCGTTGTTGTCTATTGATATTTGCACAAAACCTATTTTTTTCCGATAGTTTCTGTAGCAGCAAACCTGCGTACTCAGCCCCCATGTTATTTTTATGGTGAATAAGAAAAATGTTATCTCCCTTAATTATGAACATATATTAATAAACTTGGTATGTGGCTTTACCTAGTTGAGTTATATTGATATTTGTATAAAATCCTATTTTTAAGTTTCTTATTTCAGCCAACCTGCATACTCAACCGCCATTTTATTCTTATAGAGAATAATTAAAATGTCATAAATAGTCTATTCATGAATGTATATTGATGACACTTGGGATGTGGCATTAAGATACATATATACGCATTGGAAATTCGCTGTGTACGCAGGTTTGCTGCTACGGGGGTATTATTGTTCTTGATATACATTTCTTAAGCTCTAGATATTTTCTTTGATATACGGGCGTGACAGTCATGTTTCAATCAGCAACGCCAGATCATAAAATCATACTTATGTTGACGGACGTATTCTGAATATGTCAATATAGAAATCGAGTTTGCACGCAGCACGCTGACGTGAGGATGTCAATTTTTGCATTAAAACCTTTAGAAAAAACTAATAAAGGGTTTAAAACAACACTGGTAATTTTTTTTGAATTTGAAAAATGTAATTTTTTGGCTGTTCTGATGCTCAAGGTTATATTTAAATTCACTATTAGCATGGCAATGGTGTACATTATAAGGTTAGGAGGAGGTGTAGTCTGGATAATAAGTTGGTATAGGGGTATTGGGGGTGATAAAACTACATCAAGATATGTAAAACAGCCTTTCCCGGTGTAAAATCCCCATAAGACAACGTACTGATTAAGACAATTAACATTTTCTTTAATAAATTGGTAAATACTTATGCTAGAATGATGAGAGATGGCTTAAAAATTTCGCCTGATTAGTCTCCATCTTTTCACATGCATTATTTTTTACATCCAGAGCTTCTCTGACCCTTTTTGGACCCAAAATCTCAAAATTATAAAACTTAAAATCCCCAAAAAGGGGGTTAGAGTTTTCCGATTGTGTTGTCCAACAAACTCGTCCAACAAACTCGTCCAACCGATTATAGAAAGGAATATCCCTACCTAATTTAAGTAAATCGGACAAAAATTGCGACCGCTGGATTGGGAACACACACACACACACACACACACACACACACACACACACACACACACACACACACACACACACACACACACACACACACACACTATATATATAAATAAATATATATATATATATATATATATACATATATATAAAGTTTTTACCGGCCCTTCAAAAAGTGTTTAGGGGGTCTGGTTAGGAACTTCTAGGGTGGTCCCGGGCTTAAGTCTCAACGTGCGGTCATGCTAATAGTTCACTTTTCCAAAGGAAATTCACTAATAAGTCGATGGGTTACGTAACAAGCACGCTTAGTTATCCTGACATGGCAATGGATGACGCTGTATAAGCCTCACAAATCCTTTTAAGTTGAAATCCCTTCCTGCACAGTAATCTCAGATGACACAGTTACAACTTTTTTTACAATTATACTGTGGTCTGTAGTGCGTTTTTGGCGTGGGTTTTTTCACATTGACCCTTTAGTCAAAAATGTGGTTGTGTTTATTTGCTTGAGTATTGACTTAAACCTTAGAAAAATACTTATAAAGAGAGAGTGATGATTCCGCCAAAATGTTTGTTTAATGTTGTGCTTTAAAATGGTCTACAAAATGTTATATGTTTACCTATGACAAACCTGAAATCCGCACCCTTAGTTTTTTAAACAGTCTGTATTTAGAAAGGGTTTAAAACATTTCTACGTTATTCCTTGAGATTTCTTAGCTGGGAATAATTTTGGATCATCCTTCTCGGCCAGCTACTTTGTCTGTTATCCGTTTGAGACACCTTATGTGAGGATATCATATATAGAAATAGACATTGTAAATAGGTTTACAGTACTACAGTACTTTATAGTCTCGTACCATCCTTTATGCATATTTACCGCATTTTTGTAAATAAAGTGTAAGTATAAATATATTTTGTAGTGATGTGAGGCGTAGTTTATTTTATCCCGTTTATTAGGTAGTATGTATAGTGTTAATTCTACCATTTCGTTCTACCAGAGGTTGACCAGTGTGCGCTATGGGCTGTCGCTCCGTGGGCTCTAGCTGATGACTTTCCACAACCGTATATAATATTGATCAACAAGCTATTCTATCAACTCATTCAGGGACTGCACTACGATAATCAGTTGCACTGTGTGCAGCAGCAGCAGTGGTGTGTGGGGAAGCCCGTCGTGCGGTCACCGGCTTGGGCTTCCTTTAATTGAGGTCGCAAAACAATCAAAGCGTTGTAAGGCTACTTTCCAGGGGCTCTGCATATGTGAGACCTGATACGTATGCGGGACGTGATACATGTGGGTCTCTTAATATTTAATACATGTGGGACTTTATAGTAATTACGATAATAGCAATCCCTTTCATGTTAACATCGAGTAACGAAAATATAACACTGACAGCTACATATGTGTACCGTACTGGTGGGGGGAGGCCTGTTGACCCATATACAATGAGTGTTATAACGTATACAGTAGTCAGACGTGATACAATCCGCCTCGTCAGCATCTGTGACGTAGCGCGGCTGAGAGCAACCTCAACTTAAAACACTTTACTGCTTCTAAGCCTCTGCCGACGCCGCGCTGCGACGCCCAACGCGACGGTGATCCGTCATTCGATAACTTTATATTTTTTGTTTATAAGGCTTAAAATTGTTAAACAAGGTACAATCAATTATGCATAAAAGCACTTTCATGTACACTTATGCACTTCCATTCAAGACTACAAGGCTTGAGTCAGCGTAAGTGTAAATATATTTTGTAGTGTTGTGGGCCGTAATTCATTTTATCTTATGTTTAGCTGTAACAACACGTATCATGCAACTCAAGTAATCTTTAAATCTGTTATTAAACCTCACACATTATAACTAACGTTAAAGTTTTCAGTGTATTAACATAAGTTTAATTTTATATTCAATTATAAAATATAATAGAATTTGTTTGTGCATGCAGTATTTGCTGTATATATATAAAAGTATATATATATATATATATATATACATATGTGTGTGTGTGTGTGTCTGTATACGTGTGAGAATGTATGTGAATATATGTGTACGAATGTATGTATGTGTTTAGTTTTATGCGGGCACTAAATATTCTGAAGCTCATAGGTTGTAATCCTCAGCAGCATTCTTATTTTTTGTAATTTTTATACTATATGTAAATGTTTTAATAACCTATACTGTCAACAGCTTGGCGCATATTTTAGCGAATTTCCCCTATAGGGAAGAAGCTATTACCGTAGGTGGCATGGTAAGACTTAAGCCCGAGACCATGATAACTTTTTGTTTTGAGGTCCCCAGATGCCAAAAACACTATTCGTTCAAATTTATATATATTTATATATATATATATGTGTGTGTGTGTGTGTGTGTGTGTGTGTGTGTGTGTCCGTTACCGCGATAACTTGTGAAAGAAACGCCCGATTTTGATGAAATTTAGCACAAATGTGTTCGAACATTTATTTAATAACATTTGTTCGAAAACCAGATTGATCGGACTATGGGAAGGGAGTTTTATGGGAGTTTTAAATTTTCCAAAAATCAGTTTTTTTGAATTTTTCCCCCTAAAATTTTAAAAACACTCAATTTTGGTTATAGCCATTTTATAGAGCTGAAAAAACAAATAATTTAGTATTTTGAATCATTAACCTAGTTTAGTGGTTGTAGAGAAAAGTCAAAAAAAGTTTTCATAAAATTGTCCATGTTAATCTTATGGGAAAAAGGTTTTTGGATTTTCCTCAGATAATTTTACTGAAAACTTGACATTTGCTGATACCAATCAGTTCAGCTCTACAAAACAATCATTTTGGAGTTTTAAGTGTTGTTCTACGTCCAACCGTTGCAGAGATATTCAAAGTGCTAAACACAGTACGTTGTCCAATGTTATCCTTATGGAGAATAAATAAAATTTTACATCTCTATTATTTATGAATGTATATTGCTTTGGTATGTGGCTTCGCGTAGTACTGGTATATTGATATTTGCACACTAAATGGATTTTTTTATTATCCCCGTTGCAGCAAACCTGCATACTCGGCCCCCATATTATTCATATGGAGAATAAGTCAAGTTTTATATCTCCCTTAGTTATGAACCTAAATTAATAAAACTTGGTATGTAGCTGCACCTATTTGAGTTATATTGATAATTGCAAAAATACACATTTTTTATCTTCCTCGATGCAGCAAACCTGCCTACTCAGCTCTAATTTTATTCTTATGGAGAATAAATAAAATGCTATATATCACTTATTTATAAATGGATTTTTGTGAAACTTGGTAAGTAGCTCTATGTAGTAGTGAGACACATATATATGCATTGGAAATTCGCTGAGTACGCAGGTTTGCTGCGACGGGGGTATTTCCTTTCCTTCTTCAGTTTGTTTATTAAGTGAGGGGTCCCCATTCGGGGTTTGGCCTAGGGGCAACCCTTTTATTCACCAAAATTATTGGTCAATTGTTTTTATTTGTAATTCAAAAGTCACGTAATAATTTCTCCTACGATTTGTATAATTGATTTAATAATGACTTTATACAATTTATGTGTTTTATTGTACTTGTTATGTAAATGCATACTGTAATGTATATTTTGGCGAATAAAGATTTATTATTATTATTATAATTACTTACTTGCACTTACTGATTGAAATTTCTCAACCAACCAAAATAACAAGCTACATTTATAATATTTACATTTCCTCATTTTCATTTAATTCTTTTAACAGTTGCCGTGGTAATTTAATAGCAGTATCTTTACTTTTATACATACACAAAGCATATGCACAGTAAATATATAGTTCTTATTATAAATTATTGGTATTTTCTGCAGTACTTGTTATAAATTTGAGTTGGTGCTAAGATCGTCAACATTCAACTAATTAATGCTGTACACACAACAATTAAATGTGCACTTTATCTAATGTAATACAGCACTAAAATAATATTTTTGTATAACATAATCTGTTTTAATTATGAACTATAGTATCACAAGCGTAGGTTCCTATAAAATTATTTAGGCCGTAATGTTGTATATAGTTGTGCATATCGGACTAGTAAACGAACTGTGCCTTTTCATATCCATCAAGCCTTGAACAATCCAAAGATGTTGACAGGATTGACGAGTGGGTGGTCCAGTTAGAGAAGCGTAGAAGTATATCTCAAAACGTTTAATCACGGACACGCCTGATTGGGTGATTGGGTATGGGTGGTTGGGTATGGGTGATTGTGTATGGGTGGTTGGGCACAGGCCTTCGCCGTCGGTCGTCACTCGCAAACCACACCCTGCACACTGCACACAGCACACAGCACACAACACACCCACCTGCAACCACAGCACTCCGCGGCTACACGCAAACAACTAATTGAGTAAACTAGCAAACATCGTAATACCAGTTCACCCTTTATCACAATTTAGTTTATTTCTTTATTTAGGGTGATATTTTTTTAGAAAGTACTTTGTTTTAATTTCAACAGAAAAATAAAAAGCCTGCCCTTCCTTCTGACAATTGCACCCCTCCAAACCACATAGCTCGGTGGTTGATTGTCCTTTTTAACTCCAGTTTCATTCGTTTTAGATATTTCAGTTGATTACGAGCAGTAATACTCGGCACAATCAGTACAAATTGTTCCTTTAATAGAGGCGAACATGGTTTCCAATACAAACTTGGATTTTGGTGCCTGGTTTCCGTCTGGCTGAATATCTCTGTATTTTTTTATAAAATACTTGTGTATCAAGAATGTTTTTCGACAGAAACATTAAATTTCGTAGGAATATTTAAAATTACTGCACACAACTTCTATTTTGTTTGAAATATTTTTAAAATGTTGCGACTATTTAGACATTTTATACTTATTATCTTTCAAAAATTATTAATTAAAAATAAAGTTATGAAGAGTCATTACAAATGGTTTATGTGTCAGTTCTTAATCATACCCAAAACACAAAGTGTAGGCGGGTTGCCAAGTCATAAAATTATATGATATCAAAATGTATTCCAAGTCAAAGATAGCACCTTTGACCTGACATTGTTTAATACTTATTACTTAAGTACTTAATACTTAATTACTTAATACGTAATAACAAGTTACTTAAATAAGTTTAGATTGTTGGTTATTTTCTATCTGTTCTTGGCCAGCAGATAATGTATTTTTATATATTTAATTATATTTGTTAACTATACTTTATTTACATTTTTAAATTTCAAATTAAAGATTTTGCATCAGTGAAGCTGCTGGCCAAGAACAGATAGAAAATAACCAACAATTTTTCGAGCATTGTTATTTTAACATATTTAAGCCATTTGTGATGATAAACAATGTCAGGTCAAAGGTGCTATCTTTGACTTGGAATACATTTTGATATCATATAATTTTAGGACTTGGCAACCCGTCAATACTTTTGAGTTTTTGGGTATGATATCATTTGTTTTTTATACAATTGTTTATTAAAAATTGTTATCAATGAGATTTCAAGTTTAAATGAAACAAAATAAATATCAAGGATAAAATGTTAGAATATATTGAACATAAATTAAGATTAATTTACCTTCATTTTTCCTAGATAGTTTTTAGAATGTTCAGGCAGTTTTTTAAAATATTATGATATTTTTTTCACCATATGGGCATTTCTTGACGTTCACTTTCTCATCGCTTCTATCCACTTATTTTTGTTTTGAATGTAAGCTATGTAATGCCCTGATGCTGTACTGTTTCCTAAATGGAACACTGCATTTTTTTAATTTGTATAGAATTCCATTAATTTTTATTTTTTTATTTTGTAGACTGGGTATTATTAGACTTGATATTTTGTTATCTTGTGTTTTCCAAAGTTGTAGTTAAAAAATTATGAAGTTACTTGTAACTTAGATGGATGTTTTTGATTAGAACCTGGGGGGGGCCAATTTTGATCGGGGAAGGCCAGTCAGTTTGTTTAAATGACTTGGAGTAATATTTCACCACTATCCCCTACTGATAATCGGATTTGTATAACTCATTTGCCTATTTTATACAATTTTAAGGCCACTCCAGTTGTTATTTATAGCTCAATGCCCCTTTGATTTATTTTACTACTCTATATATGTAATCTTCACTCAACAGTTTTAATCACTGCTCCCAGGAAACTACATGTTAATAATCATAAACAACTTTAGTATTACCATTGATTTTGATGTATAATCAATGGTATTACTTTGACAGTTCATTGATTAATTATAAACAGCTGTTACAATTCTATTGTTTTGATTTTAAAATCCATAAGCCCAATGTTAATTTTTTTTAACTTTCCATTTTTGTTAGCGAATTTCCCCTATAGGGAAGAAAGCTATTACCGTAGTCGGCATGGTAAGACTTAAGCCCAAGACCATGATAACTTTTTATTTAGAGGTCCCCAGATGCCAAAAACACCATTCGGTAAATTTGTATATGTATATATATATATATATATATATATATATATATATATATATATATATATATATATATATATATACATGTGTGTCCGTAAGCACGATAACTCGTAAAAAATATCTGATCTTAATTAAATTTGGTAAAGTACCAGTTATTTGAATAAGTTCGAAAACCAGACGAATCGCACCATCCGAAGGGGGGGGGGGTTTGGGGATGTTTTGGGGTTTTCACATGTAATTTTGATTTTAATCAAATTTTAATTTGTACATTGAACTCAGCTTAAAAAACATACAATTTGGTTTTTTGATTATTGCTCTACGTCAATTGGTTATCGAAATATTAAAAGTGCTAAACACAGTACGTTGTCCAATGTTAATCTTATGGAGGATAAGTAAAATTTTATATCTCGCTTATTAATGAACATATATTAATGAAACTCGGTATGTGGCTTCAAATGGTTGGGATTTACTGATATTTGCATATAAAACCAATTTTTGTTGTCCCTATGGCAGCAAACCTGCGTACTCAGCAGCTATTATGTTATTTTTATGGAGAATAAGAAACATGTGATATCTTGCTTGTTTATGAATATAAATTGGTAAAAACTTGGTATGTTGCTTCATCTAGTGATGATCCATTGGTATTTGCATAAAAACCAGATTTTCGTGGTCCTTGATGCAGCAACCCTGCATACTCAGCCCTAATGTTTTTGTTATGGAGAATAAATAAAATGTCATATCTCTCTTATTTATGAATACGCTTTGATGAAAGTTGGTAAGTGGCTTCATGACTTAGTGAAGTACCATTTGAAATTCACTGAGTATGCAGGTTTGCTGCAACGGATGTATTTTTACATTATTTGATTTTTCCTGGAGATGAGACCTGTCTAGAACTTATTTTTATCCCAGAAATTAGTTATTTCCAACATTTTAAGGAAATCGTTGGTGCCATTATTGAGATAAGTGTCGCAAGCAAGCACGGACGCATGCACGCAAACCTTACTCATTTTAGAGTATAGGATAGTGAACATTTTCACAAGTTGTGCATATATGAGTCAGCAAGAGGGAATCAGGCGTTAAATTGACTGTGGAGTAGTTCATCGAAATTGGCTTTTCTTTTAAGATGATTAGGATGAAAATTTGGAATATAAATTTACTGACGTAGCTGGGTGTTCTGTGGTTGCAGTTTGAATCAGAATCAGAAATCATTTATTTAGTGAATAACAAATTTTTAAGTAAAACAAGTCATATTTACAACTAATACTTAGTAATACTAAACTGACAATTTTAAAATTTTTTCTCTAGCAAAAAGTGCACATTTCCTTCACACATTTGTGCAGTCTGACAGGAATTCATCCACCGAGTACGGACACCTTTCAATCAGAATATTTTTCACCTTTTTAAGAAAAATGCTTGCACTGGCTATGTTTTTCAGGTGCCGGGGCAGAGCATTGTATAGTCGTAGAGCAGAGTAGTGGATGCTCTTTTCAAGTAGTGCCAATCTATGGATAGGGTAGACCATGTTACACTTATGACGTGTATTATAGAGACGTCTAGCAATACTCTCTTCAAAGAGATGGAAGTTGCACTTAAAAAATGATAAAACCTCCAGAATATAAATACTTGGGAGAGTGAGAAGATGCAGTTGTTGAAAAAAAGGCTTACAATACGCTCGGTAGTAATACAAAGGCTTACTCCACACATAATACGAACAATCCTTTTTGGGAGTCGAAATACCCTTAAGAACTCACTAGACGATCCCCAGAAACCAATTGCATATTTCATTCTACTATATGCATAAGCATAGTAAATCTGAAGGGTAGTTTCTTTACCAACTACAGGCATTAATATTCGAAAAGCGAAAGTAAGTGAAGACAGTTTTTTACATAGGGAGTCAATATGTTTGGACCAGTTCAGCAATATCATCATTGGTAACGTCAAGAAGACAGGCGGACTCTGATGGACTTATTCCGTTTACACTGAAATTTGCTAGATCACGTTTAACTGTTGATAATACCATCATGGTTCACTTGGGTGCGTGTGCCCGGCGTGGTTCAGATGGTAGCAGAACGTGATTCACTCATGACTGGTTGTCCTGATAAAGTTTAATATTGAACATCTGTGGTTAATTTTATTGAGTGCCTGAATTTAAATTCCAGGGGTTGATGATTCGAAATAAGGCAAATTAAAATTTCTGCAGTCTTGTTGTTCAATTGTATTAAATGGTGGTCCCAGTTGATTTATAATATCTATAGATTTTAAAATCTTGTAATTTCTTCGGTAGGATATTATCATTTCTTTTAGTAGAGCATTGGTGTCGTAATTGTTTGTTATCGATTGGTTTGTTGGGCAGTTGAAAATACATTGTAAAACTGCATGACAACATTTTTGAAACCGAGATTTCCCAGTTCGTCTATATTGTTAGTAATGTCTTGAATGGCTCCTAATTTAGTATTATGAATTTGCCAGATTTTACCAGGGATTTTTTCTTGAGATTTTATTCCAATTTTTAATTGTTTTTTTAATTCTGGTCGATACTCACACCTTAGCCTGTTATTTTCGGCTATAGCTGATGCTTGTGCCTTAACATTTTGAGGGCCAAAGTTTAGAATTAATAGATCAGAGAGTGAAATCACGCGAGATAAAGGCTACATATGTTTGGTCACATGAAAATACTTCATTACCAGTATCAACAATACAATTATTGAGCGTTAATCCCTGAATTTTGTGAATTGTAATTGCATATGATGCTACTGCAATAGGAAAACGAATGCCCCAGGAATTACTTCAAATTTTGTGGACGATCTTTGAATTTCAACATCTCTGTCTCTAAAAGTTGTAATAATGTTTTCGATTGCATCGTGAGCATCTTTAGTAAAGTCTTTTACAACTCCCACTGAACCATTAATAACAAGACCCTGACTTATTTATTAAAAATTAGGCCAATTTTGGTGACAAGATTATTTAGGCGAAACTATTATGTATTATATTATCGTTTGTGTGTTATTTGATAACCCTTAACGACTAGATGTGACTTTTGTGGTTTTTGAAAACGTCCTCCTTCAGGGGTTAGCCTCCTAAGCTCTCAAAGTTATAATGTTAAAATTATGGCAAAATTAAAATAAATTTAAATTGAACATATAACAGCTGTTAATACTGACAAAACACAGTAAAGAAGCATGAACACCGTTTTAAAGCTAACCTCTAGAACGGACTTTTATATTATTGCAAATGTGCTTATTGAGTTATTTTATTTAGTGAGAATATGCTCGTTCATTTCAAGATGAGCTCGTTCGCTTGGCTCATTCGCCCCCAGGTTGAGCTCGTCCGCTACACTCACTCACCTATTTATATATAAATTATATATTTATTATTTATTATATATTTATATATAAATATTTAGAACTAACTTTGGCATCGGAAAAAATTTGAGATGCCATTCAAGTAGATTTTGTATTTCCATAATGAACATATGTTTATCCCTTTTAAGTATGTTTAGATATAATCTTTATAACAGCTGTTTGGTGTAACTAACTTATATAACTAAATAACATACTAACCCGACTATGTTTTTAAATTTTATATTATTTTGATTGCATATTATGTTATGTTCGATGTATTATAGTATATATCCCTTAAACGAATCAAAATATTTTCCTTACCCCTATATCCTTTTGTTTGGTTAAATTCACTAAATGATTTAATTTTAATTTACAAGCCAGCTGATCAGATTTGTTTTGGACCACATGCGATACTTATAATTTTTGTTTACGTAGTAAATGTAAACAAAGCAGACATTAAATTCAGTAAACATTGTGAAAGTAGAATTTAATATCATTTGTTTGAAAATATTCTGTTTGCAAACATACAATTTAGTGTCAAAATTAAAATATGTGAGTAAAAACAGAAGTCTGTGAGAAATTTCGTTCAAGTTTGATGAGAAATAAAGTTCTTAGGCTTAGTGAACAAAATGAAGTGGACAATTTGTGATAAGTGCCAAAACTACAAGATTTAGGCTACTTTTATACGTTAATTTCTCGCTTCTCAGGCCTTTCTTAAACCAACTAATGTGATTTTTCGTGTTTAGTGAAAGGGTTTAGCATATAAATGCACTGCCAGATTTACTTAAGGCTGTAATACGCTATTTTGAGGAGTGAAAAATCGTCTCATTATGCTTCGTGTTAGTATAGCACGGGTCGTGTAGTGGACGTGGCGACGTGACACGACCGTGCCACTAGATCCCAATTTAATGACACCTTGAGTACGAAAATCGAATAAGAATCAATCACAGTATGATGATTTGTACAAATAAATGTAATTTAAATTACAAACGGTAATGTATGATTTAAATTAAATTTATTTGCAACAATCGTCTTTTATTTATTGTTATAACAATGTTATGGATCAAGGTGTTGTAAGATTTTTGGCTTGAAGGCTTGAAAATCTATATTCTTAGTGACTTCATAATTTTAATTTAGACTTGAGAAATGTTCAAAAACTTTGAGAGCAACCGATTTGACTACTGGATTGGTATTTTTTTTATTGAAGTTACCAAGACGTATTAGTAGTTTTAAATTTTCAAACACAATTTTAAGTTTTTATCTCAAAATGTCCTTGGTATATGAAGGATACATATAAACAGGCAGACGAAAAACTGGGCACCGGACACCATATTTTTCTCAACGTCCAATTGGTCCTTTTCCACCGTCATAGCTTGCGTCTCATCCCTAAGTGATCAATGGATTACTAAATAACCCCTCGCAGCAAACCTGCGTACTCAGCGAATTTCCAATGCAAAACATATGTCTTAATACCACATAAAGCCGCATACCAGGTTTCATTAAAATATATTGACAAATAAGTGATATATCAAATTTGAATTATTCTCCATAAGAATAACATTGGGGATGAGTAAGCAGGTTTGCTGAAACGAGGAACAACAAATATGGAGTTTCATGTAACTGTCATTATTTCTCAAATAGGTTAAGCCATATATCAAGGTGCATCAATATAGGCTAAATTGATAAATAAGCGATATATACCATTTTGATTATTCTCCATAAGAATAACATGGGGGATGAGTACGCAGGTTTGCTGCAACAAGGAACACAAAAAAATGATTTTTTACGCAAATATCAATAGAACTCAACTAGGTGAACCAACATACCAAGTTTTATTAATTTATGTTCATAATTAAGGGATACATTACATTTTACTCATTCTCCATAAGAATAACATGGGGGCTGAGGACGCAGGTTTGCTGCTACGGTAATTATCGGTAAAAATTACGTTTATTGTGCAAATAAAAGTAGACCACACAACCAGATGAAGCCGTATACCAAGTTTCGTTAGGTAGTATACGTTCATAAATAAGCGAGCTATAATTTGGTTCTTATTCTCCCTAAGAATAACATTGGACAACGTACTGTGTTTAACCCTTTCAATATCTCTGTATTGACATAGAGAAATGATCAAAAAACCAAATTATGTGTTGTTTTAAGCTGAATCCAATGGTGAAAACTAAAATTTTACTTTTTAAAATATTACATGTAAAAACTTCAAAAAACCCATTTTTGGGGGACAAACCCCCCCCCCAAATACCACTTCGGATGGGTCGGTCTGTCTGGTTTTCGAACTTAAAGTCATAAATAATGCTTTACACGTTTTTACCAAATTTTATTAAAATCGGACCGTTTTTACGAGAGTTATAGCACTCACGGACACACACATATATATATATATATATATATACATATATATATATATTTATATATATATATATATACACAGTTTCGAACGAATGGTGTTTTTGGGGTCTGGGGATCTCAAAACGAAAAGTTATCATGGTCCCGGACCTATGTCTTACCATGCCGACTACGATAATAGCTTCTTCCCTATAGCGGAAATTCGCTAAAAGAAGGAAAAATAGAAAATATATGTTAAACTTTTTTCAAGTTGAAACTATCCATTAGGCGAAAAGTGTTAGTTGTTAACACCGTCGAATAAAACTAAAAAAAAACTCTACTACAAATAGCACTTATGACTTTCAACAAAATATAGGTACCTATAAGATTTAGTTTAGTCAAATATATATTTAAATATTTTGTTTTTCTCTAATCACTGACTTAATACCAGAAATGTATTGCTTTCAATTAATTATTGCTGTTATTGATGCAATCCTCACCGTAGGTATTTTATCATTTTGTGAATAATTTGTAAGAAGAAATGTAAAAGGTTTCGCATTTATTTTATTTTTTGACAAATATTCAAACAAATCAAGTGACTATTGACAATTTTCAAAATTAATGACATCTTAAAGTTGCTAATAAGACAGTTTGCAACTAATTACTAAGCTTTATATGGGAGGGTAAAATATGTTTGAACTAAATGATTTAAACATCCTGCGATATATATATGGTAAGGCATAATGATTTAATGTAAATGTTATCCCACATTTATTGCATACAATTTGAAACAATAAAAAATACCCCCGTCGCAGCAAACCTGCCTTCTCAGCGAATTCCAAATGCTTAATATATGTCTTAATACCACATAAAGCCGCATACCAAGTTTCATAAAAATATATTCACATATAACCGATATATGTACAATTTTAATTATTCTCCACAAGAATAACATTGGTGATGAGTACGTAAGATTGCTGAAAAAATGAACACAAACAATTGTTTTTTATGCAAATATAAATAGAATTTAACTAGGCGAAGCCACAAACCAAGTTTCATCAATATTCAATCATAAATAAGTAATCATAAATATAACATTTTAATTATTCTCCATAAGAATAACATACCAAGTTTTATTAATTTGTATTCATAAATAAGGGAGTCATTAATTTTTACTTGTTCTCCATAAGAATAACATGGAGGGGTGAGTACGCAAGTTTGCTGCTACGGGGATAATCAACAAAAAATTAATTGATGTGCAAATATCAATATACGTAAAGCCACGTACCAAGTTTTATCAATATACATTCATAAATAATCAAGATATCAAATTTTATTTATTCTCCATAAGGATAACATTGGACAACGTACTGTGTTTAGCTCTTTGAATATCTCTACAACGGTTGGGTATAGAATCATAATTTAAACACAAAAATGATTGTTTTGTGGAGCTAAACTGATTGGTAAAAGCAAATGTGAGGTTTACATTAAAATGAACTGAGGAAAAGCCAAAAACCTTTTTCCAGTAAGATTAACATGGGAGATTTTATAAGTAGTTTTTTTAGGATTTTCTCCGCAACAACTTAACCTAGGTTAATAACTCAAAATACTATATTATTTTTTTAAGCTCTATAACTGGTCAAAACCAAAATTAAGGTTTTTAAAAACTGTAGGGTGAAAAATGCAAAAAACTGATTTTTGAGAAATTTAGAACCACCATAAACCCCCTTTCTTATAGTCTGATTTGTCTGGTTTTCGAACTTAAAGTCATGAATGTTACTTTACACATTTGAGCCAAATTTCATCGAAATCGGACGTTATTTACTCAAGTTATCGCATTCACGGCCACACATATACATATATTAGATGTAGGTACCTCCTTTTTTTCAAAGTCTATTTATAGGCTAGCCTAACCGCACGAAACATGTCAGTCTGAAATAAAAATATTTTTATAAAAAAAGGGTACTTTGTTAAAATATGAAGATACATCTAACAATATTAGTAGCCCTAATCAATTATTATAACATTATATATATATAAAGTATTCGCCAAAATAAACAGTACTGAATCTGAATCAGCTGTAGTTGCATTCTCGATCGGCTGTGTCAACTTTTCATTGTTGCCACGTCTTCTTGTTTATGATTTATTTCTTATTTGAGGCTAGTTTTTTCTGACATGATGTTAACTACTGCAGAGAAATCTTTTATCATAGAGCATTATTTTTGCTCATACGGAATCGGACGCGCGGGTGGGCCAAGTTTGTCAAACACACACTGCATAACGTTTCCAGGAACATTTTCACACAAACCCGACTAGTAATGCTGTGATTATTAGTGTTGTTCAAAAATTTCGAAGGTGATGACCTTCCAGCCACCATCGTATAACTCAAGAAAACAAATAAACGTGTATAAGGAGCATGGAACAACCCCTCTTCACCAAAATGATGCAACACCTTCAAAAACGGTTCGAGTGTTGCCTCAAACTGAACGGAGGTCATATTTAACATGTTATTTACCGATTTTAACCGATTTTTCTTCATTTTACTTGTATATGATGGTAAAGCTATGAAAAAATGTTGGCAAAGCTATGTCAAATAAAATTTTACATTTTCAGTACTGTTTATTTTGGCGCAGACTGTATATATATATATATATATATATATATATATATATATATATATATATATCAATTTAAACTAATAGTGTTTTTGGCATCTGGGGACCTCAAAACAAAGAGTTATCATGGTCTTGGGCTTAATTAAGTCTTACCATGAGACCTACGGTAATATCTTCCTCCCTATAGGGGAAATTCGCTAATAATCTAGGACTGCTACATGAAACGCCTTGTTGCAAGTGCAAGCTCACAATGCCCATCAGCCTGTGTTCCCTGCTGGTATCGAGTTGTCGCTTAGTAGATGTGAAATGGCGGTTTAACCCCACAATCGGCGCTTTTTCCCCATGTTATTCTTATGGGGAGCCGTTTTTGGACCGACGCCAGCTCCCGCCCTACACAAGTTTCCTTGTTAGCCTATACTAACGTCCAACCCTTGCCTATATTAAATATATTTTCCCAATCCCCATCCCTCCTCTATATTTTTTAAAATTAATTTTCAAATTCAGGCTAAAAAACTATCTTTGGTGTTTATGGTCCGATTTGTCTGCAATTTGGATATGTTATTGTCCTAGGCAAGTGTTTTAATAAATTTCACTTACATTTCCCAAATTCACTATTACGGTCAAATTAAAAAATATTTTTGAAAAATACTGCCGCCACCTTCTTTATTTACTGTCCGATTTGTTTAAAACTTGGATATGATATTGTCCTAGTGTTTTAATAAATTCCCCCAAAAATACTGCCGCCAACTTCTTGATTGTCGTAGTGTTTTAATCCCAACTACGGTCGAACTGCCAACTGATTAAAACACCCGCCGCTTGCACACGCAACGATCCGCTGCCTGCACACACTGACATACTAACACACTAAGTCAGTCATGCGCAAGCACGCATCACATTGACCAGAATTTCCACTTACCATAGAAAGTCCAGCCAACGCAATTTCCTGGTTAAATTGAAAATCTGATGTGTATATAAGGTGCCACCGACAACACACAACAACAGCGACCTCCACCACCAGCACCGGATGACGCCACCACACACGCCACCAGCGACCACCGGACGTCACCACACTCCAGCGACCACCAGCACTAGATGACGTCACCACACTCGTCACCACCGACCACCGGACGTTACCACACTCGGCTCACCGCGCCTCTCCGCGTCTCCGCGCCACAGCCTCTCCACCCAGGACTCTGTGTGAGTGTTAGCAATGGTGTAGGTGATGTCTTTAGGGACAACTGTTAATCCATCACTATAATTGTGAAATAGCCTAATATTTGTAAATCTCTAATTCACCATTTCCAAATTCAATATTAAAAATAAAACAATATATGTTTTAAAGCCACTTTCAACACTTTGATACCCATATATATCTCTTGAATGTGTATTAATACCTAAAATGTGTATGAAAAAAATAATATTGCATGACCAAATTGGAAATTTTTTAAATTTTTGCAGTAATTAAACTGCAAAAATGTCTTATTTTAGAGTTAAAAAATATGTTTTTATTATTTAAAGAAGATAAAATTTTAAAATTTTCAACCAGGGTTATATATAGAAGCCCCAAAATCACCACCCTCATTCCAAAAAAAAATGTTGACCTGTGCACAGTGCTCCACGCCCTGCTCCAAAAGAAGCAATTTAATCAGACACTATCGCAACATTCACAAAGTTATTCCTAAAATTTGTAAAAAATGCCATAAAATATTTGATAATAACAATCATTTTAAAGCACATATGCTAGAAAAACACAATAGTTGTAATGTGTGTAAGAAGGCTATTAACTGTCACAAGAAACGCCACCACCTACGATGTGACAAACGACCTTACAAGTTGTATATTTTTAACGGTGAATCTGTGGAAGTATTAGACACCCTTCAATCTTGCCTTCTACCTATCAAATGGATTCTTATTAGGAGGGTAAAGTTCATCAAACACTCGGTGGACAATAATGGTGATTTAATCATTGACAAAGAATGTATTGCTGATTTTCGAAGTTTAACTAATTTATCAATTGAGAAAGCACAATTAAAGACTCAAATTAAAGAAGCACTTTTTAAGATCGATACCTCCATGCACAAGTATCAAGCCCAAGGCAGTGGATGGATATATGACCACACTAAATACTGGCAGCTGCATGTTTACAAATATAAGCCCCTAACTCCCAACTCATACATACCCACACCAGAAAATATAAAATCAAAACACGCTGTTTTAAACATTAAAAATAGTGATAATAAATGTTTCGTGTGGAGTGTTTTAGCAAGCCTGAATCCAAGGAATAGTAAACATGCAAATCGAGTATTTTACTACGAACCCTATGAAGGCCAGTTGAATATGACAAACATAAAATATCCAGTAAAAATATCCGACATTGATAAATTTGAAAAACAAAACAACATAAGTGTTAACGTATATGGAATTGAAGGACAATTAATATATCCACTGAGAATAACTAAACTAAATAGTAACACGCACGTCAACCTGCTGCTTCTACAACAAGGTCGGAAATCACATTACTGTTTAATTCGTGATTTTGATAAGTTAATGTTTAATTCTACAAAACACGACCATAAGAAATATTTTTGCAAGTTCTGTTTGCAACATTTTGGCACCAAAGATATATTGGAACGTCACACAACACACTGTAAAACCTTTGATGCTCAAAGAGTACAAATGTCTGAAAAAGATACACTACAATTTACGAATTACAAATATCAACTTAAAGCTCCCTTTGTGATTTATGCAGATTTCGAATGTTTTATAAACTGCGGCAAACACACTCCTTCTGGATTTGCTTATGTTGTGGTGAGAGACTCTAAAATTATTTACGAAGAGTTGTACAGCGGTGAAAATGTGATGGATGTATTTTTCGAAAAGTTATTTAAAACTTATGACTTTATTAAAAGTCAGATGGAAGTATATGTTCCCCTTGTAATGACTCCAGAGCAAGAGGCATCCTTCCAAAACTCTACACACTGCCACATATGCCAACAACTGTTACTGTGTGATAAAGTGCGCGACCACTGCCACCTAACAGGCGAGTTCCGAGGACCCTCCCACAACGCTTGCAATTTAAACTATAAAGTAACCAAGAAAATTCCAGTATTCTTCCACAATCTTAAAAACTATGACGGTCATTTAATAATGCAACACTTGGGAAAATTCAATCGGAAATTGAATTGCATAGCCAAAGACATGGAAAAATATATTTCGTTCTCTGTTGATGATTTGGTATTTTTGGATTCCTACAACTTTCTGTCTCTTCCCTTAAGCAAATTAGCTTCCAATTTAAATACGTTTAGATTTATAGACAATCCACTACTACAATGTAAGGGCGAATTTCCGTACGAATACATGACAGGACCAGAAAAGTTTTTAGAGCCCCTCCCACCCATAGAGGCATTTTACAGCAGTCTAACTAAAGAATGTATATCTCCTGCACAATATGAACATGCTAAAAACGTATGGAATCATTTTAATATAAAGAATTTAAAAGAATATCACGATTTATACCTTAAAACAGATGTGTTGTTATTGGCTGATGTGTTTGAGACATTTAGGGACTTGTGTTTAAAGGATTATAAACTCGACCCTGTCCACATGTACTCACTGCCTGGACTAACATGGGAGGCGTGTCTTAGAATGACTGGCATAAAATTAGAATTATTTCAAGACATTGACATGCATTTGTTTATAGAACATGCCATTAGAGGCGGTGTAAGCATGATTTCCACGCGCTATGCTAAAGCCAACAATAAGTACATGGGCGAACATTATGACCCAAATCAAGAAAGCACCTATCTTGTATACTTAGACTGCAACTCGCTATACTCTACAGCAATGTGCGAGTCGTTGCCCGTTGATGGCTTTAGATGGACAAATGAGAAAGATTATAAATCCAATCAAAATGAAAACTTTGGATTTATTTTGGAAGTTGATTTAAAATACGATAAAAGTTTACACGATTTGCATAATGACTACCCGCTCGCACCAGAAAAAATGAATGGAAAATTAATACCAAATTTAAATGACAAAACCAAATATATTCTACATTATAAAGCACTAAAAAAATACGAAGAACTGGGTTTGGTAGTTACAAAATACCACAGAATCTTAAAATTCAGACAATCAAAATGGCTCGCCCCCTATATTAATTTTAATATTGAAAAGCGACAAAAAGCTGAACATGATTTTGAAAAAGACTTTTACAAACTGTTAAATAACAGTCTCTTTGGTCGAACAATTATGAACCAACGCAAGTTTCGTGATATACATCTTGTAGACGAGTCTAAGTTAACAAAGTATGTTACAAAGCCAAGATTTGACTGCAGCAAAATGTTCGATAACAAGTTGCATGCTGTGCATTTAAATAAATTAATTGTAAAGTTTGATAAACCAATATATTTAGGAATGACCATTTTGGATATCAGCAAAGTAATAATGTATGATTTCCACTATAATTATATGTCAAAATTTAAGAATAAAAAGTTCTTAATGACAGACACAGACAGCCTTCTTTATTCTATAGTAACAGAGGACTTTTACAAGGAAATACAATGTGACTTGGACCGTTTTGACACCTCTGCATATAGTAAAGATCATTTCTTATACTCTGATAAAAACAAAAAAGTTACGGGCAAGTTTAAAGACGAATTAAATGGTCAAATTATGTATGAATATTGTGGTTTAAGGCCAAAATTATACTCTTTCATTCCTCTACAGTGGTTATACGAAAAAGAAAAGCAAAATGAGCTAGAGGTTAAAAAGGCAAAAGGAGCTGACGGCGCTACAGTTAAACATCTCTTAAGACACCAACATTACTTACACTGTCTTGCAACCGGAGAAGATTACTACGAGAATGTTACAAGAATTAAATCCACAAACCACCATCTGCAAACATTAACGATGAACAAAAAGGTGCTCTCTTTTGATGACGACAAGAGGTTTATTGTGGATGGCATCAACACCCTTGCCCTTGGTCACTATAAAATTGGTCAAACATAAATCTGTATTTGCCATTATTCTTTGGCCTTTCCTTGTCTATTACAAAAAAGCCATATTTAGACCTATCCCAGCATTGATGGCAGAGATTTCTAAATTGGTTAAATGAAAAATCATTTCCCACATGATTGTTATACACATGTTTTAAATTTAAATCGTCTTGTTTAAATAATATTAGGAAATTAACATTGTCACGTAAATGTTTGTTTACTTTACTGTAAGATTGACACAAGTAAAAACTGTTAATATTTTTGTGTCTGCCCATTGAGAAAAATTGTGTGATATTTGGACTATTTATGTCGTCAAATACAACTATTGAGTGTGATTCTGCATCATTTGGTGTGATTTCACAGTTTGAATATGTGTGTAATTTAACTTCATCACACAGACGGAATATTTCAATTATTTTTTTATATTTTTCTTGTTCTAAAGATTTGGATATTATATATAAATTTGTAAACTTTAATCCTTGTTTTTTTACAATTAAGTTATAAATTACAACGGTCTTCCCCGAACCACTGGGCCCTATTATAAGACAGCGAATATTATTAGGAAATAGACCCAACTTCTTTGGTGTATTTTCTTTATGTGCTATTTTAAATTTGTTCTTTTGTTGAATAAATGACATTTTTTATATAATGGTGTATTTTCTTTATGTGTTAAATCTTTTGTTGAATAAATTACATTTTTTATATAATAAAAATGGCAAAGAGAAAGTGTAAAACGGTCCAAGGTAAGGGATTATTCTTAAAGCCATATAGAGGCCGTGGCTTGTTAAATACCCTTATAAACAACCTTCCTTTCCCCCTCCACATCCCGTCGTATTCATATTGTGGTCCAGCAACTAATATACGTGAAAATTTAGCCAAAAATGTACCTCCAAAAAATAAGCTAGACTCTTATTGTAAAGAGCACGACATATTCTACATGAATAATCCTGATACAGCCGCCCGGAACAAGGCAGATATGAGATTAGCGGACCAGGCTTGGACTAGGGTTTCGGCAAAGGACGCCAGTCTGGCCGAAAAAGCAGCAGCTTATGCAGTGACAAATTTGATGAAGGCTAAGGCAAAAATGGGAATGGGATTAAAATTTAATAAAAAAGATGGACAACTTTCAGCTGTTAGAGGCAGCAAGAGACGTGCCTCACTTTCGAGGAGTGTACCTAAAAAACGAGCTAAGAAAACAGAGGCCAAAAGTAAGAGAATGTGGAATTATTAATTTAGACAGTGACAGGGGCACACATTGGACAGCATATCGTAAAAATAAAGATATTGTAATATATTTTGACCCTTTCGGAATACAGCCTCCAAAAGAGGTAATTGAATATTTTGTACCATCTAAAATTTACTATACAACTGATCAAATACAAGATTTAAACAGTTCCATTTGTGGAATTTTATGTTTATCATTTCTGAAAAATTTTAGTTTATAAAAATGGATTCATTTACTATAACATTTACGGGTACAGAGCCAGAGTTGAAGTCGGTGTTCTTTCCTCCTATAGAATTAAGTGGTGATTATGTAATTGGACTGGTAGATTTTCAAAGTTATAATTCTATATTTAATGTTAAAAAACCTCTAAATACTTTGACATATTACAAAATGCACAAAATTACAACCCCAAAAGGGGAGGTCACAATTGACGAATTAAACCGGGCATTAGATGGTAAAGTTGAAGTTATTATACAAAATAAAGTAGCATTAATTAATACAAAAGTCAAACTTATATTTTACAAAGGGCTAGTTCCAAAATTAAATAAACTTAAAGACACAAAATTAACTATAGACGAGGGTGAGGATGTGTATTATTACGATCACAAAGCTCCAAATGTAATTGAAATTGCTGAAGGTACATACGAGGTGTTTGAGCTTGCGAAGGAAATTCAAAAGCAACTCCCAGATTTTGTACTTATAGCCGATAATAAAACTATGAAAGCCACATTACATTCTAGCCATGTGTTTGATTTTACAAAACCGTGTTTAGGGTCTGAATTATTGGGATTTAAAGGATTTTCTACTCCAGATATTGCGTTTAAATCCGTAAATAAAATCAACATAAATAATGTAAATGTGATTAGAGTAAAATGTAATATTGCGAATGGGTCTTATTTAAATGGTGACAAATCACACACCATACACAGTTTTTACCCAGAAGCTCCTCCCGGCTACAAAATTATTGAGGTTCCCAGAAATATTATATACTTCCCTGTAAATAAGAGAAGTTTAGATGTTGTTAGCATTACATTTGCAGATCAACACGACAAGCCAATTGACTTTAATAAAGAAGAAACTACAATTACTTGTCATATAAAAAAGATATGAGAATTTACAAGAACGGGCTGAGTGTCCAAAATGCCAGGTTTCTGCGATCAATTGGGTTGAAGTTAAAATTTTCTATTAATAAAAATGGAAGATTTTCTAGACGTTGCAGGAAAATTCCAATATGATGATAGCCTGGTTAAAATTACAAATCACTCCTATGTTCCACACAACACTTTAGCAATAAATAATTCCGATGAAATTCGAATATGCATAAATAATCAAGATTTACTAACACTCCCATGTAGGAGTTATCTGTATATTAAAGGAGAAATAGAGAATCATGATAAAGGACATTTTATAAATAATGCATTTGCATTCTTATTTGACGAAATTAGATACGAAGTTGCTGGTAAAGAAATAGATATTGTAAGAAATCCGGGAATTTCCAGTCTTATGAAAATATTGTGCTCTTACAATAAAACAACTAAATTGTCAAATGTAGCATTTGATTCTGATGAAAATTTAAAGGAGTTCCATAAAAGCGGCAAGTTTAGTACTTGTGTCCCGTTAGAGCTGTTAATGGGTGTGTTTGAGGATTTTAATAAGGTTTTAGTAAATGTTAAACAAGAATTGGTGTTGAAAAGATCCAAAAATGACTTAAATTGTATATTAACAACATCTAATGCTCCAACTGGTGTCGATCCTATTCCTAAAATTACACTTAAATCGATTCAGTGGGTGATGCCGCACGTGGTACCATCTGATGGGGAGAAGCTTCAATTACAAAAGATTTTATTGCAAAATAAAAATTTGCAAATTGCATTTAGAAGTTTGGAGCTACACGAACTCCCATCATACCCCGAAACCAAGAGACACACATGGTCAGTTAAGACGTCTTCGAGTTTGGAGAAGCCCAGGTATGTTATATTTGGTTTCCAAACAGGTAGGGACAACAGTGCACGAAAAAGAACTGATGAATTTGATCACTGTAAATTGAAAAATCTCAAAGTGTTTTTAAACTCTGAATATTATCCTTATAGTGATTTAAATCTCGACTTTGAAAATGGAGATGCCTCTAAAGCTTATGAGATGTTTGTGAGGTTTAGGGAGAGTTACTACAACACCGTCCCCGATCCTATGTTTAACAGAGCTGACTTTATAAATAAATATCCTCTAATTGTAATAGATTGTTCTAGGCAGAATGAATCAATCAAAGAGGGGGTTGTAGATATTAAATTAGAAATTGAAACTGCAGAAAACGTCCCTTCAAACACATCTGCATATTGCCTAATAATACACGATAAGGTGTTTGAGTATAATCCTTTGACAAATGAGATAAATAAAATGTAAATAAAATGAAAACAAATATTCAACAAGAATTGGTAGAGTCTGCAAAACAAATAAGAGAAAAATATAGGGCGTTAAAACGTGGTAAATTTCTAGAGGCTGAAGAGAGGTTCCAAACATTCCAACCGTTAATAGAGCCTTTGCAAGAATTAAAAAATTTAGCCACAAAAACAGAGAGGCCAGTTCTCCCAATGATTTTAGAAAAGACCCCGTCTAGAATACCAAGAATAACACAGATAACACCACACAAATTAGATTTTGGTCTTTTAGCATCAGACTATTTAGGAAATTACCTTAGTAGAAGTAGTATGACAGACACCACATATGGTATTAGGCGAGAAGGAAATAAATTTTTTATTGGGAATCAGGAAGTTCAAATTGCCAATGATGATGTTACGGTTGGAGAAAAAATTTATAAAGGGAAAAAGGGATTGTGGGAATTGTTAACTTTAAAAGAACCCGTAAACTATAGTCAGGCTGATTTGCAAAATTATAAAGAGATTTTGGAAGCTACAAATGCACATTTAAAGGGTTATAAACCAGGTGCGGCGATGTCAAGTAATAAACACACTAAATATCTTAATATAATTAAACCCCTGTTTAAGACTGTTGGTGAAGGTTTAAGGCAGGTAACTGGTAATAAAATAGACTATGTTTATTGGGATGATCCTAATGAGCTTGTAGATAGGTTAAGACTGCTTTGGTTAAGCCGATTGGCGGGAAATTCTGGAGTGGATAATGAGATAGATTCTATCATAGAAGAATTGAGGGAAAGTGGAATTGTTTATTAAATAAAAAGATGATAGATAAATTTTATCGCATATATAACCCGTATAGTAAACCAGAAGCTAGAAGTTTTAAAGAAACTACTTTAAATCTAAAAGATGATGGTTGGAATGCTTTAAATTATAAAATTAGTAGTGTTAAAGGCGGGGAGTTTACTGACGATGTATCGACTTTGGGGCAGACGTTAACCAGGAAAGGTGATGCTTTTGTACAAGGTAATACTAAATATAAGTTTTTAGAATCCAAGAATAATAATTGGAACGCTAATAAACGCAAAATTACTAATGTTAAACGAGGTGAAAGCGCAACCGATGTGCCCACATTAGAGCAAACTTTAATAAGAAAAGATGGTGTCTTTGTACAAGACAAAAATAATTATGAATTTTTGGAATCGGAGAATGGTGTTTGGAATGCCAAAAAGCGAAAGATTAGTAATTTGTTGGCTGGTAAAGAAAGCGATGATGTTGTAAACGTCTCTCAAGTACCAAAAATGGATCTAAACTTTTGGGATTTTAATAATAAAAGGCTAGTTCGTGTTAAACCCGCTGTTGATGAGAACGATTGTGTTACAAAACATCAGACTGTGACTTTAGACGGTCTTAAATTTGATGGTAAAAATAAGCAATTAACAAACATTTTACCTGGAACATTGCCAAATGATGTGGCTGTTGTTAAGCAAATATTAACAAAGGGTGAGAAAAGCATAATAAAACAGGGGGATAAATATTATAATGTATTAACATTAGATGGCGATATGTGGGATGCAGAGGACAAATTAATAAAAAATATACCTGAAGGCAAAGATAGGAGTGATATTTGTTTAATGTCGCAGGTTTTGAGGTATGACGATAATATTAAAACTTTTAGACAAGACAATATTAAATTTGATATTTGTTTAAAATCACACGCATTAAGGTTTAACAATAAAACTAATAAATTTATGCAAGACAATAATGAAATCGATTTGATGATGTACAATCCTAAATTGTTGGTTGCAGACCCTACATCTTTAAGCGGATTTAAGACTTTAGATGGAGGGGCATATTTGCCAAAAAACTATGTATATCAAAGAATGAGTGATGGTATGTTAGTTGGTAGCAATGGAGGTGTTTTTGAAACGACAGAGACTGGCAGATACGTTAACATTAAAAATAAAGAATAAAAAATGGAAAAAATTGCTTACGAATTGCATAAGCCCGCGAGAAAGAACTTTGTTAGAAGGTCTTTTAAGGTGTTGGGTATAAACGAAACTGTTCAAATCGATTTAATAGATATGCGGAATTATGCTAGAGAGAATTCTGGGAATAAATATATTTTAACTTTAATAGACACATTTTCTAAAAAAGCTTATGCTGCTCCACTAAAGAATAAAACTGGATTAGTAGTCACAGAAGCTATAAAAACTATTCTCCCAAAGGGAGTTAAAAATATTCAATCTGATAACGGAAAAGAATTTTTTAATGAACATTTTACCAAACTAATGAAAATTCTAAATATTAATCACTACCACACTTACTCTACAACTAAGGCAGCTATTGTGGAAAGGTTCCAGAGAACTTTAAAGAATTGGTTGTATAGAGAGTTTAGTGCACAAGGGAGTTACAAGTGGTTGGATTTACTTCCAAAGTTAATAAGGATATATAATAATAAAGTACATAGATCCATAGGGATGAAGCCTAACCAAGTAAGTGCTAAGAACTCTAAAGATGTACATGAAAGGTTAGCATCTAAAGTACAAGTTAAAAAGCCAAGATATAAGGTGGGGGATAGTGTAAGGATATCTAAATATAAACATGTATTTAGTAAAGGATATACCCCTAACTGGACGGGAGAGCTTTTTACAATAGCAGAAGTTAAGAAAACAAAGCCTGTGACTTATATTTTGAAAGATGAGAATGGCAATATAATCAAAGGAGGATTTTATACAGAAGAATTGTTAAAAACTAAATATAAAGACATGTATTTGGTAGAGAAGGTAATTAGGAGGAAGGGTGATTTATTATATGTCAAATGGCTCGGGTTCCCAAGTAGCCAGAACTCGTGGATTTCTGCAAAGGATGTATTAAAATGAATTTTAAAATAGGGTCAAAATTGGCAGTTTGGAATTTGGGGAAATTTATTAAAACACCAATAACATATCCAAATTGCAGACAAATCGGACAGTAAATAAAGAAGTTGGCAGTTCGACCGTAGTTGGGATTAAAACACTACGACAATCAAGAAGTTGGCGGCAGTATTTTTGGGGGAATTTATTAAAACACTAGGACAATAACATATCCAAATTGCAGACAAATCGGACAGTAAATAAAGAAGTTGGCGGCAGTATTTTTCAAAAATATTTTTTAATTTGACCGTAATAGTGAATTTGGGAAATGTAAGTGAAATTTATTAAAACACTTGCCTAGGACAATAACATATCCAAATTGCAGACAAATCGGACCATAAACACCAAAGATAGTTTTTTAGCCTGAATTTGAAAATTAATTTAAAAAAATATAGAGGAGGGATGGGGATTGGGAAAATATATTTAATATAGGCAAGGGTTGGACAATAGTATAGGCTAACAAGGAAACTTGTGTAGGGCGGGAGCTGGCGTCGGTCCAAAAACGGCTCCCCATAAGAATAACATGGGGAAAAAGCGCCGATTGTGGGGTTAAACCGCCATTTCACATCTACTTCGCTTTGTGTTTAGGTTTAATTTTGTTATTGGCTTTGCTTAAAGTTCGCTTAACACTAATTGTATAACAATGAAAAGTGCTAAATATATCACTTTGTATGTACACCGTGTGTAAAGAATTTGCGTTCCGATACAACAAAGTAGATTTTATTACCACTACCAACGTTCGGACGCAAATATTTTCCCATTGAGGATTGGCCGAAACCATGTTATCGAATACCTCTCGGGGGGGGGAGGGACTTCCGTTGTTGAGACACGGTTTGGTACGAGTGAATTATACTTACATTTTAACAGATATATTAGATTTTTTCAGTTCATGGTTGATATTTGTCGATTGTAAAAAAACATGGCTAAAATAGCAAACAAAAAATTATCCTCAATTCGGGGGAGTGCCGAAAGAGGGGTACTCTTACCGAGGTGGAGTGCCGATAGAGGGGTACTCATACCGAGGGGAGAGCCGATAGAGGGGTACTCATACCTAGAGGGAGTGACGATAGGGGACTTATACGGAGGGAGTTGCCAATATATGGGTAGTCACTCCTTGTACCAAAAACAAAAAGTCTATCTCTATCGGCCTATTGTGATATTTTCGTACAGTAAATTACTTTATTTATTAATTACTTTTGTTAATATAAACTGCCGACATACCGTTTGAGTCATTCCAGGGAAGTGGAGACACACGGGCTGCTCCGGCCAGTCCCTGGCTACGTAGAAGTAGAAGTCCCAGACGCGGTCGTGCAAGTAGGTCCGCAGTGTCTGGTGGAACTGGAACAAGCAACTCGCAACTAATAAATAACGCCTTGCATTGAATAATTTTAAATTTTAAAAGTCATCAATAAGTATTTCAATTGATTTAATTAAAATAGGAATTAGTATTTAACGTTTAATTTTAAACTACTTGAAGGTTGTGTGAGCCATATTCAAGCTCATGTTAATTATATTGGGGAAACCATTATGTTAATTTCACTAGCATGTGTTTTCGATTCACTATGCACTATGCATTTCACTATGCATTCGATTTTATAAAATCGCCTATAAAGCCCCTAACAAAGATGAGAAATATGAATGGTATCTTGAGTAAAATATTGCGAGTGTATCATGCTGATTGACTCTGAGCTTTACGGAATGCTTATCTTAGACGTACGGAATTAAAAATATGAAATTAAACAGGCTTTGCTAGACAAGAATTTCTAACTTGTATTACGCTTAACCTTTTGTCACTCCTTCAGTAAAATATTACGTAAAAACATATACAATTAAAGAAAATATCCTAATCTACTTTTTAATTTTTTATTCATTAACAATATGCCAGAGCATGTATTTAAGTTGATACAAATTCATATAAACTATAAAATATACTTAATTATTATTAAATTTACAATAATTTTTAAATTCTTCTTGAAATCTAACTACTTCATCTTGGTAATTTGTGTTATGATTCTTCTAAAAACTGTATAAGGTTGTAAAAATGGATCTTCTATTAAATAATAAATCTTGAGCATTTTTTAAAATTTTATAATGTTTGTGGATTCTCAATATTTTGGATTTTTTCTCAGGAATTCATTTCCCATATAAGTTGGTTTTGTCTTGCAAATTTCTTTGTCTTGCCTTTCAATATTTATTTTGTTTCTTGTATTATAATTATGCCATTTTATAATTTCTGCTGAATTTGTTACCATAATTGCTTTAAAAATATACATATTACGTACTGTAAATATTCAAAATGTTCTTACAAATAATTTCGAACAGTTTAATTTGTTTCTTATATTTATAATTATTCTTATACATTTTTGTTTTTATTTTATTTTGTTGATTGTTTTGTTTTTTGCAGTTTTGAAATTGTATTGTAAATTTTGAGGTATTTACGATTTAGATTTAGCAGTTTTTAATAAAACTAGTGGCTTAATGCGGCCATATCCCCTAACCTTGACCCAATACTCTGCCTTATCTGATTTTTAAGAAGGTATATACATGCCAGTTTATAAACAAAGTAGATACTTAATCACATGTTTTAATGTAAACAAATCAGACGTGTTTAAATCCCCATGTTTTTCTAATGGGGGATGTTTTACGTTGTTTCTAGTTTGCTGGTAATATTTTAGGAATACTGCTATTTTCCCCGAGTCCCTGGAATCAAGACCTTAAATTTGACGCCTCCCATCATCCTGCAATTTGCCAAACTCCCACAATTTTGACTTAAAAATTTCGCTTACAAAATTATATATAAAGATAAAATTAGACAAAACAATAGACAGCTGAAATATTTCTTGGAGTCGAAATAAAATGAACATCCTAATGCAATAAACATCAAATAACACAATTTCAGTTGTAATAATGCAATTTAGTTTAATGTTTCTAAGTAGATTTGTTTATTGCTATGTACTTAAAAAACCCATGTCCGAAAGCAAGTAAGTTTCTTATGTGAACCTTCAAATTTTTGGATTTCGATTTATTGTTACACAAAACAACAAGGAATATAAATAACAATCTGTTATATTAAGAATAGCCGAAGGAAATGTTAGTTGTACTAATACATGAATGAATTAACCGAACAAGACGCATACTATTGGCAGGGGCAGGTTTGCTGGAAAAATTTACACGTTACTGAGCTAATTTAAACTTTATTCTTTTACATACTTTTCGATAAATTTTTCAATCAATGTATTATATCTTAGGTCTTTTAGGTTCAATCCATGTAATCTATGGTGTAAATATGCACACTATAGATTTTCCTCTAGTAAAACGTAGTTAACCGTGGCATGGGTACAATTACATTTGGGTACACTCACACTTGGGTACACTTACACTTGGGTACGTGAGACAGATGGGTTGGCGATTGTAAAAAAACCGTGGGTACAACACCTACCCTTTGGCGGTTCAGCAGTTTGCGGTGTTGTGAAGGAGCTTTCACGCTTAAAAGAAATTTGTAATATTTTTTGAGACAGTTTTGATTTTTAATATAAAAGCACTACTTTAAGTGCTTAATCCTAAGTGCTTAATCCTACTTTAAGTTGGTCATCCTAAGAGCTAGGTAGTAACTTACATTATTCCAGGTGTGCATTAAGAAATACAGTTTTCTGCTTAATTGAAAATATTGATAGTTAAAACTCAAACTCGCTGAGAAACCAAATTTTCTTTAATCTACAAATAATCAGTTTAGGTGAGCGGTAGTAAAATATTTAAGTTAGCCTACATTCGTGTACTTGTATAGGCAAATTCCATGAATAAGTGTTTTAAAGCAAGAATGCGAATGGAATACCTCAAAATAACACAAACAAATACATTGTTACGAATTTTGAGTATTTTCTTTAATTAGCTTATTAAATAAACTAAACCCATCGAAAGAACTTCCCTCCTCTATATATTCTAGTCGATGTAACTGAGAATTTTGAAATAAGACATTTAAGATATTGTATAAAAATAAAAAATATATTACTGTAAAATATAAATTTAAAATTGATCTCAAAAATGTCATGTAGATGTTACAGACTCACAATAACGTTCATTGTTCTGAAGTCAAGTCGTGTTGAACTGATTACTGTGATCAAGTCAGCGTAACATAATGTCAGACACCTACGCAGTAACAGCCGTGAGAAGCGTGCCCCAGTTGTAGACCTTATGTAACGTAACATTACCATGGGGCAAACTTGCTAAAGGTTACTTCATTTTCTTATACTTCCACTACTAAAACCAAAATACTACAGAAACGTAAGATAGTTTGTTATAAAGGCAATATGTATAATTGCTTAATGTATTCAAGCAGTGCATTAAGTAGTACGGTATTTCTAAAGTACGTAAAATAAATAAATACCTACGTTAAGTAAATAGATATACCTCAAATGTTTAGGGGATGCCTTAAAGAAATCGTTTTTTTCTCATATTTATAAAATCCTCCAAAACCTATTACTAGGGGTTCCACAAATAATTACAGGGTTCTGGAAACTTTTAAATTTTAAACTATGTAATTTTTACTGATATGTTACAGTATCATTTAGTCTGACTGTTTTAAACATGTATTAGTCTGAAATTTGATTACCGATAGCTCTGTGGAAAACGAATTATCAGATAACAACACATTTCGATGATCACACCGACTGGAGATGTTACCATGGAGATGTTGATGCCACCAAGTATCGAGTCCATGTGTGGAGGATTATAACCTTCAAATATATTTTTTCTACTTTTAAATTATATCTTTAAATGTATTCCCCATGGTTAAATTATTGGACTGTAAATTTAGCCCCAAGATTCAGAGGATCCCCGCATTTAATATGTATATTTATATAAAAAGTTGTATATATAATCCCTTCATTCGTACCATTTTAATCTCTTTTCACACTAATATATCTTATCGATTAGACAGGATAATTATGAAAAGTTCCTTGGTGCAGTTAAATTGTTAATATGCAAAATATGAGTCAATCTTTTTATATTTTTCAAAACTTTATTTTTTTAAATAACTACCCGATTCGTTGTATTAGTTAATATTAGTAGATTAGCTGGAGTTAACAGTTTTACCAACAAGTCTGCTATCAACTCTAACACGTTACGAATGACAGCAAATGCTCAAGAGAGCGGGCGGTCTGATTTGTGAAGGTCCTGTTGCTGAAACCGCTGCGTAGAAACTGACACGACACTCAGTATTGGGATGAAAGGGTGAAAGTAGTATAGGAGATGAGAGCTAGGGGAGAGGGTTGGAGAGGTTGGGAGATCGATACAAGGGAGTTACGTTACGTAAGGTCTGCAACTGGGGCACGCTTCTCACGGCTGTTACTGCGTAGGAGTGTGACACTATGTTACGCTGACTTGAGCACAGTAATCCAGTTCAACACGACTGCGCTGCGCTCACTTACTACAGTACAAAGTTAAGCACGGCATTGTAATGAAATAGTACGCGTCTGTGTTACAAATCAACGGTTAATTTTCGTTAAATTTAAATCTCGTCTTTATAATTAACACAGTATTTAAACATTGTTCGATATTTTAAATTTAACAGCTCAAAATACTCAGTTATATACGCCAAAGTATATCGAGAGATAACCAGTATATGTCGGAGATGTTTGCAGTCTTTATAAGCTAACTGAAGCAAATACCAAACATTTTGTAACTGTATTTTTGAAACTCATAATAGCTTTGGATTTTAATTTATTATTGATTTATTTGGACTTTACGCTTCTAGTGTTTAAACTACACTACGTTTCGGGAAGTAAGGAAACTCCTCCCGTTATCAAGTTAAGAGTAATGAAGAACTTACATCTAGTAGGGTTCACTTGATAACGGGAGGAGTTTCCTTACCTCCCGAAACGTAGTGTAGTTTAAACACTAGAAGCGATAGGTAAAGTGCAAATAAATCAATAATACATTTGTAACTGTATATTTTTGGGGGTAATTTTGAGGTATTCCATTTTTCTCCTTCCTTCAAAACATTACACTTACGGCGTATGTGTTTATATGCTCACGTAAATATGTTTGTTTTTAATCGCTAACCTTTGTAGCATTTATAATTGAAAATAAAAATGGTCTCTTGGCATGTTTTCATTTCAACGAGATGATAATTTGCATTTGACGATTATCATTATTTATTATTATTAGGTGGACCGATGATTCTAGGTGTCAAACAAGGTAACTCAATCATTGTAATGATGGAACTTTGATGATTAATGTATTTACAATGTCTCTATGAGCATAATGTATCTTGAATATGATAAATAAATGATAAATGATATCATTATTTGTAACTAAACTGCACACGGTATTTCTAAATGTATAGCTGGCGTTATGAAACTATAATGGCGTATACTTAGCTCTTGGATAGACAAACTGTAGATACTGGATATTTGTATATTATAAAACGTGGAATTGTGTTTGACGCAGTAGATATTCAATATTAGTTATAACCTGTATGCACAGCTTAGTCGAAAAAACCTTTATGCACAGCTTAGTAGCTGTGCATAAAGGTTTTTTTGACATTTTCATTCAAAAGACATAGGCCACCCTCAAAGTGTTTTGCGTGTATGATTAACATGTCGAATAATTTTGTTCCAATTACAGCTGTTAAACACTATGGACAGCTGTTAATTAGCAATAACAGATGTCACAAGCAATTAATTCATCCATCTACATAAATCAGTAATATAAGTTTAGTTTCTACATCGCTTTGAGCGTTGAAATATGTTATGCATCGGACGCAGCGAAGACATTGAAGTTGTTGTTACAATTTGTTAAAAAACTAAAGAAATATTCTTTAATAAAGAGCCGTAATATTGGTTATTAACTAATTTTAAACTAAAACCTTCATTAATATTTTTAAAATTTGTAATATTTCATGAGGCCTTTCGCCAGCAACGCTGGCGTCGTCAGACGAACTCGCAAACTGAAATAAGATATATTTAGAATAATAATTTAAATATAAACAACATAAACATATGATTTGAAGAACATCAAAGTGTTATCAGTTTTAAGTAGACTTATATAAAAAATACTTATGAAATCTAATGTATAATAAAGTAAAATTTTAAAACATATTCTACACACAGGACCAGGACAAATACTTTGATACCTCAGGCATACAAATTGTATCAGAAATAACAGAGGAATTTTCTTAACTAAAATCAGCTTAGCGTAGTATTTTAAAGATCTAATGAACATTCAAAGACAAAATTTAACTGACATGTTAAATAACGTTTATTGGAAGGTTATGTTTCCACGAGGTTATGAAATAGCATGTTCGGTTGCCGCGCGGCCGCTCTGCCAGTCACTTTCTTTCGATAATCGTAGAGCTTATGAGCAATAACTTAACTCGGTTTGTATCAAAAGGAGTCATTATTTAATTAATTTTCCAGTTAACCGTCGATAAAATGCAGGCTAAACAGAAGGTTAGAAGTTATCCTCTACAAGCCACTAGTGTTTTATATCCTAACTAGCAACAAAGTCCGTTGAACAGTTCGGTTCACGGTGCTTGGCACTTGGGAAAGGCGAGAAACTACTAACATTTCTCATAAATAAAAGTAGATATTAACAAAAACAACCAAAACAAATGTTTTAAAATTAAATAAGTGATTTTTGCTTTCAGTTGACAATATTAGACTGTAACACTAATAACCGTACTAAGCCAAATAGAGGCGAAAATTTATTCTAGAGCATACGCTAACCAGATACGCACTGTGATCTGAACTGTAAAAAATCTCTAGAAAATATATCACATACTGTATTATGTTAATGAAAATTGCTAAACTCGACTATAATAGTGAAAAGTGATATTCTTAAGGCTTATGAAATTTTCATTAAATCGATATAAGGCGGCAGCTACAAAACTGATAATGCAAAGATAAATGTTGACCGGATAAATTAATAAATGTCTAATGTATTTCTTATTGCATAATATTTTTGCTAGTAAATATTACCAGACATAAGATTTAGACGAAGTTGCAACATATTTGATCAGCCTTTACACCAAACAGTCTTGACAAGAATTTTGGGTTTAGTCCTGTGTGTGCGGGACGTTCGAGAAGCCGCGCCAGTGACACTGAACCCGTCTTTCTAGGTGTTGTGTTGTAAATCACACTAGACAATACCGATCCGTTGACTGAAGGCCAAGCCTACACACGCTGCCGGTCGGTAAGGAAGAATTATTTGAAAAACTACTAGCGCTCTAGTGGTCAAACCCCAAATCAAAAGGCGGAATTCTATCTGACTCCTGCCCCCTCTTAATGTAGTGTATAATTTGACAGGGGGTTTTAAATTATAAATGTATAGGTGTTTCCTCTCCCTTTACAACTTGACAACTGGAAACGTGCAACGGATACTTTAGGCACTTTATTTTTAAATTATCTTTGGATTAAGTAATTAAGATTAAGATTGAGTCCATACTATAATGGTTGATCATTTAATGTTCCATGTTTGTTAGTGGGATGAAATGCTTCCTAAATTGCATCTAAGCCCTAAGCATATGTTACAATGGCAGTATAGATAACTCATGCTTTTTCCAAGGATTACAACGAAAGTGGCATCATTCTTATTTATGATACGCTAACATTCGTATGGGGTAAATTTCTTTAGAAGCAGTTTGATTGAAATTGTTCATGAAATCATAGACAAGCTGTTGATTTTAAAGAATTTCTTTGAGAGGATGATACATTCCGTTGGCGCTGCACCAATGCGAGGAAACTTGATGATCAGAACATATAAAACGTAGCCTGAAATTTATCGGAATCATAACGAAATGTTTATGTTATTTTCAATGGCATACTCGTTATTGACTCCTGACCTTTGAATCAAGTGGCTTCAAGTGGTTTCATTGCCCGAGATATCATAAATTCTTAACAACACCTGTAACTCGGATTTTATATCAGCAATGTCTCTCAAGATCAGATTGCTTATGTTAACTTTATAGAATAGATCATCAAGTTATTATGGAAGTAAACGGCGTGGACATCAATGACAAAGTGTAGCTTGTGTTAGTTGTGTTCAGTACAATAAACACATTATGGCTTTCGAACATAATCAGTTTGATAATTTAGAGCGATCTCTGTGGAACTACCTTGTACAGACATTATTCAATATCCCCTCTTCTGCTGAGTCAGGCACCATAGCCAAAGCGCAGACAGCACAGAAATTGGAATTGGGTATATTTTCCTATCATATACACCCAACTTAAAGTAGCGAAGAGATCAAAGAACAGTGGGAGAAAACATCTTCAACGTAGACTTACTAACGGTTGCCAAAAAATGTTTACAATTACATCACATCAGTTGAGTATTCAGGTGTGTGAGCAATGTTATTAGTCACAATCTGGTAAAATGAAGCTAAGAAATTATATTGACCACTAGCTAGTACTCGGCGCGTTGCTGCCGCAGAAGAGGCATTGAATTTGTTTTATGTCAAATACTCGTTCATTTTCAATATGAGATCGTTCGCTTCGCTCACTCGCCTATCGAAAAAATAGTTTGGCTTGCCATTCAAGTAGTTATTTTATTTCCACTATGCGAGTTGCCATTCAAGTAAGTTTTTTATTTCCATAATGATAAACAGCTGTTTACAATATTTTAAGTTATAGATATCATCTGCTAAAATCAAAAGAAAACGTTCTTCAATAAGATTAACGTTGAAACTTTGAAGTCCAGTGGGGCACAGCCCTAATGTCCTAGGACTTCGGTTAATGGTCTATAACCTTCCCAGGGTTAACCTGTGTTACTATGTAAAATTTCCAAGCAATCGGGTGAACGGTATGGCAGCGCATAAAATGCGAACGGACAGACAAACAGACCTACAAACATTGATTTTTATATATTAGATGATTTGGGCTAAACAACTCCCAAGCCGTTGATAATCGGACGAACAATAACGTAAAACTGCATAATTTTACGAGGTTTAACCTTGAAGCGGTGGAGCAGGAAAAACTAGTGAGAACAGATCTACCAAATTAATTTTGAAAACCAAAAAAAAACATTAATATTCTTGGAGCATATGAAGTTCCGAATGAAATTACGCTAGTTTTACTAATGAACTGGAAAAATAATTGTGTAAAATACGAAAATGTTTAACGCCTTGCCTCTTGGCTCTATAGACTCTTGGCGATTTACAAGCAACCTTGCCCAAGCCTATATATAGATAGGCCCTTGGCGGTTTAAACAACTATTTTAGGGTCTTATAAGTGTATCAGTGATGAAAGTTAGTTCTTATAGCTTTTACTATTGTTATCAACCCTATATATTCATATAAAACCTAAAACTTAAATTTACCTTTAAACAAGTTTTACATTTTTTTATTTTGTCCGCTATCAAATCAGATTAAATTCTTTATTGCATTAAAAGTGATTCACTCAATAGCAACAGTCATTGAATTAATTTTAATGATTTAACTTCAAAATTAACAAACTCACTGATATTATGGCTTAATTTATTTAATGTAACAAGTGAGATCAACAGAAAGACGGTCATCTGCCTCAGCTAAATATTCGTTGACAGCGTAATACCACTGAGTATACAATATATGTACATGCAATGGTAGTAATGTCTGGTTAACAAAAATATCTTCCATTTTTATCAATAGTCACTATATTGAGCCTGCATTAAGTTTTAGACGGGTCCCGTTTTTAAATTTGTCTTTGGGACTGTAACAAAGGAAATCTCTTGTTTATTAAACGCCGCATATTTTTGGTTACTACACTCTCTCAAATTTCAAATTTCTTGATTAGCGTGATAGTAAATAAGTGACAGTTTTATCGTGAAAATAATGATTTAAAAGTCTAGCGTTCGATCTGCAATTGGATAATAGTAGTTATCCAACACCTCACAAAAAACCTCTTCAAAACAGATTTAGTTTTGGCATTTCGGGTGCATCGCCGTCGACCCTAGAAATAGCGACGAGAACCCAATCTTTTAAACAATGGAGGAACCGCAAAAGAATTATCGTACATGTATCGTGATTTTATTACTAAATATAGGTTGTATGTATGTAATAATTTAATCCTTTAATAGTTGTTTATTTAAACATGAAGTAAGCAACGACTGCACTGTTTACTTTACAAAGTTTGTATTGAACTTCCTAAATACTTATTAGGACTTAATAACAAACTTATTAAATACGTTTATCCACTACGAACCGATCCGTAGCATGTTCGTAGCATATATTCCTGACAATGTATTTTATATAATGGTACAGCATTATAATAACTGTGTATCTTTAAAAAACCGTTAGCTGCGGCTATAAGTTATGGGTTAATCGATGGCCACACCTCATCGCTCAAGGAAAAAGTATATCAGAAGCAGTGAATTACTACTCTCAGAAATTAACCTAATGATTTAATATAAATAGACTACTATAATTATTTACACAATAATAAGCTACTGGTAGTCCGTCGAGGCTTCGCTTGCGATCACAGTATATTGTTATGTTTGAACAGTTAGTTACATTTCTTATAGCGCCTGGGGGACCGAGCTTTGCTTGATAAGCCAGTCAGTTTGTTCAAAATGCCTAGAATCTTTACGGTTCATATCCAAGGCGAGTTTTTGCTTTCCTTATTTGCACGTTTCTTTTTATTTTGGAGATGGCTTGATATTCAAACTTCATTTTTAATGGTTCTAGAAATGTATACGTAACCCTATCATATAAATATTATATTTATGAATAGATTGGTTCTAATCACTACCCCCACAAAAATCCCATGCTGATACTTTACCAAGTGAGTGTTATTTTTTTTAAATTGACTGGTTGTTTTTGAACCAGCTGTTATGATTCTTTTGTTTTATTTACAAATCTTAAGCCTAATCCCAATGTTGTTTTTCTTATGACTTGTTATACACAACGATATTTTTCCAGGGATGAGCCCTGAATTAGACCACATTTCTTTACCCATAAATCTGATAGCTCCAACATTTGGAGAGCCCTAAAGTATTTTTAGAACTGTAGTAGGCAACGGTTTTATTCTCAGTATTAACTATCTTCCTAACAAATGTATTCTCAATCGGTCCAGTTAACTAATAACGTTAGTGTTGATTAAATACAAATTGTAAAGGCTAATTCATCAAAGGACATAAGGGACGGAAAGTATAGCTAGGCCTGTTTCTGCTTATGGTGCACAATGTCTACCTAGACAAACTGAGCTTTAAATACCATGTTGCGGGCTTATGAGCTCCGTACCCAATGTTTCATTGTCGTGCCGTTATTGTATATTGTTTAGTATACCGTTGTGGAGTAGTAAAGCACGTGTTTCCTCCAATCTGTGGTGCATTCTACAGTGAAAGTTTGGATAACCCGTAAGATCTACTTTGGAACGGAGACGGGTCAATGGGCATAGCCCTAAAGACGTACGTAATGATTTGAAACAGCCTTAAAGTTTCCTGCTCTACACGTAAATGGGCAAACTATTTTATTTCACTCAGTAGTTTTTTTTTTTTTTTTTTGTGAATCACCGAACAAATCTGGTTCATAAATTAACAGACAGATAAACAAAGTATGACACAAATTTACATATCTCCGCTGCACACATTTTACTGCTCAAAGCGATGTTGAAACTAAACTTAGGCCCTATTTGATATATATGTATATATATATAAATACTTTCCTTACTTGAAACATCTGATATTGCTAATAACCTGTCCAAAATGTAATTCAAATAAAATTACTCCCCATGTTAATGTTAAGGGCAAAAAATTAACTTTGAAGGCGGACAGGGAGGTTTATTGTATAACTCCAGTTATACAGGAGTTAACACTGCTTCACGATTTTGGTAAAAAAAAGCGAGCCGGTGATTTTGTCAGGTTGGTACGCTGTTGAGTCAAATTTTTCGTTCTTTGAACTATCCTGATTGGCTGTTTTATTCCTATCAGTGAATCTACTCATGCAAATCACTGGAATAAAAGTAATAAAAGATGGAGTAAATTCATTTTTCGTTTGATTTATATATCAAACATGATTTATGATGGTATTTCCATGAAACCTCCAGTATTACCTCCAGTTATTCAACAAACCTCCCTGAGGGCGGGACTGTGCCCTTTAGAATGAATACATCGGAAAATAAAAACCATTATGCACAATTAATTACGAACCAGAGCAAATATGTCGTCAAAATCGGTTCAGAAATAAAGGAGGAGTTCTCTTAGCAAAAATTGCCTATACATATTAATATGTGAGATAAATAACCGATTTTGAAATAATGTTATGTTTCTAAGACAATGAAATACTCTATATGTACATGAAAAGTGAATTAAACGTTATAATTAATCGCTTGGTTGTGCAGCGATAGAGAAGAAGGTATGCCAACCAAAAAAGTGGCGAAGAGGAAAACCACCGCCTCTGTCTGCTATGACAGCAAAGTCCCAATGAGGGAGCACAACTACCAACTGTTGTGAGTATGATGGTATGATGGCCCCTTACCTTTAGCGAGTCTGGAAGGTAGTGCGAAAGAAATTCTAATATTTCTGGCAGTTCGTCTTGTTTAACCAATCTGAAGTTTTTTCCTTCGGGCAATACTTCCATTTCTTCGATGCACATGGAACAAACAAAACATCGCTAAATTAAATACACAATAATGTTTAATTAAACCCATGATTAAAAAATAAAATCTCCTTAAATATATTATTAATCTCATAATCTGAAGTGTATGACCGTAATTAAAATGTTTTACAGGTTTAGCTAATCTATATCTGATGTTCAACATGGGCTGACTACATTTTTTGCTAATGGACGGTTTTTGTTCTGCAACAGATTTTAGTTATTTCCGTTGACTAATGTGAGGCACAGGCGGAAGAGCGCTTATTTTTAGATATCTCATTTGACACTGCCGTTTCTTCAACTTTGGATTTTGCCCATTAAAAAACGTCCAGTTCTGTGGTACGTTATTACTTCCACGTTATATAATATAGATTATTATCAATTGAACAGAGCTGATAAGTTGGTCTTTAGGCACATTATTAAATTGTACAATGATTTTTAGGGATCATTCATTATGATATCTTTATCTATGTACAGTACTGTAAATTGTGACTTAATGTAAATTGTTGTACGAAAAATAATACGGTATTCTTTACTTTTGTACTTATTCCCCTATGTTTTGCTATAAACAGGCATAATAGTGTAATGATTTTATTATAAATAGCTAAATTGGTTTTCATTTTAGTTTAAAATGAAAATGATCATTTGAAGTAAAATAAACCATTTGGTTTTCATCGATTGCTGTAGTTATTTCATTGAAAACAAAGCTTCACATAATATAAATAGCGGTTGTTAAGACTGTACCAGTTTATAGTGCGGCTTGAATGAGGCGTCAAATTAGACAGTAACGAGCCAAAACTCATTGTGACAATAACAGCGAAACACGCCGAACTATGTTTACTACAAACACTGGCCTTGCCACGTCCGCCGCGCTACTCCCCCCAAGCCGACATTATATTTTGGGCAATTATCATCATTAGTGTACAGTTTATCTTGCCAAATGTCCTCGTGCGCGAAACATTTCATTATATCTTAAGATATTCTTTCATTCTAATTCTGTAGCCCTCATCCCACATGACTGACTCGTGTATTCCGTGCACAGATCTTGATCATGATAATTCCAATATCCAGATTTGATCACGTCACTCGGTTGGACATTATCTGTCGAGAATACAGATTAATGAATACTTTGGTCATAAACTATAGCATCATTTCCATCATCAGAATATGTTGTTGGCCTCATTAGCGGGAGTCAACATTAATCTTAAATCATACTATATTGTTAATAGAAACACTTTTGCTCACTATTGAAAGAATCTAAAATCCTGGTTAATTCTCAACAAAGCTTTGATTACTTTGTTTAAAATTCATTGTTGGTGATGGCGAGTTATGTTATTTAAGGCATTTTTGCGGACATTTTCCATTACATCAACTGCTGCAACAAGGGAGAAATGGGATTTTTATGAAAATATCAATAGATCACAACTAGGTAAAGCTGTATTAAAAATGTCATCATAAATAAGTAAGATATACAATTTGAATTAGTGAACATTAATATTTTTCTGAAATTTAGTAAAACATTTATATTACATGCGTTTGTGTGTGTGTATATATATATATATATATATATATATATATATATATATATATATATATAAACAGGATGTCCAGCAAGTAAGTATAATCAAATACTTAATTTTATATATATATATGTATATATATATCTGTTTTTCAATATATTAAGTTTAAATATTGAAATGGTGCCATTTTGAAACGGTTAAAGATAGAAAGACCAAGTTTAATACAAAATTTGCCTTAAACTAGTTTAATACACATGTCAATTTTCAAGTGAGCGCCATTGATTAAAAATTACATACAGGCAGACAGTTTGAAATTAAAGCGATTTAGAAAATAACTTTGATGAGTGCTACCAAATTATGCATTTGTGGCATACTCTCGTGGGACAACCTGAATATATAGTAATACGCTTTCCTAAAATATAGGCATTCAATTTTAAAGTACGCTGGAGTACAATCTGAGACTAATGCGGTGGGTTCGGGCGTGCCCTAATGGTCACTCATGGTCCCTTCTTTCTTCAACCTTTTTGTCAGTTCCAGAGTGGGTGTTATCTAAGTTAGGTGTCTCTTGTTCGCAGATGACATAAAGTTGTTTGGCAGACTCAACTGCAACAAGGATGGTACCCCTTGCCAAGATCCCTGGATAGGGTTATGAAATTATTTTTAATGCTGACAAATGCAAGGTGATTTCCTTCAGTATAAATAGAGGCTACGTTAATGTGGATTACTTGATTGGGAAAACTACAGTCTCTCGTCGCGACGTAATCAAAGACCTCGGAGTGTTTTTCACTTCTTCATTATCGTCAAAGATATCAATGATATCTGTTCAAGAGCCTCCAAACTTCTCGGATTACTATTAAAAAACTGGAAGTCTCATAAACTTTATTTTCCACTGCTTCCCTAGTTTCCTTTACAAATCATTAATGAGACAGCTGCTTAAGTCATTCGGGCTTATCATCAAGTTTACATTTGTCCCCGGCTGCAGAGGTTGCAGCGAAGATTTGCCAGACTAGTAATTTTAAGCTTGGTCTTGATGTGAGAAATTAAAACTTGTTAGCAGCATTCGAAGAGACTTCAGCCGCTTCAATCTAGACGAACACTGTCCGATATTGTCAATCTATTTAATATGAAGGTGATAAGTGGTCTGATAACTGCCCTGAACGCCTGAACTGTTAGCTGCCATCGACTTTAGAATTTCCACCTCTACAAAATCCCGTGAGCTTTTCATACACATCGTTGGCACCAAGCAAATTACCTCAAGAACGCTCTCATCTACAGGCTGAAGCAGTCAGGCAATAGAGATGGGATTTTTCAATGACCCTCTGCAGTTGTCTCGCCTAAATGTCATGTATTTTCTTGCCAACACCAACTTGTCGAATATTAATTATATGATTGAATACAGCATACTTGCACTTAGTAACTAGTTATTTATTGTTGAAAATCATCAACTTGTATAATTTTACTGTTAGCTTTGATTGTCGTATTCTTATGTAACATTATATTTTGAATAGTTGATTTTCATAAGTTTATATTTATTGTTGAAGTTTGTGTAGTTTACAATGTTGCATGAATTTATTATTTTACTTGTACTTCATTCTATGTATATTGGCTCTGCCATTGGATAGTAAATCAAAATAAATAAATAAACCTGACCTAGGTCTTGCTTTGCCGACTACGGTAATAACCTCTTCCCTACAGGTTAAATTCACAATAATCCTCTGAAGATAAGTTGTGTATATAAATAATCTCAACTACTGTAAAAGCAATTGCTATTCAGTACAAATAGTTTTCTTATAAGTGAATCTAAGACTCGAAACATATTGTTTAGCCCAAGACTTTACATAACCGATCCGCAATTTTTAAATTCTGTAACGTTATTGGGAGGTTTTACTGGTTGTCACTTTACTACTGCATATAAATTTCATTGACAAAAAAGGGAAGTTTTCCTTCTATGACGATTGATCCCTTGAGTCATAACTAACTAACTATGTCAGAAAAGCTTACTTCTCTCATTCTTAGTCAATTATTATCGTTTGCTTATTTGGGGTAACAGCAGCAGAATTAAGGAAATTCTAAAATACAAAAATACAAATATCCAATATCTTCTACATTTATAACGCTAATTTTGTAATACATATAATCAAATGGGAAATATGCTGTGCCAAACTGAAAGGTGTTATGGTGACAGACCCTAACATGTAGTACATCATACTAATATGCCGTGCCAAACTGAAAGGTGTTATGGTGACATACCCTAACATGTAGTACATTATACTAATATGCCGTGCCAAACTGAAAGGTGTTATGGTGACAGACCCTAACATGTAGTACATCATACTAATATGCCGTGCCAAACTGAAAGGTGTTATGGTGACAGACCCTAACATGTAGTACATCATACTAATATGCCGTGCCAAACTGAAAGGTGTTATGGTGACAGACCCTAACATGTAGTACATCATACTAATATGCCGTGCCAAACTGAAAGGTGTTATGGTGACAGACCCTAACATGTAGTACATCATACTAATATGCCGTGCCAAACTGAAAGGTGTTATGGTGACAGACCCTAACATATAGTACATCATGCTAAAATGCTCTTTAAGATTCCTAGGTGTGTAAAAATAAAAATAAATTATCAAAGTTCCCACAGGGCTTCCCAATTGGCTTTGGCTATAAAAGTTTCAATGTTTATCATGAAAGACGATAATTTTATTTGGTTTGAATATTATCTAAACAATATTATATGTTAATCATAAAAATTTACAATTATCTCCACGAAACGCATCAGTACAAACAAATGTCTGTCGCTGTCCATAAACCTCCCAGTATAACTGAGTTCGTCAGGCTTAGTTTTATTTAATATTGTTATGATTTTAACTTGTATAAGCATAAAACAGAAAAAGGGTCATTTGAACTTAATGTAGAATGCAGCACATTAATTCGTTTTTATGACCAAAGAAGATAAGAATATTGTTCCAAACTTATTTTTAACGTGGTTGACAATTTTAACGAGTATTTGAATAAGAACGGGTAACTAACGGGTAAGTTACAAAGAAATTATTTAGGCCTACTATCTCAACCGATGGTCGACGTTTTATTTTGAATCAAATGCTCCGTCTTGGATACATTTTAAATGGCAGAAAAATTGTCCAAATTGAAGTTATTGTTAAAACTTTCTATCTATAATAAATATCAGCGAGTTGAAACAAATCATTAAATCATAATCATACTTTATTTCAGCTACACTACTATGTGTTCTTACATGTACTGTATAACTGTAAATTATGCTTGAGGATTACCCTGTTCTTCCCAGTAGAACAATAAAACACTCAGGAAGAATATAAATCAAATCTATTTTAACTATAATAATGTTTACTTTTCTAGGAGTACATTGTATTATTAGGTCAGAGAATATGGTATTAACACAAAATGACTGGTGACCCACTTCAAATATAAACAACGTTTGGTTATCATATCACGTGCGTTATAACTACGGGATGTAACAAAATACCTCTTACCACACTTCTACATATTTTATACCTTATACTGAACTCAAATACACGCTGCGTCGATAAAAACAGTATATGCATAGTACCATATTTTATACAAGCAGGGTGGCTGAAAAGTAAGTAACTTATATCATCTGCCTTTACAGTTTTGCTATTTGAGATACTTCAATTCTCTTTACAACAGCTTTCTCAGACATGAGGGGCTTATAAGGAAGGCCACATTCTCATTAACCCCTATTCTTAGGAAGGGGGGGGGGTAGCTCGAAAATTTTAAATATGATTAATAATTAGGTCTTAAGGCGGAACACCCAAAACAAAATGGAGGCTCTAAACATATTTTACAAAATGAATCAAACTTGCGTTCCCTTTAACTACGGTTCTGAAGTATGTAAAATTATCGCAGTTATAGGGGGCGCAAGTTTCATACTGTATAATGGAACACTTCGTAGGGCCACCATTTTTGTAATTCATGATTATATTTGAATTTCTTTTACGTAATTTGTCTTGTCACCAAGACTTAATATGAGGAACCATACAACTATTTTTGTTCAATTTAAACATTTTTAGCTACCCCATCCTCTCTCCTCTGAGGTCAAAGATATGTAAAACCCCACGTCACCAAATCCTTAGGTACTTACTCTTACTCCCGTGGCCACACAAATCCCAAGTGATTTTTAGCCCCGCCAACCATTTGCCTCCACATCTGCCTGTCCTCTGCCAGCTCCAGACTTGCTCCTAGCCTGCTGAGATCCTGCTTCACTTGATCATTCCATCTAAAAGTCGTGGCCTTCCCAGCGGCTGTCTTCCCCCCGGTTGCACCATCGACCCTCTTTTTAGCTGCTATTCCGCCTCTCTTCTTTGCACGTGTCGACGTGTTCCAGCTACCTTAATCTCCTGCTCTTCACCAGTGCTATAATGTCTGGGTACTTTTATAATTCCCTGAGCTCAAGATTTTTCTTATGCGTCATTCTCCATTTTCATTATTTGGTCCAAAAATCCTCGTAAAACTGTCTTTAAAAAAATTATGAGTCTTTTCTCATTTTGTTTTGTAAGTGTCCACCCCATACAATAGAACTGGTTGTATGATTAATTTATACATCTGTAGTTTTGTTCTTCTGGTCAGCAGTTTGATTCCAAATAGTTTTTAGAGACTACAGTAGCAGCGTTGAGCTGACGCCAGTCTATACTAACACAGCACGTTGTTTAATGTTATTCTTATGGAGAAAAATAAAAATTTTATATCTCGCTTATTTATGAACGTAAAATGACGAAAATTGGTATATGGCTTCATCTGGTTGTGGTTTATTGTTTTTGCACACAAAAAATTGTTCGTCTATGGTTCCCGTAGCAGCAAACCTTGGTACTCGGTCCCCATGTTATTATTATGGAGAATAATTACAATGTTATATATCGCTTATTTATGAATATATATGGATGAAACTTGGCATGTGACTTCACTTAGATAAGCTCTATTAATGTTTGAATAAAACCAATTATTTTGTGTTCCCTGTAGCAGCAAACCTGCATACTCATCCCCAGTGTTATTCTTATGGAGAATAATTAATATTTTAAATATCGCTTATTTGTGAATATGTTTCTTATGAATCCTGGTAAGTGGATTAATGTGTTATTAAGACATATATATTCATTGGAAATTCTCTGAGTATGCAGGTTTGCTGTAACGGGGGTAGTTTCGTTTGTTAACGTGACATCAAGATATTTAAAAAAGTTTGCTTTTGTAAATTCAAAATTTATAACTTCTAAATCTGGTTGATTATCAGGTCTTCTGCAAACCTTCATGACTTTAGTTTTCCCTCATTTATTTCTAGTCCTAATTTCTTTGTTTCCGTGATTAGCATTTCTGCTAGCTCCTTAATATCCTTTCTATTTTCAGCTACTCATTTCTACTTTAACTTTTGCTATAGTCTTTACTATACACAAGTTTGTAAGATTAATTAATTTCTCTAGACTCAGATTTGTTCTCATTAACTCCCACATTTTTGGTCTTGCTACGCTATCATCTTCTTTTGCAAAGTCAACAAACAATATATACAAATCCTTGTTGTACTCCCAGTTGTTAGATGTTATTTATTTTAATATAAATATCTAGTCTGTTGTTGATCTCCCTGCCATAAATCCCGCTTGATGTCTCCCTACTATGTTTACAGTATACTTGTTTCTGTTCTCTTCAGGATTAGTTTAGAGACGATCATGTATGTAGTGCTTAGGATATATATTGTTCTGTAGTTTTTACAGTCAAGTTTGTTGCGTTTTTGAGTATAGGGACAATCTTCTTGTCATTCTTCTGGTATTTTTTCCGTTCTCCATATTTTTTTATCATACATCTATACAAATACTCTTCCAAAGTTGGGCCGCAATTTGTTATCATCTATATTGGTATCATGTCCCCTACTTTTCATTTTTCCATTTTCCACTTTTCCATTTTTTAAAGTTTTTACCACATTGCAAATCTTCTCCCAGTTTGGTTTGTCTACCAGAACATCTTCATCATCCGGATACATTTGTATCACTTCTTCATATACTCCTGCCACCTCTTCACAATTTATTAAATTCCGAAAATATTCTTTCCATGTATTAAGTACTGTTTGTTTTTCACTAACTAGCGTACCACCCATATCTTTTATTCCAAAAACTCGTGGTTGAAACCCTTTTTGAAAATATCTTACTGTTCTGTGAAAATCTTTTGCATTGTTTTTTGTTTGGTCTTCTTCTGCTTTTGTTATTTTACTTTTTATGAATTTCCTTTTCTTAGTCCTTACTACACGAGTTGTTTCCTGGTTGATATTTGCGTATTGTTCTTCAGCTCCTGGTGTTTTTTGTTCAACATGTTCACTTTAGCTTTCTTTCTTTTTTTTCGATGGCCATTTTTCTACTCTCTTCCTTTATCCAGAGGTTTTTGAGGGTTCTATTTCTGGAGATTGTATAGTATTGGCTGCTTCTTCGATTGATGTTTACATATTCTCTATGTTTTCTTCAGGGTCCACATTTTCCTCTTCTCATAAGATACTAGGGGGCTGAACCTGTTAGATAATTTTATTTTAAATCGTTTTACTTTTTATGGTTCAAAAGCAATCATTTTACTAATATTATTTTTCCCTTTTTAAACTCTTAGTTGTTGTCTTACATTTGCCAGGACTAGGAAGTGGTCTGTTACATACTCTGTTCCTCTCAAAATTTTCACGTCTACCATTGAGGATTGTTTGTTATGCTTCTTGTCTATAAGTACATGGCCAATTGGTTTTTTTTGTCTTCCCATCCGGGGCTTCCCATGTTTGCTTATGAATGTCCATTCTCGGAAAACTTGTACTTGCTACAAAAAGGTTATGTGAGTTTTCAAAACTTAGTAGTCTTATTCCGTTGTCATTTGAGTTGTTTTGTAAACCTTCCTTACCAGTTATATTTCTCCATTGATTTTCTTTCCCTACTTTGACATTGGCATCTCCTAGAAGAACTTTCAGAAGAATATCATATCCTGGTATGTTATTGATTGTATCTTGCAATTGTGTACGGAAAATATTTTTCACCTCATCCTCCTTCTCTCCTGTGTTGTCTAAAAGGTAACCACTGATATGTTCTTCAATCTATCCTTAAACCTAATAGTACTTATTCTTTCCCTAATTAGGTAAAATTAAAGTTCACAGATTCAATTAAAGTTTGTTTAACGGCAAATCCTACGCATGCGTAGTGCCTTCCATCATCAAATTTACTACACAATATTTGGTGTTTATTTTCTCACACAAAATGGCCACTTTGACTCTTGTATAGCAGCTAGATCCATTTGGGAACTATCTAATTCATCATTCAATATATATATTTTTCCTGGTATAGCTAAGCTTCGTATGCTCCATGTTCCAAGTCGTAAATCCTTAGGTCTTAGCTTGGATCGATTTTCAATGATTCCATTCAGATCCGAGGCTTCTTGCGTTGGCGTTTCGTAACAAAATGTTTTTTTTTCGGGATAGGGTTGTCAGCCCTATGCCCAACCCCCAACCAGGAGGACTAGGGGTTGGGGGTTGACGCCTTTGATACCCAAATGCGTATTGATATTGATACGAATTTGAGTATTGATTCGTATTTATAGAGTATTGATACGAAATGCGCCTTTGATACCCAAAACCCTTTTCGTCTGGCTTTTGCCTCACGAAGACCTGTCCGGCATGGGAAGTCCTAAGCTACCGCCGGCATAGCTCTCGAAGTTGTCAGAGCACACAAGGCCCACGGCCTCACCAAGGCAAGGATACCATCGGGGGATCCTTAGGTAACCCCTCATTTTATAAATGATTGCCACAAGCTGATTACAAATATGTTAAAAAGCAAAATGTTATGAGGGGGTACTTACTTTTCAGCAGCACACTCTATATTTACCGTCGTGTACATGAGTACAATATAAGAGGAAGTATATTGTTATGGAATTTATAACTATGTTACTATTTTTTTTTTTTTTTTTTTTTATTATGAAAGAACACATTTTTGTACTCAAGGTTTACACAAGAAAATGTTTTATATGCATTTAAAAATAAATCAACAAATTAACTTGGCCTAAGTTAGCCCACGCTGACATGTACCTGTTGTTCTATAGTTGTTTAATTACTTGCAAATCTTATTTAATTTAATAATTTTTAAACTTTTTTTATAATTTTGTTAAATTTTTAAAATTTTTATTTTGATACAGACTACTTGAATCTTTTGCGAAAAAATACTGTTATGTTGGAGAGATTATAGCGGGGTGTTATTAAAACAAAACTCTTCAGTGCATATTTACACTTATATTTTTATCCTTTATTCATTCACAATACGATAAATAAACATACAAGATTGTAATAAGTTGAGCGAATTTGATTCAGAATTGTGCTCATCAACATTTGATCGGTAAAGGGTTTGATTCATGACCAACAAGGGTTGCTGCCAGCTACAGCTGAAACTTGTTTGATTTACGGCATTGGCGCTTTGCTGGTTCATAGTTGAGAGAAACGACCCATTACATATGGGGACGGTCTGATGTGTTTATACATGTAACATGCAACATGTTACAACATTACTTAAAACATTAACATAATGTTTCGACTCTAAAACTCACTAGCCGACACAAATCCACAGTTCAATTTCCTGCTATTAATTACACCAAGACTACATATGAGTTCTGCTCACTTGTTGCTCATAACAAATCTGTAGCAGAAATCTGATAAAATGCAATTTAAAAGCGCTACAACCACAGAGTAATCCATATATGGATTCTATCAACTAATAAGAAAACTCGAGCCATTTATTAAATACAAATTGAGTAAGCTACATAACAAAATATTCTTTCAATTTCATATTTATGTAATGTTGCATGTATGGCAAGTAAAATAATGTCTATTCAAAAATCAGATTAGAAAATTATGGCACATTATTGTATAAATATTGGCCTCATACAAAAAAATGGATTAGTGTTAAAAATTTAACTTTGTTAAAGTTATCATGCTTTCCAGGATCATACTTTAATTGTAGCTTGTCTCTTTTGCTGATTTGATGCATATATATTGATGGAATAATTTCAACTCAAGAGCATTTTCTAAATGTGCTTATACAGCCAGAAATTGAGAAAATCAGTTCTGTCTAGCATCCTATTCTACGTTCAACTTTAAGTAAGGATGGATAGTTCTTTATGAGCCTGAATCTAAAAAAATCACTGATTAACCGACCTAATCGACTAGATCTGCGAAGTTATAATTTTTTTAGAAAATTAAAATACAAGTTTACACACACAATTATTTTAAAACATTGCTAGGGAGCAGCAAATTCTGTAAAAACTACTTCAAAATCTATGCTTTTAGAAGCTACAACATCTTATTCGTTGCCATATAAGTACAGTTATGCGAGATTAAATAGTATCGTGGTGTGAGAAAAATAACGAGTTCGCACGCAGCACGCTGACGTGAGGGAAGTGAATTTCCACAAAACAACTTTTAAAACTCAAAATTAGTATAAAAAATACATGTATTCCAATTTTTATTTAAATCTGAAAACATCGATTTTTTGGCTGTTCTGATGCTCCTGGTTTCATTTACCTGCAAAGCTGGGAATACAATTAAAGCATTATAAGGTAAGAGAAGGTCCAGTCAGGCTTGAAAGTAGGCGTAAGGTTGCTGGGGATGATAAAAGTACTCTAACAAAGGAGTAACAGGCTTTTCTAGTGTAAAAACCCCATAAGATAACGTACTGTGTTTAGTCGAAACACATTTTCTTTAATTACTCGGTAAATATTTATGCTAGAATGACGAGAGAGAGTTTAAAATTTTCGCCTCAATAATTACCATCTTTTTGCATACATTAATTTTACATACGGGGCTTTTCTGCCCCTTTTTGGACGCAAAAACTCGAAATTTGAAAGATTAATCCCAAAAAAAGGGGTTTAGAGTTTTCCGATTGTTTTGCCCAACGAACTTGTCCAACTGATTACAGAAAGGAACGTCCCTACCAAATTTGAAGTAAATCGGACAAAAAATGTGACCACTAGAGTGCAAACATATATATATATATATATATATATATATATATATATATATATATACATATATGTATATATACAATTTTGAACGACCCCCCAAAACATGTTCAGGGGGTCACATTAGGAACTTCTATGGTGGTACGGGCTTAAGTTTCACCGTGCGAATCATGCTAATAGTTCACTTTCCAAAGGAAATTCACTAATAATTCAACTCTAGCAAACTAAAAAGAGACGCATCAAATGTTTAATATTATAGCTATAACATAAGGTTACAATTAATGTTGTACATATACAAGTACAAGATAAAATAATAAATGCTAGATGGATCCATTGCTCCAACAGTTACTTCAAGGCTTACCTTTCCCCTAACTTTCTATATTGCAGCTTGTTTTCTGTTTAGAAGTTCCTCTTAGCTATTTACAGGAGCTGAGTACATCTCAAACGTGATAAATCCCCACACAAACAATTCTATGGGATTCAGATCGGGAGATCTTGCAGGGCAAAGTACAGGACCTCCTCGGCCTGTCCAAGTTGGACGTCATTAGTAAAGTGAGGAGGTGCAGCATCTTGTTGATAAATCCCCACACAAACAATTCTATGGAATTCAGATCGGGAGATCTTGCAGGGAAAAGTACAGGACATCCTCGGCCTGTCAAAGTTGGACGTCATTAGTAAAGTGAGGAGGTGCAGCATCTTGTTGATAAATCCCCACACAAACAATTCTATGGGATTCAGATCGGGAGATCTTGAAGGGCAAAGTACAGGACCTCCTCGGCCTGTTCAAGTTGGACGTCATTAGTAAAGTGAGGAGGTGTAGCATCTTGTTGATAAATCCCCTCACAAACAATTCTATGGGATTCAGATCGGGAGATCTTGCAGGGCAAAGTACAGGACCTCCTCGGCCTGTCCAAGTTGGACGTCATTAGTAAAGTGAGGAGGTGCAGCATCTTGTTGATAAATCCCGACACAAACAATTCTATGGGATTCAGATCGGAAGATCTTGCAGGGCAAAGTACAGGACCTCCTCGGCCTGTCCAAGTTGGACGTCATTGGTAAAGTGAGGAGGTGCAGCATCTTGTTGATAAATCCCAACACAAACAATTCTATGGGATTCAGATCGGGAGATCTTGAGGGCAAAGTACAGGACCTCCTCGGCCTGTCCAAGTTGGACGTCATTAGTAAAGTGAGGAGGTGCAGCATCTTGTTGATAAATCCCCACACAAACAATTCTATGGGATTCAGATCGGGAGATCTTGCAGGGCAAAGTACAGGACCTCCTCGGCCTGTCCAAGTTGGACGTCATTAGTAAAGTGAGGAGGTGTAGCATCTTGTTGATAAATCCCCACACAAGCAATTCTATGGGATTCAGATCGGGAGATCTTGCAGGGCAAAGTACAGGACCTCCTCGGCCTGTCCAAGTTGGACGTCATTAGTAAAGTGAGGAGGTGTAGCATCTTGTTGATAAATCCCCACACAAGCAATTCTATGGGATTCAGATCGGAAGATCTTGCAGGGCAAAGTACAGGACCTCCTCGACCTGTCCAAGTTGGACGTCATTAGTCAAGTGAGGAGGTGCAGCATCTTGTTGATAAAAACCCACACAAACAATTCTTTGGGATTCAGATCGGGAGATCTTGCAGGGCAAAGTACAGGACCTCCTCGGCCTGTCCAAGTTGGACGTCATTAGTAAAGTGAGGAGTTGCAGCATCTTGTTGATAAATCCCCACACAAACAATTCTATGGGATTCAGATCGGGAGATCTTGAGGGCAAAGAACAGGACCTCCTCGGCCTGTCCAAGTTGGACGTCATTAGTAAAGTGAGGAGGTGTAGCATCTTGTTGATAAATCCCCACACAAACAATTCTATGGGATTCAGATCGGGAGATCTTGCAGGGCAAAGTACAGGACCTCCTCGGCCTGTCCAAGTTGGACGTCATTAGTAAAGTGAGGAGGTGCAGCATCTTGTTGATAAATCCCCACACAAACAATTCTATGGGATTCAGATCGGGAGATCTTGCAGGGCAAAGTACAGGACCTCCTCGGCCTGTCCAAGTTGGACGTCATTAGTAAAGTGAGGATGTGTAGCATCTTGTTGATAAATCCCCACACAAACAATTCTATGGGATTCAGATCGGGAGATCTTGCAGGGCAAAGTACAGGACCTCCTCGGCCTGTCCAAGCTGGACGTCATTAGTAAAGTGAGGAGGTGAAGCATCTTGTTGATAAATCCATTCACAAACAATTCTATGGGATTCAGATCGGGAGATCTTGCAGGGCAAAGTACAGGACCTCCTCGGCCTGTCCAAGTTGGACGTCATTAGTAAAGTGAGGAGGTGTAACATCTTGTTTATAAATCCCCACACAAACAATTCTATGGGATTCAGATCGGGAGATCTTGCAGGGAAAAGTACAGGACCTCCTAAGCCTGTCCAAGTTGGACGTCATTAGTAAAGTGAGGAGGTGTAGCATCTTGTTGATAAATCCCCACACAAACAATTCTATGGGATTCAGATCGGGAGATCTTGCAAGGCAAAGTACAGGACCTCCTCGGCCTGTCCAAGTTGGACGTCATTAGTTAAGTGAGGAGGTGCAGCATCTTGTTGATGAATCCCCAAACAAACAATTCTATGGGATTCAGATCGGGAGATCTTGCAGGGCAAAGTACAGGACCTCCTCGGCCTGTCCAAGTTGGACGTCATTAGTAAAGTGAGGAGGTGCAGCATCTTGTTGATAAATCCCCACACAAACAATTCTATGGGAATCAGATCTGGAGATCTTGAGGGCAAAGTACAGGACCTCCTCGGCCTGTCCAAGTTGGACGTCATTAGTAAAGTGAGGAGGTGTAGCATCTTGTTGATAAATCCCCACACAAACAATTCTATGGGATTCAGATCGGGAGATCTTGCAGGGCAAAGTACAGGACCTCCTCGGCCTATCCAAGTTGGACGTCATTAGTAAAGTGAGGAGGTGCAGCATCTTGTTGATAAATCCCGACACAAACAATTCTATGGGATTCAGATCGGGAGATCTTGCAGGGCAAAGTACAGGACCTCCTCGGCCTGTCCAAGTTGGACGTCATTGGTAAAGTGAGGAGGTGCAGCATCTTGTTGATAAATCCCCAAACAAACAATTCTATGGGATTCAGATCGGGAGATCTTGCAGGGCAAAGTACAGGACCTTCTCGGCCTGTCCAAGTTGGACGTCATTAGTAAAGTGAGGAGGTGCAGCATCTTGTTGATAAATAACATTATATTTACGGTGTGCAGGGTCAATCACATCCAAAATTTGAGGCAAATCGTGTTGCTAACAGTCAAGATACGTCACTCCATTTAAACTTCCTGAAAAATATGAGGTCTCAACAAACGATTGCCAATCACAATTACCCAAACTGTTTATGCTAAATCTTCTAGTATTAATATCCGTATACAATATCCCCACAGCAGCAGATCTGCGTACTCAATCTCAATAAGCATGGAAATTGTGTGATCCCATGTTAAGGGGAATACATTAAAATAAATATTTCCCTAATTTATGAATATATTTTAATGAACTTGGTATGTGACTTTATGTGATTGTGGTATATTAATATTATATTATTACATTTGCATGCAAGCCCCATGTTTACTCGTCCTCCGTACAGCAAGTCTTCATGATCTGTTCAGGGAGAACGTCTCCAGTTAAAAAATAAGAAGTATTATCATTTATTCTAATAAATCAAATATTATATATCACTAATTCTTTAAATTTTAATGAAACTAGGTAAGCTGGTTTATGTGTTGGTGAAGTATATATGTTTTCATTGGAAATTCATTGAGTAGTCAGGCTTGCTGCGACGGAGGTATTATAGTACTGCACTGTATTATAGCTCTTCATATATAGTACAACTGTAGTTAGCATTATTTTTGCGTTATAAGATTTTCTTGTTTTATTTTTTAGAAAGGTCTAAAGAAATAAAGGAATTATTAACTTATTCTTACGATTTATTGATTAATGTTCTCATGCTTCTGAATTTACACCACACCTCATAATGTATTATGAATATTGCATTGTCATTTCAGTGGTTACATCAGTTATGTCATGACTGCAATATCTGCTCTTGCTGTTAAATATAAAATGTATTATATTTTTTATAAGACTGAAACTATAAAGGAGTGTAGGGGACTAATTCCTAAAAACAAATATAATATTGTAAACAATTCTCTACAGCGTACTCCTTGACCTATTTAAATTAACACACCAAGCACTGGTACAGAAGTTCCTTAAACTTCGCCGTTTAATAAGCCCTGCTTATACATTAAATATTAAGAAATACAATTACACTAATACAAATAAATGCATCTATTCACAAACATATTCATTTTTTTATGAGTTAAGCATTCGAATCACTGATCAATATAAGTGCACTGGTTTAAACTAAAATACCTTATCACTTGACGATAAGGTCATTTAAACCAGGACACTTTATATAAAAATATATTGTGTTAAATAATATATTACGGGGTCGAAATTACCTAAAACACTTTTCTTTATGTGAATTTGCGAAACTGGCCCTAGTTAACGTCTACCTAACCTAGCGGGCCTATGTCTACGTGCAGCTTGTTGGTTGTGCAGCTACGGCGAGATTCGATGAATGAGCACCAGATGGCAGCCCAGATTGATTTTCCGTGCGTAAGGTGCGTGGGCTCCACGTGCACCCCCCCCCCCCCCTAAAGCGACACGTGCCCGTCGATACTGCATACTCCTGACTCTTCCAATCGCAACTATGTTGCGTGCTAAATTTCGGGTGATATTTAAAACGATTACTTTTATAAATATTATTTTTATTTAATATTCATTACCATATTCCCTAATACACTTTTTTGTTTTACATCTCTTTTCATTTGTGCATATATAATACATAATGTATGTATTTATTTCCTACCACCCGCTTAGATTATCATTTTTTCGGGGTTTGTGTAAAGCACGTGCTCTACTTTTGATGATGTATAAAAATTATGGCGAGACTAAAAGTATTATGACTTTGAATAGTTGTTATTTATATAAGTTGTATTAGATCTATTCGTTTATATCAGTGGTTTGGGATTGCATTAAAGAAACTAGGTGCGCTCACAGAAGACTCGTGTGTATGTGCCAAAGAGAAGTCAAGAGGGTGCTAAAAAGTGGCAACATCTCCAGTTAAAATATAAATAATATATTCATTTATTCTAATACATGTTCTATAAATTATTGAACACAGTCTTCGAAATCGTGTCTTTTATCCTATATTATTTTTAAAATTATTACGTTTACATTTTGAGTCGGACTCATTTAACGTGTTCGTCAAATGAGTTGTTACTGGAAATAGGATTTGAATTTTAGAATTTTTGAAGTATTAAGATGGAAATTGTTTAAAATCACATAAATATTTGAGTCGGCTGTTAAATATAATATGGCTTATAGTGCAAACTCGTCGGATAATCTCACTTCCAACGTGGAATCAAATGGAGGCTAGAGGACGGGAAAGTCGTTATGTTTACCTCGCCTGCCTCGGCAGAGAGTTTCGGTGACTCGGCTCGGCACTGACTCGCTCACTGACACGGTGCCCCACTCAATACTGACACGGCGGTGGCGGTGACGCGCCGGGCCGACACACACACAGACCTGACTCGGCTCGGCACTGACTCGCTCACTGACACGGTGCAGCCCCACTCGATACTAACACGGCGGTGGCGGTGGCGCTGCCGGGCGCCGGGGACGTCGCGACGCATGCGTCCCACACTGCGGGCCCACTAATGATTCCTGTAAACGCTCTGTGGCGCTGCCGCTCATTTGTATTGCCCGTAGAAACCAAACAAAGCGATTAAGAATTTACTGCTGGTGGTGACATTGAAATAAATATGGTGTTATATTAAGCATTAGACCGCAGTTCATTAGGCTCCAAGTTAAAATAACAAAAACATTTGTTTGACGAACCTTTTTTTCTACCTGTGTGTTTTGTTTCCTCAATGATAACTCGAAACTGATGACAAGTAATCTGAATTCAAACACATTTAGGAAGTCTTGATATTTGAATTTAAGTACACTGAGAAAAATAGTTACTTAAATAATGCAAAAAACCGCCCTTATTTCATGTTTTGTTTGTTTTGTTTTTTAACTTGATGCTTTTCTTGAAGTATGTGACAGAAATTTGTTTAATTCAAAATGCATATGATGTTAGATACGTTTAGAACTGTAGCAGGTCAGTGACGTCACATTGTGTGACTTCACTGTTTTTAAGACAACGGTCTTCAATTATGTTATCACACCAGTGAGTCTTTGTAATTTAAATGCAGATTCACAGTTATATATCCTGCTTCAAAGTGCACTCAACTCAGTAACAGTGCACCTAACTTTTTGTTTTAATGAAATCTCACAGCTCTATGCCATTGTTTATTGTATGTAACTAACGTGACAGTGTATGAGTCATACTTATTTCAAAAAAGCTTTACACCATACGTTTTCTGCTTTGTTGTATGCAACTCAAGTAACATTATAAGAAAAATACTTATTTTAATAGAGATTCGCCATGGCATTTCCTGATTTATCATATGTAACTAATGTTTTGGTGTATAACACAGACTTATTTTAAATTAGTTTCACAGTGAGGTTTATGCAGTGTCTTTTGTAACTCAATTATCAATGAGCTATTACGCATTCTCCGATTGGGCCTGATGATGACCGGTGTGACTGGTTGAAATTGATCGGTTTGGACCATATTTTTGTATATTTACCGTCTTGTATGTAAGTACAGTATAAGTGTAAATATATTTTGCAGTTTTGGGAGACGTAGTTTAATTTAACCTATTTAATTGTAACAACACGTATTATGCTACTCAAGTGAAATAAATTACATTTTATTTACTAAATATAGAATACATAGCACGGTCGAATGTACAGAAAATCTTGTAAACAAGTTGTTTCAAAAAATATCCACCCAAATCCCTGTTTAGGAGGTACTACAGAATCCATCGCTACACACTTTTAAGAGGGGAAATGCCCCCTAATCCTCCCCCTCAGGGTTATTAAGGGGCAACATATTTCGAATTTCCTCTGTTGGTCAATGCTAACTTGACAAGCATATCAAGTTTGAACAAAATTTATCTATGAATAAGAGATAAATTGTAATTTTTGTATTCCTCGTAAGAATAACATTGGACAACGTACTGAGTTTGCCGCAAAATAAAAATTTAAATTTTCTCCGTAACCAGTAATCGTAGAATAGTAATTAAAAATACTAAATTATTTAGTTTTTTGAGCTCTTTTTAATGGTGGATAGTAATATTTTTTATATTTATTTTGTTTAGAAAAATCCAAAAACTGAATTTTTGATATTTTAAGTCTTGTAATTTCTGAACCAGAATGTTTACAGAACTGCAGGTGGTGTCATTTTATTGGAAAACTAAAGTTCTACAAACGACTAAAGTTTAATCAAAATCGTTAGAGCCGTTTTTGAAAAAAACTTGATTTTTCATGTTTTTTGGCGGTTTTGGGGGGATAATTACCCTTCACAGGAACCACCTCTCCGGGTTTTACGTGGCGGAATCTCCGCAGCAGAAAATTTTGCACTTCCTGCCGTAAATTCTGCACTTCCTGCCGTAAATTCCTCACTTCCTGCCGTAAATTCGGCACTTCCTGCCGTAAATTCGGCACTTCCTGCCGTAAATTTCGCACTTCCTGCCGTAAATTCCGCAGTCTCCACAGACTGCGGAATTTACGGCGGGCGGTGCGAAATTTTCCGCTGCGTAATTATAACGACACTGGTTCAATAGAGTTCCCTGTTGACTGGTTCCACTGACGTGCTTTTACGCATCCGGAATGTTCGGTTCCGCCCGGCGGACAAATCATACTGGTCTGAGAGCAGTGCCCGTCCGGAATCCGCCTTCTATCATTGAGACGGGGCAGTTTTTGTTGTAATATTAAGTATTGTGCATCGAAAAAATTGTTGATGAACGCTTTTGATCGACAGATGAGGAGGAACATGTTGAGTTGGTGTCAGGCCATGACGTTTTCCGGAATATAAAAAATACGCAATTTGGAATAAAATAGGAGAAAAACTTGAGAAACAAATAATCTTAATTTATCATTAGCTGTTATAAGTTCCAGTGGCCTAGATTCTATAGGGATCAGGGAGGTATTTCCCCCTTGTAACATGGACAAATTTAAATGTCTATTCTTCTAAAATCAAGCTTACGCCTTTTTATTGAAAATAGATGCTTTTAACAATACAAATATGTGTGCAGTATACCTAAAAAAATGTATCTTTAAAATAAAAATATCGTTTATCAACACATGTCAGTGAATAAACAAAATTATTTTTTAAGGGAATTCTAGTAGTTTTATTCAACAAATAATAATAACAATATTAGGAATCTTTAATGATTTTAACCAAAAAGAAAAATTGGTCTTTCGGCACGCGGAGTAGCACTTAAATTTATTTTCACTGTCCAAATTCACCAAATTTCATTTCATTTACCAAATGTCTACGAACGAGTATTTTGTAAGCTCCTTCACTCTCCCGATTCTTAAAAATATCACTCCGATCACTATGAGTTGGCACTGAAAAGACAAAAGATCGACATCATCATCAATGTCATCATAAAGCATGAAAGCCACGAGGGCTTTCCTCTTCCTATCCATACTCGTCACTAGTTTGGACAGGAATGAATTTCCACACTGTTGTTTACGGAGTCACAGGAACCACCTCTCCGGATTTTACGTGGCGGAATCTCCGCAGCAGAAAATTTCGAAATTCCTGCCGTAAATTCCGCACTTCCTGCCGTAAATTCCGCAGTCTGTGGAACCATAACTTCTGACTCCGTAAATAACGGTGCGGAAATTCAGTTGTGTCTAAACTAGTCACGAGTATGGATAGGAAGATGAAAGCCCTCGTGGCTTTGATGCTTTATGTTATGATGACATTTATGATGATGTTGACGGTCTTTATTAGTGTTGGAGTGATATTTTTAAGAATAGGGACAGTGAAGGAGCTTACAAAATAATCATTCGTAGACATTTGGTAGACAATGAAACTAAATTTAAGCACTACTTCCGCGTGTCAAAAGACCAATTTTTATTTTTGGTTAAACTCATTAAAGATTACTACTATTAGCGAATTTCCCCTATAGGGAAGAAGCTATTACCGTAGGTGGCATGGTAAGACTTAAGCCCGAGACCATGATAACTTTTCGTTTTGAGGTCCCCAGATGCCAAAAACACTATCGTTCAAATTTATATATGTATTTTCAGCTGCCGTACGGATTTAGGTTAAGTAGCTGCCACCTCAAAGGTTAGAGTATATTTAAGTTTTAACGTGTATCTCTACTCAAAATTACGTTATTAATATAACTATTAACTTATTTTCATAATTTTTTTATTATAACTGTGTGTATTAAAACTCATGTAATTTGACTGCTTTAAGTTTACATTTGATTCGCCGCACCATGTATAAATGACTAAGCAGCTAAATGACTGCCAGCAGTAATACTTCATAAATATTTCGCGTTATTTGGCTGCCACCACTGTTGCCAATTCGTCTTGACGATCTTCCTTGAACAGTTATTAAGATGGTGGTCATAATTAGCTCTCTTCTCACTGCTTTAACGTGTATTAATGTAATGATGCGTAAAATGATGTTAAAATATGTAATTATAAAGAAATACAAAATAAGGCATAATTTAAATCATGAATGGTATGACCAACACACAATTTTATTTGATTATTGACACGGTATAAAATGAAAAACATCTTTAATAAATATATCATTTGATATTGTCCGTTTAATTCACACTTGTGGATTAATTTGTACGTAGTATCCGCCAATTAATGCTAATGTATTATTTCATTTCTTAAATCTCCGAACTGTTAGCTTTCTATAATGCTCTGGAATTGCAGCACAAAACGTCTGTCGTTATCGAAGTATTAAGGCACTGACACATTTCATTGCATCATGAACAATCACAGGTCCAATGATAATATAAAACATTTTATTTGTCATTTTATATTGACGTGTTTAAAATTTTGAATTATATACATCATAACAACAAATGAGTTGCGTGAGTGGCTTGTTTACGTCAAACACCGATAACGGCACGGTCGGTAAGCGAGAAGTCGGACCATCCAAAGTTGGATTATTGTAGTTCTACTATAATTATATCCTCTTCTTATAAAACCAATCTAGGTACAAATAATGTATAACGGTTAAAAAAATCATGTTTTAACTTATCAAAATCACAATTTCTCAGTTATTTATATTTCTAGAGCTAATATATTCATATCATTGTTTTTAGGACAACATGACACAGCTTTTTTATCCTTACAGTTGTTTCCTAAATATTGCCGTTTTAAAGATATAGCTTTGAAAAAAAATGGCCGCCATTTTGAAATGGTACTAAGTAGGAACTTGATATTGAATTCAAAAATGGGTCGTATTATATGTAATAAATGTATACCAAGTTTGAATTTGGTATCTTCAGATGAAAGTTTTTTCTTACACGTATATTTTCAACAGATAAGTCAAATATATGGTCTTGCCTCAATTAAGTCAAAATAGTGAGACTAGTGAGAGTGGTACAAATTAGCTCGTGCATATTTGTAATGTTGGGAAAGGTATTCAGAAATAACTTAATTTATGCCAATTTTTCACCTTGGTTTATCATGGTCTGATTCGCCCAGGGATTCACATTTGTATACACTTGTTAAAAATTTGTTATACGAAATAGCCGATATTCACGCCAAAAATGTGAAAAATTGTAGTTTTAACGTTCGACATTTAATATAGAAATAATAAATCTATTTGAATAGCAACTCATTTTCAATACCGAAGCAAGCTCTATATAAACATAGTCAAGTGAGCGTAGCTAACGAGCTCATCATGAAAAAGAACGAGAATTTTTGACATAAAACAAATTCAGTGACATTAGGACAGAATAATGTCTGTCTGACCAGCTAGTAGTACTCAACCCGAACGCTGACCCGAACTCCCGAACGCTTACCCAAGGATCATCTTTCCTCTATAAATTTAACAAGGCAACTTTTAAAGCCAGCGAGGCGAAGCTCTAAGGTCGGAGTTAAAAGAAAATAACAACAATTTTTTGTATAATTGAAAATTTTCTAAAATTACTAAAAAAGGCGTAAATAATAACATAGAAAATTTTCCTGTGCGGTGGAGGTCTATGGTTGAGTAGGGCGACGTATCAAACGTGGGGACATCTTTCAGGAGATGCTGCTTTAACAAAATAAATCCGACGAATCATACGTTAAAATTAAAAGTTGGGAGTGATAAGTTGGGAGTAAAGGCAGAGCCCTGAAGGAAGAATAAAGAGGTATTCATAATATTTTGGTACCCAACAACGTAGTATATAGGTCTGGAGCAGTTTTGAGGAGCCGCTTTCAAAATATTTGGATTTTTTATTTGGTGGTTTATATTAGGTTTCTAATAAAATATACCACCTGATTTTTTAGAAAAATTTGGGTTCAGAAATTACAAGGCTTAAGAGATCTCAAACTTCAGTTTTTTTACCTTTCTTAGTACCATAAACTTTAAATATTTTTAGCAGGTTTCAACAGTTTTATCTCATTGCCATAAAAAGCTCTAAAAGATTAAAAATTAGTACTCCAATCCACACACGGTTAAATTAGTATTTCGTTAGTAGGCTATTCGGCTAATGGTTGTGGAGAATATTTCAATTTCCATTCAGCAGTAAACTAAGTATATTGTCCGATGTTATTCTTATAAGAAATAAAAAACATATATCTCTTGTATACTGATTAATTTTATTAAAACTTGGTGGGTTAGCATTGACCAATAGAGAATATTCGTCCTAGGACAACCTTAAAACTGGTCTATACCAGTTTGGATGCTGACATTGGGCACAGCAAATGAAATTGTCATTACATATGAAGTTTTTTGGATGTCCATTATGACAAACTTCCCTTTCACCTTTGGTCCCTCCACTTGCAGCGGCTCGGGGCGGAAACTCAGGGGTTGGTCCCCAACCTGAGAATGTATGGTCCCTGGCTGTTGTACATGGATACCCCATCCGTTTAGTTGGCCAGTTGGAGGGCAGAGCGGGTCCACATTGAGCCTGATCACAGCTGTCACAAGGCACGGGAGTTGGTACTCTGAAAGGCCAATTTGGCTGCCTGTCCCATCCCACCCTTTCCTTTCCTGCTATATCCTAACCTTCTGGTAACCTGCGCAAAATTCCCGCTTGTGGAAAACGTGCCTATAGCAGCTATGCTGGGGTTTCCTAATCTAGCAACAATGAATAGAGAATATGCGGAATACGTTTCCATCTAACCCTGGAGGGTGAGGTGGAGCATTTAACCTCTTAAAACCACTGTGTGTACCTAGCAAATTAGATTAAACTGATTGCGTTTATTTGGTCACAGGTCCTAGCTCCTGCTCACGCTTTTTTATGACTCGGCCAATGACTAATATATTTTTGACACCGGATGGTTTTCGACGAGTTTTAAATATATAACCTGAGGGAAAAGTTGCCAATTATTATTACACCTATTAATTTCCAGCTCCAAAATCAGAAACATACAGAAATATACTTGTTTTAAACCCATTTAATGTAAACAAATGTATTCAATGATTTATTTATATAACAGTATCTTATAAAATTCATACCTTAAATTTAAAAATGTTTACATCATTAATATATGTTAGTTTGGATTTAAATACACAAGCTACTGAAATCGCAGCACGAGATATTTAAGAGCAAAATCCAACATCTACATTAATGACAATTTTTCAGGACGGCAATCTGTCTACATCGTAATTAGTTGAACAATGTAGACGGTTGGGACTAAGGAGTTTTGGACATCTTGATTTTTTATGAAAATCAATATTAACCACAGAAAACGCAAACAAATATAAACTGTAACCAGACTATTTTACTGACGGTAGATTACAAAACTTTAATCCCATGTCATTAGGTGACAGTGAGGCTTATTTGGTACATTACATGTAATAAAGATAGTTTGCACGTATGATCGTTTAGTAAGTCTGACATAAAGTAATTTGTTCACAATGTAAAGAAACTACTATAGGTCTACAACACGCTTGATTATCAATCACAGTCAGTCGTGTTACAGAGTTATACTGTCCGAGTAATTCAAAAATTCCAAAACCTATTGTATTAATTTATCATCACTAGTCCAAACACTTAGCTTTTACATCGAAGTTTTCCAGTAAAAAATAAACTAAAAATAAATCTAAATAGATATAGGCTAAGTATTGTTTTAAACACGACAAAACACTATCAATTTACATAACACTCACATTTTAAATTATTTCAAAATAACAAAATGTATGGTACAAAACATAACCTAACTTCATAGTTGAAAACGTGTTTACATTTGTTGTGATTTATAAACAAATATGCAGTGTTTCCTCTCTACGGTAAAAATATGCCACGCACTGATACAAAAAATCCCACTTTATCCCAGACTCTCCCTTATAGTATCCCTCGTCATATCCCACACTTTCCCACTGATTTGTTAAACATTGCAACACAATTAATGTTAAATATTATATGATTATTGAATAATGTATTAGTACAATATTTATACCGTTAGATAGAGCTTATTTAGATCTACTAATTACCTATAGGTATTTTACATTTTAGTACCTCAAAGGATTTTGAGCAATGCGACATAGGTTAAATGATACGGTGAATTAACTAAATTAAATAATTTATTTACGTGAGAGGTACTAATATTTTTAATGGTAGTACTAAAGAGTACGAAGTAGGTACTAAATAATGGCAAATAGTTTGCTTGTTAATTCCAACATGGCTCGGCCAGCGAAATTGACATGATTCAGTGTTCGTTCTGTGACGTTTATAAAATCATAATAGGTGCGGACAGCGAGGTTAAAAAATGGGAAACCCCGCAACTGCTAGTACGGCGAGAAAATCCACTAGAAGTGCTACTGCTAAGGTGCTCTGGTCGTAAGTTGTAAGCAAACTAGCAGACGTAATGCCGATTTCAAAAAATCCCACTTTATCCCACAATCCCATTTTATCCCACAAGCAGTCAAAATATCCCATATAGGGGATAAAAATCCCTCAAGTGAAACACAGATAAATCCCAGCTGACATTTTGAAGACAACCATAGTCAATAGCTTACTACGAAAACCAATTCAACTACTGAATATCAAACATTAAAATTAGTTTTAATAATTATTAATAATCCAAAATAAAATACAAATGCTGTGTTAAAACATCCCTTTGGTATCCCAAATGACTCCTTCAAAATGTCATTAAGAAATGTTTTACAGTTATTTAGTATTTCGATAACACACCCACCCACCCACACACACACACACCCACACACGGCCACTGAAACTTCTTCATCAATACAGTGATTCACTTCGTTCATCAAAAATACACAAAGTCCCGACCCCCACCATTCTTGCTCAACCCCCCACCCCACCACAACCTTACTAGAGCAGTACTCTGAGGTTAAATTCTTACAGCTCAAAAACTAATAAAGTTATGGACGTGTTTTTTCTCTCATTATTTTACGCTTAACAATATTCTAAGTAAATTATGTTACATACACTTTTTATGTAGACAGCTTAATTTCACCGTAATCTATCTATAATAATATAAAGAAGAGGTGGTTTCTGTCTGACAGTCTGATGTTCCGGGTAAACGCAAAAACTACTGAACCGACTGGGCTGAAATTTTACACAAAGGTAGATCTTGAACCCATGTAACATATAGGCCTATTCACTTCCTTAAAATTTCCTCGGACTACGCCCCGTGAACGTCCTAAGTTCAATGTTTACATTTGAGAAGAAAGTAAACATTCAGAAACTGTAATGCAAACAGCTGAGGTCAGTTACATTTGACGGCTTAAAGAGCAGAAGCAAGCAGAGCTGTTTCAAGCTAACTTACCTTTCTAAGCCGTGCGAAGAACGGGTACATCTACTAGTACTCAATATGTACCAAAAAAACTGCCACTGCTAAAACAAAATGTAATAACTTCAACTAATTTTACATTTTTATCTTTGCGTCATGGGATGAAATGTTTTCAACAAAACTTATAGATAATTTGATTAGCTTTAAAATTATAGGTATAGTAAGGATATTTGTTAACATGATGGCTTCTTAGAGAGCGGACACCGCACCGCCGTGCCGGGCCTAGCATCGCCACGTATTGCGTGGTGACCATAGAGTAGGTGTAGGTATAGAGTTCTATGGTGGTGACTCAGGCGCTTGTTTGTCTGCATGACTGCATGAGTCGGACTGCACATTTCTACTTGTTTGTTTAATTAATCTCTACGTTGCTTGTTTAACACTGTCTATGTTCATTAATAATATGTATCATCTTATAAGGTTTGTATTCATCGTTAATCGTGGGCCTTGTCAATTAAGTGTTCAGTTGGCATTGAGCAGTTCGTTGGCATTTTGTGTTACGTTATAACGTTTTATTTTTTGCACATAAATTCGGCTGTGTTGTGCCAAGTCAGTTAGATGCTGATAGTTGTGCTATTGTCATGGATTGTTGAACGAGGGGAAGTAGAAATTCTTCAGCCTGTTTCCCACGGTAAAGAGTAAACATAGACAGACACGGGTGGTATTATCAGTCAGGAGCCAACACATTGAGATTTCTTTAAACCAGTCTATACAGGTTACGTGCGCAACACTGTGTCTCGAGTGTCACGTATGTACCCCGTGATTTTTTTTCTCTGGAACACTGCGCGGACACTTTCTAAAGACACCTCCATACTCGAAATTAATTAGTCCTCATAAGAAAATCTGGTTTTTAAACTTATATACCAGTATATATAAATAAAGATAGTTTATTCATAATATAAACAAATTAACAATCTTCTTACCAATGTAGGTTGCGCTAGCACAAAGAATATCAAACAAATTATTTTAACTGTTGCTGTAAAGAAGAATTCTTAGTATTATTAGGGAGTGTTTCATAGCCGTTATTGCAACCATTTATAATTTTGATTGATCTAGTTCTAATTATTTCCAAAAATCGTGAACAAAACTTGGGATTGTTCCTCTTGAACCGATGAGCAATCAAGTTACTTAAAAGTTTTCAAACTAGGCATTATCTGGTAAAGTTTGTAGCACCTAAGCTAAACAGTCTTATCGACAATCTATATAAATAAAGCAGAGTTCTTGTCTGTGTGTGGATCGCCGTACGGCTAAACTATAAGGACTTAAGGCATGACATTTTCAGGGTAGGTTCCTTTAGGTTACAGCTATTGTACCTGACTCTCAGATTCCTCTAAATCCCCATGGGACATCCAAAATTCCAATGTTAATCAAATGAGACCATACGGTTATAGTTTTCTTAATCTAACCTTTCCTTCTTAAATCTAAGACCTTAATACTTAATCTTCTAAGGAGTATGTTTAATCTATGGTGGAATGTAGGCGAAGACATCTGTCAGGTCCCAGGTCTCAGTAGCACATGCAACCTCAGTGGCACATGTCCCCTTCGTATGCAAACGGGCCTAGGGGTTGAGTCGGGTCGGCCGCGTTTGTCACACTTCAGTAGTTTCAAGACCATAAACTTCTCTCTCATCGTTTATACTCGCGGGTGGTTTATGGTGGTGCTGATGGCGACTACATCTTTGCCATTTGCCTTGTCCGGGAATTCGCCTTTTCTCACTGCACTGGATAATAATTTGCAGCAGTGATATGTAAATACAAAAAGTACTGATTAGTATATCATTAACTCGAATGAAAACCATCACAATCATTGTTTAGTTAGTGGAATGTAAACAAACATTAGGAGAAAATAAAATAAAATATAGTACTTGATGCTCAAGCATAACATGAATAGCGGTTGCAGAAAATATTGAAAGTATCAGTCTCCGTTATTAATTATACAACTTTGTAAGCCCTATAGGGAAACAAAGCATTATAGGGAAAATAATAAAAGCTAAAACATATTATTTTAGAGTCATAAGTACAACTATACTAAATTTGTATGTACTATAAATTAATTTTGAAGTTTAACCCTTAAGTTTTAAGTCATTTAACAGACTGTTCAATAACACTTGGATCTTGGGTCCTATTTTATTAGTATGTTTTGATAAATAACGCTACAAAAATTGCAGATACGGATTTAGACGTTGGACCCATTATTGTTTACCATATTATTACAATTACAACGACGTTCTATCCGGTGATATATCTCATACAGTTACCGAGATAGTGAGGGTTTTTCTACACGGCGCCGTCCGACCCTGACGCTGCGGTTAACTTGAGCGGACGGCTGTTCAAGACTTGGTTGACATATCTTGATAAACTATTCATATATTAACACTCTAAAATGTACCAACTAACTCGTGTTCTAAGTTATTTTCATTAAAACGGGGAAAACTCACATACTGATTACATTTTCCATAAAAATGTGTACCTTAAAGATTGTTTGTATGACGTTTTATTATGTAGCTCTTTTATTAATCGAGATACGGGTTCAAACCTTATAACAGTTATTGTTGTACATATTGTTTTGAGTATAACAATGCTTAAACCAATGTTATATCTCATACTGTTCCCAAGATATCGCCATATTTACGAGTAGCGGCCGCCACCATCTTTACCCCCCTCCACCATGTTGTCGATCACATAGGAAACTGACGACATGCATTTCGCAATTACCTAGATCCATATAAAATATAACAGTAATCTGCAAAAATATTGCATTTTCCTTTTATGCATGCTCAAACCCCCCTAGATCCTGTACTATTAAACTTATAACTTAGACGTTAACATATTTCAACAGGCCATAGTCAAGGAAAATAATCAAACTGCTCGAGTTGTTTTAAGTCCCACTATGTGATCAATAAGAACATGCAGATGTATGATTTACTCCCAACCTAAGTATGAGTGGTCTAACCTCTAGGTGTGAAATTACAGTGAAGCGGGCGCAATACATTAAACTTATAACGTAGACGTTAACATACTGCAACAGGCCATAGTCAAGGAAAAAGATCAAACTGCTCGAACTGCTTGTTTTAAGTCCAACTATGTGAGAAATAAATACCCCCGTCGCAGCAAACCTGCGTACTCAGCGAATTTCCAATGCATAATATATGTCTTAATGCCATATAAAGCCGCATACCAAGTTTTATAAAAATATATTCATATATAAGCGATATATACAATTTTAATTATTCTCCATAAGAATAACATGGGAGATGAGTAAGCAGGTTTGCTGCAACAAGGAACTAAAAAAATGGGTTTTTATGCAAATATCATTATAACTCAACAAGGTGAAGCCACATAGCAAGTTGTATTAATTTATGTTCATAATTAAGGGAGTCATTACATTTTACTTATTCTCCATAAGAATAACATGGGGGCTGAGTACGCAGGTTCGCTGCTACGGGGATAATCAACAAAAAATCAATTTTTGTGCAAATATCAATATACCAGTACTACGTGACCCCACGTGCCAAGTTTCATCAATATACATTCATTAATAATGGAGATATCAAATTTTATTTATTCTCCATAAGGATAACATTGGACAACGTACTGTGTTTAGCACTTTGAATATCTCTGCAACGGTTGGACGTAGAATCACAATTTAAACACCAAAATGATTGTTTTGTGGAGCTGAATTGATTGGTAAAAGCAAATGTGAAGTTTACATCAAAATTAACTTAAGAAAAGCCAAAAACCTTTTTCCCATAAGATTAACATAGGAGATTTTATGAGCAGGTTTTTTTGGATTTTCTCAGCAACCACTTAACCTAGCTTAATAATTCAAAATACCATATTATTTGTTTTTTTAAGCTCTATAACATGGTCTAAACCAAAATTAAGTGTTTTAAAAATGTTAGGGTAAAAAATGCAAAAAACTGATTTTTGGAAAATTTAAAACCCCCATAAACCCCCCTTCCCATGGCCCGATTTTTCTGGTTTTCGAAGTCATGAATGTCACTTTACACATTTGAGCCAAATTTCATCGAAATCGGACGTTTTTTACTCAAGTTATCGCATTCACGGACACATATATATATATATATATATAATTTGAACGAATCGTGTTTTAGTCATCTGGGGACCTAAAAAAAAAATGTGTCATGGTCTCGGGCTTAAATCTTACCATGAGACCTACGGTAATAGCTTCTTCCCTATAGGGGAAATTCGCTAAAACATGAAAATGTATGATTTATTCCGTAAGCGTCGAGTAGGCCTAGTCTAACCGACCTCTCGGTGATATGACACAGTGAAGCGGGCAGGAAAGTATGCAGGCTCGTAAATATCGTAGACCTCGAGTGAGTACAGGAAATGATGATGGAAGATAACAATCTTTGAACATCTGAAGGTGAGTCAGGCCAGATGTGTTTTGGCTGCCACATCCGCGGCAAAAATTGATAATCGTAATGCACATTCAAATTGACAGTGTTGCCATTTATGGGCTGCCAAGTCCACGGCATTTATTTATAGGAACATACTTGTGGTGTATCTTTTAAAAACAGCAGCGTTCCATGTGGTAGAATGGCAAACTACATTTTGTCATACACCTATCAAAAATACGTTATTTGGCACTTCAAATGCTCAAAATGTGTTCCTGCCGGCTTCCTCAGTTGATATAACATGTGATGTGCAATTGGCGGCTGGATTCGGCAGTCAAGTGCACCGGCCGCCAAATTCAATGCGGTTTTCACCATGAAAGGCAGCCGAATGCCGTACGAGATATATATATATACGTCCGTAACCGCGATAACTTTTGAAAGAAACACCCTATTTTGATGAAATTTGGCAAAAATGTGGAGAGTAGCATTTATGACTTTAAGTTCGAAAACCAGATCAATCGCACTATGGGAAGGGGGTTTTATGGGGGTTTACAATTTTCCAAAAATCGGTTTTTTGCAAATTTGACCCCAAAATATTAAAAACACTCAATTTTGGTTATAGCCATTTTATAGAGCTTAAAAAACAAATAATTTAGTTTGAATCATTAACCTAGGTTAAGTGGTTGCGGAGAAAATCCAAAAAAAGTGACCCATGTTAATCTTATGGGAAAAAGGTATTTAGATTTTTCTCAGATAGTTTTACTAAAAACCTCACATTTATATTTATTAATGTGTTTAGCTCAACAACAAAAAAATTTTGGTGTTTTAATCGTTATTCTACGCCCAACCGTTGCAGAGATATTCAAAGTGCTAAACACAGTACGTTGTCCAATGTTATCCTAATGGAGAATAAATAAAATTCTATATCTCGATTATTTATGAATGTATATTGATGAAACTTAGTATGTGGCTTCAACTAGTTGTGGTATATTGATATTAGCACCAAAAAAAACAAGTTTTTTGTTGATAGTCGCCGTAACAGCAAACCTGCATACTCGGCCCCCATGTTATTCATATGGAGAATAAGTAAAGTTGTATAAATCTCCCTTAATTATGAACCTACATTAAGAGAACTTGGTATGTAGCTTCACCTGGTTCAGTTGTATTGATAATTGCACAAAAAACACATTACTTATCTTCCTCGTTGCAGCAAACCTACGTCCTCAACCCTAATGTTATTCTTATGGAGAATAAATAAAATGGTATATATCACTTATTTATGGATGTATTTTTGTGAAACTTGGTAAATAGCTCTATCTAATAGTGAGTCATATATATATATATATATATATATATATATATATATATATATATGCATTGGAAATTCGCTGAGTACGCAGGTTTGCTGTGACGGGGGTATTGTTGTTATTATTATTTGTTTAATAAAACTACTAGAATACCCTTAAAAATTCATTTTGTTTATTCACTGACATGTGTTGGTAAACGGTAATTTTATTTTAAAGATATATTTTGTATTTTAGATATATTGCACACATATTGATTTGTTAAAAGCATCTATTTTCAATAAAAAGTCGTAAGCTTTATTTCAGAAGAATAGATATTTAAATTGTACCATGTTACAAGGGGGAAATAACCCCCTGATCCCTAACGAATCTAGGCTACTGGAACTTATAACAACTAATGATAACTTAAGATTATCTGTTTCTCAAGTTTTTCTCCTTTTGTATTCCAAATTGTGTATTTTTTATATTTTGAAAAACGTCATGGCCTGACACCAACTCAACATGTTCCTCCTCTTCGGTCGATGAAAAACGTTCATCAACAATTTTGTTCGATACACAATACATAATATTACAACAAAAACTGCCCAGTCTCAATGATAGAAGGCTTCTTTCCGCTGGCGGATTCCGGACGGGCACTGCTCTCAGACCAGTATGATTTGTCCGCCGGGCGGAACCGAACATTCCGGATGCGTAAACGCACGTCAGTGGAACCAGTCAACAGGAACCACCTCTCCGGATTTTACGTGGCGGAATCTCCGCAGCAGAAAATTTCGCACTTCCTGCAGTAAATTCCGCAGTCTGTGGAACCATAGCTTAAAAATCAAAAATTCCAAAAAATGAAAAAAACACCTGGAGTTATCATGAATTAGTACCTACATACCAAATTTCATAAAAATCGGACCATTGGTTAGGGCTCTGTACACATCCATTCAGACAGACAGACAGACAGACACACACACACATTCACACAGACACACAGACACACAGACATCACGTGACATCACTCCATCTACAATCCCCCTAAATGACTCAGTTAAATCTATGAAATTTCCGTAACATGGCCACACTCAACTGATTTTTTCCCTCCTTTTTTATAAACTTTCTTTCATCACATACTTTAGATTATACATATTTAAATTTAAAAATATACCAACATGTTTTATACCGATGTACGGTAGCATAAATTTATATATTGCCTTCAAGTTGGTAAATGTTATAGTTCATACATTTTCAGATTATAAATCATCAATGAATATTTTAATTATAAGGAACATATTCAACCACAAAACTACCTGTCTCACCGGATGTCTTCCCTCTTCAATGTCTAAAACCAAACTGATGAATTAATAAAGAGTAAAAGTTTTGGTTGTAAATTTGTTACACTCATAAAACCCTGCCAAAATAATACACAAATCAAGAGACTAAACTCACTTGATGAACGCCAGAACTGTTCTATCGGTCTATTATGTCATGAATTAGTTGTTGTTATGTCTGTACTGTGTAGTCTACACGCTTTCAGTACTGGTAATACTGGCAACATCAACACTTGCTCATATCTTTCACACATGCACTTATTGTGAATGTGTGCTGGATGGAAGAAACAATCTTGTTTAGTCTTCTTCTTATCAGAACAGAACTACCGACTCAGCTACTTCTGAGAATCAGCTGATTGATTACACCTACGAACATAACTCAAAGAGCTATAAGTATATTAAAGTACCTGGGGGCCGAGCTTTGCTCGGGGGAAGGTCAGTCAGTTTGTTTAGATGACTTGGAGTAATATTTCACCACTTCCCCCTACTGATAAACAGATTTGTATAAATCATTTGACTCTTTTCTTCATTTTTAAGGTCACTCCAGTTGTTATTTATAGCTCAATGTCCCTTTGATTTATTTTACTACACTATATATGTAATCTTCACTCAAATATTTTAATCTCTGCTCTCAGGAAACCACATGCTAATAATCATAAACAACATGAGTATTACCATTGACTATAAATACTGAAGGAGACATCCCATCCATATATGGCCCAGCTGTCCCACTTTTAATGTATGCTAGAATTTAAAATTGAAGTAGTTTGATTGGGTAACCGACAGATTGTGCTGCTGTCAACTTTTTATTTAGTTATTTACGTTAACTTTTCAACTATCTCCACCCCAGAAAGCAAGTTATAATCAACAGAACAACAACAGTTGCTTCCTGACACACCAACTGATGTATTATCCCCTCCTTGAGAGGATAAGTAATAGTTGACAGCAGTATACTCTGATGGTGATTGGTGTAAACTACGACCTCTTTCAATCCTGGCATACACAAAACTAGGCTTTTTACAATGGCAATGAGAAGTCTACTTCAGTATTTATAGTCAATGGTATTACTTTGACAGTTCCCTGGTTGATTATGAAGAGATGTTACAATTCTTTGCTTTTGATTTGAAACTCCTTAAGCCCAATGTTAATTTTATTAACTTTTCATTTTAGTTTTTTTACATTATTTGATTTTTCCTGGGGATGAGGCCTGTCTAGAACTTATTTTTATCCCAGAAATTAGTTATTTCAAACACTTGAAGGGAATCGTTGGAGCCGTTTTTGAGGTCAGTGTCGCAAGCAAGCAAACATACAAGCAAACCTTACTCATATTAGAGTATAGGATACTGGTGTCAACAATATGTTAACCTCCCTGACAAATTTTGAAAATGGTGTATAATCTAGACTCAACCTCTTTTAACAAATAAGAACTTGATTGAAATGATACTAAACAAACGGAACTATTACCTATATTTTTCAAAGTAAGCTAGAGGAGTGGACCTTACAAGTACCGATTGAAGCGGCGCCATAATCTGAGGGGGGCGCATCATATTTCCCACCCCCTTTTTAACATAATAGCAATATTAAACTTGAATCATTTTAACTTCAAGTAAAGATGAAATCCCGATTCAATAATCTCCAATCCCCAAACCATATATTTCCTCATCTAGGAAGTAGTTTAAAATAATCGAAGATGGCGGATTAAAATAATCACTTGCATCGTATAATTTGATATTTTAACATTGCTATTAATTTGCTTGCATCGTATTGCGAGATTTATTCACACTCTCAATACCAACCAGAATGCCCTGAAGTTGCCTCAAAACGATAGAGATCAAAACAACTTTTCGATTCGGAATAGAGGGAGCGGAGGTTGTGTTATCTGATTTGTGAATTTAATGTTTTGAGTTTATGAAGTGCAACATGGTGAATACACAACTTTCTTCCTAATAATGCCTTTATAAATTTATACTGTAATACTAATATACAACAAATTTACAAAATTATTCTGGTTTATATATATTTACAAATACTTTATTTTAGCGCTACGGACTACTCCCCAACCCCGCATCTAACGGCCCGTCATGAGCGCCCCGTACTGGAGCACGGCTCGCACTGCCCTAGAGCTTGTACTGCCGACTCATGTAGTTTACAGTGTGCCCAGGTGTGGGGATTTTTAAAGCTAAAAAATAGAGGTGGGGATATTTTTAGTTGGGGAAAATGTGGGGAATTTTAACTTTTAAGTTTTTCATGCGTCATCGAGTCATCGCACTACACTTGCATGCATTTACATTAGAGATGTGCCAAGCAGTTACATGAGCGAAACAGCTGCAGCTAGTTCCTTAGCGGCCGCGGAACTTGTTCCAAAAGTAGTTCCAGCTGCAGCTAGTTTGGCCCCCGTTACTAGAGTCTCAAAACAGTCAGACGCTGCAGCTGTTTTCGGAACTAAACGCTGCAGCCTTAACTTACTTTCAATTGCTTTAATATATATTGTTTGTAGAGAAAACTGATTCTTAAAATTAATAACTTTGCTAAAGAGCTGTTTTAATCTTTATAGATAATGACCTGTTGTAATGTAAAATTATTTTTAGAGTTAACCACTAAAAAACACAAAACTTATATGAACAAGTTTGAATAGCTTAGTATTTAAATTAACTGAAAAAATAAAAATAGAATTTAGTAAAATATTTAACACACGATTGTGGTTACTGTTTAAGAAAACATTTTCAAATAATTGTAATGCACACTAGAAATACGCAATAAAATTACAATATGGATGCATTAAACTATATACAAGAGGTGGAATGCAGCAGGGAAACAAAACCAATATTTCAAAACAGATAAGCGATGTCTTCGCGATCAGTGTCCTATTGAGACTGTACAGGAGGGATGTGCAGAAAGAAATCAGATAAATAATTTCCTGTCTCAACATGAAAGAGTAGGCCCAGGCCTGGGGTTACGCTGCAGCTGTTTTGGTTTCTCGGTAACTCCCAGTTTCAGTTACAGAAAACGAGCTGCAGCTAACATCCCGTTTCAGTTACAGAAAATGGGCTGCAGCCATGGCTGCAGCTGGTTTGAAAAGTAGTTCCGATCGGAACCGAATTGCTGGTCAGGTTGGAACGGTTGGAACTCCTTTAATTCTCGGAACGTTGAAACAAAGCAGTTCCAGCTGCAGCGACACATCTCTAATTTACATTTGCATTTACATGGCTACTGCACATAGTGATGTGCGATTGCGAGAGGTTAAAACAATCGGAATGTTCCTTCTCGAGAGGTTCCGCTTATCGATTGTTTCGATTGCTTAGCGAGAGGTTTGTACAATCGAGATGTTTTCTCTCGATTGCTGCATTCGTTAAGCAAAATCGTCTGCTGCCGGCGCGCGGCGAGAGGATAAACCCATTATAGATGTGGATCTTATTTTTATCATACACTAAAAACATATTTTGCAAATAAGCCACCCGTAATTTGTAAATGTTGTAAAATGTTGTAAATGTTGTAAAATATAAGCTCTTTATACTGGCTTTATTGGGAGTTCAATTTCAATAGGCAATGTTTTCCTTATATCCTATATCGTGTGTAAACAAATTAAGTTAGTTATGATTAAGTTTAAATAAATTGAAGATTCGTTCTAAAATTTTTTTATTTTATTTTAATCGTGAGTTATAATTTTGGCAACGTCTTATATTTTATTTCTACATAATAAATCTAAAAACATCGTTCATTGACAATTTTCTAAGTAATAAAAAATGTTGAAATGAGAGTATAGTGTAAAGCGTGGAAAAGGAGCAGAATTACTGCTGCCTAACACGTTCACAAACTCTTTGAGCATAAGTATGCTTGTCTATATTTAATAATGATAAACATTTGTTTCTACTCTCCATTAATAATTTAACGTATTATATGTTATTTATTTTATTTTTTAATTTTCACGTAATAGATGTTTTAATTTGAATGCATCGTTTTATTAAATGACTTCCAAATGTAGCCATTTGTTCAAACATCTCGGTAGAAATTTCAATTGTTCCATACACAAATATAACAGAAAATATAAAGCAAACATCTCTTTAAAAATAGTTCTATTGATCGGCGACATATTTAGTTAACAACAAATAATCTCGCTAACAATTTCGATTGCCCAGTACGAGAATAGCTACCTCATCTGAACAAAACATTTCGCTAATAACATCTCGGTACGGACCTCTTGTTGGTTAGTCACAACGATCAATTTTTAAATAAAACTACATATACAGACTTGGTGCAGGCACCAGTCGTACCCTTGTAACAGGCCGCTGCAAGAACGTGTGGCAATTGCCCCCTCGAATCGCTTCCCAATTTGCAAATCACATAACTGGCCAGTTGTAGGTATAAACTTGTTCAGGCGTTGGCAACATCAACTAAATCCTTAAATTGAATATCCAATATGTCACTTCCTAATTAGTTTCGGTGTCGTGATCCCCATTGTTTGATCTACGACTGGCAAGTACTCTGTTGTAAAGTGTGTGAGATATAAACAAAGATGTATGTTAAGTCATTACAAAGAATATAATTTTTGTATTCCCCATAAGAATAACATTGGACAACGTACCGTACGTGTTTACCGCTAAATGAAAATTTCGATTTTCTCCGAAACCAGCAATCGTAGAATAGTAACTCAAAATACTAAATTATTTAGTTTTTTGAGCTCTTTTTAATGGTGAATAGCAATATTATTTTATATTTATGTCTTTTTATGAAAAATCAAAAAAACTGAATTTTGGGTGTTTTAAGTCCTGTAATTTCTGAACCCAAATTTTTACAGGAATGCGGGTGGTGTCATTTTGTTGGAAAACCAAAGTTCTACAAACGACTAAAGTTTAATCAAAATCGTTAGAGCAGTTTTTGAGAAATTTTGATTTTTCATGTTTTTTGGGGGTTTTGTGGGATAATTACCCTTAAAAATCAAAAATAAAAATAAAAATGAAAAAACGCCTGGGGATATCGTGGATTAGTACCTACATACCAAATTTCATAAAAATCGGCCCATTGGTTAGGGCTCTAGCTCTGTTCACACACACACACACACACACACACACACACACACACACACACACACACACACACACACACACACACACACACACACACACACACACACACACACACACACACACACACACACACACACACACACACACACACACACACACACACACAGACATCACGTAAAAACCACTTTTTTGGGTTCAGGGAGCACCAAAACGAATATTTCCACTAAAAACAATACTTTCTCCATATACTATGCATAGAGGGAGAAAGTAAAAACACATTTCTTATCTTCCTTGTTGCAGCAAACCTGCGTACTCAACTCTAATGTTATTCTTTTGGAGAAAAATAAAATGCTATATATCACTTATTAAAGAATGTATTTTTGTGAAACTTGGTAAGTGACACCCATATATATATGCATTGGAAATTCGCTGAGTACGCAGGTTTGCTGCGACGGGGGTATTTTAAACACGAGATGAGACGTCTAGGTATTATTTGTTTGTTCCCACCTCCAAAAAAAGTCTTTGGAGATTTGAGGTTATGTTATGTTTTTGTTTTATGTTTATGTTATTGTTTAAATTGTCTGTATCGTTCAATACTGTGATTCTGCGCTTAGGATAGGATAACAGAACATTATCGTTTAGAAACATTTCTAGTACCTAATACAAATGTTTCAAAGAAAGACTAAAGATCACTTTGATGTTAAATACCACAGTTTAAAAAGGAGTAAATTCAATGATTCAAACTACATAGAAACTCAGGTTAGTTGGAACAAAATTTATTTTCCAACCTGTGTTTCTTTAAATGAAATTCATAAATCTTCTCATAGTATCTAAATTAAATTGTAAACGTTTTTGAATTGTTATGCATGTTTAAGTTCAATTTTAATAAATACTATCTTTGATGAGGTGCTTGATAAACATTTGTAGGTAACCCCTTTCAGTGTTAAACTTGTGAAAGGAATAGTCGAATCTGTGACGTTTTATTGATTTTTAACACACTTCAATAGGTAAAAAGTAGCAACTTGATCAGATGTGCAACTCACAAAGAATCCACCCATCCCGTCCCCGTACAATCCACCGTTTGCTGAAGGTCCTCATCTTGAACTCTGCTACAGACAGGTCTCATGAGTTGCACATAAAACCACCACCTTGGACAGGATTAGAACCCTCGATCCAAATGATACCCCTGGCCAGGAAGGTAGCACCTTAGACCGCATAGCCACTGACCAGAGTAGCAGCTGTAGGAGAGTAGCAGGTGGTATTGTAGGCTAGGTGCTGGACAAGGTAGTTCAGTTTGTGTCTACCAGGTTATACCACATCTCAGACGCAGAGAGCTTGTAATGATACCTGTCTGGCAGAGTTGAAGGGAAGGGCAGGCCTTAAGCAAATTATGAACGCCTCGGGTCCAAGCTGACGGCATGGCTGAATTCGTTGTGAGTTGCATAATTATCTGATTATTAGGTGTTGTTACTTTTTACCCATCCTTGCTGAGTGTTTCCACCAGAAGCAACTTTTAATAATTTTAAAATGTTGCCTACATGAGAACATAAAAAAAATTTAAAAATTAATAAAAAAATTCAACTACTCCATTTAAAAAATCCCACATTGAAGGGTTGAAACTGGGCTCAGCTTCAATTAAATAGAACAATATGATATTAAAACTTAAGATTCTAATTATAATCAGTTTTCTTACAGAAAGTCGATATTATTTAGTTTTGGACCAGACAAAAAACAAACAAGGCAATACTGTTGCTCTCCAATATTGCCTTGGATAAAACATGGGCTCAGTCAGTCTAAGTAGGCCACTAGGCATAATTTAGCACTCTTTTTGAAGAGTGCCATCATGGATCAGGGACATTAAGGTTTAATTAACCAATATTTTCAATGAATTATTGACTTTTGAATTGATTGATAAATATTTTTTTATGATTGACTTTTGCCTTGTACAGCATTGTATTTTTATACCAATAACAAGTTTTAGTTTATTCAATCCTATATTTACATTAATAAATTACATTTGATTAAATCCATATTTTTTTAGTACCATTTAGTTTTAAATAAAAAGAAATCATCTCTTCTGCCACCTTAAAACCTGTACATGACTTAACTATAATTTGAAGTTTTTGTTCTCAATAAATGTTTTCTTTTTTCAGTATTTATCTAAACCGATACCATGGAAAGCTATACTTCTTGCCTTCTTCCTCTGTGTGGTCGGAACATGTTTGCTTATTACAGGCTCTCTGATAGTGTCTGGTCACATAGATGAAAAGGTGAGTTATTTGCTTAGGAATAATGTATGGACAATGGATGTTTTATATAGAAGCTTTTATTAGAAATTTCCTATGGAATAGTGAGCAATTAGCATGACCCTTACAGTGAGACTGAGGCCTGGGACCACAATAGAAGTTCCTAGCGTTCCGCCTTCAACATGTTTTACAGGAATGCGGGTGGTGTCATTTTGTTGGAAAACCAAAGTTCTACAAACGACTAAAGTTTAATCAAAATCGTTAGAGCAGTTTTTGAGAAATTTTGATTTTTCATGTTTTTTGGGGGTTTTGTGGGATAATTACCCTTAAAAATCAAAAATAAAAATAAAAATGAAAAAACGCCTGGGGATATCGTGGATTAGTACCTACATACCAAATTTCATAAAAATCGGCCCATTGGTTAGGGCTCTAGCTCTGTTCACACACACACACACACACACACACACACACACACACACACACACACACACACACACACACACACACACACACACACACACACACACACACACACACACACACACACACACACACACACACACACACACACACACACACACACACACACAGACATCACGTAAAAACCACTTTTTTGGGTTCAGGGAGCACCAAAACGAATATTTCCACTAAAAACAATACTTTCTCCATATACTATGCATAGAGGGAGAAAGTAAAAACACATTTCTTATCTTCCTTGTTGCAGCAAACCTGCGTACTCAACTCTAATGTTATTCTTTTGGAGAAAAATAAAATGCTATATATCACTTATTAAAGAATGTATTTTTGTGAAACTTGGTAAGTGACACCCATATATATATGCATTGGAAATTCGCTGAGTACGCAGGTTTGCTGCGACGGGGGTATTTTAAACACGAGATGAGACGTCTAGGTATTATTTGTTTGTTCCCACCTCCAAAAAAAGTCTTTGGAGATTTGAGGTTATGTTATGTTTTTGTTTTATGTTTATGTTATTGTTTAAATTGTCTGTATCGTTCAATACTGTGATTCTGCGCTTAGGATAGGATAACAGAACATTATCGTTTAGAAACATTTCTAGTACCTAATACAAATGTTTCAAAGAAAGACTAAAGATCACTTTGATGTTAAATACCACAGTTTAAAAAGGAGTAAATTCAATGATTCAAACTACATAGAAACTCAGGTTAGTTGGAACAAAATTTATTTTCCAACCTGTGTTTCTTTAAATGAAATTCATAAATCTTCTCATAGTATCTAAATTAAATTGTAAACGTTTTTGAATTGTTATGCATGTTTAAGTTCAATTTTAATAAATACTATCTTTGATGAGGTGCTTGATAAACATTTGTAGGTAACCCCTTTCAGTGTTAAACTTGTGAAAGGAATAGTCGAATCTGTGACGTTTTATTGATTTTTAACACACTTCAATAGGTAAAAAGTAGCAACTTGATCAGATGTGCAACTCACAAAGAATCCACCCATCCCGTCCCCGTACAATCCACCGTTTGCTGAAGGTCCTCATCTTGAACTCTGCTACAGACAGGTCTCATGAGTTGCACATAAAACCACCACCTTGGACAGGATTAGAACCCTCGATCCAAATGATACCCCTGGCCAGGAAGGTAGCACCTTAGACCGCATAGCCACTGACCAGAGTAGCAGCTGTAGGAGAGTAGCAGGTGGTATTGTAGGCTAGGTGCTGGACAAGGTAGTTCAGTTTGTGTCTACCAGGTTATACCACATCTCAGACGCAGAGAGCTTGTAATGATACCTGTCTGGCAGAGTTGAAGGGAAGGGCAGGCCTTAAGCAAATTATGAACGCCTCGGGTCCAAGCTGACGGCATGGCTGAATTCGTTGTGAGTTGCATAATTATCTGATTATTAGGTGTTGTTACTTTTTACCCATCCTTGCTGAGTGTTTCCACCAGAAGCAACTTTTAATAATTTTAAAATGTTGCCTACATGAGAACATAAAAAAAATTTAAAAATTAATAAAAAAATTCAACTACTCCATTTAAAAAATCCCACATTGAAGGGTTGAAACTGGGCTCAGCTTCAATTAAATAGAACAATATGATATTAAAACTTAAGATTCTAATTATAATCAGTTTTCTTACAGAAAGTCGATATTATTTAGTTTTGGACCAGACAAAAAACAAACAAGGCAATACTGTTGCTCTCCAATATTGCCTTGGATAAAACATGGGCTCAGTCAGTCTAAGTAGGCCACTAGGCATAATTTAGCACTCTTTTTGAAGAGTGCCATCATGGATCAGGGACATTAAGGTTTAATTAACCAATATTTTCAATGAATTATTGACTTTTGAATTGATTGATAAATATTTTTTTATGATTGACTTTTGCCTTGTACAGCATTGTATTTTTATACCAATAACAAGTTTTAGTTTATTCAATCCTATATTTACATTAATAAATTACATTTGATTAAATCCATATTTTTTTAGTACCATTTAGTTTTAAATAAAAAGAAATCATCTCTTCTGCCACCTTAAAACCTGTACATGACTTAACTATAATTTGAAGTTTTTGTTCTCAATAAATGTTTTCTTTTTTCAGTATTTATCTAAACCGATACCATGGAAAGCTATACTTCTTGCCTTCTTCCTCTGTGTGGTCGGAACATGTTTGCTTATTACAGGCTCTCTGATAGTGTCTGGTCACATAGATGAAAAGGTGAGTTATTTGCTTAGGAATAATGTATGGACAATGGATGTTTTATATAGAAGCTTTTATTAGAAATTTCCTATGGAATAGTGAGCAATTAGCATGACCCTTACAGTGAGACTGAGGCCTGGGACCACAATAGAAGTTCCTAGCGTTCCGCCTTCAACATGTTTTTTTAAAGAGTCGCTAAAATCGTTATAGAAGAAAATAAAGGATAAACAAATGAATCTTAAAATATAAAATCCAAATAACACTGACTGACTGACCTATCACGAAATTTCCATAACTATTATAAGGCCTACAGAGTTGAAATTTGACATATAGGTTATTCTTTGACCCTAAGGTGCTTGCTAAAAAACGATATTACAAAATTTCCCCTAAGTTCCGCCCCGCGGGGTCCCAAAGTTACCATGGACATTCACTTTGGTTTGAGCTGATGAAAATTTAAACAGCTGATCTTGTTTCCTATTAGTTCCATGGGCTAACCACAGATTGAAGCACACACACAACTAACATAGTTTAAGCGGGCGAAGCTGCAACGGGTCGGCTAGTTTTAAATACAATTAAAAATCTTGGACAGACGTCTCGCCATGAAGTTCTCTACACTTGTAAGATAGGAAGAAAATGAGCCTACAAACCTTTACAGATGACCTTGTAATGATTATAAGAAGAACCGAAAGGACTGTTGAGAACCTAAATTGAGAAGTCATACTTAAACCTCATAAATTAGATTAATGCAAGATATAATTCTCCCTTTTGAACATAAATACAAACTAAAGGTTGCAAGACCTCTAATGTAGGGGTGAGGTTTTAAGTATCCTTGGAAACAAATTATTTGGTCATAGGGAATCAGAAGTTGACTCGCACCTTGACCATGGCTTTTATAAGTCGAAACATGTCGGTTTTAATTCAAATGATTTCTTCAGGGTACTCGTGTTACTTTTAGTAAATTTCCCTTATAGGGAAGAAGCTATTAACGTAGGTGGCATGGTAAGACTTAAGCCTGAGACCATGATAACTTTTTGTTTTGAGGTCCCCAGATGCCAAAAACACTATTCGTTCAAATTTGTATATATTGAATATTTCTGATTGATTAGGGCTGCTAATAATAATGATATTAACATTTAAAAAAAAAACAAAACCCCTTTTTTAAGATCTTTAATATTTCATTATTTTTTTTACTGACATGTTTCGGCAATTAATTTTGATTTAGGTTCATATGATTAGATTAATTTGTTTCTTACAGATATTTTTCTTATACAAGATTTTGTGAGGTTATATTGATTTTTAAAATGGCATAATTGCCGAAACATGTCAGTCAAAAAATAATAAAATATTAAAGATCTTAAAAAAGGGTGTTTTGTTTTTAAATTGTTAATATTATTACCAGATATATATTTTTGTTGTGTTCCTTAATGTCAGGACAAAGTTCTTATAAAAGAAAATGTTTAATCTAACCTAAGGGCTCTGTCGCACTGTCCTTCGAAGTTCAGTTAGTTACACCAAACAGCTAGCTGTTAACAAGGATTATATCTAAACATTCTTGAAAGGTATAAACATATGTTCATTATGGAAATAAAAAACTACTTGAATGGCAACTCAAACTCTTTTTTCGATAGGTGAGTGAGCGAAGCGAACAAGTATTTTACATAAAACAAATTCAATGACATTAGGACAGGACACGTCTGTCGAGCCAGCTAGTATGTATATATATATCTCTGAATATTCTGTGGATATGTATGAATTTGAACGAATGGTATTTTTAGTATCTGGGGGCGTCAAAACGAAAAGTTATTATGGTCTTGGGCTTAAGTCTTACCATGCCATCTACGGTAATAGCTTATTCCCTATAGGGAAAATTCGCTAAACATATCAGAAGTCTTATAATTTCCCAACAACATGGTATAGTCCAGGGAGCAGATTTTGGGAATAGATTTCAAGCAGTTTAGTAAACATTATATCCCCCATAAGAAAACCAAGGCAGCTTTTGGTGCCAGTGGGACAGAGCCCTGAAGTCTGTGGAGAAAACAACCAAATAATATGAATATCAAATAGAAGAGAATACTTTTTGAAGAGAACAAGCTGAAATAGAACTCAGACAAAACTAATCATATTTGCTTGCAAACTATGCAAAAACAGCATTCCAAATTCAATCAAGTGTCTGTCGTCATGATAGGAGACACAGAGTTGCATCAAGAAAAATCAGCAGACTTCTGGGCGGTGATACTGGGGAATAGTTTGACTAGAGTGAACAATTGGCAAAAATCAAGAGCAAATAGGCAAAAGGTATTTTTGTCCTCAAAAGCCTCAGCAACCTGCAGAACATGGGTTTGCTAAAAAATATCTACTGTACCATTGTTTGCTTGAGCTACATATACCTTCTACTCTATCCTCCTTTGGAGTGCATCAGTTTCAAATGTGAATGACAATTTTGTTTGGCAAAAGCAGGCTTTGTGCGAAATTTTGCAACTCAACCACAGAACTCAATGCAAAAAATTGTTTGTAAATATAGGAATTCTAACGGTACCATACTTCTAAATTTTCGGAATTGCTGTTTATGTTACGACTTCTTTACCTAAATATGTAAATACTGTTCATAAATACAGTACTAGATTTAAGAATAGGTTCTCGGAACAACACAGACTAAAATTGTATATATAAAAAAAAAACAGATTACATAGGGAGAATAATTTTTCAGTTTTTACCAACGAGAATTCAGCAGTCCAATAATGTAAACAAATTCAAGAGAGAACTAAAAATTTATTTGATCTAAAATTGTTGTTACACTTTAAAAGATTGTTTTAAAAACAAAACTTGATTAGTGTAGCCTGTTTTTGCCAGAAAATATAATTTTCTTCACATCACATTTTTAAATTCCAAAACTATCTGTTTTTGCCACATCCTAACCTAACCTATCAAATACCTTAAACAGCTGCATTAAGAAATAACAAACGATATGCGCTTCCCCAAAATACATATTGTCGTGGGAGGATTTGATACTCCCAAAACTCACTTTGAGTCTAAACAATTTATAATAATAATATGAGAGAGAGAGAGAGAGAGAGAGAGAGAGAGAGAGAGAGAGAGAGAGAGAGAGAGAGAGAGAGAGAGAGAGAGAGAGAGAGAGAGAGAGAGAGAGAGAGGGAGGGAGGGAGGGAGGAGGGAGGAGAGAGAGAGAGAGAGAGAGAGAGAGAGGAGGGGGAGGGAGGGAGGGAGGGAGGGAGAGAGAGGACACACAAAGAAACATAGACAGACCCCAAAATATTTAACGATCTTTACATTAACGGTGAATGTTGATTAGGCTATTTTCTTTAAATGACACCTCAAAAGGCGAAACGAGCAATAATTATAAGAGTTGTTAATGTTTAAAGCAAACGCTGTAATATTTCAAGTCCGCCATCTTGATGACTTCATCACAGAGGGTTAGGGAGCTTTGAGAGAGTGCTTCCTGGTGGATTTTGAAAGCTAGTTAGATGAAGAAACTAGGTACAAAATATGGTTTCGGTAGCCAGATATGAAATATTTTTGTCCTTACTGCAGGGACCATTGCCTCTTGTGAAGATTGGCATGTAATACAGATTTTTTTCTCCACCATGTTGCTATTGAATGTGTTAATACTGTTTCTCATTTTATTAGTGAATTTCCTTTGGAAAGTGAACTATTAGCATGACCTGCACGGTGAAACTTAAGCCCGGGACCACCATAGAAGTTCCTAACGTGACCCCCTGAACACGTTTTGGGGGGTCGTTCAAAATGTTATATATATGTTGGACAAGTTCGTTGGGCAAAACAATCGGAAAACTCTAAACCCATTTTTTGGGGATTAATCTTTCAAATTTTGGGTTTTTGGGCCCAAAAAGGGTCAGAAAAGCCACAGATGTAAAATTAATGCATATCAAAAGATGGGAATTAGAGAGGCGAAAGTTTTAAGCCCTCTCTCGTCATTCTAGCATAAATATTTACCGAGTTATTAAAGAAAATGTGTATCGGGTAAACACAGTACGTTGTCTTATGGGGGTTTTACACTAGAAAAGCCTGTTATTCCTTTGTTAGAGTACTTTTATTATCCCCAGCGACCTCACGCCTACTTTCAAGCCTGTCTGGACCTTCTCCTAACCTTATAATGCGTAAAATTTTATTCCCAGCTTTGCAAGTAAATGAAACCAGGAGTATCAAAACAGCCAAAAAAAAAAAGTTTTCAGATTTCAATAAAAATTGGACAAATGGATGTTTTTACACTGATTTTGAGTTTTACAAGTTTTTATGTGGAAATTCACTTCCCTCACGTCAGCGTGCTGCGTGCGAACTCGTTTTAACTTATCGTGTTTGAATAGTTAGTCTGTATTACTTTTTCTCTCTATGAATAAAAATCCTCAACTTTTTGTTTTTGCAATGTTTGTGTGAGAAAGTAATGCTTTACACTAATAATTGCACTGACAATTATGTGTTGATGTTAATTGAGGGAAAGAGAGCCTAAAGTTAAGAACCTAAAAATAATTTAATTTAGACCTATATTTGTTAACATTCTACATGTACCCTATTTGCAATAATGTATGTATATTCAATATTGGCAAAGCACTCAGATTTCGTCTCAGAATGGTATCATATTATTTTTTTTGAATAAACTTTCATTCCAGTGTTTTCCTTGTTGCAGTACGCTGATCGGATGTGGCCCTTGATCATCATAGGAATGTTGATGTTCCCTCCAGGAGCTTATCACATACACATTGCTTTTTGTGCCTACAAGGAATATCCTGGTTATTCTTTCAGTGATATACCGGAGTTTGATTAGTTATTAATTATGTTATATAAACATTTTATTTATAATCATTTAAATAAAATAATTTCAAAAAGGTTTCCTATGTTAACCCTTACTGAGATGTATTGAATGGTTATTAGCAGTAGCTATCCTTAAGTCAGAAAATTATTTGCTTACACAAGGTATGAGTGGAGAAAAATTAAAAATCCTGTATTTAATTAAGAGATTTTTTCCTAGGCAAGATTGTGGGGACAACATTTTTACAAAATTTAATGATTATTTTGTTATGAGGGAAGATAATTTCGAGAAGAATGTAATTATTGTAGATGTTTTCAAATTTCAGTTTTTAATGTTGTATAAATTTGGATTTTGATTTTGAAAAATTCAAAACATTCTTATGCCATACATTTAAAATTGCATTTAGAGCTTTGTTTTAAATACATGTATAGATTAGTTATGTAAACAAACAGTGTTAGTTATGTAACATAAGTAAGCAAATTTAAATCCACTTTTAACCTTCCAACTTTTTTCATTGATTTACACTCCAAGTTGTTTAACATTACAATATAATTTATTCAGTAAACTACCCTCTACCTACTATTCTTTACTTTTATTATTAGTACGAATTTGGAGTTGATCTGAAAGTGTGTATGGGTGATATACCGGGTGTCCCACGAAGAGGTTGATATTTTTAAATGAATATCCCAGACATTTGAACACGCTGAAAACTGGAAACTCTACAGTTAGAATATACATATATAAAAGTACCCCCAAGTTTCATTTGCTTATTATTAATGAAATCAAAATGGTGGAATAAGAATATAATTTATTTCTTGATTTACTTGGACTTTACCTATCGCTTCTAGTGTTTAAAACTACACTACGTTTCGGGAGGTAAGGAAACTCCTCCCGTTATCAAGTGAACCCTACTTACATCTAAATATACACCTAACTAACCTACATTTTTTTTTGGATTTTCTTAATTTTTTCTTTTACATTTTAATTACACTAACACAAAAATAGCAAATACATATACAAAAATTAAAATACAATACACTAACACAACATTTACATCCACTAACAAATGGAAAACTGACTTTACATTACCTGTTCTGCATCGTTGCCTCCAAGCTGACGGCAAACACGGGCAACCTCACTCTCACGTCCGCTCAGCATCAGATAGCGCACTCGACTAGTGGCTAGCGGCAGTGGAGGGGAGAGAGCCATTACCCCCACCTACCGCCAGGGGCACGTGACGACACAGCTTCACAGCACGTGAAGAATATAATGGTAATTTTATTTGCATAACCATTTTAAATTGGTGATCTGTTGCAATATGTTACTTAAGTAATGAAATTAATGAAATGAAAGAGATATGAAAGTGATAAATTATAAATGAACACAATTTTAAACTTTATTCAAACTGACGTCCATCAATAGCTATGCACTGTAGCCAAAGCAGTTTTAGACTAAAATCTTCCTGACCGTTGGATAGGTCGTGGCAGCGACTTCATGGACTGGCCTCCAAGATCGCCAGACTTGACTGTTTGCGATTTTTTCCTATGGGGCTTTTTGAAGGAAAATGTTTATTCTCACAACATTGCGACAGACGATGAATTAATGAGGTTGATTGAAGAGGAACTGTTGTTGATACCTCAGAAATTTTTCAAAAATGCTTATGACTCAGTTTTGTTTCTTTGCCATCAGTGAAACTAGCAAACTAGTAAACTATTTCTTAGTGCCAATAGTTTTGTAGCTATTGAAGGACGTCAGTTTGAATAAAGGTTAATGAAACAAATTGTGTTAATTTATAATTTATCACTTTCATCTCTTTAATTTGATTACTTCAGTAACATTGTAACAAATCACCAATTTAAAATGTTTATGCAAATAAAATTACTTTAACGAAAATGCACCATTATTTTGTTACTCCGCCATTTTTATTTCATTAATCATAAGCAAAAGAAACTCGAGGGTACTTTTTGTACATACTTATTTATTCCAACTGTAGAGTTTCCAGTTTGTAGCGTGTTCGAAACATCTGGCATATTCATTTTAAAATAGCAACCTCTTCATGGGACACCCGGTATGTATAGTTGTAGGTGACTTGATATATATATCTATATATTAATCGGCTAAGGGAATTTTTGTGGTACCGATGTCTTGGATATGCGGCATTGTAGAATTATGAAACTTGGCACACTTATTTTGTAGTATTAGATGTGTCGAATGTAAATAGTTTTGTGTTTGGACATGTAGGGCTATACCCTTTTGGCTTTCAAAGTATACATGTTATCCTTATGGGAACATGCGTTCTGCTTTTCGTATTTGTTTATACTTTTTATTTCATTAATAAACAGCTGCGTTATTCAGATAAATATTTAGCTCAACAGCAGGAACAGATGATTCATAAATAAAACATTTCACTGACTACTACAATGGCAACACCCTTCTCTTATCCGTTAAAACTCCACATTGAAACAAATTAAACCTGTTCGTGAGGGGGGAGGGTGAGGGACATTATGAGGATGAGGTAGAGAGGTTTCAGGCATAAATAAAATGGCTACTAACTGCTGGAATGGTAACGCCCTTCTGCTATCCGTTTTAACTCCTCATTAAAAAAAATAAACCTGTTTGTGAAGAGGGGAGGATAAGGTGGAGAGGTTTTAGATATAAATAAAAATATTACTGATTACTGAAATGGTAACGCCCTTCTGCTATCCGTTTTAACCCCACATTAAACGGGAAGCGACTGAGGTGAAGAGGTTTCAGGCGTGAATAAAAAAACTAACAATTACTGGAATGTTATCACCCTTCTCTTATCCGTTTTAACTCCACATTAAAATAAATTAACCCTGTTTGTGAGGGGAGAGGATGAGAAGAGGCAGGGAGAGGATGAAGTGGAGAAGTTTCTGGTATAAATAAAAAGGCCACCGATTACTGGAATGGTAACACCCTTTATTATCTGTTTTAACTTCACAACTGCAAGAACAGATAATTCAGGACTAATGTAAATAAGAAATATTACTGACTACTAGTGATGGTCAAAACCAGAAATTTCAAATCTCGAAACCGAAAAAAAATCGAAACTCGAAAGTCAAATTCCAAAATCCTATTTACTTGCCTGGTTTTGGTTATGAAAAATAAATCCAGTTACTCCAAAGAAACCAGTTAACTTACTGCCATTCTCGAAGTATCCTAGAAAAATATTTGTTTCAGAACTACTAGTGAACCAATAAAAAACTAGCTTAATGCTAGTAGCTTAATTATAAACTTTGGTTAGAGTTGTTCTTTCACAAATGAAAAATCAATAATCCACAAAAGGTGAAGGTAGACGACCGATGACAGTAGGCTTTTGACCTTCACATTATATTAATCCACACCCGGGCGTGATTTCTGTTAAAAAAACAACGACACAAAAAATCTCGGCAGTTTTGATTCTCGAAACTCTCCGATCGAATGGTGGTTTTGAGATTTGAGTTTTGGTTTTGACACATCACTACTGACTACTGGAATGGTAACATACTTCCGTTTTAACTCCACATTTTAAAAATCAGACCTTTTTGTGAGGGTGTGAGTATGAGGGACAGGAAGGGGATGAGGTGGAGAGGTTTCAGTCATAAATAAAAAGGCTACTGACTACTGGAGTGGTAATGCTCCTCTGCTTTTCGTTTGAACTCCACGTAAAAAAATACCTGTGGGTTAGGGAGGGGGAGGGGGAGAGAAAGAGAGAGAGAATGGTGAGCGTAACAGAACCCACTAGATTTTAAACTTTTTCAATAATTGATCGAATTTCGACCATTGGGCGGTCTGTAGTATAATGTTTAAAACTTAATAGATGTTTCTGAAATAATACATGTTATTTAAACAAAATTGAAACTTATACTAAGACAAACGTTGTGGTTGATACACACACATATTTTTCATATTGAACTATTGACTAATTAACTAATTAATAATTAATATTGACTAATTAATCTTAACTGGCGTATAAGATAATAAGTATATTTTGAAAAACTCACTAGATTTTACAATAGAAAAACATTAGTCATATTGTCATTAGTTATTATTTACATATGTGTCGAAAAACACCTGATTTTACTTAAAGGCATTTAGAAAGGACTAGCAGTTACCCGGCGCGCATTGCTGCGCCCAAATTAAGTTGTTTACAGAAATAAAGCTATTTTAATAGTTTTTTAATCTAATAAAAAAGTCAATGGAATAGAAAGTAAGTATATTAATTTTATTGTAAGGCCAAAGGAAAAACAATGTTTTTTGTCTTTTGATTTGGTGTATAAATGTACACATTTTCAGGCGTACCAACTCGTGAGCACGCCACGTATAACTGGCCGTGCGAAAAACAAATTCAAGTAACACAGTTCATTCAAGTAACACAATTCAAAAGATAATAAACCAGCCAGTGTTTACATTTCTTTGTTTACATTGTGTTATTTACATTTAAACAAATGACAGTTTAAAGAAACTGAATTTTTTTAATTACAGCTGTTAATTTTGTTAACACTAAATTTCTAAAACCTGACACTGCACCCTTGTATGCCCTCTGGGTCGGAGCCCTTTGGACAGATTTGCACCAAACTTCACACAAACCATCCTTGAATAATGCTTAATAATGCCTGAAAGTTTCATTACAATCTGTCAAGCGGTTTCGGAGTCCATAGGCTACATACATATATATATATATATACATACATACTTCCTCTTTTATAGATATAGATACAATAGGTTTTCCCCACTTATTATCGGGTCACATATTCTTGTACGTATCGTGGCTGTCTAGTTGATCTTGCTGATCGGGGCACTGCTTGATAAACAATTTTGCCATTTGCTTCAGGTGGCCCAACTACTCTTGTTTCTTGATTTTCTACTGATGGTTGGAAATAAACTTCCATGAAATGTTGGAGTCGATTTTCATTTTGTTCCTCAGTATAGTTTCGATTTCTTGGGGTTTAGGGAGTTTCCTTTGAACTTCACTTTTCCTTAATTGGTTGATATGGCGTTTGAATATACAACCATCGTCTAATTTTACCAAGTAATGAAGTTTTACCGATTTCTTGATTATCTTTCCTGGTTCCCATACGGTTTTTTTTTTTTAATTATAGTGAGCTTGAACAATAATAGTGCTCTCCATTCATTAACAACTGTCTTGTTTTCTTGACAGGCGGAGTTGAAGATTTTACTAGCTTTGTTGGTCTCGGAGCGTTTCTCTCCGCTAAGCCATTAGTAGCTGGATGACCTGGCGCTGTGGATTTCTGGAAGATTCCTGCTTCTTTAAAAGTCATAGGAGGTTTCACAGAATCTAAAGATGCAGAGAGGCTTGATCTTAACGAGTTGATGACATTAATAATTTCTGCTGGATCGGTGGGAGTTATAGTATCATGTTGACAGCAAACTTCAGCGTTTGTAGCCAGACTTATAAAATAGATAGTGTAACTGTCATTTAATTGATTTGTTTGATGATGGTATATTCTCTTATTCGTTTCATATTACCAAAGGATATAGTTAAGATGATATAATGTGATCTTGTAAAATGGTAAAACTACTGATGAATTTAAACCTCGAAAGGAGTCATTTTCTAGTTTTAAATGAAGTTGTAAAATTGTTATAAAGAGACACTCTAGAAATAATTTTAGTAATATCTAACCCTCTAACCTAACCCTAATATTTAACCCTCTAGGTGCCCTGTCATAATTGTCTAAATGCCACGTGATTTTTAGCTCTCTTACAGGGTTTTATTTGAAAATTAACAAAAAATTTAAATTATCACTAAATGGTATACTGTCATACATTTTTGTAAACTAGATAAAATTGACTATCTTACAGTACATACCTATATGTCTTTATTTTATACACAAAAAATCCAGTATAGGGTCAAATCCAGAAATTGCAAAATAAAATTTACTTTCCTTATGTATCCATATATGTAAAAAAAAGGCGTTGCATCAGGTACAAAATTCAAGATATACATTTTGTTCAAAATGTAATTAGAGACAAGAATATATATACTCATTATTAGTAAAATACATAAGATAAATATCTATGAAGATAAAACCAAATATGATCACCATGGTACCAACCTAAATCCCATAAAGATGCATGTAAAACCAACCAAGACACACAATATCACTTATCGCTTATATTTTTACTAATAACCTTGTTCAAACACTTTATTTGGCAATAATAAATGTACTTTAACCCTTTGAGTGCCACGCAACGATATATCGTTGTGCACGGAACATCCGAAAAATACTTCACAACGATATATCGTCGTCGGTGGTCTTACCGAAGAATACATTGCAACGATATATCGTTGTTATGGAAAATTGTTCTTACGTCATTACTTTTTATTATTTCTTTCTCAGGTGATTTCCAGGATATTTTCTAGCTCTATAAATCTAGTAGTTATTTGGTGAAAATCTTATATTTGAACAATGTTTATTTATCTGAAAAAAATATAAAAAATTTCCCGCATGTATAATATGTACCTATTCAAATTTTTTATTTTTTAGATATTATATATGTGGATAATTGCTAAACTTTAAACTTACAAAACAAAAAAGTTTCATAATAATATCTTACCAAATAAAAAAGTTATTGATTTTATGTACAAAACCCTTGCAAAATGTTGATTTTGTGTATCGTTGTTATAGAAAATTTTCTTACGTCATTACTTTTTATTATTTCTTCCCGGACATTTCCAGGATATGTTCAGGTAAACATATACTCCATAAATATACGAGGCCTAGTTAGTTTGCTTTATGAAATAATATTGTAATAAAACTTAAACCCTTGAATAAAGTTAGGCTACTGTCTTGTGTACTAATTTACCGTTTTTATATTTTTTTACATTTATGGAAATAACTCGTCCGCCTACAGCCCAAATTTGATAAAACTTTCAGGAAATATTTTGGGAAACATGTCCTCTATAAATCTAGTAGTTATTTGGTGAAAATCTTATATTTGAACAATGTTTATTTACCTGAAACAAATAAAAAAAAATTAAAAGAAATTTCCCACATGCATATATGTATTCAAATTTTTTATTTTTTAAATATTATATATGTGCATAATATTATAGCTAAACTTTAAACTTACAAAACAAAAAAAGTTTCATAATAAAATCTTACCAAATAAAAAAGTTATTATTTTTTTGCAAACCCTTTCAAAATGTTGATTTTGTGCCTGGCACTTTTTGGATATACTCTGTTAAAAACTCTGGCACTCTAGGGATATGACGACCGAAAAACTCTGGCACTCAAAGGGTTAATGATAATAAACAACATTTTCAATTGAATATAACCTAAAAAGCAATAATAAATGACGAAAACGTAAACAAAACAGAAGGCAGAAAACAACAGTGACGTAACGGATCTTGGCGCAGATGTTTTCTTTCCAACATAGAGTAGAACCACTCGAGACAGACATTGGAGTAAAGCTTGAAATCTGCCGTTACCAAATTCAATGCAGTTCAGTACAACTAGAGTGTATTCAGACTGTTGTAATTGAACGTCTGCAAAGTCGCCCGAATTCGGGCGGGTGGCACTTGTACGTAAACAAAAGCCCGCCCGAATTTGGGCGAGCGGCACCTAGAGGGTTAAAAGGATATGTTAGAAATTCTAAAGGTGTAAATATAAGTGTTTGTGCTCTTATACCACCTATCTGACTACTTTGAAACTTTTCATCCAGGTTAACTTCAGGGTGGTTTCTAGCCACTAATCAAAGTTCTAGGACTTTAGGACTTTGCCCCACTAGACTTCAAAGTTACCATAAAGTTACCATGTTACAGACAAAAGATTTGTTATGGTTTTCATAGGTTTCATTTTTGATTATAGTCTGTGATTCACTTTTCTAATGACTAAAACATTTGAATTACCTGTGTGTTGACTGTTGAGTGATTCTGTATAATCCAGTTATCAGATAACGATAATTTCGGGAACAAGTTCCTTTCAAGAATCAAGAATTAAGAAGCTTTATTGGCCATTTCTGTTACATTAGGTTTTGTCAAGAATACATTTAAACATAGGCTACTTTGCAGTACATTAAAAACTAAAAACATAAATTCAGCAATACATGTATATAGGCCCTACGATCCTCCAACAGACAAGTCAGACATGTTACATTTCATGATCATCACACAAGTAAAACAACCTTTCTTCAGATCCTACAAAACATCAAACTTCTCTCATATCAAGGTTGTCAAAACGGTAAAAACATTAAAACACGAAATTGAAACAAAGAAACATTCAATTTATAAAAAGTTAAATTACCTGTATGTCGAGTGATTCTATGTAATCCAGTTACCGGATAATGATAATTTTGGGAACAAGTTCCCTACTTCAGATCCTACAGAACATCAAACTTCTCTCATATCGAGGTGGTCAAAATGGTAAAAAACACTGAAACACGCATATCGAAACAAATATTTAAGAACAAAAATTCTAAAATATGGCCACAGACGCATTTTGCTTGGTAGACATGTCCTGACTTCGTTAACGGCGGCAGGTGTATGGATGACATTTGTCCTTTGTTATCTATTGCAATTTTAGCAGTGTGTCAATAGTTTATAGAAAAAATAATTTGGAAATTTAGAAGGTCTCCAGGATCTTTCTTTGAGTTTTGTCGCTCCAAGAACAATATTTTCACAATAACATAACAACATTTGCCACTGTGGCGGAATCCTAAGGTTGGAAAAATGAATTCATAGTAAGAACGTTGTATGGTCCAGAAGCAGGTTCGACAGGCCGTTTTCGGGTCTGCTAGATATCATAAATTTTCACCATAAGTATAACATGGCCACTTTTGAGGCCATTTGAATGGAGCCCTGAGATTTGGGGAGGAGGAAACGTGTTCAATATCACAACGTAGTATGGTGTATGAGTAGTTTTGAGGAGTCTTTTTCGCAATCAGCTGGAGTACTTACTACTTTATTAGTATAGACCTTTTCTCCATAAGAATAATGAGGCAATGTTTTTTTAAAAAAAAACCTCAACTGCCCATCACCATAGGCTATTGACCTGTGTGGTGAACTAAAGACAGCGAGGTAACGTAACGGCGTTAGTCACATGGACAAGCCAGAGGTGACCACTTATGACAGGAGATGGCTGGGACCGGGATCGAACCAGTCACGTCTGACTTGCTAGTCAGGCACTTTACCTCTGAGCTACCGCATTTAGCCAGTGGGGTGGAGCCCCAAGTTCGGTGTTAGAAAAAGATATCCAAATGTTCTAGATCAACAACAACTGACTAAAATCAGCAACAAAATGGAAAGAATAGGACCTTAGGATTAAAATATATGTAATTACCACACACATGGAAAATGTAATACATAAGTATAGAAGAGACAAGTCAGTTGGACTAGCCCATAGTATATCGCCGACTTCAGTGATCCTCGTCATATGAGTGCTGGAGTAGCCGAGGTATTTAGGAAGACTTTTGACAGACCAGCACAGTCACAGTGCCTTACCAACCATTTAGCACTACAGGAGAATCACAATGGACCCTCTGTATTTGGTTTGATAACAAAGACCCGATATTACGGCAAACCCAAGCTACATGATTATAATATAGCTTGTCAACAACTGACTGATAATTTATTGAAAAAAGGATTGAAACACCTGATCTGCTCCCCGATTTGTTGCGTCAGGGATAAAAATACATTTGTCTCATTTTATATCCAATCTACGAGAATTCCAACGCACAACAGAAGCCTCAGTCACAATTGTAGATTATCCTCAAGAATCCTTCAGGATTTTGTGAAATGGAATTACTCGTGAGAAATTGTTAAAGCAAATGAGAGAACTTATTGCAACCAAGACAAACTCTTACTACCAGGAAATCGACAGCATCAGAGATAGCGAAATGACAGCAATATCCACAGCCACCTACCACACTCTATAGGTGACAGCAACTAGAGGTTCTGCAGATTTCCACAGAGTCGTCCCTTCCCACACCTAATGAGCAGATGCCGAGCCCCAGCATCCTAGCGCCATCGCCAGAGTCCAGTGAGCGTAAAGTTTCTCAGTTTTCTAGTGAAGTGAAAAATCTAAATTATCAATGATGGTGCAACTAGTGAGCTGGGTAGTTTAGAAACAAGAGATGCAACAGAGGCTTTTGCCTTTAAACTTAACTTGGAAACTACTCCAACCGCCAAATTAGATACAGTAAAATTGTAAATTGTAAAACTGTAAATCATCAAAATCAGTTGATGATTTTTTCCAACCAAATTATAATCTGATAATATTTTACCAGAATATTCAAAATTTAAATAATTGTAAAGAACCTTTAGAAATTATTGTCGAGGAAGTAAAACCAAACGTAATTATTTTGATGAAACACAACATGTCTTAAATTGAACTAAAAAAATGTAAATTATAAAATTATTCAATTACAAATCAGTATTCAAGGACCACAACTTCAGGGGGTGGAGTTCCTATTCTGTCGGAGGTTGGTTTGAAGGCAGAGCTCTTAAAATGTATTGAGATTGGATCCTTATGCCAAAATAAACTTTTTGAATATTGTGTAGGTAAACTTATAATTAATGATAGGAAGATTATACTTGCAGGAATTTACAGAAAACCCCAACAATTAGTAACATCAGTACCGGTAACATGTAAATTTCTACACTGGCTATCATTAGCATTACCGCAAATTACCGTATTTTAACAAAAAAAGAAGTCTTTTATTATGGCAGGGGATTTTAATATAAATATTCTGGACCGATTGTCTGCTGAGAAACTTGAAAAAATGTCCTAGTAATGGCAAATATTATTTGGTAGATTTCCCAATGCGGGTTACCAATACATCATCAACAGGAATTGATAGTTTTGTCTCTAACATTGAAAGATCTGAAATTAATGTGTATGGTCTTATAACTGCATTGTCAGACCATGACGGCCAGGTCCTGGAACTTAAGTTAAAGCCCCCCGTGTCATCCAAACTTAAAGACAATGGTAAATTATTTGTTATTAGTAGAAATTTTTCAAAACGTTACATACAAGCATTTGTACAAAAAAGAAAACTGGGAAAGTGTATATGATTCAGATGTAGATATGAAGTATTCCATTTTACTTTCTTCCCCTTATACATAGTATATTGAGAAAGTATTGTTTTCCTCAACCGTTTCGAGTTTGAGTTGTTAGTGGAAATATTCGTTTTCGTGCTCCCTGAACCCAAAAAAGTGATTTTTACGTGATGTCTGTGTGTGTGTCTGTATGGATGTGTACAGAGCTAGAGCCCTAACAAGTGGTCCGATTTTTATGAAATTTGGTATGTAGGTACTAATCCATGATATCTGTAGCAAAATTAGTGTGTTCCCTTATGGGGGGTTTAATTATAGGGACTTCCTTTGGCGTGCTGACTCTGCTACTTATAGGGAAATAATGGGACTGCAATGCCTGAATGGAAGGGATGCTGCCTCCTCCAAACCTGTGCTGTAAATACCTGTACCAAACTAAATAATTGATCTGGAAACGTGTGTGGGGACCAGAGGCTCGGAGACCTTTTACCCTAGACCAGAAAGCCTACCTTGCCAGCTTTGATTTAATCTAAATAACTGTAATGACTTAATCTATCCTTCCAAAACACCTGGCATATTGATATTGAGATAAGTATCTGAGGTTGCTAAAATTACTGACCCAAGCATGGTAACTACTCTTTAAGCTAACTGAATATAGAAATTTACTGCAAGCTATTGAAAAACTATGGAGAATCTTCTGAGGAGTCTAATTAATTACTGCCTAAACGTGGTGAATTAAAACCTGTTGAAAAGTGTTCAGGGCGATTGCCCTGAACTCAGTCACTAGTTTCCTACATTTCTGGAGTCTGGGTGAAACCTTATGGGTGTTCCCCTCAACGAGTTGTTTAGCCAGCCATACTGTCTCTAAAAACTATATTCCTAATAGTAAAACTTATCCATTTGGAGACTTGGTGTAGAGCGTATGGACAAAGACGTCAGTCGGCGAAGAAGATTTACTAGGAAGGGGTAGAAAACCGTTGAGAGAGATTTTGGTTGATAAGAAGGGAAAAAGGGCCTTTGCTCTGTCAACGGCGCGACAGGCGAAGTGCTCCTGGCAGTGGCTCCACGACGCAGCTTGCGTGTACTATATAAAATAGCGTGCCGCTATGCGTCACATATCTCCAGGCGTTTTTTCATTTTTTGGAATTTTTTTAAGGGTAATTATCCCCCAAAAACCGCCGAAAAACATGAAAAATCAAGATTTCTTAAAAACGGCTCTATCGATTTTGATTAAACTTTAGTCGTTTGTAGAACTTTAGTTTTCCAACAAAATGACACCACCTGCAATTCTTTAAACATTCGTGTTTAGAAATTACAAGACTTAAAATATAAAAAAGTCTTAAAAAGACTTAAAAAACAAATATAAAAATATTACAATTCACCATTAAAAAGAGCTCAAAAATCTAAATAATTTAGTATTTTGAATTACTCTCCTACGATTACTGGTTGCAGAGAAAATTTTAATTTTCATTTTGCGGTAAACACAGTACGTTGTCCAATGTTGTTCTTATGGGGGATACGAAAATTACTATTTCTCTCTTATTTATTGATCGATTTCGTTCAAACTTGATATGCTTGTCAAGTTAGCATTGACCAACAGAGGAAATTATAAATATGTTGCCCCTTAATAACCTTGAGGGGAGGAATAGGGGGCATTTCCCCTCTTAAAACCAAGTGTGTAGCGATAGATTCTGTAGTGCCTCCTAAACAGGGATTTGGGTGGATATTTTTTGAAAACAACTTGGGCTAAAAGGGAGAAAGTATGTGTCAGTTTCCTGATACCGTTTATTTAGTAATATTTGTAAATACTAATTTGATTTAGTCTTTCCTATCCAAAGTAGAAAACACATCATAGGTAAAGCCTAACGGATTACCCAGGATCTAAGGAAAGAAAAACAAGATATAATTAATTTGACTAAGCTTGCCAGATCAAATAGTGACAAAGGTATTTTCAAAGAAGTTAAAATTAGAAATAAAGAGTACAGAATTAAATTGGTTGATTGTCAGAAAATGTACTTTGACAGTAAAATTAAAAATTCTTATGTCAATATCAGTAATGAAAACACAAATAATACCTCCGGAAATATTTTTCAAAATGTTTTTAAGTGTACCCCTGTAGACAAAAAAGAAATTCTAAACATTGTAAAAAACTTTAAAAATAATAATCAAGTGGTTATGACGAAATTCCTTTGAAACTAATCAAGTTTGCAATCGTACCACTTCTCAAACCTATAGTACACTTGGAAAACTCCTCTTTTGTATCAGGAATTTTCCCTTCTCAGCTTAAAATCCCTAAAATTGTGTCAATTTTTAAAGAAGGAAGCAGATAGGATCCTAATAATTACCGCCCAGTTTCAGTTCTGCCATGATCGGCAATTGCTTTTAACGCTTTAGTTTCTTCTCTTGCTGCTCCTCAAATTCTAAGATTTTTGAAAAAGCTATATATATATAATAGATTGGTTGCATGTCTAGAAAAAAATGAACTGTAAGCAACATGGTTTCAGGAAAGGAAAATCTGTTGTCTCTGCCTTAGCTGAATTTACTGAATCAATAATTTACTCCATTGATCAAGGACAAAGGCCTATTAGAGTTTTCATGGACCTCTCTAAAGCCTTTGACTCAATTTCTCATCTTATTTTGCTTACTAAGTTAGAGTCGTTTGGAATCAAGGGCATAGCTCTAAAATGGGTTCACTCATACCTTTCAAATAGGTTCGAATTTGTAGAAATATCAAATGTTTTAAACAATAAAATCGCCAAAAGTATCAACAAAATTATTGATAAGGAATGGAGTTCCCCAAGGTTCAATTCTTGGACCTTTGTTATTCTTGTGTTATATCCAAGGACTTCCAAAAATTCTCGCTAATATAAAAAGTGCAAAAAGTCAGCTTATCCTTTTTGCTGACGATTCAAATTTAATTGTATCAACTAAGGAGTTTAATTACTTGGAAGAAGCAAGTCAACTCAGCTTGCCATTATGCAAAACTTTTTCAAAAATAATTCTTTGTGCCTTAATTAATACCAAAAAGACCAACTGCATAAGTTTTCACAAAATAGGACATATGTGGAATCAAATATTCTTATTGAAAATGATAAATTAGACCAACTTTATAGTGCAAGATTTCTGGGCTTGGAGGTGGATAATAATCTGAGCTGGGATGATCATGTAAAAAATATTGTGAGCAAAATCAATTCCAGAATATATGTTTTGAAAAGAGTGGTAAATCTGTGTAGCCTGGCAGTGTTGAAAATTATCTACCATGCTCACATACATTCTCACATTGTGTATGGCATTGCCATTTATGGGAGCACATGTGTTAAAAATTTGAACAAAATTTTAATTTTACAAAAAAGCAATAAGGGTGCATGCTAAAGTTAGACATCATATACATGTTAGAGAATATTTTAAAAGCTTAGACATTTTAACTGTTTTTCCAATATATATTTGAATGCATAATTTACTTGAAAAATAATCCAGAGAAATTAACACTGCGCTCTAATGTACATCAATATAACAAAAGACATAAAAATGATATTATCATTCAAAAACATAAGTTGTCTTTTTTTACAAAAAACCCATAAATATGGAATAAACATTTTATAGAATGTTTGCCTTTAGAATTGGAAAATGAAATGAAATTCAAGGCCAGATTAAAAACATTTTTGTTTCAAAACCCATATTATTCTTTAAGGGTGCGCCCTACCTGCCTTCTGCATGCTTAAGTAAGGGGTTTGCATCCCCCACATAGTAGGCTCAATGGTTTAATTGTTAACCAATTAAAAATAATTTGTTGTTATTTCATTTACTAAATGTCCATTTATGTATCATACGATTTAAAATCGTGATTTTAATTCAAAATAAGTGGTAAGCCATTAGTAAGTTTTAGAATTAAGGAGAAAAATTATTTTGGAAAAAAGGAACCGTACAATACCTAGATTGGAATCTGAAAAGTGTGAAACTGCAAATAGTTTGGTAGAAATCTGTAAAATAACAGGTTGATTTAGAAGAACAAAAAAGTCTTCAAGTGTAAATATGCATGACCCTGCTTGGTGGTGACGCGGTGTTAAATAATAATGTGCGGATCATTCAGTCTAGAGTAGGGCGCACCCTTAAATGAATTTATGCTTACAAACCATTAAATAAAGAAGATTGGACTCTGCAGGTTTCATCTGGGTCTGATGGGTCTCAGTTTTGTATTTTTGTACAGGGATCGGTGTGCTTTTCCGTATATTTACTCTTACTTGCCTTGCCTTGCTTTGTGGATACATATACTAGGCTTATCGCCGTTGGAGGCTCCCCCCAAACCCCCTTTTGAAGTTCGCTTCGCTCACTTGTATTCCACAGTTAAAACAAGTTTAAATCAAACTCAACTATTGTAATTCGTTAACCAAAGAAAAACTACACAACAATGAGCTTTGATGACCACATTATTTACAACATATCCACTAGGCGGCTATCGTACTTCCTGAAAGTTACAATAATTCGTAAAGCAGTGAGTAATGGATATAATTTAATCGATAGAACAAACAATCGGTCGATGACATTTTCCGATATCGTATCAAACGATATTAGGGATTATTGAACCTCCCGGGTAGACGATAATGTACTCACTATGTTGGTAACAGCTGATGTATATAAACCTCATGGTGAGCACATTATCACCTACATGGGAGGTTTGTATAAATCAGCTGTTACAAACATGTGGTATTGGCCAACGGTAGTGTGATTTCATAAAACATCCAAAACTTTATACATTTTCATGGGCCAAAAACATTCAAAATGCCTCCTTCTCGGATGAATAGTGGCTAAACGGATGATCGGATTTTAAATCTGACGAGAAATGGTTAGTTTGGAATTAAATTTTCTACAACTTTTGAAATTAACATTTTTTGCAATCTCGCCGTTTCTCCTGTATATATATATATACATACTATATAAAGCCATTTACCAAGTTTCATAAATACATATTAAAAAATTAGCTGTATATTAAATTTTAATTTTTCTCCATAAGAATAACATGGGGATTGAGTACTCAGGTTTGCTGCAACAAGGAACAGAAAATATTAATTTTTAATGCAAATATCAACAGACCACAACCAGGTGAAGGCACATACCAAGTTTCATCCGTATACATTTATAAATAAGCAATTTATACAATTTTAATTATTCTCCATAAGAATAACGGGCTGAGTACGCAGGTTTGCTGCAACAAGGAATACAAATTATGGTTTTTTATACAAATATCAATGTAACTCAACTAGGTGAAGCTACATACCAAGTTATATTAATTTATGTTCATAATTAAATGAGGCATAACAAATTTGTATTCTTCATAAGAATAACATGGGCGCTGAGTACGCATTTTGTATGTAGCATTAGATTGCAAATACTTGTGGTTTTTTTCTTTACTTTCCAAATTACAAGGTAATAAAACCTTAAATTACCCTTAACCTTAACCTTAAATTAGTTGTTGGAATAATGAGTTCTATGCAATTGTCTTCAGTGTCAGTTATTTTTAACTCAATTATTAAAAAGGTGCACTTTTAGGTTATGGCTCGCTAAATTATATTTGATTCATTTTCGGAAAACTCGTCATTAACATTTTTATACAAATTTATTTTGTATTACGCTCTTTTTACAATTTGATGGCAGAACAATTTGATGGCACAATTTAATTTTTACTTCATTACTCAGTGATAAGTGTCTTGCCCCAGAAATGTTGTAATTGTTTAATGGAAATTTATTTTTTATTTTTTTTATTTAAACTCTTAAAGGAGATTTGCTTAGCACCCTTCTCATAATAGAAAGGTAATTCGCTAATTTTAAAGACGGAAGTAAAAGTTGAAAGTTTCAGGCCATAAGGAATTAAAAAATAAAACCCCCTAATGAAGTTGTACAATCGTTTAGTCATACATTGTCCATAGTCCATATTTTTCGAGTCGTGATAAAAGTCTTTTTTACTTATTTACTATGATAAACCAGTGTCAGAATTTAAATTTGCATTCTGTAACAAATATATCTTAGTTCATATGTAACCTTCAAAATGACAAGATGAAATGTGTAGCCATGTTATTTAAATTTAAAACATTTTAAATATAGCTTTATTAGTTAATCCTGAAAAAAATAATAAATTATTGTTGACCAATTAATAAAGCAGTCATTTTCCTTCATTATTGCTGAAATGAAATAGCAAGTATGGTATCACATCAGTTGACACAAAAATTCATAAACCTCTTCAATTAGCGAGTACAAAATTATGGTTTAAATTATAATTGAAAATTTAGAAAACTCATAACAGCCCTGGACTAAACTTAGTAAGCGTTATTTTTTGTTACAAACGAAATGTAAATGGAAAGCTTTAGATAATGCCATGATCTACAACATTAGGTCCAGTAATTCACAATAACATGTTCAAGTCGCGTTGCATTGCTCTATTCTACTGACCTCGTGCTTGTTCAGTAATGTGTTGAAACTATTTTAAAATTCGTAAACAAATTGCGTTGCACGTGTCATAAAACCGTCATCCTCTCGGGTTAGATATTTGCTGGGGGCGGACGTTGCAGCAAGCTGCAAACAAAAAATACGCCTTCTGCCTTCAGTATTAGAATTTCACTAGTGATAAAAAGTATGTAATTATTATAACACTCGGAATGCAACATTTGGAACTATATAGCAATACATTTTATGCTAGTATGTTCAATCTATCAATCTGCCCAATTTTGTATCTAAAAAATTAGGTTACAGCATAACACGTACAGCTTAACACGTATAATATTACTCGTTTCGTCAAACTATGTTTCAGTCGACCGCTACTATTTGTTAACTATAACAGATATTTAGTTAGAAAAGTTTAACAAGATAGTAGATATAATCTATCTATAAATACGAAAAATCTATCCTCCCCACACACCAAACCTCTACACCTACAACCACGAAATTTGGCACGTTTACTCTTTCCATATCGGAGGTAACCACTAAGAGAGGATTTTAATAAGATCACATTAGGGCTCCGCCTCACGGGGTGTCAAAGTTCCAATACATTGTTATTTTTATGGACATTCACTTTTATTTGAGCTGATGAAAATTATAAGATCTGATCATGATTTGTAGTTGTTCTACGGGTTAACCACTTAATTCACCACACACCACAGGTTTTATTCCCGGTTGAACCCAGCAGCCGCTACGGCCGCTCGCGGTTGCTTTCCGGGTACGATGGCAGCTAGTCGTAACATATTAACACTGGTGCAGGACGCAGCGCAGGACGGAAAAACGGGACATTAGAAAGCCATAAAAACACCGGAGGGGAAATGAATGACGATGACAGTATAAAACCACATAACATAGACATTCGGGTTTCTTACAGTATTGCTAAAAAATATGTTCTTGACCCCCGTTCATAATTTTAAAAAGAGAACTTATGAGGTTTCAAGCAACATCTAAATGACAATTCGCAAAGCACATATCTATATGAAAAATTCATTAACTACTATGAATCGTCTTTTAAGCAAGTTTAGATTAAGTAATTATGAGTACATATTCAATGTAACACTAGTGGCTTGTTAGGGGTTATGGTCCCTAATACCCCCGTCGCAGCAAACCTGCGTACTCAGCGAATTTCCAATGCATACATATGTGACTCACTACTATATAGAGCTATTTACCAAGTTTCACAAAAATACATCCATAAATAAGTGATATATACCATTTTATTTATTCTCCATGAGAATAACATTAGGGCTGAGGACGCAGGTTTGCTGCAACAAGGAAGATAAGTAATGTGTTTTTTTGCAATTATCAATACAACTGAACCAGGTGAAGCTACATACCAAGTTCTCTTAATGTAGGTTCATAATTAAGGGAGATATACAACTTTACTTATTCTCCATATGAATAACATGGGGGCCGAGTATGCAGGTTTGCTGCTACGGGGACTATCAACAAAAAACTTGTTTTTTGTGTTAATATCATTATACCACAACTAGTTGAAGCCACATACCAAGTTTCATCAATATACATTCATAAATAATCGAGATATAGAATTTTATTTATTCTGTATAAGGATAACATTGGACAACGTACTGTGTTTAGCACTTTGAATATCTCTGCAACGGTTGGACGTAGAACAACGATTAAAACACCAAAATGTTTGTTTTGTTGAGCTAAACACATTAATAAATAGAAATGTGAAGTTTTTAGTAAAACTATCTGAGAAAAATCTAAAAACCTTTTTCCCAGAAGATTAACATGGGAAACGTTTTTTTTGGATTTACTCCGCAACCACTTAACCTAGGTTAATGATTCAAAATACTAAATTTTTTTTAAGCTCTATAAAATGACTTTAATCAAAATTGAGTGTTTTTAACATTTTGGGGTCAAATTTGCAAAAAACCGATTTTTGGAAAATTGTAAACCCCCATAAAACCCCTTTCCCATAGTGCGATCGATCTGGTTTTCGAACTTAAAGTCATAAATGCTACTCTCTACATTTGTGCCAAATTTCATCAAAATCGGGTGTTTCTTTCAAAGGTTATCGCGGTAACGGACACACACACATATATATATATACATATATATAAATTTGAACAAATAGTGTTTTTGGCATCTGGGGACCTCAAAACGAAAAGTTATCATGGTCTCGGGCTTAAGTCTTACCATGCCACCACGGTAATAGCTTCTTCCCTATAGGGGAAATTCTACAAAATCGGGTTTTTATGTAAGTGGATATCACTATATACAAGGTGAGTTTTAATTCCCTTCCACCTATTTTTTTTATACGGTATAAGTTAGAAGGTTTAAACTCCGCACATATATGTGAGACCTAAATATCTTGTTTTTCATGGGTTCATTGACTCTCCACCTCCAATGGGGGACGGCCCACGAGGAGCAAGTCGAGATTCTTAAATATAAGCATAGGTTGATATGTGCATAAAATTAAAGGTCTCTGTTAGTAGAATACAATGCCGTAAACCGGACCTCAAAAGGTTCATCCTATGGAAAATTACAGGGTTTTAAAGTTTACAAAATAGTAATGTGCTTTTATCTGCGTTTTATGGCGCTACTGTTTAAAAGTTCATTTCAAAACTCATGAAAAACAAGATATTTAGGTCTAACATAGATGTGCGGGGTTTAAACCTTCTAACTTATACCTTATAAAAAAAATAAAGGGGAAGGGAATTAAAAATCACATTGTATATTTCAAAATAATTAAAACTTTAATCAGTCCACCAGTTCTACTGGGCCGATTTTAATCATTTTTTAAAATTGATAGCTTATTATGTCTAGATCACTTATATAGACTAATATATCTTCATTGGGCTTTACCCCAGTGGCTCTTAAAGCCCCACTTTAAGCGATAGGTAAAGTTAAAATAAATCAATAACTGTTTTTACGTTCTCAGCTTACATTTTAACAGTTGTTAAAAAAGTCAGTACAAAATAACTATTATGTAGCGTAGCAGTATTTATGTCTTCATTAAATTGAAACAGTAAATTATGTTGTTTAGTGGAGTAAATTAATTTTAAATGTTCTATTTTGTAAAATAAATTAATTTGTGTATGCCAAATTTGTAGTTAAATTACTTTACACATATATTTGATTTTAACATTTGAAATAACAGCAGCGTAAATTAGTTTCTATTTAATGGAATTTTTTAATCCCATAAAAAGTTATCTAATTTTTAAACGGTATCGGAACTAATAAGTCCTCATTTAGTTTTGTAATTTTTACTGTACCATAGTTAAATACAGCTTAATTTTTGGACTATTTATTAAGTTAGCTCTTTGGATTACGTAAAATTTCACGATGAATGATTTTACGATACAGTAATTGTAAATAAAATACATATTTGTGGTAAAAAAAATAAAATACTACATTTATAAAAAGGCTAATCATTAAAATCCTATCTCATGCTCTGTTTATACACAGATAAAGCCTGAGATAACTAAACACGTAACGAGTTTAATTTAGCAACCTATACCGACTTCAGCTGTGCGATGCGTTCCCGCGCCGTGTCATACTTTTGTTCAACAGATGATGTTATTTGTAAATGCTTTATGTATATATCTTAAAAACAAATACATACACAACCTTTATATTCATATTTATCAATTTGAATACATCCTCATAATCAAACAAATAACAGATATTCCCTCCTGCAAATCACATATAATATTTGGTAGATTCTACTATCTCGCCATAATCTGAATAGTATAAGATAATAAATAATAATAAAATCATCACGAGATACCGATGTTTGTTTGAATTCCAGAGGGTTGAATAATATTATTAAATTAAACTTCCAAAATAAATCTTAGATTATTTGAAAATTACGCTAGTAAGAAAATCTACTCCTAAAAAACTGTTAAATTACTTTATCTGTCCCTTTTTATTCAGCTTTTTTACCTTATGTTTAGCTTATCTACAGTAGTGAAATAAATCAGCTATATACATGAACATATTTACTTTATTGTGACTTTACATGTGTATTCGGTTTTGATTAACTGATTCAAGGGAATCACAAACTGATGTTACAAATTTGGGGGATTTCAATGAAAAAATGTTCATTAGGTGATTTAAATATAATAATGGTGGCCTAGTTAGTTTTGGTTTACACAAAGGTATATATTTTAATCTCAAGGTCTTTGTTGATCGAGCTGACAAGCTCTAAAAATCTCTGAGTAAGATATAATAAAATACTAGGAAATTAACTAAAATTAAATGAAAAACCAATAAAAATAATTTTCAAGTTAAATAAATATCCAATTAAAGATCTCTAGTTAGTTAATTAATGTCACTGTTGTAGTTCTTCACAAGCTCAAAATCAAAGATGGGGAATAATAGACACAATCTCTAAGGTTCTGATTTAAATTTCTTATTTATTCTCAGAATGTGTTATTTATTACTTCTTGTTGTCTATAAAAGTTATAGCCTATTATAAGTCAAAGTTTATGAATAAATAATTTATTAAATCTTGAGGTAACGTTTGCTAATAACATTCTTGAGGTTTGTCTTATGGCCTAAAATACAGAAAGGTCTCACAAAGTCTACTTGTGATAATTACAAGATCATCTAGATAATGATATTCTTATGGACATTCACTTTGGTTTGAGCTTATTATAATTAAAACAGCTGATCATGATTCGTAGTAGGTCCACGGGTAACCACATAATGCAGCACACACCACAATGTTTATTCCCACGCGACAGGTATGGTGACAGCTAGTATAAATATTTATGTATTCAATGCTAATAATGGGATAGGTTATTACTCCTTTAGTTTTCTCATCAATTTTATTAAAACTTCTGACCATAGTTTCGTCCAATTTCATCAAATAAATCATACTCTGTGAAATCAAACAAAATTTTCAGATAAAAAAACTAAATCGGAATTTTAGACTTAAAATGTTTAACCAAAATATAGTGTACTGAATTATTTCAATTGCCTTAACTTTTATCTTCGTATTTATTCATCATGAACATAACATAACTCCTCCTATATACGTTTTGTCAGATTGTGTTTGTGTCTTTAATCATGATTTTTTTATACTGATACACAAATCGAACTTTAGGAAGGATAGTCGCTACTGTAATTTTTTCCAAAAACTGTTGATTCAGCTTCACACAAAACTACAACTGTATAAATTGCGAATCAAACTACAATTCCAGCTGTAAACCACTAGAATGTCGTTCTGCTGTCATATTTTTTGAGACCCAGGATTTATCAATGGAAAATCATCAACTTCTGGTTCCATTATCAAAACTATATTTTGTCCTTGTGCTAAGAGAAATTTTTTGACACAACCCTGGCCTCTTTACGTTGAATAGTTTGCTCTGAATAGAGGGTTACACTTCACCACTACACGCTGTTATTATATAAGATACATGGTTACTTAATACTAGTATCCTGTCGTGGCTTCGCTCCCGATCACAGTACAATGGTATGTTTGAGAAAAACGTTAACATTTTTAAGCACCTGGGGGACCGAGCTTTGCTCGAAAAGCCAGTCAGTTTGTTAAAAAATGCCTAGAGACTTATATTCACGGTTCCTCTCCAAGGCGAGCGTATTTTCTTTGCTTATTTCCTCGATTATTTTCATTTTGGGCATGCCTGTTTTATATTTAATCTTTAGTTTGAATGGTTCTCGCAATTTATACTTAACCTAATCATGTACATTTAAAGTTGTGTACACATTGGAAATAATCACTATTTTCAAGAAAATCACAGGATACTTTACCAAGAGAGTATTATTTTTACAATTGAATGATTGCTTTTGAACAGCTGTTATTATTTTTTTATTTTTTTATTAACAAATCTTAACCATAACCTCGATGTTAGTATTTTCGAATATCTTTCTAAACAATACTATATTTTCCATGGATGAGGCCTGATTAGAACACATTTATTAACCCATACATTCGATAGTTATTCAAACATTTTGCAAATTATTTTTGGACCAGGAGTAGGCAAAGGATGTTTTCTGATGTATTTAATATTCCCCTAACAAATGCATGCTCAATCGGTTCAGTTAACTACTAACGTCATTGATGAATAAATTTAAACTGTAAGGCCGACGGAGCAGAGGGCATACAGGATGGAAAGTATAGGCCTGTTTCTTACTATAGTTCATTGCCTGCTGTCTTTCTACCAAATATTTGCTCAATCGGTCTAGTAAGTATATAATTAACATGGAAATGTTGAAGGCCTTTAAGGCCGAGCCTTATTAGAACAGGAATAAACCCATAACTGTTTTTTTGTTGTTGTTGACCCATCTTCTTTCAAATATCTGATCAATAACTCCTGTAGTTTGTTGGACTTATTAAAGGTGGATTTAAATACATAAAATATTCGGTATTATAATCACAATGGCTCCTAGACAAACTGAGCTTTAAATACCATGTTGCAAGGGCTTGCGTGTATTGTAGCTAATGATTCATTGTCTTGCCGTTATTTGGTATGGTTTAGTATAACTTTGCAGAGTAGTAAATCAGACATATTTCCTCCGTTCTCTGATAAAATGTAATTAGCTGACTAAATGCTCAATAGAACATATATGGTGCATTCTGCAGTGAACATTTGAGTAACCTGTACCCTTAAGATCGATTTTGTTGCGGTGCCGGACAAAGGGGCACTACCCTAATGCTTTAAAACAGTCAAAAGAATTCCTCCAGCACACGAAAATACGTAAAACATTTTATTTCATTCAGTATTGTCGTTTTTTGTGAAACGGTAAACAAATCTGGCTTATAAACAGACAGACAGATGAAAAAGTTTAACAACAATTTAAATATCTCCGTTGCATACAACATAAATAGATAAATAGATTCTTACCTTTAAAATCTGGTATTGATAATAACCTGTCCATAATGTATTAACAGCCGCAATTCAAATAAAATTATTCCCTATGTTAATCTTAAGGGCAAAAAACTAACTTTGATGGTGGCCCATGCCCTTCAAATTAATAATACCGAAAAATGAAATCCGTTATGCACAACTACGAATCAGGACGAATATTGTGGTACCACAATCATAAACTGACAAAAGAACACAGCTGGCAGAAGTAAATACGAAAAAAATGGCGGATAAACAATCAACTCACTCACAATTTAGGAGAACGTTACCTTTATTTGTAAAACCTTTTATTGGTTTTTTAGTATAACAATTTTAAAATCCTTTGATAAATTGAATTAAAACATGTTAAACGGAGAGTACTTTATTTATTTAATCATAAAACATATGAATAAAACAATTTTTTTGTAGTTTCTTGTAATTACGAAACAGCATTGTATTAGTATTTCGTACTTTAAATCCAGTACTTTTTGTCCAATGCTTTAGCTTATGGAAAATTTAGATACTACTTAGAAATTATTTGAATAACATAGACTTGTAGCCAGTCGTGGCTTCGCTCGCGATCATAGTGCAATATTATATTTGAAAAGTTACATACATTTGTTAAAGCACTCAGCATCTGGGGAACCAAGCTTTGCTTGGAAAGCCAGTCAGTTTTTCAAATGTTTCACGGTTCCTCTCCAGGGCGAGCATATTTACTTTGTTTATTTGCTCGTTTCGTTTTAGTTTGGACATGTCCGCTTTACATTTAATTATTCTATCTTAATTCTCAATGGTTCTATAAATCTATACATTAAATATATGTATACATTGGTTCTAATCAATATTCTCACAAAACTCACATGCTGATACCTTTACCAAGTGAGTGTTTGTATGTACCAATTCTTTTGTTTGAATGTACAACTCTTAATCGTAACGCCAATTTTTTTTTAAACAACATTTTATACATAACTTTTTTTCCGGGGATGAGGCCTAATTAGAACTTATTTCTTTATACCCACAAATTTGAAAGCACCAACATTTGGAGGGCCCTAAAGCACTTTAGGAACAGGGGTAGGCAAAGGTCTTGTTTTATTATGATATATTAACTACCTTCCTAACAAATGCATATTAAATCAGTACAGTTAACTAATAACGGTCGGTGTTGTTTTAATTGAAATGTTAAGGCCAACTGGCATAAGGAACGGAAAGTATAGGCCTATTTCTGCTTATGGTACATTCCCATTGCCATAAGACAAACCATTGTCTTTCTACCAATTATTTATTCTATTGGTCTAGTAAATATATGATTAACATGGAAATTTTGAAGGCCATTAATAGGAACGAGTCTCATTGAAATGGAAATAAGGCCTTAACTGTTTTTGGGATGGACCTATCTTCTTCCAAAAATTTACTCAATAACTCATGTAGTTTGTGCATGATGGGCTTAAAAACACATAATAAATTCAGCATTATAATTACAATGACTACCTAGATAAATTGAGCTTTAAATACCATCTTGCAAGGTCTTATGTGCTCTCAACCCAATGTTTCGTTGCCCCGCCGTGTTTTATATTGTTTAGTATACCGTTGTGAAGTAGTTAGTAAAGCACGTGATTCCTCCATTCTGCGGTAAAAGATAAATGATCTGACTAAATACTCATTAGAACAAACATGGTGCATTGTACGGTGAAATGTTGAGTAATCTGTACCCATAAACTCTTCTATGGGGCAGTGACGGACCAATGGACATAACCCTAAAGACGTACGTAATGATTTGCAGAAGCCTACCCCACACGAAATGGAATGATTTCCTACCCCACACGAAAATGGGCAACATGTTTTATTTAATTCGGTTCAGTATTTTTTGAGAAAACCTGAACAAATCTGGTTCACAAACAAACAGACAGGTGAACAAAATTTAAATATCTCCGCTGTATGCAACATTTCACTGCTCAAAGCAATGTAGAAAAAATGTATTTGATTTATTCATATAAATACATTTTTTATGTGTAACATCTGTTATTGCTTGTCCATAATGTGTGAACAGCTACAATTAAAATCAAATTTTTCCCATGTTATAATTATGGGCTAAAAACGAACTATGAGGGCAGCCCGTGCCCTTAAGGGTGTTTGGTCAAAAAATTAATTTGTAATATATTATTTTTTTCACGTCAGGGTAAAAATTAGGAAACATAATGGATATATATTAAATAATTCGCATTGCTATTAAGTGAGTTATGGGTCTTAAAAGTAGAGATTTTGACAAATGTTGGGAGAAGGTCAGTAAGAAAACCGTTGGTCCGATTTCAATGAAAATTTGCAGTTGTGTGGGATAAATTAAGGTTATTATTACTAATATAATTTCATGTGAAAATAAAAAAAATCAGAAATATATTTTTACTTTAAAACTCTATTAAAAATATATTAATACAATTTTGTGGTATAAATAATAGTTTAAGTTGTGCGGGTCAGTATGATATACATGTTAGAATTTAATTGAAGTTTATATCTTTTTTCGTTTGGTCTATGACCTGCTCCTTTGGTTCTTGGAAATTGCCTTCCGGGGCAGAGTAGGCCAGCCGCACTACGCCTCACTAACACAAACTCACACGCACAGCGCCACCACGCGCGCACCCCTCGCACGAGCGCGTAGTCCAAGGTCGCGCCGCCCCCTACACTCCCTTCAGCCACACCTTCCACGAATCTCGCCACACGCACAACACGAGCACCGCGTGTCCGTGTTTTTCAGTTTTCAGAGTATTATGGTATTACTGCAACCGTAGCAATTAATGCCTAGTAAGAAATATAGGCATACAAGAAATAGAAAAAGCAATTGCGAGTAATTGTGTGAAACAAGTTATAGGCTAGGGTCTACCTGTCATGTAACTGAAGATCCAGCTTCTTCTGAAGATGTATTTAACTAAGTGATAGGAAAGTGTAAATTTACGATTTAATTCAAATTTCGTGGAGACATTCTTTTCTATAATCAGTTGGACAAGTTAATTTTTCAAAGCAATCAGAAAGACCCTAACTTCCATTTTTGGAGGATGTAAAAATTACAAATGTTGTTTTTTTAGCTCCAAAAAACGGTAAAAAGAAATGTGGACGTAAAATTAATGCATATTACATTATATGACATAAAAAGTCAGAAAATATATGCCTAAACCCTCTCCCATAATTTTAGCACAAATATTTATAGCCAGATATTTAATTTAATACATAATTCTACAGTATTCAGTTATGAGAGTATTGTTCAGCTTTGACACTCGGCTTCTAATTTGTGGATAAAGATTTGCTTGTGTAGCCAGGTAGTAAAGTGGTTACACAAGCCCACCACCACTTGTTGTTTTATGAATTTCCTATCGAAAGTGAACTATTAGCATGACCCGCACGGTGAAACTTAAGCCCGGGATCAGCATAGAAGTTCCTAACGTGACCTCCTGAACATGTCTTGGGGGTCGTTCAAAATGAGATATATTATAGTAGTCCTTTACTGTGAATTTTATTCTCGAATATAATTCATAATGGAAAATCAAATAGGGTTTTGAAAAATGGCTTAACTGGTAGAATGTTCCTGAAACGACTCCAAGAAGTTCTCATCATAAAAACATCAGACTATGAAAAAGACACATTGAAGTATGACAATCCATCACAAGAAACAACATCCATTAAATCACTGGCCGATTTTCCTCCCCTGCTGGCACCTTCTTCGCTTAAGAACCAGAAGACTGCTGGCTCAGTAGACCTACCTGACTCGGAGCAGTCGACACATCCTCCATCTTCCCGGCGGCAGCCCTCCAGCCCAGTGAGTCCAACTATCAGAGGTCATCCTACCCACAGTGCAGTGCTCAGTGATGTGAATAAAAAAGTCTCTGTTTCTGTAGATGAGTCAGTGCTCCAATCAGATAAGGACTCCAGTTCAACAAACCTATGTCTAAATAATAGTTTTGTTTCTCAGCCTCCTGCTTCTTTAAACTCAATAGCCAATACAACACCTCCGCTAAGGTAGTTAAAAAAGGTAATTCAATTAAAATATTTCATCAAAATATTCAACACCTAAGTTCAAGAGTAAATTCATTAGAAGCCATTTTAAATGAGCTTAAACCGCACATAATTATTCTTTCAGAACATGACATGAAAGGAGCTGAAATATCTAGATTTAATTTAAATAATTATAAAGTTAATGCTTCCTTTTGTAGGAAAAAATCTTTTAAAGGAGGGGTTATGATATTGTCAGAGGAAAACACTGAATGGAAGCAGGTGGCTGTGCCCAGTTTCTTTAATGATAAGTACTTAGAGGAAATGCAGTTTGAGTTTTGTGCCTCTAGTTATATTAAAGGTAGATTTAGATTTCTGGTGATAGGTATTTACAGATCACCAAGTTCTGATGTTAAAATATTTTTAGACAGATTAAGTAATTTGATTGATTTTTTTAGCAAAAGTTTTACTAACATAATAATAGGGGGAGATATTAACATTGATGTATTAAAAAAGGATCATAAACACAAATTACTGAATGACACATTAAAAAGCCATAACATGAAATACCTAGTTGACTTTCCAACAAGGATAACTGAAAACTCAAAAACAGCCATAGACAACTTTCTGATCAAAAATATGGAAGCTTGTAATTTGATAATAGAAGGCATAATAACATGTTTGTCAGACCATGATGGACAGATTTTAGAAATTAATCCTATGAATTTAAAAGATCAATACAAACAGTCTGTGAAACAAGAAATACGTAAGTTTTCTTGCGAAAATATTGAACATTTTTGCATGCTTTTAAAAAATGAAAATTGGGAGGATGTGTATTTTTCCCCTACAGAAAAGAAATATGACACTTTCCATGATAAATTTATTTTTTACTTTAATCTGGCTTTTCAAAAAACTCTAATAACCAAAAATGATAGAAACAATCACTGGCTTACAGAAGAACTGAAAGCCAAAAAATACAGAATAGTAGAAATGACAAAAGAATACAGAAAATGCAAGCAATATAAGATTAAAAATATGTTAAAAAAGGAGAAGATTGAATTTAGGGCAGAATTAAATCAAGCTAAAACCAAATATTTTGAGACAAAAATCAATAGATCTTCTAATATCCAAAAAACTGTCTGGGGCATTATAAATTCTGAAGTTGGATCAAAAAATAATAAAAAATGTAACAATATCACATTAGCTGAAGGAAAACATACTGTTGATGATCCTAAAACTATTTCAAATGTGTTCAATGACTATTTCATAAATATGGTAGAGGACATTGACCCTAACAGCAATAAGCATGTACTGTGTATGGACTCAGAGACTGGCTCGATCCAAGATTTGTTTTTAAAGCCTAAGTTTAGTTTCAAGCCAGTCGATGAGAGGGAGGTGGAACATATAATAAGTTCCTTAAAAAATACAAATTCCAGCGGCCATGATGAAGTGCCTGTTACACTTCTCAAAAATATAAAATATGAGATAAGTAAAATTTTAGCTCATTTAATTAATTCTTCTTTCATCTCCGGCTCATTTCCAGATCAACTAAAGAAGGCAAAAATTGTTCCGATACATAAGAAAGATGACTCTGCAAATATTGTTAATTATCGACCTGTGTCTCTACTACCAACCGTATCTAAAATTTATGAAAAAATAGTACAGCTTCAGCTAACATCGTATCTTGAAAAATTTAACTTAATAGATAACATTCAACATGGGTTTAGATCTGGAAGATCAGTTATTACGGCAGCAGTATCGTTTTTAGAGTCAGTAATAGAGTCTGTTGATAGAGGTGGAAACACAATAGGCATATTCATGGACTTATCCAAGGCTTTTGATAGTGTAAAACATCCTATCCTTTTACAAAAATTACAATCACTTGGATTATCAAAAAATTCATTACAATGGTTTGATTCTTATCTAACCAATAGAACACAGTATGTTGAAGTAACTCACTTAATAAATAATAAAATAATTAGGACAGCATCAGAAATAAAACCAGTCAAATATGGAGTTCCGCAAGGGTCTATTCTGGGACCTTTACTTTTTTTATGCTATTTAAAGGGCATAGGTAATGCACTGTCGTGTAAACCTAGCAGTGAACTATGCCTCTATGCTGATGATTCCAACTTAATGATATCATCCCCAACATTAGAACAAACAGAAGTGACCGCTTTTGTGGAACTCGGAAATTTGGGCAGCTACTTGCTAAACCAAAATTTAATATTAAATCATAAAAAAACAAATTTTATTAAATTTAAAACAGCACAAAATAAAGTTCACCCTGAACCAGTAATAATGTATGACTCACAACTAATTGAACAAAAAACTAGTACAAATTTTCTGGGTCTAACAATAGATCAACATTTAGATTGGAATGAGCATGTCAGCAGAATATTAACAAAAATTAATTCTGGAATTTATGCCCTTACAAAAATGTCCTTTTATTGTAATGTTACAACACTAAGGGATATTTATTTTGCTTATATCCATTCTTTCATTTCATTCGGTATTTGTCTATTTGGAGCAACCAAGAAAGTTAATTTGGATAACATATTAAAACAACAGAAGAGAGCAGTAAGAATAATGCTTAAACTAAACCATGATGATTCAGCCAAAGAACACTTTAAACAGTTAAAAATACTTACTGTATATGGGCAATACATTTTCGATTCTATTTTATTGGTCAAAAATAAAATGGCAAATGAAGTTTCTAACCAACCTGTGCATCATTATAATACAAGAAAAAAGAATGTGGTTATGCAGAATCATCATAGATTAAAATTGTATGAGAAAAGGCCCTCATACGCTGGGGAAAAATTTCTAAAAAGTATCCCAGAACAAATAAGAAATGAAAAAAATCACATTAAATTTAAAAAACAACTGAAAGAATATTTAATTGAAGCAGCCATTTACTCGTTAGAGGAATTCTTCCACCTCCCTCTAAAAGGATTTAGTCTACATTAAGTCACGTATAAAATACAAGTGTTTAAAGTGGAAGTTGAAATCCTTGATTGGCTCCTGCTGTACTTAATTAAGATGGTGATGCGATTGTTTGTTTATTAATTGTACCATTTTCGACGCTGTTCAAATGTTGTACTCTGTACTTCTTCATGAATAAAGATGATTGACTATTGACTATTGACTATATATATATATATATATATATATATATATATGTGTGTGTGTGTGTGTGTGTGTGTGTGTGTGTGTGTGTGTGTGTGTGTGTATGTATATGCACACTAGCGGTCGCATTTTTTGTCCGATTTACTTCAAATTTGGTAGGGACGTTCCTTTCTATAAACAGTTGGACAAGTTTGTTGGGCAAAACAATCGGAAAACTCTAAACCCCTTTTTAGGGAATTATTCTTTCAAATTTCGAGTTTTTGGGCCCAAAAAGGGTCAGACAAGCCTCGGTCGTAAAAGTAATGCATGAATTAAGATGGGAATTAGTGAAGCGAAAGTTTTAAGCCCTCTCTCGTCATTCTAGCATAAATATTTACCGAGTTACTAAAGAAAATGTGTATCGACTAAACACAGTTCGTCTTATGGGGTTTTTACATTAGAAAAGCATGTTATTCATTTGTTGGTGTATTTGTTTCATCCCCAGCAACCTTGCGCCTACTTTTAAGCCTGCCTGGACCTTCTCCTAACCTTATAATGCACAAAATTGTATTTTTAACATTGCAGGTAAATCAAACCAGGAGTATCAGAACAGCCAAAAAATCTGTGTTTTCAGATTTCAATAAAATTTGAATAAATGTATGTTTTTACACTGGTTTTGAGTTTTAAAAGTTTTGTATGTGGAAATTCACGTCCCTCACGTCAGCGTGCTGCGTGCGAACTCGTTTTGTATTGCTATAAGTAAGCATTTCCAACTCCATCTCAATTTAGTTTGGAGTAAACAAAGATAAAATATGAGGATTTTTCACTGAAAATGTACTATATTCAAATCTATTAATCAACCAAATGAATAACAGAGAAGACTTGAACAGACATAGTAAATTCTTTAACTACTGATATTGAAACATATTTCCTGAAGCCTTACTGATAACTTTTTAATATTTTTTATAAATAAATAAAGAGAACCATACAATCCATTTATTTTCCAAGCATTGTATATTTTTTATTTGAGTATATATGTTTTTAAATCAGTAAATAGTAAAAATAGGCGCTCATTGGTGATAGAATGGGGTCGAATCGCCGATTGTATTCGTAAAATACACGTTCCGGTAGTCGTTCGGGCCTATGAAACGGGATTGGGCTTCATTTTTTGCTGAGAAAATGTGGTCCGATTGCCAATTGTTACGATTAATCACGGTTAAATTGTGAATGTTGGCATATATTGAGGCTCTGTCATCATTTTCGGATACCACGTTGTGGCCGTCGATTTCGGACTTTAGAATGCGAGGAACGGTTGTTTTCGGAAAATATAATGCTGTGAGATTGCCTATTTTGTTTTGCTATTTCCGTGGATAATATGCTGTTCGTTTGCCGCTTCAGGCCAATAAAACGTGGTCTACTATACCAAAAAATTCAGTCATTTTGGTGTTTTCTAATACCATGTTGCGGCAAAATTTATGTTTTTACTTATAAAACACGGCCTAAAATGCGTTTCGGACGTCGGTTTTGGTATATAAAACACGACCCGGCTTTATAATATTACCAAGAAAATGCGGTCCAATTGCCGTTTTTGAGTGATTAAGTACATTTCCGGCATAAAATACGGTTTGTACTCAATTTTTGGCCAATAACAAAATTTTTGGTCGTATTTATGACTCATGTATATAGTCAATGGTAATATGCTGTAAAATGATCGCAAAAAATTACCGATTTTGGCTGATAACTACACATGCCCGGTCGATAAATTTCTCTAAAATCCCAGTTTTACCGTTTTCAGGCTAAAATGTGGCTCGATTGACGTTTTAGACGGCAAAATGAGAATATATTGCTATTTTAGGCCGATAAAATGTGTTTCGATCTTAGTTGTGGTAAAATCTTCGACTTCGAAAATTACATACTTTGATACTTCCGCTGGCGTTTTAGCCTTTAAGACGGCCACACACTACCGGACTTTTTCCCGAACAAAACATCGGACCGAGCAGGATTTGGGGTCGAAGGGATAAAATCCTGTAGTTAGTGGGGCCTCCGAACCAGACATCGAACAAGACTTTAAACCAGACATCAGACCGAGTGCTCTCGAGGCGGTTTTTTGAGGAAAGATCAAAGAAAGATCGGTCCGATGTCTTGTTCGGGGTTCGGTAGTGTGTGGTACCTCCATACGCTGCTCCGAGCGCCGTCACTGTGACTCCCTGGATACGCCCCTGAATTTTATTTTGTAACAGTAAGTAACAATTCTTCTTTAGCTTTAACAACTAACGGATTCTAAATTACAACATAGCGAAAACTTACATATAACAAAGGTTAGGATGTTGGTGATTCGAGTATAATATCCCACAATTGTATATTTATGGAAAATTTGTTATGGAATAGTTCGGGGACACCCTGTACATTTATTTAATACAGTATTTTAATAACTTAATAAGATCAATGTATTATGATTAAATATATTTGTTAAATTGTAATTCTTAAAATAAAAAAAAAATTATATTTATAATTAATGTTCATATAATAATAATGTTATTTGTTTTTAATACAGTAAAGCTATCCTAGCTTATTTGGGCCTAGATAATTCTAACCTCTAAAATTCAATTTTTTGGATAGTTCGAATTTTATTACCGCGGTCCCTTGAGATTCGAACTATCCGAGATTCAAATGTGCTCACAACTGTGTCAAACCTTTTAATGATAAAATCTGTATAGGCTACAAGAAATGTACTCATCAAAACTATAAAGTGAAAGCTCAGAATAAACAAACATATATTTAAGATGAGTTGTCGGCGACATTGAAAGGCACATCAGTGGAAAATAGTTAGCAACCCAACCCTACTCAACCAGTCGAGCCGCGGGCCGTGCGCCCCGGACCGACGAAGAACGAGTAGACGGAAAGACAGTGCTGCGTGGGGGGAGGGGGAGAAATGAGGAGAACGCGCTCCTCTCTCCCCCCAGCCAGATCACACACTCGCAGCACTGCCCGAGTTGTCTTCCTAGCGGCGCGCGGTGGCGACTTGTAGAACTACTGCTCCTCACCGCCAGACTAGCCTAGCGGCCAAACACCCTTAAGAATAAAAATATCGAAAATTAAAACCTTATTGCAAAACTACGAACTGAGACGAATTTTGTTGACACTTCAAACATTAAAATTAGCCAAGAAATAAAGGAGAAGTTGTGTTTACAAAAAAACGGCTTCACGTATTATATATATATATATATATATATATATATATATATATATATATGGATACTGGAAATTTACCGACCATACACATTTGTCATTTGATTTTCGTAATAAGACGGCAAAGGGCAACGCTAAGCGCAAGCGTCACAAGGTAAAGCGCCTTCAGTTTGACAGATACTATTCCCGTGCAGTGTAGAACGATGATCTGTAGCGTAAATGGACCGTTCATTTCAGTTTAAATTTAATTCACATGAAATGGCTCGTTGTGCCAACGGTCCTATTTTATAAAATTATAAAAATATATCGATAAAGGTCCGTTGTCGCAACGAGCCTGTAGACGCTTTGGACCGTTTTGATTATATTAAATGGGTTCATTGGCTCTATGACCCTCTTTAAAAATATAATAATAATATAAGGGGCCGTTGTGTCAACGATCTGTAGAGTAAATGGACCTTCTTTTTTAAAATTAAATATAACGGAGGGTCATTGTATCAACGAGCTGTAGTGTAAATGGACCTCATATTAAATTAAATATTATTAAATAGGTCCGTTGTGCCAATGATCTGTAGAGTAAGTGAGCTGTCCCCCCTTACTTCAACCTCAAACGTTACAGACACCAGCTTAGTAAATTATCAGCTAAGTTTATAGTTTAAGAAGCAATATTTAAAACACTACTATATGGAAAAGAATTTAATATGGGACCTCGAGGTTCTTTTGTGCTCCAAGATATAATTTTTAAGTAGTTCCCCGATTTGGTAATGTAGCTAAAGTTAATTGTCTGAGCCCCTCCGAATCAGACTATTGTACACAAGGTGATCACTATTATTGAGTAAATTAATTGATAGTTCCTGATTTTAATAGCTCAGCTCCCCCATTTAGTAAATTGCAGTGTAAATGTTAGACTTCAGGTATATTCTCTGTTAATTGTAACCAGTACAGTAGGTGCTCTCTTAACCGACCACTGCAGGATTGGCCCATGATCGGATAATGAAAAAGGTCAGTTAAACCAAATAATACCGAAAACAGTCACAATAAGTGTTAAAAACAGTAAAACTTGTGAAGTATGGTAAACATATTGAGAGCGACTGAATTTGACTTTCTACGGACAAATATAATCGACTGTTGTAACCTGACAGTTATTGACGAAACCGCGGAACAATATTGCGACATTGGCTGCCGCAGTGAAAATTTGTCTATTCTTGGAAGACGGTCGGTTAATCCGACGGGCAGTTGATCCGAGGTCGGTTAAGTAAGCTTCCACTGTGGTTGTAAATGTCAACCTGTTGAATACAGAAAAATTGTTTGCCCAATTATGATTTTTAAGTTAGGGTAGTGTTAACAGGTCATTAAAGCTGGCTCGAGGTGTAATACAGCTCTGGGTTAAGTGCGATCTAACCTCCACCACCTTCCTAAAAATGTGTTGGTAACTATTTTTCATATTCCCCCAAATTTACTTCCTTTAGTTCACCAACCATAGCCACCAATGAACTTGTTATTCACACTGTTCCACCAATAGCCAATTACCACTAAGCAACATACGCTACAAATTGTGAATGAATTACTGTGACCATAATTTAAATTTAGCAATGACCAATATGATTTTTAGCATTTGAAGGGGGTAAATAAAAGTCTAACACTGTTGAAAGGCTCAGACCATCCACGTTTTCTGAGACTGCTTTTATCATTAAGCCTTTTGATTAAAACATTTGGCTCTGCTTAAGTCACTTGTGCACCTCTACTTTTTTTACGATTCCCTAAGGAATCAAGACAAAGGGAGACTATATTTATGTAATTATGGATGAGCAAACTCTAGTGGCTATACAAAATTCGAAGTGACTACGTACACGTCCAATGTAAAGGCAAATTCACATCGCTACCGCTTAGGTTAGGTTAGGTTAGGAGGTTTTCTGGCTCTCAATCTGTTTTAAAAATCACAGGAAAAGTAACGTACGGTGCATAATTTGGAACGGACGTAAACAGTAGCGGCTCACGTCGGACGTGTACGTAGCCTCTGCCTACAAAATTTAGGTTTAAGGTTAGGTTAGTTATAAAAACATCAAAACGTGTAGGAAATTGTATGTTGAAATAATAAAGGTAAATTAATGTCTAAAAACACTTTTATTTACACAATAAAACAATAATTAATAATACAATACTTCTCAAGAACTTAAATGAACCCTTTTTAATTTTGAACCAAACGTGTAACATTTCATATGTTAATTGTCAAAAAAAAGACTTTGTTAGTTTTCAACGTTGCGTGTTGTCATCTAATAGCCAGTCACTTTAATATTCTTTACTTTTGTAAAAATAACGTAAATCTACATTAAAACACTATATTTAATTTTCATTTGATTTTTCAGACTGAAATTTATTGAAAACCCTAAATAGGACTATCAATATTCTTCTCCAATCAGTGAAATGTGAATTATAATATCTTAATTAAAACATAACATTTAAAACAATTCCTAATTAGCGCACTTGGTTCTCACAGCACGCCACTAGGCACTTTAAAGCTAACAATACAATCGTTCTCACTCAGACACACTATTTCAAGTAAATAACACAAGTATTTTGATTTAAATTGGTTAGGGATGTGAAATACTGTTAATAATTGGCTTGGGCCCATTTGTTTAATTTCTATTGACCTGATGAAGATAATAAACAATTCTTTAATATACATCGCATTTGATAAATATTACAAAAACATATGAAAACTCTTATAAGAGCCAATAAATCGGCACAATTAAAAATAAAACAAAGTTTTTGTAGCACATTACAGAGGTAGTCAGAATCTAAAATTACAAATGCTTTTAAGAATTAGGAAAAACATAATTTGTTATAATAGCCATTGATCTGGCTATTAAACACATTTTCTTATGAATCAGTAAGACTGTAATTTACAAAAAGTACACAGCTAGTTCCAAAGTGTAATTAATGTACAAGAGACAATATAGAAACAAGACTACAGAGTTCTCTCTGTTTAGCATTATTTTGTAATCTAAAATGTAAGTCTACATTAATAATGATACAGAAATGTTTACATAAAAATAAACCCAGATGGAATAATAAAAAAAAACATATTTTTCCCAGCCAGTGTAAGAGTTAGATTAAGCTTTCCTTTATTTGAGAAATTAAAGAGTCAACAATATGTTAACTAATACAGAGATTATTGGATTGTTATTTTCTGGGAATCATTTCTAAATCATAACAAATATTAGCTTTTTTTGCATTGTCAAATCATATCTTAAATAATTGTTCTTACATAGGTAAAACTGAGAAACCTTGAGTAATGAAGTACTGAAAGGCATATAAAGTTATATAAAATTACCTTTGTAATTTTACCTGAATTAATACAAATAAGTAATGTATAAAAAGTTCTTAAAATGTGATAGTTTCCAGGTTTACTGAGAAAAGATTCAACTATAATCGGGCACTGATAACCTCAAATATAGAATGTAAAGAAACATAAACTAATCAAATATAGAATGTAAAGAAATATAAACAAATTGATTTGCATTTAAAAGATTGATTGAAACAACATGTTTACACCTAGAGCCTAATTAGGGATTTTGTCAAGAAGAGGTGAAATCTCTAATACATTAGCTAAACTGATTGCTATGACAGACATTTTCATTAGAAGGGACAAGGAATACAGAGTAGATCATGTATAACTAAGAATAAAACAAAATTGTATATGTTCAGTATACAAATAGATAATTAAATACAACACATATAAAAATGTCAAACAAATTTATTCACTATATTTACACTAGTTTGACAAATGTCTAAGTCATTTGAGAGACTAATTCACTGGTAACAGACTGGAATGTAAAATCATTCCTATGTTCACAACATGTACACAAGTTTTTGTTAGATTAGTACTTAATATAGTTTCAGTAGAAAATGCGGCTGGATTTAGGATCATTCAGGAATTCGTATTACCACTGTCGCTCAAAACACTGAAAAAATAAACAAGTAATTACAAACAACTAAAGAGTAATTTTGTAAAAAATATATAAACTATGGAGTTAATCCTAGATCTGACTAAGGGACAAGAAAATTGGTACAAAGCAGAGTGAAGCCAAGCTGAAGGGTCAAAATTCAGCTTAAGAACAGTCACTTTAAAAATTAAGGCTATAATCTACACTACAGGTGGATACAAATTTGTAAAATAACTTCACCTTCAAATATTTCTCTTTCTGTGTCTATTGTTGTATTTGACTGCCCAGAATGAAAATCAGTTCAAACCACTATTCACCAGTTTATTTATTTGTGAAAACACTCTTAAATACCAAATCATGGAATTGGGCCATTTGCAGCAAGCACATAATAGAATAGAGAAGACAAGTGCTTATACCCCGTGCATTAAAAGTGTGGCAAGATCCGCCATGTTTAATCTGGCTTACAGCCTGAAATCTACGATCCGCGAGATCAATTTGCAGTAAACTTTCGCGACAAATACACGGCCATTATCAACAGTAATAGTTGAAGTATATTGTTGAAATTTTGCATGCTTATAGTATAGAGTTCGAGGATAACGATCGTATTAATTTAAAATTATAGATAATTTTATTAGTGGGTGTATAAAAATTTTATTACACACTTGTAGATTTGTTTTCCAAAACCAGACATGAAAAAGTTGTTCTATTGGGAAGGTTTTTGATTTTTTGGCCAGAGATTTTGTCAGCGGGAAATTTGTAGATGAATAAACAAATTTAATTTTTTATTTCAACTTTGATTTTCTAAAGTGGTCAGTTTTCTCAGAAATCCAGGTATAAGAATGCGGCAAAACTGTCTTTTGCCGTCACCCACTGCCACGCCGCGCCCGATCATTTACATAGCAGTGCAGTGTGTTTGTTTTCCAGCTTAGTTGATGTTTGTTAATTGGTTTTAGCTAGGATTAGTAATGATATTGTATTAATTTAAGGAATAGTAAATGTAAAAAAAATCTAAGTAATAAATAGTTTCAGTTACGATACTTATTCATATGTTTATAATATCCTCGAAGTTTCACTATATAGATGATTATGATGGGTATTAAATAACTTATTCCAAATATTCGTAAACCATTAATCAATATTCACTGACCTACAGATTGCTCAAGTTCATGGATTTACATTTCACTAACAATATTTTGTTAACTTATAGATATAAACCCAATGTTTTTAGACTTGTTAGGTACTTCTAAAACAACTTTCGTAAAGTCGGCAGATTTTTACCACACTTTTAGAAGATTGTACAAGTCCTTAATTTACGAATGAAAATAATTTTTAAATGTAAACAATAGTACAAATGCATATTTTATTATTTATTCCAAATATATTTTTATCCATAGATAAAAACATATTGTTTATTATATTTAAATAACAACTGGTCATTTCATTTTCGTTGTTTGTGGCCTACACAAAAATAATCATTATTATATCTAGATGATGAGGTACTAGAATTTACAGAGAATTATAGGAATAATCAGTACAATTTATGGCTAAACAAAGATATTTTTTAACCACTTACGTGTATTTAAATAAATAAAACAATGCGCTATTGTGAAAAGTAATCCCAGCAGGTGGTTGATAACCGGTTTTTTATTTTTTAATAGGTGTCATTAAAACCAAATCCAACACAATTTACACTATTGTGCTAAGTCGAAATCATCATCTTAGGTCTACAACAAACAGCCGTGTATACCCTCACTGCGACTATCTGTTAAAAGTGGCGGTGCGTGGTAGACGCTCGGACTAGGGCGGCGCCGCCATCTTGGATTGTCACATACGACTGCCAGGCTGGCCGCACTCTCCGCTCCGCGTAGCTGCTATATTGTATTATGTGCTCGCTGGGCTATTTGATTGATTTAAGGTTATCATCGTATTCCTCTAAATCTATGACTCAAAATTAGAACATAACTCTTTTTTTCAAACTGATAATATGTTTTGCCCTTATTAGAAATATATATATTTTGGAAAATTTAGAATGGTTAGCATCTTAGAGTTTGGTTCAGAAAGAATATTCATTTCTTCATATTAGTAAATTATGTCGCAGAAGCATCTGAGTTTTATAATAAATACTTGTGATATGCTACTTCCTCCTTTTTTAAACACTGTAGACTTATTTTTTGCAGAGTATTATTGTCTTAACTTGCTTATTTTTCCAATTGTGAGGTAAGTCAACGTAGACTCACTAAACAACTTGATGCAAACATAAAATCTACTAGCTTTGTTCAAAAATATAAATTACAACCGAATGACTTTTACAAAACAATAAAAACGGAAGAATAATAAGTCGATTAAAACAATATTTGTAAGTCAAACTAACAAAGTAATAGATGCTTAACTTTTTAGTAATTTTGTTAAAATCTAAAAAATACCCTTATTGCAGCAAACCTATGTAATCAGTGAATTTCTAACATTAGGGAATGTAATTTTCAACGCAGGTTTGCTGCATAACAAGGTAGACAAAGAAATGGATTTTTATGCAAATCTCAATATAACTCAACCAAGTGAAGCCACTTACCAAGTTTAATTCATTTATGTTCATAATTAGGGGAGACATAAAATGTTACGTTTTCTTCATAAGAATAACATTAAGGCTGAGTACGCAAGCTTGTAGCTACGGGGACCATCGGCTGAAGATTGTCTTTTTTGTTGTTCAAATATCAATAGACCACTCACTACAGGTGAAACCATATAACAAGTTTCATCAATATAAATTTATAAATAGGAGGGATAGGTAAATAAATTTGACTTAATTTCCATAAGAATAACACTGGAAAACACACTGTGTTCAGCATTTTCAATATATTGGTAACCAATTTATGTAGAGCAAATAAAAGCTAAATTGTTTGACTTATTAACCCTCCAAGTGCTGAACGTCGCAATCGCGATATTTTCTTCACGGTGTGATTCATTGATACGTTGCGATACATATTGCGATAATTTCAGATTCAGCGCCACATGATTCTACATGATGTTTTTACTAATAAAATTATGTATCGGAAGTAGTCTTTCATTTTTGTTGTTGTGATTTTTGGAACCGATTACAACATTTTTCATCATTCCATTGTTGACGCCATTTTGGGTGTAGCAGTCGGGGCTTATGCCATATTTTCATGAAAATAATTATTTTAACCCTCACAAAGAATATATTTTTGCAATTTGTGAATCATTTAGCTCATTTTGGCTATCTTGGAATTGTAAATTACACGTTTTTTGTGTAACCACTATTTCTTTTGGATTCCTTTTTTATTGCTGATCAAAATGAATGTAAGGTTAATTTAAGAAGATTCATTGTTTATTTTTAATAGATTTTCAAAAAAACAACTGGAAAAATACCTCAGTACTTAAGAGAAATATAGTCAGCACTTGAGTTAAAACTAAAATTTTACTAATATTTTTTAGGTTTGGAGGTAGTTTTCCGGCTGCGAACTACAAGGACAGATAAATTATTATATATTTTAACATGCCAACATATCACAGTTGAAGTAGTTCAATTAGGTGGCAGTAATTTAATAAACATATCAGTAAGCCCAGCAGTGGAAAACTATCCCCAGAAATCTACCCTCAAAGTGCTCGTCACAATGCTGGGCGCAGAGCTGTCGGCCCATAAGTAATCTGGTCTATTCCCCCGCTCCCTCGGAACCAGCCCAAAATTATCACCGCTTGGCTGGATGTGTGATACTACTTTCACAGTACCAGGTAATATATATATATATATATATTATTGCTTATGTTTAAAAGATAAGGAAAACTGATATTGTATTTTGCATCGTCTTAAAAACCTGATGAAATTGATATTAAACTTCACGTGGATCGGACAACATTTACTTTGTTTATGGCAAGATGTTAGTATCCATTTAACTACTACACCCATGGCAAGCTTAAGATCTGCTCTTAAAAATCAGCATTATTTTATATTTATTAATCGGACACCCCAATCGTGCAAAAACGTAATTAAAAAACAGCAGAAAACAATTTAAAAGACACAAATGCTACCAATTTACATAGATGATTTAAATACATAATAGTCAGCTATTATAGTCGGTTTAATTTTAACACCTACAAGTTTAAAAATGAAGTCAGTGTTTTCGATTTTAAAATCCTGAATACAACTCTATAGAAATACTGCTCTTCAATTTTACTAAGAAAATAAATGTCATGTACGATCGAATGATGAATAGGAAGAAACAAGTACTTAAACATGACTGTTATGGGACAAAACTCCAATAGCGAAGTGGGATTGACTTAGCAACTTCCGGTGATGAGTACTAACTATTTCATGACAGTCATTATCTTATTTATATTTTTAGTGCAATAGATCCTAATTTTGAATGAGGAGTTGTAACATTGGTTCAATTAGCTAATTTGAAATTTACTATTATTTTACAATGTTTAATACCCCCATTGTAGCAAACTTGCATACTCAGCGAATTTCAAATGGTACTTCACTATGTCATGAAGCCACTTACCATCCCTAATCAAGAGTGTCTTCTCGACGAAAAACAACTTGAGTGTTGTGCAACATTGTTCACACTAGGTAGCATCAAATTTGTTTTATTAGGTATTTATAGGTCACCGATCGTCATTTTCGGTCAATTTTACATGACGCGATCGCCTTTTGCGGCTGTTACTATGCGTTTTGGTCGGTCGCAATCGTTAGCGATCGTCCGGAAATCGGCGGGAAATACTCGCTTGAACTTTGGAGTATTTTTCAAAACTTCAAGTCGAGTTTGAGTATTAAAATACTCGGCCGAAAACACGAAGTTTCGAGTACTCGCACACCCCTAATTCTTTTAAATCTGAGCTTATCCAATTATTATTTTTAAAATTAAGTCTACTTATAATTACAGGAAAACATATATTAAAGTAGTATATAAAAATACCATAGAAAACATCATACTTTTTCTACATTGACATTGAATAGTGGCCTTACGGATTACTGACTGCTTAGCAACACTCACAACACAACTATAACCTTTTTTTCTGGAGTAGTTTTTAAATCTCATTACACTTTGAAACCACCTACTAACAATGATTAGTTCTGGTGAAAAATACTTGTTCAAAAATACTTAAATCTTGAGAATTGACAAAAAACTAGACTCGATAAAAAAACCAGAGCTTGCCTACCCCTCAATGCCATATAGCTTTGACACCCAAAACTTGACCGCATTATGTAATGTCAGAATTAATCAACAAAATTAAGTAAAACTGCAGCCCCAACCACATTGTGAAATTTTTAAGAATCAATTACAACCAAGTAGAGATCTAAAGTTCTTGATTCTATAACATTTCTGAACACACTAAAAAAAATTGTCCTGCCAACTAAATTCTCACATAATTACCGATTTCCTGAGTGGTGGCAGCACTGGAAAAATGTTAAGATTTAAACTCTTCTCTCAGTATCATAGGAGTCAACTGAACTAACATTTATGCAAGCTAACACATTTCCTCTAAAACCCTGGATGGGTGTTGTCTGTTTTTTCATATGATTTCTTAATCCTATGCATACAAGTAGACTGCTAAATCTTACCATTATAAAGTTCCTTGCAGAATGACTTTGTCAACTGTGATTTTATTCTTATGTATAATTAACGATGTTGGTTCCAATCCTATCCTTCTGCAAGCTATCTTAAACCTTTCTATGGCACCCTTGATTGAGTTGTCAACATCTCTGAAATAAGGCTGCTTCCAATTATGGTTAATGTCGTATTCCTGAAAATTAAATTAATTTCTATATTGTTTTGAACATCTAACCAGAGATGGTGTAAGTTGGGGATAAGCGAGTACTTGCACAAATATGGCATTTTAAAATTTACCATGTAAAAATATGGATTGATTTGCTTCTCCTGAAAGTGTTTTGTTTAGTAGCCACAAAAAAATCCACCGTCTTAGTGAGAAAAAACTGCCTTATATACTCTTAAAAGATATAAAGGATATATTATAATTATTCAAAGATATAAAGGATATATTATAATTATTCAATCTGCTAAAGCAGGGTGTTTCACAAGATCATATTTTAAAGATTACTGATGTACATTGCATACCAATAAACTTTGGTTTGTTTAACAGAACCTAGAGTAGAAAGTGTCAAGAGTGTACAAATTATATTGTAAAGAAAAACATTTTTAGGGGAGTACAAGTACTCAACAATTTGAGTTTTTAGTCAAGTTTTTCAATACTCAATCTAGACAAAATTTAAAATAAATGTGATAATTGAATAAGTTTTTCCGCTGATACACAGGGGATCGCTAAAGATTGCAAACAGTCGAATCACATAGTATCAGCTGTAACAAACTACTGTGACTGTGTAAATTGACATAAGAAAACATAACTTCATCATAATCAACAACCAAACTATGAAATAACAGCCATGACTGATGAACAAACAGCATAATAATAGCTGTAAATGACAACTGGACTGTGTAATATCGGGCATAAATGACAACTGACCCGCAAGAAATCAGCTATAAATATTCAACCATGTAATATCAGCCATACCGCACAACTTTGTCTGCAAATGAATGCGTGTGAATAAATAACGACAAATAATAATGGTAAATACTTGCTCGAAAATACTCATAGCTCGAGAATTGGAAAAACTCAACTTGACTCAATCAGAAAATTACTAAACGTGTTATGTTTATACTATAACTTCTGCTGGGTCAATCATCTGTTTTACATTTTTACCTTGCCACATGTTTTTGTTTATGTATATAGAATTCAATGTTTGTTAATGTTTTGTTTTTACTCCTGAAGCTCTTAATAAAATGTGATGTTATAAGAAAATCTCTCCTCTTTTAATTAATTGTGTAGTAGTAAAAGTGCCTTATCTACTGAATTAGCATGGGAAAGATAAACCCCTCTCTGGTCATCCAGGTAATTGAACACCATTAACATACAGAAAGAACATTTGGTCCTACGGGCCTAGATAGAACCACACTGTGGAAGAAATTAAGTTTTAGTAGGCATTCTCCTTCTTTGGCAATGGACTATACTTTTGATTAAATTAATTTTAATTGATGTACTCAAAAATACTATAGCAAATAAATTAAATTTACATTTTACCTTTATGTTTGAAAAACTAGATTTTGTACTTTTGGAATAATGCTGTTTTCAACTTTCAAAAGACAAGGAGCTCTTTGTACTCACAGTCTCAATAAAATCAAAGGTCATGTTGAGAAACTAATTAGTAATTTCACTATAAGTGATGGTGAAATAGGACAGAAAGAACTTGACAAGTTAAACTATTATCAAATAGAAGCCAATTATGAGTTTTCTGAATTCAAATGCATTCTTAAGCAATTCATGTCTTCTAAAGAAAGTGATGTCTTTGACACAGAGCAGGTTTTAACTATTAAAGATGACATATCAGAAATTTTCCTCTCAATTCAAATAATTACCAAGCCATATATGGACAAGCATAATAATTCTCAAACTAATGTGTCTACTTCATCAGTCAGTACTAATTCTGTTCAAAGCTTAAAATTACCTCCCCTTGCATTGAAAACTTTCATCAGAAAACCTGATCAGTGGCTCTCATTTTTCAACTTATTTGAGGCCTCTGTCGACAACAACTCTGAAATTGGAGATTCTCAGAAAATGCAGTACCTTTTGTCATCCTTACATGGTGAACCTCTAAACTTGATCAAAAATCTTCCCTTTACCCCCGAGAACTACAATGTAGCATGCATGGGACATTCTCAAACAAAGATATCAAAACAATAGGAAAATTGTGAGTTTCCATGCAAATTGCATAATTGATTTGCCACATGTACTAACTCCAACTGCTAACAATTTGAGATCATTTATCTCTCGGTTCATCGAAAATGACCAGGCTTTACTTGCACTCAAACATGATATCAAACATGATAATATTATCTTACCATCGCTTTTGCTTCGAAAGTTAGACAGTAATACTCGGAAAAAGTTTGAGGATAGTAGGTTAGACTCACTAAAGTTCCCTAATGCTGAGGAACTAATACATTTTTTTGCAAAAGGAATGTACTCATTTAGAAGTAGCTAGCATAACCTACAATACTAGTACAGCACCTCAAAGCTCTTTCTCTCCTCAAAACAATAATCAGAAGCCGAGTCCTCCTCAAAATCTGAAAGCAATGAACCAGAAACAGAGCCGCACTGTGCTTCTCTCTTCTCCTAATGCACAATGCAAATTTTGTTGTAGCACTGAGCATTCAATTTACGGTTGTCCTAGCTTTAAGGAATTGTCAGTACAAAATAAGTTTGATTTTGTGAAAGATAAACATTTTTGTTTCAACTGCTTAGGCTCTGCACAGTCAGTTAAAGAGTGCAAATCAAAGAAGGTGTGTCCTCATTGTAGTAAAAAGCATCATTCATGGCTACACTTTCCCAGTCGTAACAGGGCCAATACCTCTGAATCATCATCATGCTCAAGTGAACAAATCTCTACAGAACCTAATCAAAACCAAAGCCCCTCTAAGAATGCTTTAGTGGCACTCTCCCAAAATGAAAACTGTTCCAACAGACCCACCACTGTATTGTTAGGCACCACTCTGGTACATGTAACCTCAAGCAATGGCAATTCTCTAGTTATTAGAGTAGTTGTCGATTCTGCTTCCATGATCTCTTATATAATTGAGGCCACTGCTCGTATACTTTCACTCGAAAGGTCCTCAGATAAGTATAACCAAGTTGATGGTCTCTCCTCCTGCCATGTAAAAACTAAAGGTCTATCTAAGTTAAACATATCTGCTTTGAATGGTACTCAGATGACTACCAACCATCTGGTAGTTATATTGGTGTGACGGCCCAAAATCCCTAGACTGTTTAAAGCCATTAATACGACACTGTAATTAAATAATTACAATTTACCGTTCCTAATAATTAAATTTCTACCGTCACTAAAACCTATAATTGGAAGGAGGAACGGTGCTCTAAACATTAATTTCATTATTTCATTCATTATTTCATTTTGAAGAGTTGGCTGGTACAAAATATAAAATAAACCACCAGACGCTAGGATATTTGCTCCAAGCTAATCTCAACTTAGACGCTCCCACGGGCCCGGCCGGGCGTTGATATCAGCAAGAATGCGTGGCGTCAGCAACTTGACGCTCTGCATTGGCCTCAGTGCACGATTCCCGTGCCTCTTAGTTTGAGTAACGGCGTGAGTGATCGTTTGGCTGCAGCACTGAACAACGAAGTGTTCCCGTGACGTCACGTGCTGAGGCCGCCGCTCATTGGATGGGCAGCTTCAGCATTGGGGAAGAAGACGGAAGCCTTGTCCCAGTCTCTAAGAAGTGACGATGTAATTAACACGCGTCGCGTCGCCTCTCCCTGCTAAATTATTAATTGGCGTTGTTTTTCTAAATTTAATGTAACCATAATTATTGGATTTTGACTGCGGATATACCTATTGTTAAAGAAGTTTAAGTTGGTTTTTAAATCAGTTGTTGTAAAGTTGTAAGTTTGAATAAATAGTAATTATGTTTCCCAACCGGCATTATTATTATTGAAATCCCGAAATCGGCCTGTTTTACAATTGGTGTCAGGTGTGGGGTAGTGTTGCAAGAAAACACCACTTGAAGTTCCCACAGAAGATGGATTTTGGTAAGTAGTAAATTTATTTTAATTAATTGGTGCAATCTTGTTTAATTTTATATATGTCGTTTTAACAGTAGGTAACCGCTTAATCTTGTAAAGCAATAAATTAAACTCATTCTAGCGCAACTCCCGTAAAGAAATATGTATTTTTCGAATTATTAGAGAATTTCAAAGTAATTAGATTAATTTGAATAAATCCTCAAGTCGCCATTAGCCTCTTTGTGAGAGGAACAGATAGCGTCGGTTCCCCCTCCTTCGTCACTTTGCATTCATTGTGTGACGAGACCGAGATGTCATGGCGGTGTTATGAGAATGTCTGAGAATGTCATTGTTTGTGAAGACATATCAAATCGAAATTATTAGGCTATCAGAGTTGTTGTTGAGCCTAGTGATAATATAAATTGATAAATAATAAAGGTAGAGTTGATTTTAAGTATTACCTGTGACTAAGGAGGTTTATTTTAAAAGTAAAGTGACTCGGAATATTAATTGTGGAAGGAAGCTTGGAGCCACCATTTGCAATCTTGGCAAATCGTCTCTGTTGCTTTCGGATTAATCCGCCATCTTTGATTTACCAATTCGGTTTGATTGAAGTGCAAATGCGTGAACTTGGTTGCAACTTATCGGGGAACAGGGAGAGGACGACATTAAAATGAAATTATAAATTATTTGGGAATTAAATTGAAGAAATATTATATTGTAATTAATCCGAATTGTCCGAAGCGAGACTTGGGCGACAATTATCGTAACAAGGCTGTGGCGTATAGAGTAGTGACGCCGTAATTAATTGAGGAGGCATAAATGGTTGCCTGTGTTTGTAAACAGATGTCTGAATAGATTAATCCAAACAGAGTCCCACACTTGTTGCAGTTAGTAGATGTAATAATCATTCCTGAAGTGTTATATTTTTATTTAGTTGATTTAACATTGTTTTGTCCAAGGACGGGAGTTTGTAGGATTTATTTATTATATTAACCTTAGAATAAATGCTTTCTAAATTAACCTAAGTTTATTTGCATGTGTGATTAACTCTGGGTCGTATATTTAAGTGGTAAATCTATAAATGCATTGAAAAAAAAATCTGGGCGTCATTGGAAATAGGCCAATAATTAAAATCTAGTGATTGAAAAAAATGTTATTGTTACAAATTAATAAAAATTAATGATCTGACACTTATAAACTGTGTCAATTTTCTGGTCTATCTCCATTGTCAGGTCAAAGGATACCAGTGCATTTTTATTTACCGAAGAAATTAAGTAAATCAGAACTTTGAAAATTTTCGACAAAACAAAGCGTTAGTAGTGGGGAAATAAGAGTTCTGTGACATTTCATTGAAATTAATCTGGACTTAGAAATAATCGACGTGGACCATCATAGTAGTGGAGAAATGGGCGTTCGACAGTAATTTTCGAAATTTATTGTGTATTTTGAGCTAAGGACTTCGCCGGATTTTCAAAATTTCACTGAATACTACAAACGACTTGTGATTTTTGTTTGAAATTAATTTGGTGATTTTAATTGAATAATCACTGTGTTGGGGCTTGGAGTAATCGCGTTCCGGGGTTTTAGTGTACTTTATTGAACTTTAAGTTGGGACTTTGAATTTTTTTTAAATTTCTTTGAAAATGAACAACGTATGGACTTAGGCGTGTGAGCCTCTGATGATTGCTTCAATTAAGTATTGGAAATTATAAATGGGACTGGGCGAATTTTAATTATTTCGGAAGCTCTCATCAGTAGGGGGTTATTGAGGGTTCTACACCGGTGGATCCAGTAATTTTAATGTTGAGAGAATTAATGGGCAGTAACCTTCGGTAACGGTTGCGAATGGGCAATAAATCAATTATTTAACCTTTTGTTTGCAGTTTTGAAAAAAAAGGCTGTTTTGCTCTCCTTCAAAATTATGTGAGACAAAATAGCATGGAGGAGAAAATAAAATCGCTGTTTGGTTGCTGTATTGATTTTTGAGAACTGGGCTATACTGTGCTCATTGTTTAGCTCTGGTTCCTGGTTTTGGGCCAACTGAACATGACAGTCAGTAGAGCAGTGGTACTGGACTTTGTATTTTTTTATGTAAGTTAATCATCAATGTGAAGATATTTAGTATACCTCTTTCTGTGTGTGTGAATTTAGTTAACAGCCATTAAAGGAGTAGGTGGGAAAAAAATGAGTAATTCAAATTGGAACTAATAAAGCTTTGAGTTGAAGCCAGTAAATTGTGATGGGTATTTGTGTTCAGTTTTAGGATCTGCAGATAGCTTTAAATACTGTTGCAGATCGGTGATTCGTAAACAATCATCACATTTTTTTTACAGTTTGAAATCGTGAGCGTGTTTTGATAGTTTGAGAAATTTAATTTTGTTTTTTTTGCATGCAGTCTGTCCCTTAAATTGTATGGCTGCATCTGTTTTATTATCAGTACTCCGAACATGGACAGAAATTATTTGCCGATGTAATATTTAAAGTGTCTAATACTTTACCCCCTCATCTGGGACTGAGCATTGTGAAGCCAGAGCTCCCATTTGCGGTGTGATGAATTAGATAATGAACCAGAGATTAGGAGTAAATACGTTGATTTATGATTTTGTCCATTTACACTTAATTCAAAATTTACAAAAGGAGTCCAGTTAGCTTCCCTTATATTTAAAATATAAGGCTGGTGAAGTTAGTGATAAGTGATTCTTCGTAGGAAGTTTGTTGTTTTTAATGGTTTGTGCTCTAGCTTGTGATAACATGTGTTCACTGGATAACCTGTTCCGTTTGTTATACAGGAAAGTTATAATTCTAGGCCATTCTTGTGCTGTCCCTGTGGATTGGGACACCGGAGGGTCTTCCTCGCTGTGGAGTTGCCGAGGGAGTGCATTCGTAACCATTACTGAATGGATTATGCTGATGTGGACAAGTGTTATCACCTAAGTATACTGATGTACTAGTGTTTAGGAATCACATTATGGTTATCTGTTTTTTTTAAATAGAATTTTAAAATGTGTGCTCTGTCCCAGGAATATGCTTACTAACTCATGCTATTCTTGGCCAGACCGTGAAGAGAACGAAAAATTAATCAAAGCAAACGGGAATGGGGAGTAAATTATGTTTTGCTTGTGCTATGGCAAGCTGTTCTGTAGAAGGCCCAGCCTGTGCAGCGCAATTCGCCTGTACAGCCGGCAAAGCGGAGGTTGATGGTTGTGTGTTTACTAAAGGGATGGTACGAGTAAACCAGCCGATGGTATTCTGGGTCTGTTTTTGTAGTCTGTTTGAGTTTTGTTTTGGGGAAATGCCCCATTAAAATCATAACGTTGAATGGGCCTCCCTCAAGAAAAATAAATAAATAAAATGTGTTTTTTGTAGCCACTGATGAGTTCAATATTGCCTGCCTGTGTAAATGGCAGCAGTATACTCATGTAGGCCAGGTAACTTGGGTCCTGGTTCTTGATTTGTGGTCGATGTTTAACGTGATGTGTTTGACCCGTATAGAGGGGTTGTTATTAGTGATGAGTTCAATATTGCCTGCCCGTGCAAACGGCAGCAGTATACTCATGTGGGACCGGAATGCGAAGTTGTGATTTCTGACTTTTCTAAGTCATATGCTCTCTGTTGAAGAGACTGAAGTGATCGGTGTGATTCGATCACTGGCGGATCGGGTGCCTGCCCGATTTATCGGCAGCTCCTTGTATTCAAGCGTTTGTGGAAAAGTGGTTTTTCCTGAGATTGATGGGTGCATAGTGCTTCAGAGCCCTGTAAGGTAACTCTGAACTGTTATGAGGATGGCTGAAAGATCAACCTGACCACCGTGCAGTTGAGTGGAGTTGGAGTGATCCCCGAGGCGTTATTAGTGATGAGTGTAAGGTGCCTGCCCGTATACACGGCAGCAACACTCATGTCGGTCAGATGAGTAAAGTTTTGTTGTTGATTTGAAGTCGATGCTCTCTGACGAAGAGACCAAGTTGAGGAATATCGATGTGAATGCCACCTTGAAGGTCCTGTAGGGACTAGGGGATCAGCTTGGCACCTAAGCGTAAAGGGGTAATCTTTGGAGAGTACTTTCCAGCACCTTAGAGTCCATTATGCTGGCACCCGCATGGTTGAGTAGGACATGTGGGGCGGCCGTTCGGTTATTGTGATAATCACAGTTGTCTTTGTAGGTTTGAGATGGAGAGTTCGAGTTGCCGACCTGCTCCGTGTCACCCTGGGAGGCCGTGTACAGCGCCCGCAGGCTGCGCAGACAGAGTCGCCACTTCAGAGCTTTGGAGAGATGGTACCCTCCTGTCGAATTGGTAGCAGATCGTGCACCGGAAGCAGAGCACGACAGTTCCACGAGCGCAGCTAACGTTAGGCTGACCTTGCGGTAAAATGTGACGAGGAGTGACTTACCGACCGGGTCACCTTCAGTAAGTGAAAAGTATTTAATAAACATAGACTTTCGACCACGATCAAGAAGTTGCGTACTACGCTGCGAGGAAGCGAGTACCTCTGGACTTGTCTCCGCGAGAACGAGATGGAGAAAGGACTGGGGATCCCCCTCCGATTATTGTGTTATTGATTTTTTTTCTGTGATGTCGATATGTGTTGTAGTGTAATTCCTTTTTTTGGTAATTGTGTATTGGATGTAGGCTGGTAATGACAATTTTTTTTGAATTATTACTCTTTGGTACAATTTAACTAACGCCAATAGCATATCCCAAGAAGGCTAAAGAATTCACCGGCCAACCTGGTGTCCACAGGAAGGTAATGCGCGCACTCCCCACTCCTAATACCCCCTTCCCTTCAACTCCCTGACTGGACTGTAGACACCTGGGAGCCAACCTGAATGAGTTTTCAAAATTTAAGAGGAACAATTTACAAATAGTTAGTGTATAGTCAGTCAAGAGTACTACAGAAAATGCCTTGCTGAGGGATTTTCCGGACCCTGTCAGCAAGACAGTGTTGTGTCGCTACTAGGCCTACTGAACGTGAGTTTGTATTAAAGATTAATTAATAATTCTTTGTACTGTATTGATTATTCGATTGTCTATGTGATTTATTATTGGTAATTTTCAAGTTGTTTTGAGGCTTCGGCCGATAGTGGGCGAAGTTTCACCGGAATCTATGGATAATCACTGTATTGGCGAAAAGTGTTTTTTGTTGATTCTCGGTGTCAATATGTTAATTTGCTATTTTGACGAGTTAATTAGAGTAGGCACAGTAGCTTGGGAAAGGGTGTGTTAGGATAATGTTAAATTTTCTTTTGATAATGTTTGACCTTACGTCGGAAGATCCGTTACTACTGAAGGGGTGACAGAGTGTAAGACCGGCCCCAAGTGAAAACCCATGTGGCTTCACCATAGCGGGCAAGTAGCGTTCTAAAATTTCCATAAAAGTGCTGAACTCAATTACCCTCTCGCGAATTTTTAAAATATAATAATTCATACCCAGTTCAGATACTAAGAAAAATTAACCAATTGGTTTTAAATACACATAATTAAACTCAGTGACGTATCTTCTAGCGATGGCATGGTAGATTTTTGTTTTTGGAAACGACTGTAATACTCTTGTCATAGAGAGAGGGTCGGTTAATGCCCTCTAGTAAATATTTTCACTTCACCTTTAGCTGTGTGAAGCTATGGATAAATTCATGAGCAATGTATTCTGTAATGTTGTAATGGTCTGTTTAGATGGGAATGTGTGTTGTTTTTTTGTGTGTTTAAGTTTAGGTAACTTTTGTACTTGCGAAATGAGATATTTTAGTTTTTTGTGTTGTTTTGTTTGTTTAACTTTGACTTTTGAGATGTTTTGATTGTGATATTTTTGAGATATATTTTGTAAAGGGAGAGGCTAATGCGGACCGGCGACAATTCGAGTTTTTTTTTTGTAAAAAAAAATAAAGTTGAAGTTAAATATTTTTTTTATTTGCGGAGAGAGTTGAGGTTAGCTGTCCAGAGTTAGAAGTTTCCTGATCACCGACCAACCAACGGAAGACGGAGTGTACTCTCCAAACATTGAGAGAAGTTGGACTTGGCAATCTGCTGTTACCTCATGCTGGGGACAGCATGGTCTAAGGGTGAGGGGGGTGTGACGGCCCAAAATCCCTAGACTGTTTAAAGCCATTAATACGACACTGTAATTAAATAATTACAATTTACCGTTCCTAATAATTAAATTTCTACCGTCACTAAAACCTATAATTGGAAGGAGGAACGGTGCTCTAAACATTAATTTCATTATTTCATTCATTATTTCATTTTGAAGAGTTGGCTGGTACAAAATATAAAATAAACCACCAGACGCTAGGATATTTGCTCCAAGCTAATCTCAACTTAGACGCTCCCACGGGCCCGGCCGGGCGTTGATATCAGCAAGAATGCGTGGCGTCAGCAACTTGACGCTCTGCATTGGCCTCAGTGCACGATTCCCGTGCCTCTTAGTTTGAGTAACGGCGTGAGTGATCGTTTGGCTGCAGCACTGAACAACGAAGTGTTCCCGTGACGTCACGTGCTGAGGCCGCCGCTCATTGGATGGGCAGCTTCAGCATTGGGGAAGAAGACGGAAGCCTTGTCCCAGTCTCTAAGAAGTGACGATGTAATTAACACGCGTCGCGTCGCCTCTCCCTGCTAAATTATTAATTGGCGTTGTTTTTCTAAATTTAATGTAACCATAATTATTGGATTTTGACTGCGGATATACCTATTGTTAAAGAAGTTTAAGTTGGTTTTTAAATCAGTTGTTGTAAAGTTGTAAGTTTGAATAAATAGTAATTATGTTTCCCAACCGGCATTATTATTATTGAAATCCCGAAATCGGCCTGTTTTACATTGGATTGTATCACTTCTAATCTGCCCCACTCCCAAGTTCCTCAATATGTAAAAGATAAGTTTAGTAATCTAATCCTTGCAGATCCAACCTTTGAAACTCCTAGTGCAGTTGACATGCTATTGGGAGCTGATATTTATGCAAATATAATGACCGGAGACAGGCTCGTCATTAGCGATAACTTTCCAGCAGCCATGAATTCTGTTTTTGGATATATATTAATAGGCTTGTCTCCGTCCCTTGAACATTTCCCTTTCTCACAAGATTCAGTCTATTTAGGGAATACCTCTCTACTTACTACTGACACTTACGATCTTCATCAAGCTGTACAACGTTTTTGGACCCAAGAAGAATCCCCTCTTAAAGTAAAACCTACTCCAGAAGATGTATTTTGTGAGACTCACTTTTGTAATAACCACTCTAGATATCCATCTGGTCGTTACACTGTACGTCTACCCCTCAAAGAAGATCATCCCTCATTGGGAGACACTTCAGAATTGGCGAAACAAAGATTTTTCTCATTGGAAAAGAAACTTAACTCTAACCCTAATTTAAAACAGAAATACATTGAATGTATGACTGAATACTTGGACTCAGGTGATATGGAACCTGTCACTTCCCCCATACCTCACAATAAAGAACATTTCTTTTTCCCTCATCATGCTGTCATCAAAGAGGAATCATCTTCAACAAAAGTTAGAATCGTTTTTGATGCGAGCGCCCAATCATCTACAGGAACATCACTCAATGAAATCCTTCATTCAGGGCCTAAACTTCAAATTAAATCAGTGACATTCTGATCTATTTTAGGTCCTATCCATATATTTGTTGTAGTGATATCCGTCAAATGTTTAAGAAAATTCTCATTCATCCTGATGATGGAAACTACCAACTTCTCGATTGGCGCGATGATCCATCTAAACCCTTGTCAATCTATTGCTTAACTAGTGTGGTTTTTGGTTTTAGCAGTTCTCCGTACCTTGCAATTCGTACTCTCAAACAGCTTGTTAAGGACGAAGGTCACATGTTTCCTGCAGCGAGTCAAGCTATAGAAAAACAGATCTATGTCGATGATTTAGTATTGGGCGCAGATACTCTAGATGACGCTCTCATTCTCCAAGCTGAGGCTATACAAATTCTCTCCAAAGGTAGCTTCGATTTGAGAAAATGGACTAGCAATTGCCCACAACTTGTGCAGAATGTTCCTGAATCACACCGGGAGAAACCTCTGTCTTATTCAGATTCGAAACACACTTTATATAATGTGCTGGGTGTTAAATGGCTTGCAGAAAGCGATGAATTTGTCTACCGACTTAATCTTCCAGAAACAGATGTCACTAAGAGACTCATTCTATCAACTGTTGCTCGGATCTACGACATATGTGGATGGTTGACTACAATAACATTTTGGACAAAATCTCTTCTACAAGTATTATGGACCCTTGGTGGAGTGGAGAGTGGGATGAGCCAGTGCCATCTGATATTGCAGAAAAATGGAAAAAAATAATTTCACAAATACCTAGTTTGGATGGTATAAGGATGCCTTGATATACCTCCTTGAATGATGCCACAGACATCCAACTCCATGGTTTCTGTGATGGTTCTGAGGCTGGCTATGGCGCAGTAGTTTATGTACGTTGTGAGTGTCCTAACAAAAGTATTAAGGTGTTTCTGATCATAGCTAAGTCTCTTGTATCTCCCCTCAAGAGGATCTCAATACCCCGTCTCGAGCTATGTGGAGCTCATCTCTTGGCGAATCTACTTCATTATACAGCCTCTATTTTGTCTCAACGTTGTTGCATTAGCTCAATTAATGCGTGGTGTGACTCTTCAGTTGTTTTGTCTTGGATCCAGACTCCACCTTACCGTCTTAAGGTCTATGTAGCCAACAGAGTTGCACAAATACAAGAACTCACTTTATGAATTTTTTAGATTCCTTACATCATTAGCATTACAAATATGTATATATAATTATTAGTATACACATATATTATGTAACTTTTTTACAACACAAACTTTCACTGTACCGTACCGTTTTCACTTTAATCGGTTCTTCGTTTGTTATTATATTACACCCCTAAAACATACAACAAAAATTCTTTCCCCCACATGTTATATATTTATATGTAGGGAATTAGATTGTTTACAAAATGTATATAACGAATTTTCTATAAAAAAACTGTAGAAAAAAGTAACGAAGCTGCTTTTGAAATTTCAAAAAAATTCTAATTTTTTTATTCTTTTCACTGTACCGAAAAAATTACCATTCTAGATCTTTATTATTTTACTATTTCTAGAATCGCCTGTTCTTTCCGATCAAAATGAATATGAGGTTGGCTAGGTTTACTTCTACGGTTGAATTTATACAAATTTTCAAAAAAAGGTCTGCAAAATCGCCAAATTTAGCCTGTCATTTCCCACTTACACCATTGGCCACTGCTAGGGTTAAATACAAATTATGTTTTTTTACAACAATACACTATACACAATACTTTTGATATAATTCAGTAAGTTATTATGTAAACTAATCAATGAATTTAAACAGTTAAATGAGTAATGAAAACTGCAGTAGACCTCTCCTGTTATGCAAAAACCCAGGATCCAACACGTTACAAATTTAAACGTTACTCCCCTAACTGCTTGGCAGACAAATCTGGAAATATCTTCAGGTCAAAGAAATTAAACTAGAACAAATCTCTGCACCATGGTAAAGTGCAAGGACTGTGTTTTTCATAAGTCTTACCTCAAATGTGATGTGCAGGCTCTTTAATTCAAGCAACTTTTTGAAAGCCCTAATTTTAAAAATAAAAAATGCATACAGTTCTTCAACGGTGAGACAAGTTTTTATAGTGAGCTCATGACAATCTCTAACCTGAAAAAAATAAAACAATGAGTAATAATTATTCTTAACTATATAGAAACCATACTCGTTATAAAGCTGAAAATTTGAATGTTTGTGAATCCCAAACCAACAACTGGACTGACTGAGCTAGTTTGGCAGGAAGATTGCTAATAAACCCAAGGTAAACACAGACCTACTCCAAAAATCATTTGGGGCTCCATCCTAGTGGCCTTCAACATTTTAATGTTTATAAAATCAAATCAAAATGAATATTTTATTATACAACAAGTTGGGAATTTTGAAAATTCCTATGCCTTTAATGACTAACTCTGATTATGGCATAATGTGGCAGATAAAAATAAAAAAATAATAAACAGGAAACATTATAGTGTAAATATTAAAATTCATATATAGTTAAAGATCGAATAATAAACGTCAACACAACACAGCATTTGCTTTAAGAAATGTTTAAAATCTTGGACTGACCCCTGCAGTTCAAGTGAGAGTAATATTATACATTAAAATAAACGGTATCAGGAAACTGACACATACTTTCTCCCTTTTAGCCCAACTTTAACGAATAAATTACTTTTTATTTACTAAATATAGAATACAAAGCACGGTCGAATGTACAGAAAATCTTGTAAACAAGTTGTTTTAAAAGACATCCAACCAAATCCCTGCTTTGGAGGCACTACAGAATCCATTGCTATACTCGTGGTTTTAAGAGGAGAAATGCCCCCTATTACCCCCCCCAGGGTTATTAAGGGGAAACATATTTCGAATTTCCTCTGTTGGTCAATGCTAAATTGACATGCATATCAAGTTTGAATGAAATTGATCAGTAAATAAGAGAGAAATAGTAATTTTTGTATTCCCCATACGAATAACATTGGACAACGTACCGTGTTTACCGCTAAATGAAAATTTTGATTTCCTCCGAAACCAGCAATTGTAGAATAGTAATTCAAAATACTAAATTATTTAGTTTTTTGAGCTCTTTTTAATGGTGAATAGTAATATTTTTTTATATTTCTGTCTTTTCATGAAAAATCCAAAAAACTGAATTTTTGATGTTTTAAGTCCTGTAATTTCTGAACCCGAATTTTTACAGGAATTCGGGTAGTGTCATTTTGTTTGAAAACTAAAGTTCTACAAACAACTAAAGTTTAATCAAAATCGTTAGAGCCGTTTTTGAGAAATTTTGATTTTTCATGTTTTTTGGCGGTTTTTGGGGGATAATTACCCTTAAAAATCAAAAATTAAAAAAATGAAAAAAACGCCTGGAGATATCGTGGATTAGTACCTACATGCCAAATTTCATAAGAATCGGCCCATTGATTAGGGCTCTAGCTCTGTACACATCCACACAGACACACACACACACACACACACACACACACACACACACACACACGCGGACACACACACGCGGACACACACACAGACAGACATCACGTAAAAACCACTTTTTTGGGTTCAGGGAGCACCAAAACGAATATTTCCACTAACAACTCAAATTCGAAAATTTTGACGAAAACAATTCTTTCTCCATATACTATGTGTAGGGGGAGAAAGTAAAAACAACAACAAAAAACTAGAGGGTGTTGTTTAGAAGTTGGCTCAGTGGTACATGTGACATTCTAACAGTTCTTGAGATACATGTGCTTCAATTATAGATGTAGAGCACCTAAAAATTGTCAAACACTAATCACTCGCCTTTTGACGACAATGTAAATATGATTTATATTTGAAGGGCGTAAAACAAAATGATTCATTTTTGTACTTTTGGGAAATACTTTTGAATATGGTTAGGCATTTCTGAGCTAGAGTCAATTAACCTGACCCATTTGTTTGACTTATAAACGCCCAACAACTTAAACGAACAAGTTTTTATATAAATGAATGAAGCTTTTGGCATCAAGGGACCTTACAAACTTGCAATTTTAACATAATAGCACTGTTAATTTTAGGCTACAGACATTTTTCTTGACGTTAATGAAACGGAGTTTTATGAAATTAAAAACTAAATAAACTAAAGTTTGGCTGGTACAAGACCGAACTCCTCATTGTACTCTCAGACCAAATGAACTTAAAACCATCGTCTACAGTTCTATTCTGAACCCCCTAGGACATGAAAATCACAATTTGCTTCGACATCTAAAACCAACTTGCACCAGCAATTTTGACTTTCCCTGCTCACCTTTTTGTTATGAATTCTATTTTATGAAATTATTTTCACACCACAAAAGTATTTAATAAATTATTATAGTGTTTTATCAGCAATTAAAATCCTATAACATAAGACAATTATTAAGTGTTTCAAGACTTTTAGCAATAGTAACTCATGGCTTTTTTTGTAATAGTTACTCATGGCTTAACTATTAAACAAATATGTGTCTTGAGCAAAAGTTACAACTAATCTTTTTTCTTATTGCATTTGATGTTGTAGACCGAGCCTTTTCTTCTCGTGTGCATTTAAGACTGCTGTAACAAACGTGGCGGCAAATTTTTACCGCTTTTTTTGTAACCACCCGCGTCGCTCAAGAGCCGCTCAAAGTACCGCTCGCTTCTCGTATAGTATCCAAGGCATTAAAAATAAATTTATTTTACAAAAAAAATAATAAAATGTTATGTATTACTCTTGAAAATTTAATTTTTACTTCCAGACTTTTACTTCCATTACCTACATAAATCAATTCATGGTCTATACCTTTAAGCCCCTCCAAGTAAAAAAAGACTGCTTAACCTAAAACATTTTGAATACAACAATAAAATTAATAAACTTTATTTACCCATGATGAAGGATATATTTCACAAACTTTATTTGACTTCTTCATCAGACGTGCACAAATAGCAGGGGCATCAGAATCAGGCATGTTGTCAGCCACGCAGACAGCCCTTACGAGTATTCGGTATAGTTCTATATCATCCAAGTTTAACTGTTTTAACAAGTTTTCTTCTACAATTGCTAAAACTATAGTGGCCATGACATTCCAGCAGCCCTCTGCACGTAAATTTGCCGCTTTCCAAAAAAAGTTGTTGAGGCCTGCTTGGAGATCTAAAGAAAAGAGGGAAAACACAAAGCCAACATTAGTAAAACCCTGTCAATTGGTTTGTTCTAGTAATAATCGACCTCTTATATAATATAATCCTTCACTAAAGAATTATTGGTAACCACACATTCAAGTAAATGTTACAAGTGTTTTAGTTTTCTATTTATTTTTTAAAAGAATTATAACAAATTTTATAACTAGACCACAAAGCTTGTCTTTTCAAAGTGTGTAATAACTGATAACTAAAAAAAAAAACATAATAATTCTCTGCATAACTGAAGTTAGCCTCCACTACTCAAAGAATGTGCGCAATTGCTAAATGTTCATTATTGCTGTCAATTAGTGATGTTAATCCTCCCTCTGACACTAGGAGGACTGATGGATAAAACATTTCGGCTTTTGTCTCAGCATTTCAATATTTTTTAAACTTATTTAATATTATTCAACTTTAAATGTATGAAAACTGATTTCTAAATTACTTCAATAAAAACCTCCACTCTTTCCCATAAATCCACCAAAACACCTGTGTACTGGTGTCACTGTTCACCAACTGATTATTGTTATTCTAATTTTTCTAGCATTATTAAACTATCAATGATGAAAAAATCAGTTAAATTAAATAATCAAGCCTTCTTGGGCGTCTTGGGTTTGATCCTTAGATTGTTTACTATATGGGTTTGGACCGCTTTTACGAAAACAGGTCTTAGAAGTTTTAGTAAAATTCTCTTAACAAGATGCCTCTGGTAAAAATGGACAATTCTGAAAAAGTGATTTAGTGACTAAATAGTGTGGGTCCATTTGTAATTTTTGTTGTTGACAAAAACTTACCTAGTTTCAATAATTTTTTTAAGTGCTGTTTGCAAAACTAAAATGTGATTATATCCATTACAACCGCATTTTTGAGGTCTGACTTCAGCCATTGTATTTACAGAAATAATACCTTTAAAATTATTTATGACCTTTAACATGACCACCTAAAGAAAATGACATAAATGATATAAAGACTTCATTCTAATGAACGACCCTTAATAGAGTAGTTGTATGTCTTGAAAGTGGCCATAGGTATTAATACATAACACTTTAAAGGTTTTATATAGCATTTAACAATGTCACAAATCCGATATAAAAATATTAAACCATAAAAAAATAATGAATTAAAATTGAAACCATTTTTTGTGAAGATTACTTTGGGTAGTGTTAAAGTCAGATGAGTTTGTGCCTTTATCACAAAATGTCTCAAAAGATTTTTTACCACAAATGGACCTACCCCAGAAGTAAAGTTGAGTTTTTGAAAGTTTTACAAGCATGTAGTAACATGTTATTTTAAGCAGTAATTTAAAATATCGCAACTCATCGTACCATATTGGCTGAATACAACAATGGACCATGTAAAAATTCTAAATCATCTACCAAAATTTGGGCCGTCAGAAATTTGAATCTAGAAATTTCGGGGTTCACGAATACGGCACCAACCCTTAAATGTTACTAAAAAAACACATTAGTACGGCACCGAACCCTTCACCGGCCGCCATGACTCACACTTACCCGGCACCAACCACCCTTCTTACCTATTCCACTTACACCCCTCCTCCTTCACCTCGTCCCTCTCACTAACTACTCTCTCGACCACCTCGCTGGATTTGTAATAGACTAGGAGCGACAAGGATGTTTTTTAATCACGATAAACATTTGGTTACGGAGGACAAAAATTGATTTCTCATCAGGACAGGAGGAAAAACTTGTTCCACAATCAATAGTGTGATATGCCTACTTTAAAAACATCAAAAACATCACGTACTGTTAATTTGATATAGGTATAATGTATATCTTCCATTCATTTAAAAAAAATGTTTATTTAAAACTCTAAAAGCCATTTAATCTTGCACGTTTTTTATGTTAAAAACTATTTACTGGCAAGTTGGATTTCATTTAGTGGTGGAACTCTTCATCGTAAATGTCCTTATCGTACTTCTGAATTTATAACTAACTCCCTTCATAACCTACTTTGCCATTCCATATGTAATTGTATGTTATTTGTAACAACTGGTCTTGCTAGAGCACTGCGCTTCGTTAGTAAATCAATAGCTGTTAAAATTCAGTTGATTTATTACTATTCTTCAATAAGTTTTACAACAAATCATTGGCGACCTGAAGGGCGGTGCCTTAGACGAATGTAAGTTATAGGAGATGTTGTCGCATTGTAGTGCCTACTATTAAAACCATACTGTTAGCAACTACTTACATACCGGTATAGTCTCTATTCCAATTTTTTAAATGTTACCTTAACATGTGGAGCTGTGAGGAACATCTAGGATATTTAAAATCATCGCCTCTACCCCATAACAAAATTTAAAATTCCAAACGTTAATGTAATTGGTTTTATGTATGATAACCTTTGCAACAGTAAATCAAGTTTTTTATCTTGCTTTATGACTGAACAATTCTTGTGCTGAGAATGGAACATCAATTAGTTGTTTATAAAAGCTCAAAATAATGATAATAAAATCTAAAATTAGACGTGACTTACGAACAGGTGCACGAAGGGACTTTTGACAGTGGATGATGTTAATAAACAATTTAGCTTCAGTTTCTGTGAACTGTGATAGATTACAAAAAGCCGAGTCCAGAGCTTTACAGACTTTTTCCCATAATTCTTCGTCTTCGGGCGGTTTGTCTACCAACCACATAGAATCTGCCACATGCAAACCAAAACCTGCAAATTAAAAGCAAATTAATTCAACCAATCAATCATTTGGCTAATTTAAAAACTAAACAAAAAGTAATAACTTAACCACTCATATGTAATTTTGATCTATAAACAGAAAGAAGATTGGTTAGGAGATAAAGCTTTTGGCAAAGGTCGAACAGTTACCATCTTCCACTATGTTGAAAAAACATATTACATTGGAAATTTATTACATAATATTGTGATAAAAGTAATGTGAGGCGGTTTTAGCGAATTTCTCCTATAGGGAAAAAGCTATTACTGTAGATGTCATGGTAAGACTTAAGCTGAGACCATGATATCTTTTTGTTTTGAGGCCCTCAGGTGCCAAAAAATCATCCGTTCAAATTTCTATATATAATTGTGTCCGTTACCTCAATAATTATTTAGAAAGAAAGGCCCGATGTTTATGACATTTGGCACAAATGTGGAGAGTAATATTTAGGACTTTAAGTTTTAAGTTTAAGTTTGATTGGACCATGGGGCGGGGGGTTTTATTGGGGTTCAAAATCATAAAAAATAACTTTTTTGCATATTTTTAGGTAAAAATTCTAAAAACACTCAATTTTGAGTATGACCAATTTAAAGGGCTTAAAAAACAAATAATTTAGTATTTGGAATCATTAACCTAGGCTAAGTGGTTGCGGAGAAAATCCAAAAAACATATTATTTGTAATGTACTTAAGGTTTTTTTACAATAGAAGCAATAGTTAAAAGATAATCCGTATAGAAAGACACTAAGGAATACTGAGCACTTGGTGGTTCCTAGGCCGAGAAATCATTTTTTTATAAAATGTTATAATTTCATCGCACCTAGCCTATAAAATAAAATTCCAAATAATATTAAGACATAAAAAAAACATATTTTTGTCAAGGGTTAGAAAATGGCTGTTTTCTCTAACCAGTGTAGAATTTTTTATAGATGTATGAATGGATAGAGACACTTTATTTATCAAGGAAGTTTCAATTCAGCAAATATTATTATCTATCAGAACCGTATACTTATGTTATTACAGTGTTAGAGGATAATTGTTGATTGTAAATCGGGAGCTTGTATACTTTAATTTTATTATATTTGAGTGCTGAGTAGTTTTTTAATTAAATTATATAAAGAACCTCTAAACAGGCTGTATAGCGTCAGAGGTCCTAGATTTTCTCAAAATTTACAGTATATGTAAACAAAATAATTAACTTAAAGAATTAACGTGTAAAAATATGAGTGTTTTTATTTGCATTAACTGTTTATGTGCAAATACTCCTTGTTTGTAATGTAGGCTATTGTATGAAAACGTACAATACTGTATTGTAGAAAAACACAACACTGTAAAAAACTGTAATCTTATTTTGAGAAAATAAAATATTCTTATTCTTATAAATATGTTTCTCACTATTGCATAAAGCCAAGAATCACAACAATACATTCATAAATAAGTGATATATAACATTTTAATTATCCTCCATAAGGGCATTTTTATTATACTTTAGGGCTGAGTATGCAGGTTTGATGCAACAAGGGAGACAAAAACGTGTTTTCATGTAATTATCAAAATAACTCAACAAGGTGAAGCTTCATATCAAGTTTTATTAATTTAGGTTCATAACTAAGGGAGATGTCAAACATGAACTATTCTCCATAAAAATAACACTAATAGGGCTGAGTGTGTAGGTTTTCTGCTTCGGGGAAAATAAACAAAAACAAATTGTTGTGCAAATATTAACAGACCACAACTCAAAGCCACATACCAAGTTTTATCAATATACATTCATAAATAATCGAGTTATAAAATTGTATTTATACTCCATAAGAATATCATTGGATAACGTACTGTGTTCAGCATTTTGAATAACTCTGCAACGGTTGATAGTAGAACAAAATGTTAATACCAAAAATGATTGCTTTTTAGGACTTTAAGTTTGAAGTTTAAGTTTGATCGGACCATGGGACAGGGGGTTTTATTCAAGTTCAAAATTAAAAAAAATTTTTTTCATTTTTTTAAGAGCTTAAAAAACAAATAATTTAGTATTTTAAATCATTGAGCTAGGTTAAGTGGTTGCGGAGAAAATCCAAAAAACTTATCCATAACATTTTATTTGATTTGATTTATTCAGTCACAAATTACACCATATACAAAGGTAATTCCTTAATGGTAGGTAAACTAAGTCAATTAATTAAATCTAATGACAATTACATTACATAAATGTTTTGCATGGTGGATACTTAACAAGTAATACAATGCTGAGCTGTTTATGAGATTTTCTATGAAAGAAACTCATTGACACTGTAAAAGATGTTTTCAATTAAATACTTAATAAGCTTTTTCTTAAAAGCATAAACACTTTGAATGTTTCTTATTTGAGAAGGCAGCTTATTGTAAAGACGAATACCCTGGTATGATTCTGTCCTCTCAAAAGCAGCTGACTTGTGGAGTGGATATAAAAGTTGTCTGTTTCTTGTTGGGTAATTATGATTTGAACTTATTGAAGCAAACTTATGTTGATTATTTTTTACAAACAGAAGTGTGTACAGGATGTAAATACAGGGTAGTGGCAAGATGTTCAGTTGTTTGAAAAGAGGTTTGCTGGGAGTGGGCTGGTTTTTATGCATCATTGTGCGAACTATACTCTTCTGAACTTTAAATACTGTATCACTGGAATGTGAGTTGCCCCAGAAGATTACACCATATGTTAGGTGGGAAAAATATATGCATAATATACCATTTTGAGAGTTGCTATGTCTACAGTACTGGATAGGGTGTGGAAAACAAAATGGCCTTTGCTTAACGTTTTTACCAGTTGAGAGGTGTGAAGGTTCCATTTTAATGCAGAGTCTAGCTGTAATCCGAGAAATTTGCCTTTCTGAGATGTATTGATAACATTGTGAAGATTTCCCATGTTAATCTTATTGGAAAAAGGTTTTTAGCTTTTGCTTAGTTAATTTTACTGAAAACTACACATTTTTATTTTCACCAATAACTTCAGCTCTAAAAAACAATTATTTTGGTGTTTAAATTTTGATTCTATGTCCAACCGCTGCAGAGATATTCAAAGTGCTAAACACAGTATGTTGTCCAATTTTATCCTTATGGAAAATAAATAAAGTTTGATATCTCAATTATTTACGAATGTAAATTGATGAAACTTGGTATGTGGCTTCACCTAGTTGTGGTATATTATATTTATAATTATTTACATTACGTTATTTATATTTATATATTAAATATTTATATTACGTGAATAATTATAAATTTTCCTGGAGATCAATCTGACTAAAAACTTCAGACTTTATTAAGAACTTAAAAACTTTATTCATTGCCATAACAACTATGCCTACCCAGCCAATTATGCTTTAAAATTGTATCCAGCGACCCCAAATAATACATATTATAAAATTAGTTCAGTATAAAAGATTAACAATTTTAATCATACCGCAACAAATAACAAATGAGCCACTTCTATTACCCACTGTTTAAAACAACATAGAAATTAGGGGTGTACGAGTACTCAAAACTTTGAGTTTTCGGCCGAGTATTTTAATGCTCAAACTCGACTCGAAGTTTTGAAAACTACTCGAGGTATTTTGAGTTTGCTGCCTATTTTGGTACTTGAGTTTGAGCGAGTATTTCCCGCCGATTGCTGCCTATTTTGGTACTTGAGTTTGAGCGAGTATTTCCCGCCGATTTCCGGACAATCGCCAACAATTGCGACCGGCCAAAACGCGTAGTAACGGCCGCAAAAGGCTATCGAAAAACGTAAAATCGGCCAAAAATGACGATCGGACCGCGTAATTTCGGCCATGGCTAACGTTTTCGTCATTTAATATTGATTATAAGCGATGTCTGGACCAGGTGAAATTGGCCAAATGACAACCGGGCCCTGTTTCATCGGCCGGAAACAAATGTCAAACCGTGTTTTGTTTGTCAGTACGTAATCCAGTTTGATTGTACTGGCCAAAAATTTATATTGCTACTCATGTATTAGTTAGAAACCATGTTTAGATTATCAAATCTGTGGTATCCAAATCCCATTACACTATTTTATTCTACAAACTGATGGCAAATACTCGCTCGAAAATACTCAAAACTCGAAAATAATTGGCACTACTCGACTCGACTCGATTAAAAAAATCACTACTCGCACACCCCTAATAGAAATTAATACTAGCGTTAGTTATAAAGACTGCATACTATTACCTAGTACTTTGATAAAATATTTCGCCCACAGTCGCGACTGCATTTCGTAAAGTTTTCTCAACAATAGTTCCACACTCACATCGCTAACATCGCCGACCATTGAGAACACATCACTAACGTTTTCGGCAATCGAGAACCCAGCACTAACGTCGCCGACCCTCAAGAACGCATCGCTAACATTTCCAGCAATCGAGAACGCTGCGCTTATGTCACCGACCATCAAGAACACATCGCTAATGTCGCCGGCCATCGAGAACATATTGCTATCGTCGTCGACCACCGAGAACACATTGCTAACATTGCTGACCATCGAGAATTCAAAAAGTTACTACAGGAGTTCCTGATAAAGTAAGCCCTGTACTCGCTAGATGAATTTTGCATGGACAATTTTGTAAAGAAACAATCATTAAGAATTATTTATACTAATCACTATTTATGTTCTGAAACTACTTATTGTACCTTTGTGAAAGAGACAAATAAACACATACCAAAAACCAGAAAAGCATTGTGTGCGCTTGGTGGTTTTTGGCATTTTGATTAGATTTGATTTGACTCTATACACCCTGAATAGCGATCCTGACCAAAGCCCGACTGAAACTGATCCTTTTCAACATCTGTTGAGTTTCCGACTCCCTCCAATGTCCATTGAGACTCCGACTCCTTCCAACGTCCATTGGGATACCGAATCCTTCCAACATCAGGCTACTGACTAAGTCAAAGTACTCGGACAAACCAGATCCAAAACATTATGACTCATGTTTTTTACATTTCATAAATGACTTAAAGAAGAGAAATTTTAAAATATTAGTTTGCTCCCCCATGGGATGTATAAGAGACCTTGTTTCTACCAAGTTATTTGCCACAAACATAGTGAAGTTTCAGCATGATACAGGGGCCACAGTTTGTATTGTGACTAATGATGAAAAATCAACTAGAAAGCTGTGAAATGGCCTCAGCTATTCCTGAAGGAACTGCAGTACGAAGTGGCGGAGGCCAGAGGTAGGATAAAGATGAGGCCAGTCACACCTGAGGCCGACAACACATCACCAGTGACATCAGCTGTGGAGGCTAGCGTCGCAGAGGGAGCTCATGGGAAGACTACTGGTAATGATCTACCTCAGGCAAACTTAGCAGTGTTTAAGTGCCAGCGATGAGTCCCTCTCAGTGTCAGTGAATAGTTCATTGATAAGGGTTTGTGAGCATTGTTCACCTGGTTGTGTTTGTGTTTTATTATCTAAACAGACTGATGAGTTTGTAGCCACACCTGTAAATCATTCCAACCTTAGCTTTAGTGATCCACCTCTCAGTCCACGTTTAAACTAAATCACAATGACAAAAAATGTAGTTTTGCTTTTGATATTGGGTCAAGATTTGTTAACTTGATTAGTTATGAAAATCATATTTCAGAGTCTCATACAAGTAGTAAATCCTCTTCTAAGAATTTCACCTATAGTAAAAATATTGTTAGTGCAAACTTGAAATTTATGCACATTAATTTACAGTCCATCAGAAACAAGGTGGATCAGCTGGGTTTGTTGTTGGATGATTTTTCTTTTAATGCATTGTTTATGTTTATGTTTATGTGTTGTTAAAGGGACGGATTCAGAGATCCAAAGATTCAAAAATCCTCACACGTCAACCGAAGCTTATTGTGTGTCCCTAGTACGTTAGTATGGCAAACCAATGCCCGTAATGCATTGTTAGATAATGAGCATTGGTGTTATAGGGATGAGATTGGTTTTTATACATCTCAAGGATATAAACTTGCAGATGCTTACTGCAGAAGTAACAATCCTCATGGAGGTGCAACAATTTTTATTTTTATTTTTTGATTTATTTGGACTTTACCTATCGCTTCTAGTGTTCAAAAACTGCAGTTTTTGGTTTCCGTGTCATGTTCCCGTCGACAAAGACGTGTGGGTAGCCACAGCTGTGTCGTCACGTGCCCCTGTCGGTAGGTGGGGGTAACGGCTCTCCCCCCTCCACTACCGCTAGCCACTAGTCCACTAGTATAGTGTGCGGTTTGGTTGTGGATGGACGTGAGATTTAAGTTTCCCGTGTTTGCCGTCAGCTTGGAGGCTACGATGCAGAACAGGTAATGTATTGTCAGTTTTCCATTTGTTCGTATATATAAATGTTGTGTTAGTGTATTGTATTCGATTTTTTAATATATATATATATTTGTTATCTTTGTGTTATTGTAAATTAAAATTTAAAGGAAAATATTAAAAAAAAAATGTAGGTTAGTTAGGTGTATATATAAATGTTGTGTTAGTGTATTGTATTTGATTTTTTGTATATATATTCGTTATCTTTGTGTTAGTGTAAATTAAAATGTAAAAGAAAAATAACCAAAAAAATCCAAAAAAATGTAGGTTAGTTAGGTGTAAGAGTTTGATATTTAGATGTAAGTAGGTTCACTTGATAACGGGAGGAGTTTCCTTACCTGCCGAAACGTAGTGTAGTTTTAAACACTAGAAGCGATAGGTAAAGTCCAAATAAATCAAAAAATAAATTCAAATCCATCGCTATTATGAGTTTCAAAAATACAATTTTTATTTATAACGATTTTAATTTTAATAAACTTGATATCTCACATTTAGTTCAAGTAGAATTAATGGAGGCAGCGTGTATATAATTGACTGATTATTCTTTGTTAAATTATTATTAATTTGGCAATTTCATTGTACAGAAATCTTAGCTCAAATGTTAATATTTTTTAAAGTTTATTGTATAGTCTGCTGAACTTTATCTTTATAAAAAGAAAAATCATCATATTGTTTTGGGGGGCGGTTTTAACATTGACATCTTACAAGATAATTCTAGTACATCAATGTTTTTGAAGCTATACAACTTGTATGGTGTAAATAAGAAGCGCACCAAAACAATAGTTGTTTGGACAACATTGCCACTAATTTCTTCCAAAAAGAATTTTATCAAGGAATTTGGGATTATAAAATTCCGGATCATTCTATTAATTGGTTTAAACTCTTAATTTGTACCTTACAAGAATCTCATATTAAAAAAATTTCAATCAGAAATTTAAAACGGATTGATTTGTTGGGAAGCAGTCTAGCTGATACTATAGTCTATTTAAAGTAGATTTAGGATTGACTCTAGAGACACCTGTTGGGACAAGTGGTAACTTTAAAGCAGCAGCGTCTCGCCCAGCCAATGATGGGGCAGCTTTGACCGAACATAACCATAGCAACCAAAAACATGTGTCTTGCAGTGCCAGATTGCTTTTTGTTTACTGGTAACCATCTGAGGCGTGACTGGCGTAAATAAAAATGTTTGTTTTTCTTCGCTCATAGTAAATAAGCAAAAGCCAGTTAAAATGTAAACGCTATTTTTTTTTTTTTATTATTTCAATGTTTTGTTAACCCATTGGAGTAGACATACGAGCTGGTCTCGTTCCTTACTTGTAATTTTATTAACCTGTGAATTGGAGTATAAAATTGGTGTTTTTAAATGGATTAATGGTGTATTTTAATTAAAATATTGTTTTTTTTTCAGTTTAGAAAGTCGCATTGGCACACACACAGTAGACATAAGTAAAAATTAGCAAAATCAGTGTTGACCATGTGCAAGTCTCAAAGAATTAACCGATCCCGTCAACTTCCAAGCAAGCCTGCCACCGCTTATTTTACTTGGGCCCTCCCACCAACGTTGCCACAGACCGGTTAACTCATTGAGAGTTGCACAACTGGTCAGTTTTGGTCGTGTGCGGGAATCGAACCCACGAACATCGTATCACCACCTGGCCAAGGTGTTTCCATGACGTAGCCAACTCAGCTAACACGACCAAAGGCCTGGCGGCGATATTAAGGTTTTTCAGTCAGTCCGCGCCCCTAGCGGATAGAACCGTAGACGCCCGCGGTCATTAGTTACATATTTTGCTACTAGAGCGCAGCACCAATCAATTCCCGTTATAGGCTACTGCAAATAGAATAAAATTACTACCTCAATGGGTTAAACTATCTGAGGTATTTAATGTGCAGTTATATATTGATGTTCGTATATTTTACATTACCTATACATAGTGAGTTCTTCGATTATTGTGTCGAAAAACAGTTTAGATAAATCTCGCACGAAAAGAGAATATCCCCAAACTTGACCAATACCAAATTCTCCTTAGGCCTATCATAAATTACCCTTTTTAATTGTATTTTTGGGTTATACCCCAATGGGCTTGAATATTTGTATACTATCCTTTACGCACCAAGTCCCAACACTTATTGAGATGATTTTTTGGAGTACGTTAGGTGTAACATGTCATAGGCTTGCTTCTGTTCTAATAATTCAATCTTATTTAATCAATCGATTGACCTAAAATCTCATACAATGATAAGTCATACTCCTGACTCCTGAGTCAATAATTTTAGCAACTCACAGTACCTTATGAACAAAAATATTAAAATAAAAACATATTCTACAAACGTCAATTAACCTATCACTTATTAACATCGCGGGCGAAGCCGCGACGGGTATCAGTATAAGGTAAAACTTAATCCTGCTAACCCTAGCCTTGCATCACTTAGCAAGGGTAAACATTTGTTTACATTCACAAGAAAAATGTAATTCCTATTGTTTTGGCACGTTGAGGAAAGTGATTCCATCTGTGATTTAACCATTTATGTAGCCGTCGTCTCCTGTTGGTTGTAGATTTGGCAACATTGCACCAACAAAACTTCCGATAGCTGTCACTTAGAAGCTACAGTCAATCCTAAAGCTACTTTCAATAGACTATAGGTGGGCAGATTTGTTTTGTATTGGTGATGTTGACCTAGCTTTTAACTTTTGTTAGACACATTGTATAACTTCTACATTTTCCATTGTATAGGATTACAAAGAAATCTTTTCATAGAATTAAGAGAGCGTCAAAGTCTTGGTTTGATAGCAGCTTAAAAAAGCAGAGAAACACTTTGACAACATTGCACCACCAAAACGTCCAGCTGTCACTTAGGCGCTACAGTCAATCCTAAAGCTACTTTAAATAGACTATAGGTGGGCAGATTTGTTTTGTTTTGAAGATGTGGACCTAGCTTTTAACTTTTTTTAGACAAACTTCTTTCATTGTATAACTTCTACTGCCCTAAGATTACAAAGATATCTTTTCATAGAATTAAAAAAGCGTCTAAGTCTTAGTTTGATAGCAGCTTAAAAAAGCTGAGAAACACTTTGACAACATTGCACCACCAAAACGTCTGATAGCTGTCACTTAGGCGCTACAGTCAATCCTAAAGCTACTTTAAATAGACTATAGGTGGGCAGATTTGTTTTGATTTGAAGATGTGGACCTAGCTTTTAACTTTTCTTAGAAAAACTTCTTTCATTGTATAACTTCTACTGCCCTAAGATTACAAAGATATCTTTTCATAGAATTAAAAAAGCGTCAAAGCCTTGGTTTGATAGCAGCTTAAAAAAGCAGAGAAATACTGTAATTTTACTAAGTGATGTGTTAAAAATTCCCAAGTGCAACAATAATATGTTATCAGAATTACTTCTCAAATGTAAGAGACAATATAGGTCAGCCATCAAAGAGACAAAAATGAAATATAATGATAAGCTTGTCAGTAATTCTCAAAATAAATGTGCTGCTGCCTGGCGACTCACAATATCTGAATCAGGTATCAATAACACTGGGAAAGTTGTGCCTAAAATTTCGGCAAATGAATTTAATGACCATTTCATAGATGTTGACAGGCAATGGCTTCCAATTTTAATGCTTCGAGTCATGGTTTGGATTTTGTTAACTTCCTTAATAAGCCTGTAGAAAATGAATTTTATTTTCAGCTAACAGATAATCAGTTGTTGATATCAATTGATAGATTGTTAAAACACTGCCCATCTGAAGATATTTCTGGTCTTTCAAACAATGTTAGCCTTAATTGTTAGTCTTTCTTACAAAGTTAGCGGGCGAGACCGCGAGACCTGGTTAGCGTCTTGGGCTTCGGTTCAAGGGGTCACGGGTTCGAATCCTGGGATGTGCACAAAAATTTGAGGGATTTGGACCGCTTTCCCTTAAAAGCGTTTGTAATGTACTCTTAACAAAATTACCACTGGCGTAGAAAAAAAATTATAAAGTCTATCATTTCTTTTATCTTGGAATCTCATACATTTTTAAATTTCTTTGTGCATATTTCCACATAGCTTGAAATTTTGTAAAACACATCCAATTTATAAAAAGGGGGACAAAAAAGTTATTGATAATTACAGACCAGTTTCAGCGTGCCAATTTTTTCAAAAATAATGGAAACACATGTCAAGTATCAGCTATATAATCATCTTGATGTTAACAACATTTTATGTGCAGCTAAATTTGGTTTTAGACCTGGTCTGTCTACAATCAAGGCAGTAGACAGTTTGATTTACGAGGTTCAAAAATCGTTTGAAAACAATGAATATCTCTGTTTAGGCTTAATGGACCTTAGTAAGGCATTCAATAGTGCTTCACATGATATTCTTTAAAACTTAAATTTGTATGACGTTAGGAATAATGAAAAAACCAAATGCATTTGTTTTTCGGTAAGAGATGAAGATAGTCAAAATATTTCTTCGTCTGTGAAACTTTTAAGAATTCATATTGACGTGAGGCTTGGGAGACTCACACTCATCATGCCATCTCTAAGATCTCACGTGTTTGTTTTCTATTGAGAAGACTAAAGTGTTGTGTCTCTAATAGTATGTTAAAGACCGCCATCACAGTTTTTCCAATCTCACCTTCTCTATGGAAACATCTTATGGAGAAATAGTGTAGGGAGAGCCAAGAGGGTCTTCATTTGGCAAAAAAAGACTTAATGTTTGATATTCCCAGCAGAAGCACTTGCAAGCCTTCTTTTTCTTTAACACAAAATTGTGACTTTGCCCAGTATCTTTATTTTTTACAATATATTGTTTGTTAAGAGAAAATATATCTAGTTTTATTAAACACAATGAATTACACAGTTATAGTACTAGGAAATGAGATCACATAGAAATGCCAGCAGTAAGACTAACCAAATCTATCAAAAGCTACAAATTTCTCCAAATTAAGTTGTATAACAAATTGCCTGTTAATTTTCAGAAGTATAATTTAACCAAATTTAAGATCAGATTGTCTGAGTGGCTCCTGGACCAGGGTGTTTATTCAATTGAAGAATTTTTAGAATTTCTTACAATTAATATTAGAGATGTGCGAGTACAGGTTTTTAAAGTTGAGTCGAGTAAATGGCAAAAGATTTGAATCTCAAGTTCGAGTCGAGTATACAAAAAAAATCAGATAGGTAGAGTTGAATTGGATCAAAACAGTGAACAGAGTTCCATTTATTTATAAATATTGTTATTAAAATATACTTTTCTAGTCACTATGACCTGAAAATAAAAATAGTAGGTAAAATAAATGGATTCCTGCTTCATTGGAAAAAGATAAGTACATTTATCTGTCAATAAATCGTACCAAAGTAATTGCGTAACATTTTGCCATGAGGATAAAATACTTTTAATCTGTTGGTATGAAGGTTGTTATAGCCTATATAGTATTAATTAACAGTTTCATTAAAAAATAATCTCAATTTTTTATTTCCTCCTTTTTATTTATCCTATGTTTAGTATATTATGTTTAGGCCTAAGTTAGATCTTTCTACGAATGGAGAAAATAAATTACATTTAGGCCTATAAGTTAAAATAAACTTTATTTTAATAATTAAAAGGCCTATTACATGGTAAAACACCATGGCCTACTTACTTACCACATAAAATGTATTTACTAACATATCTTAGCATTAATTTTAACACTAATAGTCCTAATAAGAACAATCAGTTAGTAACAACATGAAGATATGTTTGAAAGTGCCTGGCAAAGCAACTGATGAAACTGGAGCCATGTCTTAAACAGAGTTTTAAAATATTACAAATTATTTAAAAAAAAATCATTAATTAAACTTAAACAAGGCCAAAACAAATCACTTGTCTTTAAGAACAGCTCAATGCCTGGTTGAGCCTAAAATTATTGGATTGCCTCAATTTCAATTATTATGGAACAAAAAACAAGCCCAAACTTCTTATGCTTACCTATTAGATTTCATTACAGATATGTTTTTGATATTTTACTTTAAAAAATGACAAGGTTAGGTTAACCTATAAGTGGACTATACAGACAGTGTTCATACAACTCAATCTAAAGGTCCTGGTAAATCCTCCATTTTGGTATAAAGAAAAACACAAATTTATAAGCCACAACTTACTTATTTATTAATAAAACACTAAAATCCACATCAGAACTATCAACATCTCAAATGTGTTCACACTCAATTTGAATTTACACACGATGCGTGGCCGCGGACGACCCTTGGTAAGGCGGGTAAACGGTGGGAGGAAACTCGCTTAAAACTTTTGAGTTTCAGTGCCGAACTCAGCTCGAACTCGAAATTTTGAGTACTCGCACATCTCTAATTAACAATTAAGTTTCTATATAATTTTTATTTTCTTTAAGAACAGTTTGTTAGTGTTTATTTTGACGTTGTCCATTATACTGTAATGTGTGTTAAACGACAATAAAGATAAAAAGATTCTTATTCTTAAACAACCGTTGGGACACCGATACCTTTCCAACGCCCGTTGGGACAACGATACTTTCCAACGCCCGTTGGGACACCGATACTTTCCAACGCCCGTTGGGACACCGATACTTTCCAACGCCCGTTGGGACACCGATACTTTCCAACGCCCGTTGGGACACCGATACTTTCCAACGCCTGTTGGGACAACGATACCTTTCCAACGCCCGTTGGGACACCGATATTTTCCAACGCCCGTTGGGACACTGATACTTTCCAACGCCCGTTGGAACACCTATACTTTCCAACGCCCGTTGGGACACCGATACTTTCCAATGCCCGTTGGGACACCGATACTTTCCAACGCCCGTTGGGACACCGATACCTTTCCAACGCCCGTTGGGACACCGATACTTTCCAACGCCCGTTGGGACACCGATACTTTCCAACGCCCGTTGGGACACCGACACTTTCCAACGCCCGTTGGGACACCGATACCTTTCCAACGCCTGTTGGGACACCGATACTTTCCAACGCCCGTTGGGACACCGATACTTTCCAAAGCCCGTTGGGACACCGATACCTTTCCGACGCCCGTTGGGACAACGATACTTTCCGACGCCCGTTGGGACACCGATACTTTCCAACGCCCGTTGGGACACCGATACTTTCCAACGCCCGTTGAGACACCGATACTTTCCGACGCCCGTTGGGACACCGATACTTTCCGACGCCCGTTGGGACACCGATACTTTCCAACGCCCGTTGGGACACCGATACTTTCCAACGCCCGTTGGGACACCGATACTTTCCAACGCCCGTTGGGCACCGATACCTTTCCAACGCCCGTTGGGACACCGATACTTTCCAACGCCCGTTGGGACACCGATACTTTCCAACGCCAGTGAGACACCGATACCTTCCAACGCCAGTTGGGACACCGATACCTTCCAATGTCCGTTGGGACACAGATACCTTCCAACGCCAGTGAGACACCGATACCTTCCAACGCCCGTTGGGACACCGATACCTTCCAATGTCTGTTGGGACACAGATACCTTCCAACGCCCGTTGGGACACCGATACCTTCCAATGTCCGTTGGGACACAGATACCTTCCAACGCCCGTTGGGACACCGATACCTTCCAATGTCCGTTGGGACACAGATACCTTCCAACGCCCGTTGGGACACCGATACCTTCCAATGTCCGTTGAGACACCGATACCTTACAATGCCCGTTGGGACACCGATACCTTCCAATGTCTGTTGGGACACAGATACCTTCCAACGCCCGTTGGGACACCGATACCTTCCAATGTCCGTTGGGACACAGATACCTTCCAACGCCAGTGAGACACCGATACCTTCCAACGCCCGTTGGGACACCGATACCTTTCAATGTCCGTTCGGACACAGATACCTTCCAACGCCAGTGAGACACCGATACCTTCCAACGCCCGTTGGGACACCGATACCTTCCAATGTCCGTTGGGACACAGATACCTTCCAACGCCAGTGAGACACCGATACCTTCCAACGTCTGTTGGGACACCGATACTTTCCAACGCCCGTTGGGACACCGATACTTTCCAACGCACGTTGGGACACCGATACCTTCCAACGCCGTTATCCTTTGGGATACCGACTCCTTCTAATATCCGTTGGGACTTGGACTCCTTCCAATATCCGTTGGGGCACCGATTCCCTCCAACATCTGTTTGAAAACTGAATCCTTTCAACATCCGTTGGGACACTTGAGTCCTTCCAACGTCCGCCGAGCCACCGAATCTATCCAACGTACGTAGGGACAACGATCTTTGTCAACACCATTTCCAACATTGTTGGGACACCTAATCCCGATCAACACCCGTTTGGGATCCAGCGTCCTTGCCAACGATCGTTGGGGTGAATTTGCTGTAACCCGGTACTGTGACTGGAGTGTAAGTATGCCCATTAAATTGGACGATGATGATCCTGGCCTTATTGACTGTGTCAGAATATAAATTCTAAAATTATAATACAACTGAGCCTAACACAACATACAAAAGATTTTCCCGAATTTGTCAATTATAGTTAATTATCAACGACCCCTGGAATGATCCCCGTTAGACTGAATTATTTGGGCTGATCAAAGTTTATTATTTTGTATCACCACCCACGAAATTCATTACAACAAATAATATCAATTTTAATTTGTTTACTAAGTTTTCTATGCATTATTACAAAGTGCTATTTGGTCTGAATACTACACGTACGAGGTAAGATTAATAATTATAAATTAAGTTTTTATAATATTATACTTTGTGTATGAATCTTAGTTTTTTTGATGTATTGCTAATTGCACTAAGGATTGCATAATTCAAAATCAACAGTGTAGTTAAGAAAATAGCAAAATATATTGTGATGGTGCTTGGTTTAAACTTTTCCCATGAAAGCAACATAAATTGTTATATTAAAAATGTAAAAATGTTTAGGCCTAATAAGTTTCTAGTTTTTAAATTGATTATTTATCATGGTGTATGTTCATGGTCCACACTTTTATTTAGTTAATGACTTTCCCTGACCAAGAAAATTAATTTTCCCTGACGTTCCCTAGCCAAAAAAGGTAATTTCCCCTCACTTTCAACTCGGAATGCACAATTTAAAAGTAGAATATTTTGTCTAAAAGGTGACTGTACCACCTTAACGTTTTCAGACAGTTGCTATTGTACAATTTAGATTGTAAAATGATCGCTTACACATCACAAATCACATGAAATTAAATTACTGCATAAATCAACTTGTACTGAAAATATATGTTTCAGTTGTAATGAACATTGATGAGTTCGTGTAACTGAATTTGAAAATTTATTTACAAATATAATAATAAATGTTTAATTCGTTGATTTATCCAATGCTTAAACATAAAATAATAAATTATAGTAAACAAAACTTACCTAAAAACAAATCTACTGCCTCCTGTATGTGATACGATTTCAAACAACAAAAAATTATAACAAGTAATCTTCTTGCTGGTGTGTTGTTTTCGTTTGTAAAGTCCTGAAACAAAACTCAAAATAAGAACCAAGTTGGTTCCTTGCTTTGCTCAAAGGTGAGGTGGTATAGCTTTACTCAATTGGGGGTGTATTGTTCAATATGCCTGAATGTTGGTTTGTTCAATCATCTATTCTATACCGCCATTTCAAGCCTTCCTGGACTATAGGGCATATATATTTGCTATTTTAATGAATGTAGCAGACAATCGACAGATATATCCACCTGTTATTATTCAGTACATAGTGGATAAGGCGGGTTTATCTGCCAAGTATGGTTGTGGTTGTCAATTTGTACCAGATAAATTAACTTAAAATGCAGGATCACAGAAAATAATGACAGAATTATTAATAATTTCTATATATAAACTATTACAGGTAATTAAATGGTTTTTGTTTAAAAGTGTGAAACAAAATTGAATTTTCTAAAAAAATTCATGTAAGTTCTGGTTTACTACTTTTCGACATAAGCAATTCAATCATTAAACAATTTCAAAACTGTTGGATTGGCAGACGAGCTCACATTTTGTAGACAGACTTCACAACTTTGGCTATTTTATGGATATTCATAAAAAACATTTTTGGAGACAAAATCTGAGATTCAGAATAGCTTCAACTACCACATATTACACTACTCACATAACCATATATCTTCTGCTGCTCTTAATGTGTTACACGTGGACTACAAGTTTCACGATTGCAGGGCAACAAACTGAGGTCACATTGACTCTTACTACGTAAAAAATAAAAATTTCTACACATGCTAATGTAAAAACCATTAAGTTACTTGGAATAGTTTAAATAACAATTAAACAAAATACCATTATTTTTTTGATGACTAAGTATTGTAATATAAACCTATAGCTGAAATAAAAACTAAAATTTCAAATTGGTTTAAAGTTTAAAAGTAACAATAATCTTATCCTGTGGTTTTCAATGAGGCATTATCAGATACAACTTAAAAAACAAATTCTAAAACATTGAATTGTATGATAAACATAGCAAAGTAGGTCCAGGCCTTGTTCGAAAGAGGCCTTTAGATTGTAACACTGGCAAGGGAATTCAATGGGCTTAAAAAAGTAACACTTAGGAGCTTTCCAAAACAATTGAAGGTTTTGATTTTAAAAAGCCACCATTTTGAAACGGATCATTACATTAAGATGACTATTTTACTATATTACTTCATTATACAGAGAACCATGCCAATTAATTATAAAATCAATCGGCTGAACCATATCAGAGATATAAAATTATTCAGTGAAAAAATATAAATAACTGCTACAAGGGAAACGGAGTTAGTGTCAGGTCCTATGAGAATAGGAACTTTTTACCTATAAGTGGTAAAACATATCAGTTCACCTTTTTAGGGCTCCCTGTACATATAAAGACAATCATGGTCATAAACTAATAGAAACCTGCTTACCTTAACAATATGGGGATTGAATTCAATCAGCTCTTTGAATAAAGAGTAACAGTGATTCCAACTGTTCTCTTTCTTACTTTCTAGAAGTAAGAAGCTCATAGTGACATCAGCGTGTTTCCTCTTTACATAATCTATAATAGAAACAACAACTTTTAATGCTTTTCAAATTAATGCTTTAATGGTCCAAATTATGTCATAAAAAAATATCTGTACCCACGGGTCCCTCAACTGGCTCATCTGCCCATTAGATTTACTATCTACAGCCTGTGTATAGTAGAGAAATGTACAGCCGCAGTTTGGCAGTGTAAAATGACACCAGGAGGTTACAAATGTAAACTTTTCTTCTTTCGAACTGTGGTCAGGATGGTCTGTGCTGGCATAAATAAAGTATGGTTTTCAAAGCTATTAATTCAGTGTTTTTTGTTTTAAATTTTTAAGTTTTAAGTAATTTTGTTTTAAGTTTTTTGTTAAATTATTCTGAATCTTTATTTGGATAGTCTAGCAACATAATTATTAGTTTTTCAAAACAATTTAGGGTCATGATTCATTAGTAGATGTGACAGCCTAATTGGGTCAATTATCTTAAATTAGTTAAGGTTTGTACTGTTAAAAGTGGTTTGCTGTTTCTTTAGCGAATTTTCCCTATAGGAAAAAAAACTATTACCATCGGTGGCAACTTTTTTTAAGTAACTTTTAGTTCCGAGGTCCCCAGATGCCAAAAACACTTCTTTCAAATATATATATAGCGTATGCCTGCCCGTGAAGGTGATAACTTTTGAATAAAAGGCCCGATTTTAAGAAATTTGGCACTAATGTGTAAAGTGACATTCACATCTTTTAAGTTTGAGAATAAAAAAAATTGGACATGGGAAGTGGGTTTCAATTTTCCAAAACTTTGTTGCATTTTTCACATTTTAAATTTTATATGGGCCTATATATAATAATTAAATATTTTGTATAATTAATCTAGGTTAAGAGGTTGTGAATAAAATCAAAAAATTGTTATATATCCACATAACTTATACATGCATAACTAAGTTATGGATGTATTTTTATGAGACTTGGTAAGTGGCTTTATGTGGCAGTGAGACACCCGAAAAGAGAAAAAATATATTCATGAGAAAACCAGAATAAAAATAGAAAAAGAAGAAGTGAGAAAAGGAAAGCTGATAGAGAAATGAATAAATAGAAAGAAGAACATGAAAAGACAAATAGCTTTTCATGCTATATTTTTGAAATAACAAAATTAGTTTGACAGAATTGTGACAGTTGGAATGAACAAATACCCCCGTCGCAGCAAACCTGCATACTCAGCGAATTTCCAATGTAAATATAAATGTCTTAATACTACATAAAGCCACTTACCAAGTTTCATAAAAATATATTCACAAATAAGCGATATATACAATTTTAATTATTCTCCATAAGAATAACATTGGGGCTGAGTACGTAGGTTTGCTGCAACAAGGAACACAAAAAATGGGTTTTTATGCTAATGTCAATATAACTCAACTAGGTGGTCGTATACCAGTTTTTATTCATTTATGTACATAATTAAGGGAGACAGAGCATTTAATTATTATCCATAAGAATAACATGGGGGCTGAGTACGCAGGTTTGCTGCTACGGAAGAATTATGCAAAAACAATTTTTTGGAGCAAATATCAATAGACCTCAACGAGATGAAGCTGTATACCAAATTTCGTCAGTATACGTTCATAAATAAGCGAGATAAAAAAAATTTCTTTTCCTCCTTAAGAATAACATTAGACAACGTACTGTGTTTAGCACTTTCAATATCTCGGTAACCAATTGACGTAGAGGAATGATCGAAATACCAAATTGTGTGTTTTTTTAAGCTGAATCGAATGGTCAAAACTAAAATTTGACTTTTTCAAAAATTGTATGTCAAAAATTCAAAAAACCCATTTTTGGGGTACAAAACCCCCCCAAAATACCCCTTCCGATAGGTCGATCTGTCTGGTTTTCGAACTTAAAGTCATAAATGCTGCTTTACATATTTATACCAAATTTCGTCAAAATCGGATCATTTTTACGAGAGTTATCGTGCTCACGGACACACACATATATATATATATATATATATATACAGTATCGAACGAATGGTGTTTTTGGGGTCTGGGGACCTCAAAACGAAAAGTTATCATGGTCCCGGGCCTAGGTCTTACCATGCCGACTACGGTAATAGCTTCTTCCCTATAGGCGAAATTCGCTAAAAAACAAAGAGAAAAGAAAAAATCTGAATGAGTTTAAGCATAAATAATCAATACGCAATTTATACAAAAAGTTGTAATCTTTATTTTAGCTACTGTTGTCATTAAAAATTTGTCTGGTTGTATAGTCTTTTGTTGTACATTAGTGTTATTCTGTTATTTAAATGTGACCAAAACCAACCCGGTCATTCACTGGAGTCACACCTTGGTTGACTAAATAATCAGATCTAACATATAATTCTATAAATATAGTAACTGTTAATACTACCTGTTAATCCTTAAATGGTAGACAAGAGTTAGGTAATGTACAATATATTGTATATTAGCTCAAAGAGAGTAATGATAAAGTTAACCTGAGATCTTACTCTTAACCGGTCAATCACCTTACTTCTACACTTTACAATACTTCAAGCAGATATTTAAACAAATGCAGATTACTGAACAGTTTTTTTAATGTTTCAAAATTGTAATCAGTACTTCCAAAAACTATTTTTGGATGGAAGGACAATTTTTCTCAACATCATTCCAAAGAATAAACCCCAAAATCTCCCTTTTTGGGGTAAGGATTTCAGCATTATTTTAAATGTTTAAGAATTTCATAGCTTTAATCTTAAGAAATAAATTTGATGAGAGTCCCATTTATTTCTTAAAAATAATGTTTATAATTTACAGACATGTTGTATTTTTCTAACTAAGATTGCAAATTCTAACTATTCTATTACATTTGTTTACTGCATACAATTCCTGACTTTAAGAACGTGTCTGACCAACTACTAACCGCCAGAATCTAAAATATATACAGCCGCATGTGTAACTCACTCACTCACTCACTCACTCACTCACTGAGGTATACAAATTCTAGACCACTTATAGACGAGCTAGAAACCTGAAATTTTGCATGCAGGTAGCTTATAGCTTGTAACCCCCAGAAAAATTGCCAAAACTGACAATTTTTTATTTGAACCCCCCTAAAAAAATATTTAAAACCCCCCAAAAAAGGCTTATTTTAAAATTATAGTTTTTGAGCTCTAGCGGCCGAACGGATTGACATATCGAAAAACGAACACCACCATGTGCCACGGATTTTGCAAGATCTACAACTTTGTTCCTATAACTTTTTGTCGTATCTCACTCCCTTCACCCTTAGGTAGCGCTAGATTTTTCAAATTTTAGGCAATTTCGATGGTTATTTTCGTAGTTTTTAATTTCCTATCACTTTAATTTAGTATATAAAGGCTTGATATTTGGCACTCAACATGTTTACACATTACCCCTTACGAATTAGTCGATAAACTAACTTGTTTTAATAAGTAAACACCTCAAAAAAATTAAAAACCCTAATTGTTCCATAAATGACAAACTGCATTATCGACTTACTCAGGTAATTCTAGACAAGCTATAAACGTGGAATTAGGCCTACATGTAGCTTGCCCATTAAAACCTCCAGAAAAATTGCAAAAAGTTAAAATTTGTAGTCAGAACCACAAAAAAAATTTAAAATGGAGGAAAATTTGAATATGTCCAAAATAGTGCTTTTATATTTTAGCTCTAGCGGACAAACGGATGGTCCTATCGATAAACGGAATACCTCCACTTGCCAAGGAATTTAGACGATCTAAAACTTTGACTTTTGACTTTTGTCGTATCTCGTATCCTTCACCCTTAGATAGCGATAGATTTTTCAAATTTCAACATTATTTTGAGGTTTTGTGGTGGTTTTGCATTTTTATCACGTAAACAGATTTGATGATTTACACCAATCAATCTAGGGGTGAAGCTTTCCACAATGGTCTAGGTATCTAGGGGTTGGGGAAGTGGGGCGGTAGGGGAGGTCTAGGAGGGGAGAGGGTTGCAAATTATCTGTTTGGGTATATGAGATATAGCATGCATGTGCCTTGAACCCTCAAATATCCTTAAACATTCCCAAACTCTACTATTTCAATTGTAACCCCCTCATATTTAAATAACTGCTGATTTGTCTATTTTTTTAAAAGTAGTAGTATAATGTTGGTTCTGGGTCACTTATAATGACACCACTTTCACTAGAGCTAGGTACCCGGGCCACTGCCACGGGTACTAAGCACCCGAAAACTACCTGGGGGCGAAGCCCCCCACAGGGGTCTAACCGCCAGAATCTAATATACTATACAGCCGCATGTGTAACTCACTCACTCACTCACTCACTCAGGTATACGAATTCTAGACCATTTTTAGAGGAGCTAGAAACCTGAAATTTGGCATGCAGGTAGCTTTTACCTTGAAACCCCCAGGAAAATCTTTAAAACTTACAATTTCATATTTGAAACTCCGTAAAAATTAATACAAATAATTTAGTTCTCGTTTTTTGAGGTTAACTGATGTCGGTAATTCAGTATGCAGTTCAATTGGAATGTTGTACTACGTTACCGACATGCATTATTATGTATTTCAAATTTTCGGTGCAGTATATAATCTACAGGGGTTTTTGCGTATAAGAGTTTTGTGACAATCCAGTCACAATAAATGTCTCCCCTATTAAATATTTATAATTTTAAACTTAATTAAATATTCTTTCATGATCTCATAATTGCATCGACTAATAAACCTGTTATTTATTCCTTAACATCGAAAAATATAATTTTAGGTTCTCACTGGTAAGAAAACTCATTTTTTTAACCACCCTTTTGATGATTCAAAATCTCTTGAATCTTACGGTGATGACATAGAGTTTAATTGATTACGTAATGTTTGTAGCAATGACAGTTTCATGCGTAACCGGTTTTTTGATTAATATTTGAACACAATTTTTAATTAGTTATAAAACAAATCTATGAATTACGTAAACTACGTTGTTGACATGCATTATTTTGATTTCAAATCTTATCGGGACTATAGTGAATGTAGTAAGCAGCTTTTGCTGTAATACAAATTTAACTATTATTCTATTTAATCAATATATTCTTAACGCATTTTAAAGGAATTGGTAGTTACCCTACTACGTTATAACCTAAGGTTGTGTCTCGAGGGTACTAATATTTTCAAAATTCTGTAGGCAAGTACCCTTGAGGAACTCTGTATTTCATTTTGTTCAAGGTTGTATGACGGTTTTATTATCACTTACATTTAGTACTTGAGGCTTAATATTTGGCACACAATATCTTCGCATTTATCTTCAAGAAGCGGTAGTTAAACTATCATATTTTACTATTCAAACCCCTCAAACAAATTAAAAGAACCTAATTGTTTTATAACTTAACAATCTGCTTTACCGACTTCTTCACGTAATGTATTCTTAATATAGCTCTAGCAGCCAAAGGAATGGTCCTAACGAACATAGCAAACCACCACGTGCCACGGATTTTAGACGATCTACAACTTTGTTCTTATGACCTTTTTCAGTATCTCTCCCCCTTCACCCTTGGGTAGCGCCAGATTTTTTTCATATTTACAGCTATTTCTCAAGATTTATTCGTGGTTATAGTTTGCCACTCTAATGGAGAACTTAATGGCCTAATATTTGGCACACAGTCTTATTAAATTACATTAAAAAAGTAGTAGCAGTCAGAATCCCATATCTGACCATTTAAACGCCCAAACAAAATAAAGCCTTTGAACTTTTCTATGTTTGTTCGTGTTTTTTGGGTATATTTTTAATTTTGCGCTATGCCAAGGGTAAAACCCTCATAAACTATGCTCTATTTGTTGCAGAAGGCTTGTAGTTACCCAAATACATTAAACGTCTTATAAAGTTTATATTACAATATCAGGGTAGGGTTTTACTGTTTTACAAGCACTTACGTTATACATACAGTCTCCATGCCACGTAGTATTCAGCATCAGGCATACAACTAGTTTTGATTATTTAAACCCCTTAATACAGTATGATAAAGCCTTCGAATTTTTTGGGTATTTAGGTCTAACTTGAATTTGGCCCAAGATAGATCCTTGAGGGACTCTATATTTCATTTGTTAAAGATTGAATTACATTATTTCTATAAGAGCATTATTTACTGGTTTCTGGTTTTATTTCCACGTATTCTTAGGATGAGCAGTAGTAATATGTCTGCTGATTTATCTGCTTTCTCAAGATGATGCCACTTCTACTAGAGCTAGAAATGAGAGGTTTAGCATGCATGTTCCTTGTACTCTCAAATCTCCATAAACATTTCCTAAACCTACTATTTCAACGTACTTACAGGCTTTATACTTTGCACAAAACATGTCTACACGAATATTATCTTCACGAATCAGTAGATAAACAAACTTATTTTAAATTTAATGAATTTGAAGTATTTAAAACGCTAAAACCAAATAATTAGCACATTAAGTAGATTTGTTGGTCTATTGGTTGGTTTTTGTTTTACATAATTTGTGTGAAAAACCCTTCATAAATTAGGTTAAATATGTTACAGATGACTTTTATTCGCTACAAACATAATATGTTACTGTTGTAACTTTTATTGACGGAAGTCTAATCCATTTAAAAATACAAGTTAACAAACGGTACAGTCAACAGCATAGGGAAAAACGAGAAAAAGCTGTATGCAGATGCGTGGTGGGGTCTGCAATATTATGTGATTCAGCAGTCCTTTTGTAAAAGAATTTAAACGCCTGAAAAAAACATGACATGTTATTATTTGTTGCTTAATGTTATTGTATTTTAGGCCCGCTTAAAGGACTAAAAGCATTGTTATTTAGGAAAAATAAACAACAGAACTAAGCTAAAATATTTGTTATGTTTATGTTGTGATGATTTAAATATTTTCAAATTAGAAAACTTCACATTTAAAAAATATATATTTGTTGTACGGATGTTAATTATTTCTTTACCATGAAATGATACATGGAGGATTGTATTTTGCCTCATACTATTTATTTCTCAGTTCATCGCATCAAAACTCATAATTGTGATTGAATTATTCTTGTAATAAAAGCTTCTCGCGAACGCCACCGTATTCTAGACGATCTACAACGGGGGTTCCCCTACAAAATCAGATACAAATTTTGATGGCTTATGTATAAAAAGCAGTTTCATAAAGATTTTACTTAAAAAAAAAAACGCTAGAAGCCTTGTAATCAAAGAATAGGTGGATTATTTATAGCTACTATATTTGTTATGTTTATGTTGTTATTATTTAAATAATTTCAAATTACAAAACTTCACATTTAAAAAATACATATTTGTTGTACGGATGTAAATTATTTCTTTCTTTACCATGAAATGATACACAGAGGATTGTATTTTGCCTCATACTATTTATTTCTCAGTTCATCGCATCAAAACTCATAATTGTGATTGAATTATTCTTGTAATAAAAGCTTCTCGCGAACGCCACCGTATTCTAGACGATCTACAACGGGGGTTCCCCTACAAAATCAGATACACATTTTGATGGCTTATGTATAAAAAGCAGTTTCATAAAGATTTTACTTAAAAAAAAAACGCTAGAAGCCTTGTAATCAAAGAATAGGTGGATTATTTATAGCTACTATATTTGTTATGTTTATGTTGTTATTATTTAAATAATTTCAAATTACAAAACTTCACATTTAAAAAATACATATTTGTTGTACGGATGTAAATTATTTCTTTCTTTACCATGAAATGATACACAGAGGATTGTATTTTGCCTCATACTATTTATTTCTCAGTTCATCGCATCAAAACTCATAATTGTGATTGAATTATTCTTGTAATAAAAGCTTCTCGCGAACACCACCGTATTCTAGACGATCTACAACGGGGGTTCCCTTACAAAATCAGAAATCACATTTTTTGGGTATATTTTTTATGTTACGCTCTGTCGAGGGTAAAATCCCTTATAAATCATGTTAGCTGCAGAAGGCTTGTAGTTACCCAAAGTCATAGCATTTCAGGTTTTTATCGGTGGTCGTATTCCTTATAAGGTTCAAGAGACGCATTATATAGGCTACATTATACATCAGTTAAGGGTATTAATTTTGGCTTAACATTTAACAATCTACGTCTCCATGCCAAGTAAGTAGTATTCATGAACAGGCATATGGCCAGATTTTATAGGTTAAACCCTTAAAAATATTTTAATCCTTGGAATAGTTGTAGAATTTAGGTCTTAAATAGAATTTGGACCGATTTACATTAAACTGTGGTCAAACAGCGACCTGGGGGCGACGCCCCCCACAGGGGCCTGGGGGCGGAGGCAGAGCGATTTTGAAATTGTTATATACTCTAATATTGTACTGCTAGGCCTAAATTTGTTCACTCAATAAGTCTACTTTACATTTTGAGTATACATAGGACCTCGGATTATTAGTACTTTACATTTTGAGTATACATAGGACCTCGGATTATTAGCGTAATTAAACCATGTGCCATAGGTACTACGACAGGGACCTGGGGGCGAAGCCCCCCACAGGGGCGGAGCCCCCAGCGAGCGAAGCGAGTCTAACATATATACAGCCGCATGTGTAACTCACTGACTGACTGACTGACTGAGGTATACGAATTCTAGACCTCTTCTAGATGAGCTAGAAACCTGAAATTTTGCATGCAGGTAGCTTATAGCTTGTAACCCCCAGGAAAATCGCCAAAACTAACAATATTTTATTTTAACCCCCCTAAAAAAAACTATTTAAAACCCCCCAAAAAGGCTTATTTTAAAATTCCAGTTTTTGAGCTCTAGCGCGCGAACGGATGGTCCTATCAAAAAACGGACACCACCACGTGCCACGGATTTTGCAAGATCTACAACTTTGGTCCTATGACCTTTTGTCGTATCTCGTCTCCTTCACCCTTAGATAGCTCTAGATTTTTTCAAATTTTGAGAATTTGTGGCGGTTTTTTATTTCCTATCACGTTAATATACTTGATGAAGGCCTAATATTGGGCACGCAGTATGTCAACATCACACTTAGTAAATAACAGCAGAAATCTGACCAGTTTTTATTAGTTAAACCTGTCGAAAAAATTAAAAACTCTTAAATTTTATAGATTTGACCGTTTTCTAAGTATAAGTAGTAAGGAAATGCCGGTTCCGGAACAATTGTTATTAATTAGAATGCACGTATCACCATTTATAATTTAAATAGGATCGTGATATATGGCTTGCTTGTGCGTTGCACCTTTTCTTCCCTAATCCTACTATTTTTAGTTTGAACTATCTGAAAAAGAAAATTTGGGAATACAAAATCGAAATGTAGTATTTTTTATTTGAGCTCTAGCGGCCAAACGGGTTGTCCTATCGAAAAACGAAGACCACTATGTGCCACGGATTTTAGACGAACTACAACTTTAGTTCTATGACATTTTGCCGTATCTCACCCCCTTCACCCTTAGGTAGCGCTAGATTCTTTAAATTTAAGCTTTTTTCTAAGATTTGTTGTGGTTTTTAATGGTTTTTTCGCTCTAATATAGAACTTAGAGGCCTAATATTTATCACACCGTATTCCTACATTACAATTAGTACCAAGCAACACTCACACGCCCAGATTAAATATCTTATACACCCAAAAAAATCAAAGTCTTTGAGCTTTTGTAGATTTATTCGTGTATTTCGGGTATATTTTCTATATTGCGCTTTGTCGAGGGTAAAATCTCTTATAAATCATGTCATTTTTGCTGCAGAAGGATTTTATAAACCCAAAGTCATAGTATTTCAGGTTGTTAACGGTGGTCGTATTCCTTATAAGGTTCAAAAGACGCCTTATAAAGGCTACATTATGCATAAATTAAGGGTATTCATTTTTTTTCGAGCACTGAACAACATTGAAACACAGCACTGAATCATGCATTGAAACTTAAAATTAAACATACTACGTCTCCATGCCAAGTCGTACTCACCAATAGGCTTATGACCGGATTTTATAGGTTAAAACCTTAAAATAATAAAAGCCTTGGAATAGTTGTAGAATTTAGGTCTTAAATAGAATTTGGACCAATTTACATTAAACTGTGGCCAAACAGCGCCTTGGGGGCGAAGCCCCCCACAGGGGTCTGGGGGCGGAGCCCCCAGCGAGCGAAGCGAGTCTAATATATATACAGCCCGATGTGTAACTCAGGTATACGAATTCTAGACCACTTCTAGACGAGCTAGAAACTTGAAATTTGGCACGCAGGTAGCTTTTACCTTGTAACCCCCAGAAAAATTGCCAAATTTAACAATTTTTCAGTTTAACCCCCCTTAAAAAAATATTTCAATTCCCCCCAAAAAGGCTTATTTTAAAATTCCAGTTTTTGAGCTCTAGCGCGCGAACGGATGGTCCTATCAAAAAACGGACACCACCACGTGCCACGGATTTTGCAAGATCTACAACTTTGGTCCTGTGACTTTTTGTCGTATCTCGTCTCCTTCACCCTTAGGTAGCTCTAGATTTTTTCAAATTTTGAGATTATGTGGCGGTTTTTTATTTCCTATCACGTTAATATACTTGATGGAGGCCTAATATTGGGCACGCAGTATGTCTACATCACACTTAATAAAAAGCAGCAAAAATATGACCAGTTTTTACTAAATAAACCTGTCGAAAAATGAAAAACTATAAATATCTTTAGATATGACCGTTTTCTTAGTATAAGTAGTGCAGTATTGGGGGTTCTGGGCCAATTTATATTATTTGACATACACGTGACACCAATAATACTTGAGCTAGAGACGTGAAATTTGGTATGCATGTGCCTTGCACCTTGCACCTACTATTTTAAGTTTGAACTATCTCAACAAAATAAATAATTGTGAATACAAAAATCAAAATGTGGTATTTTTTATTTGAGCTCTAGCGGCCAAACGGGTTGTCCTATCGAAAAACGAAGACCGCCACGTGCCACGGATTTTAGACAACCTACAACTTTAGTCCTATGACATTTTGCCGTATCTCACCCCCTTCACCCTTAGATAGCGCTAGATTTTTTAAAATTTAAAATTTTTTCATAGATTTGTTCGTGTTTTTTAATGGTTTGTCGCTCTAATATAGAACTTAGAGGCCTAATACTTATCACACAGTATTCCTACATTACAGTTAGTACTAAGCAATGCTCCCACCCCCAGATTAAGTATCTTAAACACCAAAAAAATCAAAGTTTTTGAGCTCTTGTAAACTTTTCGTGTTTTTCGGGTATATTTTTTATGTTGCGCTCTGTCGAGGGTAAAATACCTTATAAATCATGTCATATTTGTTGCAGTAGGCTTGTAGTTACCCAAAGTCTTAGTATTTCAGGTTGTTAACGGTGGTCATATCCCTTATAAGGTTCAAAATACGCCTTTTAAAGGCTACATTATACATCAGTTAAGGGTATAATTTTTTCCAAGCACTTAGGTAATACATGGAGGCTTAAAATTTAACATACTACGTCTCCATACCAATTAGTATTCATCAACTGGCATATGGCCAGATTTTATAGGTTAAACCCTTAAAAATAATCAAAGCCTTGGAACAGTTGTAGAATTTAGGTCTTAAATAGAATTTGGACCAATTTACATCAAACTGTGGCCAAACAGCGACCTGGGGGCGAAGCCCCCCACAGGGGCCTAGGGGGGAGGCGGAGCGATTTTTAAATTGTTGTATACTCTAATTTTGTACTGCTAGGCCTAAATTTGTTCACTCAATAAGTCTACTTTACATTTTGAGTTTACTTAGGACCTCGGATTATTAGCGTAATTAAACCATGTGCCATAGGTACTACGACAGGGACTTGGGGGCGAAGCCCCCTACAGGGGTCTGGGGGCGGAGCCCCCAGCGAGCGAAGCGAGTTCACTACCTTATAAAGCTAATATAAAAGATTAGCTATTAAGCTGAAACCTGAATGTTCTGAATTTTTGTAGTACATTGTCAAAACAACCATAGAATTTTTATGAAGACTCTCTGGCAGTTATTAAACTATTAAAAAAAGGAGCAAATTCAGATTCCTACTGACTTTTAACTTTCAATATTCTCTTTCATTAAATCACCGCACATTGAAGCACAAAGGCACTTATAAATACAAATAACTTCACTAATGTTTATCTTGTAATATTATAACATTTACCTTCACACTTCTGCAACATTTCCAAATAATCCAAAGCACCCTTCGACTTGAAAAAATCAAACACTTCTTTTGGAGCCATATCTTTTATAGCTTGGCTTGTCAGGATGTTAGGGGCGTTATTTACACCCATGGAATTAGATCTATGCTGTTGCAGAACTACTGTGTTGATGGGTCGTCTGATCATGTGCTCTGTGTTAGTCTGCCGAGTGTTAAGTCCCCAAGGGTCAATTGGTTCTCTGACCGACCCGTTCTCAATCTCAAGTTGGTTAAGCTTAGCTTTTACCTTCTCTCCTAAAATGTCTGTTGCAATATTCAAGAACTTTTCTGCCAAGATCCTACTTTCGTTATATATAAATCTACAAACATTTATATTTTCAAAGAATGTTTTATACACTAGGTATACAAAATTGTGAACGTTTGAATTTGAATTCTTATCATTTACCAGCCTGGGGTTATTAGGCAACTTCGCTTTTTCTAGAACTTGATGTAGAACTGCCTCGATAAAACTGATAGGGTACGAGTTCACGTTTACAGGAACCTTCATGTCCTTTAAAAATTGAACGCAATGCATAAGTCTTAGCGAAGGTGTATTTGCCAATTTTGATAAATCGCCGAGAACATCAAATAAAATCTGAAACATAGCATAAAATTAAAATCAGTCTACTCACATATAAATATTATTATAATTTTAAAAACTAAACGTACATGACGATTTAAAAAAAAGTTCTTTGACAGTATTTATTTAGCAAGGATTACACTCATTCCACTTCTATAAGGTAATCTAAACAAATGGACAACTTTTCATAGTGCCTCATAAAAAGTTAAAGACCTGAATCATATCATCAGAATTTGATCATCCCACTGTTTACTCAAGGACCGCCAGAGTACACTGCTCAGTCGTGCATTAGTTTATCGCTTCTTGAGCTCTTTACAAAGTAAGGAAATCTTTCCGCCAACCCAGATACTTTTATTTGGCATAATCTGCTATCAGAACAATGGGCCAATCACCTCATACGCGACATGATTTATGTTGCTAACTGCTTAACTAAAACTATGTAAAAACCATGGTAATGGTAAATCAGTACAAGTGGATATTGCACTGACTCACAAAAAAGTGTTTCATATAAAACTGATCCACTACTTTATCAAAAGTTTTATAAGTAACAAATGTTGATTAACTCTTTTTGTTGGCTAAACAATTTTTAGGTTAGGAAGAAGACTGTGATCATGCTCTAAAAAGCAAATCATGTAAGTTATCCCCAAACATATTTGCTGGTTTAAGATTTTGCATAAGTAACAGAACAGAAAACGCGTGTTCCAAACAGTACACAATTTGGAAGAAAAGGAAATAGGAACGTATTAATATTAATTGATCAGGGAACAAAGGGAGGGAATATATTATGTATTACTAGAGACATTGATCCGTGTGTTTTGTGTCTATTCATAATGCAATAAAGTAAAAAAGGCTGCAAGGATCGTTTTAAAATTTGACACAAATACTTTCCAGTAGACTTTGTGCTAGCAGTTAAAAAATGGAACACATGAGTTTAACCGTTTTTTATTAACAAACTTTGAAAGTTTGTAATAAATCCATAAGGTATATTAAGCCTTGTATACCTGTTACTGTTGGTAAAGTGCAAGATAATAATAAAATATTGTTTTTAATGACAAGAAAATACTTAAAAATTAACTTAATTATGTTTTATGATGAACAAAAATAAAGTACTGTATGTTAACGAGAGTTCAATCAATTCACCAAAGGTTTTTGACATTTTTGAATTTAAAAACAAATATAAGTTTTGTAAATAAAGACAATGTTCACCTATAACGAGCAAAAGAAAATACTTTTCTGCTGGTTGGAGGATCCAATTATTTTACATTTACTTCTGTGTTCACTACTGTGTTCAGTTGTGAAATTTTGTCTGTTGACAAAATTTTGATTGAGACTTGCGTTATTAGCAGTCATTTTCATTTACATTTTCTGAGTTCATCAAGTTACGGGAATATTTGAGTGTGCTCCTGGTAATTATATAATTGGATAATTGAACGAAGTGAAAGTATCCTTATACACAACTTTACTGCTTAGACTGGTAAGAGAATCAACTCAACTGGCGTGTCTGTGACCCCAATAACTCGAGAATGCCTCCACAGTTAAACTTAAAATTTTCCAGAAAAACTTAACAGGTCAAAATCTCGGTCAAGTTCGTTATTCAGATAATTTCGTTCAGTATTAATCAAATTATCTTAAAACCAAATTTATTAATTTCTCCATAAGAATAACATTGGAAGCCATTTTAGTGGTACTTGAATCGTTAAAATTTAGCCGACGTCTATGTTTCAACAACAGAGTAACAATAGTTAGTTTACTAGAGTATACTTTGTTATACTGGAAAACAACAGTTTTTTTACCAACAAAAAACACACAAGAGAGATAAATCAAAGTATATTTTTAAGTTGTGAGCATATTTATTATTTTATAAATTATTAAGTGTACGATTTAAAAAAAAAAATATCCATACAGTTAATATTCCCTTAGTACGCCTACTCTGTGTAAATATCGTCACTCGGTCAGAGGCGACGATTGTAACGGTGGCAGACGACAGACGACGCGTGTGGCAGGTCGAAAAAACTCAAAATAACTTTTTGATGACTGTAGATACTAAGATATTAACTTAACTTATAAATTAGTTTGTTTTATTACATTTTCTTAGACAATTGGTAATATTGTGATTATCATGTGTAAAAAGTATACAAAGCCTCAATTTGTCTTGAAAGCGTTGATGAAGTTAGTCACAGTAAGCGAACAACCTTAACATTTATTTTGTAGGACAATTATTTGCTAGGTTATATTTTCACTAAATTAATAATAAAAATTGTCTACATTACCTAAAATACATTACCAGTAATGTAGTAGGTAACCACAATAAAAGCTATAGATTATTCTAACCAAACAGCCTTTTTCGGAAGGTTATCTTGAATGATTTGACATAGCCTACGGTTGGATTACAGTAAGAGTAAGCCAACATTAAACTGGTAATACAACTTTTGTAAAATACTTTAAACACATTAAAAGGAATGTTGTAGCGAACCAAAATAAAAGCTTTAAACTATTCTAACCAAACTAAGCCTTTTATACAGGTTATCTGAAATGATATGACATATCCTAGGTTTGGATTATACTGAGCTGTTTACATCATAAACTTGGACCTATGGCTATAAAATGTAGGCCAATACACTTAGGCTACTTGCCATTTTAGAAGTTTCATGTACGGTCTTGGACCAACCCATGTTTATAGAATTTAATTTCATGATAGCCTAGGCTATTGAAACAATATATTGAAATATCATTTTGTAAAATACAACTGTTGTAAAATACTTTAAACACATTACCAGGAATGTTGTAGCGAACCAAAACAAAAGCTTTAAACTATTCTAACCAAACTAAGCCTTTTGTACGGGTTATCTGAAATTATTTGACATCTCCTAGGTTTGGATTATATTGAGCTGTTTTCATCATAAACTTGGACCTATGACCTATAATGAAGGCATATACACTTAGGCTACTTGTCATTTTAGAAGTTTCATGTATGGACTTGGGCCAACCCATGTTTATAGCATTTAATTTCATGATAGCCTAGGCTATTGAAACAATATATTGAAATCTCATTTTTTCATCTAAATAACTGGGCCTGACGATTTATTGTTAATCCTTAAGGATATTTTGACTTGGCCTATAGAAATTGTTAACATTAGTTCATATAGGAAACTCGCTGTTCTCTTAAAAGTTAAATTAACCACACTGCTAAAGTCACTGCTTAGCCCAAAATGCTCTGTTTGTTCTAAGATAATGCACCCATGCCAATCCTAACAACAAACCTTGCCTGAAATCTTCAATTTATTTTACAAATAAATAAATTTACGTATTTATACAACATTTACTTTGATAAAAACAAGTGATAAATGTATGTTTTTCTACGGATAAAATGTTAGGTTGGCGGCGGGATCCGAACCTGCGACCTTTCACTCCAAGAGCCAGTGCGATACCTCTCAGCTACTGCGATAATTGATTCTTAGAGAATAAACTAAAACTATAGCTATATAGACATAAAATCCGGATTCTGGCGGCAGTTAAATGATAACGGAATGTATTCTGATGATGTTACTCAAATCAGATATTGAATTTTTTATGAGACTCGATTTAAGTTTGATCATGTGTTTCAATTATCCTTGTACGCGAGGAATGAGCGTACACCTAGTTATTAATACTAATATATTACATTTTACCATATGGTAAAGGCCCATTTAAAAAAAAAAAAAATCAAAAGGAGAGGTCATGATTTTGTCAAAATAGATGTTGAGAAAAACGAGTGGTTGTGCCAAGCTCTTTAAGTACTGAATTATTGGAAGAGGTGCAGTTTAAGCCATGTAGCCATGTTACAACCAAAAGTAAAATTGTCATTATCAAAATTTATAAATCTCCTTAACTACAAATATTTTTCAAAAAGAGGCTTAATCTCTTAATAGATTATTATAGTACAAAATAAGAGCTGGAGGGGACTAACTTGCAAGAAATGCGTAAGATTTTAACTAAAAATATTTTACACAACTACAGTAGACTCCCGATTATCCACGACCGGATTACCCGCGTTGCGGCTTATCCGCGATCGGCCAAAAAAAAAACCGCGACTGCGGCAAGCGAAGTTTAGCGCGTAAACGTCTATCCTCGCGCCTGCGAATTATAGCTACCGCGCGCGACGCACTTGGCCTTGGGCGAGAGAAAGGGGTTACTAGCGGTCAAACGGAAGCCCGCCCGCCAAAACATTAGTCATCTCGCGCCATCCCTCCTGACCGCCATATCGTACGCAACTGCCCGCCATTATGCAGAGGGACTATTGGACTTCTTGGAATGGGAACATGACACCTCGTTGTGCGATCTCATGGAGCTGAGAAAAATCCGGTCAACCATTGTTAAAAAGGAAGCAAATGCCAAGAAACAAAAATCAATAATGGACTATTTTCCTCAAAGCCAATAAAGACGGCAACTTTGACATTAGGCCTGTAATATAGTGCACTTGTCTCACGTATTGGACTGTTTTTTTACCGATGTGAAAATATTGTTTGTAAAATAATTGTGTGTTTATTAAAAGGTACGTACAGTAATCTTGTATTTGAAGTCTTTCACATTATTAAACCTAACATTCAGTAGCCTAAAGGTTATTATTTTGCTTTCACAGTCGTTTTTAATTATTTCAAGTGTATTTTAGGTTAGGTTTGGTTTATCCGCGATTTTGATTATACACGATCGCTCAGCCACCCATTACCGCAGATAATCGGGAGTCTACTGTACTAGTTAAAAAAGATACATGGAGTTATGTGTATAGGTCACGGCAAAGACCTCTGCGTGTTAGTAACCGTTCCAGTCAAAACATATGTTGTTATAAATTTTGAAAATCCGCACTTTCTAAAACCATGATTGTTGACAAAACTATCATATGTTTATTCCACTGAGATTGATATTGTTCCCCGAATGTTTATTCTATTGTAAACATTACGTTATTAACACGGTTTTACAGTTAAAATGCCACCAATTTTGAGCAAAGTAAAAAGACAGAAATTGCATAGCCAGTCATGTGAAATAATTAGAAATGTTCTAAAGTTTTTTGAACATTAATCAAAACAATTTCCATTGGACATAAATTTAAAACAGGCACAGGAACAATGTGCAAAGGCCACAGGAGTCTCACTTAGGACTGTCACAAACGTCAAACAAGAGAGGAAAACATTAGAAGAACAAAAAACGTCATCTAGTTTTCATACTCCAGTTAAGAAGAGGACAGGCAGGAAGTCTGTTACTGGACTAGATGATTTTGATCTGCAAGTAATTAGAAGAACTATTTACAGTTTTTATGAGCAGGAAAATTACATTGTTACAGTTCAAAAATTTCGGAATAAATTAGCAGATCTGATTGGTTTTAATGGAAGTGAAAGATGATAATGTTATACATAAGAATAACATTTGACAATGTACTGTGTTTAGCACTTTGAATATCTCTGCAATGGTTGGACACAGAACAACAACTGAAACATGAATATCATTGATTTTTAGAGCTGAAGTTATTGGTAACAACAGATTTGAGATTTTCAATCAAACTAACTGAGGAAAAGCTAAAACCCATTTTCCTATAAGATAGACATAGGGAAATTTATGAACAAGTTTTTTTTTATTTTCTCCGCAACCACTTAACCTAGGTTAGTGATTCAAAGTACCTAAATTAATTGTTTTTAAGCTCTATAAAATTATCAAACCCATAATTGTGTTTTACAATTTTAGATAACAAAATGCAAAAAACTGAGTTTTGGAAAACTTAAAACCCCCATAAAACCTCCTTCTCATGGTCCAATCTTTTTGGTTTTTGATGTTTTTACTTTACACATTTTTGCCAAATTTTATCGAAATTGGAATTTTTTTTAAAAAGCTATCAAGTCAACAGACACACATACATACGTATGTATATATTCAAATTGAAGTTCACAAATTAGGGCATGTTTCTTAGGCATAATTCGAGGGTTAGCAAGGGGTGGCAGTTGTCCCATCCAAAAACTTGGACAGAACATTATTTGTAATATATAGTACGTGAAGTCACAATAATCACGATTACGACCATTGTTGCCCCTCCAATCAAAATACTGAAATTACGCTTTGGGGCATGTTTATTATAAACATGAAATACAAATGGTAACTAGAGCACCCTCTTTTTTGATACAGTTTTCATTACTGACACATGCTTCTATATAAGTTATTTTACTTGTACACACTGTGAACATGACCTGAGAGATTGACCTTTTTTGGGCCCAAAAATTCAAAATTCAAAACTTAAAATCTCCAAAAAAAAGGGGGTTAGAGTTTTCCGATTGTTTTGCCCAACAAACTTGTCCAACTGATTACAGAAAGGAATGTCCCTACTAAATTTGATGTAAATCGGACAAAAACTATGACCGCTAGAGTATAAACACACACACACACACACACACACACACACACACACACAACACGTATATATATAAATTAGAGATGTGCGAGTGCAGGTTTTTTAAGTCGAGTCGAGTTTGAGTCGAGTAAATGGCAAAAGATTTGAATCTCGAGTTCCGAGTCGAGTATACAAATAAAAAAAAACACATAGGTCGAGTTGAATTGGATCAAAACAGTGTATAGGGTTCCATTTATAAATGTTGTTATTAAAATATACTTTTCTAGTCACTATGCCCTGAAAATAACAATAGTAAGTCAAATAAATGGATTCCTGCTTCATTGGAAAAAGATAAGTACATTTATCTGAAAATAAATCATACCAAAGTTATTGCATAACATTTTACCATGAAGGTCAAATACTTTTAATCTTTTGGTATTAGAGCGCCTTCACACTAGGTTGCAGCGACCGGGTTGCAGCCGCCCGTCGGCCACTTGACCCGTCGAAATTGCATTTAGCCTTATTGAGCCCTTCACACTAGCGGGTCGCAGCGACCCACTCGGTGGCAGCGACTCGGTGGCCACGGAACTGCGACGCCGAGCAGTGGCAGCGACCCTGCTTTTTAGCGACTCAACCCGCTAGCGGGGCATTGAAACATACGGAGCCCTACACACTCGGGGACTGCGACCAAGTTTTCGGGATGCGCGCGCAGCTTGTTTTGTTCGTCTGCCTGCCTCCTTCTTATGTCAGCGATTTGCTGACGATTCGTTTCGCTGATCTCACTGTTGTGAAACCATCTTTTTTGTGTCTGTGTTGTTTAGCGTTTATAGTTTATTGTGCCTTTTTTAAATTGAATTGTACATCACACCAAAAATTAAATAAATGTATAAATAAATCATTCATAAATAAAATAATAATTATGTCGTATTATAATATTCTATTTATTATATATAATATATTTATAATATGTATTATTTAGTTATACACCCAGTTTATATATTATATTATTACAATATAATATCATTATATATAAATAATAATTCATTATAACAAATAATTTCATAAAATTCATACATTTTAAAAAATTTAATTGTGGGTCCATTATTTGTTTTCTTGCCCGCCTTCTTCGTTTGCATAGCAAAAGCACAAGCAGGAGGTCCTCATCCTAATCACTTGAATCCATCTTGACGAATTAATTAAAAATATAGTTTAGCGAGGCTGCTATAGCTAATGGCAGATACAGGTGGCAGACGACCAATACAAGCTGCTCGCGCATCCTCACAACTTGGTCGCAGCCACCATATGTGAAGAGACAGGCGTGGCTGCGACTTCTACAAGTCAAGTGGCTGTCACCTGGTCGCAGCGACCTAGTGTGAAGGCAGCCTTAAGGTTGTTATAACCTATATTGTAGTAACAGTTTCATTAAAAAATAATCTCAGTTTTTTATTTTATTTCCTTTTTTTATTATTTTGTATATTATGTTTAGGCCTAAGCTACATCTTTCTACGAATGGAGAAAATAAAATTACATTTAGGCCTATAAGTTAAAATAAACTTTATTTTAATTTATTCATTTTGAAAATGCCTCCTGAACTGTTGTTTAGAATTTAAAACCAGGTTTACATACCTTTTCCGTCCAAACAGTTCAAAAATATATGCTGCCACATACTATGACGACATGTTTCGGAATCTAGAATTCCATCTTCTGGTCATAACAAAAACGTCCGTAATTCACACAGATTTTCGTCAAAATTTAAAATTTTTGTTGTTAAACATAAAACAGTTCAACATAACACACAACACGACATTAAACACATATTTCGCACAAATTAAGACACGCACAAGCCGGCCGGCGATTAGACTCTTGGTCGGAGTCTAATCGCCGGCCGGCTTGTGCGTGTCTTAATTTGTGCGAAATATGTGTTTAATGTCGTGTTGTGTGTTATGTTGAACTGTTTTATGTTTAACAACAAAAATTTTAAATTTTGACGAAAGTCTGTGTGAATTACGGACGTTTTTGTTATGACCAGAAGATGGAATTCTAGATTCCGAAACATGTCGTCATAGTATGTGGCAGCATATATTTTTGAACTGTTTGGACGGAAAAGGTATGTAAACCTGGTTTTAAATTTTATTTTAATATTTAAAAGGCCTATTACATGGTAAAACATTAACCTACTTACTTACCACACAAAATATATTTACTAACATACCTTAGCATTAATTTTAACACTAATAGTCCTAATAAGAACAATCAGTTAATAAAAACATGAGGATACTATGTTTGAAGTACCTGGCAAATCAACTGATAAATTTGAAGCCATGTCTTAAATGGTTTTAAAATATTAAGAATTATTTAAAAAATCATTAATGAAACTTAAACAAGGCCAAAACAAATCACTTGTCTTTAAAAACAGCACAATGCCAAAGGACGTTAGTTGAGCCTAAAATTAATGGATTGACTCAATTTCAATTATCATGGAACAAAAAACAAGCAAAAACTTCTTATGCTTACATATTAGATTTCATTACAGATTTGTTTTTGATATTTTACTTTAAAAAATTACATGGTTAGGTTAACCTAAAACTGGACTATGACTATACAACTTAATTGAGTTGTATTCATACAACTTTTTGGAATCAGCATTGAATATACTTGGTATTCATACAACTCAATCTGAAGGTCCTGGTAAATCCTCCATTTTGGTGTAAAGAGTAGGCTAACACAAATTTATAAGCCACAACTTACTTATTTATTAATAAAACACTAAAATCCACATCAAAACTCTTAACACCTCAAATGCGTTGACACTCAATTTGAATTTACAGACCATGAGCGGCCGCGGACGACCTGTGGTAGCGCGGGTAATCGGCAGGAGTAAACTCGCTCGAAACCTTCCGAGTTTCAGTAAAACCTCGAGTTTCAGAGCCGAACTCGGCTCGAACTCAAAATTTTGAGTACTCGCACATCTCTAATATATATATAATTTTGAACGACCCCCAAAACGTGTTCAGGCGGTCACGTTAGGAACTTCTATGGTGGTCCCAGGCTTAAGTTTTACCTTGCGGGTCATGCTAATAGTTCACTTTTCCATAGGAAGTTCACTAATAAGTGAGGGAGGTTGTGTTCTTGCAATGTTATCTAATGCTATACTCGGCTGCTGATCGGCCGCACAGTCACATGACTTTGATGAAAGTGGGAAGTATGCAGGCCCGTTAGTTATCGTAGCTTCACACTGATAATTTTTTTATTTAAAAAATCTCAACTGCCTGTCGCTATAGGCTAATAGGTCTGTGACGCGATCTAAAGACAGGGAGGTGCCATAACAGCATTAGTCACATGGGCAAGCCAGTGGTGACTGTTCATGAAAAGTACAATAGCAGTCAGCCGGGATTTAACCTACGCTTGACACCGGCTGACTTGCGAGGTCAGCGCTTTATCTCTGAGCTACCTCGTCCAGTACATTAATATAAATAAATAAAACCTAGGTCGTAAGGACTACCTACGTTTTATTTTTTATCTATAATCAGAGTTCTTAACTAATTTTTCTTTTTATGTTCTCGACCACGTTATTGGTAGCTCTGTAATCTATAATAAATACCTCTCTCAGATTTGTCCATGATCAAAACATTTTCTTATAATAGGAGATATATTGCACATTAAACAATTGCTTATTTGTGTATATTATCGGTGTACATTATATGAATAAGTAAATTGGGTAATACTGCTCTTATTTGTCAAATTAAACTTTAAACTTACCAATCGGTTTGCTTCTCCAATTTGTCCACCTTCATCAAATATTGTTTGAAGGAAGGTGTTGATAGCCAATGTTGGCTGTACATCACACTGCACTATGTTTTTTACAAGTGCTTTTGTAAAAAACTTCCAAATCTCTTTATACTTGTCAAGTCCTACTTTATCTACAGTAATACTCTTTTTTAAAAAATAGATCACATTTGTCAGTTCTTGTTTTTGCTTATTTTTAATACAAAACATTGTAATCCCTTCCAAAAGCCTCAAAGGAGGATTATTGCAGTGTTCTTTACAGACACGATTAATTCCTTTAGAAGTAGATCTTTTTAATTCATCCTTTTCAGTTTCGTCTCTCAAATTAAACAACAAATTTGGAACCTGGAACATGTACAATTATATTAATTAAACGTGTAAACAGCTATGGTATAACAGCTTTGGCAGTTTTGTGTAACTGCTATAGCTGTTATATGACAAAATCACAAATAACAGGCTTTGATAAAAGAAATTACCATAACCAGTACAGTCCAGAATACAGTGCATACTAAGTATGGTATGTTGCCATGATGGACTTAAATATAAAATCCTGTAAAAAGCATATTTGACAAAATCAACTATTTTACAGCTGTTTTGGGAGCTGATGGGAGTCCATGACTGCTTTTTCAGAACAGGAGGGGTAATAGTTGTAAATAAAATGTAATCCTAAAACAAATGAGTTTGTACGCAGCACGCTGACGTGAGGGAAGCGAATTTCTGCATTAAAACTTTAAAAAATCAAATAACGGGTTTAAACTAACATGTTGCGTACAAACAGAGAGTGGAGTAATCACATTTTAAATCCATCCTGTCTAATAATATATTCCTTTGTTTTGCACAACTTGTACTATCTGACTTTTCTTATTAGCGAATTTCCCCTATAGGGAAGAAGCTATTACCGTAGGTCTCATGGTAAGACTTAAGTCCGAGACCATGATAATTTTTTGTTTTAAGGTCCCCAGATGACAAAAACACTATTCGTTCAAATTTATATATATGTATATATATATCTATATATATATATATATCTATATATGTGTCCGTGAATGCGATAACTTGAGTAAAAAACGTCCGATTTCGATGAAATTTGGCTCAAATGTGTAAAATGACATTTATGACTTTAAGTTCGAAAACCAGAAAAATCGGACCATGGGAAGGGGGGTTTATGGGGGTTTTAAATTTTCCAAAAATCAGTTTTTTGCATTTTTCACCCTACAATTTTTTAAAAACTTAATTTTGGTTTTGACCATGATATAGAGCTTAAAAAAACAAATAATATAGTATTTTGAATTATTAACCTAGGTTAAGTGGTTGCGGAGAAAATCCAAAAAAACCTACTCATAAAATCTCCCATGTTAATCTTATGGGAAAAAGGTTTTTGGCATTTCCTCAGTTTATTTTAATTTAAACTTCACATTTGCTTTTAGAAATCTGTTCAGTTCCACAAAACAATCATTTTGGTGTTTAAATTGTGATTCTACGCCCAACCGTTGCTGAGATATTCAAAGTGCTAAACACAGTACGTTGTCCAATGTTATCCTTATGGAGAATAAATAAAATTTGATATCTCGATTATTTATGAATGTATGTTGATGAAACTTGGTATGTGGCTTCACGTGGTACTGGTATATTGATATTTGCACAAAAAATTGATTTTTATTGGTTATTCCCGTAGCAGCATACCTGCATACTCAGCCCCCATGTTATTCTTATGGAGAATAAGTAAAATGTAATGACTCCCTTAATTTTGAACATAAATTAATAAAACTTGGTATGTAGCTTCACTTGGTTGAGTTATATTCATAATTGCATAAAAACCCATTTTTTTGTTCCTTATTGCAGCAAACCTGCTTACTCAGCCCCCCTGTTATTCTTATGGAGAATAACTAAAATGTTATACAGAGCTTATTTATGATTGAATATTGATGAAACTTGGTATGTGGCTTCGCCTAGTTAAATTATATTTATATTAGCATAAAAATCAATTGTTTGTGTTCCCTGTTTCAGCAAACCTACGTACTCATTACCAATGCTATTCTTATAGAGAATAATTAAAATCGCTTATATGTGAATATATTTTTATGAAACTTGGTACGCGGCTTTATGTGGAATTCAGACAAATATTATGCATTGGAAATTCGCTGAGTACGCAGGTTTGCTGCGACGGGGGTATTTTGATTTTATGATCTGTTTTAGCGAATTTCCCCTATAGGGAAGAAGCTATTACCGTAGGTCTCATGGTAAGACTTAAGTCCGAGACCATGATAATTTTTTGTTTTGAGGTCCCCAGATGACAAAAACACTATTCGTTCAAATTTATATATATGTACATATATATCTATATATATATATATATCTATATATATATATATCTATATATATATATATATATATCTATATATGTGTCCGTGAATGCGATAACTTGAGTAAAAGACGTCCGATTTCGATGAAATTTGGCTCAAATGTGTAAAATGCCATCCATGACTTTAAGTTCGAAAACCAGAAAAATCGGACCATGGGAAGGGGGGTTTATGGGGGTTTTAAATTTTCCAAAAATCAGTTTTTTGCATTTTTCACCCTACAATTTTTAAAAAACTTAATTTTGGTTTTGACCATGTTATAGAGCTTAAAAAAACAAATAATATAGTATTTTGAATTATTAACCTAGGTTTAGTGGTTGCGGATAAAACCCAAAAAAACCTACTCATAAAATCTCCCATGTTAATCTTATGGGAAAAAGGTTTTTGGCATTTCCTCAGTTTATTTTAATTTAAACTTCACATTTGCTTTTAGAAATCTGTTCAGTTCCACAAAACAATCATTTTGGTGTTTAAATTGTGATTCTACCCCCAACCGTTGCTGAGATATTCAATGTGCTAAACACAGTACGTTGTCCAATGTTATCCTTATGGAGAATAAATAAAATTTGTTATCTCGATTATTGATGAATGTATGTTGATGAAACTTGGTATGTGGCTTCAAATAGTACTGGTATATTGATATTTGCACAAAAAATTGATTTTTTGTTGGTTATTCCTGTAGCAGCATACCTGCGTACTCAGCCCCCATGTTATTCTTATGGAGAATAACTAAAATGTTATATAGCGCTTATTTATGATTGAATATTGATGAAACTTGGTATGTGGCTTCGCCTAGTTAAATTATATTTATATTAGCATAAAAAACAATTGTTTGTGTTCCTTGTTTCAGCAAACCTACGTACTCATTACCAATGTTATTCTTATGGAGAATAATTAAAATCGCTTATATGTGAATATATTTTTATGAAACTTGGTACGCGGCTTTATGTGGAATTCAGACAAATATTATGCATTGGAAATTCGCTGAGTACGCAGGTTTGCTGCGATGGGGGTATTTTATTTTATTGTTTCATTTGATTTTTGTTTTCATGCAACGTCAACATGAGTTCTTTAATATAATTTTGGATCCCTGAATACAAATCTTTCACATTATATCAAACTTTTGATCAAAACAGAACGGAATTATGTGAATTGGACAATCTACAACGCGAGTGAAATATGAACTTGGACGTGGACAGTGTTGGTGAGTGGTTGCAACCTTTAGATTAATTTTGTGTGCACACCAAGTTTTGTATAATATTTATATCCGTTTTGTTTTGAATACACTTGTCTCTTGTTCCTATATTAACCGCATCTAATTTAATAAATAAATCACCTTTCCTGTCAACGCAATATGTGTTTAGTTTTTTCCTTTCTTTTGGGAATTTCAATTAATTCCCTGGTCCTCCATCTATGTGAATTCACTTTAATTTTATTTCTTTGTTTTTCCTTAAGCTACTACCCATATCCCCCATTTTTTGGTCCTGACGGGCCTAGATAGTATCAAAACGATTTGGAAATACAATAGTTCACTTTATAGATTCCTTTAGTTCAATTTTCCTATGTGTCTATACCGCTCTCTGTTACGCATCCAAAACATACTAAAGAACTTGTGGAAACTGATATTTGATTATCCATCATAAGTTTTATTCAACTATATTTATTTGTACTATTATTCATTATGGCGCCTCCAAGAAATACTGATTTCAAAGCCGAGACATACAAACGGCTTACTGCCTTAACAAAAACACGGTTGTCTAATATTAAGGTTTCAATTGACAATCTGTTTGCGCAAACTGAACCACTATCCGTTGTCCAGCTTAAAACCCTAAATGCTTACATGAGCGAACTTCAAAAGAAAAAAAATGATTTTGAATTGAATCTACAACGAGTTCTAACGGTTTCGGGTGAAGATGCTTTATCTCATGAATCTTTATCTATAGATCAAGATGAAATTAACGATCTATACATTCACATCTTGAGCCATATTGAAGCTTTGATTCCAGTTAATGAATCGCAAACTAACGGTGATAGCAATAACGGATCACTATCCACTGCGCATTCACAAGTACGGTTACCTAAGTTTGAACTCCCTAAGTTTGTCGGTGAATTGACGTCTTGGACTTCATTTATCAACTTATTCGATGCGACAATACATCACAACGACTCACTATCCGACGTGATGAAATTTCAATATCTTTTAAGTGCATTAGGTGAAGAACCACTTAACTTGATACGTAGCCTTAATCTCACCGCACCTAATTACACAGTTGCGTACAATTTACTCAGGGATCGGTATCATAATGATCGTCGTTTACAACTGATCCATCTTAACAATTTGTTGGATTTACCTCAAATTACTAGCTCACACACATCTGGCATTCGTCAGTTTGTCAATACCTTTCATGAAAATACTCAAGCTTTGGTTTAATACTCAAATGCGAAGTATTAAATTCGGACCCTTTGATGGTAGCGACATTATTACGGAAAATGGATGTGGAACTTCGCACTAGATTAGAATCTTTTCGTGCAACTTTATCGTTACCTAAGCACACGTTGCCTACTACTAAAGAAATAATTGATTTCTTGACTACCGAATGCACTCACCTGGAAGATGCGACGTTGTCACAAGGTATTCAGACAATGGCAACTTGTTCATCTTCTAGCTACTCCAAATCTATTAATCGTAATAAATTTGATTCAAAGAAACATGTTAACATGGTAGCCACTCATTTCTCTCCGCAAATTGACCATAATGAACACTCACACACACCTTGTTTCGCGTGTAACCAGATTTCCCATAAGATCTATGCTTGCCCTGCCTTCAAAACTAAAACACCTCAAGAACGTTTTCAATTGGTCAAACAGCACCGTAAATGTGTTTCATGTCTAGGAACTCATGACGTTAAATCATGTAAATCACAATCATCATGCAAACTTTGTAATAAACGCCATCACACTTTGTTACATTTCAATGTGGATACGACTCATAGTAGAGAAAATTATTCCAATGTCGGAAACAGTTTGTTTTCTAAGAAATCATCAAATGGTTCCGTACGAGATTCTACCTCTAAATCAGAATCTATCACACCGGTACTTACCTCACAAAATAGTCCCCCTTCATCAAGTATCAATACTACAGTGTTACTAGGTACCTTATTAGTACAACTCAGCTCATCTGACGGAAACTCACACGTGTTTCGTGCGCTTCTTGATTCTGGAAGCATGTGCAATCTTATCACTGAACACGCTGCCTCAACCCTCAATACTAGACGACAAAAATCTGATATTCAACTCTCTGGCATTTATAATCATGTAACTAGTAACAGAGGACAAATCTTTGTCGATCTGAAAACGTTGTCTGGGCAAATCATAGCCACTAATCAACCCACATTAGTCCTTGACAAACTAACGGTTGATCTTCCTCGCGTACCTCTTTCAAACGACTTATTGAAACAATCTAGATCATTCACTCTCGCTGATCCTACATTTCACATACCCAGCCGCATCGATGTTGTCATTGGTGGCTCACTCTTTCCTCAATTGTTCACTCAAGAGCAATTCTCTCTTGGTCACAATATGCCATATGTTATTGGCACTCATTTCGGATATGTTCTCATGGGCACTGCTCCATGCATGCCGACTCAATCCAAGCCTTCCACTTCGTTACCGCCTACTACACTCAACGTGTGTGTCCATTCGATTAGTGAGGCTGATCTTCATACGTCGATACAACGGTTTTGGATCCAAGAAGAGCCTCCCACACGTTCAATTAAAACACATGAGGAAGAATTATGTGATCTACACTTTATTGAGACACATACTCGCGATGCCAACGGACGTTACATAGTGCTTCTTCCATTTAAGGACTCTAGTACTGTTCTAGGTGAATCGAAAACTGCTGCGGAATTGCGCCTATATGCGATGGAACGCAAGTTCAAGTCCAATAACCACTTTGCTCAACTATATTATGATTTTATGGATGAATATTTGTCTCTAGGCCATATGTCAGAATGTAATGACATAAACCTCTCACACCCGCATTACTTTACTCCCCATCATGGAGTACTTAAGGGAAGTAGTAGCACTACTAAATTGAGGACTGTGTTCGATGCTAGTTGCAAAACTAGTTCCGGAAATTCTCTTAACGGAATCTTGTTAACTGGGCCCAAACTACAAAACAACATTTGCGACTTGCTCATGCATTTTCGTAGTCACAAGGTTGTATTTTGTTGCGACATCCGACAAATGTACCGCCAAATTTCGGTCCACTCAGACGATCGAAATTTCCAATTAATATTGTGGCGAACACAATCTGACCAACCTGTATCTATCTTTAAGCTGAACACCGTTACGTATGGTATGAATAGTTCCCCCTACCTTGCCATTCGAACGTTACATCAATTAGCTAATGACGAAGGACAAGAATTTCCGGATGCTGCCCGTGTTTTGCTTAACCATACTTACGTAGACGATATCATCACTGGTGCTGATACTGAAACAGAAGCTATAATGCTACAACAGCAACTTATTTCACTCTTGAATCGTGGATGTTTTGAATTACGAAAATGGGTTTCAAACTCGCCTAATTTATTAGGTCATTTGCCTGAAAATCATTTGGAATCCCCCAAGTTTCTTCAGAGCTCTGATGATACACCTCATTTCAATGTATTAGGTCTTCAATGGTCTCCTACTACTGACGCCTTTTCATACAATGTTCAAATTCCTAATACTTGTAAATTTCCCACTAAACGAATTGTCTTAAGCACAATCGCACAAATTTATGATCCATGTGGATTTCTCGTACCCTTTATCATGCTTGCAAAATGCTTCATGCAGCTAATCTGGACTAAAGGATTATCGTGGGACACGCCTTTGCCTCTTGATCTCCGTTCACAATGGTACTCCTTTACCGATAACATCAAATGGTTGACGAACATTTCGATACCTCGGTCATTAAATTTTTCATTGTCATGCAACATTCAATTGCATGGGTTTTGCGATGCTTCAGAAGCTGGATACGCTGCAGTAGTTTATTTAAGATGTGAATCTCCTAATCATGATGTATCTATTAAGCTTATAACAGCAAAAAGTCGAGTATCTCCACTAAAACGTGTCACAATACCGCACTTGGAATTATGCGCAGCACACTTATTAGCCCAACTTGTAGCTCATTGAAAATCCATATTTTCGGATAAATTATCAACAACAAACATCCATTTATGGTGCGACTCAACCATAGCATTAACTTGGCTTCAAACCCCGCCATACCGGTTAAAGACCTATGTTGCCAATCGTGTGTCGCAAACGCAAGAACTCGTTCCAACCGAATCGTGGAAACACATTTCTTCAGAAGACAACCCTGCTGATTGTGCTTCACGTGGACTACTCGTGTCACAATTGACCAACCATCACCTATGGTGGAACGGTCCTGCTTGGCTTACTTACCCTTCTTGTAATTGGCCCACACCTAAGTTCATTCCTATCTCACTTGACCATTCACATGAGCTTAAAGAAACCCCACTCACTGTTTTAACAGCCACTCCACAAGAAGAATGGTCATTATTAACAAAATTGTCATCATGGACTAAACTGAAACGCGTTATGGCTTTTGTATTGCGATTTGTTCATAACTGTCGTACTTCATCACGTCGCCAAGGATATCTTGTAACTAACGAACTTCAAGAAGCTGAATTGAAAATATTTGCTTTGGTTCAGCGCACAACGTTTGCAGAAGAATTAAAATTGTTGTCAAAACAGCAGAATTGTTCAAAACGTGTTCAACGACTAAATCCTTTCCTCGATTCAAACAATCTAATCCGTGTTGGAGGACGACTTAATCATTCTTCACTTCTTTATGACACACGATACCCCATTCCATGACTGCAACAAGAACACTTGTACGACCAGTTGTAAAATTATTCGCTTTTCCAACCATGTGAATTTGTTGAAGTGATGACACTTCAAGGGGGCCGGTTATGTTGCGTACAAACAGAGAGTGGAGTAATCACATTTTAAATCCATCCTGTCTAATAATATATTCCTTTGTTTTGCACAACTTGTACTATCCGACTTTTCTTATTTTGATTTTATGATCTGTTTTTTATTTTATTGTTTCATTTGTTTTTTGTTTTCATGCAACGTCAACATGAGTTCTTTAATATAATTTTGGATCCCTGAATACAAATCTTTCACATTATATCAAACTTTTGATCAAAACAGAACGGAATTATGTGAATTGGACAATCTACAACGCGAGTGAAATATGAACTTGGACGTGGACAGTGTTGGTGAGTGGTTGCAACCTTTAGATTAATTTTCTGTGCACACCAAGTTTTGTATAATATTTATATCCGTTTTGTTTTGAATATACTTGTCTCTTGTTCCTATATTAACCGCATCTAATTTAATAAATAAATCACCTTTCCTGTCAACGCAATATGTGTTTAGTTTTTTCCTTTCTTTTGGGAATTTCAATAAATTCCCTGGTCCTCCATCTATGTGAATTCACTTTAATTTTAATTCTTTGTTTTTCCTTAAGCTACCCATATCCCCCATAACACTTGTGCTATTTTTTATTTTGTATTTAACAAATTTGATTTTTTGGCTGTTTTGATGCTCGTGGATCTATTTAAATGCAATATTGGGATGGAAATGTTGTGCATTATAAGGTTAGGAGGAGGTCCTATGAGGATCAAAGTTGGTAGGGTATTGTAGATGATAAATCTACACCAAGAAATGAAAAACAGCCTTTTCCAATGTAAAATTATCAAAATACAATATACTGTGTTCAGTCACTTTTACATTTTTTTTATTAACTCAATGAAGATTTCTGCTAGAATGATGAGGGAGAGCTTAAAATATTTGGCTTTTCACATTCTATTGTTTTATAAGCATTAACTTTAAATATGGGGCTTTTCTGACCCTTTTTTTGCCCCCCCAAAAAAAATTAGAAAAATTAAAACCCCCAAAAAAGGGGGTTAGAGTTTTCTGTATGTTTTGTCCAACGAACTTGTTCAACTTGTTCCTAGCAAATTTGAATTAAATTGGACAAAAATGTGATCGATAGATAAGAGTACAAACACACATAAATATGATATTTAATGACCCAGCAGAACTTGTTCAGGGGGTTACATTAGGAACTTCTACGGTGGTCCCGGGCTTAAGTTTCACCATGCAGGTCATGCTAATAGCCTACTTTTCCATAGGAAATTCTCTAAAAATGTAGAAGGTGATTTAAAGTAGGGGTGTGCGAGTACTCGAAACTTTTGAGTTTTCGGCCGAGTATTTTAATACTCGAACCCAACTCGAAGGTTTGAAAAATACTCGAAAGTTCAAACGAGTATTTCCCGCCGATTTCCGGATGATCGCTAACGATTGCGACCGGCAAAAACACGTAGTAATGGCCGTAAAAGGCGATCGCATCACATAAAATCGCCCGAAAATGACGATCGCTAACGATTGCGACCGGCAAAAACGCGTTGGCTGGAAACGAATGTCAAACCGTGTTTTGTTTGTCGATACGTAATCCAGTTTGATTGTACTGGCCAAAACTTTGTATTGCTACTCATGTACTAGTTAGAAACCATGTTTAGATTATCAAATCTAGGGTGGTATCCAAATCCCATTACACTATTTTAAACTAGCAACTGATGGCAAATACTCGCTCGAAAATACTCGAAACTTGAAAATAGTTGGCACTACTCGACTCGATTAAAAAAAATCACTAGTCGCACACCCCTGATTTAAAGGGAGAGAGATGAGAGTTATTAATTATTTCTAGCTACTAGCTGACTGTCACATTTAATAATTAAAATTGCAACAGATGAAGTATAAACAAATCTTATTTAGGGTTGAATAAAATATGGCTAGAGGGTTAAAATAAAATACTAGAATTTTTTTAAGAGCAAGTAAATAACAAACCAATTTTTAATCAGGACCTCTCTTAAAAAACAGAACTCCATATTTAGAAAACATACTAATTTACATTTCTCCCTTAAATTCCAACCTTATCAAGGTAATGACAAACCATTCCCATGATACCCAAGAGGGGAAGAGAAATAAACTACAAACCTAATAAAAAAATACCCCCGTCGCAGCAAACCTGCATACTCAGCGAATTTCCAATGGATATATAACATAACACATTAAAAGACTTAACAGGATTCATAATAAATATATTCACAAACAAGCGATATTTAAAATATTAATTAATCTCCATAAGAATAACATTGGGGATGAGTACGCAGGTTTGCTGCAACAAGGCACACAAAATAATGGGTTTTTATGCAAATATCAGTAGAACTCATCTTAGTGAAGTCACATACCAAGTTTCATCCATATACATACATTCATAAATAAGCGATATATAACATTTTAAGTATTTTCCATAAGAATAACATGGGGACCGAGTACCTAGGTTTGCTGCTACAGGAACCATAAGCAAAAAATTGTTTTTTTGTGGAAACAACAATAAACCACAACCAGATGAAGCCATATACCAAATTTCGTCAGTTAATGTTCATAAATAAGCGAGATATACAATTTTTCTTTTTCTCCATAAGAATAACATTAGACAACGTACTGTGTTTAGCAATTTCAATATCTCGGTAACCAATTGACGTAGAACAATGATCAAAATACCAAATTGTTTGTTTTTTTAAGCTGAATTCAATGGTAAAAATTAAAATTTGATTTAAATAAAAATTACATGTGAAAACCCCAAAAAACACATTTTTGGGGTACAAAACCCCCCAAAAACCCCCCTTCGGATGGTGTGATTCATCTGGTTTTCGAACTCGTACAAATAAATGGTACTTCACACATTTGTACCAAATTTCATTAAGATCGGACCTTCTTTACGAGAGTTATCGTGCTTACGGACACACACATATATATATATATAAATACATATATAAAAATTTGAACGAATGGTGTTTTTGGCATCTGGGGACATCAAAATGAAAAGTTATCATGGTCTCGGGCTTAAGTCTTACCATGAGACCTACGGTAATAGCTTCTTCCCTATAGGAGAAATTCGCTAAAAAAATGCCAAGACAATGAAACTATGTTTGATTGACATTACTAATGGTAACCAGCCATCAATTTGAATATTAGTCAAGTATCACAAGGTGATGGATCAAGAATTATCTAACTATGGTTATTGTGGAGAGTTGACCGACCAAATGCAGCCAGTCAGATCGGTGTGATTTAATTTGTGTTACATCTAACACCTCATTAAGATTGGGAGTTGTGAAATCTACTTGTTAGTCCAGATAAAACAAAAATAAAAAATACCCCCGTCGCAGCAAACCTGCATACTCAGCGAATTTCCAATGAATATATAACATAACACATTATAACACTTAACAGGATTCATAAGAAATGTATTCACAAACAAGCGATATTTAAAATATTAATTATCCTCCATAAGAATAACATTGGGGATGAGTACGCAGGTTTGCTGCAACAAGGCACACAAAATAATGGGTTTTTATGCAAATATCAATAGAACTCATCTTAGTGAAGTCACATACCAAGTTTCATCCATATACATTCATAAATAAGCGATATATAACATTTTAAGTATTTTCCATAAGAATAACATGGGGACCAAGTACCTAGGTTTGCTGCTACAGGATCCATAGGCGAAAAATTGTTTTTTTTGTGCAAACAACAATAAACCATAACCAGATCAAGCCATATACCAAATTTCACAAGTTTATGTTCATAAATAAGCGAGATATACAATTTGTCTTTTTCTCCATAAGAACAACATTAGACAACGTACTGTGTTTAGCACTTTCAATATCTCGGTAACCAATTGACGTAGAGCAATGATCAAAATACCAAATTGTTTGTTTTTTAAGCTGAATTCAATGGTATGAATTAAAGTTTGATTTAAATTAAAATTAAATGTGAAAACCCCAAAAAACATATTTTTGGGGTACAAAACCCCCCAAAAACCCCCCTTCGGATGGTGCGATTCATCTGGTTTTCGAACTCGTTCAAATAAATGGTACTTTACACATTTGTACCAAATTTCATTAAGATCGGACCTTTTTTACGAGAGTTATCGTGCTTACGGACACATATATATATATAAATATATTTATATATATATATATATATACATATATATAAAAATTTGAACGAAAGGTGTTTTTGGCATCTGGGGACCTCAAAATGAAAAGTTATCATGGTCTCGGGCTTAAGTCTTACCATGAGACCTACGGTAATAGCTTCTTCCCTATAGGGGAAATTCGCTAAAATTGAAATATCCTTGTCATATATATTATTAAAAGAATTTCTTGATTTTTGTTCGGCGATTTTTGACCCCTAAAACTATTATTTTACATACATATTTGGTATTATTCGAAAGATGTGCCTTTTGATGTTTCCATAAACTCTCGACCACGTTGCCCTACGAGCTCTAAAAGTTTCAATGTTAATCTTATAGAGTTATATTTTATTTAGTTATTCAGCTGATTGTAATGTAAATCTTATCTATTAATTCGCTAAGCCATTTTTTGTTAAGAGAACTACTCTGTTATTTCTGAGCCGATTTTAAAGATTGAAGTCGAAACATAATTTACCTGATTCGTAGTTGTGCATTACGGTTTTCATTTTTCGATATTATTAATCTGAAGGGCAAAGGCCACCCTCAAAGTTTCTTTTTTGCCCATAAGATTAACAAAGGGAATAATTTGATTTGATTTGCATCTGTTAATACATTATGGACAGGTTATTAGCAATACCAGATTTTACATGCAAGGAATCTATTTATCTATATAAATAGAACAAGTTATTTTTCTACATCGCTTTGAGCAGTGAAATTTCGTATGAACGGAGATATTTTTATTTTTACGAAAATATTTTTATTTTTGTAAAAATTTGTTTATCAGTCTGTCTGTTTATAAGCCAGATTTGATCTGCGCTTCACAAAAATACTGTACTGAATGAAATAAAATATTTTGCCTATTTTTGTGTGAAGGAGGAATCCTTCTGGCTGTTTTAAATCATAGTACGTCATTAAGGTTATGCTCCTTTGTCCGGCACTACTACAAAGTCGATCTTAAGGGTACAGGTTAGGCCTACTCAACCATTCACTACAGAATGGTTCTCATGAGCATTTAGTCAGCTAATTATATTTTATCACAGAACGGAGGACCACGGAGGAGGAAACACGTCTGCTTTAATACTCTACAAAGACTAAACCACATAAAATAATGGCACGGCAATGAATCACTGGCAACAGAACACGTAAGCCCAGTACAACATGGTATTTGAAGCTCAGTTTGTCTAGGTAGCCATTGTGATTATAAAACCGAATATTTTATAATATGTTTTTAAGTCCACCTTTAATAAGTCCAAAAACTACAGGAGTTATTAATCATATGCATAATAAGCATGATAATAATAAATATGCATAATAAGCATAAATATATTATATTTCGAAGAATATAGGTCCATCAAAAAAACAAAAAAAAAAGTTAAGGGCTTATTCCCTTTCCAATGAGGTTTGGCCCTAACGACATTCAACATTTCCATGTTAATTATAAATTTACTAGATCGATTGAGCAAATATTTGGTAAGACATCAGACCTGTACCGTAGTCAGAAACAGGCCTATACTTTCCATCCTGTTTGCCCTCTGCTTCGTCGGCCTTTAAAATTTATATTTATTCATCACTGACGTAAGTAGTTAACAGTACAACATGGTATTTAAGCTCAGTTTGTCTAGGTAGCCATTGTGATTATAAAACCGAATATTTTATAATATGTTTTTAAGTCCACCTTTAATAAATCCAAAAACTACAGGAGTTATTAATCATATGCATAATAAGCATGATAATAATAAATATGCATAATAAGCTTAAATATATTATATTTTGAAGAATATAGGTCCATCAAAAAAAAACAAAAAAAAAAAAACAGTTAAGGGCTTATTCCCTTTCCAATGAGGTTTGGCCCTAACGACATTCAACATTTCCATGTTAATTATAAACTTATTAGACCGATTGAGCAAATATTTGGTAAGACATCAGACCTGTACTGTAGTCAGAAACAGGCCTATACTTTCCATCCTGTTTGCCCTCTGCTTCGTCGGCCTTTAAAATTTATATTTATTCATCACTGACGTAAGTAGTTAACTAGCCCAATTGAGCAAACATATGTTAGGAGGACAGTAGGGGAAAGATAAGACTCAGGCCTACCTTACCTGATAAAAGATTTCCCCATAAATTAACTATTTTGTAAATTCCAATAATTGTCAAACATTGTCACGGAATTTATATTATGGTTATAAATAATACATCAGAATAAAACCTTTGCCTACTCCTGCACCTAAAATGCTTTATCAAATGTTGGAACTATCAAATTTATGGGTTAATCAATGTTTTAGTCCTCTTCCATGGAAAGATGTAGTATTGTATAGAAGATTTTCAAAAAAACTAACATTATGGTTATGGTTAAGATTTGTATATAAAAACAAAAGAATCATAACAGCTGTTCAAAACCAACCATTCAATTGTAAAAATAATACTCACTTGGTAAAGTATCATGTGATTTTTGTGAGAATAGTGATTACAACCAATGTGTACTTACATAAATTTAAATATACATGATTAGGTTATGTATAAATTGCGAGAACCATTCAAACTGAAGATCTATAATATTATAAAGAAGAGGTGGTTTCTGTCTGTCTGTTTATCTGGCTGTCTATCTGTCTGTCTGATGTTCCGGGTGAACGCAAAAACTACTGAACCGACTGGGCTGAAACTTTACATAAAGGTAGATCTTGAACCCATGCATTGTTTACATTTCAGAAGAAAGTAAACATTCAGAAACTGTAATACAAACAGCTGAGGACACTTCCATTTGACAGCTTAAAGAGCAGAAGCAAGAACAGCTGTTTCAAGCTATCTAAAATGCAAATTGCATTGACTAAAGAACGGGTAAAGAAAACCCCTGTGCGAAGAACGGGTATGTCAGCTAGTTAAATATAAAATAGACATGCCCAAAATGAAAAGAAACGATCGCATAAGCAAAGCAAATACGCTAGCCTTGGAGAGGAACCGTGAATATAAGTACTCTAGGCATTTTTAACAAACTGTCTGGCAAATCTCAATCCCCAGGTACTTTAACAAATGTAACTGACTTCACAAAATAATACTGACTGTGATCACGAGCGAAGCCGTGACGGGCTACTAGTCTAATTTACTCGGTAAATTTACTGTACTTTTTGACTCCCTTGGAGACAAAGTAGCACTTTACTCGTTCATTACAAGGAGTAAAATCTGACTTTACATAGTAGGTGGGGGATAAAAATATAGGTGTCCTGTAAAATAGTGATTCAACTTTATTTGTATAAAAGGGCTGTTTTTTATTTAAACAAACCAGCTCACTACAGGTAGATTAACATATTTCATGTGGAAGAAGCCAAAACATATGCAAAACATTCTCCTCGGAAACTCTCTTTGAAGATAAAACTCTACATTTAGAAGACAACAAAATACAACAGTTTATTACCATTATCTAACAATTAAAGGTAAAATTTAATAGTTAATATAACTGAATTTGTGATTTAAATTATTTATGAAATGCACAAATCACTTAAGATTTTAAAATATGTGTTTACATTTGTATTATAATCTAAGTAAAAATATTTGCAATTAAAACATGAAATATATTGGAATACACAAAGATTACTTTTAAGAAAGTACTAACCCTTTGTACTCAGGCCAAAAATCTCTGGCTGCTTTACAGAAAGTACTAGCCAAAACTCCGGACCCTTTTGAACAATTTTTTTGAAAAAAGTTGTATCTTTTTTGTATTGCCAGATAAAGCATTACTTTTTATTTAGTTTTATTCCTTATAAGTCTGTACATAGTAAACAAAAATATTTTAGCCAAAAGAGAATTACATTTTTTTTATTTATACCCCAAAAAATTAAAAAACATTAAAAAAAAGTTGACTTTGAACTCTTATAACAAAAAATATATAGATTAACTAGTGGTATTTTCAGTTTCCCCATTTAGCTGAAACATTTATACAACATTTCATACTTTTATCTCGTAAGTAAAATAAAAGAGGAAATAAAGAAAATTGTATTAGGCTCATTTACAAGCGGTCCTCCAAATTTCAGCTTTATCATGACACAAACAATAAATATACACATTTTTTGTCCATAAAATCTACTGCAACTATGTTGTAAAGCTCAAACTTTATCAAGAAATGTCATAATAGTTCCAAAAGTCGGGTTGGCGATTATTAAGTCCTTCTTTAGAAGAATTATTAACTATCTGGCTTTCTCATATATCGCAAAAAGAGCGCATTTGGATGGTTTTTAAAGCAAGTAAAATTGATTTCGCTGAAATTTCGGACATCAAGAGTTTTTTGCAAATTTTGCGAACGTCCAACCATGGTCCATGGACAGCGACGTCCGATATATCGGACGTCGGAGTGCGGAGTGCAAAGGGGTAAATTCATAAAAGAAACTTTACTAACTTACATAAGATAATTTAATGTAAAGTTATATTCAATCTTCAAACATAAGTTTTTAGATATAACTCGTGAAACAAATTTTAAACATACTACGGAAATGTTCATGTCCTAAGCTGTAGAAGTAAAATGAACAATTAGGCTTGGTAACATCGCCTAGAACTAGTAACGCAGGAAGACAGAAATAGCTGCATAAAGTTGTCCTCAAAATAATGCATGAAGAACCATGTTCAAAACTCACAAGTGTGCAACTATGGCTGATGGGTGACTTGCATGCTGCAGGTAAAGTGGTTGAAATAAACGGTATCAGGAAACTGACACATACTTTCTCCCTTTTAGCCCAACTTTAATGAATATATTACTTTTTATTTACTAAATATAGAATACAAAGCACGGTCGAATGTACAGAAACTCTTGTAAACAAGTTGTTTAAAAAAACATCCACCCAAATCCCTGCTTTGGAGGCACTACAGAATCCATTGCTACACTCGTGGTTTTAAGGGGGGAAATGCCCCCTATTCCCCCCCAGGATTATTTCGAATTTCCTCTATTGGTCAATGCTAACTTGACAAGCATATCAAGTTTGAATGAAATTGACCAGTAAATAAGAGAGAAATAGTACTTTTTTTATTCCCCATAAGAATAACATTGGACAACGTACTGCGTTTACCGCAAAATGAAAATTTCAATTTTCTCCGAAACCAGCTATTGTAGAATAGTAATTCAAAATACTAAATTATTTGGTTTTTGAGCTCTTTTTAATGGTGAATAGTAATATTTGTTTAAATTTATGTCTTTTTATGAAAAATCCAAAAAACTGAATTTTGGGTGTTTTAAGTCCTGTAATTTCTGAACCCGAATTTTTACAGGAGTGCGGGTGGTGCCATTTTGTTGGAAAACTAATGTTCTACAAACGACTAAAGTTTAATGAAAATCGTTAGAGCCGTTTTTGAGAAATTTGGATTTTTCATGTTTTTTGGTGGTTTTGGGGGGGATAATTACTCTTAAAAATCAAAAATTCAAAAAAATGAAAAAAACACCTGGAGATATCGTGGATTAGTACCTACATGCCAAATTTCATAAAAATCGGCCCATTGGTTAAGGCTGTAGCTCTGTACACACACACACACACACACACACACACACACACACACACACACACACACACACACGCACACGCACGCGCACACACGCACGCACACACACACACACACACACACACACACACACACACACACACATCACGTAAAAACCACTTTTTTGGGTTCAGGGAGCACCAAAACGAATATTTCCACTAACAACTCAAATTCAAAAATTTTTACGAAAACAATACTTTCTCCATATACTATGTATAAGGGGAGAAAGTAAAAACACCATGTGCATTTCCCACCACAGAATGAACTACTGAACTATCCAAAAGAGGATACTAGGAGTGTGTACTCATATATCGAGTATTTTTCGAGCCGGGTTTGCACTACTCAACTTGACTCGAGATATTGCAAAAAACCTCGTGAGTTCGTGCCGAGTTTTTTATACTGATGATTAAACACTCAAATCGTCTCGAATGACAGTTACAAAAGCAATAAATCCGCCCGAGTCGAGGTGAAAACGAATTAGATTGTTCTCTGTACGTTTTACAAAAATCTAACATCACTTCCTATCACGTTGGCTTTGCCTAAGAAAAAGCAGTGATATGCAATTTGAATTACCAATGTAACAGTACATGCATTCGGATCTACTTTTGTGCTCCGCGGCGAGGTAGCACCACCTTGAACTAAAAAGAAAGCCAGACTCAGCCGGAGTTCTCTGACGTCACTGTCTTGAGTGACGTAAACTTAGCATCTTTTTACTACACGGTTTTTAGTTGCTGTGGGGCTTATTCCAGCCAACGCAACGTGAACAATATTCAAAGTGTACTTAAACATTCATTGTGGTTTTAATTTTTAATCTAATGATTGAAAAGTGGAAATCGGTTGCCTATAGTGTGTATGGATATCAGTTATATATTTCATATTTTTACTTAACACGTCACAATTGTACTTTGGCGTTTTGTTCGCCATTCATTCACTGCGAGATTCTCCTTTTAGTTTTGTAATGTCAACTGTTGTTTTATTGTAGGCTATTTTAGTTTAGTTTTATTTTGGAAAAATAAACATCAAATCAAAAGGAATGACAAAGATATTCTTATAGGTAGGCCTATTTAGTTTGTACTATGGATTTTTTAAGAAACTAGTCTTGAAATGTATATAATATGAATCTATGAATAACAAATTAAAATAATTACTCTATCATCATTTAATTTGATCAGATATAATTTTTGACATAATGCTGATCATGTATAGGTAACTTTGGTAACCAGAATCTCCTCTTCTTGAAAAAAACCTTGACTCGAAAAAAGCTCGAAACTCGACTCGACTTTAAAAATCAGTACTCGCACACCCCTAGAGGATACCATAGGACATAAATATATATATATATATATATATATATATCTATATATATATATATCTATATATATATATATATCAGAAATAAGTTTTTTATTGAAGAACTAGTTTTTAGAAATCCTGAAAAAATCTGTTAAAAGCTGTGTCCAAGGACACAAAATGTCCTCGAATAAATGGTGGAAATTAAAGTTTTGTCCCCGTACACACCTTTTACCAGACTCACAAGAAATAAGTGTCTGACTGTAGGAACTTGCCTTCTGGTAGTATTTGAAAGAGCATACTTGCTTGCCTTCACTTGAAAAAGTTTTTGTTGTTGTAATAATACCTACAACAAAGTAAATAAAAACTCACTTAAAACTAATCTAAATCCACTTTAAGACAGGGGTTAAACTAAGTGTGTGATTTCATGAGTGCTATCCTCTTTTGATATCATACATTTATAAAGAGCTAAAGAACTAATAGTAAAACTGAGAAGAGTCAAAAATGGCAAAGCTCCCTAATATGCATACAATTTACCTCATGTTTCAAGTCACACTGATGATCTTGATTTTTTGCAACTGAATTCCGCAAGTAAAAGAGGCAATAGCCATCAAACGGAGTTCCATGCAGCAGGTTTTCATCTAAAACATAACATACATATTTTTGGTATGCTGTAAATATTTTATAATATTTTTATAATTAAGGTTACATGATGGAGAAGTAGTCTCTGGATTAATATAACAACAAATTGTTTATATTATTAACTTTATATGGCAAAATGTAATTCATCATGTATAATATGGGATTTTTATTTTAATAAAATATCTAATAACTCAGTTCTTATCTGATTGCAGCAAACAAGATGTTTTTTGTCTTAAAATTCTACAAATATTATTACTGGGTAGAATTTTTAATAAATCTTAATGATTTTTGTGAAATTTGACATCAAATATTTTTAACGACCGCCATCTTGAAACTAATGTTCATTGTTCATTGTAACGCATTGTGAACCATTAATAGGGGTGCTATGTTTAATTTTATTTTCAGGTGGTATAATAATACTTACATGAAATATTGTCAGAACCATAAAAATTATTGCTGTCCGAAAAAGTTGAATTAGACCTTGAACTGGAAGGTGGAAATACTGTTTGGTCCTCTGTGACCTGCAATAAAAATAAAAAAAAAACAAATATTAACTTTAGAGTAAATAACTGTCACCTTCTTTCTTTAATTCACAACTCTTAAGTTATTTTTGCTGCAAGGGGCCATACACATACTATGTAACACATTTTTCGTCATTTCAGACCCCCCCCTCCACCATTTAATGCACCATAACGCTTGCCATTACCCCGCCACCCCCCCCATTGTGTTATGTAACTCAATCGTAGTTTTAAAAAGCTTAAACCTTTTAAACATCGTTTTATTAGCAATTTGGAATATGAATTTCAATGAATCATTTAACTTTAAATTACATTCTTTTAACAACATATTTTAATAACTTATTTCAAAGCAAAATATATACAAACAAACAATACTGTTACAAATAATATAAACAACAAAATAAACTATCTCAGCTAAAATATAACAAATTTAATTTGTAACTAATACAAATAAAAATACCCCCGTTGCAGTAAACCTGCACACTCAGCGAATTTCCAATGCGTGCACATATTTCTCACTACCACATAAAGCCACTCACCAAGTTTCATAAAAATACATGAATAAATAAGTGATATATAAATTTGATTTATTGTCTATAAGAATAACATTAGGGCTGAGTATGCAGGTTTGCTGCAACAACAAATATAAGAAATGTGTTTTTAAGCAATTATCTATATAACTCAACCAGGTGAAGCTATGTACCAAGTTGTAAAAATTTATGTTCATAATCAAGGGAGATATAAAACTTTACTAATTGTCCATAAGAATAACATTATGGCCGAGTATGCAGGTTTGCTGCTACGGGGATAATTAACAAAAAGTTTTTTTGTGTAAATATCAATATATCAGTACTAGCTGAAGCCACATACCAAGTTTCAACAATACATGTTCATAAATAATCGAGATATCAAATTTAAATTATTCTCCATAAGGATAACATTGGACAACGTATGTGTTTAGCACTTTCAATATCTCAGCAACGGTTCGACGTAGAATCACAATTTAAACACCAACATGATTGTTTTGTAGAGCTAAAGTGATTGGTAAAAGCAAATGTGAAGTTTACAGTAAAATTAACTGAGGAAAAGCTAAAAACCATTTTCCCATAAGATCAACATGGGAGATTTTATGAACAAGATTTGTTGGACTTTCTCCGCAACCACTTAACCTAGGTTAATGATTCAAAATACTATATATATTTTTTTAAGCTCTATAAAATGGTCAAAACAAAACTTGAGTGTTTTACAAATTTTAGGGTAAAAAATTGCAAAAAAACAGATTTTTGAAAAATTTTGAAACCCCCGCCGAGTCGTTTTCACCTCGACTCGGGCGGATTTATTGCTTTTGTAACTGTCATTCGAGACGGTATGAGTGTTTAATCAACTGTATAAAAAACTCGGCACGAACTCACGAGTTTTTTGCAATATCTCGAGTCAAGTTGAGTAGTGCAAACCCGGCTCGAAAAAAACTCGATATATCCACTCCTAGTACACACTCCTAGTATCCTCTTTTGGATAGTTCAGTAGTACATTCTGTGGTGGGAAATGCACATGGTGTTTTTGAACCACTTTTCCTGTAGCATGCAAGTCACCCATCAGCCATAGTTGCACACTTGTGAGTTTTGAACATGGTTCTTCATGCATTATTTTGAGGACAACTTTATGCAGCTATTTCTGTCTTCCTGCGTTACTAGTTCTAGGCGATGTTACCAAGCCTAATTGTTCATTTTACTTCTAGAGCTTAGGAAATGAACATTTCCGTAGTATGTTTAAAATTTGTTTCATGAGTTATATCTAAAAACTTAGGTTTGAAGATTGAATATAACTTTACATTAAATTATCTTATGCAAGTTAGTAAAGTTTCTTTTATGAATTTAACCCTTTGCACTCCGACGTCCGATATATCGGACGTCGCTGTCCATGGACCATGGTTGGACTTCGCAAAATTTGCGAAAAACTCTTGATGTCCGAAAACGAAATCAATTTTACTTGCTTTAAAAACCATTCAAATGCGCTCTTTTTGCGATATATGAGAAAGCCAGATAGTATAACAAATTAATCCTAGTAAAATTGTCACCGGCAGTCGCGACTGCATTTCGTTAGGTTTCCTCAACAATAGCTCTCGCACTCGCATCGCTAACGTCACCGGCAATCGAGAACACATCGCTGACGTCGCTAGCAATCGAGAAAGAATCGCAAACATCGCCAGCAATCGAAAATTCATCGCAACGTCGCCGGTAATTGAGAACATATGCAATCATCATCGGCAATCGAGAACGAATCGCAAACGTCCCCAGCAATCGAGAAAGCATCGCTAACGTCGCCGGTAATCGAGAACGAATCACTAACGTCGCTGGCAATCGAGAAAGCATCCGAGCTAACGTTGCCGGCAATCGAGAACGAATCGCAAACATCCCCAGCAACCGAGAACGCATCGCTAACATCACCGGCAATTGAGAACGCATAGTTGTTAAAAGGGCATAAGTATATATTTTTTAAAACTGAGTTATACAGTTTAATTATGGTAGAGGGTAGACACATCGATTCGTGTTAAAAGGGCATTTCTGGAATGCAACCTTAGCAGCATATTAAATAATGAATTTTTTCTGGTTTGTGTTGAACAGGCGTAAATCAATTCTTGAATTTCGTTGAAACGGCGTGAGTCAACTGGAAATGCTAAACCAGCTTTGGTTGTAGTTGACTCCCGCCCCTTAAACAAAAACTCTCTCGCTCTCTTGCTGCCTTGCACCAGTCTGTTTGTGGAATAGACATGCTCGAGTAACATAACTTCAACTTGTAGTTTATTTTGTTATTGCTTATATTCATATCATTGTATCTAGTGGTTTGTTTTGTGCATAACGGAAGAGATAGTAACCGGTAGGCCTCGGAAGAGAAAAGGACGCAATGCCTTTGATTATGGAAGGAATAAAATCGAAGAGGCTAGGCTAAAAGGACAGGCCTATGTGAACCATCAGGGTGCTCCAGTTGCAGCAAAACGTCCAGAAACTCACTGCAGGTCAGTTTTGAATTTTTAAAATAACCTTAAGAAAATAGCTATATTTACATTGTTTCTGTTTCTCTTTATTTTTTACCCATTGTGCATGTATAAGTGAATAATAGGTATTGAAATACCTAGGGTTAGACATAATGTGTTTGACCTAATGTGCATGTAATCCAGGCCTTGATGTTATGTGATGTAGCAATATCACACATAAAATACAACAATTAACTAGTTGTGATTGTCAGTATACATGTTTAACATCATAACATTTTCTAGCTGTTTATTTCAAGACTTAATGGCTAGAGTTTCATGCTTTCCCGACATGGCTTGTGATTACTTTTGACGATATAATGAACCTAAAGATAATTCGGGGTTATTGGGTGTGGGGAAAAGGATCTAAATTCAACCAGATTGTAAGAAGTAATCACAAGCAAATTTTGGGAGAGTGTGAAACTCCAGACCTTTTAATTGCTAGCTTAGTAAGTTTTCTAACTGGTCATGAATTATTTTCAGATGCTCTAACAAGTGTCTACAATCCATGGGGGAATATAACTGCCTCAACATTTCCACAAAGTTCTATGACCTTAAAACAATGAATTAACAAGATTTATACCTAAAAGAAAATATTGATATTGTTGACATCCAACAACGGAGACCCAGAGACAATGTAGACATAAAGGTCCAAAAACTGCATCTTTCAAATATCACGTAATACTAGGAACTGAGGGAAAACAGGTATGTTTCAACCCTTTATCTGTATATTCAATAAGCGAAAAGAGAGTCAGACGACTCCGACACCTTAAGCTCATGGGACAGACTCCAGACAATATGAGAGGGAAAAGTATCACCTATTCCAAGTCAATAGATGTTCAATATGCAGTAAGTGAACACAAAGTAATTTCCCCTAAAGTATTCCCATTACAGTGGCAAAATTTCAAGCTATTTATCACCAGATCTCAACCTTAAGCGTATATGGAAATTGTTTTGTGATGCAAACCCCACAATCAAAGTGAGCAAATTCTTTTACTGGAAATTTTACCGAGACAATTTTAATTATAGATTTGGACGCCCTCAGGTGGATGTATGTTGCACTTGTTAGGCTTTAAAAAATAAAATAAAATCCCCTCACCTCAACATGGCTGTTAAACGAGCCGCTGAAGCTGAGCTTGCTGTCCATGTCAGAAAGAGCAATAAGTTTTATAAAGCCCTAAAACACGAGTCATCTGATAAAGCTAAAGATGAAAAAAAGCTGTATCGCTGTAAAGATGAAAAGCTGTATCGCTTCCAAAAATGCCTGTTCAAGAGCTATATTATCTACGACAGCTTTCAGTAAACGTATTTGGTTTGCTCAACATTAAAGCCAATACTACTAACATTTATTTATACCACGAAGGAGTAGCAAGAAAGGGGCCTAATGAGGTTTGTTCTTTCTTGTAAAAGTATTTAAATACGCTACCTGAAGAGAAATACACTGAATTAAGGTTGTTTTGGGATAATTGCAGCGGCCAAAATAAAAACAGGAATTATAAAGACTGCCTTTTTCTAACTGATTCAGGGAAATTCCTAAAAGTTACTCAATACTTTCCCATGTGGGGGCATAGCTTTATGCCATGCGATCGAGACTTTGGTACCATATCAAAGTGTCTGAAGACACATGACCGCATATATTCGTTAAACGAGATCTCTGACCACATAACATCCAGCGCATCAAGATTAGATAAGTTTACAATTTGTGAAATCATATCTACTGAAATTTTGGACTTTACAACTTGGATGAAAGTGTACTACAAACAATCATGTATTTCAGAAGAGACAAAGGGTAAACAAGCCAAAATATTAGACAAAGTCTACTCTCAGATAAGTACATTATTTCAATTCGTTTATTAGAAACAAAAGAAAGGGTACATTACAGCTTTTTCTTCTATCAACAGTTTGATGCCTCCTTCAACATTTGTTATGTCAAAATTAGGGGTGTGCGAGTACTCGAAACTTCGAGTTTTCGGACGAGTATTTTAATACTCGAACTCGGAAAACTACTCGAAAGTTCGAGCGAGTATTTCCCGCCGATTTCCGGACGATCGCTAATGATTGCGACCAGCCAAAACGCGTAGTAACGGCCGCAAAAGGCAATCGCATCACGTAAAATCGGCCGAAAATGACGACCGCAAACTACTGTGACCGGCCACAACACGTAGTAACGGCCGCAAAAGGTGATCGCGTCACGTAAACTTGGCAGAAAATGACGACTGCGAACGATTGCGACCGGCCGCAAAAGGTGATCGCGTCACGTAAAATCGGGCGAAAATGACGACCGCGAACGATTGCGACCGGCCAAAACGCGTCACGTAAAATCAGCCGAAAATGACGATCGGACCGCGTAATTTCGGCCGTGACTAACGATTTTGTCATTTCTTATTGATTATAAGCGATGTCTGGACCAGGTGAAATTGGCCAAATGACAATCGGACCCTTGTTTCATCGGCTGGAAACGAATGTCAAACCGTGTTTTGTTTGTCAATACGTAATCCAGTTTGATTGTACTGGCCAAAACTTTGTATTTCTACTCGTGTATTAGTTAGAAACCATGTTTAGATTATCAAATATAGGGTGGTATCCAAATCCCATTACACTATTTTAAACTACCAATTGATGGCAAATACTCGCTCGAAAATACTCAAAACTCGAAAATAATTGGCATTACTCGACTCTACTCGACTCGATTAAAAAAATCACTACTCGCACACCCCTAGTCAAAATCTCAGGCAACTGTTCAACCAACCACGGTTCCAGCCTGTCCAGCAGGACAAGTTGCCATAAAAAAGGCTAAAATCCTGGATATTTTGAAGATGACGGAATACATTCCTGATCAGTACAAACAGTACTTTGATGTTATAACAAACTGGCCTACTACAGATGCTTGACTATCTTGACCGTGACTTTCAACCTGAGTCAGACGGCGAAGTCTAGCTCATGTTGATGTTCCCATTTTTCTCTTTAAGTGTTTTTACATTAAAATATTGTTGTCTTAATCTAAGTATGTAAAATATGTTTTACAATTTATTAAAATTGATTTTAAAGCTTAAAAAATATGTTTCCATTATTTCAAGAGTTTTTCCCGATTACTTTTACATTTTGTTAAAAGGGCGTTTTTTTTTACTAATTTTTGGATTTAATTACATCAAAACGGTTCTTGCAAATTATTTGAAAATGCAACTGTATATTAAATACTAGGTTTAAATCAACAAATTTGGTTTTGAAATTTTTGTTATAGCAGGAAAAATCAAGTTTTTTTAATTTTCCAAAAGTTTTACTTTCATGACTTAACGCCCTATTAACAAAAACCTATTCAGTTAACGACGCCGGCAATCGAGAATGCATCGCTGACATCGTCTACTATTCAGAACGCGTTACGCAGCCGCCGACCATCGCGACCTAATCTTCCTGGTTCAGCTGAAAATTCCTGCATAATCCACACATATTTTCCTGGTCACCAAACTTTAATTCTCGGTTTTCCCGGTTGGTGGCCACCCTGATACTCAAAACTAAAGAGTAAATAGCACTAATCAACTCGACTTGACTCAATCAAAAATCACTGCTCACACACCCCTAAAAAAAATTAATCAGAAGCAAATCAAACGAAGTGACTACGTACACGTCCGACGTAAACCGCTACCGCTTAGGTTAGGTTAGGTTAGGTTAGATTAGGTTAGGAGGTTTTCGTTATGTGTCACTGGCTCTCAATCTGTTTTAAAAATCACAGGAAAAGTAACGTGCGATGCATCATTTGGAACGGACGTGAACAGTAGCGGCTCACGTGGGACGCACGTTGGACGTAGCCTCTGCCTGAATCAAACAGTAAATGGCTTGATACGAGACTGGTGGTACTCAAGCAATATACACGGGGCATCTCAGAGCGAGGCACTAAAACGTTTAAAACTAGGTTCAATGAGGTTGGTAAACATTCAAAATCGTTTAATTAAAAGGTGTTAGTTTTAATGGTACGTAAACTGAGTTAATGGTGAAATCGTTAATGAGAAAAGTGACTTGCAATCAACTCCCGATTATCAGAGATAATGACGTGTTGGAGGGTCACGGATAACCCAAAACCACAGGTAAAATAAAGGGATTTAATAAATTGAATATAAAAAACATAATAAAGGTTTATTCACATTTTTCTACTGCAATATTTTGTTTTAATGTAATTTAAGATATGTTTATTCAAATTAAATAATTTTGAAAATCTCGAAAGTCTGATGTAATTTACAAAAAATCAATATAATAATAAATACTGGCATTGGCTGATAGCAGTAAAAAAACTCTCCAAATGCTGTGAATTTTATTTAATACGTTAAAGTTTTCAAAACACCTTTGAACTACTATGTGAGGATTTTTTTGTCGTTTTCAAAATAATCACGGGAAGGGTGATTGTTTTGATTTATATTTAAGGCGTCCATCTGTCTCTCTGATGGCCCAGCGCAAACGCAGGTGGCTTGAGCAGTGTCAAGATCATTGCTCTTTAGCACAAGACTACGGCTCATTAGGGAGACAACAGACTCTCAGATTACATTGTATTTACTAAATTGTTTGTATAGTACCGCATTTATTTTGATAAAGTAAGTAAATTTTACAATTTTGGAGATAATTTAACCGAATAAATTTTGATTATTGCTCTATTTATGTTTAGAAGGGAATAAATACAAAAATAAAAATAAACCTTTCGTAACCCCGGTTAAACCGCAACCCGATTAACCCGTTCCCGGCTAATCGGGAGTTGACTGTACAGGTGAGTCAATATATCTCATATATTTGTGAGATTAAATTTTGCAAATTTTGCAGATTAAATTTTTTTTGAGATTATATGATTTGAATGTAAGATCTTAGCCTACAGACTATATATGTTTTGAATTACAAAAGTAGAGTAACTTACAGATTTTAGCGGAGTTCCACATCTAAAATCATTAATGTGTTTCCTGTATTCAACTGCATTATTCCTGTTCATCACTCTTTTTTTATTAATTAACTCATCTCCCTCTTCAGCTTTATCATCATCACGTAAACTATTACTATTAACAAATTGATTTTGAGAACACTTTAAGGTCCCTTTCTTTGTGTAAGTCCTCAATTGACAAACTTCATCCCCTTGTTTTTGTGATTCATTACAGCCATTGTGAGTGAATCTTTTTTCATAAGATGTCTCTTGAGCTGCTTTACGAGGTTTTGTTGAAAAGTTTTCTAAATATGTACTGCATTTTTTGCTAGGGTTGTAAGTTCTTGAGTCATCGGGTTCTAACACGTCTTCGACAAAACTGAAACAAACAATGTGTCAAACATAAGTTTACACTGAACTAAGAGGCATATTTTAAAAGTATGTACCATTTTTAACCTTGCCGTTTCAGTGCAACAATTGGCTTTTCTGCATCCCACACTGAGTATAACCAGCTATTGGCAAGCCTAACCTAAAATGTTTACATTTGTTTATGGGCATTCCAAAATGACCCTGCCAATTGAGAATTCCGGTTTCTGTGAAGTACGTGCTGTGATTCAATTTCAAAGTGTTTCTAAAGCCCCGTTTCCATTAAACATATGCTTGAAAAATGTTTGAGCTAAGCTCAAAGCTGTTTTGAGCCTAACTCAAAAAATTGTTGGAAGCCGTTTCCATTCTCCTAACTCAGCTCAAAACATTGTTGGAAGCCATTTCCAATCTCCCATCTCGCGCCAACATTTACTGCGAAAAGCCATCTCCCCACGAACGGAGCGTTCGTGCATCAGATCATTCGTGTGTAAAACTGTTACAGCATTTGTTAAAACTATAGTTTACAAATAAACAAGAAATTTTCTATTTTCATAGATTGTTTTCCAATAAAATAGCCATGTAATTTTTCATCTCAAACCCAATAGAAGTTGTTTAGAGGCCCTAATTTAAAATGAATCATCAACATGTTTATCCAAGACCATATCCAAGTTAAATGTTTATCTTTCAATGTAATAATCAATCACATGTATAGTTTTCTTTAGAATTAAGTGTGTCAGTATGTTGTACGAAACCAAACTATTACAACAACATTTTAGGCCTGCGGCATACTGCATGATTATTTTATTTAACCGTAAATATACAAAACTTCCAATAGTTAAATAGTTTAAATGTATCATTTTATGGTAATCCACTTCATGAACTTGCTTGGTCAACTTACAAGTAAACAAAACTTAATTCAATAAATTTTAACAATAAGGTTCAAGTTAATGTAAAAAACAAATTAAAAATAAGCCCAAATTAAGCCCATGAGGTAAGTGGGTTTGTAGGTGGTGCAGTAATGACCCGAGTCCCACGGTAAACCACCTGTTGTCGACGGAAGGAGGCGGCGACCAGGGACGTGACAGTGCGGGGTGGGTGGTGACGGCTGCTACTCACTGCGCATGCGCAAACTGCTCACAACAGTGTTGGTTGTTGGGACACCGTTTCCGTTATGTTTTGAGCTCTCCTCAAAACTTTGTTGTCAACTGCATTGGCTCAAAACACATTTTGTTGGCCAACAAAGTTGAAAACAGTTTACGATAGTTTCCAATCAACATTTTAATTGAACATTGTTTTGAGCATAAACTGTTGTAATGGAAACGGGGCTTTAGTGTGGGATTCTCAATCGGTGGTGCCATTTTGAATGCTCGCAAACAAACGTTAACAAGTTAGATTTTTGCTCTAGTGGCATTTCAGGCTTATCAACAGATGCAGTTACACATTGCAGGTTGCAGGTGTAGCTGGTGTAACGACAACACTGCAACGACAGATTTTAAAAAAGATACCGTCAAACGGGACTTCTTTGGACATACTTTCAAAAAACTCTTAATAAAATCATATATCTCATCTGAAACTTCATTTTTAGGACTTATATATATCAAAATAAAGGTCATGGGTATATAATAAATATATTTATAACCTTTAGAAATACAAATATTGAAACACATTAGGAGTTGAAAGTAAAAAATTAAAATTAAAAACTAAAGGTCACTTTTTTTGTAAAAAAAGTTACTCAAACTTTCGTATGTACAACACAGTATATAAAGGATTGTGTGCTGTAGTTTTTATATGTGTAGCCCCAGTTTCTGGGATAAAAAAACTAATATAAAGGTAAAAAATTATGTATCCAAAAGTGGACAGCAAATTGTTTGTTTGCAAGTACATGGATTTTCACAGATTTTTAAGCTTTTATTAGTGAAAAAGTCAATTAATGAATCGAGATATCAAAAAAGTTTAGACCATTTTTTTAGAGGAAATTTTTAGTAATGAAAAAAGAACCAAAGTTACAAGAAATATTGTTGCGTTAAGGGAATAGAAGCGATTTAGTAAGACTGCAGTTTAAAAACAGTTAAAACTTTAGGGAACCATGCGGGGGGGGAAGCAAGGGAGGTAGGGGTGGGGACTTTTGGCTACAGACTTGTGTACATGATAGTAGTCGATGGCGAAAAAATTAGCCTGATACTATTTTGAGCGAATTTCCCCTATAGGGAAGAACCTATCCAGGGAACCTATCGTAGGTGGCATGGTAAGAGTTAAAACCGAGACCATGTTAACTTTTTATTTTGAGGTCCTCAGATGTCAAAAACACTATTCGTTCAAATTTATATATATATATATATATATATATACCTATATATGTGTCCGTTAACACAATAACTTGAGTAATTTTTTACCCTAAAATTGTCAAAACACTTAATTTTGGTTTCAACCATTTTATAGAGCTTAAAAAACAAATAATATGGTATTTTTAATCATTAACCTAGGTTAAGTGGTTGCGAACAAATTCCAAAAAACGTGCTCATAAAATCTCCTATGTTAATCTTATGGGAAAAAGGAATTTTGCTTTTCCTCAGTTCATTTCAATGTAAACCTCACATTAGCTTTTACCAATCAGTTCAGCTCTACAAAACAATAATTTTGGTATTTGAATTGTGATTCTATGTCCAACCGTTGCAGAGATATTCAAAGTGCTAAACACAATACGTTGTCCAATATTATCCATATGGAGAATAATCAAAATTTGATAACTCGATTACATATGAATGTATGTTGATGAAACTTGGCATGTGGCTTCACCTAGCACTGGTATGTTGATATTTGCACAACAAAATAATCTTTTGCCGATTTTCCCTGCAGAAGCGAACATGCATACTCAGCCCCCATGTTATTCTTATGAGGAATAAATCAAATGCTATATCACTTATTTATTAGTGTATTTTTATGAAACTTGGTGATTGGATTTATGTGGTAGTGAGAAACATAATGTATTGTAAATTCGCTGAGTACACAGGTTTGCTGCTATGGGGGTATTTCCCTCTATCACCGCTTTTATAGAACATATCGACTGGGCTATTTGCTTAAAAATCCCTGAAACATATAAATGTCTCAGCAACGAATGTTTCAAAACTAAAATAAAAGATGCTCTATTGACTAAAGGTTACTACTCCCAAACCGAGTTTTTAAATTAAAATTGTTTCTGATTCAAGAATTTGTTTAAAACATCATCACATTTTCTAAATGTCTTTAACTTTTTTTACAAGTGACATGTAATCTATTTTGCTATTGTTAAGATGTTTACTGTTCAGGTATTCACACTCTTATTGTAATGACAAGCCAGCTGTTACCGCTTTTTGTAGCAAATCATGTAACGTATTGTGTCAATAAAGAATTTAGGGTAATTCCATTTAAACTGTTTACAGTGCCGGTTGAAAATTTATATAAGTTCTTTTATGGGAATAAAAAGAGTACACCTAGTAATATTATTGGTGGGATAATTTTCAATGAATATCTCAATCAATTTAGAAGAGGATATGAGTTACCGGCTGCGTAAGTATTCTAAAATGACTCAAAGAAAGATGTGTTTACAGAATATTTATTTAACATCTTTATTTTAACAAATGGTGTTTTCACCATCAAGGGTGATTAAAAAAATAGTTAAAATGATTTTGTGCTTTGGTCTTACCATGCCATCAATGGTAATAGCTTCTTTCTTATTAGAGATTCCTTAAAAATAGAGATAAACTTAACAAAGTTGACAGTGGTGTAATAACAACAAATCCAAAATATGTATACTAGAATTGCCCAAGCGCAGTCTATGCATTGAAATGCCTGATTTATTTGAACTTATTGCTGTAAAATGGTGCCACTAGTAAGTTCACAAATAAATGAGAATTAGCTATTAAATTATGATTTTTATATAGATTTTAATTGTTATTTTTCACACGTAGTGGTAAATATCATTTTCAAAATGATGGCTCGATTATTGCTTTTGATGAAGTTATAAGGGAGTTATGGCATACTGTAAAAAGACACCCTTGAGAAATATTACAAAAGGCAGCAAAATATCATCTTACTGTCCAAAAAATGAAAATTACAACTGGTTTGTAGTTAGACAATTTAAACATACAAGAAAATATAAATTTACTTACTTTCGCAATGCTGGGTTAAGGTCCACTGATAATATTGAAAATGTGTCATCTTCATCAAAATATCTATTAGATTGAGGCAAAGTGTCTGTTAAACTGACTGAATAATCTGCTATGGTTTTGCAATAAGTCTTATTTTGGTGGTAGGTCTTTACAGTTGTTACTGGGGTTACATTAGGTATGGCGTTAACATTACTATTTCCTGTACTTAAACTTGGTTTGTTCTTTGAAATTTCATTGTTCTCAAATGTAATTATATTCCGTACTTTTCTCACAGCATGAACTTGTGGTTGTTTAAAATATGGTTCAGGTGATGATTCAGACTTTGCTGCATTTGTATTTATTATTTTTCTAATAGGGATTTGAAAGTTTCCCATTTGTTGAGTTGTTCTGTTAGGAATTATATCAGGAGAGTTAACAGCAGAACTTGCAGGGTTTTTTGTTTCACCAAAAACATAATTCAATGAATGCTTTGATTTGTCATTGCCTAATATTTTTAAGAATGGTTTTCTTTTCAGATTGAGATCTGTTTTGCACAACTTAGGTCTCTTTGCGGGGACTTCACTGTTCAGTTTATCCCCTGTAGTGCTAACTAGTGTTCTTTGAAGGCTGAACCCAGAGAAACTTGAAGATGTTGAGTCACTTTTTATTGATCGGTTATTTGCACCTGGAGAAGACTTATTTTCTTCTTTTTTAAGGCTGTTGTAAGGCAAATTTACAATTTTTGGGCTATATTTTGCTGACGCCTTTTGTTTATTCACAATTCGTGAATATGTCTTTCCTGTTCCTTGAGGCCTAGATTCTAATGAATTTAATGCTCTTGATCCGTCTTTTCCTGCTGAGTTATTTGACAAGATTTTAGTAAAGGTGTTATGTTTGTTGGTTAAAATTTGACGCTGGAAATTTTTTTCTGATGTCCTTTGCTTTTCAGCCTGAGAGTCAATCTCATTAGTTTGACTGCATGAAATACTTTTTGTTGTCGACCATTTTAATGAGGATGTGGGAGAAACATTTTCCATGTCATTCAGCTTGCAGTCAATTTTTGTTAGGCTTACCGAACAATCTGAAAAAAATTAACAATCAAATTATAATGAATACCAATTATATTAGAATGCATGAACCATCATAATCAAAATAAAAAATACCATTTCAAGGACTACACCATTTAAAAACATTAGTTTAATGTAAATATATTCAGCAAAAAAGCAAAGCTAGTTAAACTGTTATGTTTAGTCATATTAGATCTACAATTTAATCCGGGGAAAAATAGCAAAGTTTTGAAAATTTGTGTGGTTGTTCGCTACCCCAATCTAAACATCATATTTGAAGTCCCACAGGATGGATGGAAAGCGGGCATTCTCATTAAGTAAATTCCCTTTGTTAAATGTGGATATTCCACTTTTTTATCCTATATATTAATACACAAGCAGAATCCTTCTAAAAGCGAGATCTAAGGAACTACTGATCCAATTTTTATGGTTATGGTTATTTAAAAGAGAACATGGTGTAGATTCTACGAAATTCCTTATTATTTACATTCATCTTAGGGCTTTTCCCCTCAGGCTCTTAATTTTTCAATGTAAATCTTAAGGAGTAATAAACACAATTGAATACTATATTTAATTAGCAGCGGTTGGCACATTTAACAAAACACAGCATGACACTAAGTACATATGTTAACAGACATTAAATAATTAACAAAATGACTAGAATGATAACGAAGTATGCTTATGAGATATGTATGTCAACCAGAAGGTCCTACTAGTAATATATTACAGTGAATAAAATGTCATACAAAAAATATCCTTAGCATTTTCCTTGTAGTTAAAACTGTTAAAAAGTTAAAAGCCTAAAGAAAAAATGTGTACAGTACGTATCCAACAAAGCAAGGGGTGAGCTGTTACAATATGAGTTGTACAGTACAGTACTAATAAAACTGTAGGCCTCTATTATACTAAGTAGCTGTTAAACGGCATAATAGACCAACAATTCACTTAACATCGTTTTAAATGGAAGCTTTCATGACTTTCAACTGCATGCAACGGATTTCAACATTGGACAAACAGCTGGGCCATTCCATGTCAAATCATCCAGCCAAATTATAATTTGACACCCAAGTTCTCAGATTTTTATGAAATTTTGTATACATTAAGTGTGTACAAAAATAAGAAAAAATGCAAAGTTTTACCAAATTCCATTAAGTAGTTTCAGAATTATAGTCGTTTAAAGTTTTAGAAAAATGTAATTTCCGATGGCAGTATGAGGGGGAAATCAGCTTGTATGTTTCCACGTTTTTCTAAATAACATTTATATTTATATAGCTAGAGGCTTCAAACTTTATGAATTTGTCCTAAATTTAATGGAGAATCAGATTATACTATAAGTGTTGGCATTATAACTTTTCATCATTGTTTAAAAAATCGTAAAACACAAAAATTATAGTTTTTTTCAAATTGTGACGTTTATGTAAAAAACAATCTTTGGCTAAAATCTCTCTCCAGATACCCTAATACAACCATATATCACTGAAAAGAGCATAACATTTCCTTATAAATGGTGAAATAATATTTGTGGGTTTACGTGTTCTAAAAGTTTTATTACAATGTAAAGTTAATAAATAAATTTTTGAATAGCGGAAAAGGTATTTTCATTGACAAAGACAGAGTTTGTGGTAAGGATGTTAGAAAGTCAATAATATCTTATAAAATATAGGACTATGGAGCTAAAATCATATGTAATACAATTTGCATGGCATATTTTGTAATAACATAAGGCTTACTGTTGGATATAACACATTTACAACAAATAATTTTGTACAGTATGATGTCATTTTGAATTTAAATGTATACCCTTGTTAGCCTACGTATTACTGGAGAGCACGCATGTCAAAAGGTGAAATAATATTTGCAAGTTGTAGCATTACAAGAGTTTTAATACAATATAAAAATATGAAATGACCTGGCTTAAGTGCTCCTTTTTTACTTCAATACTGAGGGTGTACTGATTTAGCTTACATTAAACAACCTCCTGAATTTATGATACCTACACAAAATATACAATATTTACATTTCATTTAGTTACTGCACTGGTTTACTTACTTCTTATCCAGATTTTCGTGGGAAAATTCTTCTGTTGTACAAAATGATAGTACATCTTCAAATTGTGTTAAAAGTTAAAAATTGTTAAATAGTTTTTAAAAGTCTTGGCTTGGTTCGAAAGTAACTTGAAATGTAAGTAAACACAATCACTGAAATTTAAAACTGATGACCGTCTATAGTGATATTTTAAAGTTGTCCCAGGCTTTGTTAATTTATTTTTGAGAGTCAGAATCAATCTTATAAGTTCAATCCAATTGTGACGTTACCACTGGAGGTTTTACTTTACAAAGGAGATGAGGTGGAGGTATGGGACAGTTGTCTTCTTTTTAAGGCCTATAGAAATTTTCAGCCGACCATGAGATGCATAAAGAGGATATCATAATCCCCTTCTTCCTCATTAATTTGCTGAACCATTCCAATCCACCAGTTGCTTTCATAAACGCAGGCAACAAAGGAACGGAGGTTAGGTTCAATCATTGGTCCTGATGGGTTAAACATGTTTTTTCTTAACACGTTGGCTGCTGTGGGCCCCGATCGTTTTTTTTTTCTTAACATAGAAACTTATGCAAATTTCATGTTTAAACATGTTTGCAGCAGCGAAAGTGTTAAACAGATAACAGAGTCTGAGCTCACTCTTTTTGATATGATTTCTTCTGAAGATGCAGGCTGGAAAAAATTAAAACTTCTTGTTCCAGTTATGCTTTGCCCAGATTCAAAACGACTACTTTGGGTTATTCTGATATTTTCAATATCTTCTTCACTCAAAAAGAAAAATTTTATTTTTGAAAACAGATTATAACAAAGTGTGAACACTTGCCAAGCATTTACAATCTTTTCACTTGCTTTTGAACTTTGGAGGTTTATCTTTGTATTAGTTCTTTTGTCTTGACCCCGATTCCGTCACATACAGTTTTTCCATGACTTGTTGCATGAAAAGACCTTCCATAACTTCCATGAAGATTTTCTATGACTTCCTTTAAGATGAACATTTTTTCATGACAAATTCATCATGGTTTTAAAATTTTTATACTGTGCACTGCACCCATCAGTAATGTATTCCACTCTGCCAACTGATGGAAATGTCAGTTTAATTAAATCAATCGTTTTTTCTTGGACAGAGAAGACAAATGGTACATCGTGTCTTAGGTCATCAGAAATGAAACACAATGATGTTTCTAGTACCACAATGATGTTTTAAGGTACCATCTCCATTTTTAGAATATATTACTACAGGATGAACTGAACAACTTAAATGGCTCCAGTGGTATGGTATGACTGTACTTCATTTTGAAGAACAAAATTATAATTCTCAGCGAAATCCATTAAGACCAAAACTTCATCAAATCCTAGGTTTTCATTTCATATTTTTATATTGTATTAAAACTCTTGTATTGCTACAATTTGCAAATATTATTTCACCTTTTGAGACTGACATGCGTGCTCTCCAGTAATACGTAGGCTAACAAGGGTATACATTTAAATTCAAAATGACATCATACTGTACAAAATTATTTGTTGTAAATGTGTTATATCCAACAGTTAGCCTTATGTTATTACAAAATATGCCATGCAAATTGTATTACATATGATTTTAGCTCCATAGTCCTATATTTTATAAGATATTATTGACTTTCTAACATCCTTACCACAAACTCTGTCTTTGTCAATGAAAATTCCTTTTCCGCTATTTAAAAATTTACTTATTAACTTTAAATTGTAATAAAACTTTTAGAACACGTAAACCCACAAATATTATTTCACCATTTATAAGGAAATGTTATGCTCTTTTCAGTGATATATGGTTGTATTAGGGTATCTGGAGAGAGATTTTAGCCAAAGATTGTTTTTTACATAAACGTCACAATTTGAAAAAAACTATAATTTTTGTGTTTTACGATTTTTTAAACAATGATGAAAAGTTATAATGCCAACACTTATAGTATAATCTGATTCTCCATTAAATTTAGGACAAATTCATAAAGTTTGAAGCCTCTAGCTACATAAATATAAATGTTATTTAGAAAAACGTGGAAACATACAAGCTGATTTCCCGCTCATACTGCCATCGGAAATTACATTTTTCTAAAACTTTAAACGACTATAATTCTGAAACTACTTAATGGAATTTGGTGAAACTTTGCTTTTTTTCTTATTTTTGTACACACTTAATATATACAAATTTTTATTAAAATCTGACACCATGGGTGTCAGCCCCTGGATGATTTGGCATGGAATGGCCCAGCTGTCAGGCTATCAGAGTTACTGATACATTGTAGTGAAACTACCTATAGTACCTAGAGTAGTTACCAACAACCTTTTTTTTATGGATGAAAATAGTACAATTCAAAGCACAAATTTACAAAGCTGATCTGTGACAAATTCGACCAAGCTGGCAAGGGCACTAATTGTCGACCTTCCCTTCAAGAAGCCATGATGGGGTTTTGTTAACAGTTCTTGTTTTATCAGATGTTCAGTCATTCTTTTTATTACAATTTTTTCCATTTTTTTGAAAAGGTGGATATCAGAGAGATTGGCCGATAATTCTCTACTTTTGTAGTAGGTCCTTTTTTGTGTTTTGGATATATCTTTGATTGTTTTAATGCTGATGGAAAGTGTCCTTGCTCTAATGACTTATTAATTAGACTTACTAGTGGGACGGCTAGTTGTTCAGCACAATACTTAATGACTTTCGATGAAACTTTCAATAAAACCGCATAATAGTTTTGATTTTGGAGATTTTATTGTTTTTATTACTTCAATTATGTTAGTTGGAGCAAGCTTTAAAGTTTCCACAGGTTGTAAGGTGGGAGGGTTTGGGGTAGAGGGCCCATTATAGTGTAGGTAATTTATATTTTTTCCCAGTGTTTTTTCTGCTATTTCTGAAAACTATATATTTAAGTGCTCAGCAATCAGCGAGGGATTGTTTTCTATTTTACAGTTAATTTCCATTTGTAGGGGAGTGTCACATGTATTTTTTGCCTGCTTCTCTGTATTGATTATGTTCCACAGAGCTTTTGACTTATTGTCAGATCTGTTTATATGCTCTGTTGCCACGTTGCTTTGAGGTTTTTAAGTGTAAGATCGAAGTTCTTTTCCTTACTGTTCATTATCTCTCTGTCAGCACTGCCTGTTAGTTCATATCTCCAAAAAGCCCTGAGGAAGTCTTCTTTGATAGCTTTGCCCCCTCATTATGTTTGACTATGATCTTAGGTCTCACTTTTGCCCTTGCTTGTTTTCTTGGACAAGCTTGGTCAAGGTTCATTTTTACAACATTATAAAAGGCATCATACATTTCTTCTGCATCCAGCGCATTGTGTACACAGCACCAGTTTTCTTTCATAAGCTTTTGCATATTATACAAAAAGTCAGGACAACAGAAAATAATCATGTCTTATCAGCTAAACATTCTTTGACATCGTAGTACTCCTTAGTGATCAAAAATCAGATCTTATTCAAACACATGTAATTTTGGTTGAACCCTAAATGCAAGCAGCGGGGCATTAAAAAGTGTAATGAAACTGTGATTTGAGTGGAGTTGTTTATTGCAAAATACCCCCGTCGCAGCAAACCTGCATACTCAGCGAATTTCCAATGAAGATATGTATGTATTAATACTAGGCCCTACGTAAAGCCATTTAGCAAGTTTCACAAAAATATATTCACAAATAAGCGATATATACAATTTTAATTATTCTCCATATGAATAATATTGGGGCTAAGTACGCAAGTTTGCTGCATCAACAAACACAAAAATTAGTTTTGATGCTAATATATATATAACTCAACTAGGTGAAGTCATATATCAGTTTTTATTCATTTATGTTCATAATTAAGGGAGACATAGCATTTAAATATTATCCATAAGAATAACATGGGGCTGAGTATGCAGGTTTGCTGCTACGGGAGCCTTTGGCAAAAAATTAATATTTTGAGCAAATATCAATGGACCACAACCAGATGAAGCCATATACCAAATTTCGTCAGTATACGTTCATAAATAGGTGATATATAACATTTTTCTTTTCTTCCATAAGAATAACATTACACAACGTACTGTGTTTAGCACTTTCAATATCTCGGAATGAATTGACGTTGAGGAATGATCAAAATACCAAATTGTGTGTTTTTTTAAGCTGAATCCAATGGTTAAAACTACAATTTGACAATTTCAAAGGTTATATGTAAAAAATTTTAAAAAAACATTTTTGGGGTACAAACCCCCCCCCCGAAATACCTCTTCGGATAGAGCGATCTGGCTGGTTTTCAAACTTAAAGTTATAAATGTTGCTTTACACATTTATACCAAATTTAATCAAAATCGGATAATTTTACGAGAGTTATTGTGCTCACAGACACACACATGTATACAGTTTCATATATACATGTATAACTGTATATATACAGTTTCGAACGAATGGTGTTTTTGGGGTCTGGGGACCTCAAAACGAATACCCCCGTCACAGCAAACCTGCATACTCAGCGAATAACGTAATAACGTAAATGCTCTGCCTCCCTTAATTATGAACATAAATGAATAAAAACTGGTATACGCCTTCACGTAGTCGAGTTATATTGATATTAGCATAAAAACCCATTTTTTGTGTTTCTTGTTGCAGCAAACCTGCGTACTCAGTCCCAATGTTATTCTTATGGAGAATAATTACAATTGTATATAACGCGTATAACAAATTGCCTGCTAATTATCAGAATCATAGTTTAACCAAATTTAAGAACAGATTTTCTGAGTGGCTCCTGGACCAGGGTGTTGATTCTATTGAAGAATTTTTGGAATTTGACACAATTAATATTTAAGTTTCCATTTAATTTTTGTTTTGTTTAAGAACAGTTTGTTAGTGTATATTTTGACGTTGTCCATTATACTGTAATATGTGTTAAACGACAATAAAGATATTATTATTATTATTAGTTGTTCATTCACCAAACTTCTAGTGACTTTGCAGCTTGAAATTCCAGCCCTCCCTCCCCACTACATCTACTCTTGCCCGGGTGCTCCTGGTGTTGGTAAAACAACCGTCAAAGTTATGTCGATGAGCAACACGCAAATCAACATCTTAATCCTCAATGCACGAGTTTCACGTATGTGAGGATTTCATATTATAAACACCCCCCGTCGCAGCAAACCTGCGTACTCAGCGAATTTCCAATGCATTGATATGTTTCTCACTAGTACATAAAGCCACTCACCAAGTTTGACAAAAATACATTCATAAATAAGTGATTTTTTACATTTTATTTATTCCCCATAAGAATAACATTAGGACTGAGAACGCAGGTTTGCTGCAACGAGGAAGATAAGAAATGAGTTTTTATGCAATTATCAATATAACTGAACCAGGTGAAGCTACTTACCATGTTTTATTAATTTATGTTCATAATTAAGGGAGATATAAAACTTTACTTATTCTCCATAAGAATAACATTTGGGCTGAGTATGCAGGTTAGCTGCAACGGGGACAATCAACAAAACATTTATTTTTTGTGCAATTATCAATATACCAGTACAACATGAAGCCACATACCAAATTTCATCAATATACATTCATAAATAATCAAGATATCAAATTTTATTTATTCTCCATAAGGATAACGTTGGACAACGTACTGTGTTTAGCACTTTGAATATCTCTGCAACGGTTTGACGTAGAATCACAATTTAAACACCAAAATGATTGTTTTGTGGAGCTGAAGTGATTGGTAAAAGAAAATGTGAAGTTTAAAGTAAAATTAACTGAGGAAAAGCCAAAATCCTTTTTCCCATAAGATTAACATGGGAGATTTTATGAGCATGTTTTTTGGATTTTTTCCGCAACCACTTAACCTAGGTTAATAATTCAAAATACCATATTATTTGTTTTTTTAAGCTCTATAACATGGTCTAAACCAAAATTAAGTGTTTTAAAAATTTTAGGGTAAAAAATGCAAAAAACTGATTTTTGGAAAATTTAAAACCCCCATAAACCCCCCTTCCCATAGTCTGATTTTTCTGGTTTTCGAACTTAAAGTCATAAATGTCAGTTTACACATTTGAGCCAAATTTCATCGAAATCGGACGTTTTTTACTCAAGTTATCGCATTCACGGACACATATATAGATATATATATATATACATATATATAAATTTGAACGAATAGTGTTTTGGACATCTGGGGACCTCAAAACAAAAAGTTATCATGGTCTCGAGCTTAAGTCTTACCATGAGACCTACGGTAATAGCTTCTTCCCTATAGGGGAAATTCGCTAATAAGGAACAGTCTCATATTGTTAAAAATTACACATTTTTTAAATAAAATGGTTTTGATTTGATTTGATACTATGCTTCCTTGATCCATCTATTGCGTTACTGTGACCCTCAAAGTCTGTGGAAAATCACCTTGATAAGTCGAAACTCGATATTTTGAAATATTCGATAACTCAAATTTTGTTCCGTTCCCCCTGAGGTTCGAGTTATCGACGTTCCAATGTAATTTTAATTAAGACCTTAAATTAGGGACATATACACAAAATATTCTTGTTTAAATTTTTATAACTTTATAAAACCATAAAACTTGAATTCGTTAAACTTGTTATCTCTCAATACTCAAGTAGTTGGATCTTGATTTAAATACCACAACTTACACACTCCTATGACTAACTGATTGTCTTTAAATAATTGTTATAACATTACTTTGGAATTTTACCAGTTATTAGAAATCGATTTAAGAATTGGCTTCAGAATCGAAATTGAAAAAAGGGGAACTGACTCATCCCTACATATAATATAACATTATTTAAAGTCAACTTTATTATAAACAAATAATGCAATATAAGCAATTTTTTGTTTGTATTTATCTGTTTGAGGTTAAATTTTGTCCCCTAAATTAAAATTATTATAAAAATGTGAGGAGAATTTCTTGATATAAAATAAAATGATGAGGGTTAGGTAATTATACAAACAAATATCATAAACTAATAGTTTATTACTGTAATTTAAAATTATTTAGTAGAAAACTGCTATCATTTGTTACAAATTCAAAAACATAGTAAAAAATATGTCAACTGGACTTTACTCGTATGTTTAATTGTTTAATTAATTATTTGAAACTAACGATGATGATTATATTAATTATTTGTGTTTGTAGGTCATTTGTTTATGCCTGTAAAATTACAAAATGTTAAATCCCTACAAAACTCCCTATCCCCATGTTCCAATTATGCTGGACTCTCATGAAACTGAACGAGTCCTACAATTTTATGCCAAATTTTATCAAAAGCGGAAGTTTTTCAAAAGTTTCACCATCAATTTGAACCTCCAGAAAGCCAATTTTAGCAACTAGAAAACTAAAATTGATCATGGTATCAGTCTTGTGTCCTACATGGGCGACGCGAACGTCGAGCGATACGACCCAGCGACTGTTGTGTCCTACGTGTATGACGCGGTGCGAGTGATGCAAACGACGAGCGATCTGACCCAGCGGCTGTTGTGTTCTACGTGGGTGACGCGGTGTGAGCGACGAGCGATCTGACCCAGCGGCTGTTTTGTTCTGTGTGGGCAACATGGTGCGAGTGACGCGAATGACGAGCGATCCGACCCAGCGGCTGTTGTGTCCTACGTGGGAGATATGGTGCGAGCGACGCGAACGACAAGTGATCCCACCCAGCAGCTGGTGTGTCCTTCGTGGGCGACACGGTGCGAGGACGCAAACGACATGCGATCCGAACCAGCAGCTGTTGTGTCCTACATGGGCAACACAGTGCGAGGACCCGAACGACATGCGATCCGACCCAGCGGCTGTTGTGTCCTACATGGGTGACGCGGTGCGAGCGACGCGAACGACGGGCGATCCGACCCAGCAGCTGTTGTATCCTATGTGGGCGACATGGTGCGAGCGACTCGAATGATGAGCGATTCGACCTAGCGGCTGATGTGTCCTAAGTGGGCAACGCGTTGCGAACGACTTAAAAGACGAACGATCCAACCCAGCAGCTGTTGTGTCCTACTTGCAAGTGAGCTATCTAGCGATGGAGGCGGAACGGCAATATTTCGGCAGTGCAACAGGTGCGACCAAAAATAAAAAAGTTGTTCTTGTTGCGTCGTGTGGAGATTGTTTCTGTCACTCGCTCCACCACGTAGGACATTCCCGCTAGAAAACCTAGTTTGTTATTTTCACGTCGCTCGCATCGCTCACACCGTGTCGCCCACGTAGGACACCGCCTTAGGTCTTACCATGCCAACTACCGTCATATCTTCTTCCCTATAAGGAATATATTACTATCCTAAACTAAATTAGGAGATAATATGATGATAAAATTAAACACAGCTAATAAATGAACTAAGACAAAACCTATAATACTAAATTACTGTGTATTTTCTCACTAACCCATTGCACATCTCACTGTTTTTGTTTGCATGGCCCCAACCGCTGGATTTAAACTTTTTGTACTGATCACCACGGTTTCTCCAATTTGAGCTGACTGATGGTATATAAGTAAGCTAGTCTTACATAATTTCTATAGCTCAGAGGCTAAAACCGTGGCTAGTACATTTAATAATTTTCCACTATTAAAATAAGTCAATGAAATAATAACAAAATGGAGGTACCTAAATAAACACAACACCTTTAGTACAAATCCTAAATTATAAGGAAAGAGGCAAATATAATTATTGTGTAAGTCATATTGCGAGAAAATAAAAGGAGCTAAAAAGGTTTTATGCATGGAAATTAATTTTTTGAATAATTAATTTTGAATTTTTATAAGACTTATTGCATTTTAAGTTAAAATCACAAGTTCCATGAAACACAATTGTATTGGTTGCCACCCGAAAACAGACTTTAGTAAGTGCAACTGCGCAGTGTTCACTGAATGGCAGATTTATCAATAAAGTAATACAAACGAAATATGGCTCCTACTTGAGTCGTACACTACCCAATATTCAACTATGACAGTGAAGACAATATAAAACAACACCAAACAGACACGCCACCAATTCATCATTGTAGTAGTATAGCGAGACATAGATCTCAGACTGTGACATACTAGCTAGTAGACGACGGGGTTAGCGGTTGGGCCTGCAGTAAAGTCAGCGTTAACTGTATCGAATTAGTGGTATTAAGCCTATGTGCAAGGCGAGACAATTCTGTTTTCCACCAGGTTACACCACAGTCCGTGTTTACAGCGGAGTACAGAATTGGACAAGTCGGGAAGTGTCGCAGCGACTGTTTGGTGGGGGGATTCAAGAAATTCTCGCCCCCTGCCACCACCATTACTGTACTAATAGACCACGCCCTCTGACCAAGGTTGCTCCCTCCCCATCAGTAAAAAAAATAGTCGTATGCCTTTTAGAGGAGGGAGGCCGCCAATTAAGCGGGAGTTCTCCTCGCCTTAGGACTCCTGTACCTCTTTTGTTTTTGTTCCTGTGCAGGTGGACCAACGGCTTAATATGACTTTCGAACCACGGGAGCGGCCGGCCGAGCTTTTTATCATGAACCAAGAGTTGAACCCGGGCCCGCTGAGTGATAACCCAGAGCTCTACCACTGAGCTACGGCCACTGCCTACCAACCTCCTCGTCAGTGATGTCAACAGACATAAACAACAGAATTGTCGTATTCTCCTAAAATACAACAATTTCAAACCACGAATCTTGCCAGTCTTTGTACTCTTTGAACATGATTTGATGCGGGCAATTAATTATGTCCTTGAAGGAGAAAATTTAAATTGTTTTCATGAACTTGTAAACTGTAAAGCATTGATAAAATAAAAGTTGTCCCTTTGTATTATTTTCTTCTGTTAACGGAACGTGCAAATAACATAATAAAATATATACGCAAAGTAAACAATTACAGTTTTATACAGGACTAAAAACTTACACAGCACGCTGTGGCAGTTAGGTAAGTTTATTATAACTTCCGTACCAACACGATGGTTTTCAAGGATCCCATAATTTTACGCTGAATGCTGGACGTTGGTAGAACTGCAGATGTTATGTACAGAGTGGGAATGAGGGCGTAGCTCGCTGATGTAGTACTCGCAGCTGCGGGGTGGGGGGCTGCGACAATTCCTCCGCCAAACATTTATAATACTGCGCGTAGTCGCTGCGACAGTTCCTGACTAAGGACTTTCCATCGTCTCATTTATAGCAGGACAGTTGTCCACATAGTAACTAATAATGTTTGGTTAGATAACCAATAAAAATGTTGATATATCGTATCTTGGTGCCCGAAGGAATAATCATTCTAGCTACTATTGGCATTCAAGGAACACCATGTCAGTTATACGTAATGGGTTAAAACGATAGATTGTTTATGAAGGTTACTATTTCATCTCACCTTCTGGCAAAAAATGCAGATCTGTACTGTTACTATTCACATAAAAACCCATGTAATATATATGATCTAATACTTTATTTTCTTTCATATTATTGATATTGTAATCTTGAAGGAAATTTTGAGTCAATGGATCTTCATGTGACGGTGTAAATTTTATATGAGAATCCAAACAAAATTCTTGATCAAAATTTAATTTATTTGTATCGGTGTGCTTACTAGAAGCACGATCCATGATTGTATGTGATTTACACGTTTGTATTTCAGTTTTCAATAGTGGTTTCTGTTTTCCAACTACAGACTTCTCCGAAAGCACTGGGGCTTCTGAAAATAAGAACGGTAATATTTAAGGAATCAAACTATATGTTAATAAATGCACTGAAAAAATTTGATTAAGAGAGTAAATCCTAAAGATGAGCCTTCTGTTAGTTTAAGATGTCAATACACTTTTTCAAATTTTGATATCCACTTTATTTTGTGAGACACTATTACTTAATAATACATTTGATAACAAACTAGTTTATTTTAAATAAAAATATAACCAAAGAAGAAAAACATAAGTGTGTAATCAGGCATATGATAAAATAAACATTACTATCATAGAAATTAGCATAAAATCCCTCCTTTAAGTAAAACTTTTACGGTACAGAATTAAATATTTTACTGGGAAACTTTACCAATCCCGATCTCATTTGGTATCTACTTGGATTTGGTACAGTGTTGTGGCCAACCCGCAACGTTGGTAATAATGCTTCCTGATACCTCAGTGTCTCTTTCTTTCTTTCTTTGAGATCAAAAAGTGGTAAGTACCCATTAAATATATCAAAATATTGTGTATTTTCTAGGTGTGGGCAAGTAATGGTTTTTGAAATCGAGTCGAATTGAGTATTGAACCAACTACTCGAGTACCGAGTCCAGGGGCGGATAGAGACAATCATTTTAGGGGGGTCATGAGGTCGTGAGTGAAAATCATAGTATCGAGCAACGAGCTTAATACATCTAGTGCTATCATAAAAATATTAATATCCAAAAAAAGTGAAGCCTACATGGTGGCGCCATTTTCCCCTCCGTTCCTATGGCAAAAGAACTAACCACAGACCATAAAATAACGTAATCTGCAATTTATGACAACCGTTTTCCATCAAGCAATAAAAAGGATTTCCTGAACACCATATTTACAATTTTGTGTGTTTAAGATTAAATCATTTGAATCGTTAGCGAATATGGAATCATTAGCGAATATGGAATATGGAGAAAAACATTTACAGTAGAAATCCGATTATCCGAGCTAAACGGGACCGAGACTACCTCGAATAATCAAAAACTCGGATAACACGGCGGTAAAAATTATAGGTTATAATTAGACAAAAATTGTATTGAAACTGGAGAATACGGTTTATTAATACAGTAATAAGTGAATTATGATTAAATAAAAAGATATTTCTCTTGAACTTACAGGTAATCACTTGCCAAAAAAGTCTTTTATTGATTTCTGCGTCATACGCTTGTTTCTCTTCATAGTGGAAGTGTAGCGTCAACGCTGTAGCATCATTATTTCTGGCGCTGTGCGCAGTTCAGCGTAGACTGAGACAATGGCGCGAACACAGTCAACCGATAAGACTATTGATCCTAGCAACAACCAATAGGAGTAGCTTGTAATACTCGACCTAGCAACAGCTAGTAGAGGCGCTCATCGCGACCTAACAAACAGCCGCTACATTTTTCAATCGATTTACGATTATTTATTTATTTATTTACGATTTATTTCTGAGGCTATATACAGTACTGTATTTGCCTCGGTTAGCCCGGCGGCTCGGATAATCGGACCTCGGATAATCGGACTTCTACTGTACTTTTCAAATACAACTTGTGTATAAAACATATTTTCGATCAAATATTTTCTGGATATCATTGGTTTTCTTGTTTTTTTACAAAAAATCTTCTAGTGAGGCTTCATTTTTTCAACCCAGAAAATAAATCTAAGATGTATTAACCTCGTTGGTATTGAGTATGGATTTTCTTATGGGGTTTGGCAGTCAAGGAAAATTGGGAAAACCTTCTACAGGGATCGGAATAAATGGTTATGAAAAACATTAGCCTACATCAAGTTATGTGATTTTTAGGCCGTAGAAGTTTATTTCACGACTTTAATAAAAGAAGTTACGAACTTACTGAATGAATTTTACTATTATTTCCTATAGTTAAAAAGTTAATAAACGTCTAACCAATAAACATATTGTAGAACTAACTTGACTCATATGAACATAGTTCAGTGGACAATCACAACTTAGGGGCCATACACATGTTACGTAACACATTTTTTGGTCATTTAAGACCCCCCCTCCCCCATATAACACACCATAATGCTTGACCATAACCCCCCCACCACCAAAATGTGTTACGTAACTCAATCGTGATAGGCTTTAAAACAGCTTACACCTTTTAAACATTGTTTTATTAGCAATTGGAATATGGGTTTCAATGAATCATTCATCTTTAAATGACTTTCTTTTAACCCCTTAACTGCCAATATATTTGACCTTACTGGAAGCCCCACTGCCAGGTTTTTTTCCCAAGAAGTCGTTCACAATATCCAGTTCTGAGCTTGACAGGTCTAAATACCTTATTATCTCCTCATCTTCATTATTATCTGCCATTATATGATTCACAAGCAATAAATATAGTGTAACACAACAGATTCACGTGATACACTAGGCTATAACGAGCGAAATACGAGAATCACAGCCGCGACCGCAACTGATGTACGCACGTGGTTTAGTAAAAAGTACCAAAAACACCCGTCAGGTAGCAGCAGTAGACGCGGAGATGTGTACTGTATTATCCTAGTTTGAGGAATCACCACCAGAGCTAAGCACAATATCGTACGACGACGTAGCAGACAGATAATCAGCTGACCAGCGCAGAACGTGATATCACGGGCGTGGCAGTTATATGGCGACGCGCAGTTGCCCGTCATATCACGTTCGCGGCAGTTAAGGGGTTAACAACATTTGTTCAATAACTTATTTCAAAGCAAAATTCATACAAACAACTAACAAGACTGTTACTAATAAGTAAGTATACACAACAAAATAAACTATCTCAGCTAAAACGTAAAAAATTTAATTTATGATTAATCCAAATACAAAACAACAAACTAAATATGTGGGTGGCATTGCGCAATACTATATCGTCATGATTTTACACCCTAAAACAACCCAAAACATAGTTGTAAAGCAATACAGAACTTACTCAAAACACATTTATTTTTAGTTTGACTTTTAATGAAATAGTGTGACGGAAGTATTTTTATATAACTAATTGTAACCTTGACTTATATATCAATTTGATTATTTATTTCATTTTGAAAGATTTATAACAGTATCAATTATACGGGAGTGTGCCAGCTCTTAGGGTTAATATATGTGAGTTACGTAATGTTGATCAAACCCCCCCCCATATAACGCAGCATAACGCTACGCCATACCCCCTCCTCCCCCCCTTAAGTGTGCAACGTAATTTGTGTATGGCCCCTTAGATTTAATGAAGATTAGACTTAATTTTATTAGAGTTAATGAAGAGAAAATCCTTTAACAAAGGGCCTAAAACCCCTCCTTAAGCCATGCCTCATAGAACTTTAAATTGTACACCAACGCACTGACTATTAAAAAGAGATTACATAGGCCTAACCTATAAGTATGATGACGTTTATGGTTATTATCAAAGTGGTCTATTGGTTATACTGGACTCAACACTGCCTAACGATTTGCGTCAAAAAATTCATCAGTCGGTGATTTGGTTAGGTTAGTACATCTGCGAGGAATAAATGAAATAATCTCGTTCTTTGAACTGCAGTAATGGCAATAATAGATTTTTCTACACGAGTCTGGGTTTCAAATCAGTGTAATAAAAGTAATACAAATTTAAGCAAATTAATTTTGTTTGCTTGCTTCACATATCTATTCTTGCAATGAAATAGAATAAACTATGAACAAATAAACAAATAAAATGTTACTATCTAAATGTTATTTGGAGATTTTAGGTTAACACCTGACTTGCAACAATATGCGAGATCTAGCGTTGCAATGGGTCATTCAGTGATCATGAGTGCTCAGTCTTTTTCACTCATGAAGTACTGAAAAATGTCATAAGTGTTCCAAAAACGACCAACTGATGAAATGTAATACCTTTACGGTGAACAATATGTAAAATATGTAAGGTCTGAGGCTTTTGGGGGGGGGAGGGGTCATGACCCCCATGACCCCCCTGGTATTCGCGCCTAATCGAGTTGAGTAGTTATTTTTAGCGAATTTCCCCTGTTATGTTTATATAGGGAAGAAGCTATTACTGTAGTCGGCATGGTAAGACCTAGGCCCGGGATCATGATAAATTTTTGTTTTGAGGTCCCCAGATACCAAAAACACCATCCGTTCAAAAATGTATGATATATATATTATTAATAGGCAAGCATGATTTTTGTCGTACGTTTTTCTCAGCTTGTGCGCAACGTAGGATAAATCTAAGCACACCGTTAGAAATGTATTTTTCTGTAGATGTGCACAATACTATCATAATTTATATTAGTTTCTAAGAAATGGAGAAAATTTAATTTGAAAAAAATAACATTGGCCTTATGGGTTTCCACGTTGGTTACGGAATAACAACTTAAAATAAATATGTAGCACAACAGCACGAACAGATGATTCATAAATAAAACATTTTATTGACTACTGGAATAGTAACACCATTCTCTAATCAGTTTAAACTCCACATTAAAACAAATTAAATCTGTTCGCTGCGTCGACAGTCAAACAGCGTTACGGGATAGGCTCTGGGGCGCATTGAATCTTAATGAACCAGATCAAAATTGGTATCGCCATTTACAGCAGATTCTAAGCTTTCTCCGGATGTCTGTCTGCAGACGCTTTTCACGTTCGTGTCAATCGTACTTCAGCAGACAGCTGAAGTGTGAAGGTTTGTTGTGCGTTGTTAACCTAACTTCGAGAATGGCGTTGTTTTGCGATATTTTTCGTTGTTTTTATTTGTAAAAATGGACAGTATTGACATACATGGGGCTTTAGCAGAAAAGTTTAGTGATGAATGGTTGGTTGATGTTCCTGGAGAAATAGGCGGCAGTGATATCGAGGTGAGGTAAATTATCCTTCCAACTGTAACGTCGCCAGGCCATTTTGCTCAATTGCTATAGCACGCAACAAGAGATTATTATCTAAAACTTTTTCATTTGCTGCTTTACCTGATTATTTGTTTATATATTTAGTATCCTTATAAAATTTAAAACAAATTAGCTATTTTGAAAACTGTATATTCTAGAACTGTTTATAATTTGATGGAGCGCAAACGTTACAATTTTTTATTTACTTTTATTTATATTTATTTTAACATCACATAATTATTCTATTATAATTTTTATGAGATGTTATATACATAATATTGAAGCCCATGATTTTCTGAACAAGAAAAACTATACAATAATGCAGTTTGGAGTATTTTTGAGTTTTTTACATTTATTTGAATAAAACACTGCAAAATCACCAAAAATAGGCAAACATTAAGACCGTTATTAAAGACACTTGGAGGGTTAAACGGGAGTGGATGAGGTAGAGATTTCATGAATAAATAAAAAATTATTACTGGATTGTTATAGCCCTTCTTTTAGCCTTTTTAACTTCACATTAAAATAAATTAAACCTGTTTGTAAGGGGAGGGGGATAAGGTATGGGGAGAGGTGTCAGACATAATTAAAAAGGCCACCGACTACTGAAATGGTAACATCCTTCTCTTATTCGTTTTAACTCTACTTTCCAATAAATTAAACCTGTTTGTGAGGGGGTGAGTATGAGGGACGGAGAGAGGATGAGGTGAAGAGGTTTCAGGCATAAATAATAAACGGTATCAGGAAACTGACACATACTTTCTCCCTTTTAGCCCAACTTTAATGAATAAATTAATTTTTATTTACTAAATATAGAATACAAAGCACGGTGGAATGTACAGAATATCTTGTAAACAAGTTGTTTTCAAAAATATCCACCCAAATCCCTGTTTTGGAGGCTCTACAGATTCCATTGCTACACACATGGTTTTTAGAGGAGAAATGCCCCCTATTCCCCCCCCCAGGGTTATTAAGGGGCAACACATTTTGAATTTCCTCTGTTGATCAATGCTAACTTGACAAGCATATCAAATTTGAATGAAATTGATCAGTAAATAAGAGATAAATTGTAATTTTTGTATTCCCCATAAGAATAACATTGGACAACGTACTGTGTTTTAAAAGATTATCTCCGTTAATTATGAACACAAATTAATAAAACTTGGTATGTGGCTTTACCTAGTAAAGTTATATTGATATTTGTATTAAAACCCATTTTTTGTGTTCCTTGTTTCAGCAAACCTGTCTACTCAGCCGCCATGTTCTTCTACTGGAGAATAATTAAAATGTCATAAATCGTTTATTTATGAATGTATATTGATGAAACTTGGTATGTTGCTTTATGTGGTATTAAGATACATATATATTCATTGGAAATTCGCTGAATACACAGGTTTGCTTACGGGGGTATTTAATAATTGTTTAAATTATTTAATTGAATTATAAATGATATTATTTATTTGATTTTAACCTTTATTTTACCATAAATGAACAATGATTTAAATGAAAAAAATATATATACTGTTTTCAACAACCATAAAAAATTAAGACAAAAATTACAAATACATATCCAAACAAAGATCGTGGGTTAGTTGATCAAAACCAGAACATTTTAACAAGGAAGAGATTTCAAATGTTTAACAAGACAGAGAAACACAAACGGTTAGTTGTAGCATTGATTTTGAATACAGAATAGATATCCCAAGACTGCTTCATTTTTGAAGCCAGAAAAATGGACCAGCTGGTCCACTAATCAGAAAACTATATCAGCTGTGTACAAAACAAAAATAACAAACCTATTTTTCATACAAAAAATCCCATTTTATCCCTTTAAATCACTTTTATAAAATCCCTTTTCATTCCCTTTCATCTCTTTTAATCTAAGATCATTGATATGTTTTCCACTAGATTGCAGAATCAAACCGTTTTCTATTTAGTTTTACTAGCTGCTCTCTTTTAATTGCACCGTATATGTTTATATGTTTAAAAGCAGGGAATTTTTTTAACCTGTGATGCGGGACGAACAAGGAAGGTAATATTGATGTTTTTATCCCGCATCTCGTTTTAATCCCATGGAGGGCTCGCAAATCCCGGAAACGGGATAAAAACCCTGCAAATTGAAACATTGGTTGCCAGCGCCTCCTTTGAGATGGTGTAGCATTAGTTTCATGGTGTATTTTTTAAGTTATAGATGGGCCATAAGCTCGGTTCATCTATTCTGTATTCAAAATCAATGGTTATATTCGTAATATTCAATTTATTGAATCCCTTTGTTTTAACTGTGGTTTTGGGTTATCCATGACCCTCCAACCGGTCATTACCCTGGATAATCGGGAGTTGACTGTATGCTGTCCAATAGACTGTATGCTTAGGGATAGTAAGTACAATTTTATATTTTACATTAATTGCAATATCAATTTTATTGCTCAGCCCTAACGCTATTCTTATGGAGAGTAAATATAACGTTATATTTTGCTTGGTTATGAATTTTTTTATAAATCTTGTAAACAGCCTTATGTGGTAGTGAAGTACATAAATATGCACTGGAAATTCGCTGAGGACGCAGGTTTGCTGTGACGGGATTATTTCTTTATTATTTGTAATCAATAAAGTTATTATCTTGTCAATTTATCAGGCAATTTAAGGCATAAAATGAATGATAATATTTAGTCTTGGTTATGGTTGACTGTTCCCCTTTTATCCCTCTCCCAGTAGATGTGCCTATAATCAAATTAGACTGGTTCCTACACATCCATTGTCATTAACTTTACTTTTCTATCTATCTTCAATAATCTTACATATTTAGGTAAATATCTTACCTTTTATTGAAAATCTTGGGCTTTTATTGATCTCTGGCACCCTTCCTATCAAAATTCTGTTTTCCTCCTCTAAACGCTTGACCACTACTTTCATAACCTTTACAGGCGAGAAGCCTGATAAAGATTCTGGGGTTCTTGAGCTGAGGCTCTCTGATTCTGTAATAAAAGCAAACCAACAAATATTTTAGATTAAAAAATTCGTACTGTCGAAGTGTTTTGTCATGTCATTATATAACCAATGAAATTGTATAAACTATATACAAAAACTTTAACATGGTTTCCCCATCAAGCGTTAATACAGAATATTTTAAATGCTTATTTTTTGTAATCACAGCAGAGGGAAGAGAGTGCAATTAGCTAAAAAGGTTGCTGATGAAGAAGAGCTATGAACTATTAACTGACTGGATATCAGAACTCATTTATTCATTACTCTTGGACAGTATTTATTTCTACAGAATTAAAAACCAGTAAACTAACAATACAAGGCAGATAACATAGTTCTCCAAAGATAATCTTTCATCGCCTTATTGATTTTTCCTGCATTTTTTATTCGTTTCTGATTGGTCAATTCAGAATAGTAGGGGTGCGCGAGTATTCGAACTTCGAGCTTTTTGGAGCCAAATATTGCAGTATTCGGCTCGGCTCGAGATTTGCAAAAAAGTTTGAAGTTCAAGCCGAATATTTAAAATGCCCGAGTAGTGAAAAGGGTCGTCTACAAAAGTAAATTTAAAGAAAAAAACTTTCCAGAATCAATGTTAAAATTTTCGTAGTTTTCATCGGTAGAGCTCCATAGCAAATATAATTCAGCAATGCTAATGCTTTCGGTCCTTCATTTAAAAAAAGATCAAAAAATTAAAGTGCTGTACTATTTTTAACTTCCGACCTGATTAACTAACGCAATGGAGCTACTTTCTCTACTGACAATCACATCAAGTGAACCATCACACTATTCTGTTGCAGTACAGTGTTGCCATTGCCCAGTTGAGTTGTGCAATATTTCTTAAAACATAAGGTTACATACCTTGTCGTCATCAATCCACTAGTTTATAAGATTACTAGTTTTGTCCCATTATCAAATCTTGCAGTATCACAGAATAAAATACCGTCATCGTCTTGAGTTTAAAAACATTTCAACACTAAACACAAACTTGCATACTGATACATAGAAACATTACATTTAAAAATTTTACAATAAGTTTACACTTTATTTCCCATGTGTGGCCGGCCAAGGACAAGAGCAGACTGACCAAAAGTGTCAGTCTGCTTTTGTTCACAGCATCTTCATCCTGTGGACCACCGACACGACGTCACGACTCGGCTCATGCCCACCGACACCTGATCTTCCCTCATCACATCTACAGTCCTGGTCCCATACAAGGTGCCTTCTCCCCCTACCTGTGAGGCCCTAACCCCATGCAGAGAGGCCCTCAACCCACATATAGACGGACAGCTCGCCACTACTACCCAGGTGCATCGTATTTCTACGCAAATGGACCTAAGGTACTCTTCGTTACTCATATTTAACTTTTTTTGCGATTCATGTAATCTCGAGTGCAGTTTAGGCATATCTCATAAACTATAATGGCCCAAATAGTCCATTGTATCATATACGGTATTATTCTGTGTAATTTTCGCACTATACAGATAACAGATTCCGCAGGTTGTGTATATCGTGCAAATTTTAAGGATGGACAATAATTTCCCTTTTTATAAGATACACACTATATTGTGCAACTCTCATAAGCTTGAGTTTGCTATTTCCTACCAAGGAATGTACGGATGATTTTATAGTTTTAAAGTTGAGAACTGTGTAATATAATTTGGATGTCAAGTGGCTTTCTCTGATTTCGGTAGTGATGGAAAATGTTAAAAACAAAACAACATTTCAACCAGAAAATAGATTTAGAGTATTATATTTTAATACATACAGTACAGTTAGTTACTCCTACTGATTGCCCGCGTATTCTGCCGAACGCGCCCAAAAGGCTCACATAGAGTACAAACTATTTTTTTTTAGAACCCTTACACCGTTGCCGGAATAATTAAAGTACCGGACCATCGGATATCAGATTAGCGGTCTTTTACTGTACTTTTTAAATAGGAATTAGAAGAGATAGAATCTGTATTTTTTGGAACATTACAGTTTTTATCAAAAAGTTATGAAAACCATACAATTTATTAACCTCTGTAATGATATTGAGGAGATATTTGGGAATTCCCATCCTCAAATGTTCTTGAATGGTCAGCAGGTTCACTCATAATGGGTGAAGAACAGGAATCAGTGCTATCAAGACATTTCCTCTTACGCTGTATTTCACCTGTTAACAAAAAATAGCAAGTTTTGTTAATATATATTATATATATATATATATATATATATATATATATACATATATAAGTGTGGGTTTGATAATTGAGCTTTCCACAATTAATTATTGAGACAACTTAAGAGTCTCACAAACTCGACACAATGTGGACTAAGACCCTGTTGAGTTTGTGGAATGTCGAGTTATCCAGAATTACATTGGAAGGAGAGAAAAACGCATTATTTAGCTGTAAATTGTATACTGTATTAGAATATACTTAAACACATTATAGTATAATGTACTGTATATACATTATAGTACATTATAGTATACTGTATTACAAACTTAAGAAAACTATAAAACTTACATAAATTATGCCACTGATGCCACGAAACGATACACACTTGGCAGGAAATGCCGCCGTCAACGAAAAGAGCGTGAGCCGGAGGCGCTTGAGGTACGCTCGACTGCCGAAGGCTAGTGCATCGCGTGACGTACAGTCAAGTGTCGAACGCACATGCATCATTATATAGCACTGTAATACATGTACTGTATAGTAAATGAGGTGTCGAGTTTCCCGGAGTGTCGAGTTATCAGGAGTCAAGTTTATGAGACTCTACTGTACTAGGAAATTTTACCAATCAATAAACTAAGACCTTTCAATAGCTACCAAAGTATTTGATGAGTTTCGAAAAATAAGGAATGAAGAGAACAATATCTTGGATGAATGTGTTTTTTAGGATTTTAAAATTTTTCTACTCAAAAAATTAAAGAGAAGTGTTAAGTTAGTTTACTGCTATCCATCAACTGGCTTTTCTATCGACTTTATATACCAAATTAATCATGTTGCCAGTCATGCAATATTTATTTGATACAACTTTATAACTACCTTGAAGGTAAAGGCTAGGCGGGGTTAAGGTCCGAGACAATTGCCACAAGACAATCGGATCCACCTTATCCATGGGCTCAAGCGGTTCAGTGTTATAGTCTTTGGTGTTTAACGATGGTTTCCATAACATTAACTTGTACTGGAAATTCTACACCTATTTTTATTCCAACCGTGACCACCATGACAGTTTATACCAATAAATTCTTAATTTTAAGTATTTATTGGTATAACCAATGAACACCTAGGTCTTTTGGCACATAAGAATCAATATTATTTTTACACTGCAAAATTATTTCTGTACTTTACCAAGAGATGAAACTTAAATTTTAATTTCTCAAAGACAAAAGATAATTCAATTGCTCATAATAATTTTACAATGAGTTACATCATTTTACAATATATCATCTTACAAAGACGATACCAAAACATGTACCAAGCGTATGTAAAACATGTAATAAGCGTATACAAAAACACATTTCCTGCTGTTTATTTTATTGGTTATTTTTGTAATAAAGATTTATTTCTGAACTAGCAATCCATTCCAACTTAGATCAACAAAAATAATTATAAAACTTATATTTGTTCAAATAAATTACTGTTATTTTGGTCAGTAAATAAAAAATTTGTCAACAAATTTTACTGTAACAAATTTTCAAATTTCCGAATTAAATGTAGGTTAAATGTTAAATGTAGGTCCATTCTTAGTAGCTGTAAATATGTGTTATGGTAATGATTTAATACAAACAATGCCGTTACACACACAGTGCGATAGAAAAACATGATTAACCGGCTACTTTACTATCGTCAGATTTATCAATAAATGTAAGATGCAAGATTAGCAACTCAAATTACTATCATCTAGACATATAAATTTAAACAAATATTAAGGAAAACTATGAATAATATATTCTTCAATGAATTCAACTCTCAAGAAAATGATTATGCTTATGACTATTTAAAAAAAATTATCACTGTAAATGAAAAATTATATAATGATGGCTGCTTCCTGAGAATGTTACGCAATTTGATGAAGGTTAATGTTCACCCTGTACTACCTATGTATTCGAGAATCTGTCTATATGTTATATGTATAAACAAATATTTTATCCATTAATTCACTGGTCATCACCATTTCATAAGAATCAATAATATAATTTAAGAAAAAATAAACATTTAAAAATTAAATTTAGCTTGTGTTTAAAGATATGGTTGTGTTAACAAGCTTTTGTACTACATTAACATGTTCAGTGCGGCGCGCTTAACAAGGAAACAAATGCAATTATCCTGAATATACACGATTAACGCAGTGAATGCGTTAAAAGCTAAAAATTAGTAACACTTCAACATATCAAAAATATGGAATTGTACTTCATTACCATTATTATTTGTTAAGAGATTCTTGCAAATTATTTTTTTAGTTTTCCCTGAGTGATCTGATGTTGGTTTTTACACAGGCCTAAGTAATATCTCTTACCAGTACTCGCCACTTCTTTTTTTCTTTTTAATGTTGATTTTGAAGATAAAGATCCAGTAAGGTTCTTTTTTGATTTTGTCATTTTATGCAGTTCATAGAGCCCATCAACACTGCCCGATAATACACTACTTCTTGAACTACTCTGACTAATAGATGTAGACAAACACAAATCGTCTGAAACAAGCAAAATATATTAGTTGATAAATAATACATTAAATAATTCACCTAACAGTATTATGTCAAAAATTGTAATGTGCCACTGATATTTCTTTTGTTATTTCTAGTAATAGTTTTATTGAGGCTAAACTAAGATGGTTATGCAATTATTACATGCACATCTGACTGAATTTACCCAAATTATATTTTATCAAATACAAAGCTGAATTTATCTATTTTCAGTAAAATACCCTCTTAATGTTTTCCTGTCTGTGATTAGGACAAAGTGTTGAAATCTCAAAACTCTCCAGTGTCGTGACTTTAATGTGTTCATTAGACCTCCGCTTGTTGGCAAACTTATTGACTCTCCCTATTGTTTGTTGACATCAATTGCATACAGCTACAGCTCATCCTTAAGTAAATATAAAATGTGTCAAGGAACTTTGTACAGGTTTTGTCTGAGGCCTTCTCATTGAATTATAATTTACTCAAATTGTTGCTAAAGAGTTGTTCAAGCTGCCAACTTGGAAAGGGGCAGTTGAAAATGAATTGTTAGGCTGTAACTGTTAAACTGTTGGTTATACACAGAAAGTAGGGATATATCGGTTGTTAAAGTCGGTTGTCGGTTTAACCGGTTTTTTATAAAAAAAACCGAAACCGAGAACAAATGGTCTAATGTCGGTTTAGGTTTTTCACTGTCAGTAAGTGGTTGTATTGGAAATACACGAGTCCGGCTAATCCGAACTAATTGGGACCGAACGCTGTTCGGATTAGCTAATTGTTCGGATTAGCCGAGATAATTTAAATAATAGAGAACAAAGCAACTGAACGGGTCTGTAGTATTGTAATATAAACGAATGATAAACAAAAACAAGAATCAATAGACCATTTACTCTTTCAAATGCAGAATCAAGACACGAATATGCACAGTGCATTGCAGGCAGCACACTGGCCCACTGTGTGTAGTTTTGTGATGTGATGTGAGCGGGCAAGCGGACTGCACGCATGACGACACTGCACGCAGACTGTACGCACTGCCAACCGAGACTGTACCTCTGCTTCCCCACTACGACTAGCTCAAGTGCAAAAATCATAACAAAACCTTGACGTAGTCTACTAATGTACTAATGTTTGTACTGCGGTCAGTCACCTGTGCAGTCGCGCTAGTGTTTTATTTAAATTACTGTAGCTAGTTTTTATTTAATCGTGTTTTTGAAGTGTGAAAGCAAAGTGCAATGGCTACTAAACGTAAACATAACTCGCTGACTCTTAAAAACAAGCTGGAGAAGCTTTAAAATGTTTGGATAGTCGTGAAAGTGTGACGAAACTAGCAAAAGAGCTAAACGTTGGTAAAGCCACAATTTGTGATTGGAAGAAAAATCGAGCAAAGCTTCAACAATATTGCACTACGTCTTCTGAAGCGACTCTTGAAAGTCGGCAAACAGCGCGGCAATCCCAGTACAATAAAGTTGACGAAGCACTGTTCCATTGGTTTTGTCAAGAGAGGGAAAGGGGAACCCCTTTAAGTGGGCCTATTGTCCAAGAAAAGGCGATACAATTAAAAATACTACTAAATGGTGAAACCCCATTTACGGCGAGTACTGGTTGGTTTGACCGATGGAAAAAGCGCCATGGTATACGTCAGTTAACTATCACTGGAGAACAGCTTTCTTCTGATCACGCTGCGGCGCAGGAGTACCTGAGTACGTTTGAAACTTTGATTGCTGAAGGGAATTATTCCCCCCAACAAGTTTACAACGCCGACGAAACTGGCCTCAATTTTAGGGCTCTTCCAACTAAAAGCTTGGCCTCGAAAGAAGAAACTCGAGCTCCAGGTTTTAAAATGAGTAAAGACCGTGTAACATTAACGGCTTGTTCCAATGCTGCCGGTAACCATAAGCTACCTCTTATGATGATAGGCAAAGCTGCGAAGCCTAGAGCCTTCAAACACATCAATATGAAGTCACTTCCAGTCTTTTATAGAAACCAAAAAAAAAAAGGCTGGATGGAAGGTAAATTATTTAAAGAATGGTTCCATGACCAATTCGTGCCTTCTGTTAAGCAGGTTAGCAAAGATAATTATGTGCCTCCACGTGCTATCCTTTTGATCGATAATGCGCCTTCCCACCCAGATATCGAAGAGCTTTCTTGTGGCGAAATAAAGGCAGCTTTCTTACCACCAAATGTGACACCCTTACTGTGCTGAGACTTTGACAGATGATGAAATCATCGCAGCCGTGACGCAAGAACAAGTTCAGTGCGAGGAGGAGGAGGGGAGCGATGATGAACCTGTGTGCGGGGGGGAGGGGAGAGGAGAAAGTGTCGCACAATGAAGCAGCAGCTGCGCTTGACCTCGCCCTACGCTACTTGGAACAACAGTCTACTGTCATGCCCGCAGATGTGATGTTCATGAGGAAATGGCAGAACTACGCGGCAAAAAATAGACTGTCAAAACTTCAACAAAAGACAATGATGGAGTTTATGAGCAAAAACAAGTAAATTAATATTCACTTTTATGTGCAGTACGGTATGTTCACTTTTTTACAGCTGAACTATCAATTCTTCATTTGTTTACTGTATTTTCTAAGTTACGCAAATTTAGTCGTTTCACATTAAACAAAACATTTGTATTCTTCAAAATATTACTTTGTTTTCATTTTGTTACACCATTATTTACCTTTCCCATTATCTTTTGTCTTTTAATTACGTAAAATATATTTTGTTTACTAGTGCACAGTATTTACAACAAAATCCAGAACCTGTTCGGATTAAGCGGACGTTCGGATTACCCGTGTTCGGACTAGCGGGACTCAAGTGTAAGCATTATAATGTTGTACAAATATCGAATGACAAGCTAAACAACGTTTAACAAAATAAGTGGTTGAAAATAAAGACTCCTCCTGACAACTAAGCACTTCCTTTCCAGTCCCAAAATAACCCTCAACTAACACGAAAGTAGAATTGACAGGAGTTCTATTTATGGATGTATGAGAATGAGGAAAACAGATAAAAGTAAACAAAGCTTGAGGAAAACAGGTAAGTAAACGAAGCTAGTGGCCCGAGTTACCGAGCGACCCTAAAATTTTTGTCCCATTCTTAAAGGCTCGTCTATTGTTCGGTTTCCGGCCAAGGGTCCCGGTAATTTATTCAAGAGGTAACAGTTCCTAGTCCAAAATGCTAAAACCAAAACTGATTGTCATACAAAGACAAATGACGGCTCATTTTTTCGTCTGATTACCACAAATAAAATAAAATGTCAATCAAAGTTGTGTGACTTTCCGTTCAAGAAATACGGATAATTCAATCACTGTTTATTATTTGCCCGACTATTAAAACTTTTCTATGTTGATTTCCTTCTTTCCCGACATTTTCTTTCTTTCTATTCAAATTCTCCACTTTCCCAACTTTTTCGACTGCTAGACATCTTAAAATGTATTTATTATTCATTTAATGTAGGAATTTAAAATTACAGTATATTTCGTTGATCTACAATCATAAAAAAATATTTTTTAAACAAATTTTTATCCTAATTTGTATACAAAATTTAAAATCCTAAATTTAACATTACAAATAAATTTTTTTCGGTCAAGAATGGTAAACATCCAAAGTGATTGTTTTATAACAACACAACAAACCAATTTCAAAAAATATCATGGGAGATTTATGTAACTTAAAACTAGGGGTGTGCGAGTAGTGCCAATTATTTTCGAGTTTCGAGTATTTTCGAGCGAGTATTTGCCATCAGTTGGTAGTTTAAAATAGTGTAATGGGATTTGGATACCACCCTAGATTTGATAATCTAAACATGGTTTCTAACTAGTACATGAGTAGCAATACAAAGTTTTGGCCAGTACAATCAAACTGGATTACGTATTGACAAACAAAACACGGTTTGGCATTCGTTTCCAGCCGATGAAACAGGGCCTGGTTGTCATTTGGCCAATTTCACCTGGTCCAGACATCGCTTATAATCAATATTAAATGACGAAATCGTTAGTCACGGCCGAAATTACGCGGTCCGATCGTCATTTTCGGCCGATTTTACGTGATATGATCACCTTTTGCAACCGTTAATACACGTTTTGGTCGGTCGCAATCATTCGCGGTCATCATTTTTGGCCGATTTTACGTGATGCGATCGCCTTTTGCGGCTGTTACTATGCGTTTTGGCCGGCCGCAATCGTTTGCAGTGGTAATTTTCGGCCGATTTTACGTAATGCGATTGCCTATTGCGGCCGTTACTACGCGTTTTGGCCGGTCGCAATCTTTAGCGATCGTCCGGAAATCGGTGGGAAATACTCGCTCGAACTTTCGAGTAAATTTCAAACCTTCGAGTCGAGTTCGAGTATTAAAATACTTGGCCGAAAACTCAAAGTTTCGAGTACTCGCACACCCCTACTTAAAACATAACAATTTTATGAAAATTAAATATGCAATTCAACTTATTTTTTTGTTATTATTTACTTTTCTCAGTTTATTTTATTTTATTAATGAAAAATAATCACCAACCGATTGTCTCTAATTTATTAAATGAAAATCAATTACTGACTAACTTATTGTCTTCAAATAATTGATTACTTTGCTATTTCAACTGTTATTAGGAATCGATGGAATCGGAATCGGGAATCGATTTGTAAGAATCGGAATCGAAAAAAATTGGAATTGACTTATCCCTAACTTAAACCTTAACATCTTATCAAAGTTTAAGTTAAAGATTATTTAGACTACGTTATTGCCCTAGGCTAACTGGTTATTATTTGGTTAAACAAGGTTTTAAGCCTAGGTGATTAATTAATTTTGTAATGGCCCATAAAATTTAATTTAAATTCATTTGATTTGTCTTTGATTGATTACTTGTGCATTTTTAACCAACTATCCTGCATAGTGTCTCTGCAGCAATATTTATGTAAACCAGTGAAACAGAGTATGAAATAGGGATTTATGGGTACCGGTATATAATCAATTAAAGTTTTTTCAGGCAGAATTTCAGAATCTAGGTAGAAACTTAAATTTAAAGTATGGACGAGACAGTAATGACAAAAAAATACAGAAAATGCAAGCAATATAAGATTAAAAATATGTTAAAAAAGGAGAAGATTGAATTTAGGGCAGAATTAAATCAAGCTAAAACCAAATATTTTGAGACAAAAATCAATAGATCTTCTAATATCCAAAAAACTGTCTGGGGTATTATAAATTCTGAAGTTGGATCAAAAAATAATAAAAAATGTAACAATATCACATTAGCTGAAGGAAAACATACTGTTGATGATCCTAAAACTATTTAAAATGTGTTCAATGACTATTTCATAAATATGGTAGAGGACATTGACCCTAACAGCAATAAGCATGTACTGTGTATGGACTCAGAGACTGGCTCGATCCAAGATTTGTTTTTAAAGCCTAAGTTTAGTTTCAAGCCAGTCGATGAGAGGGAGGTGGAACGTATAATAAGTTCCTTAAAAAATAGAAATTCCAGCGGCCATGACGAAGTGCCTGTTACACTTCTCAAAAATATAAAATATGAGATAAGTAAAATTTTAGCTCATTTAATTAATTCTTCTTTCATCTCCGGCTCATTTCCAGATCAACTAAAGAAGGCAAAAATTGTTCCGAAACATAAGAAAGATGACTCTGCAAATATTGTTAATTATCGACCTGTGTCTCTACTACCAACCGTATCTAAAATTTATGAAAAAATAGTACAGCTTCAGCTAACATCATATCTTGCAAAATTTAATTTAATAGATAACATTCAACATGGGTTTAGATCTGGAAGATCAGTTATTTCGGCAGCAGTATCATTTTTAGAGTCAGTAATAGAGTCTGTTGATAGAGATGGAAACACAATAGGCATATTCATGGACTTATCCAAGGCTTTTGATAGTGTAAATCATCCTATCCTTTTACAAAAATTACAATCACTTGGATTATCAAAAAATTCATTACAATGGTTTGATTCTTATCTAACCAATAGAACACAGTATGTTGAAGTAACTCACTTAATAAATAATAAAATAATTAGGACAGCATCAGAAATAAAACCAGTCAAATATGGAGTTCCGCAGGGGTCTATTCTGGGACCTTTACTTTTTTTATGCTATTTAAAGGGCATTGGTAATGCACTGTCGTGTAAACCTAGCAGTGAACTATGCCTCTATGCTGATGATTCCAACTTAATGATAACATCCCCAACATTAGAACAAACAGAAGTGACCGCTTTTGTGGAACTCGGAAATTTGGGCAGCTACTTGCTAAACCAAAATTTAATTAATTTTAGTTAATTTGATAATCATAAAAAAAACCAATTTTATTAAATTTAAAACAGCACAAAATAAAGTTCACCCTGAACCAATAATAATGTATGACTCACAACTAATTGAACAAAAAACTAGTACAAATTTTCTGGGTCTAACAATAGATCAACATTTAATTGGAATGAGCATGTCAGCAGAATATTAACAAAAATTAATTCTGGAATTTATGCCCTTATAAAAATGTCCTTTTATTGTAATGTTACAACACTAAGGGATATTTATTTTGCTTATATCCCTTCTTTCATTTCATTCGGTATTTGTCTATTTGGAGCAACCAAAAAAGTTAATTTGGTTAACATATTAAAACAGCAGAAGAGAGCAGTAAGAATAATGCTTAAACTAAACCATGATGATTCAGCCAAAGAACACTTTAAACAGTTAAAAATACTTACTGTATATGGGCAATACATTTTCGATTCTATTTTATTGGTCAAAAATAAAATGGCAAATGAAGTTTCTAACCAACCTGTGCATCATTATAATACAAGAAAAAAGAATTCGGTTATGCAGAATCATCATAGATTAAAGTTGTATGAGAAAAGGCCCTCATACGCTGGGGAAAAATTTCTAAAAAGTATCCCAGAACAAATAAGAAATGAAAAAAATCACATTAAATTTAAAAAACAACTGAAAGAATATTTAATTGAAGCGGCCATTTACTCGTTAGAGGAATTCTTCCATCTCCCTCTAAAGGGATTTAGTCTACATTAAGTCACGTATAAAATACAATTGTTTAAAGTGGAAGTTGAAATCCTTGATTAGCTCCTGCTGTACTTAATTAAGATGGTGATGCGATTGTTTGTTTATTAATAGTACCATTTTCGACGCTGTTCAAATGTTGTACTCTGTACTTCTTCATGAATAAAGATGAGTGACTATTGACTATTGACTATTATTAGGTAAGTTATTTGAAAAATAACCAAAACCAACAACCGTTTTTTGTAAAAAACCGAACCGAAACCGAACTGATAAAAAATGCAACCGACCCATCCCTAACAGAAAGGTTTAACAGTTGTTAGTCTTGTAGTTATCTACAGTTGTTGTGTTTACTACTTTTGAGTGTGATCAAACCTTAGAGGTGCTATCTTAGAAAATGGCAGGACAAATGTCGGGTTTAGTCTGTATGTGCTTAACCATCGGGTTTACCATGTTCAGTATATAAGTTGTTTGTCATAAGAGTTGTTAAATAAGTTGGAAACAATATAAAATATTTATGTAGAGTGGAAGCCAGATGTAGAGTGGAAGCCAACTTTATATTTGTAATCCATAACCAAACTTTTATGATGTTACTATAATTTAGTCATCATTTTTTTGACACTTTTAATCCATAGTACTTTCTCTTCAATTAAGGTATTGAAACAAACACTTGGGCCTATGTCAGTTGTTACACACGTTTTAAAACATGTTTTTTGTTCCAATGCTCCTGGTTCTATAAACAGGGTGTATTTTCCCATATAAAATGCATGTTGATTGAACATTACACATTAAATTAATGTCACAGAATACATGCAAGTATTATGCATATTGATATGCATTTCATGTGGGAAAGTAATGTTTTTTGCTGATTATAGAAAAACTAAAAGAGATACAAGCTTGGTCTAAATTTTGAAAGTTACTATGATTTAGAAGACCTTTTCAATGGTATGCCTTCTAACATATGCTACTATTTGACTTTTTTGAATTTTGGGCATACTATAGGCATTAAAAAAATATACATGTTATTGAAATTAAGATTTTTTTAAAAAGCCTGTCATGTAGCATACTAGAGTAAAGCTGGGTGTATCACAAGTAAGACATTTGAATAGAAAAAATATATACGAGTAGTGGTTTAGAAAATTTAGGGTATTGTGTAAATGACAATATTTACACAAAAATGGCTGCCATTTTGAGACGGATAAAGATAAGTGAATTTGAATCCTAATAGATGAAAAACACTTTTATAATAAAAAACACTCTTTTCTTTCACTTTCTTTTTACTTTTTCTTATTTTTAGGTATTTGCTACTTTTTACAATAAACCTTAATTTTCTCAGCTTATATGAGCTTGTATTGACAAATTTAAATAACGTTTTGAATCCTCCATAAGATGTAAAACAAGACTAACAATATAAATAATAATTTATATTAAAATATATATTTGAGATTACAAGTAGTTGTAAATTTTATTAAATCAGCATTTGCAAAATTCATAATTTTGCATTCTCTTATAATACTTTGTTTAAATCATTTAACGATATGAAAAATGTTATATAAAAAAACTTGGCCATTAAATACGCTTTAAAAATATGTACTATACTCTGAGGTTTGATGTCACAGTAGTTAAAATAATAACTGATTAATAATATAAGATAAGCACGTTAAATAATATTAAGCACATGATCCTTTGTCAAATGATCCCTTGTCTAAATACCATTATACAACGTGGATAGGTTGTGGTGAAAGTTGTAGCCTAACCTGTCAGTTCCCCCAAGTCCTACCCCGATGACGATTTTCTTTTGTGTGGGGTTGTATCAAGTTTGGTGTATTCATCTCCAGTGAGGAATAAGCAGGAAATTCTGAACATAATCATGGATGCAGCTTTTAAATTTAGAGGATAATTGTCGTTGAAGATCGGAGCAATATCCAGTTTCTGAATTAGGCAAAATGGAGGATATTTTCATAAAAATAAAAAACAACTTAAATAACTGGTCATTATGATTATGTCAAGTCCTACAAATGCTGGAAAATGTAATTTTTGTGGTGTCACACATTGAATAATTTAAATAAAGTATTTTGAGCGTATATCAAATAATGATTTTACAAATACTGATTTACTTCAACCTAAAACTGTAATCTAGAATACACATTTTATTATATATATTGATAATCTATTAATAATTGTTATAATCTATTAATAATTGTTATGGAGATTTAAAAAATGTAGTAACAATTTTAATACGAGCTCAAATAAGCTGTAAAGATTAAGTTTTATTGTAAAAAGCACCATATTAAAAAAAATAGGAAAAAGTGCTTTTATTATAGATATTTTTTTATTAGGAATGTTTTAAGTGCACATTTTTAGAGAATTTTGGGTCTAAATACTCACAACAAATCGTTAACACTAACTTCATTCCCCCCTGTATATATAAAGTTTGAAACAACCCCCCCCCAAAAAAAAATTGAGTGCAATTGTGTGGTCACTTTAAGAACTTCTATCGTGTCCTGGGCTTTACTATTAACATGCGGGTCATGCTAATAACTTACTATTCCATAGGAGATTCACTAATAAAATATCATCTGGAATATATGTACTTTGAAGATTGTACAACATATTTAATTTCAAAACCTTAAAAGTATTGTATTTGGAAATCATAGATTTTCACGTATATAGGGTTAGAGTTAGCATTAAGGAGCAACTTTTTTCACAAATTCCAGATTATAGAAAAACAACACTAAATCTTTCAGAATTTCTAAGAAAATAAATTATAACAGTTTATGATTCATCATTCCCATTGAGGAATTAACTGTGATAAATGTATATAAATTTATTTTATACGTTATTGCTAGGGGTGTGCGAGTAGTGATTTTTTTAATCGAGTCGAGTCGAGTAGTGCCAATTATTTTCGAGTTTCGAGTATTTTCGAGCGAGTATTTGCCATCAATTGGTAGTTTAAAATAGTGTAATGGGATTTGGATACCACCCTAGATTTGATTGTCCCATGGTTTCTAACTAATACATGGGTAGCAATACAAAGTTTTGGCCAGTACAATCAAACTGGATTACGTATTGACTAACAAAACAAGGCTTGATATTCGTTTCCAGCCGATGAAACAGGAACCTGTTGTCATTTGGCCAATTTCACCTGGTCTAGACATCGCTTATAATCAATATAAATGACGAAATCGTTAGTCACGGCCGAAATTGCGCGATCCGATCGTCATTTTCGGCCGATTTTACGTGATGCGATCGCCTTTTACGGCCGTTACTAGGCGTTTTGGTCGGTCACAGACGTTCGCAGTCGTCATTTTCGGCCGATTTTACGTGATGCGATCGCCTTTTATGGCCGTTACTACGCGTTTTGGCCGGTCGCAATCGTTCGCAGTCGTCATTTTCGGCCTATTTTACGTGATGGGATCGCCTTTTGCGGCCGTTACTACGCGTTTTGGCCGCTCGCAATCGTTAGCGATCGTTCGGTAATCGGCGGGAAATACTCGCTCGAACTTTCGAGTAGTTTTCAAAACTTCGAGTCGAGTTCGAGTATTAAAATACTCGGCCGAAAACTCAAAGTTTCGAGTACTCACACACCCCTGGTTATTGCTAATAAGGCTTATTATTTCATGGAAAAATTGCCCGACAATATTCAACTGGAACAATTGTACAGTCGACAAATGAAGATATTTGTTTTGACAGTATTAAAGTTTATCTACATGGGATTGTGTCATGCACTGATGTTTAGAATACACACTCCACTTTGATCCAGCACACATTTTTGTTTGGCAGCATTATGGGCATGTAATATGAATTTGTGTTACACAAATGTTTGTGTACACAATCTAACAACATCCCGACATGGTTCAACATTGAACCAAGATAGGTAAAATGTCCAAAGAAATTGGATAATGTATGGACCTAAGTACGAATTAAAATGTAAAATACATTTTTTAAACTGTCTGGCATATTAATTTAAACTAAAAAAGGTTTAGTGTCTAAAAATGGTTGACATACATACCTTCAATAGTTGATTTTTGTGGTGATGAGTTTTCTTTCTCAGGAGATAAAAACATCCTAAAACAATCTCCTTTAGACAGTACCTCATCTGCAAAAAAAAACCTGATAAGAAGCAGGAAGTTACCACTCCCAACATTCATTCCTTGTATAATTTGTTTAGGACTTACTGAAAATTAAAATTATTTGTTCTAACAAAAGGTCAGGTTTACAAAGGAAAAGCAGTTGGCTAAGGAGTTTCATTGAAAAAAGGGTGGGATACCGAGATAGAAACACAGTCTCACCACTGGTGTATCTGACACCACGAGTGGTGCAATAGATAGGGGGAGGAATTAAAAAACGCTCCTCCAAGCTTCCTTACTTTTAACTGCCCTTGATCCGGCCTACAACCTTTCCTTCAACCTCCCTCAAGTAACTGTATAAGGAGCGTTTAAGGGAGGTTTAAAGGCTGGATGGAGGAAACGGTCTTATAGCTGATTCTTTTAATCAAAATAAAGTTGATGGATTATGTTTAACTGTGTAATCTTAAACCAGTAGTGTTATATTACATCCATTTTCCATATATTTTAATGAATTTGTATTTCAAAAATTTTTGTTTCTTTATTCCTACTCCTATTTATTTCTTTAAAAATCAAAACTTCAATTGTACTAATGATAATTAATACATGTACAAAAACTAATTTGTTCAACACTACTCAGAAAGCCGTTTGTTTCTACTAAATTAAAGTCCGCCGTGGCCGAGACGGTTAGGTCGTGGCTCCCTTAGGAGGGATTATCATACTTGGTTCAAACCTGTCAAACATACAACATCATCAAATATTCATCGTATACGATTGAATAGTGTCAATCGTACTATTGACCAGTGTCCCTCTACTCTTCATCTGAAGAAATCTCCAATGGAGACAAACAATTATGTAATGTGTGTATAAATATCTTCTTATTAATTTAAAATTTAAAACATCAAGATTCAAGATTCAAGATTCAAGATTTTATTGATCATTAGACATACATTGATGCAATAGATTTCGTAACTATGTAATAGATTTCATCGAATCAGTAACATATTTTTTATTATCTGGAGACAAGACCTTTCGTTTACAAAGTAAACATCGTCAGGTCCTACTTTGTAACCGAAAGGCCTTGTCCCCGAAAAATAAAAACTATACTGTATTACTGATTTTCGATATTTGAAAACATTTTCTTATTGTTGCTGTACTCATTTAATCAGTTGCTTCAGGTGCATTAGCTGTGTATCCCCCACCTTGTTTTAACAAGATAATATTTATTGTATCAATAATTACAAGGCTGAAATTGCATTTGAAATTATTGATTAAAGGTAACAAAAGTAAATTTCTTATTCAAATGAGAGTTTTGTGTTCCAGAAGTGTACTTTAAAATCAGCTGGTAACTTCTCAGTTAACATATATAGGTAAGCAGGCAAGAAAGAAAATTAATCCATGCATTTTTATTTGAAAATTGAGATTAACCGATGTTGACATTAACAAGCTTTCAAAAATAGGTAAACCCTGTTCTAGAAGCCGATCAAACAGCCGTCTGTCAAACACAACACTTCAAACGGAAAGTTGCTATTCTAAACTTTCTTCAAAATCAAAGTCGATTATGCCCGACTAAAAGTTTAAGGTTTTTTTTTTATGCTGTCGAACAAATCACCGTGCATCTAAATGCCATATGTGTAAATCATAACCACATTGTACTTCCTGTTCTAGACATGGTCATGTAGCCAAAGTCTGAATTTCCTCTTAAATGAAAGACAAGCTTTCACATCACTTATTAAAGTTAAAGTTGAACTAAATACATCTGTTCAACTTGTGATGACATCCTATTAGGTTTAAATTTCAATCTAGTCACTGACATTTTCGACTACAAACAATGTTCAAACGTTTCAGATTCTGATAAAATATTTTGTTACAGTTTTCTTAAATCAAAAACCTATGCGTTTTGAAGTGGATTCAGAAGCTGTACTCTTATTCCTGAGAAAGACTTCAAAAGTTTAGATCTTAATGTGAACCTCAGTCCTAAAATGTATTATTTTTGAGCATATAAGAATGCCATTTTCGACCAAAGGGAAAGGTAACCATAGTTTCATACAAGGGTCATAAGTCTACTGAGGACATGCACTTTGTTCCAGATGGTCGCCCAGCGGTCCTGGGAAGAGTTTGATTCTGACATTTCCAGATAAGCCTTTAAGAAATCAACGAGATGATAACTAATAACACCATAACTGTTTCAATCTTTCAGATACCTCATATCCGACCGAGGACTAATTTTAAGAATTTTCTAATGTTTTTGAGTAGAAAATAGGTGTTGTACCTAATCACAAAGTTTCACTTCAACTACATGAAAACACTATCCCAGTTTACACAAAACAGCATAACAATCTATAATTTCTATAAGTTATAACTTTAGATAAAAAACCATAATGCAAATGATAACTGAAGAGCTTAACTACTGTGCTACACTTTCATCCTTTTGTGAAATTATTACACTTACCTGTCAAATTTTTGTCTTCATTTTTTGAACCATCCTTCGGGAACGTATTCATGTCTGTGATATTTAGGCCCATTTTAAAACAATCCTTGTTCGTAGGATTATTATTATCAATGTCGTCAAAAGAGTCTGTTTTCTCATTGCCTGGGAGTAAAAACAAAATATTTAGACTACAACCAAAATGGCAGCCAAGAATAAATAACATCATCATAAATGACATCATTTGTCTGCATATTTCCAGACCCCCCCTTCAAAAACAACCATTGACCAAATTATGAAATATTTAGAAAACTTGTACAAAGCCCTTTGTACCAAAAATTACATCGTCTCTAGAAAAACACATTAGGGTATGAAACTCCATTAATAAATAAAATGATATCAGAATTTGATAACTATTTGACTAGTTAGAAAATTAAAGGTTTTCATCCAATGAGAAGTTAATATTAAAATCCATCCTGTGGAACGCTAGTGTACAAAGAAACCCCTTACTCTCAGTTTATATTACCAAAGATATAACTGGATTTTCTTGACAGTGTCCTTTTTGAGACACTGTGGGAGAGAGATGGAGATAGTGGCGAGGGGAACGGCTTCCCTCTCTCCAATATTACTCAGTGAGGAAGTTAACGAATCACAATCCTAGCACACTCATCATTTGCTAAAGCAATTTTATTTTACTTTTTATTTCAACTGTTTTATCACAGCTGTTATTAATAAATTAATACAATCATTTTTTAACCCAAAAATCATCCATGTAATCAAATTTTTAAAAATAATCAAATATTAATATTCCCTAGTATTTTTATTTTAGAAACTTTAACTTTTGTAAAACAAAATATTTCTTTCTTCAATACATCACGAATATTACCTAAAAGCAGAAACAATCTCAACTTCAAAATTCACAGTCATAATACAAGTTTTTTTGAAAAAACATTTACAGTAGAACCTCGGTTAACCGAGCCTCGCTTATCCGAGATTCCGGGTTAACCGAGGCGGCCCTAATATGTGTACAGTATTATAAATTTCAAAGAGAAAGTAACACGCTCAAATAAACGAGCAATTGACAGCGCGCGACTTACCGCAACCGCAATACGCACGCTGAACTGTATTGTGTTTGCATTCAACTACAGTAAACGTCGGCAGTTGTCGGGGTTGTTCGGCAAAGGTCGTGCGTAGCAGACAGTGCAATTCGGGACCGTCGTCATTAGTCTGCCGAAGCCACCATTTTGTGTTGACAGTGATTTGTTTACTCAGTTCTGTTTATCGCTGTTAACTTAGCGTGTGTGTGTTAATTAGAGAGATGAGTGCTAAGCGCAAATGTGCCAATGTGTCTTTACACTCGAAACTAAATGCGATTCATCGTCTTGACAAGGGTGAGTCAATTAAAACTGTAGCTAAGGACTTGGGTGTTGGTGAGGTTACCGTAGGTGACTGGAGGAGAAAAAGGGCCGAGTTGGAAAAATGGGGTGCTCAAAGGTTAAACGCTAACTGCAATCCGGAGCGAAAAACATTTAAGAAGTGTGAGTACGAAAAAACATCCGAGGCTTTATTCTTATGGTTTTCGGAAATGAGAGCTAAGGGCAGTCCAAAAAGTGGGCCTATTTTGCAAGCAAAAGCGCTAGATTTCCACAAAGCTTTTGGCGATGGCGAAGAACCCTTTACCGCTAGCGCTGGGTGGTTAATATGATGGAAGAACCTTTATGGAGTCCGACAGCTTAATATATCTGGCGAAACTTTCAGCAAATGACACTGATGTGACTGTTTTTAAAGAAAAGATTTGCAGTTTGATTTTGAGTGAGGGCCTTACATCGGGCCAAATATTCAACTGCGACGAATTGGGCCTTAATTTCAGGATGTTGCCGACTAAAACCTTAGCTGCTCGGCATGAAATATCTGCTCCTGGATATAAGAAAGCTAAGGATCGAGTTACAGTTTTAGGAAGTGCTAATGCTGCAGGAAGTTTGAAACTAAACCCAGTCGTAATAGGAAAGCTGAAAAAAACCTCGTTCTTTTAAAAACTGTAATGTGGACACCTTCCCCAGTACATATCGCAACGGAGAATGGAAACAGACTGCAACTTGTCCCTAGGACACGCGCATGCGCAGGAGCCGGGAGCCGACCACACGGTCAGTCTACTGTGGTCTGAAGAAAGAACTACATGGGCTGTGTCCCGGGCATGTGCCTGGGACATGTCGCAGACTGTTTACATTTTAACTAACATCAAGCACATGTGCCAGCAAACATCCCGGGAACTGTGCCTGGGACCTGTCATAATGGAAACGTACCTTAAGGAAGGTGAATTCACATTGCTCACTTGCCTTTCGACAACTAGGGGAATATGTTTTGCTCATTTGTCTTTCTATCTAATAAAGAAGATATAACGCTGCCTATATACAACTGCCCTCTATTATACTGTTTTTAGTTGTTTTTTTTATTCTAAGTTTTATTATTTCACAAGGTTGTTTGACACGAGTGGTTTTTGAGCGGGATTTCTTATTCTCCCAAAAAGGATAGATGGCAACCATTTCTGTACATTCTTAATAGGTTCACCTTAAACTATATCCCAAGTTTTGTTGTTGGGAATTGTTTTAATAAATAAGGGAGGAATGATACTTTATTCAACTCTCATAAGACTAACATTGTTTGAAATAAGTGAAATTAACACTTACTGCCTTGAGAGTCCAATTCTACCTCTTTATCTTCTTGTTCATCACTTTTTTTCATGATGCTATCTTGACCTAGAATGAAATCATGTGTCTATAATTGAGTGCTTTTAAAATATCAAGGTAAAAATTGCAAATAAATTATTTTTGAGAAAATTTAAACTCAAGCCCCATCATCATCTACTTATTTATTTTATTCCCCATTGTATTTCTGGTTTTAAACTCTTGAGATATGGTATGGTTCTATAACTTTATGCCAAATGTCAATGGAATCAGAAAAAAACTTTCAAAAATCATCATTCTGGAAATTTGGAAATATAATATAGTAAACTAAATAAATTAAGACACATATTTGAACTACTAGTTATTTTTTTTATCTGATAGCTCAAAAATGTATCATTTTTGTGGTCTCAGACCTTGGTCTTGGTTACACTGGGTCACATCACCAATGCTGCAATCTGCCTTGTTAGTATATGCAGACAAAGATATTCATTTCACACCATAAGTAAAAGAATAAACTCCCTCAGTTTCTCTGATCAGCAATAAATTCATCAAGTTTTACATCTGTTTTAGCACCCATATAGTTCTTTGAATAAAGAACACTTTTTTATTATATAACAACTGCAAACAAATACACTAGAACCCCACTAATCACAACTAATTGGGACCAGGATCGGATCGGATTACAAATTTTCGGATTATCTGAAAACCAAAAGTTTAAACTGTGGAAATTAAATAGACGGAAAATAATTATAACAAATAAGTTTGATAACAGTTCTATTACACTCTCGTTATGACAACCTTTTATATACGTAAGAGCATGCGTAATATAAAGTGTATAGTTAGCAAATAATCTCACATAAAAGTCTTATTTTAGATGATTTTGGCCAAATTTGGGGTTAAATAAAAAAAATAGCTCTTAAAAATATTTAACATTACTTTGATCATATTATGAACTACATTTTGCCATTTTACAACTGTAGTAGTCCATAAATAATGTTTTAAAACTTTGTTATATATATTTTTAAAAAGTTCAGCTTTTTGTCTAAACTTTAGGCTTAATGCGCGACCATAAGATGTCAACTTAAAATTTTATTTTTATTTTTCACATATTTAGGAGGTCATACTACAACTTTTCAGCGCTAATGGGGATAAAAAATGCAAAAAGCGTATTTTTCTACCCACCCTAGTGTTTAGGCTAGGCAACAGTGTATTGCAACTTGATATTTTGATATGCAAGTGACGATAGCATCAAACCACAAAGTCACATAAGTTTAAAACTAGTGAAAATCACATACAATAGGAGAAGTATTAAACCAAAAAGCTTTATTGCAACCCAAGACTTTCTTACTGCCCGACAAAAATTGCATACCTAAATCACACAAGGCCTAGTCTAAATGCTCACTTAGTGTTAAGATCTTACAACATTACTAAGTGTAGAAAGTAATACTCACTTGCTTGAGATTCTGTTTCTAATAAATCTTTATCTTCTTCTTCTTCAAGATTTATTTTTGTTAGACTATCTTCACCTACAATAATTAATTCATCTTTCAATCGTAAGTCATTGATTTCATCACGATTAAACAGTAACAAAAAACAGGTGCATCATCCAATACAAGTCCACAAAAACTTCCCTGTCCTAACAGATCTTACCAAATGTAATCTACCTAAAACAGCAACAGACATTATTTGGTCGAAAACTACAGAGTTTTATACGGAAAAACTATGAGAGATTGGAAAACTATCAATAGAATATGAGAGACTGGAATGTGTGCCATCAGCGAAAGTTGACGACTGGAACATGTTTAATTGGTCAGAATCAATCATTTTACCGTGTTTTGATGACTAACAACGGCAACTTCTCCACATTTTACGGGCCAAAAAAGATGACTGGAACGTGTTTAGTCGGCTAAAATTAAAAAGTTTACTTCCTTTTAAAGAAAAAAACATCGATTTACCCCATTTTGACAGATAAAAACCATGACCAGAAATAATAGTTTTGATAGAAACGAGGAATGGGAATCAAAATTCCTGAATTTTTTCTGAAATTCCCATATATTACCTATTGTAACCTGAAAGTTATTTACAGAACAATATCGCAACATCGGCTACCGCTGCGGAAGTTGTCTATTCTTGGAAGACAGTCGGTTAATCCGATGGGCGGTTGATCCAAGGTCGGTTAAGAGAGCTTCCACTGTATTTAATTACGAATTAAGTTTTTTAAAATATAGTAAGTTCGAAACTCCTTTATATCAAAGGTGAACGTTTCAACAAAACTAGCGTAGTAAGTTGCCTATATAGTTGGGTATATATTTTTCAATCATAAACTTGCTGAATACACAGCAATAAAATACGGTTTGTTTAAACGGTTTTTTTTTTAAATATCATTGACTGACAAAAGAGCACAGCTGGTAGAAGTAAAATAAAATAATTTGATGCTGCAATCGAGCGGAAAAACTATTAACTTCCTCCCATTAAGGAAGTTGAAATATATTTTAACCTATTAAATAAAATAGTTTTCAACTAGGTACTTAGGGGATGGCTATGTAGAAAACTACAGTAAATAAAATTTATTTTAACTTTTGTGAAAAGTACAGTACTTTATTTATTTAATCATAAAACTTATAAATAGGATAATTTGGAAGTAGTTTCTTGTCATTACAAAACAATATTTGATTAGTATCTCACACTTTACAAACAGAAATCATGTCCAATGCTTTACCTTATAGAAATATTTTACAACATTTAAATGTCAATTATTAAATACCCCCGTCGCAATAAACCTGCGTACTCAGCCAATTTCCAATGCATATAGATGTATTAATACCACATAAAGCCTCTTACCAAGTTTCATAAAAAATATATTCACAAATAAGCAATATATACAATTTTAATTATTCTCCAAAAGAATAACATTGGGGATGAGTACGTAGGGTTGCTTAAACTAGGAACACAAACAATTGTTTTCTATGCAAATATCAATAGAATTCAACTATTTGAAGCCACATACCAAGTTTCATCAATATTTATTCATAAATAAGCGATATATATGTATATCACATTTTAAGTATTCCCAATAAGAATAACATCGGAGTTGAGTAAGCAGGTTTGCTGCAAAAAAGGACGCAAGTTATGGGTTTTTATGCAAATATCTATACAACTCAGCAAGGTGAAGCCATATACCAAGTTTTATTAATTTATGTTCATAATTAAGGGAGACATAGTATTTTACTTATTCTCCATAAGAATTACATCGGGACTGAGTACGCAGGTTTGCTGCTACGGGAATACAAGGTAAAAACTTTTTTTGAAATAACTATATACCACAACCAGATGAAGCCATATACCATGTTTTGTTAGTACAGTGCAATCGCGATAGTCCGACATTTGTTAGTCCGACACGTTCGGTAATCCGACAGCGCCGCAGAGAGCTATTGTCACGGAAGAGTGGGGGAATCCTGTCAAAACGTGAAAGATTTCTGTTCATTGTCTGTGCATTGTTTACTGTTTAGTTACGTCGCTACTACAGATGAGTGATTTAGAGGTTAATTTTGTTGTGCAGTGTAAGTGAGGTGAGTTTGTGAAATCATGGAACCCCAAACAACGAAAAAGCATAAACATAAAACTTTGACATTGTCTGAAAAATGGGCGATAATTCAAAGACATTCGCGGGGAGAATCGCCGGCTACGTTGAGTTCAATTTACGGAATTGGTCGTCCAACTGTGTATGATATTATAAAAAACAAAGAAAAGATAGAAAGGTTTATGAAATCTGCTAATGAACCAGGAAATCGAAAAACCTTAAAATCGGGTGAAAATCCAAAGGTAGAAGAGGCCCTTTATGCGTGGTTTCATCAACAAAGAGAGAGAAACGCACTCATATCTGGTGACATTTTAAAAAAAGGCACGATTTTTCTATGAAGAGATTGAAAAGAAACAAGATTTTCGAGCTAGTGATGGGTGGTTGGATAATTTTAAAAGAAGGTATGGCATCCGGTTTCTTCAAATAAGTGGTGAGAAGTTATCGGCCGATGAATCTGAAATTGCGGATTTTATTAAAGATTTAGAAACGAAAATAAAAAATGATGGTTTGACTCCTGACCAAGTTTACAATGCAGACGAGACGGGCTTAAATTGGCGACAATTGCCAACCAGCACGTATGTAACCCGAGATGAAGCCAGTGCTCCAGGACGAAAAATGAGAAAAGAACGTTTAACTCTGATGCCGTGTACAAATGCTTCAGGTAGTCATAAGTTAAAGTTGTTAGTTGTAGGAAAAGCAAAAAACCCTCGTGCGTTCAAAAATGTCAAAAATGAATCTCTACCCGTTGTTTACACAAATCAAAGCAGGGCGTGGGTATCACGAGAGGTTTTTAAGTCGTGGTTCCAAAATGACTTTGTACCAGACGTTAAAAAGTTTTTGAAAGAAAGGAAATTGCCACTGAAAGCACTGCTTTTGTTGGATAACACACCTGGCCATCCCCTGGTTGATGAGGATGACCTAAAAGTGAAAACTAAAGATGGTTTCATTGAAATAATGTTTCTGCCAGCCAACACAACTGCATTAATTCAACCTTTGGATCAAAATGTCATAAAAACAATGAAGATGCACTACAAAAAACGACTCTTAATGGACATTGTGAGCAACTCAGAAGCTGATATTTCTTCGCTCATCAAGAACTTCAATATTAAAGATGCCGTAATTAATGCAGCTTATGCGTGGAACCAAGTTACACCACACAATATTTTAACATCCTGGAAAAAGGTTTGGTCTAAACATCCTCTTTTACAAGGTGAATCTGAATCCATGCCCGTCGGAAGTGAAAACGAAGATGAGTTCTTAGATTCACTATCAATGATGTGTGGAATGCAAAGCAAGAAATTTGACGAAGAAGCGGGATTGCCTTATGAAGATCTTGTGAATTGGTTACTGCAAGCTGACTTAAACGCTGATCTAACGGACCAAGAAATAATTGATGAAATGACTCTAAATGAAGACGAGGCATACGAAAGCGACATAAGTGAAATGGGTGAAAAGCCGGGACCAGCGCGTAATTACACCGTAACGTCAGACGAAGCTGTACTGGCTACGACGACGCTACTTAGTTGGGCAGAGGAGAGGAACGTCGGAATGGAACACATCTTAGTGTTGAAAAACATCCAGGAAAAAGTTGTTTCTGAATCTTTTAAAGTAAAAAACAAAAGACAATCGATGACTATTTTAATCAAGTGGAGTAAAGTTTTACTGTAAGCTTGTGTGCTAAAAAGTCTTTTTGTGTATAGTGGACATAACGAACTACATAACTACACTGCTTATTCGATTGTTCAGGTCAGTCTTAAGTTAACTTTTCTTTTCTTTCGTGTGTTTAGAAATTTGAATAAACATTTTATTATTGACACTGACTTTTCTTTTAACCTATAAATCAATAATAATTGCATTGTAGTGTAATTTATAGCTGTTTTAAGGGTACTCTCGGTAATCCATAATATTTGATAATCCGACAAGGGCCCGGTCCCATATCTGTCGGATTATCAAGAGTTTACTGTATACATTCATAAATAAGCGAGATATACAATTTTTCTAATCCTCCATAAGAAAAACCCTGGACAACATACTGTGTTTAGCACTTTCAACATCTCCATAACCAATTTACGTATAGAAATGATCAAAACACCAAATTATGTTTTTTTTAAAGCTAATTGCATTAGTAAAATCTAAACTTTGAAGTTTCATAATATTGCATGTAATAACTTCAAAAAACACATTTGTTGGGAACAAAACCCCCCCAAAACACCCCTTCGGATAGGTCGATCTGTCTGGTTTTCGAACTTAAAGTCATAAATGTGGCTTAACACGTTTGTACCAAATTTAATCAAAATCGGACAATTTTTACGAGAGTTATCATGCTCACGGACACATAAACAGGGTGGAGTTAGACCACCCATCCAGCATGTGTAACGGGAGAACGGTTTGGTCTTAAGTCTTCAAACAAAATTCTTCACTACTAAAACGCATATGGGCTATTTATTACAAATATTTTCATCAAAATCTATGAACAGAATGTTCCAAAACTGAAGGTCACGGGTTCGGATTTCAAAATTTTCTTATGTAAACATAGGGAATATTATACGTCATTTTAAAGGTCTTGTTAAAATAAACATTTTGGCAAAAACAGAATTCACTTATCTTTATTCATTTCAAAATGGCGGCCATTTTTGTGTAAAATATTGACATTTACGGAATACCTTGTATTTTCTAAACCACTACTCGTATCTTTTATCCGACTTAAATTTCTTACTCGTGTTAAACTCAGCTTTACTCTGGTATGCTACACGACAGGCTTTTTTGAGAAAATCTATATTTCAAAAAATTATTTATTTTGAAAATAGCTAAATGCCCAAAATTCAAAAAAGTCAAATGGTAGCAATGTCAAAAAGCGTACCATTGAAAAGGTCTTGTAAATCCTAGCAACTTATTAATTTACACCAACCTTGTATCTTTTTTCGTTTTTCTGCAATCAGCAAAAAACACTAATATGAAATGCATGTTAATTTGCATAACACTTGCATGTATTCTGTGTCCACATTCGTTTTATATTTTATGTACAATTAACATGCATTTCATATGGAAAAATAATGTTTTTTGATGATTGCAGAATTTTGTATTACTGTCAATTTAAAATAGATGCATTTGGTAAATATTTGACGATTTAGACAAGTTTTTACCCAGTTTCAAATCTTATTACGACCGTACAATATTTTCTCCTGAAATACGATAATGTTGGACTGCTTGTACTCTGGCCAATCTGGAAACACTGCCTTTTACGTTTGTGTATTTCAAAGGTAACCAACACATGGACAAAATGCAAATCGATAATATGGCTTGTTTGTAAATAAAAAAATTTAAATATTGTAAAGTTAACCTAACTGAACTACTAAAAGATACAAATCACCTAATTTTTGGTCAAAATTTTTAACTATCGAAGGCTTATGTGGGCAGTATGATGAAACAAAATTGTTAATCACATGGAGCAAAAGTGTGTTTTTGGTGCTCAATGGTTTTTACGAGCTCGGCTTCACCTCGCGCACCAAAAACAACCACTTTTGCTCCTTGTGATTAAAACTACTATTTCATTTAAATAATTATTCATTCATTGTAAAATAAAGGTTAAAATAAAATAAAGAACAACGTTAATAATTCAATTAGTTAGTAACACAATTTTATCCAAATTAATTTTATGTTTATAATAAAATTTGTAATATGTAAAAAACATGGTTTTCAACTAAAAAAATGAGTTTTTTTTACTTTTAAAGAACTCTACTCAATACTCGAGTAGAGGTTCAATACTTGACTCGACTCGATTTAAAAAACTACTACTCGCCCACCCCTAGTAAAAACGATGTTGTTAATATTTAATTTTCATTTCAAATACTATCAAAACAGGAATAATTGTATTAAAAATAGTACTCTATTTCCACAGTTTCTTCATGTCTGGGAAATTTGATTTCATTTGATTTTATCAATGTTTTTAGATTATTACAAATAAAACTGATTGAAACATAATATTAAGAGGGGTCATTTTCAAGTTAACGCCAACCCCAGCCCCCATAAACGTCATCCAAATGACATTTTGAATCAACAACTAATTCTAAATGTCCTTATTTATGTATGGCTCCTACCTTCAATTTCTGATGTATTAAGTTCTGTGTTTTCTTCTTTTACACTATTGGATACGGCTTGATCTAAAAGAGAATATACCAAATTATTGATTACAAACTTATAACTCACTTCCAAATATAAAAATTAAATTTTGAAATTACAATTTAAAGCTTTAAAAATTGTAGTCAACCAGAGATATATGTCTTTTCTAGAGAATTCTAACAAATGGATGTACTAAGGCTAGCATTTGCATAACCAAATGGGATATGGTGCTGGAAAATAAAACCGCTCAAATGTAAGACTCCTCTGTTACAATGCCTCTTGGTCTGACTGCCAGACTTTTATTAAGCTCATAAAACCCAGTACTTAAAACCACCAAACTTATTGAGTTTGCAGCAAACCTGCATACTCAGCGAATTTCCAATGAATATATAACATAACACATTAAAACACTTATCAGGATTCATAAGAAATATATTCACAAACAAGCGATATTTGAAATATTAATTATTCTCCATAAGAATAACATTGGGGATGAGTACGCAGGTTTGCTGCTACAAGGCACACAAAATAATGGGTTTTTATGCAAATATCAATAGAACTCATCTTAGTGAAGTCATATACCAAGTTTAATCGATATACATTCATAAATAAGCGATATTTAACATTTCAAGTATTTTCCATAAGAATAACATGGGGACCGAGTACCTAGGTTTGCTGCTACAGGAACCATAGGTGAAAAATTGTTTTTTTGTGCAAACAACAATAAACCATAACGAGATCAAGCCACATACCAAATTTCACCAGTTTATGTTCATAAATAAGCGAGATATACAATTTTTATTTTTTTCCATAACAATAACATTAGACAACGTACTGTGTTTAGCACTTTCAATATCTCGGTAACCAATTGACGTAGAGCAATGATCAAAATACCAAATTGTTTGTTTTTAAAGCTGAATTCAATGGCATAAATTACAATTTGATTTAAATTAAAATTAGATATGAAAACCCCAAAAAACTCATTTTTGGGGTACAAAACCCCCCAAAAACCCCCCTTCGGACGGTGTGATTCATCTGGTTTTCGAACTCGTTCAAATAAATGGTACTTTACACATTTGTACCAAATTTCATTAAGATCGGACCTTTTTTACGAGAGTTATCGTGCTTACGGACACATATATATATATATATATAAATTTGAACGAATGGTGTTTTTGGCATCTGGGGACCTCAAAATGAAAAGTTATCATGGTCTCGGGCTTAAGTCTTACCATGAGACCTACGGTAATAGCTTCTTCCCTATAGGGGAAATTCGCTAAAAACTTCAAAACTAGACTTGTTGAAAAACACATTACAGTCAACTCTTAATTATCCGGGAGCGGGTTAATCGGGTTGCGGTTTAACTGGGGTCACGAAAGGTTTATTTTTATTTATCCCCTTCTAAACATAACTAGAGCAAGAATAACAATTTATTTTCCTAAATTATCTCCAGAATCGTATTTAATTTACTTTGTTTATCAGAATAAATACTATACAAACAATTTAGTAAACACAACATAATCTGAGAGTCTGTCATCTCGCTAATGAGCCGTGGGCGCGTGATGGGGAGCGATGACCTTGACATTGCTCTAACCACTGCACCTGGCTGGGCAGAGCGACGGACGGATGGACGGATGGACGGACAGTTGGACGCAGATGTCTAAAAATAGAAACATCTCAAAACAATCACCCATACTGCCCCTGTTCACCCTCAGCGACAGACGGACAGACAGACGGACGGTCGGAGGCGGACGTCTAAAAATAGAAACATCTCAAAACAATCACCCTTCCCGCTATTCGCCCTCATGGGGTTTCCCCCAATGCGGAATTAATTAGCATACTGTTCGGGGTTTAGAGATTTTTAACCTATTAAATATCATTCAGCGTTTTGGATAGTATTTACTGCTATCAACCATTGCTAGTATTAACTATTATTATCTTGTTTGTAGATGTTATCACAATTTAAAGAGTTTAAACAGTATTTAATTTACATAAATATATCTTAAATGACATTAAAACACAATATTGTAGTATAAAAATAAAAATGCTGACAAACCTTTATTATACTCGTAATATTAAATTTATTGAATCCATTTGTTTTAACCGTGGTTTTGGGTTATCCGTGACCCTCCAACCGGTCATTACCCCAGATAATCGGGAGTTGACTGTACACTAATGAAAATGTAGGTATATAATTTATATAAAATGACAATACAGTTCAAATTAATTTTTGAGTTGTCAGAAATTACCAAATGTTATTTATTTTATATTTATAAGAGGTTAAGGTTGATGCTAAAACTATCAGTATTGTCAGGAAGGGATCATTACATTACATTACAAGGATCAGCATCATTACATTGATAGGGGATTGAGCACCAACAGTTGTGTTTCAAAATGTGGACTAAACAGCTGTCGGACCCTGGACGCGCGACGAGGTACAAGGAAGCTGAGCCGCTCTAGCAGCCCATTGTCATCTACAACCCCGCTCACTAGCTTATGCAGGAAGATCAACAACCCCACGTCACGACGCCTACTTAAACTGTCCATCTCAAACAATGTTTAAAGTTCAGGATATGAAACTAAAACAACTTAAAATATAAAAATCTGATAAAGTTAACCTGTATTTGTTCAATTAATTCATTAAGATAACACTCATAGGGATACCAGACAATACTACCTAACTCAAGATTTGACCTAACTAAAGAAAAATAAAGCAATTTAAAGGAATTGATTTTTTTTAGAAAACTACCAGATTTACAATGTAAATCATATGTATCATATGTCATATGAGTACTAAAGTCCTGTAAGCGGTTTTGCAAATACCAGTTTTATGACTTGAAAATAAAAACTTGTCATCAGAAATGATTACAAGATCTCAAATTTTAGAACAACCTGTCCAAACAGTGTTATTTGTTTTATATGGAAAATTTTAGAGGTTGTGGGTTTTTCTAGAGTACCTTAAAAAAACACATATTAAACTTTAAGCCAGAATTAAAGTTTATTGGCCAGACCTTTAAGCCAGAATGACACTCCAAACAACAGTACGATTCAAGTATTCTTGAAGCATCCTACAATCATTAAGACTTTTTATTTCTCGAAAGATTTTCATATAATCCGCATTCAACAACACTCTACTGCTTTTTACACACTGAACAATATCATTAATATACATAATAAATAAAAGTGGATTCAGGTTCGAGCACTGTGGAACGCCAGATTGAACATGAAACTCGTTCGATAGAAAACCATTATAATTGACTGTCTTCTGTTGCTCAGGTAAGTGCCACAAGGAGTGCGAGAGACTGTGCTTGGGAATTTATCCGTGTATATGTGTGTTTGTTTCGGGAAAAACGTTTGACGAAGTTGAATTCAACTAAAATTGGACTTAACAGCCTCAGCACGTGCAGAATAACAAGGTGAGTGTTGCCCAAAAGTAGGACCTAGATATTGTTACCTCGCCTGAAGGAAAAAATGTCATTCAATACTAAATTTAGGGATATATACGGTTTTAATTACTCTCCATAAGAATAACATGGGGCTGAGTACCCAGGTTTGCTGCTACGGGATTCATCGTCCAAAAATTGGTTTTCTGTGCAAACAACAATAAATCACAACCAGATGAAGCCATATACCAAGTTTCGTTAGTGTATATTCATAAATAAGCGAGATATAAAATTTTTCTTTTTCTAAATAAGAATAACATTAGACAATGTACTGTATTTAGCACTTTCAATATCTTGGTAACCAATTGACATAGAGCAATGATAAAAACACCAAATTGTTTTTTTTTTAGGTGAATCCAATAAGATTTATTCAGCTGGTCAGTCATCAACTACTGTTTCAGTCAACCAGTCGTAACAGTCGACTAGAAAAACAATCGACTACATTTTACAAAGAATACGACTTGGTTTCCATGGTGCAAAGTACAGATGCTACGATGTCAGTAGCTAGTGACAGTTAACGAGTTCCTTTGTACCTTGGAAACCAGGCCTACGGCTACTAGTTGGTTAAACTCCGAAATAGTCTAAAATGTTACCGACTGGAAATAATGTTTTGGATGAATAAGTTAAGGCTTTATCTGAGAGCCTTCGGTAATATTTGAAAAAAAACAGTACTGCAGAAATGTTAATATAATCGATAAGTGTTGCACTGACCCGATAATTCTGTTCGCATAGTAAACTCCCGGCGTGTCTGCTCAGCTGTCTCCCAGATTCTTAACTGCTCCTATTTTTGCATATGGCAAAATGCCAGAAAAAGTAGTTCTTCCAATTTTCAAAACTGAAAACTTATATAACTTATAATTTCGTTTTGAGATGGGTGAATTAATTACTGTTATTTTTTATATGCGTATCGAAACAATATTACCGTCATATCGCCGGACAACCTTTCACGAGAATTCCGAGATTCTCTATTCCGCCGCCGCTGAGTCTCGGGTTGCGGCCAGTGCAACAGAGTTGTGTTATTTCTCCGCCGTTCAGTTCATCATCAACTGATTATTTACACTGGAAATTAATTATTTTTTGTGCCATTAGCATCAGAATGTAGACATGCCATATTTTTCTTTGTTTCAATTCAACATTCAGGGGGCTTATCAGTTCAGACCTATTTTAGTCCCTTACATTTTTTCCGTGACCTGACAATGATTTATTGCAAAATACATCACTTTTTGGTGACTTCCATGACCTATTGATAGAATTTGGAACTTTTCCGGGAATTTCGCAACCGTTAGACACCCTGAATTAACATAATATAGTTGGTATAATTCTTAACTATAATACTCACCGTCTTGAGATTCTGATTCTTCTACTTCTTTACCTTCTTGATCAGAACTTTTTGTTGAAACCATATCTTCACCTAGAACCAAATTATGCATCTGTAATAAAACTACCAACACATAATAATCAAAAAATAATAATAATCTGTTGTGCTGTGTGTAAGACTAGGCTTATCGCCGTTGGGAGCTTCGCCCCAAACCCCCTTTTGGAGTTCGCTTCGATCACTGGCATTCCTCAGTTAAGACAAGTTTAAATCAAACTCAACAATTGTACTTTGTTAACCAAATAAAAACTACAACAATGAGCTTTGGTGAGCACATTATCGCATACACAGACAGTCCAGTATCGGTTCAATATCAAAACATTTTACCAACCGGCTGCTTGTTTGTTTTATTGAATTAACTCCTGACTGTGATAGTTGTTTTGTGGTGTAAAAGCCAAAAACTAAGTGCTCACCTCAATTCAAAGTCAAGCAGATATAATTTAAATAACAATTTCTGGATACAATGTTAAATTGGAGTTTTACAAATAGATTTACATGTAAAAATTGTTTAATACAAAATAACAAAAAGTTAGGCTGCAGTACACGACAAAAACCAGGGTTCCCACTCAAACTTAATAATCAAATTCATGGGGTTTTCACGGTTTTCAAGGTCTAAAAATTGTCAATTTCACGGTCAAAATATTAAAAAACAACCTATAGCAGTCGCAAAACAACAACGCATACACGGCACAGTGATCAAATACTAGTTAAAACTTTCCCACATTCCAATTATGATGTCACAGAACCATAAAACCATACCATACATCCCAAGTGAACCTTTTAAAAAATAACAACTATTTTAGAGTTTCTTATTGTTTTATTGTCGCCGTGAGTCATGTCATCAGGTTATCGGTTGCTGGTGATTTCTATTTCGCTCAGTGTTGCCAATCACTTTTACCCCAAATTACCCTCGATCCTTGTCAAAATTACCCTCAAATACCCTGAAAATCTTAACTCCTGTATTTGAGTAAAGAGTGCTAATTAAATAAAGTAAATATGCTTGAAATTTGATAGGTTTGAGGGAGCCGGCTATAGATGTCACTGTCTTACCCCCAGACGAGACCTCTAGATAAATTAAACTGGTTGTGTATTACGACGACGCGAAGCAGCGACGACGGATTCACGAGAACATCACTTAGTTACCTATTATTTATTTACACAGGTTTCATCGTTCGGTTATTATTTGATTTTGTTAAATTCATTTCTTTAAAATGGAACCGAAAAAGAATAGCATTATATGGAAATTCTAAAAAGAACGAAGTCAATAGTGAAGTCGCTGAATGTCTGAAATGCAAGCTTTAAGGTTCAAGGTTATGATGTATGTTTACATTCCGGTAACAAACTAAACAAATTTTATATTTTTTAGTAAACGAAAGTTAGTAAATTTATAAAACAAAGTAAATGTTTTGTTCATCGATTTTTTTAGGGGTGTGCGAGTACTCGAAACTTTGAGTTTTCGGCCGAGTATTTTAATACTCAAACTCGACTCAAGGTTTAGAAAACTACTCGAAAGTTCGAGCGAGTATTTCCCGCCGATTTCCGGACGATCGCTAACGATTGCGACCGGCCAAAACACGTAGTAACGGCCGCAATAGGCCATTGCATCACGTAAAATCGACCGAAAATGAGATTGGACCGCGTAATTTTGGCCGTAACTAACGATTTCGTCATTTAATATTGATTACAAGTGATGTCTGGACCAGGTGAAATTGGCCAAATGACAACTGGACCCTGTGTCATCGGCTGGAAACGAATATCAAACCGTGTTTTGTTTGTCAATACATAATCCAGTTTGATTGTACCGGCCAAAAATTTGTATTGCTACTTATGTATTAGTTAGAAACCATGTTTAGATTATCAAATCTAGGGTAGTATCCAAATCCCATTTCACTATTTTAAACTACCAGCTGATGGCAAATACTCGAAACTCAAAAATAATTGGCACAACTCGACTTGATTAAAAAAATCACTACTCGCACACCCCTAGATTTTTTAGAAGGCCTATACTGAGTCATTGTTTCACTGCCTAGGTCGTGCTAAGCCTAAAAGTATGTTGTGATGTCTGCTACTTTTTAAGATCGGTGATTCCGGTTTCCGGTATTTTAACTAGGCTGTTGGCTGTCATTATATTAAAATGTTGCCTTGTTTTAGCGAATTTCCCCTATAGGGAAGAAGCTATTACCGTAGGTCTCATGGTAAGACTTAAGCCCGAGACCATGATAACTTTTTGTTTTGATGTCCCCAGATGTCCAAAACACTATTCGTTCAAATTTATATATATGTATATATATATCTATATATATATATATATATATATATCTATATATATATATATATCTATAAGATGTATATTCATATTTTAACAAAGTACCCTTTTTTTATAAAAAACATTTTTATTTTAGACTGACATGTTTCGTGCGCTTAGGCCATTATCAAAACAGAACAAAACTATAAGAAACACATTTAAAAATTCTCAAATTTGTATTAGCTATAAAACTAAGAACAATATCTTTAAAATATTAAACAACAAAATAACAAATCATCAAGATAATAAAGACGACACATATAACAGATCTGGAATATATAAAATAAACTGCAACGAGTGTAATAGTTATTACATCGGACAAACTTCCCGAAACTTCAAAATTAGATTCAATGAACATCTACAAGCTTTTAAATCGAACAACAAAACAACAATGAAATCTAACTTTGCAGAACACTTGATAAAGTCAAAACACAAATATACAGATCTAAAAGAACATCTAACAATTTTAGAGTTTGAACGAGAAAGAGAGAAGCTATTTGTCAAAGAAGAAATGAATATTTACTTTAATTTTAAAAAAGACCCTTCAAACATACTAAATACAGTTTTACCTAAACAATCAAACCCGATATTTGATAAAATTGAAAAAATAAGAACAGGGACGTATAAAAATCACTTAATATAGTATTCAAAGAAAATAACAGAAGAAAATAAAATATATTATCGATTATGACAAACAATTCATATGCAACTTTAAAATAATTAATTTTAACATATGATTAATATTTATTTTATTTTAAATGTGAGGTTATATTTTTATAGACTTTGATAATGGCCTAAGCGCACGAAACATGTCAGTCTAAAATAAAAATGTTTTTTATAAAAAAAGGGTACTTTGTTAAAATATGAATATACATCTTATAATATTAGTAGCCCTAATCAATCATTATAACATAATATATATCTATATATATACAGGGTGTCTATAAAAGAACTCCGGGGTTTAAAAAATTAATATTTTTTAAACTATAAAAGATAGCAAAATTTGATCAATTCCTTTGAAACAAGCAGCTCAAAGAGTTTTACACACACCAATTGGGAATGTTTCTCTCAACAGTTGGCAGCGCTGCGGAGCGTTGACCTTGAAATGACGTAGCGGCTGCGGCAGGCAGTCAGTGTCGTCTGGACTGCCGTGCTATGGCGACGCCTCAACAAAAGGCTCAATGTGTTATTTGGCTCATAGAAACTAATTCTGTTGTTACTGTACAAAGAAACTTTCGACGTAGCTATGGTGTTGACCCGCCTACAGACAAAACAATTCGTCAGTGGTTAACTGCGTTCAAGGAAACAGGAAGTGTTTTGAAGCAAAAGTCGCCGGGTAGGCCGCGTGTGTCTCAAGAGAATGTGGACAGAATCCGAGCTTCATGCACTCGAAGCCCTAAGAAATCGTTAACAAGACGCAGTCTGGAGTCGGGGTTACCAAGATCAACAGTCCATAAGGTAATTCATAAAAGACTTCGTTTAACTGCCTACAAGATTCAACTTTTACACCATATCAAACCGGCAGACAAGGTTAAGAGATTCAACTTTTCTGTTTCCATGCTGGATAAAATTGATGAAGATAATGATTTTTTTTTAAGTGTGGTTTTTAGCGATGAAGCTACTTTTCATGTGAACGGAACTGTAAACAGGCATAATTGCAGAATTTGGGGTTCACAGCCGCCCCATGAGTTTATTGAGTACGAACGTGACACGCCCAAAGTGAATGTTTGGTGTGCTCTTATGCATGACAGAGTCATAGGTCCCTTCATTTTTGTCGAAAGGAATATCAATGGTGATGTCTATTGTGACATGTTAGAGGAGTATGTTTATCCTCAGTTGAATGACATTGAGGCGGAGAAAGGTTTAGTTTACTTCCAACAAGATGGGGCGCCGCCACACTTCAGTTTGCGTGTGCGTGAGTCACTGGACGATCGTTTCGGCAACAGGTGGATTGGAAGGGAAGGACCTATTCCATGGCCACCAAGGAGCCCTGATATGACTCCGTTGGACTTTTTCTTCTGGGGGCATATCAAGAATCTTGTGTATGCGGGGAAAATTCGAAATGTTCGCCATCTCAGGGAACGAATAGTGAATTGCGTGGCGTCCGTTCCCCCAGACATGCTCGCCAGGACATGGGAAGAGGTAGAATATCGTTTCGACGTGTGCCGTGCCACTAACGGAGCTCACATTGAACTTTACTAAGTTGTTAAAAAATCTTGAAAATGTAAGCTTTCTAATCATGTATAAAACATGTATGTACGTTTTTTACTGTATTAAAATATTTTGTCTTAAAACCCCGGAGTTCTTTTATAGACACCCTGTATATATCTATATATGTGTCCGTGAATGCGATAACTTGAGTAAAAAACGTCCGATTTCGATGAAATTTGGCTCAAATGTGTAAACTGACATTTATGACTTTAAGTTCGAAAACCAGAAAAATCGGACCATGGGAAGGGGGGTTTATGGGGGTTTTAAATTTTCCAAAAATCAGTTTTTTGCATTTTTTACCCTAAAATTTTTAAAACACTTAATTTTGGTTTAGACCATGTTATAGAGCTTAAAAAAACAAATACTATGGTATTTTGAATTATTAACCTAGGTTAAGTGGTTGCGGAAAAAATCCAAAAAACATGCTCATAAAATCTCCCATGTTAATCTTATGGGAAAACAGTTTTTGGCTTTTCCTCAGTTAATTTTACTTTAAACTTCACATTTTCTTTTACCAATCACTTCAGCTCCACAAAACAATCATTTTGGTGTTTAAATTGTGATTCTACGTCAAACCGTTGCAGAGATATTCAAAGTGCTAAACACAGTACGTTGTCCAATGTTATCCTTATGGACAATAAATAAAATTTGATATCTTGATTATTTATGAATGTATATTGATGAAATTTGGTATGTGGCTTCATGTTGTACTGGTATATTGATAATTGCACAAAAAATAAATGTTTTGTTGATTGTCCCCGTAGCAGCTAACCTGCATACTCAGCCCTAATGTTATTCTTATGGAGAATAAGTAAAGTTTTATATCTCCCTTAATTATGAACATAAATTAATAAAACATGGTAAGTAGCTTCACCTGGTTCAGTTATATTGATAATTGCATAAAAACTCATTTCTTATCTTCCTCGTTGCAGCAAACCTGCGTACTCAGTCCTAACGTTATTCTTATGGGGAATAAATAAAATGTAATAAATCACTAATTTATGAATGTATTTTTGTCAAAATTGGTGAGTGGCTTTATGTACTAGTGAGAAACATATCAATGCATTGGAAATTCGCTGAGTACGCAGGTTTGCTGCGACGGGGGGTATTTTCACTTGTCTGACCATATGTGTATGTTTAGTTTTTTACTAAATCCAGATAGGCTAACGAGTTATATCATAATGACAAGGATGATAGTCATGATGACATTAAATGATTGAAGTCGAGTAGCCTAATCTAGACCTACTTTTATTAAATTATATAGCCTAACTTTACAAAAATTATTACTTTTAGCGAATTTCCCCTATAGGGAAGAAGCTATTACCGTAGTCAGCATGGTAAGACCTATGCCCGGGACCATGATAACTTTTCGTTTTGAGGTCCCCAGACCCCAAAAACACCATTCGTTCGAAAATGTATATATATATATATATATATATGTGTGTATATATATATGTGTGTCCGTGGGTGCGATAACTCTCGTAAAAAAGGTCCGATTTTGATGAAATTTGGTACAAACGTGTAAAGCAGCATTTATGACATCAAGTTCGAAAACCAGACGGATCGAGCTATCCGAAGGGGTATTTTGGGGGGTTTTGTACCCCAAAAATGGGTTTTTTGAGATTTTTACATACAATTTTTGAAAAAGTAAAATTGTATTTTTTCCCATTGGAATCAGCTTAAAAAGACGCACAATTTGATGTTTTAATCGTTGCTCACGTCAATTGGTTACTGAGATATTGAAAGTGCTAAACACAGTACGTTGTCCAATGTTATTCTTATGGAGGATAGGAAAAATTGTATATCTCACTTATTTATCAACTTATCCTGACGAAACTTGGTATATTGCTTCATTTCATTGTGTTCTATTGATATTTGCACAAAAACCCATTTTTGGGCCGATAGTTCCCGTAGCAGCAAACCTGCATACTCAGCCCCATGTTATTCTTATGGAGAATAATTAAGTGTTATGTCCTTTAATTATGAACATAAATTAATAGAACTTGGAATGTGGCTTTACCTAGTTGAGTTATATTGATATTTGTATAAAAACCCATTTTTAGTGTTCCTTATTTCAGCAAACCTGCATACTCAGCCGCCATGTTATTCTTATAGAGAATAATTAAAATGTCATAAATCGTTTATTTATGAATGTATATTGATGAAACTTGGTATGTGGCTTTATGTGGTATTAAGATAAATTAATATGCATTGGAAATTTGCTGAGTATGCAGGTTTGCTGCTACGGGAGTATTTAACTTGTAAAACCACTAAAGTCAAGTAGTTTGTTATTTGACCTTTATTATCAAGTTTTACAATCACAGTTTGGAAGTTGTGATATTGCCAAAAACATTATTAAATTTGGTTTATTCATAAACATTTGATTCTTTCATCATCCAGTCTCCAAATTTTGGAGTACAAAATAAATAATATAATGTTAGCCTATTTGTTTACAACCAGTTCAATTATTTATATTAGCCTACCAGTTTATTTGTTATAAGACTATAAAGTATTATAAGTAGTATAGTAAGTGATATAAGACAATGGTTATTCAAATAAAACATCATAGACAGTGGGTTTTATCCACTGATTTAATAACAAATGTAATGTTGCCAAATTACAAAGGTTTAGATCATGCTCATCCAGTAAACTTATTTCTTGTATTTCCACTGCAGAGAAGATAGTATTATTGAGAATGTCACTACACAGGTTGGTATAAGTAATTGCTCCTCCATTTAGACATGCTGTTTTCTGGTTAGGTCACGTGTAGTCTTCAATTACTCAGAAAGATACAGTTGTAAAAATAATAACCACTTTTTGTGTACCTATTGAATAAAATTACCTAGCTGAAATATTTTATAGGCTATTTCATATTTGCAAAGTACCTAAACGAAAATGTAAAGTTCCGACTTACAGATATGGTAATCCTTAGAGGTCTATGTATCGTGCAGTACTGGCAAAGTAAATATCCGAATCCGAAAATTATCCGATCTGAAACTTTTACTATCCAATTCATATCCAATCCGAACTTAACCTATCCGATCTGAAACCGATCCGAACTAAAAATTCACTTTTTGCACACCTCTACTCATCATTAGAAAAAATCCCATTTTACACTTGTTTAAAGTTTTACAACAAAATCCCTGAAACGTATAAATGCAGCAGGAAAAAATGTTTCAAAACTAAAATAAAAGATGTCCTATTGACTAAATGTTACTACTATTCCTGAGTTTTTTTATTACATTCTTTTCTAATTAAAATATATAATAAACGGTATCAGGAAACTGACACATACTTTCTCCCTTTCAGCCAAATTTTAATGAAATTTTTTTTATTTACTAAATATAGAATATGAAGTACAGATAAATGTACAGAAAATTGTCCAAAATAGTTGTTTTCAGAAATATTGTAACTTGTACCTTTTATTAATTTATATTTTTCAATTCATATATTTTACAACTAAAAATTTGCTTGGCCTATTTTCTTTTTATCTCAGGGTCGTTTTTTTATGGGTGCGTGGTGGGAGCTATGTAAGATGAATGAAACGTCATTTCAATAATCAAAATTCTATATTGATTTCAAGTTATGGCAAATAATAAAATACAAATTTACTTATTAAAAAGGGAAAGGAAACACATAAATTATCCTACTCCTATTTTTTAGGCTATAGGAAAGGAAACAAAGAATTTACGTCGTAACTATCAGAAAATGTTATTTTGATACAAGTCAATAATAGTTCTTACTTTGAAGTTTATCCTTTTCTTTTTAATTCAATTTAGAATGTTACTAACTTCGTTTTATCGGTTCATAATAATTATTGGGACATTGTGCAATAAGTCTCCTGATCCGGTTTCCTACTTATGCCAATTTCTTCTTGAATTCTTGATTTTAATTTATTTATTATTAATCATCACTAACTCACTGGTTAATATGTTCAAGCAAAACCAATAATTAAAAAACTTCACATTGTGTTGTGAATTAATAGTTCAGCCTGCTCAAGAGCCCGGACTCAAACGTCTTCCCTTCACGGAAGGGGAAGACAGACAGAGACTCCTTCACGCTCATGAATGTTGTATAAAGAAAATGGCGAAACTACAAAATCCTTTGTCTAAAAGCCTTCGTCATTACAGAAATGTCCCTTTGCGTCGTAATTTGTATTAATAAAAGAGACCCCCCTAGGCATCTAATGAATACTCGCAATCCCATTGGTTGAGTCAGTCACCTGACTTCAAAGTGACTCACCTTTTTGAAATACACAGAGACTCGAGTTATTATGATTTTTACCACTATATTTCAAGATTTCTCTTCTTTTTATCCCTATTTCCAACTAATGACCTCCTTCACTCTACCTATATCTCTTCTGAAACTATAATTCCTATATCCCTATTTCCAACTATGACCTTCTTCACTCATCTGAAACTTCAATTCTTGCATTTCAGTATTTAAGGTTATATCATTTAATTTATTAAATTATTTACGATTTACGCTATTAACAGTATATTTTATTATTATAGATGTAATTTTGAGATTCTTTTATCCTTTAACAATTTTGATTTTATCCGCTAGTTTATCCGTAATCAAATCATTTGTTATTGATCAGTTGTTGCTCAATAGGTTTGCATTTACATTATAAATTTTATCCATCAGTTTTTTACTTTCTCCCCCTATACATAGTATATGGAGAAAGTATTGTTTTCGTCAAAATTTTCGAATTTGAGTTGTTAGTGGAAATATTCGTTTTGGTGCTCCCTGAACCCAAAAAAGTGGTTTTTACGTGATGTCTGCCTGTGTGTGTGTATGTGTGTGTGTCCGTGTGTGTGTGTGTGTGTGTGTGTGTCTGTGTGGATGTGTACAGAGCTAGAGCCGTAACCAATGGGCCGATTCTTATGAAATTTGGTATGTAGGTACTAATCCACGATATCTCCAGGCGTTTTTTCATTTTTTTGAATTTTTGATTTTTAAGGGTAATTATCCCCCAAAAACCGCCAAAAAACATGAAAAATCCAAATTTCTCAAAAACGGCTCTAACGATTTTGATTAAACTTTAGTCGTTTGTAGAACTTTAGTTTTACAAAAAAATGACACCACCCGCATTCCTGTTAAAATTCGGGTTCAGAAATTACAGGACTTAAAACATAAAAAATTCTGTTTTAGCGAATTTCCCCTATAGGGAAGAAGCTATTACCGTAGTCGGCATGGTAAGACCTAGGCCCGGGACCATGATAACTTTTCGTTTTGAGGTCCCCAGACCCCAAAAACACCATTCGTTCGAAACTGTATATATATATATATATATATATATATATATATATATATATATATATGTGTGTCCGTGAGCACGATAACTCTCGTAAAAATTATCCGATTTTGATGAAATTTGGTATAAACGTGTAAAGCAACATTTATGACTTTAAGTTCGAAAACCAGCCAGATCGCTCTATCCGAAGGGGTATTTTGGGGGGGTTTTGTACCCCAAAAATGTGTTTTTTGAATTTTTTACATATAATTTTGGAAATAGTCAAATTTTAGTTTTTACCATTGGATTCAGCTTAAAAAAACACACAATTTGGTATTTTGATCATTTCTCTACGTCAATTGGTTACCGAGATATTGAAAGTGCTAAACACAGTACGTTGTCTAATGTTATTCTTATGGAGGAAAAGAAAAATTTTATATCTCGCTTATTTATGAATGTATACTGACGAAACTTGGTATACGGCTTCATCTGGTTGTGGACCATTGATATTTGCTCAAAAAAACAATTTTTTTCCAAAAGCTCCCGTAGCAGCAAACCTGCGTACTCAGCCCATGTTATTCTTATGGAGAATAAGTGACTTGTTATCTCCCTTAATTATGAAAATAAATTAATGAAATTCGGTATGTGGCTTTACCTAAATGAGTTATATTGATATTTGTATAAAACCCCATTTTTTGTGTTCCTTACTTCAGCAAACCTGCATACTCAGCCGCCATGTTATTCTTATGGAGAATAATTAAAATGTCATAAATCGTTTATTTATGAATGTATATTGATGAAACTTGGTATGTGGCTTTATGGGGTATTAAGATACATATATATGCATTGGAAATTCGCTGAGTACGCAGGTTTGCTGCTACGGGGGTATTTTGGATTTTTCATAAAAATACATAAATATAAAAAATATTACTATTCACCATTAAAAAGAGCTCAAAAAACTGAATAATTTAGTACTTTGAATTACTGTTCTACAATTGCTGGTTTCGGAGAAAATTGAAATTTTCATTTAGCGGTAAACGCAGTACGTTGTCCAATGTTATTCGTATGGGGAATACAAAAATTACTATCTCTCTCTTATTTACTGATCAATTTCATTCAAACTTGATATGCTTGTCAATTTAGCATGACCAACAGAGGAAATTAGAAATATGTTGCCCCTTAATAACCCAGGCGGGGGGGGGGGGTAATAGGGGGCTTTTCCCCCCTTAAAACCACGAGTGTAGCAATGGATTCTGTAGTGCCTCTAAAACAGGGATTTGGCTGGATGTTTTTTAAAACAACTTGTTTACAAGATTTTCTGTACATTCGACCGTGCTTTGTATTCTATATTTAGCAAATAAAAAGTAATTTATTCGTTAAAGTTGGGCTAAAAGGGAGAAAGTATGTGTCAGTTTCCTGATACCGTTTATTAAAGTTGGTTTCTATATTTCTTCTCTTCCTACCTATGTTTCTTAAACTAATTCATTTCTTTACTACAATTTGGACTTACCGGTATGTAAAAAGTTTTTTAATAGGCTAATCTTTTAATCTCACTAAATAGGCCTATAGCCTATTTTGACCATTTTATTAATATTTTATATGAAATCCTTTTTATTAGGCCATATATATATATGTGACCCGCTACAATATCCACCCAAATTCCTTTTTGGGAGGCACTGTTTTTGAGTCCGTTGCCACACACAGTGGTTTTGAAAGGGGAAATGCCCCCTTATCCCCCCCAGGGTTAAATGGCAACATATTTCGAACTCCTCTGCTAACTTGACCTGCATATCAAGTTTTAATGAAATTGATCAGTAAATAAGAGAGAAATAGTTATTTTTGTATTCCCCATAAGAATAACATTGGACAACGTACTGTTGTACCGCTAAATGAAAATTTCAACTTTCTCCGCAACTAGCAATCATAGAATAGTAATTCAAAATACTAATTTATTTGGTTTTTTGAGTTCTTTTTAATGGCAGATAGTAATCTTTTTTAACATTTATGATGTTTTATGAAAAATCCAAAAAACTGAATTTTGGATGTTTTAAGTCCTGTAATATCTGAACCCGAATTTTTCCAGAAATGCGGATGGTGTCATTTTGTTGGAAACTTAACCCTTTGCGATCGGAATGCATATTTGCCGCTATTCCTCAGCGGTCGCGCGGCCAGCTCTACTGGCCGCCGCCATTAGACCGTGGAAGTCAGATTTTTTTCCACAGCAGTTGTCCTTTGCGATCGGACGGCCAGCAGTGCTGGCCAACATGAAATCCAACGAACGCTCGGGCGTCTAGCAGGACTGGCCGACAATAATGTTTTCGTTTGTAATATTCCAACTGTGGTATAATGCCTGTAGAGTGCTGCAACCTAGTGAGGAATTGTTAAACTAAACGATCAGCAGACTTGCAACATTATATCGTAAGAATTGTGGTGTAAACAACTAAAATAAACACCTGTTGTTCTGGCACAAGTGCTGTCATAATCATCATTGTTTTGGTTCAGTTTTATGTGATTTTAACTGTGTTTTGGTGATTTTCTCGGGAGATTTGTGTTTATTTGTATTTTGATTAAGTTTTAAGATTTAATATACATGATTATAAGAACACTTGTACGTTTACGTATAGGCCCTACACTTATATTATAATTAGGCCTACAATAAAATTGTTTTATCCCATATAAACATTTATTAGTAAGAGTGGGGTTACGTTTTTTTCCCCCCCTATATTTAACTAAGTAATAATGAACGATCGTTAAAGATAAGACGAATTGAGAGACGTTTTATTAAAATTTAAATCCCCTATGGTAACATTGAAGGTTTTCAGTGAAAATAATTCCGAGCTGCGGGGAGCGAGCCGCCATGATAAATGCCGAGGGGACGCATAGTGGGACGTGGCCAGTACAGCTGGCCGTCCGACCGTCGGAACCAAGTTAGTATGGAAAGAATTCCGACTGGCTGCCGACTGCGTTGTGGCCACTCCTGCTGGCATTCTGATCGCAAAGGGTTAAAGCTCTACAAACCACTAAAGTTTAATCAAAATCGTTAGTGCCGTTTTTGAGAAATTTGGATTTTACATGTTTTTTAGCGATGTTTGGGGGATAATTACCCTTAAAAATCAAAAATTCAAAAAAACGCCTTGAGATATCGAGGATTAGTACCTACATACCAAATTTCATAAAAATCGGTCCATTGGTTAGGGCTCTAGCTCTGGACACACACACACACACACACACACACACACACACACACACATACATGTATTCGCTCAATTGTGGAAAACACCCAATTGTAGCATCTTTAAGACGAAAGATACTGCGTTATCGACAATAGTGTGGACAGTATGTTCCACAACTCACTTTCCCGATACACACCGATTTTAGCCCTTACACACTAGAAAACAATTGTAGCAACGTGCCACAATCGTGCAAACTCCAACTCTGGTGTGTACTCCCCACCACGTCACCCCAGCGCTGTTGCCAGTTCGTGCCGGTGCGGCGGCACGCGGCGCGGCGGCCAGCTTGGTGACTGGGTAACTTGCCTCCACTCCATGATCTTTGTTGGCTCAGATGTTCGTTTTTAATGCTCTATTGACGCTTTTTGATAATTGGGCTACATGTTGTATATCATAATATATTGTTGAAATTACTGTATGTTAAATTATCTCTGATTTAAAATAGAAACCCATTTTTACGTATATTGAACAGTAGGCCCTAAAACTAGTTAATATAGTATGGTATATATTATATTATTTAATAATTAAAATCATTGTAGAACTTTTATATTGTTATTAGTATTCGGTACTTATTTTAGCAAATTTCCCCTATAGGAAAGAAGTTACTACCGAAGTCGGCATGGTAAGATCTAGGCTCGGGACCATGATAACTTTTCGTTTTGAGGTTCCCACATACCAAAAAAATCGTTTGTTCAAAAATATATTTATGTGTGTACGTGGGTACGATAATTATAAAAAAATTGTCCGATTTTTACGAAATTTGATACGAACATTTAAAGCAACATTTATGACTTTAAGTTTGAAAACCAGAAAGATCGCTCCATCCAAAGGGGTATTTGGGGAGGGAGGGGATTTTTACCCCATAAATGTTTTTTTTAGTTTTTTTATACATAACATTTTAGTTTTGACTATTTAATTCAGCTTAAAAAAAAACAAATTGCTATTTTGATAATTTTTCACAAAAGCAGTTTTGTTGCCGATAGTTCTCGTAGCAGCAAACCTGCGTGCTCAGCCCCCATGTTATTGTTATGGAAAATAAGTCAAATTTTCTCTCCCTTAATTATTAACATAAATTAATAAAACTTGCTGTGTGACTTTACCTAGTTGAGCTATATTAATATTTGTATAAAAACCCGTTGTTTGTGTTCCTTGTTTCAGCAAACTTGCGTATAAATGTTATAAATCGCTTATTTATGAATGCATATTGATGAAACTTTTTATGTGACTTTATGTAGTATTAAGACACATATATATGTATGCATTTGTAATTCGCTGAGTTTCCAGGTTTGGTACGACGGGGGTTTGCTACGACATCCATTTATATGATATGGATGTCTTGATATGCATAAGGTGCATTTAAATGCTAAAATATTTTCAATGTGTATTTTCATGAGTAATGAGCGTAAAATTTGAATATAACTCAATAATAATTGTAAGTAAATAGTAAAACTAGTTTGTTGATTGGTTATCTGATCGCTTTGAGATACCAAAACAAGTTTATAATTCTCATGCCAATAAACAAAGGTGCAAAATGTGTTAACACCGAATGGTATGGATTTGGAAAAAAAATTTCCTCATACTTGATCAAACATTATTAAAAATATCAAATTAAAACAGATTTGATTAACTTTGGAAACTCTGATCAAGCAAGCTAAACAAGTCAGTTTAATCAAACTTGATCGACTGTCTTGATCAGGCCTGATAAAATGTGTCCCGATCTAACCTTAGGGGATCTAACCCCAGGCATTGTTAAACTCCCCATGTTATTCTAACTGTATAATAGAAATCAATTAAATTGGATATGTAAACGGATGTCAATAAAAAAAAAACAGTACAAAACAGGATAACTACGGGATTTTGATTTTGTTTTCGCCTTTAGGGCGCTCTGCCTCACGGGTGATCATGGGATGAGCATGGTCCCCAAGCTAAACTTATGGATTAATGTTTACTCAACTATTTAAGCTAAAATTTGTTAGTTGATTAGTAGTTGCTATTATTACTGACATAAACCTTCAAAATATCTAAAAAAAATCTCTTAGGACTTCTCCCATTGCCTTTGAAGATTAGTTATTACTGAGGCCATTGAGATGACATATTGGGAGGGAGGTAAGTAGTACAGTTATGAATGACATATAATTACTCACAATTTAAGTACTCTTTAGGGCTCCGTCCCACTGGTTTAAAAGTTCTCAAATTAGGAACTACTGAACCAATTGGGTTGCATTTCTGGAGGGAGATTGGTGTTAGAATAATCATACTCACACAAATCCGCTCATGACCTAAGTGCCATTTTGGGCTCCGCCACACTAGCTTTGGAAATTATCAAATTAAGGATTACTGAACCAATTGAGCTGAAACTTGGGACGGAGATAGAACTGATACATATACACACTGACTCATTCTAAAACTAATTCATTGTAATTAATTCATTGTTGGTGATGGCGAGGTCATGTTATTTCAGGAGTTATTGCAGACATTTTCAATCACTTACTAGTAAATGAAAATTAGGAACTGTAAAAACGAATTAGAAATTAAGTATGTGTTAGTTTCCTGATTCAATTTATTTAGTTTAGACGCGACTATGTTCGTGTCCTTGAATTGTCCCCCAATCCACATACTGTTATGTCCATGCTATCTTAATATATAAAATTGAATCTATGTTCCCTATGGACTATTAAACCACTCAACTGAATTTAATGACATTTTCATTATTAATGTAGCATTGGGTCGGGATGGTTCCTGGAAAGTTTATTAAAAATTTAATAACAAATATAATACAACAAGCATTTTTTGTAAATCTCATAAGAAATACAGCAGCGTACGCCAGTTACCACTAGTCAATAATAAAATAGCTAACATGAAATGAAAGCCAAATAAAACTCGAAAGTGAAATAAAAACAACATTAACTAAACTAAAGAGAACGTGAGAATCTAATCAATAATTATCTCCTACCAGTGGCTGTCAGTCAAAGCAGAGCCTAAAACGGTGGGTCTTGATGACTGAACTGTAGCACACATGTACTTTACTCAATATACATGAGCACTAATGATTTCAAGAAATTTCCATAGTGCTTCACCCTATCGATTGTCAAATTTTAAAAGTTATTCTTACGGACATTCGTGTTAATTGACTACTTAATAGCGTAAGAAATATTACATCTTTGGAGTTGTTCATTATGTTAACGATAGAACACAGCACAGCACAGCATAGTTCATGTGCCTAGTTCTTTGATAATCTTAATTTTAAATTAAAATAACTGATGGATAGAGAAGTTCACATCTTGTAGCCTTGAAAACTATTGTTTAATAAACTAGTAGCCCGTCGCGGCTTCGCTCGCGATCACAGTACAGTGTTATGTTTTAGATGTCAGTTCCATTTGTTAAAGCACCTAGATAGAGGACCCAGGTTTGTTCGAAAAGTCAGTCAGTTTGTTAAAAATGCCTAGAGTACTTATATTCACGATTCCTCTCCAAGGCGTGCGTATTTGCTTTGCTTATTGCGTATTGCTAGTTTCTTTTCATTTTGGGCATGTCCGTTTTATATTAAATCTTCAGTTTGAATAGTGCTCACAATTTATAAATAACCTAATCATGTATATTTAAAGTTATGTACTCATTGGTTCTGATCTCTATTCCCACAAAAACCACATGATACTTTACCAAGTGATTGTTATTTTTACAATTGAATGGTTGATTTTGAACAGCTGGTATGATTCTTTTATTTTTATTTACAAATCTTAACCATAACTCCAATGTTAGTTTTTTTAAATATATTTCTATACAATACTATATTTTTCTATGGATGAGATCTAATCATAACACATTTATTAACCCATAAATTTGATAGTTTTAACATTTGGTAAAGATATTTTGGAGCTGGAGTAGGCAAAGGTTTTATTCTGATATATTAACTATTCTCCTAACAAATATATGTTCAATCGGTTTAGTTAACTACTTACATTAGTGATGAATAAATTACAATTTTAAAAGCCGACAGAGCAGATAAGTCCCAAAGGGCATACTGGTTGAAATTATAGGCCTGTTTCTGACTAAAGTGCTTTGCCTGCTGTCTTTCTACAAAATATACGCTCAATCTGTCTAGTAAGTACATAATTAACATGGAAATGTTGAAGGGTGTTAGGGCCTAGCCTCATTGGAACGGGAATTAGCCCAATCTTTTTTGGGATGAACCCGTCTTCTTCCAAATATCTGCTCAATAACTCCTGTAGTTTGTTAAACTTATTGAAAGTGGGCTTAAACACATAAACTATTCGATATTATAATCACAATGGCTACTTAGACAAACTGAGCTTTAATAAATACCATGTAAAGCTTACGTGTTCTGTATAGCCAATGATTTATTACCATGCCGTTATTTTAAATGATTTAGTATACCTATGTAGAGTAGTAAAATATCCATTCTTGTTTTCTTCATTCCGTGATAAAATATAATTAGCTGACTAAATGCTGATTATAACAAATATGGTGCAAGCTGTAGTGAAATATTAAGTAGCCTGTACCCCTAGGATCGACTTTGTAGCAGTGCCGGTCAAAGGGGCGTAACCCTAATTACTTACCATGATTTAAAACAGCCAAAAGAGATTCCTCCTCTACACGAAAACAGGCAAGTTATTTAATTTCATTGAGTAAATTTTTTTGTGAAGCGCAGAAAAAATCTGGCTTATAAACTGACAGACGGATAAACAAATGTTTAAAACAAATTAAATATCTCCGTAGCATACAACATTTCACTGCTCAAAACGATAAAGAAAAATAACTTATTTAATTTATATAAATAAATTAATTCCTTACTTGTATAATCGGGTTTTCTAATCACCTGTCCATAATGTACTAACAGCTGCAATTCAAATCAAAATATTCCTCATGTTAATCTTATGGGATAAAAACGAACTATGAAAGCTCGTGGGGTGAAGCCCCGTGGTCGAGAGTGTATGGAAACCCTACAAGACACATCTAGAGAGTAAGAGCTTTCGATTAATACGAAATATGTATATGAAATAATATTTTTAAGGGTTGAAAATCGCCTAACAAAAGTCAAGATATTCTTTTAATAATATAGATTATTGAATGTAGAAATTATATATCTTTAGCGGAACACATGTCTGATGAAATATTTGCTTTATATAGGTTAAAACTAGTGGCTTGAAGGGGCGATAGCCCCTAACCTTGCTCCAAGTAGGAACACACGTCAGATTGTAAACAAAGTAGACACTCAATCACATGTGTTATTGTAAACAAAGCAGACGATTTAAATTCCCATAATTTTCTTATGGAGGGTGTTTTACGTTATTTATCGTTTGCTCCTAAATGTTTGGAAATACAGCTGTTTTTCCCGAGTCCCTGGGATCAAGACCTTTAATTTGAACCGTCTCCCATCATCCTTCGATTTTCCAAATTCCCACAATTTTGACGTAAAATATTTCGCATACAGAATTATATATAACTAGGCTTATCGCCGTTGGAGGCTTCGCCCCCAAACCCCCTTTCGGAGTTCGCTTCGCTCACTTGCATTCCTCAGTCAACTCAAGTTTAAATCAAACTCGTAGTTCATTAACCAAAGAAAAACTACAAAACAATGACCTTTGGTGAGCACCTACACCGGCGCTCCCGTATCGTTTCGGTATCGAAACATTTTATCAACTGGCTGCTTGTTCGTTTTATCGAATGAACTCCCGATTACGATGGTTGTTTCGAGGTGTATAAAAGCAAAAAAAGTACTCACTCAATCATAGTCAATCGGATATAAATAAAAAGTTGTGGTTACAATGTTAAATTGGAGTTCTACAAATGGATTTACGTGTAAAAGATAACAACAAATTAGACTTCAGTTCACGACAAAATGATAGTAACCTAACCTAACCTAACTCCACAGAGCGATGTACGGTAGCTGATCGTTGAGCAACATAATTACAAATAAAAGAATTTGTAAAAACAAAATAAAGTCAAATAAACATAAATTGCAGACCTCAAAAAGTAAGCATCGAAAGTAGGATTCAAACCCGTGACCACTGATCTTGAATCATCTGACAACATATCCACTGGGCTATTGGGCTAAATTCATTCCATAGAACCAGTAGAATCGGTTTGATTACATTTTCCATTCTCGCAACAAACGATATTCGCGATACTGAACCTCCTGTGTAATGTGCTTACCATATTTTGTAACAGCTGATTTATATACACCTCATGTGAGCAAATTAGTATCGCCTACACTACTAAATAAATCAGCTATTGTTTATTTAAATCAGCTGATACAAACATGTGGTATTAGCCAAAGGTCATGAAAGGTGGTGTGGTTTCTTTCATTTAAACAGCTTTCCAAAACTGTACACATTTAAATGGACCAAAATACTCAAAATTCCTCCTTCTACGATAAATTGCGGCTAAACAGGTGATCGGATCTTAAATCTGACGAAATATCGTTAGTTGGAAATTAAATTGTATACAACTTTTGTATTTAACATTTTTTGCCATCTCTTACCGTTTCCGTACAAAACGCGCTCAAAGTGGAAAAATTGAAAAAGTGGAATTTTCCCCGCCCCATAAATGCCTTAAAAACTCAAAAACGTTAACCTTAAGCAAAATTTCTGTCAGTTTCTCGTCAAGAGCTTTAACTCAAGTATGATGTTGAGGGAGGTTAGATTACGGGAAGTGCCTCATAGTTTATGTCAGTGAATGAGTGAACCCGTCTAGTTTTATATATTATAATATTTATATATAAAGACTAGTTTATTTTAATGACGAGGATGATATGTACTCTATGTGCAGAGTGATTCAGTGGCTTAACTTATTAATTTCAACCAGGGAGGTTTATTGTATAACTGGAGGTAACACTGCTTAACGATTTTGGTCAAAAACGCGAGCCGGTGATTTTGTCAGGTTGGTACACTTGGTGAGGTAAATGTATCCGTTCTTTGAACTATCCTGATTGGTTGTTTTATTCCAATAAGTGAATCTACTCATGAAAATCATTGGAATAAAAGTAATAAGAGTTGAAGTAAATCCATATTTTCGTTTGATTTATGTATCTAATCTTTCCGTGAAACATAATGTATTATGAGGAAATAAACAAATACAAGTATATTGTGTTTAAAATCATGGATAGGTACTTGTTTGATTCACTTTGTCGACTCGTCCGATTTCAGCGAGTATAGTTCTTTGCTTCACCAAAATTTGGAAAGAACGGCTCGCAGGTTTGTTCATCAGTGTTACCTCCAGTTATACAATAAACCACCCTCATTTTAACCTTAGGTGCGCTGAAGCGAATTAAAGGTTTCAGTCAGAGCGCTCCGAGTAATAATTTATTTATTTGTTACTGTTAGGACTTTATTCTTCGGATGGCAGCTTGTGTCATAAATAACTCATGCTCCACTGAAAAAATCAAGATTTTGATCAACAGCGTACTTAGATAAATAACTTCTAATAATTCATGCCACAACTATGACTTGGCTTTTAATGCTTAGGGAGTAGAGAACAAAATTGATTAAAAAATGAATTTTAAGTAGACAAGTTTGAGTTAGCCAATTCCCTTTTGTATATATATATATATATATGAAATAGTATATACCTATATGTAAAATAAAAACAAATAAAGTATAATAATTGTATTTGTAAAACACAGGTGATGTTTGCAAAATCCTGCAAACAAAGATAGTAAATAATTATGCCCCAATTAATTGCAATAATGTCGTTCTATTAAAACAAATCTTTCGGTTTACTGTTGTGTAGCCTGACATACATAATTAGGGTGATACAACAGTAAAGTAATATGACAAAACAAACAATATAAGCAGAGTCTTCTAACAGTAAAAACCAACCAGCAACGGACGCCGCGAACATGAAATAACGTAGCGGCAACACCGCACGACCTTGCCACTAGTTATACGCTGCTCCGCTAGGATCGCTAGTGAACGGTAAGCCGGCGAAATGCCACAATCCAGCGAATTTCGGTGTTTCTTACAAACATGATGGAAACTCAAAAGTGGCAACTTGAGTTAGTTTGACTTATTTTGACATTTTAACCTCAAAATTATCAATAAAAATTGTAGCATCGTGTGTAAGATGCCACAATTGGATCACGATGCCACAGTGTGGTTGTGTGCATGTCCATTATGCTACAATTGAGTAAATACAAACACACACACACACACACACACACATACCCGCATGCGTATCTTAGTCGGGACACCTGAATATAACACACTTGTCGGGACTTTCAAGCTGAAACATATTTAATGTTCATCCTTAAGTACAGATTCCTTATATGTGGTCAGATTTTTGTTACACTCCATTTTGTCTGAGTGAACTAGGAAAACTTACTGTCGGGATGTCCCGACAAACACGATAGTGTGTTTATTGTCCCGACAAACATATAGATCGCGGACATGTCCGTTTGTGTGTTAAAATACGGTGAATCGTAGCCAGATGAGTCATCCCAGTGTTGCCATATCGCCCTGGAGCTTGGCACGCTTGGCTTGGAGCTGGAGCTTGGCGCGCGGCAATAGCAGCCCCACGGCCACCGCGTTTTCAGCGAGGTCTGCTTCTGTAGGCCCATACCTTACTTCCCCCACCCCCCTCACCAGTGATGTGGATGGGGGGGTCAGGGGGATATATTCCCCCCTTGAAACTTGAAAAAATTACAATTTATATCGTCCTGAAATAAATCTTATGTTTTTTATTAAAAAGAAATGCTGTTACTGAAAACACACAGAAAAAAATGTGTGCAATATTTCTAAACTAAATTTTTAGTGAATTACCTATGGAAATTTTAACTATTAGCATGACCCGCAAGGTAAAAATTAAGCCCTGGACCACCATAGAAGTTCCTAACGTGACCCCCTGAACACGTTTTGGGGGGTCTCTCGAAATTGTGGATATATATATACCACACGACCCATATATATATATATATATATATATATATATATGTGTGTGTGTGTGTGTGTGTGTGTGTGTGTGTGTGTGTGTGTGTGTGTGGGTGTGTGAGTTTGCATTCTAGCGGTCGAATTTTTTTACGATTAACTTAAAATTTGATAAATAATCAGTTGGACAAGTTCGTTGGGCAAAGCAATAGAAAAACTCTAACCCCCTTTTTTGGATTTTATGTTGAACATTTTGGGGTATTGGGGCCAAAAAGGGTAACAAAAGTCCCGGATGTAAAATGCAAGTAAAATGATGGAGATTTTTGAGGCAAAACTTGAGAGCCCTCTTTCGTCATTCTAGCACAAATATTTACCGAGTTATTAAAGAAAATGTATGCGGACTAAACACAGTACGTTGTCTAATGGGCGTTTTACATTAGAACAACCTGTTATTCATAAGTTGGTGTATTTTTATCATTCCCGTAATCCATACACCTACTTTCAATCCTGACTGGACACTCTCCTAACCTTATAATGCGCAGCATTGTATTCTGAGCATTGCAGGTAAATAGAACCAGGAGCATCAGAACAGCCAAAAAAATTATGTATTCACTTTAAAATAACACAGCATGGCCTTCCGTGTCTTTTTAAAGAGAGATTAAAAAATTAACAGCATAATACACTACTGTATTAGAACACCTACTTATTGAAGTATGCTTATGATTTTATGAAAAATTCTTTAACCTTACCAATTTCATAACAGATTACAAGCAGGAAGATGATTGTTATTATTTCTAAAACCAAACTGGTAATGAAATAAATATTGTACAGTTTCAATTTATTAACTCCTAAAATGATCTCTATGAGAGTTGTATTGTAGGCTCAAAAAGTAAACTGTAATGCAAGGTAGCACTGGTAGAGAGTATGAAGAGTCAATCTTAACTTAAATAATCCAAACCCTTGATTTATTTTGAATTGTGCTAAATAAAAGCAGCTTGCAGTGTATTTAATTCTTGTATACTGTGATAAACATAAGGCATTTCTTCCTTGTCCTCATATTCTTTCAATGGAATAAAGTGGCATAATCTGATCAGCAGGGAAATATAAGTATATCCATAGATCATGTAGTGATCCATGGACAGATTCCTTATGTGTGGTCAGATTTTTGTTACCTCCATTTTGTCTGAGTGAGCTTAGACAAAACTTTTCAAAATTTTAAATTTGAATTTGCAGTTTCTCTTAACATTAATTAGGACTTAAAAAGTGAAATTTGATTACCTGAACTGGACAGACAACTGGATCTCAATTGTTTAGGATGATTGATTTTTTTATTACAGAGGGAGAATCAGGAAGTAAAATTTAAGTGTTAAATAATGCAGATAAATTTACATATAGAAAAAGTTTATTACTCTACAAAATGAAAATAGTCATACAACTAACAATTTAAAATTGTGTTTTATATGTTCTAGTGTAAAATATAGGTTTTACAAAAACTTCAACTAAGTTCATATATTCAACAATATAATAACTATAAACAAGGTAAAACTAGAAAATATCCCGAATTTTTTTAAGACAAACTATACTTTATCGCAATCATACCAGGGAGAAGAGGGGATGTTAAAAGGCATGAAAAAGGGATTAACATCGGTATTGTTTCTCTTGTAAGTAACCAGTTTAGTTATTTTCTAGCCTCACTTTTTAATTCTTACAATTTTAAATATATGAATAGGAAAATCAGAGTTTAAAAAAATGTTAATTTAGGTGAAGTGTGGTAACAGTAATAGTGGAGAATATGTTTTACAAAAATTAATTTTATTGATAAAAAATCTAAAAAATACACTATACCGTGTGTCTGAAAAGTCCCACCCCACATTAAAATTTTATTTTGTATTAATGGAGGTAAACTACTTTGTGGAATTTTTATGTTGCCAAAGGGACTTTCTTAAGTATACACATTTTCAACCCTATTTTGTTAAAAACATTTAAAATTTGTGGGTAAGCCAAAGATTTTAAATGCAAACCCCTACCTTGTGATACTTAATTTTAAAGCTCTTGATAAAATAAGAAGAATGACACAATTTAGAGGTCTGTATGTTGACCCTATCCAAAATGGCACTAATTTAAAGTTGAAATTTTTTAATAAAATTGCCAATAAAAAGCATTTTAAAGGGGTAAACCCCACGAAAATGTACGTGAATTGCATTCAAGTTAGGTACCTGAAGTCATGATAGAATCATACCCAGGACTCAAATCAGGTCGTAACTCAAATTTTCATTATTTAGAAAAAAGCAAAATAAGGTAACATTTAGGAAATTTAGGGTATGGTATAAAGTCCTGGATGTGATTCTGTCAACTCGAAGTCACTTTGGGTACTTTGAGTGCAAATTACGTACATTTTCGTGGGTTTTATCCCTATAAAATACTATTTAAGGGGTATTGCATAGAAAATCCCAAATTGAAATGGCCGCCATTTTGGATAGGAACAACATAGAGTCCTTTAATTTGCACCATTCTTCCTCTTTTAACAAGGACTTAAAAGTGATGATCACATAATGTAAGGGGTTTACGTTTAAATTGTTTACTTAGACTTGCCCCCAAATTACCCCATTTCCAAAATAGGGCTTGAAAATTGTATACTAGAAAAACCTCTTTCTTCGGTCACATAAACATTCCTCACAGTAAAGCTTTCTATCTCCATTAATAAAAACATAAAACATAATATGGGGGAGGGGGGAGTTTTGAGACACACTGTGTATTTATTCCATTATATCAGTTTTAAAATGGTTTCTAAATCCTTTTGAAATATTTTTTGGTTTATTCAAAAATGTAGGCTATGTCTATTTTATTTTTGGAAAGGTTAGGAATCTGTTTTTACTTTTTCAAGACTGATTTCCTGATTACAACACTCCACTTCACCCTAGGTTAAATTAAGACGTAAGATATTTATTTTTGTAAAATAGACTTAAAAATATTTCGGATTTGTAAAGATTGTTTACGACATTAATATAAGTCTTACATTTATATGTTAATATATTAATACAAAGAGAGAAAACCATAATTTTTCAGAGGTTAAACCATCGATCAACGATCTCATTCGAATTTGAAAATTGTTTTACCCAAATGTAGGGAATTTCACGGTGGATTCTGGATTCTGGAAATTATAGTTTTTTTTAGCGGAAAAGCTAGGAACACCCTGGAATATTAAAAAATCTCGTCGAAAATGGCACATGTGGATACACGAAAATGATACCGGGACAGCGAGTAGATTAAGAATATCAACGGTCCGATTCGACGTAAAACAACGGATATATGGCCGGAAAAGTGTAGGGGAATTCTGGAAAATGACTCAAAAAATTTGTTTGGGGGATGGCATGTGGGTAGTCAAATAAAACTGCCGTTCAACGCTGAACCTCATCATAATATTATTTTTTGCATCCGACCTATGTTTACCCTAAAAATACAGGAAAGGTTATTTTAGGTTAGGTATTGTTAGGTTAGGTTTCTTGGGTTGGAAAAGGTCAGGTAAGTTTAGTTTACCATACCAAACCTTAAAAACCCTAACCCAACGTAACTTTACTTCCAAGGATGCCAAGTACAAGGTTATGTTTGTTCACTTCTAAGGTTATGTTTGTACAAGGTCAAATTCATTTTTGTTCACTTGAATGTGGGTGTCAACTCAATAGAATTAGGTGCTTTTCCATACCTCTTTTAAGTAGATTTTTAGTCGATGTAAATTAATAATGCATGATCTGTGGATGGTTCCTCTTTTTAAGTTAGAGGATGGCTGCATAAGTTACAGCTTATAATGGCTTTAAGCTCAAGGTTTGATAACATCACATTTATTTTCTTAGCAATTTTAAATTGGCACTGGTTTCAATTAAACGGCTTTAGCACTTTTCAATGTCATTCAACTTTAATAATTAAGTTTAAGAACTGATACCTAGAAACTATAAAACTTCAGATGAAATAATAAAGAGAGCCAATAAATGATGTACATTTACAGACAGATCAACCAACATTGCCAACTACAGTCTAGCCTAATAGACAGTAATTCCAACAGAGGCCTTATGTTTGAGCTTTTAAGTTCAATCTATAATGTGTCTAAGTCAATCAAACACACTCCATTATTAATTAAGTTTAATAGCCTACACTGATGTTTGTGATTTATTGTAATACTTTTATACACACTGTAATGAATATTATATTAATTTAACAATACATTTTAATGTTATAAAGCAGATAACTTAGTGTTTAACCACATAACTGTATGATAAAAAAATTCGAATAAGGGTTATTCTCACCTTCTATGAGGTTTATAATGTAACTTACTTCCCTTTTGGGGAATAATAAAAAATAAATCAGAACCTAGGTTCTAGGTTAGCCTTCTTTAGAGAATTTGAGAGGAAACTTGGTAACTTGGTAGATTTTTACAGAATAGCCCTACAGGCCAAGATAAAAAATTAACTTGCTACATTTTTCTATGAAAATACTGAAGAGAGCAAAAATAATTCAAAATTTTTGCACCAATAAACCTGACAATATTCCATCCAACTAAAAAAATATTGTTTCTTTGTGAACTTTGAAATTAGGTTTATGAAAATACTACGGTTACTATCAGCAAGTTTAAAATATCAACAGAAAGTAACATTATTAGCAATTAATTGACCAAATACAATCTCAGAGCAAAGATTTCTAGCCTGTAGGTGTACAGTGTGTTCATTTTTAGCGAATTCCCTCTATAGGGAAGAAGCTATTACCGTAGTCGGCATGGCAAGACCTAGGCCCGGGACAATGATAACTTTTCGTTTCGAGGTCCCAGACCCCAAAAACACCATTCGTTCGAAATTGTACATATACATGTATATGTGTGTGTGTGTCGGTGGGTGCGATAACTCGCGTAAAAAGGTCCGATTTGATAAAATTTGGTGCAAACGCGTAAAGCAACATTTATGACTTTAAGTTCGAAAACCAGACAGATCGACCCATCCAAAGTGGGATTTTGGGGGGGTTTTTGTACCCCAAAAATGTTTTTTTTTTAAATTTTTTACATATATTTTTTGAAAAAGTCAAATATTTGTTTTTACCATTGGATTCAGCTTAAAAACATACAATTTGGTATTCTGATCAGTCCTCTACGTCAAATGGTACAGAGATATTGAAAGTGCTAAACACAGTACGTTGTCCAATGTTATTCTTATGGAGAATAAGAAACATTGTATATCTCACATATTTATCAACTTTTCCTGATGAAACTTGGTATATTGCTTCATATCGTTGTGGTCTATTAATATTTGCACTAAAAATCATTTGTTGGCCGATAGTTCCCGTAGCAGCAAACCTGTGTACTCAGCCCCATGTTATTCTTATGATAAATAAGTAACCTATTATCTCCCTTAATTATGAACATAAATTAATAAAATTTGGTATGTAGCTTTACCTACTTGAGTTATACTGATGTTTGTATAAAACCCCATTTTTTGTGTTCCTTGCTTCAGCAAGCCTACATACTCAGCCACCATGTTATTCTTATGGAGAATAATAAAAATGTCGTAAATCGTTTATTTATGAATGTATATTGATGAAACTTGTTATGTGGCTTTATGTGGTATTAAGATACATATATATACATTGGAAATTTGCTGAGGACGCAGGTTTGCTGCTACGGGGGTATTTTGTATCTTGAAAATAAGAGTTTTATAAGCCATTTTTGTTATTGGTCAAAAATGTTTTTTTGAGCGTAGCGAACGAGTTTGGTGGAATATTTTTGATTTCTTTTTGCCATTTTATTTAGTTTTTAGTTACGCACTACTTTACTTGTTTAACCTTCCTTGTAACTATTAAGGTTTACGAGATTCCAATAGTGAGCATAAATAAACGGTATCAGGAAACTGACACATAGTTTTTCCCTTTCAGCCCAACTTTAATGAATCAATTAGTTTTGATTTAATAAATATAGAATACAAAGCACGATCAAATGTACAGAAAATCTTGTAAACAAGTTGCTTTCAAAAATATCCACCCAAATTCCTGTTTAGGAGGCACTACAGAATCCATCGCTACGCACGTGGTTTTAAGAGGGGAAATGCCTCCTTTTCCCCCCTTCAGGTTTATTAAGGGGCAAAATATTTTGAATTTCCTCTGTTGGTCAATGCTAACTTGACTCGCATATCAAGTTTGAACGAAATTTATCAATAAATAAGAGAGAAATAGTAATTTTTGTAGTCCCCATAAGAATAAAGTTGGACAACGTACTGCGTTTACCGCAACATTTAAATTTAAATTTTCTCCGCAACCAGTAATCGTAGAATAGTAATTCAAAATACTAAATTATTTAGTTTTTTGAGCTCTTTTTAATGGTGAATAGTAATATTTTGTTATAAAAAAAATAAATATTTAATATTTTAAGTCTTGTAATTTCTGAACCCAAAGTTTTATAGAAATTCGGGTGGTGTCATTTTGTTGGAAAACTAAATTTATACAAACGACTAATGTTTAATCAAGATCGGTAGAGCCGTTTTTTAGAAATCTTAATTTTTCATGATTTTTGGCTGTTTTTTGGGGGATAATTACCCTTAAAAATAAAAAAATTCCAAAATGAAAAAACCGCCTGGAGATATCGTGGATTAGTACCTACATACCAAATTTCATAAAAATCGGACCATGGGTTTGGGCTCTAGCTCTGTACACATCCATACAAACAGACAGACACACAGACATCACGTAAAAATCACTTTTTTGGGTTCAGGGTGCACCAAAACGAATATTTCAACTAACAACTCAAATTCGAAAATTTTGACGAAAACAATACTTTCTCCATATGTATAAGGGGGAGAAAGTAAAAAATTAACACACTGTATATAGGCAAAATCATATCCATGACATGTAATTAATTATCAGTAGTGTAGTAGGTAATTACGTTACATTACTCACCTTACAACAGTGACGACTGACACTGGCAACTGCCCAACTGGCACTTGTCATAAGCAAAATTTCCAATTTCCAATCCTTCTCAAGGGAATAGATCGAATTGGCAACGCTGTATTACGTAAAGAGTTTCCAACCAATCACAAGCGTTTATTTAAGTCAGCATTTGAAGCGAGTGTCGGGCCACACACTCTAGTTCGGGTAGTTCACCGCAACGCCACTGGCGCGCCACTGTACAGTGATATTTTGGGCCCGACAAAGATATGCAAACGTGAAACCGGTTTCGTACAGACCTTGTCGGGTCATTTTCAAATTTTGTTTCTAAGTCTTTCTGGAGACCAACTAAAACGTTTGATGCAGTATTGGTTGTCGGGACGTGTGTGAGTCCCGACAATTGGGTGTTTGCCCGACTGTCTGCTCCCATGCAGGTGTGTGTCCCGACAAAGATATGGATGCGTACGCACACACACACACACACACACACACACACACACACACGCACACACACACGCGCATGCATACACACACACTCACTAGAATACAAAGACACCTGTTACTGCTTTTTGTAGCAAATCATCCTACTAATATTTTTACGTTTTGTTTGTGAAAGTTTTTTACGTTTGTTTGTACCTTTATTTGTACGTTTGTTCACATATTTGTAGCTCAATCACGCTCTAACCACTGGATTGATTTGAGCTGAAATTTGGTAGAGCGGTACTTGATAGTCCTGGGTAACATATAGTTGTGAAACAACAAACATTAACATTAAAGTTGCAAAAATCCTATAGGGTTTTTCCCCACGGGGGTTCAAAGTTCCCATGTATTCCTTATGGACATTCATATTTGTTTGAGCTGATGAAAATAAAACAGCTGATCTTGATTCGTAGTAGTTCCACGGGCTAACCACAGAATGCAGCACACACAACTGTCATCGTTTTTATAAATCATTTGCGGGACGAAACCTGCGGGTAACAGCAATTATAACATATTGTGTCAATACAAAATTTCAATACATTTCTCCACAAGGATATTTAAGCTAGTTGTTATTGTTACTGCATGAATAGTGTCGAATCACAAAACAGAATCGAGGTGATAAGCATGTTGTCTAGTTTTGTCTATAAAAAAGAGACCAGTATGAACCACTCCCCCCACTTGCTTTGTTGACGCTATCACTGATAGGAGCAAACACGTATTTACATGTCTGATAAGAAGGATAAGAAGGCCTTAATAAGGTCTCATTGTTACCAATTTCAATCAGCTGTGAATCGGCAAGGCTAAGGAATAAGCATTTACCTTTGTCACATGCGGCATTTTTCATCATCATCACATACTCATCCCATTTACATTTAAGGTCTGCGAAATTGAATGTACACAAAGAGGGTGAAAGAGGCGGTGACATGTCCTCTGCACCATCTGGATCTGTAACATGCATAAACTGGTGAGCTCAGGGCTGCCATCATTAAAGTTACATTTTAAAATACATGCTGAATTACAGGTTTTCTGGTTTAAAATTTCAAAATTCCAGGTAGGCTCTCTCGACAGTTTTTTTTAAGTATATGCAATATAAATATCTATAACCATACAAATTATATATAGTGCTACTCTACGAGAAAATGTAACTTTCTTCTTCTAGTGTCATTAAGTGAGCCAATTTAAACACCTACTAGAATATATATAAATTAAAAGTGATCTATTACTTTTAAAGTTGTATATCTGACTGTATAGTTTTACAAACAAATGGTATCAGAAAATTAATACATATTTTCCCATTAATCCTTCCAATGGGATCTTTAAAAATGTTCCTCTGGGTCATATGGCCACTGTCAGTGGCCACCACTACCAACTCAGCTGCAGTTTTATTCTGAAGCATTATTCCTCACAGTTTGTATGGCCACTCTCAGTGGCCAGTCTGAAATTCCACAAACGCTCACAGGGTCCCTGTGAGTTGCCTAAGCAACATATGATTTAAAATCGATAGCAGACGCCCTCTTAACTGCCCTCCATGGGACCGGGCCCTGGGTCGGATAGCTAAAAGGGTGGTTAAAACGATAGTTAAAAATAGGTACCAAGATGCAATACTTGTTAACTATGGAACAAGTTGCATCTTCCTGTTGTGAATGTTTTTTACAGAACAGTATCAGGACATTGCCTGTGGCGGCGGATGTGAATAATTTTCTGGAAAGAGGGCAGTTAATCTGATGGGCGGTTAAAGCGAGGACAGTTAAGTCTACTGTATTTTACCCTGACTGTAAGCTGCTGTAGCCTGGTGGCGAACTTAATAAACTTATATGTTATGTCCTAACATAAAATGAAGTAGGTACTGTGTTTGCATTTTTGGTACTGTCAAAGCTTTACAAACAGTCTGTTTCGTTGTGGTGTTCCCACACGGTGATCCTTTGTTTTTATAAATGTAAACTATTACAAGTGTTATTATTTGCGATGCATCAAAATCTTGATTTGATTCGATGCTGTAATAATCAAAATAGCGATGCATCGAAAGTGTTTGATGCCTTCATATACTCCCGCCGTTTACCCGTGCTACCAAAATAAATATCCTGGAAGATTTGTGTAACTTAAAGCATAACAATTTGAAAAAAAACAAGCAATTATTTTTGTAAGTTTATTTTATCTATTAATAAAAAATAATCACTAACCGATTCTAAATTTATTAAATAAAAATCAATTACTGCCTAACTTATTGTATTTAATCATTTTTTAAACATTACTTTGCTATTTCATCTATTATTAGGAGTCAATGGAATCAGAATCAAGAATCGATTTGTAAGAATCGGAATAAAAAAAAATTGGAATCGAATCATCCCTAATTACAACCTATGATACATGCAAATGGAGCAGCTGGCCGTCCACACGTTGGTGTAATTCTCCTCTCTAGCAGCCTCCCTGGCGAGTCTTAGTAATTCTCTGTTTTCTGGTATCAACGACTCTTAATATAAATCACTTTTTCATTTGCGAGACTGAGAGGTATTGTGCTTTCAGATTCCGCCGAACTGTGCGCTTTCTCAAAAACTCCTCCTTATTTAGACAACTTACAAATTTTATTATGATAGGCCTAGGTAACATATTTTCCCATCCGATGAACGGCATCCACTAAACTCATCGAACAGTCCGGAAACTGTATCGCAGTTGCTAACCGCCGCAAAACACTCATATTTTCATGGCTGTCCTCGGGCACACCGTAAACAAAATTACTGTGGTTATTCCTGTGGGAATACTGTTCCAAATCCTTAATTTCAGCCCTAACTTACTTAGCTGTCTATTCAAACATAAGTTCTCTTGAGTCACACGTTGAAGTTCCATTTCACATGTCGTAATTTTCTTATCCTGGTTTGTCAGTAATTGCTTCACATCACCATCTTGCATTGCATCTTGTGTGGCACTGTTCAATCGACATGCACATGTCCTTTTGTTCTTTCTTGATTTCGTCGATATCACTAGTGTTTGATCAAGTAAGCCTAAAATAGTGTTCAATTTTCCATTGATAGTCTGAAACCAAGCCGACTCGGTCGCGTCGTCTTATTTGGCTGTATTATGCACGTGACCTTCGTTCCACCTCCTATGGCGTGCACTGATAACGCAGACAGGCTCCAGCAATATTAAATTAACTAATAACGAGAAATTCACTGCACCAAAACACCTTATGTTTTGTAGATAGGATAGGGGTCTGCGGTGCACCGAAAAATTTGTACCGGTTCGCTACAAAACGAATTACCGAATTCAGTTCGGTACCACTAACGGCGTCGGTACGGTACAGCCTAGAACTACAAAAAATCAGTATTCACTGTTTATCAGCCACATTTTTTCTTCAGTTTTATTCATATAACATCTTTTTTGTCCGCCATTCTATTCGTTGACATTCTATTGACACGCCTTTGCTCACGACAGCAACTTTAAACTTTGACCGGCATTCACAAGTTAACAGGTTCACGATCGGATTACGAATGATGACGAGATGCCTTTACAGCATTGATAAAGCCGCATCCACAGACTGGCCGAATGTTTCGTTGAGTTACGTATGACTCGGCGAGTAATGTAATAATGTACATAAACATCGAGAGTAACAGAGGTTAATAACTCTATGACAATGAGTGATTGTGATGGACTCTTGATTCTTGATGAACCGCTATCGCCGTCGACTTCTGTTACAACGAGTAGACTACAACTTTGACGTCTGCTGAGTATGTGTCATTTGATTGCAATAAAATTTCTTATTCTGTTGCGTTAAGTTACTTGGTTATAGGATTTAAAATTTGTTGGAGGATATAATTAATTTATAATTCATATAACCTGTATTTAATTTGAAAATACACACACATTCCTTCCTTTCTTTTATTACTATTTTACCTTCTTACTTGTGGATAAAAGTTTATAAAGAAATAGATTTGTCTTATTTGTGTTTTATGTGACTTTTATTTGTATTATCTTGTATGAGATCAATTTTGATTATCTATATATATGAAATGTATTTGAGATAGCTTTACAATTTAAATTAACTAGGAAATTACCAAACATAACTCGTAAATATAGGGGAAATTGAATAAATGGTATCTATGTGAAGTTATTACAAATACAAACAACAAAATCTTACCTTATAGATGAAATAAGCCTACATAACTAAATTAACATAACGGGAATTATTACTGTTGGGGTTTTATATATATATATATATATATATATATATATATATATATATATATATATATATTGGGCTTGCTTTTTTTATTCACGAGATTTAACATATTATTATTGTTATTAGGCCTATATAAATATTTGTGAACTATTAAAAATTATAATCAAAAGTTTACCTAAATACATTTTTATGTCTGCTAGTATATTTTTCTTTAAACATATTTTTTCTCTATTTGTTGTGTTTGGTTTCCAAGTACAATTAGGCTATGCTAAATTACGGCTATTTTATTACCGCGTAACGTACCGATTTTGTACCGAGAACCGAGGAACAAAAATATTTACCGTACCGTCCTTAAATTTCTGGTACCGCAGACCCCTAATTGTAGGGGTCTGCGGTGCACCGAAAATCGGTACCGGTTCGGTACAAAACGAAATACCGAATTCGATTCGGTACCACTAACGGCGCCGGTACTAAGTCGGTACGGTACAGCCTAGAACTACAAAAAATCAGTATTCACTGTTTATCAACCACATTTTTCCTTCAGTTTTATTCATAACATCTTTTTCGTCCGTTGACATTCTATCGACACGCCTTTGCGCACGACAGCAACTTTCAACTTTGACCGGCATTCATTCGCGAGTTTATAGGTTCGCGATCGGATCACGAATGATGACGAGATGCCTTTACAGCATTGATAAAGCCGCCTCCACAGACTGGCCGAATGTTTTGTTGAGTTACGTACGACTCGTCGAGTAATGTAATAATGTACATAAACATCGAGAGTAACAGAGGTTAATAACAACAAACTACTATGCATTTACAATGCCACGCTCGTCTTTGCTCGCCTATACTTGGCCAGTGTATGGAGGCGGTATAAACGTAAACAAAAACCTACAACCGAATTTGTATGACATTTAATCATTTTAAAATCAAACTGAGGGATAAACACATAAATATCTGTTTGTTTATTATGTCAACAAACTTATAACACCATTTCGTGTTGCACATTGCTGATTGAATAACGGCCCCCTAACCTCAAATGAGTACTTGATACTACTTAAAACTGCCAAACACATTCAGATCTACGATCGTGTGTTACAGAGAATAATAACATGCAGAAGGTTGGCACTTATTTTGATATGCAAATGTAATATCGTGAACATCAATTCAAAAACCCAAATCGGGCTTGCCATAACATTTTCCTAATAGGCATTATGACACTTCCTAATGTTTTATGGATAGAAATTAAACCAACCGAAAGAAACTGTTTGAATTCAACATACATATGCCGTGAACGGTTTAGAAGAGTGTTTAGGTTAAATATTAGTTTCATCGCTAAAACGTCGATTAATAAACAAAATAAGTTTTACACACACTACTGTTGTAACAAATAAAAAAGGTTAGCCTATATTGGTTCATAATTTTATGGCGTATATCATAATTTTGGAAACTGTGTATTTCTTTCTCTCTGATATTCACTTTCTAGGTATACTCTTTGTGTGATGATGATGTTTGGACGTAATCATCACTTCCACTGATCGCGCGTCGTCTTTGTTGATAAAATGTTTTGAACAAGCCTTGACAGCAAGTTTAGTGATAGCCTTTATAGTTAGACTATTTTAAACAAATAATGAGCGATTGTGATGGATTCTTGATTCTTGATGAACCATCATCGCCGTCGACTTCTGTTACAACCAGTAGGCTACAACTTTTACATCTGCTGAGTATGTGTCATCTGATTGCAATACAAATTCTTATTCTGTTGCGTTACTTGGTTATAGGATTTAAAATTTGTTGGAGGCTATAATTTATAATTCATACAACCTGTATTTAATTTGAAAATACACACACACATACTTTCTTTTATTATTATTTTATCGTCTTACTTGTGAATAAAAGTTTATAAAGAAATAGATTTGTCTTATTTGTGTTTTATGTGACTGTTATTTGTATTATCTTGTATGAGATAAATTTTGATTATCTATATATATATGAAATGTATTTGAGATAGCTTTACAATTTAAATTAACTAAGAAATTACCTAACATAACTAGTGAATATGGGGAAAATTGAATAAATGGTATCCATTGGTAATTATTACAAATACAAATAACAAAATCTTATCTTGTAGATGAAATAAGCCTAAATAACTAAATTAATATAATTATTTAACATAAAGGGAATTATTACTGTTGGGGTTATATTATATATTGGGCTTTCTTTCTTTATTTATGTGATTTAACACATTATTATTGTTATTAGGCCTATATAAGTATTTGTGAACTATTACAAATTATAATCAAAAGCTTGCCTAAATACATTTTTATGTCTGCTAGTATGTTTTTCTTTAAAAATATTTTTTCTGTATTTGTTTTGTTTGGTTTCCGAATACACTTAGGCTATGATAAATTACGGCTATTTTATTACCGCGTACCGAGAACCGAGGTACAAAAATATTTACCGTACCGAACCGTACCGACCTTAAATTTCTGGTACCGCAGACCCCTACCTAATTGTAGATGTAATCAGTAATACTAATAAGAGATATCATAGAAAAACTGTGATAAACTGATCACTACTTCCCGTTGAAAAACAATAATTTCATGGAGCCTACATCATGCGTGCAGCCTACGAACCAGTCATCCCCTCTCCTCTCCATAATATAAAATATAAAGAATGTAATAAAGTAAGGTTTCCTGATAGACTGGCAAATAGACATGTCACTTTATCTCAATTAGATAGGTTGTTTAGATTTTTTTTAAATTGCTGCAACCTTTTTCAATGACCATGTATAATATAGCTGTCACATTTGTGCAACTAAAAAAATAGGTCCTGGCACACTTCTAATTGTTATTAAGTGCACTATCAAACCAGGTGCTCAGCAACACCAACATTTACCCCAAATTATCATATCAATTGTTTATACCAATGAATTACTTACTTTGATATCCTGCTTCACTGTTGGTATCCAAACTATGTCCATCCTCTCCACCTTGACAATAGACTGTAAAAACCAATTTCTTTAGCACCAATACACTTTAAATTTAAACAGCTAAGAATTAGATAACTACTTTAAATTAACAACCTAATACTTAAATTTATAACCTATTTTATCCAATACTCTAATACGAGCATTGCTTGTTTGTTTGCAAAATTTATCTCAGAATCCAGTGGAAGGATTTTGCTTAAGGGTTTTCCCTACTAAAAAATTACTAATTTTGACCAAAATTTGAAATTTGTTTCTTTTTAGTGAATTTTTCCTTTAGGGAAGAAGCTATTACCATAGTTGGCATGGTAAGACCTAGGCCCGGGACCATAATAACTTTTTGTTTTGATGTCCCCAGATACCAAAAACACCATTCGTTCAAAACTGTATATATCTAATATATATACAGCCCGATGTGTAACTCAGGTATACGAATTCTAGACCACTTCTAGACGAGCTAGAAACTTGAAATTTGGCATGCAGGTAGCTTGTACCTAGAAACCCCGAGGAAAATTGCCAAAAGTTACAGTTTTAAATTTTAAAACCACTAATTTTTATGTTGAAAATTGGAAATTTTAACATTGTGCTTATGGAGTTTCAAATAAAAACAAAAGAAATCATAACATCTGTAAAAAAATCCAGTAAACTGTCAGTGTAACTTTCACATGGTAAAGTGTAAACAAATGATAGGACCAATGAAAAAAGATGCCATCTAGATTGGCTATTTCCCAAATGAATCAAAATAGTATACTATGTAAAAAATACTTGAGAGGGACATTGAGTTATAATAACAAACTGGAGCGACCCCTAACGGGGGCGAGCGAAGCGAGTTTATATATATACACATATATGTTCGTGAGCACGATAACACTGTCTCGTAAAAACGATCCGATTTTGGTGAAATTTGGTATAAACGTGTAAAGAAACATTTATGACTAAATTCGAAAACCAGAGAAATCTACCTATCCGAAGGGGTATTTTGGAAGATTTTGTTCCCCAAAAATGGGTTTTTTGAATTTTTTACAAATAATCTTTGAAAAATCTTTGCACTATTGGATTCAGCTTTAAAAACACACAATTTGGTGTTTTGATCTTTGCTCTACGTCAATTGGTTGCGAGATATTGAAAGTACTAAACACAGTAAGTTTCCAATGTTATTCTTATGGAGGATAAGAAAAATTTTATATCTCGCTTATTTATATACCAACGAAACTTGATATATGACATCGTCTGGTTTTGGTCTATAATTATTTGCACCAAAACCCATTTTTTACCGATGGTTCCTGTTGCAGCAAACCTGCTTACTCAGCCCCCATGTTATTCTTATGGAGAATAAGAGTAATTTTATATCTCGCTTACTTATGAACGTATTCTGACAAAACTTGGTATATGGCTTCATCTGGTTGTAATCTATTATCATTTGCAAAAAAAACAAAAACAATTTTTTACCGATGGTTCTCGTACTCAACCCCCAAGTTACTCTTATGGAGAATAATTAGAATAGCATATCGCTTATTTATGAATGTTTACTGATGATTCAAATATTATGTGAAAGTCAAATATTATGTCTCTCTTCATTATGAACATAAATTAATAAAACTTGGTATGTGAATTCACCTAGTGGAGTTCTAAAAAAGTATGCAAGAAAATCCAATTTTAGCTGTTCCTTGTTGCAGCAAACCTGTGTACTCAGCCCCCATATTATTCTTATAGAGAATAATTAAAATGTTTTATATTCCTTATTTATGAATGTATATTAAAGAAACTTGGTAAGCAGCTCTATACGGTATTAAGACATTATATATATATTGGAAACTCACTGAGTACGCAGGTTTGCTGTGACGGGGGTATTCTTGGTTCCTCATACCCTTTTCAAATATTTAAAATGATTTTGTTTAGAATATTTACTTATTTGATTATTTTTTTTACCTTGTTTTAACGAATTTCCTCTATAGAGAAGAAGCTATTATCGTAGGTCTCATGGTAAGACTTAAGCCCGAGACCATGATAACCTTTTGTTTTGAGGTCCCCAGATGCCAAAAACACTATTTGTTCAAATTTATATATATGTATATATATAAATATATATATATATATATGTGTGTGTCCGTTAACACGATAACTTGAGTAAAAAAGGTCCGATTTTGATGAAATTTGGCTCAAATGTGTAAAATAATATTCATGACTTTTAAGTTCGAAATCCAGAAAAATCGAATCATGGGAAGGGGGGTTTATGGGGGTTTTAAATTTTCCAAAAATCAGTTTTTTGCATTTTTCACCCTAAAATTTTTAAATAACTTAATTTTGGTTTTGACCATGTTATAGAGCTTAAAAAAACAAATAATAAAGTTTTTTGAATTATTAACCTAGGTTGAGTGGTGGCGGAGAAAATCCAAAAAAACCTACTCATAAAATCTCCCATGTTCATCTTATGGGAAAACGGTTTTTGGTTTTTCCTCAGTTCATTTTAATGTAAACCTCACATTTGCTTTTACCAATCTGTTCAGCTCCACAAAACAATCATTTTGATGTTTAAATTGTGATTCTACGCCCAACCGTTGCAGAGATATTCAAAGTACTAAACACAGTACGTTGTCCAATGTTATCCTTATGGAGAATAAATAAAATTTGATATCTCGATTATTTATGGATGTATGTTGATGAAACTTGGTATGTGGCTTCATGTAGTATTGGTATATTGATATTTGCACAAAAAATTGATTTTTGTTGATTATTCCCGTAGCAGCAAACCTGCGTACTCAGCCCCCATGTTATTCTTATGGAGAATAACTAGAATGTTATATAGCGCTTATTTATGACTGAATATTGATGAAACTTGGTATGTGGCTTCGCCTGGTTAAATTCTATTTATATTTGCATAAAAAACAATTGTTTGTGTTCCTTGTTTCAGCAAACCTACGTACTCATTACCAATGTTATTATAATGGAGAATAATTAAAATCGCTTATATGTGAATATATTTTTATGAAACTTGGTATGCGGCTTTATGTGGTATTAAGACATATATTATGCATTGGAAATTCGCTGAGTACGCAGGTTTGCTGCGACGGGGGTATTAATAGGTCACAACTGACCAAAAAAAACTTAAAAAATTTGTAAAATGATATAAAAAATACTATAAATATGTAATTATGTTCTTTATAGGCATATAATGTGATTGTCCTTTAAATATTAGGAAAACAATAAAAAATATATTGTTAACAAAATTATTGATTGGGGATCTGTTAGATCCCCGTGCGACTGCCAACATTAAAAAAATATGCACGCCTACTTAAGGATTAATTATGAACATAAATATGTGCTTCACCAAGTTGAGTTATAAAAAAGTTGCATAAAACCCCATTTTTTGTCTTCCTTGTTACAGCAAACCTCTGTACTCAGCTCCCATGTTATTCTTCTGGAGAATAATTTAAATGGTAGTCCTATATATAACTTATTTAAGAATGTACAATGATGAAACTTAGTATATGGGCTTCACCTACATGAATTCTATTGCCATTTGCATACAAAAATGTGCATGTTTCTTTTTCTAGGTTACCTGCGTACTCATCACTAACTGCATTATTACGGAGAATAATTAAAAATATTAAAAATGTTTTTGTGATTTTGCTCGACTACCATTGATTCCCATTTCTTTTCCCATTGTTAAAAATATTGTTACCTTGGAATAAAGGTATTTTATTTGTAACTAATTTTCCAATACTTAACATGTTCACTGCTCGCACCGACTTTAGTCGGTGTTGCTAGCGTTGCCATAAGGCGCGCGCAGGCAATAGTCTGCGTCAGTCCAACTGAAATATATTGAGTCAGTGTGAGCATAGCCATGGACGGGAAAGGTTGTTGCTGCGTGCGCCATCTGTTTACATCCCAATCTTTGCCATGTTGGTGCCGTTGCTGGATTCCGCGACTTCTTCGTTTTTTTTTCGTCACAACTGCGTAATAGTGCCTAACTATGTGTTATTACAGGGTTCCCACTCAAACTTAATGATCAAATTCACGGGGTTTTCACGGTTTTCAAGGTCTAAAAATTGTCAATTTCACGGTCGAAATATAAAAAACATAACCTATACCGGTTGCAAAACAACAACGCAGACGCAGCGCAGCGGTCAAATACTAGTTAAAACTTTCCAACATTCCAATTACGATGTCACAGAACCATAAAACCATACCATACATCCCAAGAGAACCTTTTAAAAAATAAGAACTATTTTAGAGTTTCTTATTGTTTTAATGTCGTCGTAAGTCATGTCATCAGTCTATCGGTTATCGGTTGCTGGTAATTTCTACTTCGCTCAGTGTTGCCAATCACTTTTTCCCGAATTACCCTCGATCCTCGTCAAAATTACCCTCAAAATCTAAACTCCTGTATTTGAGTAAAGAGTGCTAATGAAATAAAGGAAATGTGCTTGAAATTTGATAGGTTTGAGGAGCCGCCTATAGACACTGATGTATAATTAATTTTAAGTTTAGAATAAAGAATGAAAATAGAAGTTGCATACGCCAGGCAGTTTTTGTCTCAATTTTTTCATGCGAGATATGACAGATTTTTCTCAGAATTTATTTTACTGCTTAAAAAATCACAGTATGTAAATGATTAACAGCTGATGCAATTTTGTTTACAGCCATAAACGTCAGTTATAAAACAGCTAACGCTGTCTATCTTTCAGTCTATCAACGCTAGGATTAGGTAGGCGGAGACAGGTGACAATAATCCCCATTTTCTATTTTTGTTATTTATTGTCTGGTTGAAAAAAAAAACTTGCAGACATTACTGCAACTTAGCGGACTTCTTGTCGTCCTGGCATTCGTGGCTCTTTCACATTTTTAACATGAGACAATCACTGTACATGTAATCCTTACTCAAGCTCGATTTCTGTCATGGAGTTCGTGAGTATTCGTCAGAGTCACGAAAATCGGAAGGGTCGATAAAGTACAGAAATGTAGTAGGCCTAATTTAATCATAAATAAACATCAATGAATGTATAATAAGTATGTAACAAAGGATAATATAAATTTGTATATTTTTAAAGGCTTTAGTAAAATTACCCCTTTTTACCCTCGAAGTTCAAAATTATCACAGGCAAGGGTAATTTCTCTTGAAGTGGCAACGCTGACTACACACCGTGTAAACGGAATGGGCGAGTTACTGACGCGACAGTTGTATAGTAGTGATGGGCAGTGCGATTCTTCTTAGCTAACCGATTCATTTGAATCACTTGATTCAAAAGAATCAAAATTTGAACCGATTAATTTTGTTCGTTTCGATTCATTATCTGTCCTCGCCGTTGTAAATGAATCGGTTGTTATAGATTATTTGGCCGTCCTGTTATGTTATGACTCCAATATGCGATATGCGAACCGATAGTCCAAGTGATGCAATGAAATTTGACAATCGAACATCACAAATAATTATTACTGCGCAGCCGCAGACTCCTTAAAGAACCAATAAGCAAGCGTTTAGACGGATTAGCTGATATTCAAAGTTAGCTGAATGACATAACAGCAATCGGTTCACGAACCGATAGTCCAATTGAATCAGCACCAGCAGATATGGTATTGTAAAAAAGAGAGGTCAAAATAAAATAGATTTGCATGGAATTGTGGGATTTCACAAAACGTTTGCCGCGCATACGCAAACCAATGAGACTGCGTTTAGCGATCTCTCCTCTTGTCCGTCTCCCTCCCCTTCTTTCCGCTTCCAACTTCCCCCCCAACCATTTCTCAGCAGAAACGCAATTGTATCACGAACCACGATGGTCTACACCGATTTGCGAACGAAGTGAACGAAACCGAGCAACATAACCGAGGCATATTTACCAGAGTTGATTCGCGCCACGAATTGGTTATTTTAAAAGTTGAATCATGATTCATCTGATTCACTCGATAATTCATTCGATTTGAACGTTTCGTTCGCGAATCGCCCATCACTATCTACAGATACAGTAATCCAGATACAGTAGTTGTCTACTGTCACCGACTAATACAAAACAATAGGAAAATGACATACAGTAAAGAAGACACTTAAACGGTCTTATACAAGTGTCAGTCAGCAGTTAGTTGACAGCGAAAAAAACACCAGCAACTTAACAACTGTCACCCGAGTCGGCCCGAGTTCCTTTGCACCGTGGAAACCAGAACCAATCTTAAATTAGTGATGTGCGATACGTATCGTATCGTATCGGAATATCGCGATACGCTAGGGACGATACGATATTTTTGAAACGATACGTATCATATCGCCTAAAACGATAATCGATTTTGTATCGGCACATAGAGACGATATTTCAATATTATTTTCTTGGCTGTAAAACAATGAGGTTATATTTATATTCGACAATAATTCTTCAAAAGTCATCTTTCTGTGATACTACAATTAAAACCAGTGGAAATACCTCGATGGCCATATTTTTAACTGCAGTGTATAATACAATATCAATATACGTCGTATCGTTTATACACAATATGTTAAGCGATACGATACACGTATCGCGATACACAGCACCGATACGATACGGCCGATACGATATTTGACTCCGATACGTATCGTATCGCCGTATCGCGATACACGGCCGTATCGCACATCACTATCTTAAATCAACCGCACAGCTGCAATTTGCAAGTAGGCAGACGACACGGTATTCACCATATTTACAACGTACTAACAACGGTAATAATCCTGTTGTACATTTCCCTATCTGAAAACACATGTGATATTTTCTGATAATATTTGTTTTATTGTTTTTCAAGTTTGATATATTTTTAAGGTTTGATATCGAAATTCACGGCTTATTCCAGGTTTTTTCACGGTATACGAAATTCACGGCTTATTCAAGGTTTCACGGTTTTCACAGTTGGGTGGGGACCCTGTATTAGGTGCATTATACTGAACAATAATGGCTAGTATGACTCGTGAAGCTCAATTCATTGCTAGGATATAATCTAGGGGTGGGCGAGCACTCGAGTTTTCGAGTACCTGTAGAGTACTTTCTAATACCCGAAGGCCAAGCGAGTATTAAAGACTACTCAAAAATTCTTTTTGAGTAGTTGAAAATAGCGTGGTTACTCCCGCCGTTTACCCATATTTATGCCGCTAACTAATGTTTAACAAAATAAGTGACTGAAATAAAGCAAAATAAGCCTAAAATCTAATTTTAGCTCATATAAAAAGAAACAATGACAGGTGAGTTATTTAGGGATTCCTGTGAAGTAAGATAAGTAAGAGAGGGTCAGGGGGATTGTTTGGGTTTGGGTATGTGGCAAAAAATCTGACCTTGGGGATAAGGAAGGAAGACGGGACTAACTGTTTGTGTTTATCTGTCTACAAGTTAAACATTTGTAATTACTTTCTAGTTAAACTGTTCTGGTTTTGGTAAACTAACCCAAATTCTTTGTATGGATGTGTATTTGTCTTTAGATTATTAGGGTTGTTTAAAACAATATGTATATTTTTTGTTTTTGATAAATTTAAATCAATATTCATTCATGTAAAATAAAGGTTAAAATAAAATAATAACATTAAAAATTCAATACAATGTTATGTTTATAATAAATGTTTAATATGTAAAAACATTGTTTTCAAGACAAAGTCAAATGGTTTTTTTTTTACTTTTAGCGAATTTCCCCTATAGGGAAGAAGCGATTACCGTAGTCGGCATGGTAAGACCTAGGCCCGGGACCATGATAACTTTTCGTTTTGAGGTCCCCAGACCCCAAAAACATCATTCGTTCGAAACTGTATATATATATATATATATATATATATATATATATATATATATATATATATATATATTATATGTGTGTCCGTGAGCACGATAACTCTTGTAAAACTTATCCGATTTTGATGAAATTTTGTATAAACGTACAAAGCAACATTTATGACTTTAAGTTCGAAAACCAGCCAGATCGCTCTATCCGAAGGGGTATTTTGGGGGGGGGTTTTGTACCCAAAAATGGGTTTTTCGAATTTTTTACATATAATTTTGGAAAAAGTCAAATTTTAGTTTTTTCCATTGGATTCAGCTTAAAAAAACACACAATTTGGTATTTTGATCATTTCTCTACGTCAATTGGTTACCGAGATATTGAAAGTGCTAAACACAGTACGTTGTCTAATGTTATTCTTATGGAGGAAAATACAAATTTTATATCTCGCTTATTTATGAACGTATACTGACGAAACTTGGTATACGGCTTCATCTGGTTGTGGACCATTGATATTTGCTCAATAAACAATTTTTTACCAAAGCCTCCCATAGCAGCAAACCTGCGTACTCAGCCCCATGTTATTCTTATGGAGAATAAGTAACCGTGTTATCTGCCTTCATTATGAAAATAAATTAGTGAAATTTGGTATGTGGCTTTACCTACATGAGTAATATTGATATTTGTATAAAACCCCATTTTTTGTGTTCCTTGCTTCAGCAAACCTGCATACTCAGCCGCCATGTTATTCTTATGGAGTATAATTAAAATGTCATAAATCGTTTATTTATGAATGTATATTGATGAAACTTGGTATGTGGCTTTATGTAGTATTAAGATACATATATATGCATTGGAAATTCGCTGAGTATGCAGGTTTGCTGCTACGGGGGTATTTAAAGAACTACTAGAATTGACTCGATACTCGAGTAGTTTAAAATACTACTCAATACTCGACTCGACTAAAAAATGCTACTCGCCCACCCCTAATATAATCATATACTGACTAAATAAGTGTAAATATTGTGACTTTTGTGTTACTTCACCGGAGCGACGCACCCATATGGCACATGCCGACAAAAAGCGGCGGCAGCGATGACGTCACGGGACGACCGGAAATGAAACATTTTTGATGTCAGCAATACCGAACAAGACTCAGAACAGCATTTATTTGGTAAGTGATTTTGACATAACAAATTGTTAACCATAGGTATCGTATATACTTAATTTTCAGCAGTGAACAAGTTAAAATAATTATCTTCTTTTATAGGCTCTAGGTTTGGCACAAATGAAATAAAAGGGCTAAGGCATAGTTGTAAGTTTGTATTTTAGTTTTAACTAATTAATAACATTCAAATTTCTTTGTTTTAAGCTGAAGGCGGTGAAGATTGATTCCCATAATGTTACTTACAAATATTTGTTTGAATAGAGAAAATATATAATTTGTTCCAAATGGAGAAGGAATAGGATAATGACTGATGCAAAAAAGGTAGGTTAACTCTCGGTGACCACCTCCCAGCTAATGCGGAATACAAGATCCAAGCATCTTAATTGGTACATTTATAACTTCCCCAGTTTGTAATTCGCATTCATCCATGTCACATAATAGAGGAGCCAACAGTTTATTCTATCTAAGAAAAAATATCAAACAGACCAAAAAATCAAACCTTGTTTGTAATTTCATAACCAAACCAAACCAAAATTACTGAAATGTGAGCATTTTGTGAAGATTCAATACTGGGCCTAGTTGTCATTTGTCATTAAAATATTAATTATTAATGATTTAATATATAAGATGCTTTTTAACTCCCCAGATAAAATCCTATTACAGGTCTGTTCACGGTGTTTGGCGTGTAGGGGAGGCAGTGCGAGAGAGATGGTGAATACCCCCCACTACTATTCTCCTCCAACAGTTGCATACAGTCAACTAACAATTTTGCATGGGCAGTAATGAGACTTGTCTTCTGTAATGTTTACATTCTGTAATTTACAACACCAGCCCAAATTTAAACACACGTTTTGACGGAAAGATGCGTATTGGTGAGCAGGCTGTACGATGACTTGTGGAGGAGGAAAGGCATTACTGTGTATGTGCAAAAAAGGCGCCAACCACCATGAATAGGCCTGTATTACTTATTTTAAACAAAACATGGTTTTTCTCAATGATAGTGCTATTTTTTTTACAAGTTGAACAATTACTTTCTGAAAGAACTCTGGGAAATAACTTACCTTATTTAACACCTTATTTTAGTCAAATGTTTGGACTTATCATCCACAATTAAAAAAGTTATGTTCATACTGAATTTATATTACAAAAATACTTATTTCTCTACCCACAAAATTTAACTGTTTATGAGAAACTTACCAATTGGTTCTGATAGTTCCTCTGGAGGGCTACTCATGACCAGACTGTCAGGGGCAGGGTAATTTTCATTGACTGAAATTCAAAATAAAACCATCAATTTAGATTATCTTGATAGCACTAACTGTTCTTTTAAAATAAAAGTTTTAATACATAAAGTCCTTCGAGGAACAAGAGCTGAACATTTTAAGTTTTTAAAAATTGTATGTACAAAACATTTCTCATTTCTTTTACTGCCGTTCGGGAGAGGCCATGATGACAGTGGACCTGTGGTAATGATAGATGTTGCACTACAGAGAATCATGAAAGAATGCTTTCAAAGAACTCGACATCTTGACACTACCCTGTATCTATATTTTTGAAACTATTTTATTTTAGCGAATTTCCCCTATAGGGAAGAAGCTATTACGTAGTCGGCATGGTAACACTATCCCGGGTCCATAATAACATTTCGTTTTGAGGCCCCCAGATGTTAAAAATACCATTCGTTCAAATTCATATATATTTATTATGCGTACGTGCGTGTGTGGGTGCGTGCGTGTGTGGGTGCGTGCGTAGGCCCTCAGTTGAGGCATGACGTATTTGAAGTTATTTATGTAAGTAAACTGTTGATCAAAATCTTGACTTTTTCCAGTGGAGCATGAGTTATTTATGAGACAAGCTGCCATCCGAAGAATAAAGTCCTAACAGTACCAAATAAATTAATTATTACTTGGAGCGCTCTGACTGAAACCTTTAATTCACTTCAGCGCGCCTAAGATTAAAATTGATAAGTTACAACTCTGAATCACTCTGCACATAGAGTACATATCATCGTCTTCATTGAAATAAACTAGTTTTAACCTATTTAAAGCAAATAATTGATCGTTCACATGATACGCTAAGGATATATAATTTCTACATTCAACAATCTATATTATTAAAAGAATTTCTTTATTTGTGTTCGGCGATTTTCGACCTCTAAAAATATTATTTAATACACATATTTTGTATCAATCGAAAGCTCTTACTCTCTAGATGTGTCTTTTGGAGTGTTCATACGCTCTCGACCATGGAGCTTTGCCCCACGAGCTCTCAAAGTTTGTTTTTAGCCCGTAAGATTAACATGGGAAATAATTTGATTTGAATTGCAGCTGTTAATACATTATGGGCAGGTTATTAATACCAGATTTTACAGATAAGGAATCTGTTTATCTATATAAATTACATTTTTCTACATCGTTTTGAGCAGTGAAATGTTGTATGCTACGGAGATATTTAAATTTTTAGACGGTTATCCGTCTGTCTGTTTATAAGCCAGATTTGTTCTGCGCTTCACAAAAAAACTGGATTAAATTAAATATTTTGCCTGTTTTCGTGCGGAGGAGGAATCCTTTTTGGCTGTTTTAAATCATAGTATGTAATCCTATATATTAATATGCTAGGGTTTTTTTCTTCATAGTCATAACTCGACAATGGCTAGATGGATTTTAACGTTTGAGGTATCAAATTAAAGGTATTTTTACGTAGATCTGTCAATACGTCTCAGAATTTTAAAAAAAAGGGCATCACTTAAATAACATAGAGGACTGAATTTTGGGGACAGTGGCACTATCCGACGACGGAGAGTAAATTACTTGTTGATTGAAAGTACGTTATCCGAATTATTCTCAGACGTTATCATCCGTTTTAATACCAGATGTATTGTTATGTTTGTTTATAACTGAAGTAACCTTTCCTTAGGTACAAACTTGCTCGGATTCGAGCAACAGGATAACTAGTTAGGGTTATGCCCCTTTGACCGGCACTGCTACAAAGTCGATCTTAAGGGTACAGGTTACTTAATATTTCATTACAGCATGCACCGTGATTGTTATAATGAGCATTTAGTCAGCTAATTATATTATATCACAGAACGGAGGAAACAAGTACTGCTTTACTACTCTACAAAGGTATACTAAACCATTTTAAATAACGGAACGGTAATAAATCATTGGCTATATAGAACACTTAAGCCCTTGCAACATGGTATTTAAAGCTAAGTTTGTCTAAGTAGCCATCGTGATTATTGAGCGAAGCTCTGTTTCTATCACTTTGTCACTTTTTTGTAACGGCATCACAGTGTAATGGCTTTACCGATTGAAATTTGGCCAGTAGCTAGGTGATACCGAGGAGAAGGTTTTTCTTTAGAGATTTACAAAATTCCTCCTAGGTTACGCCCCACTGGGTTTTAAAGTTCACTTGTAATTGTAATGGAAGAAATATTTTATTGGGTTTTGTCACATATTTTTAACTGACTTAATTCTCCATTTAAATTAAATAAACAGCTGTTAAAAACTGTCACTGTTTTGTTTACATGATTTTAAGTTTGTTTAATAATGTAGCGTTCTTCCCCATAGATCTTCTTTGTTTGTGCTTTAACGTTGTAACAGTTGCTTTGCTCATTTATGCGTCTAAAGTGTAACGGCAGACCAACCTAGTAATACCGAATATTTTGTATGTTTTTAAGTTCACTTTCAATAAGTTTAACAAACAACATGAGTTATTGAGCAGATATTTGGAAGAAGATGGGTCCATCCCGAAAAAAACTGGAATAATTCTTGTTCCAATGAGGCTAGGCCCTAATGCCCTTCAACATTTCCATCTTAATTATATACTTACTAGACCGATCGAGCATATATTTGGTAGAAAGACAGCAGGCAATGCACTTTAGTCAGAAACAGGCCTATACTTTCATCCAGTATGACCTTTGAAAGTATAGAATTCAAAAATGTTAAACATGTCAATATAAAATTACAAATTTTTTTTGCTTTCATTGGACCTGTGATTGTTCATGATGCAATGAAATGTGCCAGTACCTAACTGTAGTTCTTCGATAACGACAGACGTTCTTGTGCTGCCATTTCTGAGCTTTGGACAAAGCTAACAGTTCGGGGATTTAAGATATGAAATATTATACGAGTTAAAGCAGCGAGAGGAGAGCTAATTATGACCACTATCATCGTAACTTTTTAGGAAGATCGTCAAGACGAATTGGCAACAGTGGTGGCAGCCAAATAACGCGAAATAGTTATGAAGTATTATTGATGGCAGTCATTTGGCTGCAAGATTTGGCTGCATCGGTCATGGGGCGCCGATGTAAATGTAAATTACATGAGTTTTATTTAGGGGTGTGCGAGTAGTGATTTTTTTAAATCGAGTCGAGTAGTGCCAATTATTTTCGAGTTTAGAGTATTTTCGAGCGAGTAGTTGCCATCAGTTGGTAGTTTAAAATGGTGTAATGGGATTTGGATACCATCCTAGATTTGATAATCTAAACATGGTTTCAAACTAATACATGAGTAGCTATACAAAGTTTTGGCCAGTACAATCAAACTGACAAACGTATTGACAGACAAACAAAACACGGTGTGACATTCATTTCCAGCCGATGAAACAGGGCCCGGTTGTCATTTGGTCAATTTCACCCGGTCCAGACATCGCTTACAATCAATATTAAATAACGAAATCGTTAGTTACGGCCAAAATGACGCGCTCTGATCGTAATTTTCGGCCGATTTTACGCGATGCGATCGCCTTTTGCGGCCGTTACTACGCGTTTTGGCCGTTCGCAATCGTTCGCGGTTGTCATTTTCGGCCGATTTTACTTGATGCGATTGCCTTTTGCAGCCGTTACTACGCATTTTGGCCGGTCACAATCGTTCGCGGTTGTCATTTTCGACCGATTTTACATGATACGATTGTCTTTTGCGGCCATTACTTCGCGTTTTGGCCGATCGCGATCGTTAGAGATCGGCGGGAAATACTCGCTCGAACTTTCGAGTAGTTTTCAAAGTTTCAAGTCGAGTTCGAGTATTAAAATACTCGGCCGAAAACTCAAAGTTTCGAGTACTCCCACACCCCTAGTTTTATTACACACAGTTAAAATAACAAAATTATTAAAATAAGTTAGTAGTTATATTAATAACGTAATTTTGAGTAAGAATACAAGTTAACACTTTAACATACTCTAACCTTTCAGGTGGCAGCTACCTAAACAAAATTCTTACGGCAGCCGAATAGATAGTGAGATTTATATATATATATATATATATATGTACAGGACCTTCGCACACGGAAGTCCTTGAGGTGGTGGGGACGTGATTCCGTGCGTACAACAGTACTCCTAGAACTCCGTTTCCGAAGCGAACTCCGGAGTACGCTCATGTGAGAGACTTTACGTGTGGAACTATACGCAAATGCAGCATTCACCACTCACTGTCCTGGCGCCCCCGCCGAAAGGAGGGGAAATACCGCCAAGCGGCAAGATCTCGAACTAACCATCCCCTCCTTTCCACCCGTCGGAGATGTCTGAACTGTGACGAATAGAATCTTGAAAACTGGTTGTATCCAAAGGGCTAGAGGTGCGGAGCGCGCGGTACGGTACGTCGCATTCATACTCAGTGGACATGGCATTAACAATAGCAACCCTCCTTTTGTTCCCTGCCACCCCTCTTGTCGGCAGGTACCAACGACTGAGGAATTGTTTATCTGTATCAAGGACGTTTGGAATTTTTCTAAATGCTGAAATATAATGGAAGTGGGAGAGCAAAGCGAATCACACCGAATTAAACCAACTAAAACTGATAACATCAATATTTTGTTTGCTATTATGAACGCATCATCCTATAATGTAGGAATAAGTGTTAAAACGAGAAACCATTGCACAATAGCATTCAATAAATACTTATAAATCCTAAGTGCCTGTATTTTTACACAAACATTGCCCCAGTTTAGCTAAAATACTTGCTGTAATAGCTTGATTTTTTATGTATTTAAAATGACCAGTCTTATTTAACAGGGGGCATTAGTCACGAGACTAATTGGTTCACGAGACTGCTTCCTCCATAAGGCTAATGTTCAATTTCAAGTTCCGTCCAGTAGTTGTCTGTGAATGTATAGTTTTAAAATTTTGTATTAATAATATACCGGCGACTATCTAGCAATTTCATTGAAAACATTTTCGATTTACGTTTTAAAATTCTATAAAAACATTATTTAATTTTTAGTGTTTTGAGGGGACATTATCAATAAATAAAAAATAAATTTGAAACTTTGCTTACTAAAATAGCTTCTTTATTCTTTCCTTTTTAAAACAAATCATCAATCAACCACGTCAGACACGTTAGGCTAGGTGGAACTTGAAAGATAACATTGGTTTTTCGATTTATAAATCTACCTGGATTTACTGGTGCCCCATCTCCATGTTTCACATGACTTATGCTGTCCAAAATTTATCGTTGATTTATTTAATTTTGGATCTACGTTTTCTACTTTTTCAAGCTATTAAGTGTAAAAACGTTAACCTTACATACAATGGTAAGCTTGACTAATTTGTTTAATAGTATTGATAAAATATAGACCAATAATAGATTAACATTTTTAACGTGTATAACTTTTTTCATTATAACTCATCATAAATGTGTTTTCTCCTTTTTCCCATTTTATGTTTCTTCTCTTTCAGTTATTGTTTTTATTTAGAACGCGTGTAATCATTGGTTGAAACAAGGAAATAACAGTTTTATTTTACACATGGCTTTTTATTCAGTTACGTTCCAATACTCAAACTGTATTTTCAAGGTAGAAGTCTTGTAAGGCCTAAAAAAGCTCACGGTGGTATAAGACCAAAATGGGTTTATCTTTCGCAAAGTTAAAGTACATACTGTAAATTATGTACCTTGTTTACAGATTTACATTTGTTCAAATTAACAACTAAAATTATTATAATTAAACAAATTTAGATTAATCCGTGAAATTTATGTGCTGTAAATAATATAATCCCTTATATGCTTTTAAATACCTACATGTATGTGACAATACGTACAAGGATTGGGTTATTGAGAAAACCTGCAGAAGTCAGGAGGTTTTAATTGGCCTTATAAGACATGTAACTTTGTGTCTGTTTAAAGGAAAGTTTGCATGTAACCTACATGTTTGGAAATATATTTTGGGATTATTCTACATAGTCGACATGTGGATGTTTTGTCTAGTGATCCAATAACTCAAAATGCTGTACTTTTACGCTATTCACGTCCTTCTAAAGTCTTTAAACGCCTACTACATAAGATTTTTTAATTTAACTTGCATTATTAAAAATATCCTTGTTATATAGAAACATGGACGAAGTGGTTTTAACGACATGAGTATAAACTACGGAACAACATTGTCCCAATTGACGCCTACTACGTATTTATATTTAATTTAAAGATACTATAATATTTAACTATAAAAAAACTTGTTCTGCTCTTAGTAATGAAAACAATTATTTAGAAGAGTTTAAGTAATATACTCTTCAAACTACAAAACCTCTTTCGCTCTTAAGTATGGAAAGTACACTCGGCGTATTTTCAGGTAGATGATAAACGCTTTTAAAATTGTTCAAACACCTTTAAAAAAATAGGTCTATCTCCACATACCAACATTTTCCACGAGTCTTAATGAGTTATTCCTAATTTTGAACAACCACTAAATAGATAGTCATAAACCGCATTGGGTGTATTTAATGAACCATGCTACAAAAATGTTTAAAATTATGACATTACATGTTTACCTTGTATTTAACAAAATTAGGGCCCGTTTTCTAATATAGAACTTTACAATCCTTATAATTAAATGCATTTATATCATATAAAACTTGTTTAATCTTGTGTCAGTTAAAAATAAATTCAACGATCAAAACAGGAGTTCGCACGCAGCATGCTGACTTAAGGGAAGCGAATTTCCGTATAAAAAACCTTTTAATCAAATAACGGGTTTAAACAAGCACTGGTACTATATATTTGGAAAATTCGATTTTTTGGATGGTCTGATGTATCCGGTTCTTTTCAAATGCAATATTAGGATAGCAATATTGTATATTATGAGGTTAGGAGGAGGTTCCATCAGGATCAAAAGTTGTTATGGGGGTATTAGGGGTCATAAAACTACTTCAAGATATGAAAACAGGCTTTTCCAGTGTAAAATATACATAAGACAAAGTACTGTGCAGTTATTCTATATATTAATCGGCCAAGGAAATTTTTGTAGTACCAATTTATTGGATATAACGCATCTTTGAATTATGAAACTTGGTACATTTATTTAGTACTATTAGGAGATGTGTTGAATATAAATAAGTTAGTGTTTGGATGTGTAGAGCTATGCCCTTTCAAATTGCCCTTTCAAATTGGCTTTCAAATTTTGCATGTTATCCTTATGGGGACATGCGTTATGCGTTTCGTTATGCTTTTAATTTAATAAATAGGTTATTAAAATAAATATGTAGCACAACATCAACAACAAATGAATCGTAAATAAAAGATACTACTGACTACTGAAATGGTAACACCCTTCTCTTATCTGCTGTAATTCACAACAGGAAGAACAGATAATTCAGGACTAATGTAAATAAAAAATGGTACTAACTTCTGAAATAGTAACACCCTTATCTTTTCCGTTTTAACTCCACATTAACTTCTTAAACCTGTTTGTATGGGGGGGGAGGTTGAGTTGGAGAGTTTCCAGGCATAAATAAAAAGATACTGTATACTAGAATGGTAACGCCTATATGCTATCCTTTTTAACTCCACATAAAAAAATTTCCTGTGGGTGAGGGTAGAACCCACTAGGTACTAGATGTTACATTTTCGTCAAACAATATTTGGTCAGATTTTGAGCTTTGGGCAGCCTCTAGTATTACATATTGTTTAATTTTGTATCAGTTAAAATACAAAAAACAATAATAAATTAGAAATACCTGCAATGTAAGCGTTTACATCTAAGACCATAATATATTCTCGTGAAAGCTAAAAACTTTAAAATTTTGCATTAAAACAGTGGTATCTCCCGGTGCTCGTTTAATTTATTATTGTCGTTTTCCATTTCAAATTTGTTATATATATATACATATTTAATACTAAAACATAAAATCCCGTTTGAGATATATTTGATGGCTCCACTATATTCAGTTCAATATTTGTCATCTGTTCATCTTGGATAATTAACGCCAAATATGTATGGCAAGTTAGTTGACAGGCTGCAATCCCTTCTCACCTAAGATGATGATTTTTCACTCAATTTGTTATTGCTCGAACTGCTTGTCATCGTCTTGTGCATTCATAGATTTTAACCTTTAGGGTTTTCTGATTGTGACTGAACCCCACTGATTTTCCAAATCACTCACTCGTAATGATAGGCCGTCTGTATTTCAAACCGGAATCATGTGAGACTGACAAATGCTACTACACAACTCTTGCGGTACATCTTTGACAAGGAATTTCCCCCGCATTTTCGTAGAACAGAGGTCACTGCCTTGACATACAGTGGCCTGTCTAAGACCGCTAACTCAAGCTGAGCAGTGGGATGATGTAACGTACAACATGTACTACAAATATTATACTTTTAATAAACTTTAAACTATAATTATACGTGCAGGCATTACTGGCAATCATTATTTCAGCGTAAACGTTAATAGTTTCATTTGCTCAATTGTTGGTTGGTGAAACAACAAAATAAACGAGTTAGACATTTATAAGTAATTTATAACCTATTATTTAGCTAACAAAAATAAATGCAAAGTCTATTAATATACGGGTGTAAAATATTTAGACACTGTTTATATTACTTCGACACTAGTCATCTTCCTACTAACGTTGGCAATTTTGGTTTTGTTGCATGCGAAATTGAACATTTTTAAATAATTTGCTTTTGTCATATTCAACTCCTATATTCTAAGCAATGTAATCTATACTTATTTAATAGGCGAGCAGGTTTTTTGTGACAATCACTCCTCCTAAACTACTGAACCGATTTTCATGTTTTTGGTGTTATTGGAAAGAGCTTAACGTGAAGTTGTGCAGGAAACTTTTTTATAGAGAAATAATTTGTGAGTGAGGAGGCCCTGGGGCCTTTAAAGTTGAGTGTTTTCCCATAAGCTTAACATAGGGAAATAACTATAAGTTTTAAGCAATCAGCTGGATAGGGTAAACACAATTAATCAGCAGTCATGTTGGCTTTGGAACGGTAACACAATATTTATACGGGAATGTCAGTATTAGGCCTATAAAACCACCTCCAATTCTTAAAACCGATAAACTTACTTTTAAATTAAACTTTTTTTGTTATTTATTTTAATTACTATCTATTTATTATGATAGCACTGGAACCGTAACACAATTTACATTTGTCAGGATATTATAAAACCACCTGTTATTTTTTATTTTTGGAAACCAACGAAAATACTTGCAAACAAAGTAAACTGGATTTTTGGATAAATATTATTGTTGGTTAAATAATATGTTTATAAATGTAGTAAAAGTAAAACTATAATTTTTAACCATGTAATTTTTGTGTTTTTACTTTAATTCTACAACAATGTTGATTTTGAACATGCCGCCAATCAGAAGGAGGCATTTACGCAGGACACGTGAGCATCGCCGCGACCTCATGCGAGGAGTGTGTGAAAACTACGAAACAAATTCGGATTCATATAAAAGAGGTTTAAGGATGCCCGCCGAAGTACTTCCATTTTCAATTGGGCCGATGAATGCACAGTACATGTCCTGTGGGGCTCGCCATTTTAAGGGTGAGGAAACTGGTAGAAACGACAGACATTTTACATTGTGTTGCCACAAAGGAAAGGTTGTGTTACCAAACTATACACCAGTGAACTACATCAAGAGATTGAAGGAGTAAATTCACCAAATCGAGGAAATAAGCAAAAAATTCAAAACTACATGGCAAACATTTGATCATAAAACTCAGCTTATACCATGGTGAGTTCAGAATCGAATCTAGATGAATCGTTATTAGGAGGAATTTATAACTTCCGAATTCACGACAATTTTTATCACCGGATAGGGACATTATTGCCAGCCCAAGATTGCCATCCAAAATATGCCCAAATGTATTTATATGATGCAAATACGGCCACAGATCAAAGGATGAGGAATCAATCAAACCAAAACTAAACTGTAATAGAGATTTAATGGAGGAAATTACCTTTTATTTAAATCATGTCAATCCCTATGTCCGCTCCTTTAGAACAATGGCTGAAACTTGTCATCAGTCTGGTGACAATGATGTATCGATGTACATTGTAACTTACAAAGACTTAGATGAAAGACGGTATAACGATGCTATTACCACTGACGTAGCTGCTATATTTTGGGTAAGGGATGGGGAACCTCCCGGTGAACGTAATTTGATAATTTACTCCAAATCTAATGGAATACGCCGACCAGACTGATTTTATTTACAGTTACAAAATAAAATTTAAAAAAAAAAAGTTGTTATTTTTTATCACAATCGGAATTTAATTGCTCGATTTCGAGAAACGGGTTTACTAGTAACATAATAAATATAAATTGTATACCTGTAAAATTGTTTTTTATTTCTTATTTAGGAACAGAAGAAACACTGATACACACAGTATCTATTATCACAATAATTTCCTTACTTTTTATTCAGTAATGTTTGACCACTAGGTCATAAAGACAACTTCATAACATAAGTATTTGTTTACTCATACCAGCACCTATTATGTTCATGCCTTCAACGCCAAGAACTACGCAAGGGTGAGTAAAATGTAATTCAATTTAACTATCTGGTGTACCACCAGTTTAGTTAATAAGGTGATATGTTCTATAAAGACATTACAATTTTGTATACCTTCAAAACAACCTGGGAACGTTAATGGCCTGTGGGGCCGGTTAAGCCCTGAGGTTACAGGATAACATCAATTATTTATGTAAAAACAACTTCATTTTGCTCATTTAACTGTTAAAATCGTCATGAAATAAAAAAGAATATCACTGGACAAAACTTCCTTAAGGACTTAACAAGTGATGTGCTTGTAGGCCAAATTTGAGGAGGGAAGAGGGCTGTTGTCCTATCACTGTAAGGCTCTGTTATTTAGTCACAGAAACTGGCTGCCTGGATGGCGATGAGCTGCAGAAACACCTCCTCGACTTTTTTTGGGAGAGGTACGTCAGTCCAAAGCAATATATAGTGTAGCCACTTCCCTATCTCCATTCCAGAGCCATGCGTCATGCGGACGGTGAGGTCCCAGGTACCTGCTGGGTCAGGTGCGCAATTTCGTTGAGGAGATTGGGGAGCCTTTTTGGGAATTAAGGCTAGGTGCGCAATATCAGTGCACCGATTTGAAACTAGGATACTTTGCACCAGTTTTGTTATCGCACAAACCGGTTGCCAACATTGTTTGCATTCTTAATGTTAAGGCTTTAGGGTTTTCCATTGTGATCGAACCCCCCCCCCCCCAACCCACCGTATTTAGTTCAAAGTACCTACAGAATACTTGCAAAATATGGTCTGGGCTTTTTGCAAAGTCGTAGTTAGTAATACTATGGTACAGTAAATATTTCAACCAAAAGTTTAATCGACAATGAATAGATACATACTAAGAAAGTATGTTTAAACACATCTATGGTCTTTAGAGTTATAACATAAATTTATTGTATATAATTTATTTATTGAGCTAATTACTGATGCACATAAATTGATGAGTGAAAAACGAATGTGTATGTGCGTGTGTTTTAAATCATAACTATTCCTGTGCAACACTTATAATCATAATTAAATTAAAATAAAACTAAATATTTTTTCTAAACTAAATGGCAAAAAGACATGAAAGAGTCGTACTTAACTTCTGTCTCAGACGAAGTTGTCTGTTGTTTTGGTGATTTCCGTTTTATAACAGTGTGTAATTGAAACATTTCAATGAATTACGTATATTTGATATAGGCACTTCTTTACCATACACCCACGTTTGGAATCGTGCTAAACCATCACAATATATATTATTTTCACGTTTGATTTACACTACACCTTTTTTAAACTACTTTTATAAAACGCCTCAATAACGTTAGCTATTTCAACATAACAAATATTCGGCATTAAAACAGGGAAGAATAAAATGACAAATTTCTTTGCCCCTCAAAGCCAAGAAACCATAATCCCTCCTAACATTTCCGGTTGGATAATTTCATCAATTGTGTAGAAAGCTGAAAAGATCAGTGACATTGTTCATAAACCCCTAGGAATCATCGCAACATCACACACTGTAGACTTGTTTCTTTTTTGAAACTGAACAGATGGAACTATAGCGCAGTGTGAGGGAATTTGCGGGAGGAATTCCCGCTCGCGCCCCTGACCCATGCTGGCCACGTTATTAAAGCCGCACCGTCGCTGAAATATTGTCACTTTAGAACTAAAATGACTAGTAACTATCGGTTTAAAGACAAATTACGTAAGAGTAAAACTATTTTTAAATAATGTGTTTAGTACTGTATGTTGCTCAAAAGTACTGAAACTGAAAATAAATTTATTTTTAAAAATTAAGTTTTAATTGTTGATTATGTTTATATGATTATGATTTAGTAACTGTTAAAAAGTTAAATATTAGAAAGATCTGAGAGATTGGTTAAAATTGATATTTGTTTACCTATATCATAATTGTTTAATCATGAAAAGGTTGCGTGCGCACCCACTGTTAATTAAATACTGCAAAGATAATTCTTACAATATTACATCTCAATCGTTCCAGTAAATACATTTGTCAGCAAGTACAAAATGGCCAACCATTACAATATGTATTAAGCCAATCCCGTAATTCTACAATCCCGCTCCTGCATAACTCCGATGGTACGATATATTATAATCATGTGTCAAGCTATTTTCCTGTTCGAGCAATCTTTTCACCCGCATTTTATGAAATCTTTGAAAATGTACCACTAAACGAAAAGGTTTTTTTATATTTTACAATAAAATATATGGGTACTACAGGAACTATACGGAATGCGTTGAGAATAGGGACTGACAGTAAGCACCTCACTGTCAAAGGCAATCAGAGGGTTTCCTGCATTCCTTAAAATTAAACCCTACCGAAGATTGTACTGGATGAGCCTCTTGCGTAGCCAGTTGAGTTTATAAAATATGTCATCACAGCGGTTTCCTTAAAAACTACGTGAATTATGATAGTGAGTTCACAGATTACACGTATACCAATGGTTATCACTTTTACGTTTACTTTATATCGGTAGTAATTTTACAGAAAATTAAATAGAAATACTTTATATGAACAAATTATTTAGTGGATTTTATGTGTTATGACTTTTATTACTGGGATAGATTTATTAAATTTACTAAGTATACTGTAAGTTTTAGTTTGGAAAATGTGCTAGACTACAAAAAGTAGCCTCCTGTTCCATTTTAATAACATTTAAGAGGATAATGGAAGAATAAACTCCAGAAAACCAGCAGTTTCGACGTTAAGAGCAAGCTCAGTGGCAGGCCAGTTTGAGAGCAACTTAAATGGCACTATATCAGAGCAGTGATCTACAGAAACTGTTGGGGAAGCTGAATCTGTAAGGGCTGCCCAGCAGCAGCAAACGTTCACCAGAAATACGTCAGGCGTCTTTGAAATTGCTGCCTTGGAACACGACGCGACTCTTAGTCAGTTAACACATATCTTAATAACGACAAGTCGTGAACGCGGGCGAGGCCGCGACGGGTAACGGCTAGAAATATTATTAATGTGAAAGTTTGGATGTATGGATGTTTGGAGTTGCATCACTCAAAAAATACCGGACCAATTAAGCTAGAATTGTGCATGAACATAGCTTACTTGTCAAATTAACATATATACATAATAATGTCTACATCCAACCTTAGGGCTCCACCCCACGGGCCCTGTAAGATCCAAAGAAAATCTTACGGGAAGGTATCATTTATAAAACTACAAGCTGTAGTTAAAATGTTTGTCACTTAATGAAAAGTGTGATTTTCATCACTTAATAGTAAAAACAAAGTTTCATGACGTTTAGGGATCTGGAATCCGATCCCGTATTCAAGTGGAAAAGATACCTAAAGCATAAACAAAATTGTAGTACAATCCAGGAAAAGCTGGAAAAATCACAAAAAAACACTATGTCTTGCCCTGAGCACACAAAGTGACAACTTGTGTATTAGTGTTGCATGTTTGTGCGTTTGATCTATTGTGTGTGAATTGAATGTTTATTTTAGTTTAAATCTGTTTGACTGCCTTTACAGTTATCTTTTTCTAGCTTTGCCTGTATTGTACCAATTTTATATGTTCTAGATATCCCTCCCATATGAAGATGGGATGAGATTCTAGATCCCGAAATGTCGTAAAACCTTTTTTACTTTTAAGTCATGAAAAATGGCCGCAATAATTTCAACTCTTAAAAGAGAGAATTTCCCAGTCATAGGAAATCGTTTATAGCTTATATTATTTTTAAATTATTATTTTCAATTAATTTAAATTACTGTAGCGATGTAATGAAACAATAATAACTATTTCAATAACGAAAAATGTTGAACAAAACACCGAGGCAAGGTCCTCCTGCTTTCCGTAATTGGTAAATTAAGGTTTCAAAAAGTAATTAGTGGAAGATAATTTTGAAAGAGGATTAAGACTGATATTATAGATTTAATAATTGTTACAATTTATATTTTTCAATAAAACGTTTAAAATTTTAATTGGATATATTTTTTATCCAGAATTCTTTATGTATAAATATTTTACAAACAAGTTTTAATGAATTAAAATATATAAGAAAAACAGTTTAAATTTAAATTTTGTAAACTATTTTTAATAGTCAGCTTGTTAATTTTGCACAGATAATTTATGAATAAATCATCATTTTGAAATAATTTAAAATTGTTTTAATATTGAATACAATACCAAGTTTGACTTATATTAAAACAGTTTTACAACAATTTTGAAATATTTTAAAACAATTTCTTTAACATTTTAAAGTTGTTTAAAACTTGTTTTAATATTGGGAAAAACCAAGTTTGGCTTCTATTAAAACAATTTCACAACAATTTTGAAACATTTTAAAACAATTTCTTTACCTTTTTAAACAAGTTTTAAATTGTTTTAATATTGGGAAAAATACCAAGTTTGACTTATATTAAAACAATTTCACAACAATTTTGAAATATTTTAAAATGATTTCTTTAACATTTTAAAGTTGTTTGAACCTTGTTTTAATAATGGAAAAAATACCAAGTTTGACTAATATTAAAACAATTTTTAAACAAATTTAAAATATTTTGAAATTGTTTTTAAACAAGTTTTATGCTACTTAGGCTCTAAACCTTTGTTAGTTACAAGATTTAAATAAATATATACTTTAGACGTTTTGATCATATTTTAAATCCGTTAAATAAATCTTTAGTAAACATTTGTCATTACGTTCGCGTGGGGGTTCATGTCAGATATGTTCAACAGTGTATAGCGGACTTAATTTGAAATGCATTAAGCAACAACACAGGAGGGATGTCCTACGCCCCTCCGAATTATTTCTTACATGAACAAAGAAGCCAGTGAAGATGTCGCTAGGTCTAGGTTCTGCGGAAGGTATTATGTGTTGTCCTTCCATGAAACTGCGTCATTGTAAACTTGATTGGCTCAATCCAAACCGCCCGCCAGACCACTGCAGGCTAAGGTAACGAACGGGTAAGGCATGAGTCAACTGGTTACTTGGTACTTGAAATTTGCCTTGCCTCTCCAGATTCTTCGCCCTATCTGTGTGTATTATGTTCGAGTTGTGAGAGACAACTTCCAACAACATATATAAAGAATGGTTTACAGTCCTAGATTTACTTATGAGTTCTCGCAGTCAAGTACATTTATCGCTTTATCATGCTAGTTTTACCGCTTTGCATAATTTGAATACAACTTTTCATACTTCTTTGTCAAAGACAATCCAAGAACAAACCGCCGTCAAAATGTTGATATCTAGCTTCCTTTTAGTTCGTTAGTCCCATGAATAATGTGTGTCACTCATTAAGTATTTATTTATCTGATAACACGTTTTTACGAAACATCTTCCAGAAAACAATGATTTTGTTCGAATTATAACTCCAGCGGCAGTTTTTTTAGAGCATATTACAAAAGATTTTACGGGAGAGTGATTAAGTTACCCCCAAATTAAGTTGTTACTGGAACAATCCGTAACATCACAATTAATCTTTTCTTGATTTATAAATTCTATAAACCGTGACTGAATTGTCAAGAAAACATTTAAACTCGGTTTTGTGCTTATTTTCATAACTTATTTATTTAATCCTCTATACCCTCTATACTCTACACACTATTTCACTACTGTTATATTATTATAATCGTTGCCATTGTTACGGTCAATTTACTTTTATCGCCGTTATACCAACACAGACGAGATATTACTGTTTTATTCATTTAAAGCCTGTGTTCCACTTCGTCCGCCGATTGGAGTACCTCGGAAATGGTTCACAAGGGTAATTTTCAGGTCTTCATCGGTTTTGCGAAAACCTTCCACTTTTTCCGCGGAACCCCGAACCTCTCCGACCCCAGTGGAATGGGGCAACATAGTTGGATGTTATATTTAACCACTCGCCTGATAACGGATTTAAGTATTTATGAGTGCCTCTTTATCGTAATACTCGTATATGCTTAGTTTAACCTTTAAAACCAATGCGGTATGAAACTATATTTTATACAGCGTATTTATCATTGTTAAGGAATCAAAGTTGTATTATAGTTAAGTCGTCGAAATATTTATAACAGAAAGTAGGTTTTTGAATTCATACCATACTTGGTGTCTAACTAAAACTATAATATTGGTTATGATTTTAAGTAGGCCAATCATTAACTGATCCACTTTTTGAACATTAAATTTAAAACTGTAATTTCGCGAAAAACACGACGGAAACTGTTGTCTCTAGCGATTTATCGTATCAGCGATAGAATTAACTAACCTTTAATACTATGAAGGATTTTTTACATAACGACGGCCTCCCTCCAAGAAATCGTAGTAAAAAAGCTGTATCTAACAATATTGTTGTAATGATTATGTCAAACATTGCAAGATTTCAATATATAAACTCCTATAATAGTTTTGCAAACAAGTCAGTAATTTAAGCCACCAAAGCTTGTTATTTCGAATTTTTATCATCCAATGCATTAGGGGAAAATGTTTAATTTAAAAGAGGGGTATCAACTTAATAATTTTGAATATATCTGTAATTTAAGTAGGTACAGTCAAGTGAAATTATAAATGTGTAAGTCCCATTTATACATATTTGACCATCAAAGTACAGTACTGCATAGGTATAAGTATGTAACAATGAATGAGGTACAAAGGGTTAAATAAATATTATTAGTTATGGATTAAAACACAATTATAATTTAATTCATTAATGTTTTGCCTACTTCAAATCACGACCGATCTTTTAATTACAGTTCAACACTAAGTATGGTATAAATACAAAATCAATACTAAATGTTATAAACATTTTGACGTCTTAACTATAATACAACTTTGATTTCTTAACAAGGATATAGAAACTAAAAAGATAACATGCAACTAAGTTGCCACTGAAGTACGAGATTCCACAGCCGAAGTGGAAAGTTTTCTGGTTGTATCTCACTTGTGGTCAGTCCTATTTTCCACTTCGGACGTCTACTTCAGTCGCATACAACAGGTATGTACACATGTAGGGGTAAGTGACTAGAAACCATGTCCCGCAGAACAAGCGGGCCAGGGGGATGGGGGGATGACGCATACAGCAGGTATGTACACCTGAATAGGGGTGGGTGACTCGACACCATAACCCCCCTTGTTTACTGGCAAAACAACCCCTTATGCAAAACTATTTTCCCCAAAACGTAACCAAGATTCCACTGTCCACTGTAATAAACGGCCATTTATAATATTATCAGACTTGATTTGTAAGTTGAGAAAAATCTGTCTGATGATATAAAAGTGGCTTTGTAGACAACTACGAATTTGAAGATATGAGTTTCAGAATGTATACAACATTTAGAATCCTTGCTGCTCTATATATAACTAGACTTGATTTGTGATTATGGTAAATCATTCTATTATATATTTAATGGCTAGGTATTCTAAGAACGGAAAGAAGAAGTAATTAACTATCTCTCAAGATGTGACCGCAAACTGGAAACCCTTCCACCTCCAGAACCTTGATCATCCCTTATAAAATTACACTTGACCGCAAATAGGACTGACCGCAAATAGGACCGACCGCAAGAACGAGGACACCAAGTTTTCTCACCACCGATGAAGACCTGATAATGACCCTTTTTTATACAACCTGTCCCCCGGACGAAGTGAACTGTTTTTGAGGGACCCCAATCGGTGTACGAAGTGGACGTCAGCCCATTTAAATACCACTTTTTATGCATCTTTTATAAAACCAATCTGCCGACAAATTACCGTGGAAAATGTTGATTTAGGGCTTCCTATTCGTTTATTGGTCTTTGGAATAGAATTTTTTATACAATATAAGAGTTTCTAATATTTACAAAAAACACGTGTTTGCTAAATTGTATTCATATAAAACCGATATTTATGTAAACGAAGATTTGTTAAAAAAAGTATGACTATTCACAAGTTAAACTTATAAAAAACTTTATTATAATAAAAGGTTTATAGTCATTTTGAATGCTTTATATACTTCATGTTTATATTTTTTATTAGTATTAGGAATATTAATTTACTTAAAAGGATGTTTTATCATCTACAGTAATAAGAATAAATTAATATAAAATAGTAATATAAAATCTACCTAAATACCCTTAAACAATAATTGTGTTTACTAACGTTTGTATTGGCAATCATGTTATGGGAATGGAACCCCTGATTATTCTTACCCTAAGATTTTAAAATAACAAATATAATTTATACCTCGCGCAAAGACTCGTGGCGGCTGCGAGCTTAGGACAGTCGGGGAGGTGTCCCTACCCCTAATCAGCCCACGCTCGGCCGCTCCGGATTTTGGCAACCACCCACTGAGCTCAAGGCACAGTCGGTACAATCTTTTTGCATTTCGCCATAAATTGATAAAATAACGTCATTTTTGTAATCTACATCAAATGACAAGAACATTAAGTCCAAACACGATATAATTGCGACGCTATTGAGTATTCATCTTGTTTTAAAATAAAGACAGTTCACAGAACAATATATATATTTAAGATTATTTACAAACTATAGCTATTTAAAATTTTGTACATTAAGTGTTATCCATATTCCACTGGGGCAAAGCCTATTGAATATATATAGTAGTTTGGAAGGGTGATAACATATTTAGGCATAATTACCTATAATTAAACAAAATAATCATATACAAATCGGTCCAGTAGTGCGGTCTGACGGACTGGACAAAGTTTTGCAATGTTTTTAAATATATATGATTGAATCACTGCCACAACAATTTACCGTGCCTGCGTAAGGAGTACCTCTGAAGTCATGTTCAACACTTTTAGGGTAACATAACACAACATAAACTATATAGATAGAAACACGCAACACTCGTATAAAACAACAAAATGTGCTTGCTTCAAACAACCACCCCGACTGATCAGCACATAAACAATTTACCGACGGACGGACAACTAGTCGAGCAGGGGAATGTGTCATCCAGGATGGGAGGACCTTTGGACCGGGGGATGCATACACTAGAACAATGGAATGTGGAATATAGAATAACAGTGGAATGTGAGTCATCTGATCACTTGCCTAACCACCACACCTACAGTAGTGAAACATCCTCTAAACTTTGGCTTAGTGTTGATAGGTAAGCGAGTCGACTTCAGCTTATGCAAATCCGAAAAACACTTCCAATGTAAAAATTTTTAATAGCTTTAGTTACGAAATAAATATTCTTAATCTCGGTGTGACTGGTTGAAATCGATCGCCTAGTCCCATATTTTTTATATTTACCGTTTTGTATGTAAGTACATTTTAAGTGTAAATATATTGTGTAGTGTTGTGAGACGTAGTTTTATTTATCCTGTTATTTTAAAACAAAGTGAATACTTAATAGCGTCGCTATTATATCGTGTTTGGGGTTAACGTTCTTGTTATTTGATGCAGATTACATAAATGACGTTATTTTAACACTTTATGGCGAAATTAAAAAAAAATTACCAACTGTGCCTTGAGCTGGGTGACTCATGGCCAAAACCCGGAGCGGCCGAGCGTGGCCTGATTGGGGGTAGGGGCACCTCCCCGACCGTCATAAGCTCTCGACCACCACGAGTCTTTGCGCGAGGTATAAATGCATATATAATCACATTGTACTGTTTACGTATTTGAAACATAGCTACTAAGTGTAGGGCCTAATTTTTATTTCTCAATAATGTTATTTTACATTTAAGTTATGGTAGCGAATGTACAATTCCTGTTTACATCAGAACCAGATTTATGATCTGTAGGCCCTAGGATCAACCTGTGGTCCCTAACGCCTACAATCCAGGTCAACGACCTTTTTAATATGCGGTTTTAGTTGGTTTTTGTTTGGTCCGGGCTCCATGTTGGCGCAGCCCTTAGGTGCGCGTTTATGTAGTCTATACTTGAATCCGGCCCTGGTTTACATAACAGTACAAACAAAATACAATTTGCATCTTATCTAACTTAATTTGTATCATAGATTGCAGGAAATAAAAATATTGGACCATAACGACGGTTGAAGTGGTATATTAAGTTTTATATTAGATTATACGAGCTTCTTCCTGAAATATTTTGCGGATATAATCCTTATAACAGCTGTGTTTTTTAATTAAGAAAATGCTATTTCTAAAATCGGAATGTAAAAAAATAAAAGTGTAAATCAAATATTTAGCTTCACTTAAACTTTAAATTATCTTTTAAATAAAAAAATAATCATCAAAATCCATTAAGTATTAACTTTATAGGAAGTAAATAAATAAAAAGCAGGATTTAAAAAAATATAGATAACTTAAATCACTTATACTACAATAAATGAAATATTATATGTTTAAATAGGATATATAGTTAAATCATAAACTACGTTAAAACTATTATCTATAGTAAAAAATGTTACATAGACAAACTTCGTTGGTATCAAAACATAGGCTGAATTATTCATACTATCATAAAGTGTAAAATGTGTGAAATAGACGAACTCCGGTTATAGCTGCACACTGTACATAATATAAAGTAAAATGTGACATATGGATGAACTCCGTTAGTAACGAAACATAACCTCAATTCATACTAGTATTAAGTGTAAATTGTGTGCCATAGACGAACTCCGGTCATAGCTGAACATAGCCTCTCCTCCACGTCATTATATAGAGTAAAATGTGACGCATGGATGGACTCCGTTAGTAACGAAAGATAACCTCAATTCGTAATAAAGTGTAAATTGTGTGCCATAGACGAACTCCGGTCATAGCTGAACATAACCTCTCCTCCACGTCATTATATAGAGTAAAATGTGACGCATGGATGGACTCCGTTAGTAAAGAAACATAACCTCAATTTGTACTAGTATAAAGTCTCAATTGTGTGCCATAGACGAACTCCGGTCATAGCTGAACATAACCTCTCCTCCACGTCATTATATAGAGTAAAATGTGACGCTTGGATGGACTCCGTTTGTAAAGAAACATAACCTCAATTCGTACTAGTATAAAGTGTAAAATGTGTGCCATAGACGAACTCCGGTCATAGCTGAACATAACCTCTATCCACGTCATTATATAGAGTAAAATGTGTCACATAGTCCAACTCCGTAAAAACCTTCAAATAAACAACCTCCCTTCCCCTCCAGCCGTGGAAAGCCAATCACAGCACGTATACCCCTACCACAACCGGAGTTCTACTTGCGGTGTCAAGTGGCTATTTAAAATTAAGTTTAATAAAAAATAATTGTTAAAAACGTGTGTTAATGTAGAATATATACATTCAGATTCAAATTATGAACCGTATGGTATATCTATATCCTTCTCTTTGTAATGTATTACTGCTAAAATAAGAGGGTCCCATGGAGTTCAGCCTGTTGCCTCTATATATGGGAGTTCGACCTGTGGAGGAAACAAGATATATATATATATATATATATATATATATATATATATATATATATATATATATATACAGTTTTGAACGGATGGTGTTTTTGGCATCTGAGGACCTCAAAACGAAAAGTTATCATGATCCCGGGCCTAGGTCTTACCATGCCGACTAAGGTAATAGCTTCTTCCCTATAAGGGAAATTCGCTAAAAGCATCAATATAGCATTAAAAAAGAACAACAGCACCAACACAGATCACGGAGTGGAGGCAAGTTACCCAGTCGCCACGCCGGCTGCCATGCCGCGCCGGCACGAGCTGGCAACAGCGCTGGCGAGACGTGGTGGGGGGTACACACACCAAAGTTGGAGTTTGCACGATTGTGACACGTTGCTACAATTGTTTTCTTGGTGTAAGGGCTAAAATCGGTGTGAATCGGAAAAATGAGTTGTTGAACATACTATCCGCAGTACCGTCGATAACGCAGTATCTTTCATCTCAAAGATGCTACAGTTGGGTGTTTTCCACAATTGAGCGAATACATGTACGTGTGTGAGTGTGGGGCCGTAGGCACGATAACTTTTGGAAAAAAGTCCCATCTTGAAGAAATTTAGTATAAATCTACTATGCAGCATCTATTTCATGAGTTGAGAACCAGACAAGTTGCTCTATTTTAAGGGGGGTTTTGTGCCCCAAAAATGGGTTTTTTGAACTTTTTACACATAATTTTTCCAACCCAAATTTTGGTTTGAATTTTGCTTAAAAAAACAAACAATTTAGTAGGCCTATCTTGAATTATTGCTCTATGTCAATCGGTTACTGAGATATTCAAAGTATTAAACACAGTACGTTGTCCAATGATAATCTTATGGAGGGTAAGTACAATTTTATATCTCGCTTATTAATGAACATATATTTACAAAACTTGGTTTGTGGCTGCATATGGTTGGGGTTTACAGATGTTCACACACAAAACCCATTTTTTGTGGTCCTGATGGCAGCATACCTGAATACTCAGCAGCTATAATGTTACCCTTATGAATAATAATACACATGGGATATCTCACTTGTTTTTTACATATGTATTGGTAAAATTTGGTATGTTATACTTCATCTGGTGAGAATAAAATAAAATCATCTTGGTTTTTAAATTTAAAAAAATTGTGTGGTCCTCGATGCAGCAAACCTCCGTTCTCCTTCTTAATGTTTCTTCATAACGAGAATAAATAAAATGTCATATCTTGCTTAGTTGTGAATATGCTCCTGATGAAAGTTGGTAAGTGACTTCATGATGTAATGAGGTACCATTTGAAATTCGCTGAGTGTGCAGGTTTGCAGCAACATTTTCATTACAAATGTGCAGAGATGTTTACAACTATGAGACATAAGGCCAAGTTGCCTAACATCGGCTTCACGTAAGTGAGCATCTTCCATCCCGGATGGTGTCAAATTCATTAACTGCCTCCCCCCAAGGAATAAAAGCAATTTAAGAACCCAAAGGTTCAAAATTAGCAATTTAAGAACCCAAAGGTTCAAAATTTCAGTGTGCTGCATTTTACTTTAACAGGCTTTCTACGGGTTGGAATAATCTGTTTACCTGGGAATTATCTGTTGAAGAATCAGTCGACTGACGGTCAGGCTTGTTGAACAGGCCTTCCTAAAAACCAAACTTTAAGGGTATGGCACCTGTGAAAGACTCTCAATAGATTTTTTCCAAACTTAAGAAAAGAACTTAACTTACAACTGAGAACACCTACTGCTTTTTTATATAGGCTAGATTTATTTTATAATTTTGTTTAGACAAACAGTTTATATTTCTTTAAAGGAAAGTTTTAGTGTTTTTTGCCTTTGTTTTATTTTATGACTCTGGGGTTTTGTCATTGTTTTGCTTATCAGTGCCCATCTAATTTGTGTTAGAAACAGCTTCTAAACAACTTAGAAAGCCAACTGAGGAGCATTGCCATACTATGTATGTGACATTTAATGAAGATAATTATGTCTAACAAATTCTCCAGAAACAGAATGAAGTATGAAAATAAATCTAACCTTTAGATTGTTGAGAACAATCTATATCCGAGTGAGTCTCATCGATGATGCCGCTATTAGGCTGAGGCTCTTGAGCTGGAAAGAGAAACAAAAACTAAAATCTCAAATTGAACACATACTTTTTGAAAGAATATAATTTGAATTGAACCATAAGACAATTTTTTAAAAATAACAATTTAATGTTGTTTTTTCACTCGGATTACATGTTTTATATAATTATTTAACCCTTTGAGTGCCACGCAACAATATCTCGTTGTGCACGGAACATCCGAAAAATACTTCACAACGATATATCGTCCCCGGTGGTCTTACCGAAAAATACATTGCAATGATATATCATTGTTATAGTATAGAAAATTTTTCTTACGTCATTACTTTTTATTATTTCTTTCAGGACATTTCCAGGATATTTTCTAGCTCTATAAATCTAGTAGTTATTTGGTGAAAATCTTATATTTGAACAATGTTTATTTATCTGAAAAAATATATAAAAAATTTCCCACATGTATAATATGTACCTATTCAAATTTTTTATTTTTTTATTTTTTAGATATTATATATGTGCATAATATTATAGCTAAACTTTAAACTTACAAAACAAAAGAAATTTTCATAATAATATCTTACCAAATAAAAAAGTTATTGATTTTATGTACAAAACCCATGCAAAATGTTGATTTTGTGAATCGTTATAGAAAATTTTTCTTACGTCATTACTTTTTATTATTCTTCCAGGACATTTCCAGGATATGTTCAGGTAAACATATACTCCATAAATATACGAGGCCTAGTTAGTCTGCTTTATGAAATAAAATTGTAATAAAACTTAAACCCTTGAATAAAGTTAGGCTACTGTCTTGGGTACTAATTTGCCGTTTTTATATTTTTTTACATTTATGGAAATAACTTGTCCGCCTAAAGCCCAAATTTGATGAAACTTTCAGGAAATATTTTGGGAAACATGTCCTCTATAAATCTAGTAGTTATTTGGTGAAAATCTTATATTTGAACAATGTTTATTTACCTGAAACAAATAAAAAAAATTTAAATAAATTTCCCACATACATATATGTATTCAAATTATTATTTTTTATTTTTTAAATATTATATATGTGCATAATATTATAGCTAAACTTTAAACTTACAAAACAAAAAAGTTTCATAATAATATCTTGCCAAATAAAAAAGTTATTAATTTCTTTGCAAACCCTTGCAAAATGTTGATTTTGTGAAAGCACTTTTTGGATATACTGTGTTAAAAACTCTGGCACTCTGGGGATATGACGACTGAAAAACTCTGGCACTCAAAGGGTTAAATAAGGATAGTCTAAACTGTAGTTTTGTTAAAAAAATTGATTTGGCCAAAAACACATGTACGGATTTAGATTTTGAAGTTGTTATTGTTAAAATAATTTACTGTGGGAATGTCTTCTTTATAGTAGGAGTTTATAGATCTCCATCTGGTGACAGTGATATGTTCTTATCTTCTCTAGAGGGTGTTTTAAATAAGTTATCATTAGGAGGTAATGAGAAAAATATAATAATTATTGGAGATGTTAACATAAATACTTTGGATAAATTGCCAAAAACTAAAAGATTAAAGGATTTTATTTTATCATACAGAATGTACGACTTATTAGGTCACATTCCAACAAGAATCACTCCTAATCATGTAAGTTCAATAGATCACGTAATTACCAATATTGTTCATATATTTTTTGTAAATGTCATTAATTGGCATATTTCTGATCATCTGGGTCAGATATTGATAATTGGATGTAAATATAAAAGTGTAAATGAAGTCAAATATCAATTCAAAATAATATTCTTAAATATAGTTTATACAATGAGTCTTGGAATTTGGTACATCAGTCAAAGGGAGTAAATGACAAGTGGGAGGTATTTATGGATTTATTAAGGTATCAGTTTGATTTGGCATGCCCATTAAAAAAGATCAATCTGAGGAAAAAAAAAACAAATCCTATTGCATTAGATAAGAAAACAAACAGTCTAAGACTAAAAATTGGAGGAAATGTATGATTGGTATCAAACATACAAGTTAGATTTTTGTAAAGACAGATACACTGAATACTAAAAAATGTTCCGTGCAGAGGTCAGAAAGTTAAAAGCTGACAAGATTAATAATAAAATCCAATCATCTGACTGTGTATCAAAGTCTTGCTGGGCTGTGGTAAATGAAATTAGAAGAGGATAAATTCTAGCCGTAGTATTAAGCCTAATATTGAAATTGATGTAAATAATGAAATAACATACATGTGTAAAGTTTTATGTAATAAGTTTAATAACTATTTTATTGATTCTGTTGAAAATGATGCTTGTGAATATTTGCTTATGCGGAGTGTGAATTTTGTAAATAATATAATATCTGATATTTCTGAGATGTATTACGATGATGTTCTGAATATAATAAATAGTCTAAATAATAAAAAAGACCTCTGGCTGGGATGAAATTTCACCATCCTTGTTGAAAAAATGTAAGTTTGAATTAGCTTCCCCCCTATTACATCTTATCAATAATGTACTTAAGGAAAGAATTTTTCCAGAAGCTTTAAAACTATCTTTGATAAAGCCACTGTATAAGGCTCATTATCAAATTGAGGGAAAATTTAAGTCCCGCTGATATAAAATAGGTATTACTAGTATAAAAGTGTCAACAAAGTTATCCAGCAATATATTAATACATAAACTACTTGTTAAAAACAATTTTTCTGAAAAAATATTATCGCCAATATTTTTTTTAAGTGTTAAAAGCCGTTTTCCTCAGGTTGCTAACGGTCCCCCCAAGTACCGCCGGTGCAATGTCTTGTTTTGGTGACTTTGCAAAAAGAAAAAAACCATATAAAATCTCTAAGATAATCTTTATAAGTCTGAGTTTTTATCTATTACGTTTTAAAACCGCTAATATCAATATAAAAAAGAAATTTTAGACTCAAAATGAGAGTCCCGCGGTAACGCAATGCCCATGCACGATAATTTGAATTTGCCGCCACAACCGATCCCAGTGATCCACGAGCGCCGCCACTGTCATCAGTGTGAAGGAGATCGTTTTACTTAGTTGCACGTGAAGAATCAGTTTGAGTTCTTATTTGATTTTGTAACTACAACCAACAATTTAGGTTTTAACCAGTATGTTTATTAGTAGTCAGGTCACTAACTCTCACCATACATTGTTTCAGTACTGAACAAGCAGAGAAATTTCAATCTAACAGTCTTAATAGACACCATAATCTAAAAAACCGTTCCCTCTTCCCGCACTATTTTTTGATGTGCAAATAACGAAAGACGTACAGATTTGTCAGGTCGCTAACGTATGCAACGTGATGGAATACCGACCCTCACGATGCTAAAATAATTTATTATTTATTTTATTTATTTATTATTAATTTAATATTAAATAATATAATATAATTATTAAAGTCAAATTTAATAGTTTTTCCTTAATACTTTTTTTACACATAACTTGAAAGATGTTTACACTGAATATAAACAATTTCCAGTAACCTTTTTTGCGCTTTAAATATGACTTTAGAGCTACATTTATACCAGGGCTCTTTAATCGCCAATCGCCAGCGGCAGATGTTAGCGTGTATAACAAATACATTAATGCTTTTCGTAAATACACACTAACATTCGACGACTGGCGGAAAAAATCTGCTTGTATGCGTACCCTAATGGATCATTATATATTTTTTTTTTTTGTTACAGGAAACTTATGGGAGATTTCTGAAATAGCTAAAGAAAAGAGAAAAGGTAAAGTAGACAACTGTGATAATGATGAGATAAGTGCGAAGAAACTAAAAGTTGATGTGGAAAACTCTGCAAAATATGAGCGGCAGAAGAAGCTTGCAAAATATGAGCGGCTGCTTGCAGAAGAAGCGAAGATTTAAAGAAAAAAATGTCTGAAGAACAGCTCGAGAAGAAAAGGGAAAGAGATAGGGAACGCCATCGACGACTGAGGGAGAAAAAGTAATAAAACCTATAGCAGAGATGAAGGCAGCTGACAAAAAAAAAAAAACAAAGAACACAATGGAAAAAGTACTCTGCTATTTACATACAAAAGCAAAAAAATATTAGGATGGCCTGCGGCGTGAGACTCCTCCAGATTCTCAGTCTGGGGTTGATGAACCAGCCCCACTTTCAATGCAGCGAGCAAGAGGGAGACATAAAAAGTATCTAAGTACAAAAAACGGCTCCAGCGGGAAAAAAGTAAAAAGAAAAGCCTAAGTTCACCTTCTCCCGCAAAACAAGTCAGGGACTTGGTTGGATGTGAAAGGGTTTCTCTAAAAATTAAGAAAAGGATCTTTGTAGGGTTTGCTTTACAAAAGCAGCTCGAAACTCAAATAAAAAGCGCTACTCCAAAAGGGAAAGAACTACAATTAATGTCTAAAGGAATTGGCAACAAAATTTCAAAGAAGTATAGGGTACGGCATTATTTGAAAAAGGATGTAACTTATAAATACAATAAAGTTAAAAAAGTGAATGAAATTGAAAACATGAATTAAAATTATTCAAGGAAGAAATATGAGACAATAAAGTGAAGGAGGCTAAGACACTAACAAATTTGTTGAGGATGACTCAGTTTCCAAGATGTGTCCTGAGAAATGTGACTTTGTTCGCAAAGGAAAGCAGAAAATCCAGCGAAGGATTCTTTTAAATTCAATGAAGAATTTATACCAAAAAATTATTGATGAAACCAAATTACAGATCAGCTATGCAACCTTTGCCAGATCAAGACCATTTTGGGTCCCCAAAGCAAAGGACAGGGAGACATGCGCCTGCATGAAGCACGAGAATGTTGAATTGCAGCATTAAAAAATGCAAACGTTATTAAACAAAAGAATAGGTATGAAATTTTAAAGAAATTGGTTTGTTCAGAAGATAATGAAATGTGCATGACACATAAATGCAAATAAACGGTATCAGGAAACTGACACATACTTTCTCCCTATTAGCCCAATTTTAATGAATAAATTACTTTTTATTTACTAAATATAGAATACAAAGCACGGTCGAATGTACAGAAAATCTTGTAAACAAGTTTTTTTTTTAAAACATCCACCCAAATCCCTGCTTTGGAGGCACTACAGAATCCATTGCTACACTCGTGGTTTTAAGAGGGGAAATGCCCCCTATTCCCCCCCAGGGTTATTAAGGGGTAACATATTTCAAATTTCCTCTGTTGGTCAATGCTAACTTGACAAGCATATCAAGTTTGAATGAAATTGATCAATAAATAAGAAACAGTAATTTTTTTATTCTCCAAAAGAATAACATTGGACAACGTACTGCGTTTACCGCAAAATGAAAATTTCAATTTTCTCCGAAACCAGCAATCGTAGAATAGTAATTCAAAATACTAAATTATTTAGTTTTTTGAGCTCTTTTTAATGGTGAATATTAATATTTTTTTATATTTATGTCTTTTTATGAAAAATCCATAAAACTGAATTTTTGATGTTTTAAGTCCTGTAATTTCTGAACCTGAATTTTTACAGGAATGCGGGTGGTGTCATTTTGTTGGAAAACTAAAGTTCTAGAAACGACTAAAGTTTAATCAAAATCGCTAGAGCCGTTTTTGAGAAATTTGGGTTTTTCTAGTTTTTTGTCGGTCTTTGGGGGATAATTACCCTTAAAAATCAAAAATTCAAAAAATGAAAAAACGCCTGGAGATATCGTGGATTAATACCTACATACCAAATTTCATAAAAATCAGCCCATTGGTTAAGGCTCTAGCTCTGCACGCGCGCGCACGCACGCACACACACACGCGCACACACACACACACACACACACACACACACACACACACACACACACACACACACACACACACACACACACACACACACCACGTAAAAACCACTTTTTTGGGTTCAGGGAGCACCAAAACGAATATATCCAATAACAACTCAAATTCAAAAATGTTGACGAAAACAATACTTCTCCATATACTATGTATAGATGGAGAAAGTAAAAATGCAAAAAAAACATGATCCAGTTTAACTTAGAAACTGATGAAAGTTTGAAATACTTTAAGTGGGAGAAAGTAATTGAAGAGCGTATGATCAAAGGGCAGTGTAAGCAAATCAGAAGTCGTACAAAAATAATGTTATGCTCGTGCTTCAGACATTGTTGAGCACTTATCATCTTTGCCCTTATTTAGAGCCCATGTTTACAATTTGATTCACCAAGTAAACTGAAAACCCTAAAAGTATATGGGTCTGCATCAATTTGTAACTTAAATAGAATTTTACACCTTCAAAAAAAATCTATTATAACCATGTTAAATCTTAGGCATGATGAACATTGTAGGAATCATTTCTCTGAATTAGGAATTATGACAATGTATAGCCTCTATATTTATAAAACAGTACTACATATAAATAATATATCAAGCACATTGGCTAAGAATGTTAGCAATCATAATTACAAAACAAGAAACAGACATGATTTTCAAGTTGAAAGACATTTTAAAGAAATATTCCGAAAAAAAAAAACAACTTATATAGGTATACAATTTTTTAATCAGCTGCCAATGACAATAAAGAAACAAATAAATACTACGACATTTAAGAAGAGTCTAAAGTTGTTTCTAATTGAGGGAGCTCTTTACAGTTTTAGTGAGTTTTGGAAAAATGAATTTAAATCAACAGAGGTAAAATGACAAGTTTTGAATCAATTTGTAATTAGTTTTAGATTGTTGTAAATGTTGACGCCATTTATGTATACATTGTATATAAATGAATAAAAGATATTTTGAATTTGAAAAATTTGAATTAAAAAGCAAACTTAAAAAAGGAGAGGTATTGTTCCACATCGACTTCTCGCAAAATTATGTTTGCAAGTTCAGAACTGAGATCCAGTCAATGCATTTTGGAGCTTCTAAGAAGCAGATTTCACTCCACACCGTTGTGAAATACCACATGGAAGAAGACATTTTAAAGACTCAATTATTTTGCACGGCTTCGGACAATCTCGACCATTATTGCCATGGTGTCTGGGCACATTTGTAGCCAGTTTTTAAACAAACAGCTGATGAACTTCCAGGAATTCAAAGTGTTCATATTTTTTCTGACGGACAAATATCCCAACATAAAAACAAGGGAAATGTCTATCTCAAGAAAACATTACTGCCGAATTGTTTAAAAAACATGAAAAGCTTCACTTAGAATTACTCAGAGCCTGGCCATGGACGGGGTAGGAGGGTCAGTGAAGAGATCTGCAGACAACTTTGTTAAGTACGGGAACGACATAACATCTTTAAGTGATTTAGTGAAATGCTTAAAAGGTTATAGCACTTCAAAGATTGCTGGGATAGAAGATGCTGAAATCCAGGAGTTGAAAAACATGCTGCCTAAGAAACTTCCTGATATCAAAGGCATCATGCAATTAAGACAGTTTTTTTTTTTGGCAAAAACCATATGTATGGATGGAAGTTGAGTTGTTTCAAGTGCAAACCATCCCAAAAATGTGACCATTATCAAGTTATGACATCATTAAACTAGAAACCAAGCAACCAGGGATCGAGCAACAATAAACAGAAAAAATTAATACCCCCGTCGCAGCAAACCTGCGTACTCAGCGAATTTCCAATGCATAATATTTGTCTGAATTCCACATAAAGCCGGGTACCAAGTTTCATAAAAATATATTCACATATAAGCGATTTTAAATATTCTCTATAAGAATAGCATTGGTAATGAGTACGTAGGTTTGCTGAAACAAGGAACACAAACAATTGATTTTTATGCTAATATAAATATAATTTAACTAGGCGAAGCCACATACCAAGTTTCATCAATATTCAATCATAAATAAGCTATATATAACATTTTAGTTATTCTCCATAAGAATAACATGGGGACTCAGTAAGCAGGTTTGCTGCAACTAGGAACAAAAAATGGGTTTTTATGCAATTATGAATATAACTCAACCAAGTGAAGCTACATACCAAGATTTATTAATTTATGTTCAAAATCAAGGGAGTCACTACATTTTACTTATTCTCCATAAGAATAACATGGGGGCTGAGTATGCAGGTATGCTGCTACGGGAATAACCAATAAAAAATCAATTTTTTGTGCAAATATCAATATACCAGTACTACGTGAAGCCACATACCAAGTTTCATCAACATACATTCATAAATAATCGAGATATCAAATTTTATTTATCCTCCATAAGGATAACATTGGACAACGTACTGTGTTTAGAACTTTGAATATCTCAGCAACGGTTGGGCGTAGAATCACAATTTAAATACCAAAATGATTGTTTTGTGGAACTGAACAGATTTCTAAAAGCAAATATGAAGTTTAAATTAAAATAAACTGAGGAAATGCCAAAAACCTTTTTCCCATAAGATTAACATGGGAGATTTTATGAGTAGGTTTTTTTGGATTTTCTCCGCAACCACTTAACCTAGGTTAATAATTCAAAATACTATATTATTTGTTTTTTTAAGCTCTATAACATGGTCAAAACCAAAATTAAGTTTTTAAAAAATTGTAGGGTGAAAAATGCAAAAAACTGATTTTTGGAAAATTTAAAACCCCCATAAACCCCCCTTCCCATGGTCCGATTTTTCTGGTTTTCGAACTTAAAAGTCATGAATGTCATTTTACACATTTGAGCCAAATTTCATCGAAATCGGACGTTTTTTATCGAATGCGTGAAGTTATCGCATTCACGGACACACACACATATATATATATATATATATGGATATATACATATATATATGGATATATATATATATGGATATATATATATATATATACACCAAAATTTGAACGAATAGTGTTTTTGTCATCTGGGGACTTAAAAACAAAAAATTATCATGGTCTCGGACTTAAGTCTTACCATGAGACCTACGGTATTAGCTTCTTCCCTATAGGGGAAATTCGCTAAAACATCGTCCACAACGTAAAACATCAAAAAAAGTGTTGCAAGTTGATGGCGTTTACACTTCTTCAAACGAAGAATTAGTTGGTGAAGAAGTAAATGGAGGTACAGACAGTCCTGCAAAGTTTGTTCCATCGCATGTGTCAAAAGAGTCCCTTGTACAAGGTGCTTTTATCGTTGTTTCGTATGAGAATGTTAGCAGGAAGGGAAAGCAATGCTGTAACTACGTTGGAATAGCCCAATCTGCTGTCGGTAAAGACGACGAAGTGAAGATTTTGTTTATGAAGGGATGTGCCAAAGACAAATCAATGTTTACTACGGATGAAAGTGATGTGCCTTACGTGTCATTGAATAAGATCAAATCACTGCTTCCCAACCCTAAAATAGTGTTAAAGGGTGATAGGCTGTTTTATAAGTTCAAGAACAACATTGATTTGTAAATTACTATCTTTCTTTTGTGTGATTTTTTTGTTTTACTTTCATTGTATCTTTTATGATAATCTATTATGTAATTTGTTTTTGCTTACCATGCTTACCATTAGTTCTCCAACGGCCTTGTAGGTGATAATCTGTAGATTCACCCATATTACGTTCGCTACGTTACGACCATCAGATCGCTAACGTTTTTCAGTTATCAATTTTGTTACTAAATTAATAACAGTATTAGTTAAATACATTTATTGAACAATTATTTTATTTAGAGTTATCACTATTTTTCATTTAGTATAATTTAGTTAAATAGCCAGAATAACGGCCATTTCATTGTGTTGACCATCAGGTCGCCAACGCTAACAATAATGAATATAATTTTGTTAAAATAACTTTGTATTACGTTATCAATACATTCAATTACAATGTTTATTTAGGGGCAATAGCATTTTTCCAGAAAAAATATCACTTATTACAGTTATTAAAACTTCTTGAGTCAGTTTCATGTAATTTGTTAAATAGGTTATATAATTATATAATTTGTTATGTTTGTATTTGTAGGAAGACAGAAGGCAACGTACTATAATCAGAAACAGGTCTAGCAGACAGAAACAGGCTTATCTGCTCTGTCGGGCCTTTTAACATTTTAATTTAATCATCACTGACGTTAGTAGTTAACTGGTCCGATTGTGCATACATTTGTCAGGAGGATAGTTAATTCGTCGGAATAAAATCTTTGCCTACCCCTGCTCCAAAAATGCTTTACTTTAGGGCTCTCCAAGTGTTGGAACAATAAAATTTATGGGTTAATAAATGTGTTCTAACAGGCCTCATACCTGGACAAATTTTGTTTTGTGTGGAAAATTCTTTGAAAACTAACATTGGGGTTATATGGTTAAGATTTGTAAATAAAACCAAAGGAATCGTACCAGCTGTTCAAAACCAACCATTAAATTCTAATAGAAACACTCAATTGGTAAAGTATCATGTGATTTTTGTGAGAATAGTGATTAGAACCAATGTAAGTATACATAGCTTTAAATATACATGATTAGGTTATGTATAAATTGTGAGAACCATTAACCCATTGAGGTAGTAATTTTATTCTATTTGTAGTAGCCTATAACGGGAATTGATTGGTGCTGCACTCTAGTAGCAAAATATGTAACTAATGACCGCGGGCGTCTACGGTTCTATCCGCTAGGGGCGCGGACTGACTGAAAACCCTTAATATCGCCGCCAGGCCTTTGGTCGTGTTAGCTGAGTTGGCTACGTCGTGGAAACACCTTGGCCAGGTGGCGATACGATGTTCGTGGGTTCGATTCCCGCACACGACCAAAACTGACCAGTTGTGCAACTCTCAATGAGTTAACCGGTCTGTGGCAACGTTGGTGGGAGGGCCCAAGTAAAATAAACGGTGGCAGGCTTGCTTGGAAGTTGACGGGATCGGTTAATTCTTTGAGACTTGCACATGGTCAACACTGATTTTGCTAATTTTTACTTATGTCTACTGTGTGTGTGCCAATGCGACTCTCTAAACTGAAAGAAAACAATATTTTAATTAAAATATGCCATTAATCCATTTAAAAACACCAATTTTATACTCCAATTCACACGTTAATAAAATTACAAGTAAGGAACGAGACCAGCTCGTATGTCTACGCCAATGGGTTAAAACTGGAGATTGAATATAAAGCGGACATGTCCAAAATGATAAGAAACAAGCAAATAAGCAATGAAAATATGGATATAACGAACTGTGAATATAATTACTATAGGCATGTTGAACAAAAACTGACTCGCTTTTCAAGCAAAGCTCGGTCTCCCAGGTGCTTTAAGAGTAATTGTAAGTAACTTCTCAAAAATAATACTGTAGTGTGATCGCGAGTGAAGCCGTGACGGGCTACTAGTCTCTTTTATTATACCATTTTTGACATATCGTGTCATTAGACTTTCACTGATACATCTCATTGACTGGGTTAGTTGTTTAAGCGATATTTGTACAAAATTATAGTGCTTATTTCCAATACGAGCACATACTGACAGTGAAAAACCGAAACCGACATTTGACCATCGGTTCTCGGTTTCGGTTTTTTTGGTAAAAAACCGGTAAAACCGACAACCGACATTAAGAACCGACACATCCAAATTCCCAATATTTTAAGGCAATTTAATATATCAAATCAATCTTAACCCATTTGAATACTTGGACGGAACATATCCGTATTACCGCCATGATGCCCTAGCATTCCTGGTCAGAAGAGTTCCGTCTTGCATCATTGCTAGTAGTTTTAGGTTTTTCCACTGGATTGGAGCACTTACTGGAAACGGTTGTTTCTCCGTGAATTGTATTAAATTTACCAGTATTTTGTTTTGTACCTTGGCTAACCTGGTGTGTGATACTAAAATAATACATAAACAACAACAGGTGTTTAGTTTTGAGGTTGTGTTCACCGGCCGGTGTATCGATGTCTCGGAAGTGTTTGCGATCTAGTGAGATTGTATACTGAAAACTGTGAACTATCTTCAAATGAATCGGATGATGAAGATGAAGTATTAGATCGAGTGATTCTTGAACAGCTTTGCGGTGACAACGAAACAGATAGTGAAAGTGACATACGTGTCCGGGTTGGAGGCGGACGCTAGGCCTAGCTCAGAGTGAAGTATTCAATCGAGTGACACTTGAACAGCTTTGCGGTGACGACGAAACAGATAGTGAAAGTGACATACGTGTCCGGGTTGGAGGCGGACGCTAGGCCTAGCTCAGAGTGAAGTATTCAATCGAGTGACACTTGAACAGCTTTGCGGTGACGACGAAACAGATAGTGAAAGTGACATACGTGTCCGGGTTGGAGGCGGACGCTAGGCCTAGCTCAGAGTGAAGTATTCAATCGAGTGACACTTGAACAGCTTTGCGGTGACGACGAAACAGATAGTAAAAGTGACATACGTGTCCGGGTTGGAGGCGGACGCTAGGCCTAGCTCAGAGTGAAGTATTCAATCGAGTGACACTTGAACAGCTTTGCGGTGACGACGAAACAGATAGTGAAAGTGACATACGTGTCCGGGTTGGAGGCGGACGCTAGGCCTAGCTCAGAGTGAAGTATTCAATTGAGTGACACTTGAACAGCTTTGCGGTGACGACGAAACAGATAGTGAAAGTGACATAAGTGTCCGGGTTGGAGGCGGACGCTAGGCCTAGCTCAGAGAACGAGTCGGTTGTTTATGCCAGTGTAAGTAATGATGTTTTCCCTACACCTACTGATATTATTGACGAAACTATTGATCTAGATTTTAGAGGATAGATAAATGTATCCATTGACAACTCCTATGTATGTCAGGCTGAGCCAATTAACGTAGGTAATGTAGTGGTTATTCCAAGCGAACAAGAAGGCATAAATGAAGTATTAGGATGATTGTTGAAGTGAAAATATGTACATATGCTATGTATATGCTAGAGTAGTTTAGTGTAGTGACAATGGTTCTCAGGCCATAAGGAATCCTATGGTAAGTCAACAGTAATGCTCTACTTAGAGGTGATGGGTACTGTGACTGCATGCAGGTTTGGTACTGTGGTTTTGTTTGTTTATAAATAGCCTACATACAGATTATTCATTTTATTTATGATAAAAATATTATTTACATGTAATAACATATTTAGGGTAGATATACAAATACTATTTTACAGTAGAATTAGATATTATATTATTTAAATTTTTTTATTTTTTATTAATAAATATTTGCTTTCCATTTTTTTTATTTGTTGTAATAATTCTTTTGGTTAATATACATTATAACTGATAATTTCTGAATGTTTCAAGATAATCTAATAATAAATAACAGAGTTAGAGAAGTTTTCATTAAAGTATCTAAATTTGCCAAAATAATAGGAATTCCTAGGGGTTGACAGGTACTAGAAAACTGGTAGGTCAATGCGTTAAGCAAAGAATGGGCATACGCCTACAGTAGAACTCCAATTATCCGAATTAATTGGGGATCGGGCCAATTCGGATATGCAGAAATTCGGATAATCAGGTATACCTCGGGAATTAAGCAAAAAACATCACCATACATAAAAAATCAGAATTTTATCGACAAAGTTATTATAAATGTAGTGAACAGAAAGTGAGCGAACTGTATCAAGAATATACGTCATAAAATTAAATTACAGGAGTTAAATTGAATACAGTATATACAGTTGCTCTTTTCAATAGGCCTACATACTGTACGTATTTCACTGTTCAATGTTGGTTATTTCACTTGAACATCTCGAGCAAAGTGAGTTTATCACTTAGCGAAAGGACAACACGTTTACGTTTTGTACTCATTTCGAACGATAATCTCGGTGAAAGAACAGTAGCGACTGATGATGAGCAGGGCGGGAAGGGGGTATGACTCATTGTTCCCTGCGAAAATATCGTCCGGAAGGTAACAGCGCAGGCTTTTATTTTAGCGCTCACGGCGCATTATCGCTACACGCGCTCCCGCTGTTATTTTCTTGATTTTTATATTTCTATTATTTCACTCAAAATCGATTCGGATAATTGGATATTCGGATAATTGGGGTTCGGATAATTGGATTTCTACTGTAGTTTTATTTGGTAGGAGTCAATATTTTACAATAATGTACATGGAGCTAATATTGCACAGATCTAGGATCATACTAAATTTAAATATTGTTATTTGTTAAGTACCTTTTTCTAAATTGTCAGTCCTGTCTATTGGTCCAGGTTCAGTACTAGAATCGTCTGGGTTTGTAGATATTTCAGAGGGTGCTTTAGGATCTGATGAAGACTTCCTTGTTTTCCTTCCTCCTGCCCAAATATACACAACGATTTTATTATCTACAAATAAATAGCCAAACCTTAATCTCATATTAATATTTACTTTACATTTTAGAATACTACATTGCATTACTATCACACATTGCTTGTGGCACCCAAGGAAAATATTATCAAGTTATTTAATAACAAAGCAAAGCAAGTATACCGAGGGTGCCAATTTGGTATAAACATGGTTTAAATTTTGGATTTTACATAACCAACCACTTGAGATACTTTACTCCAGGATTAAATAAGGACAATCTGACATCGCTGTAACTTAATATGGTTTACTGACGGTGCGCTTCAAAATGTACATTATAAATAAAAATGACCCTTAGCTATATCAGCTACTGTCTAATAAAATAAATGATTTGGTCTTACTTTACTTTGGTGTATCTGGCCAACTGGGATGGAATGGTCTACGTAATTATCTACGTCATTCCAGTTATATGGCCACACCAACTCTATCATATTCTAACCATCTAGTTTGAAATGACAGTGTTGCCACCATACCACTATACTAAAATAAAATTTACTCTTTTGGTTTGTTAGTACCCCTAATATAACTATACGAAATTAAATACTTTGTATAAAACAACATATCAGTATACAAGGATAATTATACTGTATTCCCAAATTATTTTTTTTTAAGTAATGGAAACTTCTCAACAGCATCTCGATACTTATTCAGCTTCTAGAAAATTTCAATTTCAAATTTACCTAACTTCTTCAAATAATTTTGGAGCTCACAAGGCAAGCTTCCAAACTTAGTCACATGTTCCCGTTATAAACTGCTGTGTACACACCCTTCGGAAAGAATACAACACACTGGGAGTGGCGACACATTGAATACTACATTGTCCCGCAGTAGCAGCAGCCTTCTTTGCAATTCCTTGTAAGGTTACAACAGCTCAAATACTTGATTTAAAAAAAAAACTACCAACGCTTTTTGATTCATCACAAAATATTATCTACAGTAACATAAATGCTGCCCCCTGGCAGCAAACCTGCATACTCAGCACATTTCCAATGCATATGTATATTTGTTTATTTATTACATTGCAATTACAGCTACAAATGATACATCAAATGAAGCAGCAACCCAAACAGTTTTGCTTGTTAGCATGCAGTGCGCAAGTGCACGCAATGTTTTCGCCGCCATCCGTTAGAAAGCGCTAATGGCAAAGATGGCGACTAATGAACAGAAAGCTTTTTGTATTATACAGTTTGCAAAGACGGAACCGGTAGTTACTGTGCAACGTGCATTGTGTATTAAGTTCGGTTGTAATCCTCCAAGTGATAATAAAATCCATAGATGGTATCATCAGTTTGAAGATACTGGCTGTCTTTGCAAAGGGAAGAGTGCAGGATGACCAAGAGTTAGTGAAGAGAGCGTTGAGCGAGTGCGAGAGCCTACAAATATCCGCTCGGAAAGCTAGTCGTCAATTAGCAATTCCTGTAATGACTGTTTTGAGAGTTTTATGGAGACGCTTACAACTACGTCCTTGTTGTTTGCAGTTGTTACAGGCTCTAAAGCCTGTATAAGAATAACATAGGGCTGAGGTACGCAGGTTTGCTGCTACACAAACTGTTGATAAAAAATGGGTAGGGGAGAGCGGGGTAATAACGTGCGGCGAGGCAATACCGTGCACCGTGTTTTTAAATCTGCTAGAGGGAGTAATGAGCGATGGAAAGTGCTGCTGCGTAGCGGAAAGAATGGGAAACAGATAGAGACAACAGGGAGATTCTAGCTTTATGCATGTGTCTGTGACGGATGTTTAAGTCATTTTATAAACTTTTCTCATAATATCAATGACTAACTAGAACTGAGTTAAGTGGAATATGTTATAAATTACTTTATTTAAACTAACTGTTTAGGATCGCTCATTTCCTGGGCTATATTTCAACATCAAACACTAGATTTAAACTTCTATGTCTTTAGGTTATGTTTGAAAATGTGGCGTCATGTCGTCACGAGGCAATAACGTGCAATGTGCAAGGTATTGTCCCGTGTTGAACAATATTGCCCCATATTGTGTTATAACTTATTAATACCTTAATAAAACAGCAGGGCAATATCAAAATGAACTGTTTGTTAAAGGTTTAACAATCGGAGTGTAGTGGGCGTGACACAGCCGACAATTTTATTTGTGACTATTGTCAATCACAATAGACACAATCAGATAAAAGCCAAGAAAATAACTTTTTCCCGTGGTTTTGCATTAGCTAATTCACTACATCTTACTAATTTCAATGCTAAAATAAAATGTGTGAGTAAATTTTGGATATTTATTTTATTTTTACACAATCTTTGTCATTAACAATGTTGCATGGAATTACCCCAGCCCTTGGGGCAATACTGTGCAATGTTACAATTTCATAAAATGGGTTAACAATTGAAAACAGCTCAATATTTCAAATATGGAGTCTAGCTTTTGTAGAGAATTGAATTCTTCCCAAAATAAGATGATTTCCAGCTTTATTTGAGTTTCCAAATCAAGGATAAATAAACGGTATCAGGAAACTGACACATACTTTCTCCCTGTTAGCCTAACTTTAATGATTAAATTACTTTTTATTTACTAAATATAGAATACAAAGCACGGTCGAATGTACAGAAAATCTTGTAAACAAGTTGTTTTCTAAAACGTCCACCCAAATCCCTGTTTTGGAGGCACTACAGAATCCATTGCTACACACATGATTTTAAGAGGGGAAATGCCCCCTATTCCCCCACCAGGGTTGTTGAGGGGCAACATATTTCGAATTTCCTCTGTTGGTCAATGGTAACTTGACAAGCATATCAAGTTTGAACGAAATTGATCAGTAAATAAGAAAGAAATAGTAATTTTTTTATTCCCCATAAGAATAACATTGGATAACGTACTGCGTTCACCGCAAAATTTTAATTTTAATTTTCTCCGCAACCAGCAATCGTAGAATAGTAATTCAAAATACTAAAGTATTCATTTTTTAGCTCTTTTTAATGGTAAATAGTAATTTTTTGTATTTATGTTTTTTATGTAAAATCCAAAAAAACACATTTTTTATGTTTTAAGCCCTATAATTTCTGAACCCGAACTTTTACAGAAATGTGGGTGGTGTAATTTTGTAGGAAAACTAAAGTTCTACAAACGGCTAAGATAATTTAAATCGTTAAGAGCCATTTTTGAGAACTTTTGATTTTTCATGTTTTTTGGCGGTTTTGGGGGATGATTACCTTTAAAATTAAAAAAAAATTAAACGAGGCAGCACGCTGACGTGAGGGAAATGAATTTCCACATAAAAACTTTTAAAACTCAAAATCAGTGTAAAAACATGCATTTGTCCAATTTTTATTGAAATCTAAAAACATTGATTTTTGGCTGTTCTGATACTCCTGGTTTCATTTACTTGCAAAGCTGGGAATACAATTTTGCCCATTAGGAGAAGGTCCAGACAGGCTTGAAAGTAGGCGTGAGGTTGCTGGGGATGATAAAAATACTCTAACAAAGGAATAACAGGCTTTTCTAGTGTAAAACCCCCATAAGAGGGAGAGTACTTCGTACTGTGTTTAGTCAATACACATTTTCTTCAATAACTTGGTAAATATTTATGCTAGAATGACGAGAGAGGGCTTAAAACCTTCGCCTCTCTAATTCCCAACTTTTTACATGCATTTATTTTACATCTGGGGCTTTTATGACCATTTTTGGGCCCAAAAACTCGAAATTTGAAAGATTAATCCCCCAAAAAAGGGGTTTAGAGTTTTCTGATTGTTTTGCCCAACGAACTTGTCCAACTGATTACAGAAAGGAACGTCCCTACCAAATTTTAAGTAAATCGGACAAAAATTGTGACCGCTAGAGTGCAAACACATATATATATATAACATTTTGAACGACCCCCCAAAACGTGTTCAGGGGGTCACGTTAGGAACTTCTATCGTGGTCCCGGGCTTAAGTTTCACCGTGCGGGTTATGCTAATAGTTCACTTTCCAAAGGAAATTCACTAAAAAACGCCTGGTGATATTGTGGACCTACATACCAAATTTCATACAAATCGGGCCATTGGTTAGGGCTCTAGCTCTGTATACATCCATACAGACAGGCAGATAGACAGACAGACAGACGGATAGACGGAGAAACAGAGAGACACACAGACATCACGTAAAAATCACTTTTTTGGGTTCAGGGAACACCAAAAGAAATATTTCCGCTAACAACTCAAATTTGAAAATTTTGACGAAAACATTACTTTATCCATATACTATGTATAGAAAGTAAAAATAATAAGGTTAAGTGCACAGTATCGCCCCGCTCTCCCCTATTTTGTGCAAATATCGATAAACCACAACCAAATAAAACCACATACAGTAGAACCTCGCTACGACGACCCTCGATAAGACAAAAACCTCGATAATGAGTCTGATTTTCTAATACCCGTGAATCTCCCATAACGCTAAATGTTATAAATACCTCTATAACACGACTCATTTTCAAATAAATACCTCGATAGCACGTCTTTTTGTAATTTTATATTACTAATAAATAAACCTCTATAGCGCGTCTTTTCAAATAACTGAACCTTTATAGCATGACACCCACCTCAATAACACGCTTCTTTGGGTAAGTGAACCTTTATTAAACGACTCTAACCTCAATAGCGCTCCGTTTTGCGTTACGGAACCTTTATAGCACGACTAAACCTTTCTCACGCATAGTTCCCACGGTTAAAACGGATGTTTTGAAGTAGACAACAACGTCTTGGGCTCAGGTCTCAACAGGAAAACCCCTTCCCAACCCCCTTCCCATTCCGGCTTTTCCTTGTCTCTAACAAAAATTGATGACTTTTTCAAAAACATGCCAGGTACGTCATCTATGTCGTTGGATGCTGAAGTAGAGGAAAACGTAACGTTTAAGTAGAACACTGTCTATACAGTGTATACAATATACAGTACAGTATATTAATATGTACAGTAGTTATACACTGTATACAGTAGTTATTTTAATTTCTATAAATTATACAGTAAACTATACAGTACTGTACATGTATTCATGTTAAAAACTAAAATGTTTTCTATAATGTAACTTTGATTAAATTGTTACTGTACTTACTGTACATTTATTGACTAGTTGAGTCATAGAAGACCTGACTTGAATTGATGACTTTTCATTATAGATTTTAACTTTGTTATTGACTTTTTAGTAACATTTTACTGTTTTAGTTTATGAGGAAAACTTGATTTTGTGTTGTATTTTTAGTTGAAACAATATGTAGATTTTTCATTTTTTAACATTACAGTATTTTATTGTGTATTTCACAATAGGTTAAGGTTTACTGTATTTCGAGCTTATTAACTCTATACTTTAGTGAACTGAGTCTGTTGATTTTTTTTCTTACTGTCGCAATAATAAAGAAGTTTGTTTTACTTGTACGTTTGTTTATGACTGATTTATACAGTAATTTTCTACTTAAAACACAACTTATTAGAAATGTTTCATAAAAAATGTGCTTGGTATAGCAAAAAGTCTGTGACCTCGATAACACGTTTTGTTGTGAAAACCACCTTGATAGCACGACCCTCAATTACAAGTGCACCTCAATAAGAAGACTATTTTAGAGATCTCCGTGAGAGTCGTGTCATCGAGGTTCTACTGTACCAAGTTTAATCAATATGCATTAATAAATACGCTAGATAAAATTTTTACTTAATTACCATAAGAATAACATTGGAATAAGTTCTGTGTTTAGCACTTTATATATCTCTGTAACCAATTGACATAGAGCAATAATTTGAAGTATTAAAATGATTGGTTTTTAAGCTTCAGCTTACATTCCATTATTTCAATTTTTCATGGATTCATCCAATGGTGAAAAATGAAATTATATTTATTAATAGCAACAAAGCCCATTTTCTTTTTTAATTGAAGGCATATTTTTTCTTCCGTACACTTGCCCCTCCGGCATTGTGCGCCTCTAGGCCCAGGCCTGAGCTTTGAAAATCCACTGAATACGCAGGTTTGCTGTGACTAGGGTATATTACCTGAAGGTGGCATTTTGCTTTTTCCAACCACGACCTCAGGAACTCCAGTTTCTTTCTTCCTGCCTTTGGTATCTTTTTTGGGGGTTGTCTTGACAGACTTTTTAGTCGTCTTCTTAGCAGTTTTGCCCAATGAAGAGCTGACCTTTACAGGAGTCTTCTTAAGAAGTTTGTCTAGCAAAAGAATATATTAAGAGAATATATAGAGATTATAGAGAATATTAAGAGAATATATTAAGAGTTCCCAAAATTTCCCTTGTAAGCCACACAAAATTTATCAACAGAGTAACCGAGTAGCCCTAAACATAAAATTAGAAAACTCAAAATTAGCATTATTTGGTAAAACAAATAACATAAAATGTAAAATACGGTTCTCAATTATCTGGTCGGTGTTTTAGTGAGGAGGCAGTTTTTTAATGAAGCATGAATTTATGAATCAATAACTAAAGGTGGGCCGGAGAATAAATGTACTGTACAAGAATCTTTTGCACATGCAGCAAAGGTCGGGAAGTGTTCCCCCACTTCACTGTGGTCCATGTTGACTCAATCAATCAATCAAATCATCTTTATTTCATAAAATGTATAACCTGGTACATGAAATAGTATCATTATTTCACTTTTTTCTAGTAGGTAACATTTTATTTAATAATTGGTACAGTAATGCATAAACAAATAATTTCTACATGTTAAACTCAATTGTCAAAATACTAAAACTAACCCATATAATCAACTTTCTTCAATTTAGTCCAACTTGTTTAATTTTAAGGGCAAAATTCTTGAATGGAATAAAAGGCTGATTCAATTAAAAATATCATTAATAAATTTAGAAACTTTTTGAGGTCTTTCTCTTGTTTTATTGTTGGTGGCAGGCAGTCGAGGAACTTACTTCCTTTAAAAGTATTTTTCTTTTTATAAAATTCCAGCCTATGCTGTTCCACCATCCGGTGTGATCTGGTGTTGTATGCGTAAGCAGTATTACCTATTGCAACTCTATCGTTATTTAATATAAATGTTATTGTCTCATAAATGTATAAGCTGAATATTGTAAAGATCAGTAATTTGGAAAAAACTTGTTTAACTGAGTCGGTTTGTTTCAGATTCAACATTATTCTTAAAGCCCTTTTTTTGGAGTAATATTTTATCCATATTAATTTTGTTTGTTGATCCGTAGAGGCAACATTATTCGTAAATCCCTTTTTTGTTGGACTAATATTTTATCCATACTAATTTTGTTTGTTGATCCGTAGAGGCAACATTATTCGTAAATCCCTTTTTTGTTGGACTAATATTTTATCCATACTAATTTTGTTTGTTGATCCGTAGAGGCAAACACCATAGGCAATATGTGAATGGCTTAATGCAAAGTAAATGGCTTTTAATGTTTCGATGTTACATGAACATGCCATCTTCCTTAAAGCATAAAGGCCACTTGATGTCTTGCGGATTATGAGACTGACATGTTCGTCCCATGATAAGTTTTCATCTACGACCAGACCCAGAAATTTGGTCTCCTCTACTTGGTCCAATATTTCATCTTCGACAAATATTGCAGGACTTAGTCTAGTTCTATCTTCTTTTGTTGAAAAAGATACAAAATTTGATTTATTTGAGTTTAAAAGAAGATTTTTACTATTTAAGAAATCTTTTATTAACGATAGGCCAATGTGAGATGAGATTTCAATGTTTTCTTCGGTATCAGAGTGAAAACCATATTTGTATCATCTGCATAAAGACACACTTTATTGTTTCTGCCCCATACTACAGGTACATACTTCAGGTAGCAGAGAAAAAGCAATGGGCCTAAAATTGATCCCTGGAGGACTCCATACTTTACTGTTAAATATTGGGAGGTAAATTTTTCTTTATAAGTAATTTTTGAATGATTTATGTAATGATTTACTTCTTCAAATTGTTTTCTTTCTGAAAGATAATATTTAAACCGGGACATTCTGTATTCCTAACTCCAAGAGTGTAAAGCACTTCCACCAATTTAGTATGCTCTACACTATCGAAGGCTCTTGACAAATCTAAGAAAATACCAATAACCTTTTCGCCCTTGTCAACAGAGTCAATGATAGACTCAATAAACTCAATACCAGCAGTTGTAGTGGACTTGTTAGATCTAAAACTTGTTATCTTTGTTGTATGTCTAGCAACTTGTTTTGTTCCAAATAGTATGAAAATTTATTAAAAACAATTTGTTCTAAAATGTTTGAAAATACTGGAGGTACCATTATGGGCCTATAACATTTTACATCTTCTGGATCCTCCTTTTTAAAAACTGGAATGACCCTAGCTACTTTAAGTTGTTCTGGAAATGTGCCTGAGATTAGCGAATGGTTGATTAAATGAGTTAGCGGTACACAGATGAAAGGCAATGTGGTTTTTATTACTGAAATAGGAATTTCATCATATCCTGTTGAATACTTATTGTCAAAAGATAATACTATTTTTTCAACATCTTTTTCAGTTAAAGTTGACAATTGAAATAAGTTATCTGAATGTCCATTAGATAAATTACAGATTGTTGAAGGTTCTGTAGTAATTTTTGGGGATGATGAAATCTTTAACTGCGCCCACAAAAAAATGACTGAAAGTATTGCAGATTACAATTGGATCGGTTAAGTATTTACCCAGGTGGGATAATTTAATATTAGTATTTTACTTGGATTATTTCCCTGCATCTGAATTAATTAAATTCCAAGTGGTTGTTATCTTATTTTTTGAGCTCATCAATTTTTCCTCAATTTACATTTTTTTATTGTTTATTACATTTTGTTTGAGTTCCTTTTCCTTACTTTTAATCAATAACTTTAGATTATCATCCTTGAGGATTCTGAATTGATACTCTAAGTTTATAATTTCCGACTGTCCCTTTTTCAATATTGCATCAATCCATTGATTTGATTTATATGATTTTTCGGCTGTCTACAATTTTGGACAATTAATATCAAAATAATGCTTGAAAATACTATAAAAAATTCTATATTTGAAACTGACTGGAAAACCTGAAACCAAGACTCAGAACTTAAGTATTTACATAATGTAAATTATTCTTATTCTTATTCTTATGTTTCGATGTTGCAATGATCAAATTTTCTCAACTGTTTCCTTATCAAATATATCTTTTTACGATCAACATCTATCAACTCCCATCAGTTGACCATCATAGTCAGACACAAGAGTAATTGCACCAGTTACCCTTAACTTGTTAGGTTCTATATTAGTGATAAAGTTGTCAATAGCTGTTTTTGAGTGTTCAGTTACTCGAGTGGGAAAATTTACCATATACTTCATGTCATAAGTGGTTAAAATATTAACACATTTATATACTCTCCCTCTTTAACCCCCCCCCCCCCCATCAGAGTCGCTACCTCAAACACAACATATAGCAAAATGTGAAATTTTTTATCAAAACTAACCATTTGCATGATCTGTCAAGCAGCTGAATTTGTATGTTGAGGTTATGTTCACAACATATGTTTTGAATATGTTCTGATACTTTCACATTAACACGTTAGCTGTCACGTAGGTCCGATTGAACCTAAGCATGAGGTATGTTTCGAGTGACACTTAGGTCCGTTCGGGCCTAGGAAGTTGCAAATGCTATGTTTTACTAAACTGGTTCAAGTTAGTCACCAGTGCGACCTAGCGGTAGAACATTGAACTTCCAGCATACTAGATAGACCACACCTACTGGCCGTTCATTGGTTTGGTTCGTTGCTTCAACCAGGGCTGCAAACTGTTGACTCAAAGTAGAAGAAAATATTTACAATTTATTAGGTCCGTTCGGACCTAAATGAGTAATTTTGAAAATATAAGGAATAGTGTGTAAATACTAAACACTGCATTTATAAGTAATAATGTTATAATTTTTTTTATCATAAAATTACTAAAACAGAGCATAAAATTACTGGCTTAATATAAATTTTGAGTTAAGAATAGTTAAAAATACTTGTAATAGGTGAAAGCACAAAAATGGAAAAAAAAAATATTACATACTTTGAAATAAAAGAAATATAAATGAGGTACCATAGTACGATTATAAAAAGATTATCATAGGTAATTGTAAGGAATATTGCCTTATTTGTAAAATTGATGAACGTCAAAGTTCCTCAGGTGTTCGTAACGTTACTTGTGTAGATATTCCGAAATTTATTGCAAATTAATTTCAGGATGTCAAGCAGACGGAAAAGTTGGGAAAGTCGGGAATTTGAATAGAAAACGAGTTCGCACGCAGCACGCTGACGTGAGGGAAGTGAATTTCCACATAAAAATCTTATAAAACTCAAAATCAGTGTAAAACATACATTTATTCCAATTTTTATTGAAATCTGAAAACATTGATTTTTTGGCTGTTCTGATGCCCCTGGTTTAATTTACCTGCAATGCTGGGAATACAATTTTCCGCATTATAAGGTTAGGAAAAGGTCCAGTCGGGCTTGAAAGTAGGCGTGAGGTTGCTGGGGAGGATAAAAGTACACCAACAAATGAATAACAGGCTTTTCTAATGCAAAACCCCCATAAGACAACATACTGCGTTTGGTCAATACACATTTCCTTTAATAACTCAGTAAATATATATGCTAGAATGACGAGAGAGGGCTTAAAAGTTTCGCCACACTAAGTCCCATCTTTTTACATCCGTTAATTTCATATCCGGGGCTTTTCTGACCCTTTTTGGGCCCAAAAACTTGAAATTTGAAAGATTAATCTCTAAAAAAGGGGTTTAGAGTTTTCCGATTGTGTTGCCCAACGAACTTGTCCAACTGATTATAGAAAGGAACGTCCCTACCAAATTTGAAGTAAATCGGACAAAAAATGTGACCGCTAGAGTGCATACAGATATATATATATATAAAATTTTGAACGGACCCCCAAAACGTGTTGAGGGGGTCACGTTAGGAACTTCTATGGTGGTCCCGGGCTTAAGTTTCACCGTGCGGGTCATGCTAATAGTTCACTTTCCATAGGAAATTCACAAATAATAAAATGTCGGGATGGAGGAAATCAACATTAAAAATGTTGAATAGTCGGATAAATTAATAAAACTGATAAGCAGTTATTGTATTCGTTTCTCTCGAACGGAACGTCACACAACTTTGATTGACATTTTATTTAATTTTTGATAGTTAGACCAAAGAAATTAGCCATCATTTGTCTTTTTACGACCATTAGTTTCAGTTTTAGCATTTTGTAGTAGGACGTATCTTATCTCTTGAATAAATTACATCAACCCTCAACCGGATGCCAAACAATATACTTGCCTTTAAGAATAGCCTTTAAGAATGAGGCAAAAAAGTATAGGATCACTCGTCGGCCGACTTTTGAAGTAAACGAACACAGTTAGTTGTCTAATGTACTGTGAGACCATCAAAATTATTTGTAATTTAAAACTGGATAATACGCTGTGGTCTATTATTTGACTTGACCACAACTATCGAGTTATATTTTATTGTTGCTTATGCAACGCCGTTATTATTTATTATCTAAGGAAAAGTAATTAAATTTACAATAATCGGAGTAAAGTACCTTTGGTCCTTACGAACCTAAGTGCAAAAGTACAAGGACAAAAAACACCGTAAATCTGCATTTTGGTCCGAACGGACCTAAGACTTTTTAATGATTATTTACATATAAAATCTGTGGAAATGGTAAATATGGACTCGATTTTAAATTTTTTTGAAAAGATTTTGGGAATTAGTCCAATAGTTCCGTGTGACAATATGGCCTCACATCCCTCGATGTGGTAGTTTGGGCTCGGCAGCTAACGTGTTAAAACACTGCATTAACACTTATTATAGTCGCAGAAAATTAAGTTGCCAGTTGAGGGCGTGGCTTGCCAGGCTATCAACCAAGATCAGCCAATAGTAGACGTGCCCAAATAGTATGCATTGCCAAAACTCCACACCAGCTGAATCAAAATAACATTCGAGTGATATTTTTCTATAGAAAAATGACAAGAGTGCCAGCCATTATTGGCTACAGCCCCAACTGTCAACTTAAATCGCTATTACAGAAACATGATTTTTTTTCATGGCTCATTAAGAGAATTATCCAGTCTGTCAGACCCTAATCTCATGCATATATACTCTCAGGCAAATACATTTTGCATGTATTTATTATAGCATAAGTTCCAAATGACAGCATGATTTTGTGTACATTGTATTTATTTATTTCTGCATGCATGATTTTGTATACATTGTATTTCTTTATTTCTGCAATAAACATATTTTTTTTTATTTTGATTCGATTTTATCTCTTTTACACCTTTACTCAAACTTACTTACTTTTTGAAAACAAATTATTATAAAAATATCGTTTTTATGACATTATCATCTTTATATTAATAATAGGCAAGCACAAAACTATCCTTCCTTTTTTCTCAGTATGTGTGCATAATAGGAGAAATTCACCCGATACCGTTGGAAAGGTATTGTCGTGTAGATGTGCAGAAACCCCTTATAATCTACATCGGCCCTCAGGGCTATGCCCCACAGGGCTTCAAAGTTTCAATGTTAATCTTAAATGGAAGAACAGTAATCAATTGAATTGTATATTTGACAACTGAGTGGTACTCTTGTCCGGGGAGAGAGAGAGAGAGAGAGAGAGAGAGAGAGAGAGAGAGAGAGAGAGAGAGAGAGAGAGAGAGAGAGATTAAAAATCATATACTGATCTGTTGAAATAACATTCATGTGATAAAGCAAAGCTCGACCAATAGGTACTTATCTATTTACATGTAATTTGGCTTACTACTTAAATCATGTAATTTATATAGTTAAAAAATGATATTATACTATTTAATTTGTTTATATGGAACAAAATACCTGGTTTGAGTTTCGTAATCAGTCCTTTAACTTTTGAAGACTGTTTTTTAGGGATGTCCTTAATGTTCCCTTCCTTATTTTTCTTAGTTACATTTTTTGGTACCTCCTTAGTTTTTACTGAAACCATTATTGCCATGTAATTTACTATTCTTTGGTCAAAGTCAAACAACTCAAAGGATGTTAATAATATTCCTAATGACTACCATTACCAAAAGTATCATTGTAGATGCACACAAAGTTACTTTTAAGTTCAGCCTCTATGAATGAGGAAGTTGTTTTTGTCAATATCTTTTAGAGAGTTATTGTTGGAAATATTTGTTTTAATGGTCTTTGAACCCGAAAGTATTTTTCACTTTGATGTTTTTTTGGACGTGTTCAGACCTAGAGACCATTTATTTTGATATTAATAAAGTTGTGTGCATTTAAGTAGATAATTCAAGACTTTTTCATCTATTGATTTCTTCCCTTTCAAAGTTCGATATTCTCAAATTAAGCAAAGAAAAAAAACCATTATAAATTCCACTAACTCAGCTCATATGATTTTGTGAAATTTTGAGGCTTTACATTCCTAAGCTAACTGATATGATATGCTATTTATTTTGTATACCTCCAATGGATCTGCTTGAAACATAATGTGGAAAATAAGTCTGCTTGAGATTTGTTACATTGGCTACTTAATCTTATGCTGTGTCTAATTTAAGTCCCGGCAGGTTTCAATTCTGACACCAAGTAATTTAGGAAGACAATGTAAAATACCCCTGTAGCAGCAAACCTGCATACTCCACGAATTTCCAATGTGTATACATATATATATATATATATATATATATATATATACATACATATTAATACCACTTAAAGCTACATACCAAGTTTCATCAATATACATTCATAAATTACTTATGTCATTTTAATTATTCTCTATAAGAATAACATGGCGTCTGAGGATGCAGGTTTGCTGAAACAAGGTACACAAAAAATGGATTTTAATGCAATTTTTGTTATAATTCAAGTAGGTAAAGCCACATACCAAATTTTAATAATTTATATTCATAATTAAGGAAGATAACATTTTACTTTATTCACCAAAAGAATAACGGGGGGCTAAGTACGCAGGTTTGCTGCTACGGAAGCTATCGGCAAAAAATCATTTTTCGTGCAAATATCAATAGACTACAACGGTATAAAACAATATACCAAGATTTGTCAAGATAAGTTGATAAATAAGCAAGATATAAAATTGTTCTTATTCTCCATAAGGATAATATTGGATAACGTACTGTGTTTAGCACTTTCAATATCTCGGTAACCAATTGACGTAGAGCAATTATCAAAACACCAAATTGTTTGTTATTTAAGCTGAATTTAACAGTGAAAATTAAAATTGGATTTACTAAAATATTATATGTAAAAAAATTGTGTGGGGTACAAACTCCCCAAAATACCCCTTTGGATAGAGGGACCTGGCCAGTTTTCAAACTTAAAAGTCATAAATGTCGCTTTACATGTTTGTACCAAATTTCATCAAAAACGGACCATTTTTATGAGTTATTGCACCTACGGACATATATAAATATATGTCCGTGGGTGTATATATATGTATATACAGTTTTGAACGAATGGCTTTTTTGGCATCTGGGGACTTCAAAACGAAGTTATCATGGTCCCGGGCCTAGGACTTACCACCGACTACGGTAATAGCTTATTCCCTACAGGGGAAATTCGCTAAAACGACATTTTATTGTACAATTCATTACTTCCTCTGCCACCCAAAATGTATTTTCTGGTGAGGGAAGTAGCCCCAAATGTTCAGTTCAGGTGTAAGTCGTATGCTGTGACCATTAATTTTTAAGCTTGATGAGTATAACACAAGAACTCAATATCTGGTGATATCCAAAATGGTAGGTGGCTGTTTCAAAACTAAAAGTGGATCAATGGAAATAAATCCTGAATTGATTGAAAAACTCCTAAAAGGAATCAACTCAATGGTACATGATTACCAACAAAACAAAACAAATTTAGAACATGAGTAATATTGCCCCTATAGGCTATCCAAAATTAAGTTTTTTGGATAGTAGTCCTTAATTTTTGGACGTAACCCCATCAAGTGACCTCTCAATTTATAGGTTCATTTGAGTAAAACTTAACAGTACAAACCGGAGGTCAATGACAATATCTTGTCAAAAATCACATTATAAACATTTAGCAAGCTACTAAAACTGCACCTAAAATTCGGGAGATCTTCCCAGGCCGGTGGCCATTCTGAGATGATTTTGAACTGTTTCTCATCTCACCTTAGGCAAAGCCCGATTGTGCCCAAAAAGGGCCGTACCCTACCAGGAAAGTGAAGATAGGACTCAAGACCTATTTTACATTGTGAAACATACCCCCTATGAAATTCAAAATAACTTGTAAATTCCAATACATTGTTACACTGTATTACAATCAGCTCTTCAATGACTCAAAAAGGTTTTTATTTCAAAATTCAGGCCTACCACACCAAAATTAAAATTTTTGGGAAAGGGGCAATATACATACACCAAAAAAAATTGGTTTAGCGAATTTCGCCTATTGGGAAGAACCTATTACCGTAGGTCTCAAGGTAAAACTTAAGCCCGAGACCATGACAACTTTGTGTTTTGAGGTCCCCAGATGCCAAAAACATTATTCGTTCAAATTTATAAATATGTATGTATATACATACATACATATATACCTGTATATATATGTTCGTGAATGCAATAACTTGAGTAAAAAACGTTCGATTTCGATGAAATTTGGCTCAAATGTGTAAAATGACATTCATGACAAAGTTCGAAAACCAGAAAAATCGGACCATGGGAAGGGGGGTTTATGGGGGTTTTAAATTTTCCAAAAATCAGTTTTTTGCATTTTTCACCCTATACTTTTTAAAAACTTAATTTTGGTTTTAACCATGTTATAGAGCTTAACAAAAATATAGTATTTTCAATTATTAACCTAGGTTAAGTGGTTGCAGAGAAAATCCAAAAAAACCTACTCATAAAATCTCCCATGTTAATCTTATGGGAAAAAGTTTTTGGCTTTTCCTCAGTTTATTTTAATGTAAACTTCACAGTTGCTTTTACCAATCTGTTCATTTCCACAAAACAATAATTTTGGCGTTTAAATTGTGATTTTAAGCCCAACCGTTGCAGAGATATTAAAAGTGCTAAACACAGTACGTTGTCCAATATTATCCTTATGGAGAATAAATAAAATTTGATATCTCAATTATTTATGAATGTATGTTGATGAAACTTGGTATGTGGCTTCACGTAGTATTGGTATATTGATATTTGCACAAAAAATTGATTTTTTGTTGATTATTCCTGTAGCAGCAAGCCTGCGTACTCAGCCCCCATGTTATTCTTATGGATAATAACAACTAAAATGTTGTATAGCGCTTACATATGATTGAATATTGATGAATTTTGGTATGTGGCTTCGGCTAGTTAAATTCTATTTATATTTGTATAAAAACCAATTGTTTGTGTTCCTTATTTCAGCAAACCTACGTACTCATTACCAATGTTATTCTTATGAAGAATAATTAAAATCGCTTATATGTGAATATATTTTTATGAAACTTGGTATGCGGCTTTATGTGGTATTAAGACATATATTGTGCCTTGGAAATTTGCCGAGTACGCAGGTTTGCTGCGACGGGGGTATTGTCAGTAATAGTAATCATGTGTCATATATTTTTTAATTACTTATTTAATTTAGAAGTTATTTAATTAACTATTATTTCCATTGAAATAGTTATAATTTTGATACAGCTACCATGTTGAGTAAGTGCACTGCTGTGTTTTGCTCATCAAACCCTTTATAAGAAACCTCCCAAAATCACGTTTTCGGATCAGGGGCAGTAATCTATAAAAGGCAAAGCCCTCACTGACTCACTCATCAAGAATTCTCCACCTTCCAATGTAGGTAGAGAGCTGAAATTTTGAACACTGATTTTTTAGGTCTTAAATAGGACAACTAAGCAGTTTACACGCCGGTATCTCCATAGGGCTCCGCCCCACAGACCTTCAAAGTTACAATGTTATTCTTATGGAAGAAAGATTTGTTTTGATGATATCAGATGACTAATTTAAAATATTGTAAACAGCTGTTGCTATTCTACACAAACAGTAAAACCACGGTAGAACGTTGATTTATAATTCTTTTGAACTGGAGTAAGCCAATAATGTTAAAAATGGGCGAGTGTCTTGCAAACTATACATTACCACCTGTTTCTTTAAAATTTTTTACAAACAGCTGTTATTATTCATTGGTTTGTTTATGTTTATGATCATTATTTTGTGTTGTGGTGTGACAGGTTAAAAGCTAATTTATTGAATTTTATGATATTTTAGTTTTTTTGTTTTGTCATGAATACACAATTTTAGTAATATTTTTATTTTTATTGGTTTCTTTTATATATTTTTTTGTAATTTTTGATATGGATACAAAATTAACACTATTTGGACAAACAGACTCACAGTTTAGAGTTATTCACATGCCTCCAGATGGTTAGTGCCTCTTTCATTCTATATGCTATTCAGTTTACGGAAATAATTTCTACAGCGATCAAGTAAGAGAGGAAATTGTTAACTATGTTTCAACTAATTGGACAAAATTCCAAATTTTAACTCATGATGTTAAAGGGGATAATTACATCTCCCCTGAACACTACCGTCGCGAGATGTTGAAACCATCAACTTACGGATCAGCATGTGAGTTGATTGCCGCATCTGAGCTCTTCCACTGCATATTCAGAGTGTACCATGATGGTCATTTACTCCAGAGCTTTGGTGTAGAGGGAACATCATCTGATCGTACAAATTCAAACGGGGCGAAGCCCGCAGGTAACTGCTAGTGGATTATATATATTGCTTAGTTTGAGAGTGTTTTGGACCATTCCACAGCATTTGGGATAGTTGACATATTTTACTGTGGATTGACAGAAAGTCAAATGAGCAAAGCAATTAAGTCCATGTTGGACGGTGTGAATGAAGTACAAATGTTATGCTGTCTTGTGAATCATATAAGAATATATATTTAGGTAAACAAAACAACGGCTATATGTACTATACTAGGATTTGTAATGGGAGGAAGTATAAATTAACTTTTCAACATCGTTAATTATTTTTGGCACTCCCCTTCCCAATTTGAATTTCTATTAAAACGTTTATGTCACATGCAAAGCCCTAATCCTAAGGATATCTACCTGGCTTTTTCTTTTTGGGGTATTCATCACTAACCAATTCTTCAGCTCCATTTGTATTAACTCTAATTTTTGTTTGCTCATCAAAACTTCTCCATTTTTTCAAAGGCTTTATTTTGTTTTTTTCTGCAACATATAAGTTGATTAGCGAGACATTATTTGTATTGACTAAATAAAACAGGAATTTGCACAAATGCCAACCACTGGATGATTAAATCATGCTTCATTAGTTCGTTTGAACTTTACAAAGAATGATCTTTTGTCAAGTTCAACGAATAAAAACCAACCACTAGTCAGAAGAAGTAAATAAGCTTATTTATAATAGCATCAGGGATAGTATCAGGGGAATAGTACATACTAATACAAGTTAATCTAGGCTCACACTATGTTAAATATTACTGTATACAAACATACCGTACCTATTTACCTAAAGTAAATAAAACAGAATAGAACAAAACTTTTATTAAATTTATTTTGAAAGAGTACGAGACACAATATTAGGATTTAACGAATTTTAGTACATCAAAACTATCATGCTAATGAATGAAACTGTTTTGAGTTTAAATATAACAATGATGATTTTTTTACTCATAAATGAATGATTGTTCTTAACCTATCACTCATTGTTCTTAAACTATTTGGATGCCACAATCACACAGTTGCATTCAACAAGGCTTGTGGAACTGTGTTAGTACTTTATTTCTTGCTTGATTGGGCTCAAAACGCTAAGTTATATTAGGCCTACTCTGAGAATCAGGCCTGATGAGAGGGGGCGTCGGCCGCAGATGGATCTGGGGGCCCAGGTTTTTAGTCTATAAAGTGCAGCCTTGTTGCTATTCGGCCCTGATATTACACGGCCCAGTCACCAGTCATCACATGCAGCCTTATCACATGGTCTGTTTTTCTTTTTATGGCCGATCTCATGGTTAAATTTTATTTATAACAATACTACATATAATTCTTACAGCCAATAGTATGAGACAATCATTACTTACTACCTAAATACAATCATTACTTCCTCCAAAGGACAATGCCCTTAAGGGGGGGCGTATATGTTTTTAGGTAGAAAGAGATCATATTACATACAAATGAAAAGGTCCGACATAGTATTATACAATCCCACTAACCTTTTAAGGGAAGTGTTATCGGAAATAATTCCTTAAAATTTTTGCCACCAAAGATGGATGGAAAGTTTGACTGACAGCCATTTTTTTCCGACTCAGTTGCCTGATTGAGGTCAGGTTTGCGGCAATGTGTTGTACTAAGAAAGTTCTTTAAATGAGAAATAACTTGACATATTGTTACACTTAAAATTGTCATAACTTCCTCCATTAGACGTCTCACCATAATAATAAATGCTCATTAAATCTAGCCTATCAAAAAGTTGGTAGCGGTAACTAGAGGTCAAATATAACCCTAGTGTTTCCTATGATGTATGATTATTCATAAACAAAATATCTGGGTGTTGTCTGACTTTTTAGATACCCACTGAGTTCATGCGATTTCAAACAGTTCTTATTTTTATTTTGAAAACAGTGTGCAAGTCTTAATGGGCCAAATCAACACACTTTAAAAATAAATTTGTCCTCACCATTTCAGATTTTCTTAAAATTTGGTATGCTTATAGTACTAGGTACTAAGACTAAAAAAAATATCAATTTTTTTAATTTTTATCTCACACCGTTTTTGATATATGGCTATGTAGTTTTCAAAAACTCGCAAAAAAAGTGTTAAGGTTATTCTTTTTAATTGTTCTGGAAGCGGCCCTAATTCAGCTAGAAAGCTGGGAGGGGTGTCATTTTGCAGTATTTTAAATGCTCTTTCCAGTGATATATGACATGACAAGAGTATTAATGAAAAGATGTTTTTAAAATCCATATATATATTTTAATTTAATTTTTTTCAAAACGTACATATTTTAAAATTCTCAAAATATTTGTATAAATACTTACTAATTTTGTGAATCATATAGTAAAATACAAATGTGGGGTCTTAATGTGTTCATTGTTTAGAAAAAAGAAAACAGATTTCTGATGCAGGTATTCATTTTACCTAATTTGTACAGGTTTTCAGGCCTGTCTCTGCAGGCAGACCAAGTTTGTTCCAATCCAATGTAAACATGCAGGCAGTGTTTGTAAGCAAGTTGTAACAAGCTCAGTCTGTCTCCAGCAATGCACTTGCTGTCTGTATAATCATTCAGTGATCAGAGCCTTTACTGGATGGATGTGTTGTGTTTTAAGCCATTAGTGTCATTATGTTAATGTAGTGTTATTCCTTAAGTAAATTCACTAAATCTGTCTCTAATAAACTTGGTGGATTTATATATATTTTAGTAGTTTATTTAAAAATAAAACTATAAATTGAGGTGTGTTTAAAGTAATGTTTGAGTCAACATGGAGCTTACTACTGTTAAAGTGCAGTGTTATAATCTACTGAAAAAAGCAAATAATTTTAATAGAGACTGAAAAAACTGAGAAATGTCCCAGCATGGATGACTGGATTATTTCCACAAATGCCTATTGGATCTATGATTTGTCATACCTGCAGAAAATATGTAACAAAACTTAAAAACATATCACTTCAAGAGCTAGGTGAATCCCAAATGAACACAAACAAAATTACATCCAAACACTATACGACAAAGGAAGTGAAAAAATCTCTTCAGCAGTGAAACGTAACCTTTTTGTTGCTGCTGAAAGTTTTACATTGGATAATGAAGCCGACATTGATGAATCGGTTCTGCAAAATCTAAAAACTAACTTCTACAGATAGGACAACAAAAATAATTATATTTACAAGCTTGCCGGAAAAGTGGAGTATCAGCATGATAATGAGAGAGTTTAAAGCTCCGAATTACATGGTTCGGCAGTCCAAAGAAATGTTGAGAGAAAAAGGGTTTATGGAAGGTCCAAACCCCAAACCAGGCAAAAGTTTATTATCAGAAACAGTCCAAACTGTCCATTCGTTTTATGAAAGTGATGAAGGATTGTGTAACAGTTACAAAACCATTTGGAAATAAGACTAAAATTTCTAAAAGACTCATTTTAAGCAATCTTAAAAAAGCTTATAAACATTTCAAAGACAAGTTTCCTGACATTAAAATAGGTTTCTCAAGTTTGCTGAGCTGAGACCCAAACAGTGCATTTTAGCTGGGCAGAGTGGCACACACTGTTTGTGTGTTGATGATAGAAAATGCCAAACTAAATACATTAACAAATGGAAACCTAAAAAATTAGAACCAATGCGTTGCAAAAATGCTTTATAACCCATCATCAATAGATTGCAACATGGGAAATTGTGAATATTGCCCTGGAGTAACTGATATCCATAAAATGTTACAAGACTCTTTCGATGAAAATTTAATTGAAAAAGTTCAATTTCGACAGTTGGTATCGGTTGACCGCAGTGGGTAGGTCTGGAGACCTTGGAAAAAACTCCCGAAGAGTTTATCGATTTATTTTGCAGAAAGATGTCCGCTTTGGTTAGGCATGACTATATTGCCAAGCAACAAGGAGCGTTCCTTAACAACACTAAAAAATCTATGATTCAGAATTCGTGGTTACTTGTGATTTTTCTGAAAATTATAGTATAGTTCTTCAGGATGAAGCACAGAGTTATCTCTGGACAAGCCAACAGATTACGATACATCCTTTTATTATATATTACAAACATGAATTCAAAACTGAAATTTAAACAATGTAATAACTATTATTTGTAATGGTTATTCTTTTTAGCGAATTTCCCCTATAGGGAAGAAGCTATTACCGTAGGTCTCATGATAAGACTTAAGCCCGAGACCATGATAACTTTTTGTTTTGATGTCCCCAGATGCCAAAAACACCATTCGTTCAAAATTGTATATATGTATATATAAATATATATATATAGGTGTCCGTAAGCACGATAACTCTCGTAAAAAAGGTCCGATCTTAATAAAATTTGGTAAAAATGTGTATAGCACTATTTATTTGAACGAGTTCGAAAACAAGACAAATCGCACCATCCAAAGGGGGGTTTTGTACCCCAAAAAAGGTTTTTTTTGGGGTTTTCACATGTAATTTTTATTTAAATCAAATTTTAATTTATAACATTGAATTCAGCTTAAAAAACAAGCAATTTGGTATTTTGATCATTACGCTGCGTCAATTGGTTACTGAGATATTGAAAGTGCTAGACACAGTACGTTGTCTAATGCTATTCTTATGCAAAAAACCAAAATGTTATATCTCGCTTATTTATTAACATACACTGACGAAATTTGGTACATGGCTTCATCTGGTTGTGGTTTGTTGTTGTTTGCACAAAAATAACAATTTTTCGCATATGGTTCCCGTGGCAGCAAACCTAGGTACTCGATCCCCATGTTATTCTTATAGAGAATAATTAAAATGTTATGTATCGCTTATTTATGAATGTTTATGGATGAAACTTGGTTTGTGACTTCACTTTGATGAGTTCTATTGATATTTACATACAAACCCATTATTTTGTGTTCATTGTTGCAGCAAACCTGCGTACTCATCGCCAATGTTATTCTTATAGAGAATAATTTAAATTGTATATATCGCTTATTTGTGAATATATTTTAATGAAACTTGGTACGCGGCTTTATGTGGTATTAAGACATATATTTTGCATTGGAAATTCGCTGAGTACGCAGGTTTGCTGCGACGGGGGTATTTTTAATCAGACAAAAACTTCAAAATCATTGACATATAATAGAACCGATAGGTGGTGGAATGGTAGTTAGGAACGAATATCCAATTCAGTAGGCTAGAAATTCAGTTTGTTTGGTGAGAATTACACTATTAAAAATATTCATCAATAATTAGATTATATCGCTTAATTCTTCAAATCCAATTCTGTGCAAAATCTAGTTAGTACTGTGAAGGTCAAAAACTGATTCCAGATGCCATTTACAGTGGTGCTTTCTTAGACAATAGTTAAAACAACCAGGGTTTGGACCATTCTCAAAACAAAAAGACACAAGATAGCCTATATAAAACAAAGCCATTCCCACTCTAAACAAAAACACACAAGATAGCCTATATAAAACAAAGCCAAACTTCAAAGATTATTTTCAATTGAGTGCTCATTAAAACTTGTAAAGAATACAATATACCTTGTCCTGTTTTATCTGATTTTGGTTCCTTAGTATCTTTACTGAGAGTTTTCTTCTTTTTCTCTTTCGAAACCTCCCTTGGATTTTCATCTTCTACAATATTTCCCTGACTTGACCAACCTGGTTTTTTTGATTCATTAGTTTTCTTATTAATTAACTTATTAAATGGAGTTAACTGTTTTCTCTTGGCATTTTTACTGGGTGAAATTTTCTTTTTAAATGAAACCTTTGGAGTTCCAGGTTTTTTGTCAGTGACAGATGAAGAACTACCTCTTTTTTTGACCATGGTTTACAAATTTCATTTTGCTTTATGTAGCAAAACAGTAGAAGTCTCCTGCAAAAATGTAAAAATTATGAATAAAAAATAAAAAAATAAAATAAGCAAATTGAAATTGAAGATTATAAATCACAATATATGGTCTTTCTCACACATAAGTCTAATTAGGGAATTTCCTTTGGAAAAATAAGCCATTTAATTATAATTCATTCAAAACGGTTATTGAATATCTTTAGGTATTATTAATATTTTAACTTGCATATCAAGAAATTAACTAAACTTTCAGGATAAACTAAATCATCTCCCCTTACCCCTTACGTTTACAACAGAACACTTGATACAAGCTCTACGTCTGTCTGATTTTACATAAAAACCAAAATGACATATTATAAATATTTGTTTATTTTAAATGGTGCAAGGTTTATTTCTTGAACTAAGTTAACATAGGTAACGCTGACTTTTTAAATCCAATAAGAATCGTAGCCCGGCTCGCCCCGGAACATAAACAAAAATACTTTTTCATTAATAATCAAAGAAATTATTTCTGCAGTTACAGATAGGTCGCAGCGCCGGAAGTACTTCCGGTGATCAGGTTGTACAATACGGCTAAAAACTCATAACGCTGATTTCCCTCCCATCTCGTTGCACACATATATTGGGAAACACATAATATTTTCTACAAAACTGAGTCCACACAACACATAGAGGCCCAATACACATAATACGTAACACATTTTTGTCATCTCAACCCCCCTTCCCCAAGGAACATAACATAAGGCTTGATCATACCCCCCCCCCCCAATGTGTTACGTAACTCAATCTTTTAAACATCGTTTTTTAGCAATTTGGAAAATGGATACATAGTAAATCATTAAACTTTTAATCACTTTCTTAAAAACATGTTTTAATAACTTTTTTAGAACAAAATTTATAAAAACAAACAAGACTGTTACACGGTACTAATAATGTAAACAACAAAATAAACTATCTCAGATAAAACTTTAAAAGTATAATTTATAACTAATACAAATACAAAACAACTTGGTAACAGTTGGTAACAGATGGTAAGTAACAGTTGTCGAGTAATAAGCAAAATAAATGGTGTAGTTAATATTTCAAAAAAGTACTTTTGAGAGATCATAAAACTAAAGCCATCAGATAAATATAAAAAGTTATATTTATAAGAAACAAACAGTCAAATAAAATGTATATAAGTTAAAAGTTAACAAAATTGAAGTAAAAACTATTGTAAGTGGAAAAGATATTGGTTAAAACAAAACAAACAAATAAATAAATGCGTAGTTACAATTAAACAACGTACTTTTTTTTGAGAGATCACAAAACTAAATTCGTCAGAAAAAAAAACAGTTTGATATTTTTAGATTTATAACATTATCAGTATATACACGAGTGCGCCAGATCATGGGTTAAAATTTTCAATGAATACAGAACTGATAAGTTCTGTATTCATTGTAATGTACGAGTTACGTAACGTTGATCCAAATCCCCCACCCCCAATGCAGCATAATGCTAAGCCTTAGCAGTACCTCCTCCCCCCCCTTTAAGTATGTTACGTAATATTTATATGGCCCCATAGTTGTACTTAAATAAAAAAAATTAATCAGAGTTTTTTTAGCATACTGCACCTACTCCATTTTAAATTAAAATGAGATTATTTTTCACTCAATTGTGGTACAATGTCAATTAAAGGAGATGGTCGCAGTCCCGACCGGCTCACGGTTAAATGAGTCAGCGAGGAAATAAACTAATCATATTTTAATACTAATTTAGTGACAATTTTTTTACTTTCTCCCCTATACATAGAATAATACAACATTTTGATTTTGTCCTGATAAAATTTTAGGATCTGAGTCAGTGGAAACATTTGTTTTGGTTGTCCTTGAACCTAGAATGTGTTTTTGAAGTGGATGTAGCCTATGTCTGTGTATAATGCTTTGTATATACCGTGTGTGCCATAAGTCCCACCTCCCCTATTATTTTTTTTTAACAACTTCACATAACGAGATAACCATCCGGGGAAGTCTTAGTGACCAAAAAGGAAACTTTTGATGAGTCCAAATTTTCAACCCCTTCCCCAAAAATAGGGGTTTTGGGGGATAAGTCAAAAAATTTAAATGGTAACCCCCCTTGAATGAGTGAGTAAGTCTCATTTTAAAGGATGTATAGAAAGAAGAAGAATGGCGCAAGTTAGGGGTTTCTAGCTCTGTTCTGTCAAACACAGCATTCAATTGAGTTTTTGGATTTTAAAACGTCATTTTGCATTATTTTTGCATATCAATCATTTAAATTCACCAATAACGGTCCAAAATAATAGGTTTTTTCAATGGGAATGTTTAAGTAATCAAGCCGTTAATCTTTTAGTGAGTGAACAAGTTTGGCCCCATCCCCCAAAATAGGGGTGTTTGGGGCTAAGTCAAAAATGTTAAATAGCAACCCTTACTGACTGATACCTCCTTTTAAAGGTCTTAATAAAAGAAGATGAATGGTGCAACCTAGATATCTCTACGACGATCCTGCCCTAAAACATGGCAGCTTATTAAATATCAAATTTTACAATGATATTTAATAAGCTGTGATGATACAGACCTATGAGAGGCGATGGAACGATAATGACCAAAGTTGATACATGTGGACATTAATTCATGATATCTCCAGAATGTTTAAAAAATGTATTTTAATTTATTATTTTGAAGGGTAGGCCTAACCTCCCCCAAATAAGGTAGAAAGCAAAAAGCTTATGTCAGCTTCTTGAATCCTGATACCGTTTATTTTAACTATCAATTGTTATTTGAACGAAGTCAGAACGACATGGATATTTGTACACTATAATTTTGTGTGTATGCAAGCATAGGAGTAATTCGGGGGTGGTAAGTGTTGAACCCCCCCCCCCAATAATTTGGAGATAAGAATACTCAGATTTGGTTTAAAATATTTAATTTTATTACTGTTCAATCCACACGCCCTGATGTACGTATTTGTCTGTCCGAGACAGTACAACAACCCTAACTTTTTATTAAGGTACCGGGACCATTTTTACAAAAGGACACGCAATCCCGGCTGGTGCTAACAACAGACCTTATCGCACAAGACTGGACCATTAATAACTGATTTATTGCAATTTTCCTAATTAGGGGCCCTAACTAAGTATTAATTTTGGGTTCATTTGAATGTAAAATTTGAATGTAGGCTATTGATTTCAGGAAAATACAATAAATTAGTTATTAATGATCCGGTCTTAGTAATTTATACACCGTATGTTAGAGGATAAAACTGTGGAACTTTTTTGTATTTTGTAGTTTTTTTTTTTTTTTTTTTTTTTTTGTAGTTTACAGTTTTGAGAGGTTAAGATTTTAAAACAAACAATTGCTGCTATTTTGAAATAAGGTAAAAAGTAAAATCTTCATACTCAACATTGAAATAGATCTTATTAGTCGTCATATACGTACAAAGTTTCAAGTTGATACGGTACCTTAAGGGGTCAATAAGATATTGGAGTGTACTAATCGTGTTTCACTGTGCAAACTTTCATAATTTTGAGTAAATTATGTGTATAATCACAGTAGGTTTGGAAATCTAGCACACAATTTTCCTATTTTAACTATTATACGTTGATTGAGGCCTTGACAATTTATAGATTTTGTGTTTAATGTTATTAAGCTGTTAAATATTAATGTACCTACTATTAAATTGACACACATATAATGTTTTACATTTCACAATTACTAAATATAAACACAATAAAATTATAGTTGAATTGTGTGTGAGCTGCCGGCTACTACCGGCCCGCGCGGAGTTGGCAAGCTGTTGGCAGAATTGTGAAAGCTCGGAGTTATGATGTTCTCAACATTTAGTTGATATTAAGATGCCTCGGAATTATGAAACCTCAGAATTATGAAACCTTGGAATTATGAAAACTCGGAACTATGATAGTTTTAATTCTTAGGTGACTTTTGGAGGACCTCGGAACTATAAAACCTCGTAGTTATGATATTTTAAACATTTAGGTAATTTTTACAGATCTTGGAATTATGAAACCTTAGAGTTTTGAAACCCACCCCTTTTTTCATGAAACTACAATGGATATACAAAATAAAGTATTGATAAGTTAGTCATATTGGTAGTATTGGTAGCATCGATGCAGAACAGGTAATGTCATATTGGTAGTATTGGTAGCATCGATGCAGAACAGGTAATGTATAGTCAGTTTTCCATTTGTTCGTGTATGTAAATGTTGTGTTAGTGTATTGTATTTTATTTTTTGAATATGTATTTGTTATTTTTGTGTTAGTGTAATTAAAATGTAAAAGAAAAAATTAAGAAAATCCAAAAAAATGTAGGTTAGTTAGGTGTAAGAACTTGATATTTACAAGTAAGTAGGGTTCACTTGATAACGGGAGGAGTTTCCTTACATCCCGAAACGTAGTGTTTTAAACACTAGAAGCGATAGGTAAAGCCTATATTATTTTTACCTCATTAACAAAATGCAAGTCACCTCGAAATGTTAAAAGAACTAATATAGTAAAGACTGAACATTTAAATATACCTTTATAAAGATAATGGCAAAGATCTCTATAAGCACCCAACATTATTTATTTTTTCTCTACTACCCTGCCAAAATAAGTTCTGTTAATAATTATTTTGCAAGTTAGAACAGTGTTATTACTTAACAGCAAGGAACGAGACCAGCTCGTATGTCTACGCCAATGGGTTAGATTCTAATTTTTGTTTAAAATAATCTGGAGAACTTAGTAGGCTGGAGGCAACCTTCAACCTTCACTCATCAATCTATATAGAATACACAACTTCTTTTGGTTCTTACAGATTTTACCTACATACTACGATTTTTAAGATATTTAACTTTGAAAAACCAAAATAGCCACATTTTGAAATAGTACAAAGTAGAATCTTGAGATTCCATACCAAAACGGGTCTTATTAGATGTAATACATGTACCAAGTTTGAAGGTGATATATTCAGATGTTCATCTATATATTTAAAGCCGTAAGGAAAAAACCTTTGGACAGTTCGTCTGAGACTTCTACTGGGCCGATTTACATGTGGGTTGTACCAAAACAAAGGTTTTTGGTCCTATATTAGCAGGTTTTATTTGTATTTTGAAAATATTTACGTTAAATGGGTCAAAAATTAAAAATAAACTTTTCTTATGGAGATTTTATATGGGGGAAAAAGTGAACTTTTCAATCCTTTGGATAGTTCGTCTGAGACTTCCACTGGACCAATTTACATGCAGTTTGTACCAAATAAAAGCTTAACTTTTCTATATTAGCAGGTTTTATTTACTTTTACGTTATCTTACTTTCTTAAATTAAAAAATCAACATTTCCAAACCTTTGTGATGATTTTATTTTACAGTCCTTCAATCAGCTGATTGTAAATAAAGACACGAGGTATTTTGTCTAAAAACAAAAGAAGAGCAAACCCTCAAGAATTATTTGATTTATCATGGCCAGTACCTAAAAACCTATACAATTGTTATGTATTATCCTTTAAATGGAAAGAAAAAATAATAAGAGTTTTATATTATTTAAACTACACATTTTTATAGTTGGTGAATTAAAAAATAGATAAGTTTTGATTGTTAAATTTTTTAGTACTATACCTAAAGTTACTTAATTATATAAAAAAGCTGATTGCAATAACATTAATGGTATAAATGATTAATACAATGGCAAATCGTAAAGGGTCAGTTTCAATAAATGGTTTGCATTCATATTAAATACCATTTTTGAGCATATTAAGGAACTAATGCACCGGTTTTAATTCAACGTGTGCTCCCAACCCTGTGCGTGTAAGGAAATAATCGAAATAAATAGATTTATTCCACTCAGCAAGTACAGTCAATTGTTCTGATGCCACGTCGTAATGCTTTACTTTGCCGCAGCAAACGTCAGCTTTCGTAGATCAGTCGATAGCGTGACGGTCTTCAAAACAGACGAGCCATGTTCGAATCCTACCGGCGCCGTTAAACTTTTTGTAACTTGGTTATAAACGGTGTAACTAAGCTCTATTTTACTAATAATACCGATATTTATTTTAGGTCAACTATAGGGATTACAATATTTATAGGCCTTTGCAAATTCTCGAAAGGCTTTTATGTCTTGAACATTTAAAACCATTTATCCAATACAAATTGATAGTTTTAGGCCTACTTACAGTATTTATGATGTTTTTGAACCTAATAGAACACTTTCATTAGGCTCTTAAGGTTTAGGCCTAAGTAAACAATTAAACTGTTACGTAAGAGTAACTGTGTATGCATAGTACAGTCAATTGTTCCGATATCACTTCGTAATGCTTTACTTTGCCACTTCAAACGTCAGCTTTCGTAGATCAGTCGATAGCGTGCCGGTCTAAAAAACAGAATAGCCGGGTTCGAATCCAACCGGCAACTGGACTACTTATCCAAGGTAATGGTTTTTTTCTCCTTTCTTTTCTATCTGTATTGATATCCCCAAAATGTAGATTATATGTATAAAATAATAGTTAATTTCACTTATTGTTGAATCCATTTTTTTCTTAAAATTTGCTATAAGAAAAATAATTGGAAGGAAATAGCAGTTTAAAAAGTATATTTTATACATGCTTCACACCATCTGCCTAGCACTCCACTCACCACGAATGGAGCTGTATCCGTCGAGTATCGACGGGCAACAACTAGTATTATATAACATATTAAGTTAAATCCACATACAGACAGATGGACACGGAAATCTAAGCGTTTTAGGAGATAACTTCATATGAAATTTTATCTTTATTTTTGTATGAGAAATCAGATCCCGAAGTTGTTTAAAGTAGCCTATATAATAAAAACCTGTTCAGTAGCCTATTCACATTCATATTGACTAAATAATCGTTTGTAGTCTAAAAATGATATAAAAATGGTAGGGTACGTAGGTCAAAATAATGCTTATTTTATTTAACAAATTTAATTTATATTCTACAGTTGAATTTAACAACTTTAAGCTCTTTATGAGCTTCAAAAGTCCAAACAAAACCACAAATGCCTCAACAATCAGTCATGGAAGCATACAGAAACTACCGTCTCCTACGGATCTTTTTCTTGATTTTGAAGAATGTGCAACTGTAATACTACCCCAATACACAAGATTATTTTTAATTGTCTTGCATTGGCAACAATTTTTTTATCAGACCTATCAGAGATACAGAGATCAGAAAAAGCAAAATTTTATAAAAATTCAATTTTTAAACATTTATACTCAGCGAATTTCCAATGCATGTATATGTTTCTCACTACCACATAAAGCCACTTACCAAGTTTCATAAAATACATTTATAAGTAATATACCAGTATAACATTTGATGTATTCTCCATAGGGGCCATGCATAAATTACGTCACGCTATATTCAGCCCTTTTTGACCCCTACCCCCCGCCGTGTCAGGCTCTGTCACACTGCTCATTACTCCCCCCCTCCTCCTGTCACGTCACACTTATTAATTATTAAGTATTGGGTTATGGCGTACGATATTTCATCACTGTAACTGACGATTTCGCAGGCTTTAACACCATTGTGACTCGTCACGCAGCCTTTAACCCCCCTCTCCCGTGTCACGATCTGTCACGATGTGCCGCACCCCCTCCCTCCCCTGGGGAGGCGTCCAGTGGTGTAGTGGTAAATTTTCCAGTGTGGGAACGCTCAATATATTTGTCAAATTCCCTGCAAATAAGGATATGATTTCCCTGATTGCGTACGATAGCAATAGCTACGAGCGTATTAGGCTGTGTATTTTATGCTCACTGAATTTACTGAGGCTTCAAGAAACTTTTTAATAATTTGGATGATTTTGGGAAAAGAAAAAGAAAAAATAGTATTTTTTTACATTTAACAAACTAACTTTATTATTTTACATTTAAACTTAGAAAAAGTTATTTAACTAATTTTATGTACGTTAACCCCCTAAAAAGCAATAGCAACATACATAACCAAATTTTTTAAATGACAGGTCCGGATGTTTGGGCCATTCAACTTACTTTATGAACATTAGGGCTGCCACATGTTCGATGGTCAGCCTCGTTCTAGTTGGCGATATTATATTCATGTGACTAAAACCCCGTTCGCACTCTGATGAACTGCAAGGAATGAGCTTGGAGCAATTCAACAGTGGGTTTAAATCCTTTGGAATGACAGTGCTGTTTTCTAAATAATCTCTGAAGCTGTTTTTGATTTCTTCTTTGCACAGAGCTTCTCGATTTCTTCTTCCCCGAATCGAACAGACTTGTCTTGAGGCCAGCTTTTGCTTTCGAGTACTTTTAGTTCTGATAGGAGTGATGTCTAACTTTCCCTGATTGTCAGTCCGTGTAGAAGATTCGTTGCTGCTCCTAGTCGTGAAAAGCCTTTTATTAAGGTTGTTAATGACACTTGATAGCAACTGCTGGTCATTAATAGCAATTATTTTGCTATTACTTGTTAGGGGGACACACAAAAGTTGCCTTCGACTTTAGCTCTTTTAGCCTCAAGGTTTTTAGTGCCGGGTTTCTCTTTAAGGCCCTCGAAAAAAGCAATCGACCTTCTTAAGATTTTGTCAGCATACACTATAGTAGCTTGTCTATTTTGAAGGCATTCAGAAACCATAGACAACTCGGCCAATATGTCGTACATGATCGCCAAATCTTTGTTACAAATGTTTGTTAAGTATTGCATTTTATTATGGACATAAAAATATATTTTTATAATATTTAGTTATTATTTAATTTTCCCTGAACCGGAGCACTGGGATTTTCCCGGGTTTTTGAAAACCAGTGTGGGAACGCCGTTCCCACGCGTTCCCGCACCACTACACCACTGGAGGCGTCATGTAATATATACACGGCCCATAAGAAAAAAAAATAGACAAAAGTTTTAATGTTTTTTTTTTAAGCAAAAGTTTTTTTTTAACATGCAAAGCAGCCAGAAAAACCAGATAGCACACACTACTATAAGGGGGGGGTTTTGTCCTACCCCAAAAATGGGTTTTTTGAACTTTTTACATAATTCTTTTTAAACCAAAATTTTGATTTTCACCTTTGAATTCAGCTTAAAAGAACAAACAATTTAAGTTAGTATCTTGAATTATTGCTCTATCGTAATCAGTTACTGAGATACTGAAAGTGCTAAACACACTACGTGGCCAATGTTAATCATATAAGAAAAATGTTACATATCTCGCTTAAATTAGTGAGCATAAAGAAACTTGGTATGTGGCTTTACTGATATTTTCCTACAAAACCCATTTTTTATAGTCCCTATGGCAGTAAATATGCGAACTCAGCAACTATAATGTTATTCCTGTGGGAAAATAATAAAAATGTGATCTCGCTTGATTTTGAACATATATCAGTAAAACTTGGTATAATGTTGCTTCATCTGGTGATGGATGATCCATTGGTATTTAAATAAAAACCTGATTTTTTGGTCGTTGATGCAGCAAACCTACGTACTCAGTCCTAATGGTTTTTCTTAATCTCGCTTATTTATATGTACACTTTTGATGAAAGTTGGCAAGAAACTTCATGACGTAGTGAGATAGGCTATCATTTTATAAATTTTAGAAATATATAACATGGTATGGAAATAATTTTTTTTTGTAAGTTTTAGGGGTGTAATATAATAATAAACGGAAACCCGAAATATATGTAAACTGTACGGTGCTAGGTTGTATTGTAAATAAGTCATGTAATATATGTATATACTAATAATGATATATACATATTTGTAAAGCTAATGAAGTAAGGAATCCAAAAAAGTCATAAAGTTGATGGTAAAAAATTGTTATCACTTATAAATAAATGTAAATAAAAGAATGGTTTGCTATTTTTGTGTATTTGGAAAAAAATATTTCACAGTATTTAGTATATAACTTTTTTGTCTAATATTTTGCCCCCAAAGCAATATAATCATGTTGTAGTGCATTCAATTCCCTACATAGAAATATATAACATGTTATACATAGAATACATAGGAGTATACATATAAATATATAACTCACCACTACCAGATAAATAATCCAATTAGCCTAGGCCTACGACGCAACATCAGAAAAGTCGATCATCTCAATATCACTGCCTATATTACCCTCTAAATCGTCATCAACGTCACTAATACTTTATTCAAGAGCACCCCGAATGTCACTACAATCCATTTTTGCGTAAATTCGGCTAAATAAATAACTAAAACAATCTTACACAACTGACAGCGGTCAAACATAGCGCGCCATTTTGGACTGGGACTTCCAACATTGCATATTTCAAATGTCATGTCATATTGTCAACAAAAACACAACACATCGAGACAGATATAAGAAGAAAGCCTGAAATCTGCTGTTTACAATGATACCAAATACAACACAGTTTGGAGCGAGCCGAACAAACTGACTGAGACTTGGTAAACAGCAAACAGCTGCGCAGTTGCCGATTAGGCAAAAATGTGACGTAATGAAACTATTCCTTGGTGATGATTTTCAGAATAAAACAGTGCTGCCAACGGCAAAACTAAATTACTCTACATTTCTTCCTCTTCAATAACATATTATTTGACTAGTAACTTACACTAGATATAAATCCGATTTTCCTGATGGCCCTTTTTCGGCCATCTGCCATTGTACAACAAAACAGAAAACACCTGTTTTCAAAAAATCATATGATCTGTCTAATCAATATTTCGTTCAAAACATCAATTCCAAAATAAAGCGCATCTCTTAAGCAGTGCATTGGTACCAACCGCAACTTCCCACGACAAAAATTACCCGAGCTAGGTAATTTCAAAAAAGTAGTGTTTTGACATTTTCTTAGCATCGACTGCTAGAATCGCATCGCGCCAAAAATTCATTTGATTTCTAATCGTCGTGACATTGTTGTATAGCTGCTAAAGGGTTTGCTTATGTAATAAAATGAAAGTTCAGAATATTATCTTTCGAATGAAATATATTTTGTTCACTTTTTGATTATTAGTGTTTTTTTTACGATACAAAATTTTCCGTCCCGAATGGCCGATTCTCGGCCTCTGCCACAGTAGGCTGCACAAAATAGGGCCGAATCTCGGCCATTGGCCACTCCTAGGGTTAATTATTTGGTCGTAAAATATTCATTTTACCAAAAATATTTTTTTTTTTCTTTTCAATTTCCATTTTTTTCCTCAATTTGATTATGACCCTGATCGATTTAGGAAAATAAATTATAATGTTATTTTGGGGTAGGCCTAGGCCTATTGAGAAGGTACCAGTAGATTAGATGCCAAAAGTTCCAATATGGCTGCTGATGTAAAATTTAAGCCTATAGACCTTTTACTTTCATAAAAACTCTTAAACCAGCAATTTGTAACTAGGTCCTATTTTTTGGAAAACTTGTAAACATTACATGTACCGTAAATCTTTTGTTACCTGTAAGCTTACTTTCTTAAACCAATCATGCACCTGAGCTGCATGCATATAGGGCTAGTGGTAATACTAAATAGGCCTACTACATACCAGCTATAAAATAACTATTCAATTAATAAAATAATATATTTTCTGGGGCCATAATATCGCGTTTTAGGGTATTGGTCCATCGTATAAAAATGTAACCAGCCTCTAAACCTGTTGCCTCAAAAATCCCCTAGCTTTGTATAGTTAAGGTTACGTGCAGGCAGATTTTAATTAATTGACTTTTCTATAACATAATGCTCTTACCAGGCGTAAACGCTTTTAACACTATTGATGCCAAAACTAGTAGCTACACGTTAAAATATTACAAAAAATTCAATTCACAACTATCAACCAACAACTAACGAACTGAACTAAGAAATTAACAAAACAAATCAACTCAAGCCTTCCGACTCCCGATACGACTGATACGAGTAGGTATCGATATTTTCGTTTCGATACCCAGGGTATCGGTATCGATATCGGTTAACCGATATTATCGTGGTATCGAAAGAAATTTGGAGTATCGGTATCGGAAAATATTTCATTTTTCGTTTTTAAAACATTGACACGTTTTTGTTTAGTATACTTTTTAGCAATATAAATACAAATAATAAATTAAAAAATAGATCTTGTTACTTATGATTATGATAGAGGGAATCGACTCTAAGCTATCTACCGCGTTCCTCTTCCAGAATTACAAATTAGGTCTGTTCATTCTACTAGTCCGCAATCCTGCCTTCCCGCAATCCGGACCGTGCTTCGTTTCCACACAGCTATTATTATTTAGTTTTGAGTAATATCCCTTTTAATAATAAAAATTGATCATAATTTTTATGAATATTTTTCTTAGTTAAATTAATACTGTACTGTTTGTAATGGTTGTAAACATTAGTAAATGATTTGAGTTTTCGATACCATTCGATACGATACTGAAGGTAACGATACTTTGGATCCAATAGTATTGATTATCGATACTTTGGTTTCGATATTGTATCGATACTGAATATCGGGTCCAAGCCGGTATTGGAACGTCCCTGTCACTGTCACTACACAAGCCCACAAGCAAGAGGTTAGCTCAAGCCCAAGAAGATTCAGATTGGCAGGGGCTACGTACACGTCCGACGTGAGCCGCTACTGTTCAGGTCTGTTCCAAATGATGCACCATATTACTTTTCCTGTGATTTTTAAAACAGATTGAGAGCCAAAAAACCTCCTAACCTAACATAACCTAAACTAACGTAACCTAACCTAAGCGGTAGCGATGTGAATTTGCCCTTACGTTGGACGTGTACGTAGTCACTTCGATTCTGATTCAAGATCAAGAGTACAAACAAGAGTCTTCGAGTCCAGTACGGTGAGCACTTTTTCGCCTACAAAATTTAGAGGTTGTTTGGTCGATATCGAACAATTTTACCAACCGGTTGTTTTATCGATTGAATGTTGACTACGATAGTAGATAGATGTTTTCGAAGTTGGAAAGGCAAATGGCGGTTGTTGGAATACAAAATGAGTAGCGCTAGTAGATTTTATGAAGCTGAAACGTTCGAAGATTTTATAGGAGTTTAAGAGTTTATAGGTACTTTAAATTATGGATATGGAAAGTTAATATAACCCATGATAACTGAGCCTTTCAAGTCCTTAACTATAATTAAGCCTATTTACTTGGGAAAGGAATGGGTTTTATTTCATACTAGTTTATGAAAAATTTTTATCTTATCACGAGTAAATTTAGAGAGACCGATTAATAATCTTAACCCTACCTCGGGTCTTTGTATTTATGATTGCAACCAATTTGTAAATTTAGAGGCATCTTATCTGTTTAAGACCTTGTATACATTACTTAATTAACTTAGCATTACAAAGTTCATTTAAATTGGGTATATCTTTTGCCATATTAAGTGGATGTAAGGTATTTCAATTTCAAATTTTCCAATGGCCAAACTTATACTTCAACAGGCCCTAGCGAGTCAGCTTAGAACTTCCACAGTGGTTTCCATTTCCAAATTTAACTTCTCTTCTCGGCAGTCGGCAATCTCAAATCATCCAGTAGAATGAACGAACAATCGGTTGATGAAACGTTGCAGTATCGTCTGTTCGATATCGACCAAACAACCTCTAAATTTTGTAGGCGAAAAAGTGCTCACCGTACAGTAGTACAGGATAACATGGACTTCATGGAGTATAAACACAACCATAGACTACTGTAGTTAGTCTATGACACAACACATCAAAGTTAATATAAACAGGAATAACTTCTCTCTGGTAATTCTGTTTTAGCGACTTTCCCCTATGGGGAATAGGCTATTACCGAAGGTGGCATGGTAAGACCTCGGCCCGGGACCATGATAACTTTTAGTTTTGAGTACCTCAGAAGCCAAAAACACCATTCCTTCAAATTCATGTGTGTGTGTGTGTGTGTGTGTGTGTGTGTGTGTGTGTGTGTGTGTGTGCGTGTCCGTAGGAACGATAACTTTCGTAAAACTGGTCCGTTCTTGATTAAATTTGGTATAAACGTGTAAGGCAGCATCTATTGAGCTCGAAAACCAGACTGATCACACTAATACAAGGGGGGTTTTGTAGGGAACGCGTAACTCGATCCCTCTGGAACTCGGTCCGCCTATGTTAAACTCCCATAAGGCTCAAAACAGCAGAATACGGAACTCAGTCCGAAATGCCGGGGGTAGAATTGGGTCCGACTGGAATCCGGTCCGAATTGATTGTTGTAAGCCTCGCCCTTCCTACGCTCATAATACGGTTTCCGCCTCTACATTGGAGCGCGGTTTCACCAACCAGAGCCGAGGGGCTGGCTCTACACTCCCCCTGTTTCAGTACTGACGGTTATACGAGAATTTCATTCGGTATTTGTTATTTTCTGGCCTTTAATATTTAATGGTTAAAGATTGTCATAATGCAGCATTTGTATTATGTTGTGAACCATATAACTCCAATTTTAAGCTCCTATACCCCAGAAAAACTTCGAGAAATAAGATCTACGATTATGTCATTATACACTGTTGATCTGTTGTTATAATATGATAAAGCTTAGAAAGTAACAAATATGTATTTAAATATATTAGTGCAAACAATACCCGACCCGTTTTTAGGTAGGGTCCATTAGCTAATTAAACGTTTATTTAATATATCAAATTAAATAATACTTATCGTCATTCAAGATTACAAGCATTGGTATGCGTCATAATTAAATCATCTATTTAAACAAAAAATACATTGTCTTTAATTAATAAACTCCTTAACACTGTAATAGCACTTACTAGTCAAGAACTCCTTACGATTATTGTTTAACTTAGTGGAGTAGAGTATCACTTGATTACGTTCTCGGGTTGTCGGGTAGCATTGTTGCCAATTGGCGAGTAATTGTCCGATTTTCCAGTAATTTTGGTGTTGGACGGTAATAGAGAGGATAGTGGCCCCCAGGGGGTAAAATAGGGTAATTTGCCAAATTTTGAAGAACGGGTATTAAATTTATTGTATAACAATTTTTATCAACACTTTTTAGTAAGTGGATCTAAGATGCCTGATACTTCGTTTCGTTGCTTATAGAAGGTAGAGATAAAAATCCGAGCTTAGTTTTCGTTACATAAAATCTAATTTAAGCGGTCTATTTTTCGTACACATTACACAAAATATGAACTGTGGGAACCTTTTTCAGCTCAAACAGTTATAGTAGAGCGAGATTTAGACCATGGTCTAAATCTGTCATCTGTTGTTTCCATCACATGTTCAGTCAATTAATCGAATAATGTTGTTATGTAAACAATATAATAATATTACCATCAACGGCACAGCTGCAGCTCGAGATGACCCAGCTGGTTAAACATTGATACTTATTACATTGAAAGGGCTTATTAAGTTTCAAATCAAAACAAAAGAACCATAACAGCTGTGAATAAACTAACTAGTAAACTGTCAAATTAGCACGTACACAATGTAAGTTCTGTATCAGCATACAGGATCAATGGTATCAGCGACAAAAGAATAATATAGACTGGCAATCCCTATCCACTATATACATTACTTTAGTTGAAGCCGGCCCCCCACCACTCAGAGCCTCTGAGTCAGCCACGGGCCGCTACCTGTACAAATGTTAATTCGCCGCGTCTCATTACAACCGTCTAAACGTACAGTTAGAGCTAAGATATTTTTTTTGTGAAATTGAATAAAACAGTATGTTAAAAGCAAAGGGTTAATTTGGAGTAAAAAATAAAATATTTTAATGAATTAAAAAATTAAAACTAAAAAATCAAGTTTTTGTTTTGAATTTAGACATGAAAAAGTTGATCTGTGAGGATTTTTTTTATTTTTTGGTCAGGCAAGTTTTGTCAGCGAGAAAGTTTTTGATGGAAAAGACATCATGAACAAATTGTTATTCTTCATAATTTTTCTCAAAATGCTTAGTTTAGCCTGCAGGTAGCCTCAAAGTTATAAATAATCTCAATCAAACTTCATACTCGTATATTTCGTATGAGAAATTTTATTCATGTGAGAAAATCAATAAGTTGTTGAACAAATCTTATTCACTGAGGGTAATGAGGTAAATGATAAGAATTAAATTAAACCTGTTGGTACAGGGATAATCTTGAATTAAAGACAGCACCGGGACGGCGCCAGCAACGGCAACACTCGGTAGTGGACGATTCACGTGGATTCATCCCCACCACTCAGAGCCCTGCCTAGACAGCACAGCATTATCCCATGAATATTCTCAGAATGTTCTTGTGGAATATTCGGTATAAACATGGAATATTCTGGAAAGTTCTATAGTGATTCTTAAGACAACCTTAGAATATTCTATGTCCCACCTCGTAAATATTCTGAGAATATTCAAAAGAACGTTCTCAGTATATTCGTGGGACATTCCAGAACATCCATAGAATATTCCGTTTGATTCTACATAGAATGTTCCCAGAATATTCTAAATGGATATTCTGAGAATATTCCTTGAACCATCTAGAATATTTGAGGAATATTCAGCCAAATAGTACAGAGAATGTTCATAGAATTATCTATATGGATATTCCAAGAATATTCTTGGGACAATCCAGAATGTTTGTAGAATATTCAGTTTAATATTGCAGAGAACGGTCACAGAATGTTCTAAAGGGATATTCTGAGAATAGTCTGTGAACATTTAGGAATAATCTGAGAATGTTCGATCAGTATTAACTATTACATTATGGGCACAAACCTGGAATAAACATAGAACAAATATGGTTGAGTAATGTTCTGACTGGTTTAACACCTTTTAGAGGTGTATAAAGGTGAGAATTTCTCTTAAATGAAATTGTAGCACAGAATTAATAAACAGCTGTCGAATAAAATAGGCCTATAGTGCTTACCATTTTAATAACCAACTTATTATTTCAAATAGGCAGAGGCTACGTACACGTCCGACGTGAGCCGCTACTGTTCACGTCCGTTCCAAATTATGCACTGTACGTTACTTTTCCTGTGATTTTTAAAACAAATTGAGAGCCAGAAAACCTCCTAACCTAACCTAAGTAACATAACCTAACATAACGTAACCTAACCTAATATTAGCAACCTCTCGCACTTGGTGGTCCGCGGTGTTTTCGAGGACATTCCTCGCCAAAACCAGCGCCTCGCCCAGCTCTGTTCTCACCGTAGCCAGACGAGCCACCATTACATGAACCTCCGAGGTAGTGTTTGATCCTCTCTGCTGTAAAACCACACAAGGTAAGTATTAATAATACAGTACGATAAGCCTGTAAAAACACACCAGGTAAGTATTAATAATACAGTAAGATAAGCCTGTAAAAACACACAGTGTAAGCTAAGTCTGTAAAAACACAATACCCTCCGTTATCTTACCATCTCAAACATTCGTCTCCTCAGCCGCATAATGCCTTCCTCTCTATGGCAGACACTGCACGCTGGGGGATCGGCCGCGGGCATCCGCTCCTCACACCGTAAATTCTGAAACATTACAAATTAAATATAATACAAGTTCACAAAACAAAATTAAACCCCGCTCCTCACACCGTAAATTCTGAAACATTAAAAATTAAATATAATACAAGTTCACAAAACAAAATAAACCCCTATCCCCGATAGAGATACTTACAACAGGTTCAACTCGTCTAGATGGTGGTCGTGTGGGCGCAGAACTTTCGGCGCGGTTCATACGCTCTTCCAAGGCGGCAATGCGGACCTCTGGTATTGACTGTAAAAACAAACAATCAATTACACAGTAAGATATAATTCAGTAAAAAAAAACAACATACAACAAAATATATCAAAAATAAAATTACCGAAAGTCTGGAGGCTCTTGATGCTCTAATCCGTGCCTCAACGGTCGGGTGAAACGCAAACACGTCTTCCTCCTCCTCTCGCTCCTGAAAACAACATTAAGGTGTAACCAACAGTAGTTTACATATGCCATAAAAATGAAAGATAGAAAAAAAAGACATAAACTTTTACCTGTAGACGGAAACCACGCCCGATGCGAGGGTCTCCATCCGGGTATATTCCGCATTCATCCACACCCGCATCTCTAGCATTGGTTAAAACCCGCCTCTGAAAAAAACAAGATAGAATTAACATCACTACTAAAAGCACTACTAAAAGCACGACTAAACAAAAACTATCATTACGGCTAATCGTACTAACCGTTTGATCGGCAAACGGTAAGACAGGAGCTGGCGTATCGGGCCGTATGGTAGCACTTGAACTACAAGCTGCTGCTGCCTCCCTCACCTGTAAATAATTAAAATATTATTAAAACCTAAAAATCAATGAAATATACAAGTCAACTCAACCAAAAGTACGTGGGACCCAAGATGGGTCCCACCTATCTAATAACGATTCTAAAGTAGTTACTTACAATATTATTCTGTGGAGGTTCACTACTCCTGACAGTCATCCAGCAGGGGAGTACTCTCGTATTGTTTGGTAGAGATTGTGTCTCCCTGGTACGTCTCAGAATGTTAGGCATGGTCCGCCTGATTGGAGACGCAGGCCTCTCCCACTGAAAAAAATATTAGAGTTTGAGAAAACAATGCCTGAAGAAGGTAGGAACGAAACGTTCCTACCTTTGAACTATCAATTTAAAACAGTATATATCAATGAACCTGGTCTATATCAATTAATTTAACAAATAACATAGAAGTTAAAACTTACAGTTCCCAATGCTCGCATGCTAGCCTCTACAAGCTCAGGACTTACACCAAGATCATACTGCAACAGACAAATAAAAATAAAATTTAGACTTACATTTTCTAGCCCGCGAGAGATGGACTCCCTGGCTTCAGGACTCAGACCGGCAATATCGTCCTGTAACAAAATTATTAAAATTACGACAAATAGAAAAAAATCACAAGTGAGCAAAATACAGATAATAACCCAATACTAACCATAAACCTATTTCTGGTCAATAAACTGCCGTCATCAAGGAAGGTCCGCGAGGTCTCGATATAAATCCCAGACTCGCCAGACAATCTTAACATCTGTGTTATTCTTCCGTTATATTCTTCCTAGAATATAGAGAAAAACATGTATAAACAACACTCTTAAAAGATAGATATAATAATAATAAAGAATAAATAAAAAACACACCTGAGTGATAGATCGCAACCCAGATGACCCGCTCGAACCGCTCTGTAAAGAAGACAATAATTGTTAATCCTGTATCAAATTATAAAAAATAACTAAAAAACATTTAAAAGAATTACTCGATAATTCCTACCTGTTGTGACACACGCTGAGATATGTCGCTCAAGGATACGTGAGACCCGCTCTGAAAACAAAAAACAAACGCGTTAAATATACTCTCTAAAGGGGAGTGTATCGATACACTCCCCTTGAACTATCGCTATATATGAGACTACCTATAAATAAAAATAAAAAACTCACTGCACGAATAGATAGCACGTCGAGATCATCCGCAAAAAACATATCTTGACTAAGTGTTTGTTCATCTCGTGAGGTAGTAGTAGCCGGTAGATCCTGAAAACAATTAATAACTAAGTAAACTACTAAATCTATAGTGGGTAAATCTATAGTGAAATTGCAAGAGACTTTGATTACCTGATTATTGGGCGGGATGTTCTCATCCTGGTCGAAACCAATCACCAAGCGAAGACACACGAGAGCTAAAACTTGTAACAACATCACTACTGTTATAAACACTGTAATGTGCATAGTACAATGATACCAGGTCAGAGACCCGTATTTATACGCAAAATCCCTTCCAGCACTGCTTTAATCAACCAACCAATCAGAGCCCGCATATTCTGTGCTCCCCACCCACAAACTATGTACGCACCGCCCCCACACTGTGCTCCTCTCTCAGTTAGCCGTGATGAACCCTCCGAGCCTAACTCAGCTTTGCTGTCAGCAAATCTGTTCAGATAACCCTAGACTTTTCCAAATTCAAAATTTAGACGTACCATTTTTAATTAAACAATTACTAATATCAGAACATCACAATCATTGCTGGATTTTAAAACAATATTTTCATTATTTTGAATATAACTTATTAGAGACTTGTTCAGAGTGCTACTGGGTAAGTTTAAAGTAATGAAAGGTAAGCAAATCCTTTATTAGTTATTATTGTTGTTTTATTCTTGTTTTATGTTACAGGGAGACGAGTTGGTAAATGAGACGAGGTACATGAAGGTGGAGTCGGTAGGATATTCTCTCTCTGAGCCTCGACCTCCGCTCCAAAGGTGTATTGCCTGTTGGAAGCGGAAAAGAATAAACCCGATCCTCATCCGCTGCTACTGCCTCGACTTTGAGGCAAACGTGACGGAAGAGGCTTGGACTGCGAAGGTCCTCAGATTCTTTGAAGATAACGACTAGGTGAGTACAATTACATCAAAAGCGTTTCACTGTAAAAACCCGTTTTTTAATCCACCTGTCGTTATGCGGGCTAGCGCCGGGTTCCTAGAGTCGGTTAGTTAGTTAGTCTCCACTTAGTCGCGATGCCTCTTACTTACAGCTTGTGTGAAGCGTGCGAGAAATTGTGCTCGTGCACAATGTTAGTAATTTTTGAGGGTCGGGGGTGGGACCTGTGTTGCCGCTGCATGTATCTAGACCCGGAGGACTATAACACCAAACCGCCTCCGGAACCGTGCGAGCACGAGGATTACTGTAAGTTGAAAACCGTCACGGTAAAATGGCTAATGTAGTTTTTACGTAACCCGCATGAGCTATGCTTGACTTAACACCCCCGGTAGTTTTACTGGCAAAACGGCCAGTCTTCACCATGTCATCACACTGCTCAGACTTCACACTATTGAGCTCCTCTTTTGAGCCATTTTGGAGGTATGGGTGGTGTGATGACGACCACTGCGTGGAAGTGACGCCACATTTAAAAGTGTGGTATCACTATCCACGCAATTCCATCCTTCAGATCCAGCTCCGTTACTCATGGAAGCTGGATTACCGTTGTTTAGATTGTGATTGTGTGTTCTCCACCGGTTGGATGGATTTCTCTTTATGAGGTATGTAACACTATGTTTTTTTTAATCACTGCCCCAACCAACGCAGTGATTCGTGACAGCCAATCCATTAAAAATGCTGCCTCCGATTTTTATATTTTTTTGTTCTCTGTTTATCCCGGTAGGCTATTTACTAAGACCATGTCCGTTCATTTTAGCCTAGAAAATAGACAGAGAATTTTTACTTTTTATATTTTTTTGTTGCGCTTTTCCATCCGTTTTTCCCTGACAGTCGGAGGAAAGCACAATGCTTTATAGGGTTTAACCAGACCTCCCCACATCCCTGGACTTATAAAGGGTTAGCTTTGCCTGTTAGATGAGCGACTGCCGGGCCTTATTTTTATTAGGCCCCACTCGAAAATATTTCTCGAGCGTAGTACTTTGCGGACTTCAAAGCGCAGTTTTCATTTTTATTTCCATGTACAATACAATCTACAAGTTCATAACTATCGCTACTATTTACAATATTTATTTCTTTAACATTAGGGTGAAATTCCCGAAGGAATTGAGCCTTTTCCAAACCTTTTGTATAAATAGTTTCAAAAGGTTTACAGAGTGATCTTAAAAGCTCTTCGCTGTAATGTACCTCACCTTCATTCCATTTTATGTGGTGATAATGACGAGTCAGCCAGCGAGCTGTTCTTTGCATTTTACTATTCAACAAATTAAAACAGTATGGAGGTCGGAACACAATCTGTGTTTTATACGACCTTCCAACTATAGCAAGTTCTTTAATAATAAATCTATTAGAATTGTCTTTAAACGCGTAAAACTCCACTATTGCTTCCATAATAAAATTTCCTGATAAATTCGCTCGGCTATGTGAGGTGGCAATTGATCTGTACAGGTTTCAGCACCGGCTGAAACCTGATTAAAAAAAACTTGTATAATATCCTCAATATAAAATAATTGCAAAACCTCGCGACCGATTAAAGGAATATTTTATACAAGTTGATCCCATTCATTAAAGTTTAGTGCTAAGGAGTGTACTCCATCAGAGACACAGACGTACTGATGTCCAAAAATATGTGTCAGTTTAATATTAGCTCCAGACTCTATAGATATTAAACACTGATTTTTACTCAAGAGAGCTAACGTCACTTCGTTAAACCTGTCAATTAGCTGGCAAAACGAGTCGTAACTCCAAAATACAATACCTTTTCTCCCTTTAATCAATACACCCAGACTATTGTCCCTGTTTTTAAAAATACCCGATACTACGCACTTGGTGAGCTCAGGGTCCAAGAAATGGACTGACTTTAAAAATACACCAGTCATTAAATCTATAGGTTCTTTACCTTTGGGAATGACTATAAATTCTTCCATAGTTTCAGTCAGATTCCTCTGAATTTTCATAATCACTGTAGTTTAATTCTGTACGCCATTTAACTATAATGCTATCAGCCCCCGTGGGCAATTGAAATTTTTCCTCGACGCTATTAAATTTATAACTGTCTAAAATATCCTTTTAATTAAAACTCCTTCTTTGTAATATTCAATTTTAATCCAACCAAAATAATTCATGTTTACTCGCTGAACGCTAACTACAGACTGATTAGATATTTATTTTATTTATATAAATGTACTTTTTTACCCCTTCCCCACCCCACCCCAAGAGGGGGCGAAACGCCCCCCCTGTATTCATTCCAAGTGTCTGACCCGGAGGGTCCACTGTTTAAAAATTACATTGGAGATTTTCTCTTGTGTCAGTTTAATACGTCTTAAAAATCTGGTTCTGTCTCTTGCTAACTGTTCCCAATCTGATTTCCTGTCTTCTTCTGTGGGTAGAATGTATATTTTTGTAACTACCGGGTCGGAGAAACTAACTCGAGATTTTTCTGACATCTCCCGTGATTGGTGTGTATGTATAATGACAGTCGTGGATTATGAGGCAGTATGCCCAAGTATTAGCTGGAATTACTGTTTTAGCTTGAATCTCAAGTCTTACATCTACGGGGCCGGTCTTAATAGTATCGTCCTGCTTTGAACAATCAATTACGTACAGAGGGCATTTTGTTTTAAAATCATCAAAGTTTAATATCGGTGACCCGATTCGTCCGTAATACGAATTTTGGAATGTAGCATACATGTCATAGAACAAGGCTGTGTTCCCACGAATATTATCATAAGGATAAAAGTTTGAATTTAAATAAAGCTTTACATCAGTTATGTCGCAGGCATCAAATAGTGACATATCTTTTGTTAAATCATTCTTTCTGTCTGTCTGAAAGGCGAGAACAACATACCGGGGTTTTTCTGTTTGGTTAGATGTTTTTAGTGTCCAAGATAATGTGTCTGTTCTTGGTAGGTTCGGGTATTCAATCATGTCCCACTGACGGAAGGGAACATGTATTGCGGGGTCTTTCTCAATAAACTTGTACAATTTTAGTTTACAGGCGTCGTTGACTGTAATATGAGGTATACGCCAGTAGATTTTTTCTACTTTTAAATCTAAAGTACCAGCCTCTGTAGTTTTTACAGCGTTAATATCCGAAGCCGAGCGTAAAAATATTAATTCTTGTTTGACGTTTACTAAAACCTTTCTATAATCTTCGGCAGACCCTAACCAGAGTTTTAGAGGGATTGAATATACAAAATCTGTCACCTGTTCAGATACCCCGGGGCTTTTCCAACACGCGTTTTTCAATATATTTGTTTCTTCCGAGCGAATGGATAAAATATTTTTTAAAGTAGTACTAATGCCTACATTTCTCGTCCTATCAATTTCCTTGCCACAAATCTCGTAGCGTATTTCTTCAAACATAAAAGCCACTGCGTTATTTACAAAGGATACATTCAGAGCAGTATCGTTCGCTTTTTTAGCGCTAACTTTACCGTGAATCACAATAAAGCTTTCAAAAGGCGCAGTTATAATGTCCTGCTTGTATTCTTATTTCATCATTATTATTATAAGTTGTATTAGCGTATGGTAGATGAGCATGGAATTCCATTCCTGTTATCAAATCATCGTAATTAGCGTGATTGTCAATTTCTAAAAGAGCCATTTTTTACAACTTTAAAACCGAGGGAACGGAGAAACTTTATATTCTTACAAGTTAACACCTTTGCTTTCTGAAGACTACTGGCTTGCTGCCCTGTTGGCCTAGAATTAAATAGTAGCCCCATGGCTTTGCCTTAGATGTAATCTAACCGAGATTCTATCTCCGCGAAAATTAACAAGATTTCCGTCTTGATCTTTGAGAGAGATTGTTAAGGTATTGATCCTTTGACTTATTACCGGTAAATAAATCACGTTTCTCGGGAGCTCAACTATTTTATAGCCCGGTGGTTCGGCCGGGTAGAATTCGTGTATCACATGACCCTCGACTCCATTTAGGTACGACCCGCGTGTGATATTACATTCCACCCATATAGAATTAACTTTAATTATATCTACAGGCAGTTCGGAAACATGTTGTTTATTAGCCTCGTATATTTGTTTTTTAAATCCCAAGAGTGTTCCCAATGAATGTTCTTTAGTAAAATCAATTTTTTGAGAACAACATATCGTAGCCTTTAAAGTGTTGTTATTTGGTTTTAATGTAAACTTGGTTTCTTTTGGCAGTTGAGATTGTATATATGTCTGTATATCTTCAATCTCGTAAGATCCTTCAGGGATTGTAATGCTGTTATTTTCACCGTAGTAAAACTTATCATTATTGTCTTTTTCAATGTTTGGAATAGAATTATAAGTTGTCAGTTCGATTAAACCTAGCTCCCATTCACCCTTGCTAACATCTATGGGAAATGCTAGCTCATGGGATAGTATACTAGTCGTTCCCGTGAGGCAGAACATTACTGCAGAGAAAATGTAAGCACAAATGACCACACACCACTGTATTAAAATTCTGTTGTCTCTCGTAATTATAGTACATCTCACATTCACCCAAGTACTTAGAAATTTCCGGTGGTGGTCTTAAATTGCCAAAACTGTCATAATAATAGACCTTTTTATCAATCTTTTTGTAACAAACCCAGTGAGTACCCGGCCCAGTTGTACTGTCCAAGTTAACTATAGCAGATTCACACTTTCTCGAGCGTTTTGGTAAACTATCCCTCATGTAAACTCCTCTAAAGTTTGGAGTTTTTAATAATCTCGCGTATTTGAATATATCGTAATTTGTCAGTGGTTTTATTGGTATCGAGATGCTTTTTTTCGTTTGTCTTTTTTTCCTCTTGCCGGCCCCTTGCTTTTTATAGGGTCTAAGATATAAACCTCTGCCTTTAGGACGTTTAACGGGTCGTTTCTTTTTACGACCTCCCCCCAATTTAGTCTTGGCTTTCATTGCTGTGGTGACTAACCAAGACGCTGCTTTTTCCCCCAAAGATGCGTCTGATGCTTTGAACCTCTGTAGGAGTACCGGGAGGATGGCGCTAACATGTAGTTATATGGGGAACAGCTGATGTGGTGGCTTCACTCAGAGGGTCAACCACGTGACCAAAAAAAGGTGGCCATGACCTCAAAAAATTACCAGTGGTACCAACTTAGTTGTTAACTTAGAAAAAAATCCCAGAGTGTTATACGTAGTAATAATATATGCATAGTAATAATATATATATACATGGTAATTATATATACATAGTAATTATATATATACATAATTATATATATATATATTATACTACGTGAGAGTGAGTGACTGCGCAGACCTGCGCGTCACGCCTCAGCGCCCGCGCGTCACACCTCAGAGCCCACCCCAGATAATCAAGACACAGAGTGTGGTGAATAATTAATTTATTCCTAATCTAAAGTGTACATGGTGACGGTGAGTGGTGCAGCTGGCAGGTGGTGCAGGTGGTGCTGGGCTCCGCCATCGCTGGTGATGGTGGAGTCGGTGAGCGGGGGCCGGGGGGCGGTGCTGGTGCAGGTGGAGCCGTGGGCGCGTGATGGTGGAGTCGGTGAGCGGGGGCCGGGGGGCGGTGGGGTCCTGTAACATAACAAATAATGTGATCAGCAATCTCTAAGTGATTGGTCGGAATAAGGATATATGCTAATGGTTATAATTAGCGTTCTGCGCTCTGATTGGTTTACACAAATACAGAGAACAAAAATTAACATTGTTACTCCATCACTCTGCCTCTGGCCTTCGTGCAGGTAAGAGCCATTACTGTTTGTTGCTATCGGCGTAACTGTTGGCTTATTTTGTATGTGTTGAGATTAATTGTATGTGTTGAGATTAATTGTGTATATTTCGCCATTGGAAAATGGCAGGAAACCCTGTTGAAATTATAAGTACCGATGATACATATATTAGACACTTTAGACTTTACGGAACAAAAACTATTTTTAAATTCACCAAACCTCCTGCAAAAACAAACGAAATTGATTGGCTCAGACAAGGTTTTGCCAAAATAGTAAATGAGATGAAGGGCCAAGCCTATGAAAATGATCAGCTCGGATTTACACTACAATCTCTAAACTTAAAAAGTACAGAGCCCGGGTATATTGCTTTTCGGCCCGCAGGTGAAATTAATGAAGATATCCTTTGGCAAATTTTCGGGGGAATTGTTCAATCAAATTCCGAAACTATTAAATCTACCGACACATTTAAAGTGGAATGTACCCGAGTTAATCTCCCTGTAGGTTCCGGGAAGGTACGACCTGGATTTTACAACACCTTTGTCGAAGAGTGTAAAGCCAGGAAGGGAATTGTAGTGATTAATAATAAAGACAATTTATGTCTCCCTCGGGCTTTGGTAGTAGCTATGGCTAAAGTGACTAATGATCCTCAGTACAAAGCAATACGTGAAGACAAGGGTAAAAGACAAACTTTCAGGGCCAAGGAACTTATTCGGCGGGCTAGGGTAGAGATCTCTGAGGAAGGTGCAGGAATCCCCGAATTGGAAAAAATTCAGGACTTGTTAAAAGATTATAAAATCACAGTTAATAATTATGATAGAAAAGGCCGAGATGTCTACTTTGAAGGCCGTGTTGAAAATCCTAAATTTAAAATAAATCTGCTCTTTCACAATCGGCACTATAACGTAATCAACAGTTTGACCGCGGCGTTTGCCTGCACTTACTTTTGCGAAGCATGTCATGTCCCTTTCGAACACAAGGCTGAGCACAGATGTACTAATATTTGTCCTCAATGCCAAACTATCTCTCCACCCTGTAAACTTGAACATGGGGGAATAATTTGTCCATCTTGTAACATGACTTTGAGAAACCAGCACTGTTTTATTGCCCATCAGGTTGACAAATGCAAAACAATAAAAAAGTGTTTAGATTGCGGAAAATTAATTAATGTAAAAGAGAGATCAGGACCTCACAAATGCGGGGAAGTTTATTGTAAACCTTGTGAAGCGTTCAAAGACCCCAATCATAAATGCTACATTCAGCCCAATAAAGGAAAACCTAAATCTAAAGACTTCCTGTTTATTTTCTTTGACTTTGAAACAAGGCAGGACGAGTCACTCCCCTCAGATCCAGATAAAAGATTGCATAAAGTTAACCTGTGCGTCTCGCAACAATATTGCAATCAGTGTATAGAAGGTAAAATTTGTACGACCTGTAACAATCGTACAAGAGTCTTCAACTCTGACCCGGTTAAAGATTTTATAGACTATGTAATGAGTGTTAGAAAACAGTTTAAAAATGTTTGTGTGATTGCTCACAACGGGCAAGGATTTGATTTTCAGTTTTTGTTAAAGTACATCATGGAAGAAACAAAATTCACGCCGGAGCTGGTAATGACGGGAACTAAAATCATTCTTATGGAACTGGACAATTTGAGATTTGTTGACTCACTTAGTTATTTTCCCATGGCCCTCGCTGCACTCCCTAAAGCTTTTGATCTGCCTCCCGAGAAAAAGAAAGGTTATTTCCCGCATCTTTTTAACACTGTGGCAAATCAAAATTATGTAGGCCCGCTACCCGACAAAAAATACTACTGCCCGGAATCAATGTTTGAAAAGAAACACGAAGCCTTTGAAGAATGGTACGAGGAACAGGTGGCGAGTAACTACGTCTTTGACTTTCAAAAGGAAATCTTGGAGTACTGTATCTCAGACGTGGAAATCCTAGCCCAAGCGTGTATAAAATTTAGAGCCTTGCTTCTTGAACAATGTAACGTAGACCCTTTTCTCGAGGCCGTAACTATTGCTAGCGCCTGTAACTTAGCTTTTCGGCGTAACTTTCTAAAACCAAACACAATAGGTTTGATTCCTAAAAACGGTTACAGACTGACTGACAATCAGTCAGCCGTTGCTTTGTAATGGTTAACATGGGAAGAGGAGAAACGAGGGTTGAGGATTCAACACGCGGGCCGGGGTAAAGAAGTTAAAATTAATGGAATGAAAGTTGATGGGTTTGACGGTGAGCGAATTTACGAGTTTCACGGGTATTATTGGCACGGGTGCCCGAAATGTTTTCCTTATAACAGAGAGGCTCCTCTGAAGGAGGATCCCTCTGATTCACTCGACTTAAGGTATGAAAGAACTTTGAAAAAATGGCAAAAATGAGTGACTACGAAACTATAGAAATGTGGGAGTGTGAATTTAGAGCATTAAAGAAAGATAACAAACTTAAACATTTAAATAACCTTCCGATTCTCAACAATCTTCCCCTCGACCCTAGGCAAGCGTTCTTTGGAGGCAGAACGGGCAATACTAAAACATATCATAAATGTAAAGAGGGAGAAACGATACAGTATGTTGAGGTTTGCTCCCTTTATCCGTGGGGAGAGGACAAAAATGTCCTCTCCCCACGACATCCTGGGGACATCCTTCAGGATGACCATGGGATGTCCCTTGGACCTAATCAGGACATCATAATGAAAGCCATAGGACATCCCCAGGATGTCCCACAGGATTATCTGGGTATATCCCTCGGACCACAAAAGGATTTGTATTTTGAAGCCCTAGGACATCCCCAGGATGTCCCACAGGATTTACTGGAGACATGCCTTTGACATGTATTGAAAGGTGTCCCATTATTCTATCAGTATGAATCGCATAACCCCACAGATATCCCTGCCTCCCAATGATAATTCTGTGGTCATCCTTAGGAGGCCATAAGGCTCCTAGTAATAGGTAGTGTGTATACCCTGAAGCCATATCACCTCCTAAGGATGACTGCAGAATTATCATGGAGTAGGCAGGGATATCTGTGGGGTTAGGGGATTCAAACTGATAGAATAATGGGACACCTTTCAATATGGTCACACAATCTGATAGGAAGACAGTTCTAAAATAAATTACAGGACAACTTTAAATTATTCTTTTATAAAAATAATACTATAATTGTCCATGACCAGCTTGCACATAGAAAACAAAGTTTTAACTTCATATTGGTGTTATTTTTTTAAACAGGTTGACTAGTGTATAAACGTTAAATACCTGTAATCTTCCTTGTGATCCTAGGATATCTTTTTAATGGATTACACGTTTTGTCAAAAGTAATTTTGTCATCTTTAGACCCATACAAAACTTTAAATTGTCACATCACAGTCCAAAAGCAAAAATCCTTTAAAATCATGTTTTACAACTTTATATTGGTTACCATTGTCATATTTTATGCTAATTTTTATCATTACTATCAAATGATTTATTTGTAAAAGTGTCACTAATGTCCTGATTATATGTACTTAATTGGATTGACACTGAAAATATATACACAACTTAGGAATTTTTATTAAAATTTACTCAAATCTTTTAAAAAAATAGTTGTTTTAACAAGTTTATAATAAAATGAATATATGCATGTGTAGGCCTAAACATTTCTCAGAACAAAAGTTGAATTAATTAAATACAGATTTAAAAAATTTAAGGATGGATTCCAATTTATAATTGTTCGGTGATGTGATACAAACAATTAAGGATTTTTTTTAAATAATACAGTAATGAATTCAAACAAAATGGCAGTATAATTGCAGTAAAAATAAGTACATAAAAAAATTTAAGTCATATAAACCAGGCTGTATAAACACACAGTAAGTATTGGTAGTTGATTAAATTCCTTCTCTGTTTTCATCTTCATCATGGCCTCGCTTCCTGTAAATAAAAAAATTAAGCTAATACTGCATATAGCCTTGGGTAATATTTTACCTAAAAATACCCCCGTCGCAGCAAACATGTGTACTAAGCGAATTTCCAATGCATATAAATGTGTCTCACTACTACATAGAGCCACTTACCAAGTTTCACAAAAATAAATTCATAAATAAGTGATATATATAACATTTTATTTATTCTCCATAAGAATAACATTAAGGCTGTGCACGCAGATTTGCTAAAAAAAGGAAGGAAAGAAATGTGTTTTTTTGCGATAATCAATATAACTCAAACAGGTGAAGCTAAATACCAAGTTTTATTAATTTAAGTTCATAACTAAGGGAGATATCAAACTTTACTTACTCTCCATATGAATAATACCCCTGTCGCAACAGACCTGCGTACGCAGCAAATTTCTAATGCATATAGCCCTATATGTTTCTTACTACCACAGAAAGCCACTTACCAAGTTTCATAAAAATACATTTATAAATAAGTGATATATAGCATTTGAGTTATTCTCTATAAGAATAACATAAAAAGGCTGAGTATGCAGGTTTGCTGTTACGGGGATAATCAACAAAAAACAAATTTTTGTGCAAATATCAATATACCAGTACTAGGTGGTTTTTACCTATTTTGAACTCTCTTTCCATAGCCTGATCGATCTGGTTTTCGAACTAAAGTCATAAATGTTACTCTCCACATTTAGGCCAAATTTAATCAAAATTGGGCATTTATTTCAAAATTTATCGAGGTAATGGACGCATATATATAAATCTAAACAACTTATGTGTTTGGCATATGGGGACCTCAAAACAAAAAGTGATCATGGTCTCGGCGTTAAGTCTTACCATGCTACCTACTGTAATGGCTTTTTCCCTATAGAGGAAATTCGCTAAAAAAAGATAGAAATGAACTGGGAAGTAAACAAGACCAAACATTAAAAATGTCTTCTCTAGTAATAAAATACCCCCGTCACAGCGTGAAAACTCATTTCATTTCTGCTGCTGCCATTTCAGTTGCCTTGTTAATGATTATATTACAGTTACTGGTAACCACCAATCATTCACACTAAAATGAAATATAATGTTATGAATATTAATGTTGAAAAATGTAAAAGAAAATTGTCAGCAATATTGCAAATTTAATCTCCCCTTAACATTATATTTGGTAAATATGTCATTGAATATTTTGTGTAGCCATGTGTTTATAAGGTACAGTTTAAGTGCTTAAAGAAACATCAAAAAGCATAAGTAGTCTTCAATTTTGGCAAATCAGTTGCAGAGTCTATTCACCCCTAGTTTCCAATAGACCTGACCCCTTGGCCACCCTCAAATTTGTACCGTAGTGCATGAAGATGATGAGCAAATAATTGTATTAATAATTAATTATGCGGAAAAAATAAAATGATAAATGCGGTAGCCAGTAGCCTAACGTATTCTAAAAAATAAAATCAAGACAAAAAGGATAACAAATAATACCCCGCACACAGAAAACCAGCATTATCAGCGAATTTCCAATGCCAATTTATATACAGTATCTACCACATAAAGCCACTTGCCAATTTTCATGAAAATACTTTCATAAATATAAGTGATAAATAACATTTTATTCACTCTCCATATTAACGCTGAGTCAAGGAGGATGAGAAAAGTGTTGTTATGGAATTATCAGTAAAACTCAACCAGATGAAACTATATACTAAGTTTTATTAATTTAAGTTCATAATCGAGGGAGATATATCAAACTTTACATACCGGTACCGTATTCTTCATTAAAATAACATTAGGGCTAAGTAAGCAAGTTTGCGGCTTCGCGGACAGTAAAAAATCTTTTTGTGTAAATATCAATAAACCACAACCAAGCAACATACAAAGTTTCATCAATATACAATCAGGTAATAGATATGAAGACTTAACTCTTAACCCATTGGCTTAGAATGACGTACTGGTGCCGTTCCTGACCTGTAATTTTTAAAACCTTTAAAATGGAATAGAAAAATCATGTTTTTAAATGGATTAATGGTGTATTTTAGTTAAAATATTGTTTTCTTTCAGTTTAAATATTGAAATTGGCATACACACAGAATAGACATAAGTAAAAAATAGCAAATTCAGTGTTGACCATGTAACACACAAAAAATCAACCGATCCTGTTAACTTTGAATGTAAAATGGTTATTATATATAGGCCCTTATTATTTATTTTAACTTATGACACCTTATTCAGGCAATTGTATAAGTAACTAAATTGTGATAATTTTGATAGGTGTTAAGGCTATCATAGACCTTGCATAATCGAATGAAGTAGCCTACGTTACCTAATCATAGTTTTCTAACCTACCTTATTTAATATACAGAATTGTTTTTATAGTTTTACCTGGATTTCTCTTCTTATGAAGAGTTGATTTATTTGGGGTTTTAGCCAATCCATGAAATCAATATGTTTTACTTTGGCCTCAGCAAACTGATTCTGATCAGCTCCTAAACAGAGACACATGCTAATTTAAATACCTAATTGATTAGCAAACAAACTAGGCCTAAAAATTTCCTGAAAGCACATAGTTACGTCATATGCCTACTTTTAATGTACCATATCCACTCATCAAGCACTGTAAGTTTCAGTTCATACGGCAATTTAGGTTGAGTTTTTAAAGATTTGATTTATTTACCTAATCGTACGTCATACGCTTTTTATTAATTCAGTAGTAACTAAAGTACACGATGAAGCAGATTTTTCTTTCCACCTAGCATCAAGATTATAGTATCTTAAAATAAAGAGTTGATTTACCACACTTCAGTTAACCGAATGATAAAATTCAATACCGGTATGTTCTTCAATATTCTTTTCAAAATTTGCATAATTTTTAGGCGCTAACAAATAATCATTAAGAAACCATTACTACTTTATGTATCGTACCTAAGGCCTATTTAGGGGCAAGTGGGGAAACTGGGCACACCTAAGTTAAATCCATTATACCGTACTGAACGATTTTTATAGTTAAACTTCAATTTATTCATATTGCCTCTAGGATCGAAGTTTGACTCAAAATAAAACAGGTTTTTATACCCTATCGTCAATCAACCCTCTGGTTTACTAGCAGTTAACTAATTTTGGGACTACTGTCCCATAATTAAGTCTGGCGTCGCTAAATTAAAATATGAACACATAACTTTGTCACAATATATACACCAACACAACACAAACAGACGCTACGATTAAAACAAATATTTATTTGGTTTGGTCGACCAAGGACAGGTCCAGACAGCGGGACAAGAACACGCGGATGGCTGTGACATGACTACCTCCAATACCTAGGCCTACATGACTAACTTACCTCCTACCAATGTACCTTGTCACATTGTAGCATTCCGCGTGTTCGTATCCCGCTGTTTGGACTTGTCCTTGGCTTGTGTTAGTGTTTTATGACTATGTGTTCATATTTTAATTTATCGACGACAGATTTGATAATGGAACAGCAGTCCCGAAACTAGTCATATGCTAGTAAAGCAAAGGACTGACGACGGAAAGGTATGTAAAACTGTTTCATTTGGAGTTAAGCTTCAAACGAATACATATAACTGCTCCCCGTTTAGCTTATTCGTTTCTTAGGAGGAAATTCCAATTTAATCGATTCAACCATTATTTGTACAGAAATTAATGTCAAAGTATGCAAAAGCGCCCAGTTCCCCGACTGGTGTATCACTGTGCGCATTGGGTAAGGTAACTGTGCGCAGAACCGGTATAGCCCAATTGCTAATTTGGGTGAATAATAAAAATAAAATTCTGTTACCTACTATCAGAGTTAATATAATACAACACATATGGATAAGAATTATATATTTTGTAAGGAAAACAACTTTAAGCTAAAAAGTCTTCAGTGTTCTTATGATTAAATAAATGTAAATCCAGGCTGCCCATAAGACTAGTGTTAATTGTAACATTGGCCTTATGGAAGTATGGAAAGCCTAGTTTTTTCATTCGTGCAATACACTTTATAGGCCTAGATAGTTTTGAGGTTATGGTAGTTCTTAGTATGAGAGACTGACTAAACTGATTCAGTAGGTACGGGTACTGTCTATAAACAAACCATCCTAGTGGAATAACTCTTTATTACATTATGAAGAAAAATTAACTACCTATAGTTAACCTGTAAATCTGTTTTAACAAAGTATGTTACTTACCAAGAAACAGTACATTATTCAAAACACCTGAAGTAACTCTTGAATGAAGATATATTTTTTCTCAATTCAAACCTCCAAAACTTAAAACTTTGTAGCCTTAGTAGAAAGTAACTGAAACATAATTTACTAAGCCAAATATGGATTAACCGTTATAACGCACTAAACGCACGTCTATCTGGTCTGTCGTCTGTAGATATAGAGTTTGGTTGGGATGCATTCCAAATCCAATGGGATGCTGCGATTCTGCGCAGACACGAGGCGCCGGTCAGATTTTTTCTCTTTTCTCTAAAGGGGATTATGGGAGATCGGATTGGCCGTTAATTTAATGGTGTGCTGGTAAAAAGTATGCAATTTTTCTTTTCTTATAAATTTTCAGAATTCTATGCATATTTCATCGATGTATAAACTGTAAATTCATTCTTTCTTTAAACATGTGTTATTTTAGATATCTAATCATTATCCTTGTTATTCAATTTGGTTTGAATACTAAAACTCTAAATACAACTTTTAATTAATTATTACTAAAATTGGTCTGGGATATAGAGGATGTCGGTGGGATGTCCCCAAGATATCCACGTTATCCCGGGATTTCGTGGACATCCCTGGGACGTCCACAAATGTCCCGGGACATATCAGGATATCCTAGGGATGTCCTGTTTATCCTGGGATGGCAATGGCATGTGTGGGACACAAATGGGATATCCTGGGGACGTCGTGTGCTGTGTGGGTAATAATGATGAAATAAGAATACCAATATTACAGCAGGACATTATAACTGCGCCTTTTGAAAGCTTTATTGTGATTCACGGTAAAGTTAGCGCTAAAAAAGCGAACGATACTGCTCTGAATGTATCCTTTGTAAATAACGCAGTGGCTTTTATGTTTGAAGAAATACGCTACGAGATTTGTGGCAAGGAAATTGATAGGACGAGAAATGTAGGCATTAGTACTACTTTAAAAAATATTTTATCCATTCGCTCGGAAGAAACAAATATATTGAAAAACGCGTGTTGGAAAAGCCCCGGGGTATCTGAACAGGTGACAGATTTTGTATATTCAATCCCTCTAAAACTCTGGTTAGGGTCTGCCGAAGATTATAGAAAGGTTTTAGTAAACGTCAAACAAGAATTAATATTTTTACGCTCGGCTTCGGATATTAACGCTGTAAAAACTACAGAGGCTGGTACTTTAGATTTAAAAGTAGAAAAAACCTACTGGCGTATACCTCATATTACAGTCAACGACGCCTGTAAACTAAAATTGTACAAGTTTATTGAGAAAGACCCCGCAATACATGTTCCCTTCCGTCAGTGGGACATGATTGAATACCCGAACCTACCAAGAACAGACACATTATCTTGGACACTAAAAACATCTAACCAAACAGAAAAACCCCGGTATGTTGTTCTCGCCTTTCAGACAGACAGAAAGAATGATTTAACAAAAGATATGTCACTATTTGATGCCTGCGACATAACTGATGTAAAGCTTTATTTAAATTCAAACTTTTATCCTTATGATAATATTCGTGGGAACACAGCCTTGTTCTATGACATGTATGCTACATTCCAAAATTCGTATTACGGACGAATCGGGTCACCGATATTAAACTTTGATGATTTTAAAACAAAATGCCCTCTGTACGTAATTGATTGTTCAAAGCAGGACGATACTATTAAGACCGGCCCCGTAGATGTAAGACTTGAGATTCAAGCTAAAACAGTAATTCCAGCTAATACTTGGGCATACTGCCTCATAATCCACGACTGTCATTATACATACACCAATCACGGGAGATGTCAGAAAAATCTCGAGTTAGTTTCTCCGACCCGGTAGTTACAAAAATATACATTCTACCCACAGAAGAAGACAGGAAATCAGATTGGGAACAGTTAGCAAGAGACAGAACCAGATTTTTAAGACGTATTAAACTGACACAAGAGAAAATCTCCAATGTAATTTTTAAACAGTGGACCCTCCGGGTCAGACACTTGGAATGAATACAGGGGGGGGCGTTTCGCCCCCCTTGGGGTGGGGTGGGGAAGGGGTAAAAAAGTACATTTATATAAATAAAATAGATATCTAATCAGTCTGTAGTTAGCGTTCAGCGAGTAAACATGAATTATTTTGGTTGGATTAAAATTGAATATTACAAAGAAGGAGTTTTAATTAAAAAGGATATTTTAGACAGTTATAAATTTAATAGCGTCGAGGAAAAATTTCAATTGCCCACGGGGGCTGATAGCATTATAGTTAAATGGCGTACAGAATTAAACTACAGTGATTATGAAAATTCAGAGGAATCTGACTGAAACTATGGAAGAATTTATAGTCATTCCCAAAGGTAAAGAACCTATAGATTTAATGACTGGTGTATTTTTAAAGTCAGTCCATTTCTTGGACCCTGAGCTCACCAAGTGCGTAGTATCGGGTATTTTTAAAAACAGGGACAATAGTCTGGGTGTATTGATTAAAGGGAGAAAAGGTATTGTATTTTGGAGTTACGACTCGTTTTGCCAGCTAATTGACAGGTTTAACGAAGTGACGTTAGCTCTCTTGAGTAAAAATCAGTGTTTAATATCTATAGAGTCTGGAGCTAATATTAAACTGACACATATTTTTGGACATCAGTACGTCTGTGTCTCTGATGGAGTACACTCCTTAGCACTAAACTTTAATGAATGGGATCAACTTGTAAAAAATATTCCTTTAATCGGTCGCGAGGTTTTGCAATTATTTTATATTGAGGATATTATACAAGTTTTTTTTAATCAGGTTTCAGCCGGTGCTGAAACCTGTACAGATCAATTGCCACCTCACATAGCCGAGCGAATTTATCAGGAAATTTTATTATGGAAGCAATAGTGGAGTTTCACGCGTTTAAAGACAATTCTAATAGATTTATTATTAAAGAACTTGCTATAGTTGGAAGGTCGTATAAAACACAGATTGTGTTCCGACCTCCATACTGTTTTAATTTGTTGAATAGTAAAATGCAAAGAACAGCTCGCTGGCTGACTCGTCATTATCACCACATAAAATGGAATGAAGGTGAGGTACATTACAGCGAAGAGCTTTTAAGATCACTCTGTAAACCTTTTGAAACTATTTATACAAAAGGTTTGGAAAAGGCTCAATTCCTTCGGGAATTTCACCCTAATGTTAAAGAAATAAATATTGTAAATAGTAGCGATAGTTATGAACTTGTAGATTGTATTGTACATGGAAATAAAAATGAAAACTGCGCTTTGAAGTCCGCAAAGTACTACGCTCGAGAAATATTTTCGAGTGGGGCCTAATAAAAATAAGGCCCGGCAGTCGCTCATCTAACAGGCAGAGCTAACCCTTTATAAGTCCAGGGATGTGGGGAGGTCTGGTTAAACCCTATAAAGCATTGTGCTTTCCTCCGACTGTCAGGGAAAAACGGATGGAAAAGCGCAACAAAAAAATATAAAAAGTAAAAATTCTCTGTCTATTTTCTAGGCTAAAATGAACGGACATGGTCTTAGTAAATAGCCTACCGGGATAAACAGAGAACAAAAAAATATAAAAATCGGAGGCAGCATTTTTAATGGATTGGCTGTCACGAATCACTGCGTTGGTTGGGGCAGTGATTAAAAAAAAACATAGTGTTACATACCTCATAAAGAGAAATCCATCCAACCGGTGGAGAACACACAATCACAATCTAAACAACGGTAATCCAGCTTCCATGAGTAACGGAGCTGGATCTGAAGGATGGAATTGCATGGATAGTGATACCACACTTTTAAATGTGGCGTCACTTCCACGCAGTGGTCGTCATCACACCACCCATACCTCCAAAATGGCTCAAAAGAGGAGCTCAATAGTGTGAAGTCTGAGCAGTGTGATGACATGGTGAAGACTGGCCGTTTTGCCAGTAAAACTACCGGGGGTGTTAAGTCAAGCATAGCTCATGCGGGTTACGTAAAAACTACATTAGCCATTTTACCGTGACGGTTTTCAACTTACAGTAATCCTCGTGCTCGCACGGTTCCGGAGGCGGTTTGGTGTTATAGTCCTCCGGGTCCAGATACATGCAGCGGCAACACAGGTCCCACCCCCGACCCTCAAAAATTACTAACATTGTGCACGAGCACAATTTCTCGCACGCTTCACACAAGCTGTAAGTAAGAGGCATCGCGACTAAGTGGAGACTAACTAACTAACCGACTCTAGGAACCCGGCGCTAGCCCGCATAACGACAGGTGGATTAAAAAACGGGTTTTTACAGTGAAACGCTTTTGATGTAATTGTACTCACCTAGTCGTTATCTTCAAAGAATCTGAGGACCTTCGCAGTCCAAGCCTCTTCCGTCACGTTTGCCTCAAAGTCGAGGCAGTAGCAGCGGATGAGGATCGGGTTTATTCTTTTCCGCTTCCAACAGGCAATACACCTTTGGAGCGGAGGTCGAGGCTCAGAGAGAGAATATCCTACCGACTCCACCTTCATGTACCTCGTCTCATTTACCAACTCGTCTCCCTGTAACATAAAACAAGAATAAAACAACAATAATAACTAATAAAGGATTTGCTTACCTTTCATTACTTTAAACTTACCCAGTAGCACTCTGAACAAGTCTCTAATAAGTTATATTCAAAATAATGAAAATATTGTTTTAAAATCCAGCAATGATTGTGATGTTCTGATATTAGTAATTGTTTAATTAAAAATGGTACGTCTAAATTTTGAATTTGGAAAAGTCTAGGGTTATCTGAACAGATTTGCTGACAGCAAAGCTGAGTTAGGCTCGGAGGGTTCATCACGGCTAACTGAGAGAGGAGCACAGTGTGGGGGCGGTGCGTACATAGTTTGTGGGCGGGGAGCACAGAATATGCGGGCGCTGATTGGTTGGTTGATTAAAGCAGTGCTGGAAGGGATTTTGCGTATAAATACGGGTCTCTGACCTGGTATCATTGTACTATGCACATTATAGTGTTTATAACAGTAGTGATGTTGTTACAAGTTTTAGCTCTCGTGTGTCTTCGCTTGGTGATTGGTTTCGACCAGGATGAGAACATCCCGCCCAATAATCAGGTAATCAAAGTCTCTTGCAATTTCACTATAGATTTACCCACTATAGATTTAGTAGTTTACTTAGTTATTAATTGTTTTCAGGATCTACCGGCTACTACTACCTCACGAGATGAACAAACACTTAGTCAAGATATGTTTTTTGCGGATGATCTCGACGTGCTATCTATTCGTGCAGTGAGTTTTTTATTTTTATTTATAGGTAGTCTCATATATAGCGATAGTTCAAGGGGAGTGTATCGATACACTCCCCTTTAGAGAGTAATTTAACGCGTTTGTTTTTTGTTTTCAGAGCGGGTCTCACGTATCCTTGAGCGACATATCTCAGCGTGTGTCACAACAGGTAGGAATTATCGAGTAATTCTTTTAAATGTTTTTTAGTTATTTTTTATAATTTGATACAGGATTAACAATTATTGTCTTCTTTACAGAGCGGTTCGAGCGGGTCATCTGGGTTGCGATCTATCACTCAGGTGTGTTTTTATTTATTCTTTATTATTATTATATCTATCTTTTAAGAGTGTTGTTTATACATGTTTTCTCTATATTCTAGGAAGAATATAACGGAAGAATAACACAGATGTTAAGATTGTCTGGCGAGTCTGGGATTTATATCGAGACCTCGCGGACCTTCCTTGATGACGGCAGTTTATTGACCAGAAATAGGTTTATGGTTAGTATTGGGTTATTATCTGTATTTTGCTCACTTGTGATTTTTTTCTATTTGTCGTAATTTTAATAATTTTGTAACAGGACGATATTGCCGGTCTGAGTCCTGAAGCCAGGGAGTCCATCTCTCGCGGGCTAGAAAATGTAAGTCTAAATTTTATTTTTATTTGTCTGTTGCAGTATGATCTTGGTGTAAGTCCTGAGCTTGTAGAGGCTAGCATGCGAGCATTGGGAACTGTAAGTTTTAACTTCTATTTTATTTGTTAAATTAATTGATATAGACCAGGTTCATTGATATATACTGTTTTAAATTGATAGTTCAAAGGTAGGAACGTTTCGTTCCTACCTTCTTCAGGCATTGTTTTCTCAAACTCTAATATTTTTTTCAGTGGGAGAGGCCTGCGTCTCCAATCAGGCGGACCATGCCTAACATTCTGAGACGTACCAGGGAGACACAATCTCTACCAAACAATACGAGAGTACTCCCCTGCTGGATGACTGTCAGGAGTAGTGAACCTCCACAGAATAATATTGTAAGTAACTACTTTAGAATCGTTATTAGATAGGTGGGACCCATCTTGGGTCCCACGTACTTTTTTGGTTGAGTTGACTTGTATATTTCATTGATTTTTAGGTTTTAATAATATTTTAATTATTTACAGGTGAGGGAGGCAGCAGCAGCTTGTAGTTCAAGTGCTACCATACGGCCCGATACGCCAGCTCCTGTCTTACCGTTTGCCGATCAAACGGTTAGTACGATTAGCCGTAATGATAGTTTTTGTTTAGTCGTGCTTTTAGTAGTGCTTTTAGTAGTGATGTTAATTCTATCTTGTTTTTTTCAGAGGCGGGTTTTAACCAATGCTAGAGATGCGGGTGTGGATGAATGCGGAATATACCCGGATGGAGACCCTCGCATCGGGCGTGGTTTCCGTCTACAGGTAAAAGTTTATGTATTTTTTTTCTATCTTTCATTTTTATGTCATATGTAAACTACTGTTGGTTACACCTTAATGTTGTTTTCAGGAGCGAGAGGAGGAGGAAGACGTGTTTGCGTTTCACCCGACCGTTGAGGCACGGATTAGAGCTTCAAGAGCCTCGAGACTTTCGGTAATTTTATTTTTGATATATTTTGTTGTATGTTGTTTTTTTTTACTGAATTATATCTTACTGTGTAATTGATTGTTTGTTTTTACAGTCAATACCAGAGGTCCGCATTGCCGCCTTGGAAGAGCGTATGAACCGCGCCGAAAGTTCTGCGCCCACACGACCACCATCTAGACGAGTTGAACCTGTTGTAAGTATCTCTATCGGGGATAGGGGTTTATTTTGTTTTGTGAACTTGTATTATATTTAATTTTTAATGTTTCAGAATTTACGGTGTGAGGAGCGGGGTTTAATTTTGTTTTGTGAACTTGTATTATATTTAATTTGTAATGTTTCAGAATTTACGGTGTGAGGAGCGGATGCCCGCGGCCGATCCCCCAGCGTGCAGTGTCTGCCATAGAGAGGAAGGCATTATGCGGCTGAGGAGGCGAATGTTTGAGATGGTAAGATAACGGAGGGTATTGTGTTTTTACAGACTTAGCTTACACTGTGTGTTTTTACAGGCTTATCTTACTGTATTATTAATACTTACCTGGTGTGTTTTTACAGGCTTATCTTACTGTATTATTAATACTTACCTTGTGTGGTTTTACAGCAGAGAGGATCAAACACTACCTCGGAGGTTCATGTAATGGTGGCTCGTCTGGCTACGGTGAAAACAGAGCTGGGCGAGGCGCTGGCTTTGGCGAGGAATGTCCTCGAAGACACCGCGGACCACCAAGTGCGAGAGGTTGCTCCAGCCGTCTGGGAGGATATCCGCGCCACTATGGAGAGGATCCTCGCTTACAACGACCGGCAGATGGACAACCTAATCACACGAGGCATGCCACCACCCACAGAACAGCCGAGGTACGTCGTGTGTCACATTTGCCTTGATGCGTTACCGACGGTTGCGCTATCTTGTGGGCATACATTATGCCCGGCCTGCAGTCGTCGGGTGACGTGTTGCCCCTTCTGTCGAAGTGTCGTGAGCGGCCGCGCAAGACTATTTTTTGATCAGTGATGTTTGTGTTTTCTTCTTGATGTAAATTGCATTTTCTACTTGTTAATTTGGTGTGTCAGATATTTTTAAAGTCTTTATTGAACTGTTAATTTTACTGTATAAAGTCTTGACTTGTATTGTCAGATATTTTAGTCTTTATTGAACTGTTAGTTTTCATGTAAATTATTTAAAAGTGTTAGTTTTGCTGTATAAAGTTTTAAAGTCTTTATTGAACTGTTAGTTTTAATTCTCATGTATTGTAGTAATCTTGCGTGCTTAATGACATGGCTAGAGTAGTGTTGTATTTAATTGTTTTACCAGGCTAACATATCCGTACACCATTAATCTCACTCTCTAGTCTTGTTCTTTAATACAGTTCTCAGTTAGAGTATTGTTTGCTACCTCTATTACCTTCATCATAACTTGTAGCTCTGCTTTGACTTGTGTAGTTTGGGTGTATAAAGTTTTAAAGTGAAGTCAAATTAATTATTCACCACACTCTGTGTCTTGATTACCTGGGGTGGGCTCTGAGGTGTGACGCGCGGGCGCTGAGGCGTGACGCGCAGGTCTGCGCAGTCACTCACTCTCACGTAGTATAATATATATATATATATATAATTATGTATATATATAATTACTATGTATATATAATTACCATGTATATATATATATTATTACTATGCATATATTATTACTACGTATAACACTCTGGGAATTTTTTTTCTAAGTTAACAACTAAGTTGGTACCACTGGTAATTTTTTGAGGTCATGGCCACCTTTTTTTGGTCACGTGGTTGACCCTCTGAGTGAAGCCACCACATCAGCTGTTCCCCATATGTACATGTTAGCGCCATCCTCCCGGTACTCCTACTGCTAACATTGCATAGTCTTTTATATACTTACTAAAGTATGAACAAATACCAATAAAGCTAGATACCTCCTTTGCATTTTTTGGTGTGCTAAAATTACGTATCGATTCAGTTCTGGATGGATCTATGGTAATGCGGTTTTTACTTATAATGTTGCCTAAATAACTAACCTCTGTGTGGAACAGTTTTACTTTCTTAGGATTAACAGTCAAATTGTGTTTGCTTAGCCTGTCTATTACTTCTGACAAATGTTTCATATGATCCTCTTTCGTCTTAGAAAACACCAATAAATCGTCTACAAAATTTAATATATAATCAAACTTTATGTCTCTAAAAACCCTATCTAAATAAGAACTCAATAATCCGGATCCACAATGCATACCAAATGGTAAGCGGTTAAATTCATACAATGACACACCATTACTAAAAGCTGTTAAATGTTTGGATCGTTCAGTTAACTCTATTTGATGAAAACTATTTGATAAGTCTATTACAGAGAAATATGCAGCATTTTGCAAGTACAAATAAAATTCGTCCATATTTCCTATGGGATGATTTACTCTTACAATTTTCTCATTTAACTTAGCATAGTTAATTACTAGCCTGCTAGTCTTATCTGGTTTAGCTACTAAAAATGAAGGACTACTGTAGTTACTTATTGATGGCCTTATTATATTTTGTTTTAACAAATCATTTAAAATACCTTTCATTTCACTCATCTTTGTTGGATGTACAGGATATGGTCTAATATTCACAACCTCATTATCTTTTAATTTTAATATCGTATTGAAAGTCTAACGCCCTTCCAATTTTTGTGGTGAAAACATCTGGATATCTTTTAACTAAATGTTCTACCTCATTTGACATGTCTTTACACCCTATGTCTAAAATACTATCTGATTTAATTACATTTTTCAAACTGCATTCCTTGCTTTGTACATGACTCATAGTAATTTTAACTTCTGGTTTGAAACTAAAATAACATACGTTTTGCTTTAGATCTAATAACATTCCTGATTCTCTGATAAAACAACTCCCTAAGATTAATTCACATGCTAAATCCTTTAAAATTGAAAATTTAACATTCCATGAGAAACCTCTTATTTTTATTTTAACCACACATGTTCCAATTATTTTAATGACACTTTGATTTGCTCCTATACAAGTTGTTTTTAATTTTTCTATTTGCTTAGCTAAATTTATACTGCTTAATTTATTGAACAAGGTTTCGCTTATGGCATTTAAACTAGCCCCTGTGTCCAAAAGTGCTGACACGTGTTGCGGTGCTTTGTTGCCGGAAGTGGTGAGTTGAACTTCGACCGTCGGTAGATCCATTGTTCGGCCTACTCTATGCATACCTAAGCGATACATAATCCGATTTTGTGTCCTTCTTATTTTATTCAAAGCCTTTTTGTCTGAGTTTACTTTATTAACACTCTTACCATTATATTGATTTACATTTTGCTTATGATTTCGGGAAAACCTATTTGAATTTATACATTGCACATTTTTATTCAACCTGACATTATTTACATTTAAAAGGTTTTCCCTACTACTTAGTTTTTTGAATTGCGGTAACACTGCCTAGCAATGTGTCCCTTCCTACCACATGTGTAACATGTTTTTACATTTGATGGAGTACCTACAACATTCCTCTGCACGTTGCCTACTACTGGATTACGAACAACGTTTGACATCTCCTGCCCACGTAAGTAATTACTAGCCTCCACGTTTTGATTGTGTATGCAAGCTAACTCAAATTCCTTTAGTGTTTGCAATTTACCAAGACCTGATAAATTTATTCTACATCTCGTATTCAAACCTATGTTTAACAATTCCACTAGCTCTGATTCTTGATACGTGCAATTTAACAAATTGGTAAATTCCTTAACACGATGCACATACATATGCAAAGGTTCATTCATTTCCTGCGGTTTTGTTTATACATTCTTACAAAGTTTTCCCTGGTACATACTGGAACAAAATTTCTTAAAATTTCTGATTTTAAGACTTCTAGGCCTAGCGTTTTACAACTTAATACCACATCTTGCAAGGGGTTTTCGGTTTTACAAATAATTACCTCCATTAATTGTGAATCTGATACACTGGTTTCTTTCTTAGCTTTATATAAAACTCTTAAAAATTGCACTAAATCATCTATTACTAAACCATTACACATTTTTACTTGTTTTACATATGCTTCAAGAGGGTTCGGCAATTTTTGATACAAGTTAGGATCAAACGGTACACTGGGTGATGCAGGGGTTATCTGTTGAGGTGTTGGATCACGCAACCTACTCTGTCCAGCTACGATTTCCGGAATAGGATAGGTGACATGGGAAACTTGCGTTTGTTCTATGTTTGAGAAAACATCTCCAAATTGCTCCTCCTCAATATTGGTTTCACTCAATTTACGAATAATTAATTCTAGAGCTACCGGGTCTACCTTAATTTTGTTAAATTTTTCTTTAAGTACCTTATACTTTTCTGCATAGGATAACCATTCGGATTTTTCTGGTTCTACAATTTCACAGTGTGATAAACTATTGATCCTACCACAACAATGATTTATACGTGCATTTTGCCTAGCAATATATATAGGTCTACTTTCACTACTTAAGTTTAACTGTTTTTCTTCAATTACTGTCAATTTATTTGCAATGGTCTCGAGTTCATCTTTAACATTAATTTTACCTTTTAAATTACTTGACTGAATTGGAAAATTTTGCTTTATGCATTGCCTTAATAATTTCCTTAGATCACTAACTGTACTCTCATCGCTTGGATTTTGGTTTCGTAATTTTAACTCGTAGATTAATTCATCTTTTAACAACAAATCAACTTTTACTTCAGCCATTTTGTTTCTAAATTTTACAGAATATTTAAAAGCAGATTTTTAACTAAATTACAACTTACATTTCTCAATTATTTAGCAGAACATTAAATAGCAGAACATTATTACTTAGCAGAGTTGCGCACTTCGTATACCACACATTACCTACTTACTTTTGTTTATAGCTCCTAAAGTAAGCAGTAATGCCTCACACCTCCAGGACTTAACTAGACTCTGATTAAATAATTTCACATCCTGGCGTGGTACACTTGGACGTTTGGTAAAATTAAATAATAACAGTGTTGTCCATTTTGACAAATAAAACTCAAATTATATATTCTGCTATAATAAAATTGTACACTTTTTTATTTCCTAGCTGTCTTTAAATTTTACTCACATTCTATAGCAAAAACTCATGGCACTGTTAATTCTAATCTTTAAATTTTAACTGGCGTTACATTACAGATTCCCCATAACTTTAATTCAATTGATAGGATGGATAAGACAAGGTTAAATGATTCTCATTATATAAGAATCTCCGGATTTCAAGAATTTCAAGAACTTCAAGAACCCTGTAACAATTAAACAGAAACACGACTTTTGTAGCAACTAGTTTTCATATAAAATTTTACTTTAATCTTGTAACAACATATTTAAATATTTAAAACATTTCTCCTTCTATCATTTACTTCCAAAAATCCTTAAAACATATTTAAAACTTATTTACTTTTTTCAAGCTTTTAACTTCAATAGACTTTCGCTGTGTATTTCAAATGCAACGATTAAATCTCAAAATTATCTCAAATTATTTTTACAACTTTACTTTACTTTAACAACTCAGTAATCAAACATTTTTTACTAAACTTGCTCTGAAGCTTTTGATGGACTTTAAAAAATTACTTAAATTTGTTTTATTTAATCTCAATAATTTGCTCACTGATTTACTGATTTTGCATAAAACCTTTCAATTTTGAAAAACGACTTCTGAAATAAAAATTAACCCTTACTGCAAATAGCATGTTTGCACTGTACCTCATGAAGTCAACTCGTCGGCATGGCAGACTCCCTCGGTGCGCTCCCGCTGCTGCGAACCTCCGCCCACGGTCTCTGGTGTCGTACAGACCACGGTCTACTTTGCTCCTGACCCCCTCTCTCTACTTCCACCAACTTACTTGTGCAAACATGATATCTACTTATCTACTCTAAAAACCTGTAGAAACAATAATCCCGTCTAAACGCGTCCCTCTATTAATCTGGTGACTCATACTTGAGCAAACTATTGTTCAAAATTTCCTACTGTTCTAACTTGAAAACTACTTATAATTATGTCAATTCTTCCGAAATTTTATTTAATTAAAATTTTCCTAATCATGGTACAACATGTAATAAAAATATAATACCCCCGTAGCAGCAAACCTGCGTACTCAGCGAATTTCCAATGGATATATAAACGTCTTAATACTACCATAGATTAAGCATACTCCTTAGGAGATCACCCATCGTAATGGGACAAGCGTACACGGTCTGTTTGTACGTCCAAGGCGACGGCGGAGCTAGTTCGGAACGTCTACGCTGCCACGCTGCTGTCGCTGCCCTTCCCCTCTCCCCCTTCGGCCGCGCGCCCATCCTAACAGCCCCTCCGCTAACCCCTCCCATCTCCCATCTCCCAACCCCCAACACACACACTCCGCTGAGGGCACCGACCGAAGCCCGTTACCACGTCCCGCCACCGCCAACGGCCGAGGCGCCTCGCCGAGGTGGTGTACTGCCTGAAACTGCCGCAAGCGTCTTTCGATTTTCATAGGAATATCATGACCCATTCACATTACAATGTTATATTATTATACGCTAGTTATTAACAGGTGAAGACTGACAAAGAATATGTTCGACCTTGCCTTATAAATCTGATTAATGATTATATTAATTGTATTTGAGTTTTCCCAATAAATTTAATTTATTTTTTATATTTTTCGAACCATAAATTTAAACTTTGGTAGTTGCAACATATTTTAATAATGGATGCTGTTTTTTTCAAAGCAAGTACCGAGTCCAAAGTGGTTGTAAAATCACTGTGATTTATGAAAGTCAAAAATTTATGAAATCTTAATAATCACAGATAATAAATCTCAGATCTAAATTGACTGTTCCTTAATTATGTCCGCATTGTTGTTCACTGTTTCCTGCTTCATTCCTCATAAGCAATAAGCATAAATTAGTTGTGGTCCAGAAATGTCAAGAAGTCTTTACAATTTATCAGGGGCGGATCCAGGGAGTCACGTTGGGGGGGGGGGGAAATACCGGGGATTTTGACAATCGGACCACATTTCCCCAACGAAAAATGAAGCCGGATTCCGTTTTATAGGCCCGAACGACAACCGGAACGTACTAGCGAATTTCCCCTATAGGGAAGAAGCTATTACCGTAGGTCTCATGGTAAGACTTAAGCCCAAGACCATGATAACTTTTCATTTTGAGGTCCCCTTATGCCAAAAACACCATTCGTTCAAATTTTTATATATGTACATATATATATATATATATATATATATATATATATAAATATGTGTCCGTAAGCACGATAACTCTCGTAAAAGAGGTCCGATCTTAATGAAATTTGGTACAAACGTGTAAAGTACCATTTATTTGAACGAGTTCGAAAACCAGACAAATCGCACCATCCGAAGGGGGGTTTTTGGGGGGGGTTTGTACCCCAAATATGTTTTTTTGGGGTTTCCACATGTAATTTTTATTAAAATCAAATTTTAATTTTCACCATTGAATTCAGCATAAAAAAACAAACAATTTGGTATCTTGATCATTGCTCTACGTCAATTGGTTACTGAGATATTGAAAGTGCTAAACACAGTACGTTGTCTAATGTTATTTTTATGGAGGAAAAGAAAAATTGTATATCTCGCTTATTTATGAACATAAACTGACGAAAATTGGTATATGGCTTCATCTGGTTGTGGTTTATTGTTGTTTGCACACAAAAATTTTTCGCCTATTGGTCCCGTAGCAGCAAACCTAGGTACTCGGTCCTTTGTTATTCTTATGGAAAATAATTAAAATGTTATATATCGCTTATTTATGAATGTATATGGATGATACTTGGTATGTGACTTCACTTAGATGAGTTCTATTGATATTTGCTTAAAAACCCATTATTTTGTGTTCCTTGTTGCAGCAAACCTGCCTACTCATCCCCAATGTTATTCTTATGGAGAATAATTGATATTTTAAATATCGCTTGTTTGTGAATATATTTCTTATGAATCCCTGTTAAGTGGCTTAATGTGTTATGTTATAATTCATTGGAAATTCGCTGAGTATGCAGGTTTGCTGCGATGGGGGTATTTTTTACGAATACCAGTCGGCGATTCGACCCCGATCTATCACCAAAGAACGCCTATTTTTCCGCATCGGATGGATCAAAAACAGGAATTTACTTGCATTTAATGGCCCGAAATGACGATCGGCAACGTTTTTTACTGTCTGAAAATGACAACCAAAACTTGTCTTATTGACTGGGAACGACAGCGAGGTAGAAAACATGTCGGGATAGACCATGCTCGCGCCCATAGTCGGGATAGACCAAAATTCGGTCCGGCTGGGCTCAAGATCACATCTCAAAGTGTAGGATTTGGCGGTCGCAGCCGCAGCGCTCAGTACAGCGTCTTATGGGTTATTGGTGACGCGTCCTCAGTTAAATGAGGTTTACGGCGCAAGGGATTTTTTTATAGTAAAATGGTTTTTGGAATCGAATTACTGAATAAATTCTTTATCTTTTGGTACTAAATTAAAATGTATTTAACCTCTAATTATGACGTAAAAACACGTGTAAGTTTCAATATTAGCATACAAATCTCGATTTTCACGTACTCAACCTGGATTTTCATCGAAATTAATTAATTAACGACTCAGTGACTCCCATATTTTATTTACTCGATACATGAGTCAACTCTTTTCGTGAAAATAACTATATAATAACAATTGTACGGCTTTTAAAGAGGCTTAGTTTTGAATTTTGACACAACAAATTTGATTCCATACCATCGCATTTATAGCTTTGGTAGAAAAGTTTATTCAAAATTAAGTATCTTTCGTATTCGAGTTCCTTGACATGTTCCTCAACTTTTAACGCCAATATGATTTTTATAGGATTGGTTATTACAGTATTGGCTGATGTAGAGGCTTAGTTCTGAGTTTCGACGTAAAACCATAAGTTCATTCATAATTTTGATTAAATATTTAGCTACACATATTTACTTACGACTTTGTATTTCATTTCTCCGATCTATTCCTTATTTATTCACACAAAATAAAATTATAAGTCTATTTGAATAGTTGTTAGGGAGGTATAACTTAAGTTTCTGTAAACAGATGTTGATTCTCTTCTATTTCAATGTTCACAATTAAAATCATAAAATGTGACCATAAAATTAAGGATGATAAACCTGAAAACATGTAAAATTTAAATACAATCTAATTTAACGAGGTAATAAATAACTGCAGGAACTAGAAGGAAAACTTTTTAAGTGATACAAATTTTAAAGGGAGAAGGGTTTAAATAAAAGGCAAAATTATGTTTAGATAAAATCCAATACATATCGAGGTTATGACTCCTGTATTTTAACTTAGAAAATGGACAAATAAAGTATTTAGTAAGGAATTTTTGCTTCACAACCACGTTATAACAAAACAAATATGTTTATTCTTGCATAACATTTTACTATGTACAACAAATAAGTCTCATATTATTTTTCATTTAATTTAATTACATATTCATTTATAATATTTAATATGTAATTTTTAATCATGATTCAGATTAGATCTCGATAAATGTTTTTTTTATCATAATTGAAAGCTGTGTTAAGTAACAATAACCTCAATATAATATGGAGTCAAATATATATTTATATAATTACTTTTTATGCAGAAAAGAAATATATAAGTTTCATTGTAGTTGTATTATTATTAATAGGTATAGGAGCGTGTAAACGACAACGGGCTCACCGCTCGGGATTACTCAGATTTGCCGTGTCCTGCACTTTGGGTCTAGCCTGACAATACGCGGACCGTTTTCTGTCCATTTGACGAGCTCTCCATGGTTTTTACCTCCCTGGGGAACGACAACCGAGCCGCATGAACGAGAATGGCCGAAAAAGACGTTTTAAAACTAAATTAACGAATTTTCACCGAAATTCCTGTAAAATTATCCGATTTTCCAGGAATTTCCGGTCTGTGAACTCTCTGTAGTAGTATTACAGAAGGCATATGCATCTGACTGACGACGCATCAATCAGACGACAAGTCGAGATGATGCTGCCGGGCAGACGTAGCACTGAAATTGAACCAATTGTAGATAATTTTGACTTATTTTCAAATGTGGAATCAAATTCTGCGAATCACACCACGCTTTTTTGTGACACCCTGTATATATTTTTTGAATTACACATATTTGCCTGATTAAAATTAAGTTTATTTTTATTATATAGGTAGTCATGAATTCCTTTCATGAAACGTGACAAAAGTGTTTTTAAATAACCCTTCGGCCTATATACGCCATAACAATTTTAAGCAGATCCGTTTACTTGATATTTTGTAATAATAGTTTAAATTTGAGATTTACTCACACATTGTAAAAAAACACCGATATTTTACACTGTTTTTCCTTATATAAATTTAAAAAAGCAATGGAAAGATTTGAAACTCCGTAATATAAAATTTGACAATATTTCCGTTCATTTGATAGGTCTCTCGTTAAAATCGGACTGGCCGTTTCGTAGGTAGAACATTTATCAAGGAAGAAGCCGCTTTACGATTTGACGAAAGGAAGGCACGAAGGCACTGGGGCTTGTGGCTGGCGGACGCCCTGCAAGTGCGAGCGAGCCACGGCACTACGGCAGTGTCGCGTCGGCGGCGCCTATCTTTCTCACTCCCTCTCTCTCTCTATCGCACAAGTACTCCCGCTCTCTCTCGCACACGGATGTCGTATCCCCTCCTAGCCCGCGAATCGTTGGTTCCTCACGTGGCCACGAGCTGCGCCACTGCGTTGATGCCGTCGGCACTAATTCTATGCTAGTACTAGAAAATCCCGCAGGAGCACGCCACTGTTCACCCGTCTTCGTCTGACAACTTGCCCATGCAATATCTCCTAAGGAGTATGCTTAATCTACGATACTACATAAAGCCACTTTACCAAGTTTCATAAAAATATATTCACAAATAAGCGATATATATAATTTTAATTATTCTCCATAAGAATAACATTGGGGCTGAGTATGCAGGTTTGCTGCAACAAGGAACACAACAAATGGGTTTTTATGCTAATATCAATATAACTCAACTGGGTGAAGTCATATACCAGTTTTTAGTAATTTATGTTCATAATTAAGGGAGACATGGCATTTAATTATTATCCATAAGAATAACATGGGGCTGAGTACGCAGGTTTGCTGCTACGGGGGCCAATGGCAAAAAATAATTTTTTTGAGCAAATATCAATAGACCACAACAAGATGAAGCCATATACCAAGTTTCGTCAGTATACGTTCATAAATATGGAAGATATAAAATTTTTCTTTTCCTCCATAAGAATAACATTAGACAACGTACTGTGTTTAGTACTTTCAATATCTCGGTAACCAATTGACATATAGAAATGATCAAAATACCAAATTGTGTGTTTTTTAAGGTGAATCTAATGATAAAAACTAAAATTTGATTTTATCAAAAATTACATGTAAAAAATTCAAAAAAACCATTTTTGGGGTACAAAACCCCCCCAAAATACCCCTTCGGATGGAGCGTTCTGGCTAGTTTTCGAACTTTAAGTCATAAATGTTGCTATACACGTTTATACCAAATTTAATCAAAATCGGATCATTTTTACGAGAGTTATCGTGCTCACGGACACACACACACAAATATATATATATATATATATATATATATATATATATATATATATACATATATATATGTGTGTGTGTGTGTGTGTCCGTGAATGCGATAACTTGAGTAAAAAACGTCCGATTTTGATGAAATTTGGCTCAAATGTGTAAAATGACATTCATGACTTTAAGTTCGAAAACCAGAAAAATCGGACCATGGGAAGGGGGGTTTATGGGTGTTTTAAATTTTCCAAAAATCAGTTTTTTGCATTTTTCACCCTAAAATTTTTTAAAAACTTAATTTTGGTTTTGACCATGTTATAGAGCTTAAAAAACAAATAATTTAATATTTTGAATTATTAACCTAGGTAAAGTGGTTGCGGAGAAAATCCAAAAATACCCCCGTCACAGCAAACCTGCATACTTTAGCGAATTTCCAATGAATATATAACATAACACATTATAACACTTAACAGGATTCATAAGAAATGTATTCACAAACAAGCCATATTTAAAATATTAATTATCCTCCATAAGAATAACATTGGGGATGAGTACGCAGGTTTGCTGCAACAAGGCACACAAAATAATGGGTTTTTATGCAAATATCAATAGAACTCATCTTAGTGAAGTCACATACCAAGTTTCATCCATATACATTCATAAATAAGCGATATATAACATTTTAAGTATTTTCCATAAGAATAACATGGGGACCAAGTACTTAGGTTTGCTGCAACAGGAATCATAGGGAAAATTTGTTTTTTTGTGCAAACAACAATAAACCACAACCAGATCAAGCCATATACCAAATTTCGCCAGTTTATGTTCATAAATAAGCGAGATATACAATTTTTCTTTTTCTCCATAAGAATAACATTAGACAACGTACTGTGTTTAGCACTTTCAATATCTCGGTAACAAATTGACGTAGAGCAATGATCAAAATACCAAATTGTTTTTTTTTAAGCTAAATTCAATGGTATATATTAAAATTTGATTTAAATTAAAATAAATGTGAAAACCCCAAAAAACACATTTTTGGAGTACAAAACCCCCCAAAAACCCCCCTTCGGATGGTGCGATTCATCTGGTTTTCGAACTCGTTCAAATAAATAGTACTTTACACATTTGTACCAAATTTCATTAAGATCGGACCTTTTTTACGAGAGTTATCGTGCTTACGGACACACACACACACACATATATATATATATATATATATATATATATATATATATATATATATATATATATATATATAAATACATATATAACTATTTGAACGAATGGTGTTTTTGGCATCTGGGGACCTCAAAATAAAAGTTATCATGGTCTCGGGCTTAAGTCTTACCATGAGGCCTACGGTAATAGCTTCTTCCCTAAAGGGGAAATTCGCTAAAACCTACTCATAAAATCTCCCATGTTAATCTTATGGGAATAAGGTTTTTGGCATCTCCTCAGTTTATTTTAATTTAAACTTCACATTTGCTTTTAGAAATCTGTTCAGTTTCACAAAAAAATCATTTTGGTGTTTAATTTGTAATTCTACGCCCAACCGTTGCTGAGATATTCAAAGTGCTAAACACAGTACATTGTCCAGTGTTATCCTTATGGAGAATAAATCAAATTTGATATCTCGATTATTTATGAATGTATGTTGATGAAACTTGGTATGTGGCTTCAAATAGTACTGGTATATTGATATTTGCACAAAAAATTGATATTTTGTTGGTTATTCCTGTAGCAGCATACCTGCGTACTCAGCCCCCATGTTATTCTTATGGAGAATAACTAAAATGTTATATAGCGTTTATTTATGATTGATTATTGATGAAACTTGGTATGTGGCTTCGCCTAGTTAAATTATATTTATATTAGCATAAAAACAATTGTTTGTGTTCCTTGTTTCAGCAATCCTACGTACTCATTACCAATGTTATTCTTATGGATAATAATTAAAATCGCTTATATGTGAATATATTTTTATGAAACTTGGTACGCGGCTTTATGTGGAATTCAGATAAATATTATGTATTGGAATTTCGCTGAGTACGCAGGTTTGCTGCGATGGGGGTATTATTTTATTTCTATAATGAACATATATTTGTGCATTTCAAGTATGTTCAGATATACTCCTTGTTAAAAGCTGTTTGGTGTAACTAACTGAACTTTGATCAAATCAAAGGGAAATTTGAAGGCCAGTGGGACAGAGCCCTTAGATCGGATTTTTATGAAAAATAGTTTATGTCCTACTCTCACACCTACTGAATATACACACAAAATTTCATAAGAATCGTTCAAGCCGTTTCGGAGCAGTTTTGATACAAACACTGTGACACGAGAATTTTATATATTACATTGTGGTCAAATAAATTGCCAGTTGAGGGCATGGTTTGCCAGTCTATAAACAATAGTAGATGTGCTGCATTGCCAAAACTCCACACCAGCTGATCGGATTAACATTCGAGTGATATTTTTCTATGGCAACAGTGACAGCGTACAGCCATGCTATTGGCCACAGCCCAACTGTCAATTTATTTGTCCGCTATTGTAGTACTATACTTCACACTTAATTTGGTTTAAGAAAAAATAAAATTCATAAACTGCTTAAGCCTAACATTAAACAACAAATTCTAAGTTTTATATTAATAACAGTAATTTAATTTAACATTTCAGGATACTAGAATCACTTGGAATGGGCCTAAATCCTACATAAAATTATGTAAATTTAAATGTTGCATAAGTGTAGAGCTTCATAAATCCTACATACAGTAATGTAATATTTTTAGCGAGTTTCCCCTATAGGGAAGAAGCTATTACCGTAGTCGGCATGGTAAGACCTAGTCCCGGGACCATGATAACTTTTCATTTTGAGGTCCCCAGACCCAAAAAACACCATTCGTTCGAAACTGTATACATATCTATATCTCTATATACATACATATATATATATATATATATATATATATATATATATATATGTGTGTCCGTGTGTGCGATAACTCTCGTAAAAATGATCTGATTTTGATAAAATTTGGTACAAACGTGTAAAGCATTATTTATGACTATAAGTGCGAAAACCAGACAGATCGACCCATCCGAAGTGGTATTTTGGGGAGGTTATGTATCCCAAAAATGGGTTTTTTGAACTTTTTACTTGTAATATTTAAAAAAGACAAATTTTAGATTTCACCATTGGATTCAACTTAAAAATCACACAAATTGGTGTTTTGATCATTTCTCTACGTCAATTGGTTACAGAGATATTGAAAGTGCCAAACACAGTAGTTGTCCAATGCTATTCTTATGGAGGATATAAGAACAAAATTATAGCTCGCTTATTTATGATCGTATATACTAACGAAACTTGGTATACGGCTTCATCTGGTTGTGGTCTATTGTTTATTACACAAAAACTCAATTTTACCGATAATTTACGTAGCAGCAAACCTGCGTACTCATCCCCCATGTTATTCTTATGGAGAAAAATCAAAATGGTATATATCGCTTATATATGAATTTATATTGATGAAACTTGGTATGTGGCTTAACCTAGTTGAGTAATATTGATATTTACATGAAACCCCATGTTTCTTGTTCCTTGTTGCAGCAAACCTGCGTCCTCATCCCCAATGTTATTCTTATAGAGAATAATTCAAATTTGATGAATCACTTATTTGTGGATATATTTTTGTGAAACTTGGTAACTATGCGGCTTTATGTGGTATTAAGACATATATTTTGCATGGAAATTCGCTGAGTACGCAGGTTTGCTGCGACGGGGTATTTTTTTTATGATTATTAGCACCTATGCAACTTTTGAAGAGAATATTGAAGAACACATTGCATTTTATTATCCTTTGGTTAACTTAAGTGTGGTAAATCAACCCTTTATTTTAAGAAACTATAATCATGATGCTAGGTGGAAAGAAAAATCAGTTTCATCGTATAATTTAGAATGAATGAATACAAAGCGTACGACAAAGTAAAAATATAAAATGTTTTAAAACTGAACCTAAATTGCAATATGATCTTAAACTTAAAGGGCCTTATGAGGGATGGGGTAGGCCTACATTAAAAGGAGGCATATGACGTAACTATGTGCTTTCAGGAAATTTTTAGGCCTAGTCTTTTGCTAATCAATTATTTTAATTAGCATGTCTCTGTTTAGGAGCTGGTCAGAATCAGTTTACTGAGGCCAAAATAAAACACAGGGTTCATGGATTGGATTGGACCCTTAAGGAATCAACTCCTTATATGAAGAGAAATCCAGGTAAAATTATATTAAAAAATTCTGCTTATTAAAGAAGGTAGGTTAGAATAGGTACAGTACTATGATTAAGTGCAGTGTAGGCTTCTTCATTCGATTATGAAAGAACTAAGATAGCCTTGACACCTATCAAAGTTATTACAATTTAGTTACTTACACAATTGCCTGAATGTGTCATAAGTTAAAATCACTGGGCCTATAATATAATAACCAATATACATTCAAAGTTGACAGGATCGGTTAATTTTTTGTGAGTTATATGGTCAACACTGATTTTGCTACTTTTTACTTATGTCTATTCTATGTGCGTGCCAATGTGAATCTTTAAACTGAAGGAAAACAATATTTTAACTAAAATACACCATTAATCCATTTAAAAACATGATTTTTCGATTCCAATTCAAAGGTTTTAAAAAGTAAAGGCTAGGAACAGCACCAGTACGTCATTTTAAGCCGATGGGTTAAGAGTTAAGCCTTTATATCTCTATTATATATGATTGTATATTGATGAAACTTTGTAAGTTGCTTAGTTGTGGTCTATCGATATTTACACAAAAAGATTTTTTACTGTCCGCGTGGGACAGCAAACCTGTGTAAGTTACTCAGCCCTATGTTATCCTTATGGAGAGCAAATCAAATTTGATATCTCGATTATTTATTAATGTATATTGATGAAACTTTGTATGTGGCTTCACCTAGTACTGGTATATTGATATTTGCACAACAAATTTGTTTTTTTGTTGATCATCCCCATAGCAGCAAACCTGGATACTCAGCTATAATGTTATTTTTATAGAGAATAAGTAAAGTTTTATATCTCCCTTAATTATGAACACAAATTATTAAAACTTGGTATGTAGCTTCACTTGGTTGAGTTATATTGATGATTGCTTAAAAATACACCTCTTATCTTTCTTGTTGCTGCAAACCTGCATACTCAGCCCCAATATATTATTTTTATGGAGAATAAATAAAATGCTCTTTATCACTTATTTATAAATGTATTTTTATGAAACTTGGTAAGTTGTGTTATGTGGTAGTGAGAAACATATAGGGCTATATACATTATGAATTCGCTGAGCACGCAGGTTTGTTGCGATGGGGGTATTATTCATATGGAGAATAAGTAAAAATCCCTTAGTTATGAACTTAAATTAATAAAACTTGGTATGTAGATAGACTTTTAATTTATAACTTGGTACCTGGTTGTGTTATATTGATTATCACAAAAAACATACTTCTTATCTTCCTTGTGTCAGCAAACCTGCGTACTCAGCCCTAACGTTATTCTTATGGAGAATAAATAAAATGCTATATATCACTTATTTATGAATGCATTTATGTAAAACTTGGTAAGTGGCTCTATGTAGTAATGAGACACATATATAAGCATTGGAAATTCGCTGAGTACGCAGGTTTGCTGCGACAGAGGTATTTTTGGATAAAATATTACCCAACGCTACATGCAGTATTAGCTTAATGTTTTTATTTTCAGGAAACGAGACCATGATGAAGATGAAAACAGAGAAAGAATTTAATCAACTATCACTACTTACTGTGTTTTTATGTACCCTTGTTAATATAACTTACATTTTGGTTTTATATAAACTTATTTTTACTGCAATTACTGCCAATTTGTTTGAATTCATTACCGTATTATTTAAAAAATCCTTAATTGTTTGTATTACATCACCAAACAATTATTAATTGGAATCCATTCTTCAGTTTTTAAAATCTGTATTTTTTAGTTTAAATTTTGTTCTGAGAAATGTTTAGGCCTACATATGCATATATTCATTTTATTATAAACTTGTTAAAACAACTATTTGAGAGATTTGAGAGGTTAAAACAACTTGTTAATCAAGATTTGTGTAAATTTAAATAACAAATTGTAAGTTGTATACATATTTTTAGTGTCAATCCAATTAAGTACCTATAATCACGACATTTGTGACACTTTTACAATTAAATCATGTGATATTAATGATAAAAATTAGCATAAAATGTGACAAAGGTAATAATATAAAGTTGTAAAACATGATTTTCAAGTATTTGTTCCTTTGAACTGTGATGACACAATTTAAAGTTTTGTAAGGGTCTGAAGATTACAAAATTACCTTTGACAAAAAGTGTCATTCATTAAAAATATATCCTAGGATCACAAGGCAGATTAAGGCAGGTATTTAACGTTTATTCACTAGTCAACCTGATTAAAAAAAACATCAATATGAATTCAAAACTTGTGTTTCTATGTGCAAGCTGGGCATTGGCAATTACAGTATTATTTATAAAAGGACAATTTAAAGTTTTCTTGTAATTTATTTTAGAACTGTCTTCCTATCAGATTGTGTGACCATATTGAAAGGTGTCCCATTATTCTATCAGTATGAATACCCTAACCCCACAGATATCCCTGCCTACCCCATGATAATTCTGCGCTCATCCTTAGTAGGCTATATGGCTTTAGGATACGCATTACCTATTGCTAGGAGCCATAGGGTTTCCTAAGGATGACCGCAGAATTGTCATGGGTAGGCAGGGATATCTTTGTGGGGTTAGGGGATTCATACTAATAGAATAATGTGACACCTTTCAAAGGCATGTCTCCAGTAAATCTTGTGGGACATCCTGGGGATGTCCTTGGGTTTCAGAGTACAATATCCCTTTGTGATCCGAGGGATGTCCCCAGTACATCTTGTGGTACATCCTGGGGATGTCCTCGGGATTAAAAATACATGTCCTTTTGTGGTCCGAGGGATATCCCCAGATAATCCTGTGGGACATCCTGGGGATGTCCTAAGGCTTCAAAATACGTGTCCTTTTGTGGTCCGAGGGATATCCCATGGTCATCCTGAAGGATGTCGTGGGGAGAGGACATTTTTGTGTCCTGGGGACATCCTGAGGGGATCCTGAGGATATCATTGGATGAGATAGGGATGATCCTGGGATATCCTGCATATCCCACTGTGATATCCTTGGGATGTCCTGGGGACAACCTTGTGCTGTGTGGGTAACTATGTGATTTGTTTGGGATGTCGTTCGTCGTTGACCTCCTTGGATAAAACTGGTGAGCACTTTTTCGCCTACAAAATTTAGAGGTTGTTTGGTCGATATCGAACAGACGATACCGCAACGTTTCATCAATCGATTGTTCCTTCATTCTACTGGACTACTGGATGATTTGAGATTGCCGACTGCCGAGAAGTTAAACTTGGAAATGGAAACCACTGTGGAAGTTCTAAGCTGACTCGACTAGGGCCTGTTGAAGTATAAGTTATTTGGCCATTGGGCAATTTGAAATTGAAATACCTTACATCCACTTAATATGGCAAAATATATACCCAATTTAAATAAACTTTGTAATGCTAAATTAATTAACTAATCTATACAAGGTCTTAAACAGATAAGATGCCTTTAAATTTACAAATTGGTTGCAGTCATAAATACAAAGACCCCGAGGTAGGGTTAGGATAATTAATCGGTCTCTCTAAATTACTTGTGATAAGAGAAAAATTGTTCATAAATTAAACTAGTATGAAATAAAAACCCATTCCTGGCCCAAGTAATAGGCTTAATTATAGCTAAAGACTTTAAAGGCTCAGTTATTATGAGTTATATTAACTTTCCATATCCATAATTTAAAGTACCTATAAACTCTTACCTTTGTACGAATCAATAGATAATGCAATAAATCAATGATTTATTGTGCACAAGGACCAATTTTCCACTATAACGGTTATTTATTGATTTTATAACTTATTTAATGTTTTGGGAGGGAAATCACTGAAAACCGTTTTCGTATCACAGTATGTGTGATCTTCATGGGCAAGTAACTCACAGTATGTGTGATCTTCATGGGCAAGTAACTACTAAACCTAACTTAACCTAACCTAACCACCAACAAAAACTGCACGAATAGCCTATTAAAAAAGTTGAATATAAATTTAAATTTTAACAGTTGCATTATATTCATTGATTTTTATCATTTATTTGAGAAACGTTACCTAGCCTAAAGGAATACCCCACAAACTAATGATTTGTTTCGTGTTCTTTTAAGTTTATAATGAAATCTTCGAACACGTTTCAGCTTCATCAAATCTACTAGCGCTACTCATTTTGTATTCCAACAACCACCATTTTCCTTCCAACTTCGAAAACATCTATCTACTATCGTAGTCAACATTCAATCGATAAAACAACCGGTTGGTAAAATTGTTCGATATCGACCAAACAACCTCTAAATTTTGTAGGCGAAAAAGTGCTCACCGATAAAACTAGTCAGATGTGGTGGCAACACTGTGTAACCATGTGATTTGCAGTGTTGCCGTTGTTGGCGAATATTTTTGGTCTTGGAGTATTTTTTGGCGGATTAAGGTTTTTGGCGGATTTTACCGAATAACATGGGGGATTTTTATTTTGTTGGGGTATTTCTTAAATTTGTGGTTTATACTTATACTATGTTTTTAAGAATATCTGCCTAATTTGGTGCTCTGTGGTGGCATCTGCACTAAACCATAGACTAACTACACTCTACGAGGTATATATTTATAGAGGTCTCGTGTGGGGTAAAAACTGTGCCTACATGCTGACCGCCATTTTGACCCTCTGTACCCTCCGGTCTCCATGGCAACAAAAGTATTGTACAATACGTTAAACCGTTCAACCAATAAATTCCTCTCTTCAGAAGTTATGTTAGTCTTTATATTACTCTTTTACCAGATTATTTGTTTACAAACATATCCTCCAGTGAGACTTCACTTTTTTAACACGAGACGAGAGCCCTATTTTTAATTAAATCTCGTTGATTACACTGTGTCCATTTGGTACGTACTATTTTCGTTTTCCCATGGGGATTCGTTCCGTCTCTGACGCGTCGTCGCTGTTAGGCGTGACGTCAGATGAAGTATAACTGTATCGAGCCTTGCAATGCTAAGGAGACAGTGTCGGATTTAAGCAGAGGCTACATAAGCGCGCGCCTTGGAGCCCGCACCACACAAAATCACATGCAAAAGCCTCAACCAACCAAGCAAAAGAGGTCACTGACCAACCAACCCGGGTAGTAAGGCCCCGCGCCACTGGCTGTGCCTATCCTAAATCCAGCCCTGTAAGGAGAGCCGAAAACGGTGCCGTCTTAAAGCCGGTTGAGTGGCAAAAGGGTCTACATCCGTGAGTCCCAGATGTCAGACAACCAAACAGCGCTTTACTCAAACTATCAGTTAACCCCTAAAAGAAAATCGAAATAATTATTACTCCTTTACATGGTATTTTACAGCTTGAAACGGTGAATCCAACGGCGTGAATTACAGTTTTAATAAGTAACGTCAATAATTTATTTGTTTTGGTAATTTAAACTTTGGAGGATTATTGGAAGATTTTCAGGATGGCTGGGGTTAAAAGGGGATTATTTTATAAATCAGCCTTGGTGGATTATTGGTGAAATTTCGCGACCGGATGGGTGTAAAATGGGGGATTTTTAGTCCGGCGTTGGAGTAATTTGCTACCATGAGAGTGGCAAAACTGGCGATATGTGTGTGTGTGTGTGTGTGTGTGTGTGACTGGTGTATCGTTCCATCGTTCCCATCAATCCCATCCTATCTATCACTCGTTCGTTGTGTGTACTGTGTACTGTTTATGGAAATATAAAACCCCTCAATATCCTTAAAAAGTAAATAAGGTGTTTGTGTCATTTTAAGAGGTTTGTTGATTTTCCTTATTTTGCTTAGCTTATTTGATAATTTTAAATACATAAATAAATAAATTAATTATGGTTGGGAGGAGTAATAACCTCGTCAAGGTTTAACACCTAGGCCTAGGCTCTTATGGTCCAGTAGGGTCTCTGGTCTCTTTATGGATCAGGGTTGCCATATCACCGGATTTCCCCAGAGATTACCGTATTTTGAGGGTAAAAATAGTGCTCCGGCTTTAAAAATCAAAAATCTCCTTTTTGAAACTCCCAGAAATGAGTTGAATAACACAAATTTGTTGTTGAAATCCTGTCTATGAGCGTGTAATTACGTTTGCAGCTTTATTGTCATGCAATGCCAAAGGTAAGTATCCTATCTTCTTGTAACTCTGACCTCTGCTATATTTGTTATTCTTTGGCTTTATTTCGGCAGATGGTAAGGTTTCATAAGCGGCCACTAACTAATTGGGTATGCTATATATCAATCTTAAACATTCGATATATCGAATCACATTTTAACCCTAGCCGTGGCCATCCGACCAATTTGGTCGGATTTTTATGTTGCCTAGAGTGGCCACCGACCAAAATAGTCGGATATGACTGAACATTTTGTAACGTTAAAAAACCAATAATAATAAACTTAACCCTAGCAGTGGCCAATGTTAGAATTGGGGAATGGCCAACCAATTTTGGGGATTTTGCAGACCTTTTTTAAAAATATGTATAAATTACAATTTTGGGGTAAACCTATCAATATGTATACCCATTTTATCCAGAAAGACCAGGGGAATCTGAATATGTATAAAAAAAAAATGAATCTGGAAAGGTAATTTTTTTACAAAATACAACAAAAAAAATTCTAAAATTTCCGATTGTAATTTCTACATTAGATATTTTAGGCAAAAAACCATTATATACATTTTGTAGTAAATTTGATTCCCTATATAGAAATGTATACGGTAACACATGGCGAAAATATTTTTTTGTGCATGTGTTATGTAATAAAATACGAAAAATCACAACTTTTGTCGAGTAAGACGAATAATTAGTGAATCGGAGATAACTCATTTAAGGTAATTTTTTAATAATAATAATATAGTACATATATTTTTGTACGTTATGAACTAAGGGAAAAATATATGTCATATTGTAGGGAGTAAACAAATTATTATTACCCGTTTATTAAATGAATAAATAGAAAATTAGCATTTACGTAAAAAAAATTTCCGACACATTGAAGTACAAAAATCTTGTACAGATTTTTTTAGGCCAAATATATTATAAACATGTTGTAGTAAATTCAATTCCCTACATAAAAATGTATTTAACACATGGGGAGAATTTTTGTTGTACATGTGTTATGTAATAAAATACGAAAAATCACAACTTTTGTCGAGTAAGACGAATAATTAGTGAATCGGAGATAACTCATGTACGGTAATTATTTATAATAATATTGTATATAAATTTTTGTAGGTTTTGAACGAAGGAAAAAATATATGCTATATTGTAGGGAGTAAACAAATTATTATTACCCGTTTATTATACGAATAACTAGAAAATTAGCATTTACGTAAAAAACAATTTCCGACACATTGAAGTACAAAAATATTGTACAGATTTTTTTAGGCCAAATATATTGTAAACATGTTATAGTAAATTCAATTCCCTACATAGAAATGTATAACACATGGGGAAAATATATTTTTGTACATGTGTTATGTAATAAAATATGAAAAATCGCAACTTTTGTCGAGTAAGGCGAAGAATTAGTGAATCGGAGATAACTCATGTAAGGTAATTTTTTATAATAATATTGTACATATATTTTTGTAGGTTATGAACTAAGGAAAACAGATATGTAATATTGTGGGGAGTAAAAAAATTATTATTACCCGTTTACTATACAAATAACTAGAAAATTAGCATTTACGTAAAAACATTTCTGACACACTGAAGTACAAAAATCTTGTACAGATTTTCTTTGGCCAAAAATATTATAAACATGTTGTAGTAAATTCAATTCCCTAGACAGTAATGGGAAAAACATTTTTATGTACATGTCTTATGTATATAAACAAATATACACTCGATACTATGAATGATAGGCTTAACAATAGTCTAACATTATGCTAAAACACAAAAACATTAGACTCACTTTCACTTCACCAATTGACTAATTTATCCCTTTCCAGTAATATTTATGCATAAAGATTACTGTTATAAACACACAACCACTACACTGTCACTATAAACTCTGAATTTAGAAGAATTTCTGAAATAATCGCGGATAAAAATTCACTTACAAAGATGTAGGTTACTTGAGGTTCATCTGACAACAGCAAAAATCGGCTAAACACCTGCCTAACTGATATTTACTTGCGTTGCTCAAAGTGTAAGAGTGACCAGTGCTGCCATTTGTCAAAACAAAATTATTCTACGTTTCTCCTGCTACAATTTGACACAACTATTGACTAGTTATAAAACTTCCTATATATATTTACAGCGTTTCATAATGTTCGCCGGGCGACCATTGGCCATTTGTCAGTTTTGGCAAAAACAGCTGTTTTATAAAAATCATTTGCTCTTTGTTATCAATGTATCGTTCAAATAATCAATATGATCATTGTACAGCCACTCTTCTGCTGTCCAGTGGTACCAACCGCAACTCCATAAAGAGACTGGTCGCCGGGCGACCATTCGCCACGGCTAGGGTTAAAAGTGATCAATATAACTTATATATCATTCGAAAGATCACATTCTGGACTTTCATTTTATTACATTTAAATGAACCGTGTATCAGCTGTATAACAATGTGAAGTCGATTAGAAATCAAATGAGTTTTTGGCGCAACGCAATTGCTGCAGCTGACGCTCTGACAATGCAGCCGACGCTCTGATAACGGCAAACCACGATATTTTTGAAATTACCCAGCTCGGGTAATTTTTCTCACAGGAAGATGCGGTTGGTACCATTGCACAGCTAAAGAGTAGTGTTTTATGTTAGTATTGATTTTTAGAATCAAATATTGATTGGGCAGGTTATATGATTTTATGAAAACAGGTATTTCTGGTTTTTTTGTGGAATGGCCAATCCGACCAAATTGGTCGGATCAGAAAATCACGTTTATATGCAGTGTATGTTATAGTTACTAGTCAAATAATATGTTATTTGAAAGAGGAAGAAATATAGAGTAATTTAGTTTTGCCGTTGGCAGCACTGTTTGCCCTTGGCTTCATCACCAAGGAAATGTTTCATTAACTTACATCACATTTTTGCCTAATCGGCAACTGCGCAGCTGTTTAAGTCTCAATCAGTCTGGCTCGCTTCAAACTGTATTGTATTTGGTATCACTGTAAACAGCAGATTTCAGGCTTTCTTCCTATGTCTGTCTCGTTGTTATGTGTTATTCTGTGGTGTTTTTGTTGACAATATGACATGACATCTGGAATATGCAATGTACAGTCTAAAATGGTACCCTATGTTATTGTTTGACCTTTGTTAGTTGTGTAAGTGTTTTAGTTATTTATTTAGCCGAATTTACACAAAAATGGATTGAAGTGACATTCGGGGTGCTCTTGAAGAAAGTGTTAGTGACATTGATGACAATTTAGAGGGTGATATTGAGAGTGATGTTGAGGTGAACGACTTTCCTGATGATGTGTCATAGGCATCGTAAGCTAATTGGATTATTTATGAAAATTTATGAAAAGGTGGTTTACAATAGATTGGCAACCTTTTTAGAAAATAACAAACTTTTGAATGATGTTCAACGTGGATTTAGAAAGCAAATATCTACAATTACAGCTGCAGTAAGTTTTACTGAATTAATTATTGATTCCATAGATAAGGCGAGAAAGTCTTAGGAGTATTCATGGACTTGTCAAAGGCATTCAACAGTGTGAATCATGAATTGTACGACCGTCTACGCGCAGTCCATGCCGAAGCTGTTGTGCATGCGCACCAGCGTTGGATAGGTGTCACTGTTACATCTAGTATTTACCTGTTCCTTTGTGCGTTCCACAGTTGAATAAAGTAACAGTGTGTAATGTAGCAGTTCTCGATTCTTGGTTTGTTGCTAAGTGCCAGATGCTTTTTTAAATTTTGTTGTTGTTGTTATTGCTATGAGGTGCTCGCGCTCGTGTCCAGTTATTTACTGATATGGCGAAGTGTCCGAAGTGCCAGAAGATATTTTCTAGCGTGTCAACATTAAATAGGCATAAAAGAAATATACATGGCGAGAAAAACAAGTTTGAGACATCAAAGTTGATATGTCCAAGTGAAGAGTGTAATCAATAATTTAACACACGTCAGAGAATCCTGCACAATACACCTGGTAATACACTGAATAAAACCTGGAGCCTATTTTATAAACATATTTATAAAATAGTTTTTATTGTATAACATTCGATGCCAATGATCAAATATAAAAAATATCCAAGGGCTAGACGACTAGTGAGTGGCTCAGTGGCTGTCAAGTTCACAGGTACGTAAAATCGGTTACTTTCAACTATAGCAGTAACTGTTACTCGGCATTGGCGGCATCCACGGAAGGAACAGTTACTTTAAAATATAGCAGTAACTGTTCCACGGCATGGCCTGCGCGTAGACGGTCGTTGAATTGTTGCTTTCAAAGTTACAGGAAATGGGAGTCAAGAATAATTCTTTAAATTGGTTAAAATCACATCTCACTAATAGAAAACAGTTTGTACAAATAAACCATATCACCGAAAAAAACTGTGAAATAAAGTTCAATTCAAATCTAAATCAGATTAAGCTAGGAGTTCCCCAGGGATCTATTCTTGGACCATTATTACTCATTTGTTATTTAGGGAATATGGAAGACTGTTTACATTTTGTCCAATAACAAGTTTGTCTTTACGCAGATGACTCTAACTTGAAAATATCAGAAAAACTGAGGAAGAAATTGAAATTTTATCATCTATCGAATTGGCAAGTCTTGAAGAATTTTTCGACTTATGTAACTTACCTTTAAATTCAGATAAAACAAAATGTGTTAGGCCTAGCTTCAAAACAGTGACAAAACCAACATTTTATAAATCCAACTCTTGAAATTAAAAACGAGTTCGCACGCAGCACGCTGACGTGAGGGAAGTGAATTTCCACATAAAAACGTTTAAAACTCAAAATCAGTGTAAAAACCTACATTTGTCCAATTTTTATTGAAATCTGAAAACATTGATTTTTTTTGGCTGTTCTGATACTCCTGGTTTCATGTACTTGCAAAGCTGGGAATACAATTTTGCGCATTATAAGGTTAGAAGAAGGTCCAGACAGGCTTGAAAGTAGGCGTGAGGTTGCTGGGGATGATAAAAGTACTCTAACAAAGGAATAACAGGCTTTTCTAGTGTAAACCCCCACAAGACAACGTACTGTGTTTAGTCGATACACATTTTCTGTAATAACTCAGTTAATATTTATGCTAGAATGACGAGAGAGGGCTTAAAACTTTCGCCTCTCTAATTCCCATCTTTTTACATGCATTGATTTTACATCTGGGGCTTTTATGACCCTTTTTGGGCCCAAAAACTCAAAATTTGAAATGTTAATCCCCCAAAAAAGGAGTTTAGAGTTTTCCGATTGTCTTACCCAACGAACTTGTCCAACTGATTATAGAAAGGAACGTCCCTACCAAATTTGAAGTAAATTGGACAAAAAATGTGACCACTAGATTGCAAACATATATATATATATATATATATATATATATATATACATATACAATTTTGAATGACCCCCCAAAACGTGTTCAGGGGGTCACGTTAGGAACTTCTATGGTGGTCCCGGGCTTAAGTTTCACCATGCAGGTCATGCTAATAGTTCACTTTCCAAAGGAAATTCACTAACAACGACATTGAATTGGAAGAAGATGTAATGTTCTTAGGTTTAACTTTAGATAGTAAATTGTCATGGGATTCACACTCCAGAAAAGTTTTAAACAAAATAAACTCAGGTCTTTTTGCAATCAGAGGAATGTCATCCCTATGCAGTTTATAAGTTCTGAAGTTAATTTATTTGTCTCATATACAATCCAATATAGCCTACGGTATATGTATTTATGGAGCCACAAAACATAAAAACATTAATAAAATTTTAAAAGAGTTGTAACGTCCTTAATTTAAAGCTAGGCCTACATAACCTAACTAGCCTATGTAGAATTGTAAATAAAATATTAACCTAGACTAACCTGAACCTTTGTACATAGCCTCACAGATAATTTCACTACATATTAGTTTATAAATTTGAATAATTACATAAACATAAGTTGTTAAACATCCATAGATAGGTATTCCTTTAGCAAGTTCACGTTTAGGTTAGAGCAACTTTTTGACAGTTCAAACTATGTTACGGATGAACTCTGGGTAGAATATTTATTTAAGCTTATAAGGAGTTAGATTTTCTTTTACACAAATTTACAATCTAAATGAAAGAAAATATTGTAAAATGAAACTAAAAGATTGCACTTGTTTTATGAATGTTATAATTGTGGCCTAGCCGAATTTTAAAATACAATTCTATTCGCCCTTATGCTATGAACCCAGATATGGCGGTGATCTGTCATTCTCAATTCGTTTGGCAACGATTCAGTATCCAAGCCACAGCCTTAAGGAGTAGACAAGTGAAAGAACGCTGTCCTACCAACTTGAGTAGGTGAGTTTACAAGTGCAATCGCTGTATTATACAAGCATAGTCGCTGTGACTGACTATGATAGGGCTTATAACGATTAGGTATTCTTGCTTAGGAAATAATGAATGGGTTTCTTTATAAATAATTAATGTTGTATTTCAATCGTGTATTATTTTAAAATAAATATTAAAATCTCATTTGTTTAAACTGGTGTGATCATTGAATATTAAATTAAGCGTAAAATTGAAACATATATTTGGTGACAGGTAAAATATTCACAAGTGATAGAACGCTGTTATTTTTAGGAGTGTTGTAAGCTGTTGCCTGGCATTATCCTCAGCACAAGTGGCAGAACGCTGTGCTGCTTCCCAGTAGGACTGTTGAGGTTCACAAGTGTCGTTAGATGTTCTCTAACAGGATTAGTGGTAGAACGCTGTCCTTTATTAATCTCCCTTTACTCATTTGCCCTGAGTTATAAAGAGATCTCATTGTTGATAAAAATATTTAATACAGACACATAAATAACAATTGATATGTTATAATTGGCACACCGAACGCGGGGCACGAGTAACGAATAACGATTCTCGAATAATCACTACCTAAAAACCGATTATCGAGTTACTGTATCAAAAATAACCTACAGTCCAAATATAACCTATAACCTAGAATTTAACGAATAGGCCAAACCTAAAAATTAATGACACACCAGTATAACTTGAGAAAAACTAGGAACCCCGCAAACAGATTAATAGAAAACATGGATAGGAAAGTTGAGGAAACAAATAACGTAAATGAAACCATCGCTAACCTTAATGTTAATGCTTGTAGTAATGATGAAATAAACTTAAGTAGGCCCACATCTCCCCAAAACGACCAAAACTTTGCAACCATGATTATTCAAATGCAGGAGCTAAGGACTAGTTTTGAAAATCAGATACAGGCTCTTGAAAATAGAATAGTTGAAATGATAGAAATACAGAATCAAGATATGCGAAACTACGTGGAAAACTAATTGCAGATGCTAGAAACTAAGATAAAAAACATCATGAAACTAATTAAAAATCTAGAGTTTAAACTATTGGATAAGATTGCAGACGCAAAAAATTAATTTAATGAAAACCTGCTTGAAGTTAAAGACAGATTGACTAAACAAGACGATATATATATATATATGTATATATATATAAGGAGATTAAGGAACTAGAATTGAAAATCAAACGACTGGAATTCCAACAAACGGATGAAATGGTTTATCAACCAGAACCTATGGACTTATTTAGGGATCCCAGGATTACCAATAGCCTACCTTGGGACAGCAAACCAATGGTGGCAAGTAGTCAAACCTGATATCGAGAGCTTAGATGAGTTTAAGGAGAGATTTTTAGAGAAATATTGGAATGAAGAGATACAGAGTGAAATCAAAAGGAAGTTAGAGAACGGGAAATATATTATGGCGAGCCATCTTACTAGGACAGAATACTTCATAGAAAAGGTGTTGATAATGAAAAACCTAACACCTAGGCTAACGGAAGCAGAAATCATTAAACAACTGAGCAACCATTATGACAAACTAATAAAAGATGCAATTAAAAGTACAGAAGATACGGCTAATCAAATATGTGGAGAACTTATTGAACCAGGAAGACCTCGATGATCGAACCAATACATATCATTCAGGCAGAAAACATGATTACGACCGGAGGAACGACAACAGGGATAGATATAGAGCAGGCGACCACAGACCTCACAACAATGAATATAACCATCGTGAGAACGAATACCCTTAGCGACATGAAAATAATTCCAGAAGGCAGAACTACAACTATAATCAGCAAGAAAAACACAATGGAGATAACACATACTCTAGACAGAATCCAAAAAACTAAGGGATAGCACTGAGTCATTAACCCTACCACAAATCGAGCCTATTAAAAGCATTATTAAAAATGATTCACTGCATGATATTACAAAAAACAATAAAGTAAATATGGAACCAGATGAACTAATAAGTAAAATGATGTGTGACAGAACAGATTTGATTGATGAAGATATTGAAAATACTGAACGTCCTATACTAATAAAATACCTGGAATCAAATATAGAAATAGGAAAGTTAAACATAAAAGCTATGGTCGACACAGGCTGCAACATTACTTGTATGAACGAAGAATGGTATCATGAGAATAAACATAAATTGAGAAAAATCAAAGAGTTACCTCTGACTGGAATAAATATAACTAGTGCTACTGGGCACAAAATAAGAAAGGTCAATAAAATAATAATGTTGCCAACTAACATAAATGGAATATTATATCACATACAATGTCTTGTAATCCCCAAACTAGTCAAAGAAATAATATTAGGAACTGATACCATGCAAGAGCTAGGGATGGTTATTAATTGGAAAGAGATGAATATTAAGATTGAATATGAGGGTGAAAACCGAATAATACATTTTAATGACACAGGGAACAGTAATATGAATATGAAAAGTATGATATGAATCTCATAATGAACAATGAATGTTATGAAGAAATAACCAATGTACAAGGAAATACCAAAACCAGTACTGCAAACAGTAATACAAATTTAAATGATGTTCAGCAAACTGAACTAAAGACATTGATAAATAAATATGAAAACATATTCTCTAAGAAACCTGGAATATGCAAAACATATAAACATAAAATACAAGTTTCGGAAGACAGACCATTCATGCAGAGAAGTTATCCAGTTCCAATCCGTTACCAAAAAGCAATACAACTAGAGATTGAGAAAATGTTAGCGGACGGCATAATTGAAAGAAGCAACAGTATATATATAAACCCTATAGTGCCTGTCATAAAGAAAAATGGAGATGTAAGATTGTGTTTGGATATGAAACACCTCAAGCAAATAATAGTGCCAGATTATGATTGTAATCTAAGTATAAATGACATATTAAGAAAAAGTAGAAGCACAAAATGGATGAGCACCATTGATTTAACTAATAGTTTCTGGCAAATTAAACTTGAAGAAAACTCCAGACAATATACTGCCTTCCAATATCAAGGAAGAACTTACCATTATACCGTCGTTCCCTATAGTTTATCAACATCATCAGCTGCGCTAGTTTGAGCATTAGATACAATATTAAGAGATGAAATCAATGAATATCTGCTCATGTACATGGACGACATGTTATGTCAATCAGACTCATTCGAGGAACATTTAAGACATTTAGAGAACATTTTTTTAAAATTCAATGAATCAGGAATGACAAGGTCATCTTAGATTTTCCCATGCCAAAAAATCATTAACAAGTGATGGCATTTTTAGGAATGGCCAATTTTTATAATATATAGAAAAATACTCAGTTCGAATACATCCTTTGTTACACTTAACTTCCAAACGCACAAAGTTTGCATGGACATATAAGGAAGAAAATGCTTTTAAAAGAATAAAAGAAGCGTTTATAAAAATAAATTATCTTGAATTTCCTGACCCAAATAAATAATAAATATTACAAACAGATGCGAGCCATAACTGTATTGGAGGAAACGTGTACCAACTGAAAGGTAATGGAGATAAAGGTGCTGTCATGTTCATGAGTAGAACATTAAAAGGAAGTGAATTAAACTACTGTCCCACCGAAAAAGAACTATTAGCGATTTTATTCTGTTTACAAAAAGCAAGACTATTAACCTTAGGGGCTTACATTAAAATTAATGAGAGGGGAATAAGAAACCAATTAAAGAACATTGAAACATTACAATGACAAGATGAGAAAATAATACATATATTAGACAAAAATGAAACTTACTATGGGAAATAAAAGACTGAACAAAACATTTTATTTAAAAAATACAAGGAAGTGTGGAAAATCCTAGTACCTGAGGAGATAATAGAAGAGTTAATTTGGGAATGCCATAATTATTATTGTCACACCGGTCCAAAGAAGTGCTTTCAGATGTTAAAAGAGCAATTCTACTTCAAGAAAATGAGAAAACGAATAACATTACTTATCAGAACATGTGACCTTTGCAGAAATGCAAATCAAGAAATATGACACCAGCGGGAAAGACAAAAGGAATTACTTCTACAAGGCCAAACCAGCAACTATCGATTGACATATTTGGGCCATTGCCTACTGGTAGAGGTGGAATGAAATATCTATTAGTAACAATAGACACGTTTTCAAAATTTGTAAAACTTTACACCATAAGAAGAACGATATAGGGCACTAGGAGTCCTGTTAATGTATTGGAAAGTAGTGCAGTTACAGAAAAACGTGGAAAAGTTAGAAGAGAAAGTAAAAGATGTTATTGTTGTGCCGGATGAAGAAGTGAAAAAGGTATTGTACGAACTACTTGTGGGAGAAATGGTGTCACCAGCGATGACAGCGATGTTGAAATGGATGATGTAGTGCAGATAGACTTGACAGAAGACGAGGCAATAGACATTGTATTTTAAATATTAATTGAGTGCTAGTTTTATGGATTTGTATATAGTAATAATAATTTTAGTTTATAAAGCATTCATGTTAGAATATCATGACAATTATTGTTAAGATAGTTCATATATATTAATTTTAAATGAGTTTAAAATAAGTACTTAGAAGTAAATTTAAAAGAATTCTCATAATGATGTATTTTAGCAATAATTTTTATTCAAATTGGGGGGCAGTTGTAACATCCTTATTTTCAAGATAGGCCTACATAACCTAACTAGCCTATGTAGAATTGTAAATAAAATATTAACCTAGACTAACCTGAACCTTTGTACATAGCCTCACAGATAATTTCGCTACATATTAGTTTATGAATTTGAATAATTACATAAAGATAAGTTGTTAAACATCCATAGGCAGGTATTCCTTTAGCAAGTTCACGTTTAGGTTAGAACAACTTTTTGACAGTTCAAGCTATGTTACGGATGAACTGTGGGTAGAATAATTATTTAAGCATATAATGAATTAGATTTTCTTTAACACAAATTTACATTCTAAATGAAAGAAAATGTTATAAAATGAAACTAAAAGATTGCACTTGTTTTATGAATGTTATAATTGTGGCCTAGCCGAATTTTAAAACGCAATGCTATTCACCCTTAAGCTAGCTATGAACCCAGATATGGCGGCGATCTGTCATTCTCAATTCGTTTGGCAACGATTCAGTATCCAAGCCACAGCCTTAAGGAGTAGACAAGTGAAAGAACGCTGTCCTACCAACTTGAGTAGGTGAGTTTACAAGTGCAATCGCTGTATTATACAAGCGTAGTCGCTGTGACTGACTACGCACACAGCGACCTATCGTTATAGGGCTTATAACGATTAGGTATTCTTGCTTAGGAAATAATGAATGGGTTTCTTTATAAATAATTAATGTTGTATTTCAATCATGTATTATTTTAAAATAAATATTAAAATGTCATTTGTTTAAACTGGTGTGATCATTGAATATTAAATTAAGGGTAAAATTGAAACAAATATTTGGTGACAAGTAAAATATTCACAAGTGGTAGAACGCTGTTATTTTTAGGAGTGTTGTGGCATACAAGTATGCTGTTGCCCGACATTATCCTCAGCACAAGGGGCAGAACGCTGTGCTGCTTCCCAGTAGGACTGTTGAGGTTTACAAGTGTCGTAAGCTGTGGCCCAACAGGACAAGTGGTAGAACGCTGTCCTGTATTAATCTCCCCTTACTCATTTGCCCTGAGTTATAAAGAGATCTCATTGTTGATAAAAATATTTAATACAGACACATAAATAATAGAACCGTTATAGTGCAAAAGTTAGCAATTAGAGCAATTTTAAAGTTAAATTACAATGAGTCATTGAAAGCATACTTTAGCGAACTCAACATTCTAACAGTTTACGGCTTGTATATTTTTGACTGTATAATGTTTGTTAAAAACCATTTACAAAATCGCGCATATTTAAAAACTCACAATTACAACACCCACAATAAACATGATTATGTAATTCAAAACCACAATTTGGAAATTTTAAAACAAAAAACAGAATATGCAGGAAATCATTTTCTAAAATACATCCCTCAAACCATCAAAAAAGAACAAAAGCCTCAACTATTTAAGAAAAAACTTAAGGAATACTTGATAGTACATCTGTTTACTCACTAGATGAGATCAGATACACTTCTTCTTGATATGGGCTCTCGCCTAAGGATTAAATGAAATCTTGTAAATATTATAGTTTTAAGTATTTTATGTGATGCTATTCATGTACAAAAGCGTTTATTCATGTGTAAAAGTTTATTCATGAATAAAGAATATTGACGATTGACTAACACTAAAACTCCGAAATAATGAAGGATTTAGTAATAATTCACAGATAAAAAATAGCGCACGGGTACCGATATCTACACAAGATGGCTATGCAGACAAACTAAGGAAAAAATGCAACGTAATACTTCCGTGCGGGCGGATGTAACCCTACAATCAGTGCTGCTAACGGCAAAACCAAATTCCTCTACATTTCTTCCTCTTCAAAATAACATATTATTTGACTAGTAACTATAACTTACACTGCATATAAATCCGATTTTTTTTTTCGGTCAAATTGGCCCATTCGTTAGAGATTAAAAAAACACCTATTTTCATAAAATCATATAACCTGTCCATTCAAGATGAAGCTCAACTGTTTAGCTGTGCATTGCTACCGCATCTTCCCACGACAAAAACTACCCAAGCTGGGTAATTAAAAAAAAATTGTGTTTTGACGTTTTCAGAGTGTCGGCTGCAGGAATCACATCGCGCCAATAATTTATTCGATTTATAATCGTTGTGACATTGTTATACAGCTGCTATGACAGTTAATTTAGGCCTATCTAATAAAATGAAGGGTTCAGAATGTGATCTTTCGAATGATATATATACTGTTCACTTTTAAGTTGATTAGAAGTTGTTTTTTATTGTTACAACATTTTCTGCCCCAATTACACCCCCACTTGCCACTCTAAGACGACATAGCAATTAGACCCTATGGGTCTAATGGCCACTGCAAGGGTTAATAAAAGATGGTAAAACGAATGTGTTCCATTTTTGAACTGGAAGCGGGAAGTGTACTGGAAAACATTTGTGTAAAATCTAAAATCCATCTGTGCAGCCGTTTTCACGTTATTGCGTTACAACACACACACACACACACACACACACACACACACACACACACACACACACACACACACACACACACACACACACACACACACACACATACATGTATTCGCTCAATTGTGGAAAACACCCAATTGTAGCATCTTTAAGACGAAAGATACTGCGTTATCGACAATACTGTGGACAGTATGTTCCACAACTCACTTTCCCGATACACACCGATTTTAGCCCTTACACACTAGAAAACAATTGTAGCAACGTGCCACAATTGTGCAAACTCCAACTCTGGTGTGTACTCCCCACCACGTTACCCCAGCGCTGCCAGTTCGTGCCGGTGCGGCGGCGCGAGGCGCGGCGGCCAGCTTGGTGACTGGGTAACTTGCCTCCACTCCGTGATCTTTGTTGGCTCAGATGTTCGTTTTTAATGCTCTATTGATGCTTTTTGATAATTGGTCTACATTTTTTATATCATAATATACTGTTGAAATCACTGTATGTTAAATTATCTCTGATTTAAAATAGAAACCCATTTTTACGTAAATTGAACAGTAGGCCCTAAAACTAGTTAATATAGTATGGTATATATTATATTATTTAATAATAAAAATCATTGTAGAACTTTTATATTGTTATTAGTATTCGGTACTTATTTTAGCGAATTTTCCCGATAGGAAAGAAGTTACTACCGAAGTCGGCATGGTAAGATCTAGGCCCGGGACCATGATAACTTTTCGTTTTGAGGTTCCCAGATACCAAAAAAATCGTTTGTTCAAAAATATATTTATGTGTGTACGTGGGTATGATAATTCTAAAAAAATTGTCCGATTTTTACGAAATTTGATACAAACATTTAAAGCAACATTTATGACTTTAAGTTTGAAAACCAGAAAGTTCGCTCCATCCAAAGAGGTATTTGGGGAGGGAGGGGATTTGTACCCCATAAATGTTTTTTTTAGTTTTTTACACATAACATTTTAGTTTTGACTATTTAATTCAGCTTAAAAAAAACAAATTGCTATTTTGATAATTTTTCACAAAAGCAGTTTTGTTGCCGATAGTTCTCGTAGCAGCAAACCTGCGTACTCAGCCCCCATGTTATTGTTATGGAGAATAAGTCAAATTTTCTCTCCCTTAATTATTAACATAAATTAAAAACTTGCTGTGTGACTTTACCTAGTTGAGCTATATTAATATTTGTATAAAAACCCCTTGTTTGTGTTCCTTGTTTCAGCAAACTTGCGTATAAATGTTATAAATCGCTTATTTATGAATGCATATTGATGAAACTTTTTATGTGACTTTATGTAGTATTAAGACACACACATATATATATATATATATATATATATATATATACATTTGTAATTCGCTGAGTTTCCAGGTTTGGTACGACGGGGGTTTGCTACGACATCCATTTATATGATATGGATGTCTTGATATGCATAAGGTGAATTTAAATGCTAAAATATTTTCAATGAGTATTTTCATGAGTAATGAGCGTAAAATTTGAATATAACTCAATAATTGTAAGTAAATAGTAAAACTAGTTTGTTGATTGGTTATCTGATCGCTTTGAGATACCAAAACAAGTTTATAATTCTCATGCCAATAAACAAAGGTGCAAAATGTGTTAACACCGAATGGTACGGATTTGGAAAAAAAATTTCCTCATACTTGATCAAACATTATTAAAAAATATCAAATTAAAACAGATTTGATTAACTTTGGAAACTCTGATCAAGCAAGCTAAACAAGTCAGTTTAATCAAACTTGATCGACTGTCTTGATCAGGCCTGATAAAATGTGTCCCGATCTAACCTTAGGGGATCTAACCCCAGGCATTGTTAAACTCCCCATGTTATTCTAAATGTATAATAGAAATTAATTAAATTGGATATGTAAACGGATGTCAATAAAAAAAACAGTACAAAACAGGATAACTACGGGATTTTGATTTTGTTTTCGCCTTTAGGGCGCTCTGCCTCACGGGTGATCATGGGATGAGCATGGTCCCCAAGCTAAACTTATGGATATTAATGTTTACTCAACTGTTTAAGCTAAAATTTGTTAGTTGATTAGTAGTTGCTATTATTACTGACATAAACCTTCAAAATATCTAAAAAAAATCTCTTAGGACTTCTCCCATTGCCTTTGAAGATTAGTTATTACTGAGGCCATTGAGATGACATATTGGGAGGGAGGTAAGTAGTACAGTTATGAATGACATATAATTACTCACAATTTAAGTACTCTTTAGGGCTCCGTCCCACTGGTTTAAAAGTTCTCAAATTAGGAACTACTGAACCAATTGGGTTGCAATTCTGGAGGGAGATTGGTGTTAGAATAATCATACTCACACAAATCCGCTCATGACCTAAGTGCCCTTTTGGGCTCCGCCACAATAGCTTTGGAAATTATCAAATTAAGGATTACTGAACCAATTGAGCTGAAACTTGGGACGGAGATAGAACTGATACATACACACTGATCTTAATCTTAACCATAACTCCAATGTTAGTTTTTTTAATATATTTATATACAATACTATATTTTTCTATGGATGAGATCTAATTAGAACACATTTATTAACCCATAAATTTGATAGTTTTAACATTTGGTAAAGATATTTTGGAGCAGGAGTAGGCAAAGGTTTTATTCTGATATATTAACTATTCTCCTAACAAATATATGTTCAATCGGTTTAGTTAACTACTTACATTAGTGATGAATAAATTACAATTTTAAAATTCGACAGAGCAGATAAGTCCCAAAGGGCATACTGGATGAAATTATAGGCCTGTTTCTGACTAAAGTGCATTGCCTGCTGTCTTTCTACAAAATATACGCTCAATCGGTCTAGTAAGTACATAATTAACATGGAAATGTTGAAGGGTGTTAGGGCCTAGCCTCATTGGAACGGGAATTAGCCCAATCTTTTTTGGGATGAACCCGTCTTCTTCCAAATATCTGCTCAATAACTCCTGTAGTTTGTTAAACTTATTGAAAGTGGGCTTAAAAACATAAAATATTCGATATTATAATCACAATGGCTACTTAGACAAACTGAGCTTTAATAAATACCATGTAAAGCTTACGTGTTCTGTATAGCCAATGATTTATTACCATGCCGTTATTTTAAATGATTTAGTATACCTATGTAGAGTAGTAAAATATCCATTCTTGTTTTCTTCATTCCGTGATAAAATATAATTAGCTGACTAAATGCTGATTATAACAAATACGGTGCAAGCTGTAGTGAAATATTAAGTAACCTGTACCCCTAGGATCGACTTTGTAGCAGTGCCGGTCAAAGGGGCGTAACCCTAATTACTTACCATGATTTAAAACAGCCAAAAGAGATTCCTCCTCTACACGAAAACAGGCAAGTTATTTAATTTCTTTGAGTAAATTTGTTTGTGAAGCGCAGAAAAAATCTGGCTTATAAACTGACAGACGGATAAACAAATGTTTAAAACAAATTAAATATCTCCGTAGCATACAACATTTCACTGCTCAAAACGATGTAGAAAAATAACTTATTTAATTTATATAGATAAATTAATTCCTTACTTGTATAATCGGGTTTTCTAATAACCTGTCCATAATGTACTAACAGCTGCAATTCAAATCAAAATATTCCTCATGTTAATCTTATGGGATAAAAACGAACTATGAAAGCTCGTGGGGCGAAGCCCCGTGGTCGAGAGTGTATGGAAACCCTACAAGACACATCTAGAGAGTAAGAGCTTTCGATTAATACGAAATATGTATATGAAATAATATTTTTAAGGGTTGAAAATCGCCTAACAAAAGTCAAGATATTATTTTAATAATATAGATTATTGAATGTAGAAATTATATATCTTTAGCGGAACACATGTCTGATGAAATATTTGCTTTATATAGGTTAAAACTAGTGGCTTGAAGGGGCGATAGCCCCTAACCTTGCTCCAAGTAGGAACACATGTCAGATTGTAAACAAAGTAGACACTCAATCACATGTGTTATTGTAAACAAAGCAGACGATTTAAATTCCCATAATTTTCTTATGGAGGGTGTTTTACGTTATTTATCCTAAATGTTTGGAAATACAGCTGTTTTTCCCGAGTCCCTGGGATCAAGACCTTTAATTTGAACCGTCTCCCATCATCCTTCGATTTTCCAAATTCCCACAATTTTGACGTAAAATATTTCGCATACAGAATTATATATAACTAGGCTTATCGCCGTTGGAGGCTTCGCCCCCAAACCCCCTTTCGGAGTTCGCTTCGCTCACTTGCATTCCTCAGTCAACTCAAGTTTAAATCAAACTCGTAGTTCATTAACCAAAGAAAAACTACAAAACAATGACCTTTAGTGAGCACCTACACCGGCGCTCCCGTATCGTTTCGGTATCGAAACATTTTATCAACCGGCTGCTTGTTTGTTTTATCGAATGAACTCCCGATTACGATGGTTGTTTCGAGGTGTATAAAAGCAAAAAAAGTACTCACTCAATCATAGTCAATCGGATATAAATAAAAAGTTGTGGTTACAATGTTAAATTGGAGTTCTACAAATGGATTTACGTGTAAAAGATAACAACAAATTAGACTTCAGTTCACGACAAAATGATAGTAACCTAACCTAACTCCACAGAGCGCTGTACGGTAGCTGATCGTTGAGCAACATAATTACAAATAAATGAATTTGTAAAAACAAAATAAAGTCAAATAAACATAAATTGCAGACCTCAAAAAGTAAGCATCAAAAGTAGGATTCAAACCCGTGACCACTGATCTTGAATCATCTGACAACATATCCACTGGGCTATTGGGCTAAATTCATTCCATAGAACCGGTAGAATCGGTTTGATTACATTTTCCATTCTCGCAAAAAACGATATTCGCGATACTGAACCTCCTGTGTAATGTGCTTACCATATTTTGTAACAGCTGATTTATATACACCTCATGTGAGCAAATTAGTATCGCCTACACTACTAAATAAATCAGCTATTGTTTATTTAAATCAGCTGATACAAACATGTGGTATTAGCCAAAGGTAGTGAGTGTTCTTTCATTTAAACAGCTTTCCAAAACTGTACACATTTAAATGGGCCAAAATACTCAAAATTCCTCCTTCTACGATAAATTGCGGCTAAACAGATGATCGGATCTTAAATCTGACGAAATATCGTTAGTTGGAAATTAAATTGTATACAACTTTTGTATTTAACATTTTTTGCCATCTCTTACCGTTTCCGTACAAAATGCGCTCAAAGTGGAAAAATTGAAAAAGTGGAATTTTCCCCGCCCCATAAATGCCTTAAAAACTCAAAAACGTTACCCTTTAGCAAAATTTCTGTCAGTTTCTCGTCAAGAGCTTTAACTCAAGTATGATGTTGAGGGAGGTTAGATTACGGGAAGTGCCTCATAGTTTATGTCAGTGAATGAGTGAACCCGTCTAGTTTTATATATTATAATATTTATATATAAAGACTAGTTTATTTTAATGACGAGGATGATATGTACTCTATGTGCAGAGTGATTCAGTTGCGTAACTTATTAATTTCAACCAGAGAGGTTTATTGTATAACTGGAGGTAACACTGCTTAACGATTTTGGTCAAAAACGCGAGCCGGTGATTTTGTCAGGTTGGTACACTTGGTGAGGTAAATGTATCCGTTCTTTGAACTATCCTGATTGGTTGTTTTATTCCAATAAGTGAATCTACTCATGAAAATCATTGGAATAAAAGTAATAAGAGTTGAAGTAAATTCATATTTTCGTTTGATTTATGTATCTAATCTTTCCGTGAAACATAATGTATTATGAGGAAATAAACAAATCCAAGTATATTGTGTTTAAAATCATGGATAGGTACTTGTTTGATTCACTTTGTCGACTCGTCCGATTTCAGCGAGTATAGTTCTTTGCTTCACCAAAATTTGGAAAGAACGGCTCGCAGGTTTGTTCATCAGTGTTACCTCCAGTTATACAATAAACCACCCTCATTTCAACCTTAGGTGCGCTGGAGCAAATTAAAGGTTTCAGTCAGAGCGCTCCGAGTAATAATTTATTTATTTGTTAGGACTTTATTCTTCGAATGGCAGCTTGTGTCATAAATAACTGAAGACTCCACTGAAAAAATCAAGATTTTGATCAACAGCGTACTTAGATAAATAACTTCTAATAATTCATGCCTCAACTATAACTTGGCTTTTAATGCTTAGGGAGTAGAGAACAAAATGATTAAAAAATGAATTTTAAGTAGACAAGTTTGAGTTAGCCAATTTCCTTTTGTATATATATATATATATATATATATATATATATATGTGAAATAGTATATACCTATATGTAAAATAAAAACAAATAAAGTATAATAATTGTATTTGTAGAACACAGGTGATGTTTGCAAAATCCTGCAAACAAAGATAGTAAATAATTATGCCCCAATTAATTGCAATAATATCGTTCTATTAAAACAAATCTTTCAGTTTACTGTTGTGTCCTGACATACATAATTAGGGTGATACAACAGTAAAGTAATATGACAAAAAAAAACAACATAAGCAGAGTCTTCTAACAGTAAAAACCAACCAGCAACGGACGCCGCGAACATGAAATAACGTAGCGGCAACACTGCACGACCTTGCACTAGTTATACGCTGCTCCGCTAGGATCGCTAGTGAACGATAAGCCGGCGAAATGCCACAATCCAGCGAATTTCGGTGTTTCTTACACACATGATGGAAACTCAAAAGTGGCAACTTGAGTTAGTTTGACTTATTTTGACATTTTAACCTCAAAATTATGGATAAAAATTGTAGCATCGTGTGTAAGATGCCACAATTGGATCACGATGCCACAGTGTGGTTGTATGCATGTCCATGATGCTACAATTGAGTAAATACAAAACACACACACACACACACACACACACACACACACACACACACACACACACACACACACACACACACACACACACACACACACACACAGGCACGCGCGCACGCACGCACACACAGACGCACACACGACAGCGAATCATTACCATAACCAAACTGCAACCACTGACCAGGTTCCTGGATAGGTCTTATCAAACCATTTTTGCTATCACTAAATAAAAATTGTCTCTGCTAATACATAGATTCCTCCACTTCGTTCCTTCATCAATATCATAATTATATGATTGTGTATCTTGTTTATTATTAATAACTTTTTGACACCATTCTGTACCTATATATTGTACTTTATGAATAAAAATATTTTGAGTTTGAGTTTGAACATCACTTTATTTGGTAGGCCTATATTCTGTGACATGTTTAATTGTTTTTAGGAACAGTAGGGATACAAACAGTCAAAATAATTGTAAGCTTATTAAACTTATTTTAATCTTTTATAGGTTATAGAGATACACAATGCCTGCTATAGTAATAGACAGGCCACCTCAGAGGAGTGAAGCTATGTGGCAAGCTCTGAAGGCACATATAATCAAGCAACGACAGAAGAAAAAACAAGGTAAGAATCGTAACTTACATCATTAAACATTTCAGTTAATATAGTGAGAATAAATATATCATATTTATTAATCTCACATGTAAGATTAGTACATCATAATCTTACATATACATTTATATTAGCTTGCTGCTATGACCGTGCTTCGCAACGGGGTGAAAATTCAGAGAAGACAAATTGTACTGAAAACAGTACAATGACAGTCTGTATAATCCTTACAACAGCTGTTTATTTAAATAAATTGAATTGAGAAAAAACTCATGTAACATAAACCAAACCATACTCTCCTCCATATGAATGACATGGAGATTTATAAGTCTCTCGGGGCAGAACCCTGATGATTTTTCTAAACGGCAACAGGCCTATGACACTCCTAGGTACATAGACTATATTTGTGCAAAACTTCAGCAGAATTGGTCCAGTGTTTTTGGCATGATGGAACAGTAGACTACAAACAGACACCACATTATTTCTATAATACCAGTGATTAGTTATATTAAGTTTGAAAATTAGTGTCTTAAGTAATGTTCTTCGAAACAAAGGACATTTTAACTTAATTCAGTAGGTACCTAACATTGAGAATGCCATTTGACAGTTTCTTATAAATTAAATAACTACAGTGGAACCTCAATAGCTCAAACCTCAATAAATCAAATCCCTTGATAATTCAAATATTTGTTATTCCCCTTGAACTTGCCTACTTAATACTACTGTATGCTATTTCACCTCTATAAAGCGAAGGGTTGGCTGAGAACCTCTCGTTAATTCAAAGTTTTGCGGCCTTCTTAGCCTACCGCCGCACCTCTGTAACTTGGAAGTTTTAGCTGGAAAACCTCTTTACTTGCACAAATTGGGGACAAGAAGCAGTGCATTTGGGCGCTCATTGTTGTCCCCGACTTGTGCAAGTAAACCTTAAAAATGTATTTTTTCGCTGATTCGTTGATGGATTGCGTTGAATAAAGTGTCATTAGATTTGTTATAAGAATGTTTATCTTTTTTGTATCTTGTAAATTTGTTATAAAATTAATGGTTTGTTTGTTATTCGGCTTTAAAATATTAAAACAGGCGCCATTTTGAAAATATTTTAGTCAACTTAATAATATTTTTTTTATTTGCTTCTTTGGTTATTTAACGTACGTGCAAAGTTTAGTTTCTGTTGCTTAAATAGTTCTGAAGACATACATTTTTTTGTTAAAAATACAATATGGCGGCTAGTGGCTAAACGGAAAATTTTTCGACCTATGTTTAATTCAAACTTTTTGTTCAAATTGATCAGTACTATCAGCCCCCGAAGTTTGTAATGATCCTTTCTGAACACCCTGTATAGATACATATATACATATATATCTATAGGTATATAGATATATAAATATATATAAATTTGAACAAATAGTGTTATTGGCATCTGGGGATCTCAAAACAAAAAGTTAACATGGTCTTGGGCTTAACTCTTACCATGTAACCTACGGTAATAGCTTCTTCCCTATAGGAGAAATTTACTAAAATTGGTGGGTCTAACCGACCTTTTCTAGGAATCGAGAGTCTTCCGTTCACATCCTTATCGTTTTCCAAAAATTAGAAACGTATCCGTTCAGGTCAAGTTTTATTATGAATCATATGGGAAACTCACAATATTCAATTGTGGAACGCCACTCAATGTCAGTTATTCGCTACTCTGCGTCGAGTACAGTACAGAGCTTTTTTGCTTTTGTGTCGCGCTTATGTATAGCCCACCAGGTCACAGTACAGTACTGTACTGTATACTGTACCGTGTGATGACAGCATAGTGTTTTTTTTTTTCATTGTTACTCGAGTATATTTCATAATAAATAATTACAAAAGTGAGCTTTAATAGTTGTAGCTAATTTTTGTATTTATATAATATTAATAATACATTTATTTCTACAGATTTTACTTGTTTTCATTCCTTTTTAACCGATCTTTTAGATTTTCTGACACAGGCCCGGTCCCGAAGGGTCGGTTAAGAGAGGGTCTACTTTATATTGCTTTATCTGGTAGTGATCCATTGGTATTTAAATACCCCCGTCGCAGCAAACCTGCGTACTCAGCAAATTTCCAATAAATGTATAGTCTATGTCTTAATAACACAATAAGCCACTTACCAGGATTCATAAGAAATATATTCACAAATAAGCAATATTTAAAATATTAATTATTCTCTATAAGAATAACACTGGGGATGAGAATGCAGGTTTGTGCAAAAAGGAACACAAAATAATGGGTTTTTATTCAAATATCAATATAACTCATCAAAGTGAAGTCACATACCAAGTTTCATCCATATACATTCTTAAATAAGCAATATATAACATTTTAATTAATCTCCATAAGAATAACATGGGGACTGAGTACCTAGGTTTGCTGTTACGGGAACCATTGGCAAAATTTTTGTGTGCAAACAACAATAAACCACAACCAGATGAAGCCATATACCAAGTTTTGTCAGTTTATGTTCATAAGTAAGCGAGATATAAAATTTTTCTTTTTCTCTATAAGAATAACATTAGACAACGTACCTTGTTTAGCACTTTCAATATGTCAGTAATTAATTGACGTAGAGCAATGATCAAAATACCAAATCATTTGTTTTTTAAGCTGAATCCAATGGCGAAAACTAAAATTTGATTTAAATAAAAATTACATGTGAAAACCCCAAAAAAACCATTTTTGGGGTACAAAACCCACCTTCGGATGGTGCGATTCGTCTGGTTTTCGAACTCGTTCAAATAATTGGTACTCTGCACATTTGTACCAAATTTGATTAAGATCAGACCTTTTTTATGAAAGTTATCGTGCTTACGGACACATATGCATAGATGTATGTATGTTTTTATACATATATACAAATTTGAACGAAAGGTGTTTTTGGCATCTGGGGACCTCAAAACAAAAAGTTATCGTGGTCTCGGGCTTAAGTCTTACCATGAGACCTACGGTAAAAGCTTTTACCCTATAGGGGAAATTCGCTGGTAAAAACCCGATTTTTGTGGTCCTTGATGCAGCAAACCTCCATACTCAGTCCTAATGTTTTTCTTATGGAGAATAAATAAAATATCTTATCTTGCTAATTTATGATTATGCTTTGATGAAAGTTGGTAAGTGACTTCATGACGTTGTGAGGTACCATTTGAAATTCACTGAGTATTTTTTTATTTTCCACTTCCCTTAGCAACATCCTTTTACACAGCTTTAACTTTATTTCTGGTTTTGCAGTTTCACAAATTTATTAAAAACTAGCTGCTTGTCGCGGCCTTGCCCGCTTAAACTAAATCATAGGATCATTAACACGTGATGTTTACTCTATTTCCTTATGTTTACAAACCATACATATTCTATTCTTAAGTAATACCATGACAAAATTGAATTATTCAATATGAAATAAGTTTTCAGTAAGTTCATCTAACTAAGAATCAAGTTTAGCCTAGGGATATTTAATTTTGTATTTATTTTTATTTTTTATACACATAGGTTGTCTGAGACAATTGTGTTTATTATATTTCGATCATTTCTGTTCGCTTACTTTACTTTATGTTATTTTAATTTAAGTGATGGAACCTCATAACAGGCATTGCCTTAAGAGGCCCTATTGTCAAGACTGATACTGTAGTTGGATTTTTTTTAAATTTTAGGCTATTTCTCATATAACAAAATTAATTTGTATTGTGAAGTAATTTCTAAGCTAGCCTATAGTTATTAGTGGGCCTACTTAAATTTTGGGACAAAAATCTAAATAAAACCAACGAAAAGGCCTGGGACCAGTAACAAATACAGTTTTATTTATTTTCTGTAGCTAATTAGTTTTCATGCATTGAGCCCATGCTTAATTTCAGTGTTTATGTGAGAAAATAAGGCATGTAAAATATTTAATTTTGTATTTATTTTTTATTTTTTATACACATAGGTTGTCTTAGACAATTGTGTTTATTATATTTTGATCATTTCTGTTCGCTTACTTTACTTTGTTATTTTAATTTAAGTGATGGAACCTCATAATAGGCATTGCCTTAAGAGGCCCTATTGTTTTCTCATTATTTTATTTTTATTTTTATGTCAGCCTGACAAGTAAAATGGACATTTATTATTTATTTAAGTTACAAACAAGCTGCATAATTGTAAATAAAGTAACAACTATGTATTTTCGTTATGTATCATGAGAAAATAAAAATATTCTATTCTATTTTCGTTTTGAGGTCCCCAGATGCCAAAAACACCATTCGTTCAAAATTGTATATATATATATATATATATATATATATATATACAGTTATGTGTAAAAGGCTGTGTGTGTATATATATACATATATATACATATATATGTGTGTGTGTTTGTGAGTAGGATAACTCTTCTAAATATGGTCCGATTTGGTACAAACGTGTAAAGCAACAATTATGACTTCCAGGCAGATCGATCTATCCGAAGGAGAATTTTGGGGGGGTTTTGTACCCCCAAATTTTTTTTGTTGAGTTTTTAACATATAGTCTTTGAGAAAGTTAAATTTTAATCTGTACCATTGAATTCAGCTTAAAAATACACATAATTTGGTGTTTTGATAATTTCTCTACCGTACGTCAATTGGTTACCGAGAAGTTAAAAGTGCTAAACACAATACGTTGTCCAATGTTATTCTTATGGAGAAGAAGACAAATTGTATATCTCGCTTATTTATGAATGTATACCGACGAAACTAGGTATATGGCTTCACCTGGTTGTGGTCTATTGTTATTTGCACAAACAAAATTTGTCCGATGGTTCCTGTTGCAGCAAACTTGCGTACTCAGCTCCCATGTTATTCTTATGGAGAACAAGTAAAATATTGTCACCCTTAATTCTGAACATAAGTTAAAACAATTTGGTATGCGGCTTAACCTAAGTGGAGTTTTAAAAATATTTGCATAAATACCAATTTTTAATTGTTCCTTGTTAAAGCAAACCTGCGTACTCAGCTCCCACGTTATTCTTATGGAGAATAATTAAAATGGCTTGTATTGCTTACTTATGAATGTATATTTTGATTAAACTTGTTATGTGGCTTTACCTAGTTTACTTATATTTATATTTGCATAACAACCTATATTTTGTGTTCCTTGTTGCTGCAAACCAGCGTACTCAGCCCCCATATTATTCTTATAGAAAATTTAATGAAAATGTTATATATTGCTTACTTATGAATGTATATTAAAGAATCTTGGTAAGCGGATTTATGCTATATTTAGGCATAAATGCATTGGAATTTCGCTGAGTACACAGTTTTGCTGCGACGGGGGTATTTTTATACCAGCTGATTGAACAAAAATGTAATAGTTTACTCTCTTCGAGGATGCATGCAAGAAGGCAGTATTCATATAAGGATACAGTTGTGGGTCTTGTGGGATAGCTAGTTTCCTTAATATTATTGGTGATATGTGCATGGTTTATCAATCCTTTTATCCTTAATTTAAATGTGAGGAAGAACCTTATTGTTGTAACTCTCCTCCCTGTCTCTCCAGCCTATCAATGTAGTTTCAACTATCATTCTCATGATCTATAGAACAAGAAGCTGATGCTGAAGTGGAACGCCAGCGCAAGGAGAGGGAACGTCAACAGAAACAGGATAAAATGACACTGGGAGAGACAAGAGAACAGATTTCTCAGTTAGAGCAGCGGCTTCAACAGTTGAAGGATGAGAAACACCAACTGTTTTTGCAACTCAAAAAAGTTTTGAATGAAGATGACAACCGGAGAAGACAACTTGTTAAAGAGTCATCAAAGTAAGTATAACCCTAGAGAACTCACATCAAGGAGGTTTCAAGTACTACTACACAAAAAAACAACGATAACTATGTAGTTCAGTAAAAAGATGAGCACAACCTAGGATTTTTGCCAGATGTTTATGTACATTCCTATTAAATACACTAATTGTCCCTAACATTTGAAGCTTTGCTATGGTCCACATCTGAAAATTAGTGGACAGTTTTCACTTTGTTTATGCATAATATTGGCAAAAGAGGAAAATATTAAAATATAATACGTAGATCAGAAAAATAAACGATTTCAGCTATCATACATTTTTTTCTAAACCCAACAGTAATTGACTTATAAACTATTTACAATTTTAGATTTATTTTAATAGATTTTTATATTGAAATACCACTATATAATTTTACTATTTTAAAATGGAGTGATGCACATTTACTAAAGTTTTAAGGAATTTATATACAGGATAAATTTATAACTATTAACGTTTATACTAAGTTTGGTTATTTTATCTTTAATTTTTTTTTCTGAGATATCAAGGTAAAACACACACTCACAGACAGAAATGGTTCTAGAACGGGACACTTATTTTATTGCGTATTTGCTTTTACACTCTGTATATTTATCACATATACGTAGACAGGAACTAAGTAAGAGTAAAGTAGTACAGCGCACTTAGTCCAAAATTTATATTTAAGGAATTATAAAAAAGAATAAATTACCCATTTTTCAAGGTAGCGGCTGTAGCACAGGACTAACTCCCGTAATCATGACTAGTGTGGGACAGGCCTAAGCCACTTAATTGGTTATCATCTCAAAACAACTGGTTTTGTGTGTTTTGTTTTAGCGACATGATGGAAATGTATGGATATCCAGGAGTTACCTTAGGAAATCCTCAGTTGTTCCTTCAACAGAATATGCAACTTGCCAATCGCAACCCTATGTATAAAGTTCCACCCTCCCACACGCTACTGCCTGCTGTAAGTATTATCTTATTGCATAGTGACATAGTGAAATTATATCCTAATCGGTTAAAAACACTTAAAGCTTCATTAAAGTATTTACAATTTTACTTAGTTTTGTTCACAAGTCATTAAAAAGTATAAAAACAAATTCTTTCAAAATTTCAAAAGGGTCAGTAAAGTATAATTAAAATACCCCCGTCACAGCAAGCCTGATACTCAGTGAATTTAAAAATACAACTATATGTACCGAACCACTACAATAATAGTTGTTCTGCCATTTTAAAACAATTGATGATGTAACTCTGCGCAATGGAGTTATCCAGCTTGGACTTTTGATTTCGGCTTTCCCAAAGAGTTGATGTGGTTATTATCATGAACTGCTGCTACTTTTGTAATTGGGTGGATGCCTGATTATGTAGCATGTAAATATAATAAATAAATAAATGAATGAAGCCATGTTCCATGGTTTATCAAAATATATTCATAATAAGTGAGATACAACTTTTTATCAAATCTCCACAAGAATAACATTAGGCAGTCCATGTTTGCTGCAACAAGGCCTTCAATAAAGTTAGGTATGAGGTTTTTTTCATGCACATATTCAATTGGCCACAACCAAATGAAGCCACATAGGCTACCAAGTTTTATTACAATATATTAATAAATAAGAGATTTTATTTATTAAAAAATATACAATAGACCTTTATTAATTGTTAAATAACAGAAGTTACAATGGATCTCGTCATATCTTATGGCTACATCAGTTACAATATCATCAACATACAACAAGACCAGGCATAAGTTTTCAAAAGAATAATATTATGCTATTTTAAATTACAAGAAAAATTAACTTACAATTCAAATAATTATTTTAGGCTATACCATTAATTGACAAGCCACTTTAACAGTTTGATTGCAAAAGCTTTCATTGGCTTGTGTTTTATTTTAGCTGGGAGCTTGTTGTACACCCTCATTCCCATACTCACATGATTTTGCATGGTGTGAGTGAGGCGACAGAAAAGTATCTCCAAAGTGTCTTGTTTAATTTTGCACCTTCTGTAAAAACAGTCCAAGTTTATCTTAACATACATACTATATTCTAATACGTATAAATTAGCTACAGTTAAAATCTGAGTTTGCACGATCTGAGTTTCAATGTGTTCTGCTTGGTGAAACCGTTAATGATCTCGATACCCTCTATTGGTGCTTTCCCAAAGAAAACTATAAAATATTTGTAAGATTAATACAATATTTTATGCATTATCCCACAGTATTACCCCATAGCTGATACAGGATTGAAACAAGGCATAATACACTGAAAAAACATATTTGAGATTTACAAAATCGTTAAACGCCTCAACAAAAATTCAACGCTTGAAAGCTTGCAATACTATACATAGTTAACATAGGATGTAGGTGTATTTCTAGGATATTTACAACAGACATATCAAATTTAGGCTCCTCTCTCAGATTAAACATTAAGGTACCGTATGCATCTTTTGCTCATTCAAAAAGAGTCCACTAGCACTAAACTGCAGTTTAACTTCATTTATTGTTACTGTGCTTAGGATTTTAAGTCCATCAAAGTTACTATGGTGGTTAATGAGAGTTGAGTCATCAGTATGACAAATTGATAGGCAAGAAATATGATGAGCCAAGTCATTAACCATTAACCAGTCCCAAAATGGAGCCCTGAGGCACCCCTAGACTAATTGGTTTTACATCAGAGAGTGAACCAACAACATCAACAGGCTGGCTGCGATCAGTCAAATAGGTTCTAAAAACCTCCAAAGTCAGTGCCAGAGACACCATAGTGCTAGCTAGCTGAGGAGTACCACATGAGGCATGCATTCAAAAGCCTTCCTCAGGTCACACTTGACGGCTTGACCTAGTTCACCTCTCTCTTAAACATTCAAGACAGATTGAACAAGCAGCCGCACAGGGTCAAATCAAATCAAATCAAATCAAATCAAAATATTCTTTATTGCCATAGAAACACAATAACATGCATTGGCTTGCGTCACAAAAAGATAATTACAGTAAGAATACAATAACAATGTAAGGACCATACAAGTAAGATCAGGAAGTATCATATCTACCACTAATGTAGTCATATACAGAATAAAAACACTTCTCCAACAAAAAGGACTTAAGCTTTCTTTTAAACTGAATGTCATCCAATTCAGTTTTAAGGACATCAGGTAGAGCATTAAATAATATTGTTGCATTATAGTATGTATGGATTTTAAAGAAGGAAGTACTGTGATAAGGAATATTTAGTTTGTTTCTTTTTCTGAGGCCATAGTTAGATTGAGGGACAAGGGAATTGAAAATACTGTGGTTCTGCTTAAAAAAAATCAAAGTTTGATAAATATAAATACTAGGGAACGTGAGAAGTTTTAGTTCCCTGAAAACGGTCTTGCATGATTCCCTCCTTCGAAGACCAGCAACAATTCGCACTGCCCTCTTTTGGAGGACAAAAATGGGTTTGGTTATAGATCGTTCTGAACCCCAGATTGCGACAGCATATGAAATATATGGAAAAATTAACGCGTAATACGAAGTAAGAAGAACCTCAGTATTTGTAAAGAAAGCTAGTCTACGAAGTACGAAAATCCCAGAACATAACTTTCGTGCGACATTGCTAACATGAGCAGAAAATCTAAGATGTCTATCAACATTTAACCCCAAAAACCTAACATTGTCATTGGAGCAGACTTCTGCTTCATCGACCAAGATAGTCAGATTATCATTACGCTTGGCCAAAATTGAGAAATCAATTACAGAAGTTTTGTTAGCATTAATAGCCAAACCATTTACCCGAAACCACTGGACAATCATATTTGACTCAACAAAGCTATTGACCTCCATGATCTCACGACATATGCCATCCACAATTATTGACGTATCTTCAGCAAAAAAACACAACTCAGCACCTCCCACACAGCTCTTCAGATCATTCACATATAAAATGAACAGAAGAGGACCGAGTATTGAGCCTTGCGGAACCCCCGCATTAACAATTTGTACGTCAGAGTGGCAATATCTCATAATCTCTGAATCAATGAAAGGTATTTCAACCACTTGCCTCCGACCCCTCAAATAGGACGAAAACCATTGGTTTGCTATCCCACGTACTCCAATAACTTCAAGCTTCTCCAGAAGACGATCATGACACACCATATCAAATGCCTTCCTTAAATCAAAGAAAACTCCAGATGCATACTTCCCTCTATCCAAAGCATTGACTACCTTGTTGATGAGCGTGAACATAGCGCTGACAGTTGAGCCCCTCTTAACAAAGCCGAACTGGTTCTTGAATAAAATATCATTATGATTAATGAATGACCACAATCTACTTATAACTGCATTCTCAAATACCTTTGAGAATATTGAAGAAATGGAAATAGGGCGGAAATTATCAAGTTCATCTATTTTCCCTTTTTTATGCAGTGGCTTTACAACCGATAACTTTAGAAAGTCAGGAAAAATTCCTCTAGTAAAGGAAAAGTTAATCAAATGAACTAGAGGATCGACGAAAAGATCACAACATGACTTAAGGAGCTTTGATGATATACCATCAATGCCAGATGACGTCTTTGGCTTTAAATTCATGATAATATCAGTAACCTCACTCCTGGAAACAGGTGACAGGAAAAACGAAGTTGAGCTACCACCAGGATGGCCATTAGAAAAACAATTAGACCCCTTTGGGACTACATTTATAAAAAAATCGTTAAAAATATTTGAGATTGACTTCGGATCCCTAACAACAACTCCCTTCTTGTCTTTGATGGACCGAGGAATGTTACACAAATGTTTTTTGATGCCTCTATGTTCATTTATTACATCCCACACAGTTTTGACCCTATTAGAAGAGTTTTGAATCAAGTTAAATACTTTAGTTGACTTGGCAGCCCTAATACTTGCCCGATATTGCCTTTTTAACGATAAGTAGTGCTGCCTCCTTTCATCCGAAGATTCCAAATCCTTGGTGAAATAGTACCACTGAAAAACCAAGTCACGGAGTTGTAACTGATCATTATCCAAAGCACGTTGGACGCTTCAGAAGTTTTGTTTTTTTCAGTGGAAAAGCTTGGTCAACATAAAAAGAAATGGAAGATTGAAATAAATGCATTTTGTCATTCATGGAGTCGGTTTCGTCATAGATTAAACATACTCCTAGATGATTCACGGGCAAGCTAAAAGGTGAAGACGGCCAAAACGGGTGAATGGTGGTGCGCTCTATCGGGGTTTTCTAGTACTAGCGGCTCCGGCGGCATCAGTGCAGTGGCGCTACCTCGTGGCCACGTGAGGAACCAACGTTAAGCGGTGGAAAGGGGGAGACAGCATTCGTGTGCGAGAGAGAGCGGGAGTAATTGTGGGGAGAGAGAGGGCGTGAGAGAGAACAGCCGAGGCCAACGTAGGCCCCGCAAAGGTACTGCCAACACCGCCGGCGTCGTTGCTCGCAGCGCGTCTGCCAGCCGTGCCTTGCCTTCCCATCGTCATCGTCAAATCAAAGCGGCTTCTCCCTTGTTACGTTTTCCACGAAAATTGTCTTACTGTTATATATAAATTATCAAAGAAGGCGCAGTCAGAGTAGTTAAAAGGATGGTACTTATATTCGATAATTCATTACCAACGAATCAGTTAATAACAAACAATATTTCCTTATTGATATCCTATTTCATACTTTTTCCCAATTTATATTATTTTTTTCTTTTAGCGAATTTTTCCTATCGGGAAGAAGCTATTACCGTAGGTCTCATGGTAAGACTTAAGCCCGAGACCATGATAACTTTTTGTTTTGAGGTCCCCAGATTGCCATTCGTACAAATTGTAATATATATACTAGCTGTTTCCCGCGGCTTCGCTCGCGAAAAATTCGAACATATTATTTGAAATATTAACCTGACCAGCAGACCAGCACTATCAAATCTTTATTTATGTTTTACCATATGACTTCCTTTGCAGTAACTGACAAACATTTATGCCGGGGAAGCTGCACGTGTCGTTTGTTTTTCTTGAAAAGCATTCTTATTTGATTTACTGTAGCTTCAAGCTGTTTTTAGGCCATTTTAGCATATATTAGGGTAGCCGGCAGTATTCAGCTGTGGAAACAGTATTCCTGAAACAGCTGATTATTTCCTGGGGTCGCGATAGCGGCCGCCAATACTAGGTTTTATAATATTGTTAATTGAGTCATGGTTTGCTGTTTTAACATGTTCATTAGAATTATATATATATATATCTATATATTGGTCCGTAAATGCGATAACTTGAGTAAAAAACGTCCGATTTCAGCTTCAGATGTGTAAAGTGACGTTTATGACTTTAATTTCGAAAACTAGAAAAATCGGACCATGGGAAGGGGGTTTACAATTAAAAATAATTTTAAAATTTTAAAATAATTTTGTTGTACTTTTTGCTCACAAATTTTAAAAGCATTCAATTTTGGCACTGAATTTTTTTTTCCTTTTAATTTTGTCGGGCGGAGAGGAAATCCTCATGGACACTCAAAAATCCGTATTCGAGAGTAGTGCCGGACTTTTACCGGCTAAAAAAACTCCGCGAAAATTTAAACATGTTTAAAAATAAATAAAGTAATTTCTGTGATTTGAGTAATTAATTTTGAAACCCTTTATGAATTTTAAATAAAATTTGTATTTGTTTAAAAAATAATTAAAAAGTAACTAGGTATTATTGCCAAAATATTTCTACACAAAAAAGAGCAGAACCATGGTAACTTATATTCAGCAAAATAGATGTCTACTGTACTTATAAATAAACTAATGCTAAAGGCTAGGACTACTTGGTTTTTAATTATCATTATCATCATATTCGTGAATCGAATAGTACAGAGTAGCTAAAATGGGACACTTTAGATAGAGTAAATGTTTGATCTCATTATTAAATTTGGAGACGTGTGTTAGTAGTAAGTAGGAAGGTAAGTTATAAAAACCATTTCAAATTTCATATCTATTTCGTGGTAAGTTCTCCCATATATATTTAGCTGCTGTCTGGCGAATTGTAGATCACGGTAAATCTATCTATCTATCAACGACACCACGCAAATTTAATTGTTTCTTTCTAAAATGTTGGAAATTTACGCTGATTATAAATACCCCCGTCACAGCAAACCTGCATACTCAGCGAATTTCGAATGAACATATAACATAACACATTAAAACACTTCACAGGATTCGTAAGAAATGTATTCACAGACAAGCGATATTTAAAATATTAATTAATCTCCATAAGAATAACATTGGGGATGAGTACGCAGGTTTGCTGCAACAAGGCACACAAAATAATGGGTTTTTATGCAAATACCAATAGATCTCATGTATGTGAAGTCACATACCAAGTTTCATCCATATACATTCATAAATAAGCGATATATAACATTTTAAGTATTTTCCATAAGAAAACATGGGGACCGAGTACCTAGGTTTGCTGCTACAGGAACCATAGGCGAAAAATAGTTTTTTTGTGCAAACAACAATAAACCAAAACCATATGAAGCCCCATATACCAAATTTCGTCAGTTTATGTTCATAAATAAGCGAGATATACAATTTTTCTTTTTCTCCATAAGAATAACATTAGACAACGTACTGTGTTTAGCACTTTCAATATCTCGGTGACCAATTGACGTAGAGCAATGATAAAAATACCAAATTGTTTGTTTTTTTTAAGCTCAATCTAATGGTATAAATTAAAATTTGATTTAAATTTAAATTACCTGTGAAAACCCCAAAAAACACATTTTTGGGGTACAAAACCCCCCAAAAACCCCCCTTTGGATGGTGCGATTCATCTGGTTTTCGAACTCATTCAAATAAATGGTACTTTACATATTTTTACCAAATTTCATTAAGATCGGACATTTTTTACGAGAGTTATCGTGCTTACGGACACACATATATATATATATATATATATATATATATATATATATAATATATATACATATATAAAAATTTGAACGAATGGTGTTTTTGGCATCTGGGGACCTCAAAATGAAAAGTTATCATGGTCTCGGGCTTAAGTCTTACCATGAGACCTACGGTAATAGCTTCTTCCCTATAGGGGAAATTCGCTAAAATGATAGTTTTTTTCGGAAAAGTTGTTAAACTCCCAGAAAATCGGAAAATAATTGTTTTCTTATAATACTGTCATGTGGGTATTCAAAATGTGCGTAATTTCACCCTAAACACGTACATGCAATTATTTTCCCGGTCACACTTTTTCTCCGCGGAAAAGTTGGGAAAACGTCGAAAATCGGAAGAGAACTTTGTTTTTATAATACTGTCCTATGGGTATTCAAAATGTGTGGAATTTACAAGAAGTTTAAAAATAGGTGGGAAAGACATTCTGTGAAGGTGTAATGTCATAATTGTTTAATGTTTTAAAATTGTTAAAATAAATTTCACCCTAAAAATCACTTTTATTACATCTATTAAAACAGTTTACAATACAAAATAATAGTATCCAGAATTTACAAGAAGTTTAAAAATAGGTGGGAAAGATATTCTGTGAAGGTGGATTGTCATAATTGTTTATTGTTTTAAAATTGTTAAAATAAATTTCACCCTCAAAATCACTTTTATTACATCTATTAAAACAGTTTACAATACAAAATAATAGTATCCAGAATTTACAAGAAGTTTAAAAATAGGTGGGAAAGATATTCTGTGAAGGTGGATTGTCATAATTGTTTAATGTTTTAAAATTGTTAAAATAAATTTCACTCTGAAAATCACTTTTATTACATTGATTAAAACAGTTTACAATACAAAAAAAAATAGTATATAGTATATATTTTTAATTTTGAAATGCCGTACTACCGACAACGCTGCGTTGATCTCAGTACCATAGTGGGGTCTCGGTTCACATCGCGATTCAGTCAGCCGGTGCGGGGCGTGGGCGTGCGGATGTGCGTGCGTAAGCGGCTGGGTGAGAGTGTTGTGTGTGTGAGCTGGCACGGCGCGCGGGGCGTGCAAATGCGCGTGTGTAAGCGGCTGGGCGAGAGTGTTGTTGTGTGTGCTGGCGCGGGCGCGCGGGGCGTGCGGACGCGCGTGTGTGAGCGGCTACCCGGTCAGAGTGTGTTTGTGTTGAACGGCGAGACCTCTAGCGCCCCTAACTTAACCGTACAGAACTACGTGGGCCAGCAAGTTCGCCGTACAAGCAGACCGAGCACACCCTTCCCTATCCCGTGGAGAATCTAGTTGTAGTATTCTTAATCTATGGTTTCGTACATATCGGACCATGATTCTTTACCAAGTAAATATTGAAATACACGAACATTTTCACATGAAAACGATCGTTTGAACGAATACTTCGGGCTTATGACATCCGCTGGCGTTAATAACTTGATAACGCCTACCTGAGCATGATGATCAGAGAGAGCAGTAATTAGAACCGAGCAAGTACAAGCATCATCAGGAAGATCGGTATAAAAATGATCAATCAAAGACTTCGAGTTTTTGAACTCTCTGGTATATGACCAAACCTTATTCTTCAGTCCAAAAGAAGCCATCAAATGTGTTAAGCTATCGACTTTAACATCAGTGACAGCCAAATCCACATTGAAATCTCCCACAACAATAGTTCTAGCATTATGACATATGACTTCATCAAGGCAGTCTAACAAACACCTGTAAAATATCTCATGTTCCTGTATTGACGATGAAAAAGGTTGAGGCTTATAAACGGCAACCAACATAAAACAATCCTCACCAAACTGAAACTTAACAGCAGCCAACTCACATTTACCCTCCAGGCAAAAACGTGAAACATCAATTTCCTCCAAAGTTAATGAGGCTTTGCCAAAGATACACACACCTCCTTTATGGATAGTTTTCCGGCAATATGCTGTAATGCCATGAAACCCATGAAGCGAGACAACATCAAATTCAAAATCCTTCAGATGGTGTTCAGATAAACAAATGATGTCTGGGTTTTCAGAATCAATCAAAATTTGTAAGCTATCTAGCTTACTAAGAAGGCCTTGAACGTTGTGGTGGACAATCTTAAAATTGGACGCTACATTGGAGTTGTCTGCTATACAACCTGAGACGTTTCTCCTAAAAAAACGTTTTCAGACTCACACACATGTTCCACAATGTGTGTGAGTCTGAAAACGTTTTTCAGACTCAGGTCTGAAAACGTTTTTCAGGTCTCTGGCACATCTACTTGGGCGAAAGCCGAGTTGAGAAATTGAAAGAACACCAAAGGATTCAAAAATGTTAGTTAAGCTACCTGGGTTTTAATGATGGACTCATAGACCTTTCCAAAAGCGGGGACCAGAGAGATGGGCCGGAAACTATTGGGAGAATTCTTTGGACCTTTTTTGTAGATGGATAACACCCTTGGGATTTTCAATTTGTCTGGAAATACCCCAGACTGCAGGCAGGCATTGATGCAAGTTGTCAAAGGTGTCAAGATATAACCTTTAAAAGGTTGTAGTATTACATTACATTCCACTCATCATTAATAATAATTTCCCATAATTTCCCATTTCTCCCCATGTTCCCTTTTATTATTTGTTATTTTGTGTTAATCAAATTGTTATTTCATTTAAAGTGTTAAATATTAAACAACTGTTCCCCTTACCCCGCAGAAAAATCATCTCCTCTTGTTTCACAATAGAATATACAGCTAATTGTGCCCATGTTCATTTTTTATACCTGATATTAATAATTGATAATCAACCATCCTTCACAGTATATTAATAATTTCAATACATTAATTGACCCTAAAATAATTTTAATATAGCCTACTTTAGATATAAGATATTTGTAAGAAAATTACAATATAATAATATTTTACATAGTACTATTTTCCAAAATTAGTCCTTAGAAAACCAAAATTAGTGTCAAGTGTTACAACATGTGATTTCTTCAATCTGTACAACCCAAAAATGGACAATGAACTTCAAGACTGCAAACCCTCCCCTCTTCCTTGTTGCTGCCTTCCCTCCAGTGTGATAACTTCATTTTGCATGGGACAAGTTCCCATTTAATAAATTCTCCCAGTATGGCCTAAGGTTTGCCTACTTAGAGCCTAAATAGTAGGGATTTCTCCTGCCCAACAGAGTAAAACTTCAATTCAAACCCTTTTATTAATTTCCCCATTTATAATACTCTGGGCGAAGAATTATTGCAAGCTGTGTGGTAACCATCTCCATTTTGATACTCTTATTAGGGACTTGGTAAAAAGAGATATCATAAACATTTGTGAACATTTGTGAACATTTGTAAACATTTGTTCAAAAGTATTAACAAAAGTAATCAAGAAGTAATTCATCTAAATTGAACTAGTTTTCCAAATTTAATTTCAAATATCTTTTAACAAATTCTTAAATTCAGTGAAACCTTTTGGCAAATTTTCTTTCGACTTTCATATTGCATTGTTGCATTTAGTAAACAAACCTATTCAGTAAATTAATTTTATCTCTATAATAATATATCATTCGAGCCGGCACGACACCCCTCCCTGAGAAAAGAGCATTTATGTTGTAATAATTCATTAGTAGTTACCAACTGTTTAAGACATTTATTGAAAAGGCTTAGGCCTAGCTGACTTAGTTACCTAATTTTGAAAATCCCCATATTGTAAAATTATCACTATTCGACCCCATTAAATTTATTTATTATAATTCCCTGTTATAATTCTATTAAATAAATATTGTATTGTGAACCCACAAATCATTTGTTATTATTTAGGCCTATGTATCAAAGGTAAAAGATATTTGATTAAAGCTAGGACTTACCTTGAGTGTGGTAACCCAACAACGGACATTTGTTTAAAACAACTAGAACTACAAACGAGTTCGCACGCAGCACGCTGACGTGAGGGAAGTGAATTTCCACATAAAAACTTTTAAAACTCAAAATCAGTGTAAAAACATACATTTGTCCAATTTTTATTGAAATCTGAAAAACTTTGATTTTTTGGCTGTTCTGATACTCCTGGTTCATTTACTTGCAAAGCTGGGAATACAATTTTGCCCAATATAAGGTTAGGAGAAGGTCCAGACAGGCTTGAAAGTAGGCGTGAGGTTGCTGGAGATGATAAAAGTACTCTAACAAAGGAATAACAGGCTTTTCTCGTGTAAAACCCCCATAAGACAACGCACTGTGTTTAGTCGATACACATTTTCTTTAATAACTCGATAAATATTTATGCTAGAATGACGAGAGAGGGCTTAAAACTTTCGCCTTTCTAATTCCCATCTTTTTACATACATCTATTTTACATCCGGGGCTTTTATGACCATTTTTGGGCCAAAAAACTCGAAATTTGAAATGTTAATCCCCTAAAAAAGGGGTTTAGAGTTTTCCGATTGTTTTGTCCAACGAATTTGTCCAACTGATTACAGAAAAGAACGTCCCTACCAAATTTGAAGTAAATCGGACAAAAATTGCGAACGCTAGAGTGCAAACACTTATATATATATATATATATATATATAACATTTTGAACGACCCCCCAAAACGTGTTCAGGGGGTCACGTTAGGAACTTCTATGTTGGTCCCGGGCTTAAGTTTCACCGTGCGGGTCATGCTAATAGTTCACTTTCCAAATGAAATTCACTAATAAAGAAGACAAAGGTAAACTGTATTTATTAGTCAAGATTCATCAAATGTGGGCTAAAAATAATAGCCAAAGGAATTTTATAATTCATGTTCACCATCAGCTTCACCATCACTGCTGATGGAAGCCATATTGCTTAATGCTTAGAGACGGCGTCACCCGAGATCACATTTTACACTTAATGAAAAATATTCACAAAGACTCTAGAACCCGTAGCTAGGTATTTCCCCACGATAAATAATTAAGTTAGAAATAAGTAGATTAAGAGAGTTATCAAGGTTAGTTGAGAGTCCATAGGGGTTTTTACTGCTAGAAGGTTTCATATTGTTTACCACCTTAAAGACCTCTTATTCTGAGGCTTGGTGAAATTAAAAACCTCTTGTATTCTGGGCCCTTTTCTCAGCAGGTTTTCTACAATATCCAGAGATGAGGGATTGTTTTCTATACTTATGGTAAAGGAGGAATTAAAATCGTCAAAAGCAATATCGTACTTATCAGAGTGGCTTCCAGAGTTTTCGGCATCTTTAATCAGGGTCACTGCTTTTTACTTTCTCCCCCTTACGTACGTAGTATATGGAGAAAGTATTGTTTTCGTACAAATTTTCGAATTTGAGTAGTTAGTTGAAATATTCGTTTTTGTGCTCCCTGAACCCAAAAAAGATATTTTTACGTGATGTCTGTCTGTCTGTCCGTCCGTCCGTCCATCCGTCGTCTGTCTGGATGTGTATAGAGCTAGAGCCCTAACCAACGGTCCGATTTTTATGAAATTTTGTATGTAGGTACTAATCCACGATATCTTCAGGCGTTTTTTTGTTTTTGGGAATTTTTGACTTTTAAGGGTAATTATCCCCCCAAAACTGAATAAAAACATGAAAAATCAAGATTTCTCTTAAACGGCTCTACCCGTTTTGATTAAACTTTAGTCGTTTGTAGAACTTTAGTTTTCCAACAAGATTACACCACCCGCATTTCTGTAAAAATTTGGGTTCAGAAATTACAAAACTTCAAAAATCAAAAATTCAGCTTTTTGGGTTTTTTATAAAAAAACATAATTATAAAAAATATCACCATCCACCATTAAAAAGAGCTCAAAAACTAAATAAATTAGAATTTTGAATTACTATTCTACAATTACTGGTTGCGGAGAAAATTTAAATTTTTATTTTGCGGTAAACGCAGTACGTTCTTATGGGGAATATAAAAACTACTATTTCTCGCTTATTTATTGATCAGTTTCGTTCAAACTTGATTTGCTTGTCAAGTTAGCGTTGACCAACAGAGGAAATTCAAAATATGTTGCCCCTTAATAACCCTGAGCGGCGGGAATAGGGGGCATTTCCCCTCTTAAAACCACGTGTGTAGTGATGGATTCTGTACTGCCTCCTAAACAGGGATTTGGGTGGATATTTTTGAAAACAACTTGTTTACAAGATTTTCTATACATTGGACCGTGCTTTGTATTCTATAATTTAGTAAATAAAAGTAATTTAATCATTGAAGTTGGGCTAAAAGGGAGAAAATGTGTCAGTTTCCTGATACCGTTTATTTAGAGATTTTAAGAGATATGCCTTATTATAATCTCCTTAGTTGAGCTTATCTCGTTCATGTTGGATTGTAGGCTAACCTTCATGTAGACAGCACTGTGATCAGAGATAGCAAAATGTCCTTCTTTGACTTCACAGAAGGTAGTTATTAAGTTGAAAGTGGTGTTATCTATGTTAAATAAGTGCTGTACCAGTAGGAGATTAAATGAGAGAATGCGTAATTAACAAATAAACTGACTTAAACTGAACAAGAATGGATTCATAACAAAACTGCAACTATCTACTACAACATTTCTTATATGTGCATAGCAACCTTGATGTAAATAATAAACAAAATCAAACATATGATTTTATAAATAAAACTATTTACAGTTCAAGAATTGCCACCATCAACAGTCACCCTTAATTCTTGAATACCAGGAATGTTTTCTTCCTTTGATGAAAAGTCATGGATCTGCTACAGATCTGTAAAATACAACACTGATAAGAAAGTTACTTAGTTTGCTGCACCAACTCTTAGGCACTTCTTTTAATCCATAAAGATCCTTCTTTATTTTACAGACCATTCCATGTTCAACATTAAGACCTTCAGGAGGCAATATGTACACTGGCGAGTTTAAGTATCCATTCAAAAATGCTGATGTTACATTGAGCTGACCAATTTCTAAATTATTCATATTTCCAGTTTTTTTTTTCGAAAAACCCATTTTGAATCAATTAGCTTGACATTTTATAGTGATTCCACTATATCCCAGGATTCATTCTTTTTAATTGCATTTAATTCCACTTCAATAGCTTCTTTCCATCCTCGACCTAACTCAATTGCTTCTTTATAACTTTTTGCTCCATTGTTAATTAAATTTCCTGTTTAAAGTGCTGTCTATATGTTTGTCATAGTCATCTGGCCACTTTGGAGGTATTGGTTCTCGCTGAACTCTTCGTAAATAAACGGTATCAGGAAACTGACACATACTTTCTCCCTTTTAGCCCAACTTTAATGATTAAATTACTTTTTATTTACTAAATATAGAATACAAAGCACGGTCGAGTGTACAGAAAATCTTGTAAACAAGTTGTTTTCAAAAACGTCCACTCAAATCCCTGTTTAGGAGGCACTACAGAATCCATCGCTACACACGTGGGTTTAAGAGGGGAAATGCCCCCTATCACCCACCCCAGGGTTCTTAAGGGGCAATATATTTCGGATTTTCTCTGTTGGTCAATGCTAACTTGACAAGCATATCAAGTTTGAACGAAATTGATCAGTAAGTAAGAGAGAAATAGTAATTGTTGTATCCCCTTAAGAATAACATTGGACAACGTACTGTGTTTACTGCAAAATGACAATTTAAATTTTCTCCACAACCAGCAATCGTAGAATAGTAATTCAAAATACTAAATTATTTAGTTTGTTCAAGCTCTTTTTAATGGTGAGTTGTAATATTTTTTAAATTTATTTTTTTTTATGTAAAATCCGAAAAACTGATTTTTTAATGTTTTAAACCCTATAATTACTGAACCCGAATTTTTACAGAAATTTGGGTGGTGTCATTTGTTGGAAAGAGACGATAGAATTGGAACAGTCCGGACCTCCCGCAGCGCCGTCCTCGCGCAGTAAAAATGTTTCGCGGGGAGCTGGCGCTGTCCCCCCACCCTGCAGCCGCGAGTACTACACCATGGAGCCTGCCCTCGTTCCCGATCCATACCTAACAATAGCAGTTCTGCCAACTTCCAACTTCCAACGTCAAATTATGGGACCCTCAGAAACAATCGTGTTGTGTACGGAAATTATAGTAACCTAACCTAACCTAACCGCCGCAGCGCACTATTTAGGTTTTTAGCCTAAACTGTTCCTCCCCCAAACGAAAATGTTATATTTCATTCAGTACAGTCTTTTTTTGTGAAACGCGGAACAAATCTGGCTTATAAATAGACAGACAGATAAACAAATGTTAACACAAACGTCTGGCTCTATACCTTCTAAATCTCCGTGGGGAGGACGGGACAGCTGCTAGTTTAAATTATTGTGACTTTTGATGAATACAGATAATTTTTTATTTTTATTATATTTTAAAAGACAATTTGAATACCTCAGGTACCTCAATCGTTAAAATTGGTTCAGAAATAACGGAGGAGTTCTCCTAACAAAAATCGCCTTAGCGTATTAATATATATAAGATTCTGAAAATGACAGGATTCGTAGTTTGAAATTGTCGTATTTTAGGAGTATACATCAATTCTGATGTTTATGTCAGTTGGCAGAACTGCTGTTGTTAAGTATGGAGTGGGAACGAGGGCGTGGATTCCTGTTGTAGTACTCGCGGCTGCAGAGTGGGGGGACAGCGCCAGTTCCCCGCGAAACATTTTTACTGCGCGAGCGAGGACGCCACTACGGGAGGTCCGGACTGTTCCAATTCTGCGCTCCCGTTGGAAAACCAAAGTTCTACAAACGGCTAAAGTTTAATTAAAATCATTAGAGCCGTTTTTGAGAAATTTTGATTCTTCATGTTTTTTGGTGGTTTTTGGGGGATAATTACCCTTAACAATGAAAAATTCAAAAAATGAAAAAAACGCCTGGAAATATCGTGGATTAGTACCTACATACCAAATTTTATAAAAATCGGACCATTGGTTTGGTCTCTAGCTCTGTACACATCCATACAGATAGACAGACAGACATACAGACATCACATAAAAACCACTTTTTTGGGTTCAGGGAACACCAAAACAAATATTTCCTCCAACAACTCAAAATTTGAAAATTTTGACGAAAACATTACTTTCTCTATATACTATGTATAAGGGGAGAAAGTAAAAATCAGCTGACTTTTCACTTTCTTGATGATTTTTGTCATCAGTTTTACCGTCTTCAACAAGTTTTTCTTTATGTGCTTTATAAATTTTCTCATCATCAGGCTGTTTTTTTGGATGACATTCTAGTTTGTTTTGCTTTTACACAAACCTCACATGATGTACTAAGGGAGTAGACAGAGGAATGACCCATTCTTAAGACACAATTTGTTGACAAAATAAAACATAACTTGACCTAAGATACATGTTTAATTCATACAAATTCCCTTCATTAGTACCTTCTAACAAAACAAAACCATTCTGTTTTACAAATTTTACTTTATTGTTTGTAAAATTAACGGAAATTCCCTTACGCTGTACTTGTTTAGCAGAAAGCAAGTTCTTTGTCAAACCTGGACATTCATAAACATTTTCAATAATTACATTAGTACCGTTTGGCAAAGTTACCACATCTATTGGTTATAATAGATTCTCCTTTCTTATCAACATTTATTAGTGAATTTCCTTTGGAAAGTGAACTATTAGCATGACCCGCATGGTGAAACTTAAGCCCGGGACCACCATAGAAGTTCCTAACATGACCCCCTGAACACGTTTTGGGGGGTCGTTCAAAATTGTATATATATATATGTGTGTGTGTTTGCACTCTAGCGGTCACATTTTTTGTCCAATTAACTTCAAATTTGGTAAGGACGTTTCTTTCTGTAATCAGTTGGACAAGTTCGTTGAGCAAAACAATCGGAAAACTCCAAACCCCTTTTTTGGGGATTAATCTTTCAAATTTTGAGTTTTTGGGCCCAAAAAGGGTCAGAAGAGCCCCCTATGTAAAATTAATGCATGTAATAAGATGGGAATTAGTGAGGCGAAAGTTTTAAGCCCTCTCTCGTCATTCTAGTATAAATAATTACCGAGTTATTAAAGAAAATGTGTTTCGACCAAACACAGTACGTTGTCTTATGGGGGGTTTACACTAGAAAAGCCTGCTACTCCTTTGTTAGAGTACTTTTATCATCCCCAGCAACCTCACGCCTACTTTCAAGCCTGACTGGACCTTCTAACATCATAATGCGCAAAATTGTATTCCCAGCTTTGCAGGTAAATGAAACCAGGAGCATCAGAACAGCCGAAAAATCAATGTTTTCAGATTTCAATAAAAATTTGATTTTGAGTTTTAAAAGTTTTTATATGGAAATTCACTTCCCTCACGTCAGCGTGCTGCGTGCGAACTCGTTCTCATATTAACCTCAGAAACAATTTCAAGGTAATAGACCAGTTTCCTTGTCTACTAGGTGATGCGTAGTACCCCAATCAACAACAAATGAAACCAAATTAGTACTGTTCTCTGTAGAAACAAACTCCCCATTAGCTGAAGTCATAAATTAAGTGTCTTTATCAGCTATATTTGATTTATTTTGTGGTTTTACTCTTTTTCTAGGACTATCAACCCTTTTATGACTCTTTTCTCCACATTCAAAGCATTTCAATTTGAAACCTGTATTGCTATCTACATTTGACATATTACAGTTAGGCCTAATATTTTTATGCTCCCTATAGATTTTAAATTTTGACTTTTGCCTGTAACTTGAGTACATTGACACCTCTGAAGAATTGGAAGCATCATCAACTCACCTAGATTGCCTAGATTCCCCTATTAACAATCTATTCTTTAAGTCTAATGTCACAATTTCAGGAGGACTACTAAACAAAATATCCATTGCTGTGGTAACTGACTGGTAATTTGAAGGCATGCAAGGAAGCAACTGAGTGACTATTTCTTTACCATCAATTTTACCACCATCAGCTTTTAACTCAGTTACAAGCTTCTCAACCCTAGCCAAGAATCGCAACATGGATCACTCACCTTCATATTTAACATTTCTTAATTCCCTCTGAAGTTTTATCTGTATCGCGATTCCAGTTTTGGCATATGTTTTCTGAAGTGTAGAAATAATTTCCTTTGCCGTTGTTTTATTTTTCACGGTTTCCAGGACATTGTCGCCTAAGCTCTGCACAATTATATTCCTGGCTTTAATGTCCATCTTCTTAAACTTTTTCTTCTTTTCAACATCTGCTGGTACTTCAGAATCTAATACCTCCAGTACTTCATGTTGTTCCAGAAGAAGTTTCAACCGATATTCCCAGTTTTGAAAAATGTCTACCATCAAACGGTTTTAACACATTTACTGTTGCAGTATCAGTTGCAATTTCTTTGTTCCACTATCCTTATTATTTGTTAACACGTTGACTGCGGGCAACCCATTGGCGGGCGTTCGCAAAGTACGGCGCAGCCCCGCCCCGCCAGCGAATCAGCAAACGCATTTGGCAGTCAAATATTTCGGTCTGACAAATCACTAAAAAGCGGCGGTGATGGTGCTGCGTTACCCCGAGAGTGGACGTAGTTCACTGAAACACCCACAGATAGCAGCACTGCCTGGATCCGTAGCCAGTCCCTTTGTATTTTCACTCGGAGGGAGAAAATCCTCCGAACTGGGACAAAATGTGGTGCCGGACGGGATTTTACGGGAAATTACCGCATTTACGAATACCGCAAAAATGAAACAAAACTACCTCCCCACACGCGCGATAACAGCCGTCTATACCGCACAAGTGCTAGAGGCACAATAACGCATCTAAGCAACAATGGAATGGCGTCCACGTTCGTGGACGCGCGCACCTGGCGCCCCCTCCCAGCGTCCACGATCGTGGACGCCCGCATTCAACGTGTTAAACATCTACAAGTTTCCCAATCAATTTCCTAAATTCAAACATAATTAAGCCCATAACCTGTTAATTAAGTGCTGTACCAGTAGGAGATTAAATGAGAAAATGTGTGGTTAACAAATAAACTAACTTTAACTGAACAAGGATGGATTCATAACAAAACTGCAACTTTCTACTAGAACATTTCTTATCTTTGCTTAGCAACCTTGATGTAAACAATAAACAAAATCAAACATATGATTTTATAAATGAAACTATTTACAGTTCAAGAATTGCCAACATCAACAATCTAAACACGGCTTCCCTCGTGTAGGCACATTTGTACAAAACATATCAAATGACCATAGTAGGTTTTGAAAGTTTATATCATCCAAGTCACATGAGTCTATATTTATGTTTGGGAAACCAGCCAAGAAGGTAGTTAAAGCCACATTTTGTGTCCTTAATAAAAGTCAAGAGCTGTTCCATCTGAGAGAGATAAAACACTAATTTAACCATTTGGAGATCTGTCTACTCTTTAGATCATGAGACTCCACTGCTGCTAATTTAAAGTTAAACATTTATTGTATAAGAATAACTTACTATGTTAGCAATTGTAATATCTCTGCATCGGATGGATGTAGAACAACAATATAAGCACAAAAACGATTGAGAACAACAACCAGAAGTAAGGTTTCCAATGAAATTGACTGTGAAAAAGCTAAAAACATTTTTCCCATAAAATTTAACATGAAAAATCTTTTGAATGTGCTTTTTCGGTTTTCTCCGCATTCACCTATGATAATGATTAAAATTAATCATTTTTTAAGTTCTTTAGAATGGTCACTCTGCAAAATGGGTATTTTTGGATATCATTTTTAGAATTCCTAAAGAGAGTAAATTCTTAACAATTACTTAAATTTGAATTAAAATTAAAAAAAACTTCAAAAAATATAGACCTATTCAAGAAATTATTTGATTAAAAAAAACAACAAATGTAATGATGTAATAAAGTAGGTACAGTTGTTGAAGAAACATAACAGCCTATAGTGACTTTGGAGTAGGAAAGGAATTAGCTTACAATTCAACATTAAAAAATTGTTGTTTTACTTCCAATTTATTCTTTTATAAACTACAGGAAATAATTTGTTAATCCTGATTTGTGTGTTTTTTTTTGGTACATTGGTTAAGTATTACTTGCTTTATGCAGGGAGAGTTTCGACTCCATTGTCTCAAGTCATGCTAAGCCTTTTGGGCAACTCGGCCCCCAAAGCAAATATGGATATAGCTCCGAGGCAAGATAAAGCAGACGGAGGTCTCAGTCTTGAGAAGAGGTTTGAGGCATTAATCTCCAATATGCCTTTTTTGTATATTGAAATCTTAGTTTATGTTATTGATATTCTTTTAGATGGGTTCACTATGTTCAAGATCACTATAAATTGACAAGATTTGGTATTTTTTATAAAACTAGTATTGGTGGCCGCTATCGCGACCGCAGGAAATAATCAGCTGTTTCAGGAACAAAGCTTGAATACTTGGGCTCCACTAATATATGCTAAAAATGGCCTAAAAATAGCCACATGGATGACATGGATGTGCGTAACTCAAATAAGGTTGCTTTTCAAGAAAAATAAACGGCATGTGCAGCTTCCCCGACCTTGATTACCCTTAAAAAATATATTTTCTTAGCTTGGGAGCCATTACAGCTCGAGAAACAGCCGTGGACAGACGGAGGCACTGAGCGGACGGATGGACGCACGGAGCCACAGACAAATGCGAACTGTAGTATTGATAAAAATATTAAAACAGATTCAAGTGAAATAATCACTCCTAAAATTAAATATGAGATTACTAAAATAGTTAAGCATTAAATAGCTAACCTCATAATTAATATTTTCAATATTCTTTGAAAATCAATGGATTTGCACTTAAACTGACCAGTCCCCTGAAAATATTAATTACTAAAGCTATGGGAGAGGTGAGAGGAGTGTGGAAGTGAATCAAGCTATTCCTAGAAATGATGTGCGTGATTTTCAGGTTAGCCAATACCACCAACAGCTAACAAAGATGTAACATTAAAAATGTCTTGCTTAATGCAACTCACTTCGGTGTTGCCTGAGAACTTTCCACTTTTTGAGAAATTCAATTGTATAAAATACTAATTTCCCTGTATATTTTTCTTTATAGGGTACATTGAAGAGAAGAAGGAGTCCTTCTCCAGCAAATTACCCTCAATATGGGACGTATAAGCCGGCTACCAGCCAGGCCACCTACCAAAGTAAGAACTCTCAATATGCTTCACAACAATCTAGTATTAAACTATCAGTTGTGTAGTATCAATTGATAAATTTGCTGTTGCTTATAACTTGTTTTTATAAAGTAATTATTACTCTAAAGGCAAAACACAATAACATTAAACAATATAAGAATTTTTAAATTTTGAAGTAATAACGCAAGTAACACAAACCTCTAGACAAACAAGAACCTGTCTAATATTGATAATAATTTAATGAAATCCGTAATAAGGATTTTTTGCAATGTAATAATTAACAACAGTTATTATTCATGATTTAATAAAAATTAAATAAGTATAGTAAAGTCCCGCTATTCCGAAAATCTGCCTATTCCGAACTCGAGTTCAGAAATTACTTACAGTTATTTAAAAACAGGAAAAATTAAGGAAATGATAGGTTTTTCTTGAAAAAAACGTACGTTTATTGTTACACAAAGTAGTTAAAAATATTTGCTATTAGAGAATACAATACTCATAAAACATTCTGTTTAAAAAACATAGAGCCTAAGCTAAATGAAACTCGCTCAAGTAAATAAGCACAGTCCTAGATACGACTAGACAATGTGCTGTGCACTGTGTCGTGTTTGAGGGGGGATGGGGTGATGAGTATTTCTACAACGCTGTCGATCATCTGCGCTATGAGTCGTCGAAGGTAAATAAAATTAGTAAGTTTTATTTGTGAGAATCTCAATTTTTATTATGTTATTCCTGTAAGAATGTCAACTAATTATTCTCCAAAAAAAATTTGTTTTCCAATGCTTCCATCACAGTTATTCTACAGCAAAAATGAGGAATGCAAAATTTTAAATTATAATCCTGTTTTTTTTAATGTAACTAACACCATAATAAACTCACTGGTATAAGATACAAAATATTTTAAACATGTTCTAAAAATGTCTTTAGCTGACTATTTAAATTACGATTATTGGAAATTTATAACCATGTGTTTTATGTTTCCACGAGGTTATGAAATAAAATGTGAGTACATAAACTCGGTCGCCACGCAGCCGCTCTGCCAGTTACTTTCTTTCGATAGTCGTACTATAAACCTGTTTACAACTGTTCTTTTTCTCCATAAGAATAACATTGGACACAGTACTGTGTTTAGCACTTTAAATACCTCTGTAACCATTTGACGTAGAGCAATGATCAAAACACCAAATTATTTGTTTTTTAAGCCGAATGCAATGGTGAAAATTTAAATTTTATTTCTTAAAATATACGTAAATAACTCAATAAACCCATTTTTGGGGTACAAAATCAAAGATGGCAGATATTCCCCCAAGTGAGAAATTTTGGGAATTTTTATATGTTTTATAAAATGGTTTTCTAAACATCTCCACAAAATTTCAGCTTGTTAATTTCAGAACATTTCCGGGTCAATACTTATTTACCCTGGACTATAAGTGCCTTTGAACTAAAAATTTCCAAGATTCCAGGCATTAAAACAAGTATATTACAGTAAAAGCCCACTAATCCCACATCCGATGGTCCGGCAATTTCAGTAATCCGGCATCGGTCTAAGGGTTCTAAAAACAATTTGTGTGCACTGTTAGCACTTTCGAGCACATTCTGCAGAGTTGGCGGGCAGTCGGCAGGAGTAACTAACTATACTGTATGTATTAAGATATAATTCTATAAATTTATTTTCTGGTTGAAATGTTTGTTTTTAACATTTTCCATCACTGCCAAAATCAGAGAAATCTCAATAAAACATGGAATAATGGACCAATGATAGCCTTTTTACTCTCTATTTTTAGTGTTATTTCCGCTATATTTATATGGCGCTCAGTAATCTGGCATTTGCGGCACCCCAGCACTGATAAAGTCCCGAACATGCCGGATTAGCGAGCTTCTACTGTAGTTATTAACATAGGCTTTATTCTCATACAATATCATAGTTTATGGTATGTTATTAATCCAGTGTTAATTATTAACATGCTTAATAATGTTTATGTAATAACTGGTAACAGTTAATCATATAAAGACGGCTGTAAGTGTTTTTATTCTGTATACAACTCAAATTCAGCTTCTGAAGAAGTAAAATTAGGTTTTTGAATTTTGAAAACAATAACAAAGGGCTTAATTTAACTGTAATGTGGGGCGTAATAGTTTTAAGAAAAACTTTGCAATATGAACTTTTTGTTTTAAATATTTTTCTGTTTTTAAATAGGTCATAGGTTATTTAAAGACAGCTTTTTTCTGAAATAATTTTGTTGTATGTTTTTTAGCAAAAAAAGGAGGACGAATATATCTGTCTTTCGTTAGCAAAGTTACTCAAGTACTGTTGCCAACTCCTAGGACTAAAATACCCACATTAAAAGCAATCTGAAATGTTTTAAACAAATAATTAATTATAGGTTAACTAATTGACATGCTCATACAAATAAATAAATATTGTTTTTGTGATAGGTGGATATTTGTGTGATATAGACAGATATTTCCGTCTATATCCCAAAAAATATAATTAATAAATGGATATATCTGTCTTTGGTCCAGAATGGGAAGAAATTAGCTGGATATATCCGTCTTTGACCCAGAACGGAAAGAAAACGAAAAGAATATATCCGTCAAAAGCCCTGGAAGGGTTAACATTTGTATGGTCTCTGACACTGTGAACTCAAAACTCATTCAGTAATAAATATTAAACAAGCAGTGACAGACCTTTTAGGTTTCACAGTATTCATATAACAGCCTTTTTGTATTAAGGATTTAAAAAGTAAGCATCTTACAATTAGGCCTAGCTTTAGTGTGTGTAATCTCAAATTTGGATTCACTGCATTCATATAACAGCCTTTTTGTATTAAGGATTTAAAAAGTAAGCATCTTACAATTAGGCCTAGCTTTAGTGTGTGTAATCTCAAATTTGGATTCACTGCATTCATATAACAGCCTTTTTGTATTAAGGATTTAAAAAGTAAGCATCTTACAATCAGGCTTAGCTTTAATGTGTGTAATCTCAAATTTGGAAAGTTTCATACTACAAATGAACAGCAAGCCTTACTTTGATATTGGGTTTTAGATTGGAAAAAAATAACAGTGTAATATGTTTGATTATCATTTTGTTGAGACGGTAATTTTGTTGCTGGAAGTTCGTGTGCCTTTACATGACTTTTAAGGGTTGCCAAGACAAGCATATTGATCCAATGCTCTCTTCAGCCAACTCCACTTGAGAAAATCGAGTTTGACTTCTCAACTACTTACCTCTAGCACCAATTTTCAAAACTGTTCTGCGACTTTTCAAGCACTTTTTCTCAAGTTTAAAAAAAGTTTTTTTCCCATATTATTATTTACCATATTATTTCTTAAGGTAAATATATACATGTTATAATTATGAACGGAAACAAAGATTTATTTTAATTTGATCTTATTGACCAAATTCAAGTCAATAAATGAAAATAAAGCACAGAGTATGCTAACTAAAAATGTAAACTAAATAAACTTTAATATTTATCTTTATAATTTAAATATTCCAGTGACCTGGGAGAGAAAGTGAAAGTAGAGGAACAACAAACTGTTGAATATATTGACTTATTTTAATTAAATTGTTTCAGAAGTAGATGAGAATCGCCGGGGTCATGAGTATGTTCGTGCAGTGCTATGGAACAGTGAGTATCTATTGATTTAAATTATTATCCACTTTATCAGACTTGCTATCCTTATTTATGGTTGATAGCAACAGAGTATTCCTTTAACATTGACCATATAGCACACACACTAGGGATGTGCGTAAAATAACAGAACAGTCTCTTTGGAACAGGTACGTATCGGATCAGACTGGCGAGGCAGCCTGTTCTAGCTGTTCCGATGTTCCGATCGATAGCAGGTATGTGAGCCGTACTACCACTCACGCTCGGAACAGAAACAGCTACACTGTGAGCCTACAGACTAGGTTCCAGAGTCATTAGCAGCAAAATCGAAGTCTGCCATGTGTGGCTGCGACACCTTTCGCCTTTGCATGTGTCAACATGAAACTGGGGGATACACCAACTGTCAGTGCATACCTTGACATTGTTGTCTATTCCATGTTTTCTTAACAAAAATATTAAATTGAGTAAAATAATAAAACTTTGTTTAGGTTTTTATTGTGCAAAGTAAAACTTGTAACGTAATAGAAGTATTTTGAGGTAATACTATTTTTTATTGCTCTGGAAGGCAAGACTGATGTCATAATACCAATTTTTTAACTATTTTGATTGCTTGGTTATCAAAATTACCCCCAATAAATTTAGGACTGCTCATTACAGACTATAAAAGGGTACAGTACCTTAATATTTTTTCCACGATCATATGCAAAATAAGGAAAATTACTTTTCCGCCAAATGAATACATTTAATAACATTTAAGCAAGGACAGCGAAGTCATCTGGCTGAAGCAGGTAATGAGATCCCGCAGCACTGGCTGTTCTGAACTGTTCCATTACAGGTATGAGGCGGTGGAATCACCAGACTCGTAGCCGAGTACCATGAGATTCCGCTGCTCCAAACTGTTCCGCTGGAACAGGTATATGAAAGTAGTATCTGGGCGGAACAATTTTCTACAGTTTTTGGCGGAGTCCTGAGGTCTGGTGCGAAAATAAAAAAAGTATCTAAAATTTGTTGGTCCTCTACAACGTGGTAGGGTCTGGAAGCAGTTTTGAGAGCCGTTTTCGAAATCACCTGGGACACACACTCCTAAACACACATACACACCTACTTTATTAGTATAGATAGATTATTACCAACTACTTATTGTAGTATTACAAATACTAATGTACATCCAGTAGGTTACAATCTCTTTGAGTTGAAATGATTTTGCTTAACACAATGAGTCTTGTACAGAAAAAAAGATTCCTTTTACGCTGATGGATTATTATTTATTTATTTTGGTTGTATTGGTCTACCTGTTAATAAATAATACCCACCCAAAGTACAACGGAACTTGGATAATTTAAACAAAAGGGGCTAGTAATCAAATTCTTATCATCCAAAAATTTGAATTACAAAAGATGTTCACAACAGGTATTAAGCACTGATATAGTGGGAATGTGGGTAGCTCAAACGTCTATAATTCTTCGTTAATTTGAATTTCTCGCTTGGGCCCCAGCATTTCCTCCACAAACGATGTTAAACAAATCTTGGTTGGTTATACTTTTATTTAGGGTAGTTCAAACTTGTTACTAGGCTAGATTAAAATGTGGCCATAATATAGTTTTAAAAACTAGGAATGCCTGGGAAAATGTTTAGCACGGTTGGCATGAGGTCAAAGTCTCACATATTTACCCTGCTTAGAGGTATGTCGTTGCTGCTGGAACTGGAACTATTTGTTCCAACGCTCCGGGAGTGAAAACCTTCCAACTGTTCGATTGTGAACAAGCATTCAGTTTCCCTTGGACCTTCTTTTCAAACCAGCTAGGTGCTGTAGTGGTTCATTCCAAAAATAGCAAATAGCCGAAGCAGGTCGTACCAAAGACAGTTCCAGCATCTAGGTCTGAGTCTCACAGGTCTGACTAGCAACAACTGGAACTGGTTTTGTAAGCAGTTCAGAGGGCTAAATAGAAATAGCTGAAGCTGTTTCGCGTGAGCAACTGCTTGGCACATCTCAAACACCACTACACTACGTTCAAGGTCATTGAACCCACCTTTCCCTCGCATTTTCATTCCACCCCTATTGTTGGTTGATTACCTACAACTAACCTTTCTTTAATGAAATATTTTCTCTGAATTTGAGTTTTGGGTTTTTAAGCCTTTTTTTGGCAACTTTTGTACCGTAATTCAAATGTTTGGCTTATTCAAACTTTTTAAAATTATTTTAGTATGGGATGATACAGTTTCATCAATATCATAACAAATTACACATAGATGTGTGTACTGAACTACATGAACATGGTGTACCTTAAGAGTCCGAATTTTTGTTTTGGTTTTGAAAAAGCCCTGGAATATTGCTGCAAGTCAGGAACATTTATGATAAAATTAAGGAATTAGAGTAAACAATTGCTTGCTCATCCAAATTAATTTTTCCATTACAGCTGATCATAATTTATTATAGTTTCAAGTCCTAGTACATACAGTAACAAAGATCAGTGAATTTAAAGTGAAGATATCAGGTAGTTTCAACGCATCTTCCTTTGTTAGAGGACCTAGACATCAAAGAAAAATTGGAAATTGTTAAAATGAGCCATATTTTTCAATGGAGGTAAAAATAAGAAAAAGTACAAGTTTTTATACATTATTACTATATTAAACATTTATTTATTTCATAATAATACTAAAAACTACAACCTCAACTTCATTCAAATTAAAGAATATTTAGATTTAGTTCCACTGTATTGAAAGTTAAAAGTGAATACTGAGAAAATTGGAGGCTCTACTGAAATTCTAAAACGTGTTTCCACCTCTTTTCAGGGCATGATTTTTTTATGGGAAACAAAAGGCGCTAGGATTAACTGTATTAATTTAGGTTATATTTTAGATTTTAACTCGATGGAAAAGTATTTTACTTTGTTTACTTTTAAACTATAAATCTTAATAATCTGGTCCCTCTAATTACAGAGCCATATGGATTGACAGAGAACAGCCAGTATGGGCCATTCTACACAACGTCCACCACAATAAGCTACTCAGCCGCTCCAACGCAGGCTCAGACAGTGTACACGTACGGGGGTCCAGGATTCCAACCCTCGTCCAACCCAGCGCCCACCCAGCCCGGAGAGCCGCCCACCCAGCCGCCCAAACATCACTACATGGCTCCTCAGCAAAGGCCTCACAACCCTTGTAAGTGAACACCACAGTACATTGTTGACAAGAATGGTCTTGAAAAACAGACTTTTAATTTTGACAAACACATCAATAAAGACATTATTTACTCATTTTATTTTATTTATTTATCATGTGCCATATACACCAGGCAAAGTAATTCATTTTACTCATGAATAGTGCATTTTTGACCTGACAGTCAAAATTTAAATTGTTACAATTTTCATTACCTAGCTAGGTCTTGTTATTACCTATTTGTACATAATACTTAATGCAACACTTGAAAAAGATATATTCATTCACTGAATTATATCTGAATGCTTGCAGTTATTTCAACACAGTCTGTTATTATAACCTCTAATCATTAAAAAAATCAAAACATGTATGTTCAAATCAAATCAAATCAAAATATACTTTATTTATCAATGTACAAAATATATATAAATAGCGTCATACAATCATAATACTAAAATATAATAATAATACTAATGTAAACTGTACACAATCTTTTGATTAAATTAATTCAAATTTTGTTCACCACCGTTACAACATTCACAAACCACATGGACCACTAACTAAAAAAACAAAAACAAAGCAATTTACACATGATTTAAATCCCAATACCCATCCAAGGAATATAACGATAAACTTGATAGATAATCTTTAAGCATCTTTTTGAATATTTGAATACTTTGTTCTCGTATAATGTTTTTTGGCAAGGAAAATAAAAATGTTATACCTATGAAACTTCTTCTCGTAAAATTTCAGATTGTGTTGATTAACAAATCGGTTGGATCTAGTTTTATAATGATGATCGTTTGAATTTATTGTTGTCTGGTTTACTTTTATGTATATTACGATTTCAAAAATGTAAAGCGTATACTGTTAAGATCCCAAATTTAGACAAATATTCCCTTACTGACTGCCTTGGTTTGAGATTAAAAATGATTCTAAGTGGTTTTTTTTGTTGTAAATGAATTCTGTTCAATTTTTTTTATGTAGCTCCATATATGGCAATACCATAAGACATATTAGAATTTATTAATGAAAAGTAAATGGCTTTTAGTGTTTCTACATTGCATGCTCTACACATTTGGCGCAAAGCATAGAGTCCCGATGACATTTTATTTACAATATGGTTAACATGCTTATCCCAGCTCAAATTCTGGTCTAATATTAGGCCAAGAAATCTACTAAAATAAACTTAAGACTTGAAATCATATATTTGGCTGTAATTTTGATCTATTTTGTTTAGTGTCAAATGATATCAGGTTTGATTTACTTGTATTTAGTAACAGATTTTTCTTATCCAAAAATTCTTTAACGGACAAAAGACTAATGAACGAAGCAAGCTCGATATCTTTCTTATCATCGCCTGAAACTGTTAAATTAGCATCATCAGCATACAAACAGATAGAGCCACCTCCCCTTGGGATTTCGGTAGGCAAACCTGTTACATAGCAGATAGATAAAAGTGGACCTAGGATTGAACCCTGAAGCACCGCATGCTTTATTGTCTGGAAGTCTAGTAACAATTTTGAGTGTATTTATATTTACTATTTTGGTGATGAACATTACTATGGAGTTCCATACATTGCATTCTATTTTTGAGGTATGATCTGAACCAATTTAGTTCCTTGCCTTTATTATTTAATGCATTGAGCTGGTCAAGTAATCCATCATGGGATACACTGTCAAAAGCTTTAGTAAGATCAAGAAAAATTCCAGCAATATTTTCCTCTCTATCAACACTGTCTATTATTGACTCAATAAAGGTTATATCTGCAGTAATAGTAGATTTTCCTGGCCTAAAACCATGCTGTTCATCAATTAATCGATTGCTTTCCTGAAAGTCTAAAAGTTGGATGTAAACAACTTTTTCTAATATTTTTATATAGCGATATTGGCCTATAACGTGAAGGGTCATTTGGGTTTCCCTTTTTAAAAATGGGTATTATTTTAGCTATTTTTAATTTATACGGGAAAAACCCAGATATTAATGATGAATTTACAATATGCGTTAAAGGTTTGAGAATTAAGGAAGTAGACTGTTCTACTACACTCATTGGGATGTCATAAATTCCAGTAGACAATTTATTTTATAAATTCATCACTAACTTGTAAAGTTGCTCTTCATAAATTATCTTAAATTTTAAATGATCTGAAATGGTCATAAAATGTTGGTCAGGTAACTTATCATTAACAGAAGGCCTATTATAGATATTTGGAATAATCAAATTATCAACTGCATTTACAAAGAAATCATTTAATATGTTCCCAACAAGAGTGGGGTTTGATATAATGTTGTTATCATGACAAATATTAATATTATCTTTTTTGTGAGTTTTTAATCTCTGACCTTATAATCTTCCAAGTTGATCGTGATTTGTTTCTAGAGTTCAAAATTTTTGTATCAAAAAAAGCTCGCTTATTTTTATTATTTTCAATTTTAAATTCTTGTTTTAATTGTTTAATTTCTAATTTTAGGCTTTCAGTTTTTAATTTTCTGTATAATTTTTCAAGCTCTATTATTTTTTGTTTTTGATTTCTAATATCATCTGAAATCCATTCATTAGATCTTGTTTTTTTTTCTGTGACCATTAATTTCGGAAAGCCAGTTTCATATGCATGATGAAATATAGAGAAAAACACATCATACTTAGATTATATTGTAGCCTGATACACCTCAATCCAATTTTCACAAACCAACATCTTAAGAAACAAATCCATGTTTTTGGAAGAGAATCTCCAACGGAGTTTCCTATTTACATACGCTGACATAATTTTTAACATCTAAAATTTCAAGTAACTGGCCATCATGGTCAGAAATATGATTAATTAAACCAGATATTCTAAGTTTTTTATATTTTTTGTTGCAAATAAAATTATCAATAAATGTTTGAGACTCAAAAATAACCCTGGTTGGAAAATTCACTTTATACTCCAAGTTATAAGAATCTAAAATATTAACAAAAGTTTGATATGTCTTATTTTTGTCTAACACATTAATGTTAAAATCACCTTCAATTACTATATTTTTAAATTTATTTAGTATTTCACATAAAATGTCAAATTTTTCAAAGAAAGCTTCAACATAGCATTGCTGAGGAGATCGGTAAATGCATGCTGAGATAAAAAAAACTGATGAGCAGTGATTTCAGAAAGGCAACATTCAAATTCCTTTTCTGTTAAAAGTTGTTGCTCTGCAGCAATAGTTACTTGTTTACTTTTAATATTTTCACTAACCAAAATCAGAACTCCACCACCTAATGATTTACATCTTTTGAACTTGTTTATTTTTCTGTGACCATTAATTTTGGAAACCTAGTTTCAAATGCATGATGAAATATAAGGAAAAACACATCATACTTAGATTCTATTTTAGCCTGATACACCTCAATCCAAATTTTTCAGAGTTTAGTTTTTTTTATTGTTACGCAGCAATAATTAAACCAACAGGTTTGTGTTATTTTTCAAGAGGATAAAAGTAAAACCCCAAAAATTATTGATAAAATCTATTGTCTTTTATAAAAATATATAAAACTTTTATGAAGATTCAACCATAAGTGGTTGAAAGAAATACAGCTACATTCAAAATAATTACTTTTTACTGTTATCTTAACATAATCATTTTAAGATAATGGATTATAAACTAGTATTTAAACTAGAGATTTGCAGAATACTTTTGTTATTTTGCCGCACCAGGGAAACATTGTGCCTCGCAGCAGCCACAGTAATCATGTTAAACTTTTTTCTTTGTGACTCATTTGTGCCCCTTACAATTTTGTGCTATAGGTATGTGCCTATTTGGCCTAGTGGGAAATGAGGTACGGTACTGGATACACTATGTATAAAACAAAAAATTATGTAAGGATTATACTCTTTCATGACTCATCGATTTCGTTACCATGACCCTCAATAAGTCAAAATCTGTGGAAGATTACCTTAATAAGTGGAACCTCGATATTTTGAAATATTCTATAACTCAAATTTGTTCCGTTCTTCCTGAGGTTTGAATTATTGAGGCTCCACTGTTTTTAATTTGAGTGGAAGTCCTGAAAGGGTAATTTGTGTACCCTATAAACAAATTAAAAAAAAAAAATAAAAGTGAAGAACAATAAAATAAATGTATCCACTTATTAACAATGGGACATAAAGTACAAAAATGGCAGTCATTGCTTATAAGAGATTTCACGTTCAAAAAAGTATTTTTTGAAACTTGGAGTGGTCTTATCAATCATAGTAAACACCTTCCACTGAACATAAAACACCCCATCATTGAATAGGTATTGTATGTACCTGAAATTGTATAGACTACCATTTTTTATCTACCAGTCAAATGTCCATGGATATGTTACAGCTTACTTGCATGTGACTATTGATGCCAAGTCTTCTTTCCCTGAAGACAACTTCTACTCCAATGCACAGATTCGCCCAGCCACTCATGTGCCCTTGCATGGAGGAGCCATCCCTATACAACAGCCTCCACAAGTAGGTTTCAGAGTTTAGGCATAATTTTTAAGACCTATATTAATTTTAGGGTTGTGCGAGTACTAAAAACTTTGAGTTTTCGGCCTAGTATTTTAATACTCAAACTCGACTCAAAAGTTTTGAAAAATACTCGAAAGTTCGAGCGAGTATTTCCCGCCGATTTCCGGACGATCGCTAACGATTGCGACCGGCCAAATCGCGTAGTAACGGCCACAAAAGGCGATCACATCATGTAATTTCGCCCAAAAATTATGATCGGACCGCGTAATTTCGGCCATAAATGACGACGGAAAACATGATATCGGCCAAAAATGAGTACTGGATCACGAAATAAAGGCCGAAAGAGACAACTGTATACAAAAACCGGCAAAAGTGGCGACCGGGCCCCTTAATATTGGCCGTAACTAACGATTTCGTCATCTAATATTGATTATAAGCGATGTCTGGACCAGGTGATATTGGCCAAATGACAACCGGACCGTGTTTTATCGGCCAGAAACTAATGTCAAACCGTGTTTCCTTTGTCAATACATGATCCAGTTTGATTGTACTGGCTAAAACTTTGTATTGCTACTCATTCATTAGTGAAACCATGTTTAGATTATCAAATCTGGAGTGGTATTCAAATTCCATTACACTATTTGAAACTACCAACTGATGGCAAGTACTCGCTCAAAATTACTCGAAACTCGAAAATAATTGTCACTACTCGACTCGACTTGATTAAAAAAATCACTACTCGCACACCCCTAATTAATTTTATTAGTAACATTTTTCTGAAACATCCCTTTTCCATTAGAAATAAACAAACATATACCTTCTTCCATTCAAACCTCCACCTAATCAGTATATTGTATATTGTATCAGTATGCGTAATATGTGTGAGGCCTTGTGTGCCCTCTTCTCTCCAAGAGTGTGCATTCGTTTTGCCCATTTGATTTTCTGTTCTTGTGAATGAGCAAATTGTATATCCTTAATGGGGAAGGAATTGGCTGTGCTTAGTTGCCTCACCATATACTGAAATATAAATCAAAGGGGTGGGCGAGTACTCCAGTTTCGAGTATTAATGATAAAGACTTGTAGGTCTATTCGAGTAATTGTAAAAGGTTCAGCTATGCCAACCTTGTTAATTTCTTACAGATGTGTAAGATAAATATGACTTTATGGTTTGATTAAGTCTGTTTTCCTCTACCGTACGTTAATTTGTATTAACACATAATAATGTGGAGTAATCAAGATCTCAGACACCCATCTTGTTTACGCACAATAAAGCAGCAGATTCGACTCTTCAACCAGTAGCGCCTGATACCGAAAGGAAAGTTACCCTAATTGACAAAAATAGTTAAATTTTTACTGTTACAAAATAAATAATTTTTAATTTTCTACATTATTTGGATTAAAATACACTTCTTTGACAATATAATCACGCATATAAATCACTTAAAACTTACTTATCACTTGCGATGAAGTCAACTATAAAATACTTCTAGGCAGTTGATTATAAAAACCCATTAGAGGTAATGTGACTGGTGTCAAGGGAGAGGCGGAAAGAACGGACTGGAAGTAAGCAAAATATGATCTTGAGCCCAAGCTCCTTTCACAAGCAAACTAACTGAGTCTTTCTGCCTAGGATTTTTATATCTGTGGTCACTTCCTTGTTAAGATGTTCTGGTTTTTATAAACTACCTACCCTAAAAGTTGTTGGAACATATATTTTTGTAATATTTTTTTCTTCTGCTTGTTATGGTTGTTAAAATAATAGGTTTTTTGTTGGTTATGGCTAAACTATTAGTCTCTATAACATGGTTATAATTAAGTAGGGGTGTGCGAGTACTCAAAACTTTGAGTTTTCAGCCAAGTATTTTAATACTCGAACTCGACTCGAAGTTTTGAAAAATAATCGAAAGTTCGAGCAAGTATTTCCCGTCAATTTCCAGACGATTGCTAATGATTGCAACCGGCCAAAACGCGTAGTAACGACCGCTTAAGGCGATCGCATCACGTAAATTCGGCCGAAAATGACGATTGCTAACGATTACGACCGCCCAAAACGCGTAGGAACGGCCGCAAAAGGCGATCGCATCACGTAAAATCGGCCGAAAATGACAATCGCTAACGATTGCGACCGGCCAAAAACGCGTCGTAACGGCCGCGCAAGGCGATCACATCACGAAAAATCGCCCGAAAATGACGATGGGACCGCCTAATTTTGGCTGTAAATGATGACAGTATACGTAATATCGGCAAAAGTGCCAACCGGGCCACTTAATATCGGCCGTAACTAATGATTTCGTCATCTAATATTAGTTATAAGCAATGTCTGGACCAGGTGATGTTGGCCAAATGACAACCAGACCGTGTTTTACCGGGCAAAAACGAATGTCAAACCGTGTTTTGTTTGTCAGTACATAATCCAGTTTGATTGTTCTGGCCAAAACTTGGTATTGCTACTCATGGATTAGTTAGAAACCATGTTTAGATGATCAAATATAGAGTGGTTTCCAAATCCCATTACACTATTTTACACTACCAGCTAATGGAAAATACTCGCTCGAAAATACTCAAAACTCAAAAATAATTGCCACTACTCGACTCGACTTGAATAAAAAAATCACTACACGCACACCCCTATAATTAAGTTCTTAAACATTAAACTAACAAATAACACATAGTTTTAAATATCTGTACAGCCTTTAACATAATAGTTTTTTATCCTCAGATATCCTTAATTATGAAGAGACTTATTATTCGTCCAATATATATGTACATTCCAGCATATATTAAATCCGGTAAAAATGATTTTTTTGTAGGATTGTTTGGTATAGTACGGACGGGGGTTGTGAAGCTAAGTTTGCGACCTCGAAAGCCATGGGGAGAGCTTTTGGTAGGAGAAAAACCTCAAATATTTTTCATGTTTATGCTTGTAACTCTTAAACGAGGCCTCTTACATAAAATGTTGTACTTGCCAAATTTACAGTACACAACATTTACTATAAAATGCAATGGTCAAACTTATTGTTATTTTGTGTGGTTTGTATTCTACATTACTTTGAAATTCAAATAAATTTGCTGATAGACCTTTAATTTGCTGCATCTTTGCCAGTTTTTTTTTTATTGTAACCCCTAAACAACGGCTCGTACAGAAAACTTTTACAAATTTTTAACCTTTACAAATTTGAAGGAAAAAAATTGTCTATAAGATTCATTCGTCAAATATATCATATTGTGTAGTTTTTATTCTCTATACTGGTACTAAGTCATAATTTGTACACTTACAATCGTATTACAATTTAATTTCATGATAACAATTAAAGCCAAATATCATATAAGAAGCATTTTTTTATTAATATTTAATAAACATAACAAATTATCTTTTTTACTTTTTAAAGAACTTTTAGACTCAACTCGATACTCGAGTAGTTTGTTCAAATACTCAACTTGATTTAAAGAAAAAACACTACTCGCCCACCCCAAAAATGTTTTCCTACGAGAATTTTTCTCAAGCAATATTTCAATTTGGTTTTAAGATACTGAACAAAAAGTAATCCATTATATTGGTTGACATTTTAATCTGTTAAAAGGGAGCCAAAACTGGAGGTATAACATCAGGTTATCCGATCAGACCCCCTGCATCAGCCCCAACTGCCACCACACCTCATGTAAGTATAAGCCTATTGGTTCAAAAATAATATGGTAATAGGGCAGTATGTACTAGTAATTTGAGAGGTGTTATGCTTTGTCAGGCTACGTAAGCTAGTTGTGATCTAAAAATGAACAGAGACACTTTTTTAAAGAGAAAATCATTGTTATCAGTTTGGTTAACAGAAAATATTATTCCTCATTGTGTTATGTACTAATTATTACGCAGAAAATTTGTTGCTATCATGCAGCTGGAAAAAACAATGGCTGATGTCAAACAAACCGAAAAAAATGAAATAGTATTTTATTTTTGCTTCTAAAATTGTAATGACAAAAAGACCCACATATTAAAAAGATATGAGGGCTATTTTTTAGGGATGTGTCGGTTTTTAAAGTCGGTTGTCGGTCTTACCGGTTTTTTGCAAAAAAAAACCGAAACCGAGAACCGATGGTCAAATGTCGGTTTCGGTCTTTCACTTTCAGTAAGTGCTCGTATTGGTAATAAGCATTATAATTTTGTACAAATATTGCTTAAACTCATAACCCAGTCAATGAGATATATCAGTGAAAGTCTAATGACATGATACTTCAAAAATGGTACAATAAAAGAGATACGCGCATCGCGATACACAACCCCAATAGGCCTACTTAAATGTCACCTCGCATTGGTATAACAACCAGTACAGAGTTTACTGCTTCATAAGTATTGCCGTATCATATTGAGGCACTGAATCGCAATACCCGTGTTGTTAAAAACGTTTCTCCTTTGGAATATCGTATTCCAAATTATTGATTTCTAAGTTAACAAACGGTTTAAACTTAAAAGAGAAGATCATATGTGATGATTTAACCTTAACACAAATTAAAAAGAACGCCAGATTTGAGAAATTAAATACTAATCGACTGCAGTTCGGACGTATAGTGACAGTGATGCATCATGTGTATCATATCATCTCTATTGCGATATTTCAATACGTTACGTATCAAACACACACATCACAACTATAAGTTATTTACCGCCCGGAACAAGAGCACCTCGTTAACTTTTGTGGTGAGAATACACAAACTACAACCAATAGAAGAACGGCAAGAAGCACAAGTTTCAAACTCTATAATATTAAATATGACTTATTAGTTCATGGCTATTTAATAAATAAATAAATAACTAACTGTTTTACAAATAACAACTAACCTTGGTTTTATTCAATTAGTATTAATTTACATCTAGATGAAAAAAGTGATCAAAAAGTACAATATTTAGCAAGTAAGTTCTCTTTTTATCTCAGGGTTTAAAATTCTTAAGGTTCATAAGCATCTGGCTCGATCGACAATAATCAATTTTCTTATATTCGTAAATTAAAACAACAGATAATTAAATAGAGGATTAAATTTGAAAGAAAGTTCAAAATCTTCAAAAAACAAATAAAATACTATCAATCTTCTTCAATTTACTTTTAAAAATGTCTTGATCTTGAAGTTAATTTGGAATATTATTGATATTAAATGTCCCTGAATATCAATATAATATCAGTCTTCAAATATGTAGGTGCTGAAAGGGGATTAGCGTGAGAAAAGGAAAGATCTCACCATGAAGTCCTCAAATGTGCCTAAATACGATTAAAAATTTATTTATGGGAAGCTGCTGGGCTTTAGAGCTGGGGGAATTGATAAAAAACTTATTTTTCGCGCACAAGTAGTAAAATCTTGATGTTTATACAATTATTCCCTCATGGGAATGAGCAACGTGGATTTTGCTCGACCGTCTTCCTCGGCTCTACCGAGACAACAACAGCGTCACCTGTAGCCTTAGTGGCTAGGCTAGTTGTATTTTCACCAACGTAGTTTATGATTATTTCTGGCAGTTGTGATAAGTTTAGGTTTTGAGGTGAGGGTTGTGGTGTTTCTTTGATCTGGTTTATTTCACGCTCAATTTGACTCAACGTAGCGTTTTGTTTGGATAAGACTACTGAGTGTTCGTTAATTATCTCATTGTAATTTTCTTGTTTCTTTATGTGAGTGTCCAATTGGTGGTTAACCGTGTGTATTTGTTCATCTATGTATTCTTCTAATTTAATACTAGTGTTGTTTAGAAGCAGTTCGGTTTGAGATTTTATGAGGTTAGGGATTTGTTCTTCTAATGACTGCATTCGTGTTTCATGTTTTATGTCCTGCTCTTTGAAATTGCGATTTACTTGTGTGAGAATGTCATTTTTTAGTTGGGTGTTTTGTGCCATGGCCTTCATTTCTAATTTGGCCATTTTGTCTTCCATCTTACACTCGAGTGAACTTAGACTCTCCGCCATTTTTTGTGTGAGATTTATTTCTAACTCGTTGATTTGAGTGTGTACCGTACCTATTTGTGTACTTTGAGCCTTAAGTTCAGTTCGTACTGTGCTTATTTGTGTACTGAGTTGTATCAAATGTTGTATGACTATTCCTAAATCGATTTGTTGGTTTTGTGGTGTTTTGGTTTCAGTGTCTTTAGGTGTTGATTTTGCACTTATAGTAGCACTAGGGTCTGTGTTTCCTGTCATGGTATGGTGTTCATTTGGGGGTGATTGAGGTAGATTTAGTGTTCTGCCTCCTGTTGCTACATCGAGTAAAGTTTCTTCATTAGGTGGTGTGTGTTTCAGTTTGAGTGGTAACTTTGTTGTTAGGTGTTTGATAGTTTTCGAGTGTCTTTAATTGGGTTAGTTCTTCCATGGTGCGAGCTAATTCGTTACTTTCCTGACCTTCCATTGCTTTAACGCTGCGCCTCGGGTTTTTTCTCAAATTATATTGGGATTGCATTAAGGGAAATCTTACTAAAAACGCTTGAATTTTGCTGGGAGGTTAAATACATGTGGGGGAATGGGGGGGAATCCTAAGGGGGGTATCCTACTAGGGTGGATTGGGTGGGGAAACTAGATTAATACAATACTAATAATATTAAATTTCTTACAACACTAAACATTAAATTATCTTACTTAATCTAATTGTAATTGATGCAATTATGAGTTGAACTTTGATGATTATTGATCACAAAGAGCCTCCACGTTCGTGCGCCATTTATAATATAATTATTATATATGTAAATATATATCTTAATTAATAAATAAATAAGTAACTGTTTTTACAAATCACAAATAACCTTGGTTTTATTCAATTAGTATTAATTTACATCTAGATGAAAAAAGTGATCAAAAAGTACAATATTTAGCAAGTGAGTTCTCTTTTTATCTCAGGGTTTAAATTCGTAAGGTTCATAAGCATCTGGCTCGATCGACAATAATCAATTTTCTTATATTCGTAAATTAAAATAACAGATAATTAAATAGAGAATTAAATTTCAAAAAGAAAGTTCAAAATCTTCAAAAAACAAATAAAATACTATCAATCTTCTTCAATTTACTTTTAAAAATGTCTTAATCTTGAAGTTAATTTGGAATATTATTGATATTAAACGTCCTGTTGACTGAATATCAATATAATATCAGTCTTCAAATATGTAGCTGCTGAAAGGGGATTAGCGTGAGAAAAGGAAAGATCTCACCATGTAGTCCTCAAATGTGCCTAAATACGATTAAAAATTTATTTATGGGAAGCTGCTGGGCTGGGGGAATTGATAAAAAACTTATTTATCGCGCACAAGTAGTAAAATCTTGATGTTTATACAATTATTCCCTCATGGGAATGAGCAACGTGGATTTTGCTCGACCGTCTTCCTCGGCTCTACCGAGACAACAACAGCGTCACCTGTAGCCTTAGTGGCTAGGCTAGTTGTATTTTCACCAACGTAGTTTATGATTATTTCTGGAAGTTGTGATAAGTTTAGGTTTTGAGGTGAGGGTTGTGGTGTTTCTTTGATCTGGTTTATTTCACGCTCAATTTGACTCAACGTAGCGTTTTGTTTGGATAAGACTACTGAGTGTTCGTTAATTATCTCATTGTAATTTTCTTGTTTCTTTATGTGAGTGTAGTAGAGGCAATATGGGGAGTCTGGGACAGCTGAAAAATAATTGTTTTTTAATCAGAAGTGACGTTTGAGTGACGTGGTGATGACGTATGTGTGACGAGAGGGTGTGATGACGTCACGGCGATGACGTATTGGTGTGACGATACACATACGTCATTGGATGTGAGGTAATGTGAAAGCGGGTGGATTTATATTAAGAAACGGTTTAGTTACGTCGGTTTGCGACTTGAAATGGCCAACCGTCCATTTAAGTCGGTTTGGTCGGTTTGCGACTTGAAATGGCCAACCATCCATTTACGTCGGTTTGTGTTATCTTATCTTATCTTATCTTATCTTATCTTAGATCTAGATCTTAGATAAGATACAAAATTTTTCTGGGGGCGGAGCCCCCAGACCCCCCCCCTTGCTTCGCTCCCAATCCCACGCCCTACAATCACCCTCCAACAATCACCCCCGCCACATTTACAGCTTAATGCAGAATCAAGCGTTACGATCCATTCACACTCCAGATCTTAGCCGCAACGCAACCATGGCTCGCAACTTACAACCGATTAAACGCCCTGCTGACTCTTCTGACGACGACTATTCGGACCAAGAGGATCACAGACGTCGCAGGAAACAGTTCAAGTTCTGCCAAACTAGACCGACGGCTGCAACTACTCCTGTGGGGAGAGCGACGATTCAAATAACACGAGACATCTTCACTTACCGACAGATCAACCAACTCATGGGCATCTTGGACCGCTACCGACACCTTGCCGATCAGATCATCATCGATGTTAGTAGCGGTAATGACTTCCACCTCATCATCCAACATCAACACTTGGACACAGTCGACGCTAGCCTACGCCGACAACTACAACTAAGACAATTTATTCGGGTCGTCGCTTCCATCCCCCCACACTAAATCCAGGACTCCACTCCTTCTACAAACGGCCTTTATCAAGGCCACCACTTATATCATTCGTTGTGAATCAGCCGAGCAATCATACAACATACTAAACCTACATTAAGTACATTTCAATCCAGATTCTCAGGACTTAGTCATTTAACATCAATCATTTTGGTGGCCTTTAAAAAGGCCATTTTTACAAGTCTCAATTATTTTTACTTTCACAGTCTTAGACGATTCCTTTACAAGTCTCAGCCTCACATCTTGTTACTTCTTTTACAGGGGGAGTATTCAACATTTTCTGGACTTTGTCATTTATCCAACTTCAGTTTAGTGGCCTTTATAAAGGCCGTTTTAATAAGTCTCAATTTTACAACTTTCGCGGTAACAAAGAATAGTTATTCAGTTGTAGCTATGAATGTTTTAGGGGACTTCAAATAATTATAATTTATATTCTCCAAACATGTTCAAACGTGTTCAAGGTCATTTTAATACTTTAAAAAAAAGGATCTTGACTGTGGCGGATTGCCCTGCCGACCAGTCAAGAAGGGTCAGTTCATTCGTGGCGGTTTGCCCATGCCGACCGATTGAACTGCTTAGGGTATGGGTGGACCGCAGAACTCCACACTGCGCGAACCACCCGGGTTTGTTTTTGGGGTTGTGATGGGAATAGGGTAAGGGACAGAGTTTAACTTGTACAAATCAACAAATTGTGTTAGTGTTAGTGGGAAACCAGCGAAGCCATGCAAGACAGAAAAGGATTGTACAGAGAAGAATAAGAGATCGGCGCTGAGTTTAACGATCCAGATCCATTGCCCACCGCACTGTTCACCCAACGCCCGGAGCAGTGCTGACCACACAGGGGGATTTCTCTCAGGCCTTGTGCGACGCAGAAGGTGTTGACTCCGCCTCGGGACCCGGCGGAGATCAGCGTAGAGATGCCGGCCGATAGCAAGTGAGACCTACATATGTGGTGCTCGCTATATCACAGAAGTTCCAAGCCCGGGGTACCACTGCAGAGATTGCGGTACTAGGAGACCTCCGTGGATGTTCAGCTTCTCTCCGATGATCTCCGCTGTGTCCCGCTTCTCTGGAGCTGCTCTGGACTGGTCCCGTGTCTGCATGCCGAATGATTCGAGTGGAACGAGCGTCCCGGTTTTATGAACTTTTCCGCTGAGTCAGCAGAAAATAACCTCACCTCATTGGTTGAACTGTTTGACCAATGAGAAGCCGGCTTGTGCTAGTGAGTATACCGCTGTTCTTAAGCGAATCACTTTTGCTCACCCTTTCGTTACGGACGCAACTGCATCATGTTCAGGAAGCAGACCCGGCCTAAGATGGTTGGCATGCCTCGTCGGGAACCATCGTTCCAGCTTTCCAGCTCCAGGCCCCACAGTGTCACACCTCGGTCATCACTCCGGCAGCCTCGTCAACATCCAGCTCCAATCCCAGCCCCAAAGAGCGAGTCCGTGACAGGGCAGCCTCGTCAACGCCCGGCTCCGACACCAGCGTCAAAGAGTAGACCCGTCGATGTAATGCCTCGACGGGTAAACATATCGACTTGTGCCCGGGAACCGTTCTCTTTACTTAGAGAAATTCTCTCGGACAAGATGAGGGATCTGGAACCTGAGAAGAACTATACGGCCCAGATCCCTGTTATCGATGAGCCGAGGGAGATTCGTCGGCCGAGCTTCGAACCGGCATTCCCTGGGTTCAAGCTCCACCGCCTGTGGAAACTGCAGCCGGGGCTTTATTGTCTGCTCGGATGGGACAAGCCTTCGCGGGAGCTTTTGTTGCGCCACCTCAACTTTGTCTTTAGAAGTTACCTGCCGAATGGAGTGATTGAGCCACCGTACGAGACATTAAAGACCTACTTGGAGGTCGGGAAGCCGGAAGATGGGCAACGACGTCGGCGTGTCACCGTCCAATGGGTGTCCATGTAAAAAATGACACTGATAAAAACGGCCTTTTTTAAGGCCACCAAAAATTTCAATCGTTTGACACTCAGTAGCGTAAAACATATATTTTGTTTTACCCCCAGTCTTACTCCTGCTGTAGCGAAGTTTTATTATAAGTCCCATGAGGTTTCAATAAAGTTTGTTGGTATTTTGTACGGTACGGTACTTAGTTACCGACTTCAACAAATATGGTTTGACCGAGAATTTTAATCGTTCCTCTGTCAACATAGTTTGTTCAAATGGGTAAGCGCTTGGACTGGGACATTAAATAATTAAAATGGCCTTTCTCAAGGCCACTAAATAAAACGCTGAGTCAGTGTTATTAGTGCGCACCAACAGGAGACCTGCAGCGTATCCTATACGGTACGTAGCGTCGCACCTTAGAGACCAATGATTAGTGGGGCTCAGGACATCCTGCTTGCGCTGAGGAGAGAAGATGGAAACTACGGTGGAAGAAATCTTCGCTGAGATGATTGAGCGACGGGCTCCACTAGCACCGATATCCTCACTCCGGCCGCCTCGTCAACGTCCAGGAGCCTCGCAGAGGCGTGTTCACTTCGCTTTGGACTGTCCAGCTCCGAGACCAGTGGCAAGGAGCAATCCTGTCACTGTAATGGATTGTGTTGCGGCTACTCCACGGCGAAAGCTTCAGAGGCTGGAGCGGCGCTTCTACACTCCACTTGGGCAACTACGCCATGGCGAACAGAATCGATGGTTGTGGCGGATGAAACCCGGCCTGTACGAATTGCTATTTTTCGTACGCCAGGATGGTGAGGCTACTCTGCGGGAGGTTGGTTCCTTGGAGCTGACGAGAGTTCGCCTGCCAAGGAGAATGGAGTGGCCGTGGAAGTCGACGCATCTGAAGATTCACGGGCCGGGGGAGGACCCTTCGTATCCCAGAGGGAAGGCCGAATGGGTCCGTCGCTAGATCATCTCAAAAAACGGCCTTTTTAAAGGCCACCAGATTTTTCAATCGTTTTTGAACTCATGCATTTGCAAAGTTTTATTATAAGTCCCATGACATACTGGGTGTTGGTAATCTGTACGGTACGTAGTTGCCGACTCTAAATAATATATTTTGACCGAGAACTTTGTTCATTATTCGGTCAACACAGTTTATTTAGTGCGCTTAAAATAAATGTTATGGGGCTTAACAGCCATAGCTTGGAGTAGGTAAAGAATAAAATGAGTTGTGTTTGCAAACACAAACAATTCCACGTTTCTAACATAGAGTTACAGTCGGGCTAAGATTGGAGATACGTAGTTGCCGACTCTAAATAATATATTTTGACCGAGAATTTTGTTCGTTATTCAGTCAACACAGTTTGTTTAATGTACCTAAAAACAAATGTTATGGTGCTTAAGAGTCATAGCTTTGAGTAAAACATAAAATTGCTTTCAAACACAAACATTTGCAAGTTTCTAACGTAGAGGCACAGTCGGTCCAAGATTGGAACATAAAAACGGCCTTTATCAAGGCCACCATTTTTAGTACTTAAATTCAACTGACCAATAGGAGAAGAGTGCTGTGTCAGCAACGCCTATATAATGAGAGAGTAGTGCGATGTTTCCTCATTCCTCCACTGAGCTGATTGCTGATCTGATCTCCAAGTCATGGACTCTTCTGAGACTTCTGCAGCTGTAGAATCCATCCTGGCTGAGAACAAGGTGAAGTCTATCTTCGATCCGCCGGACGCACCTTCTACATCCACAAGCGTGGTTTCGCCGCCAAGTCCCCTGCACTTTGGAGCACCGACAGCAGAGTCATCGGATGAAGATAATAGGAAATTCATTTCAAAACATGACCCCTTCGTACCGAAGGCAACTTCATCCTCCAGCACACCAAGAATATCATTGAAGAAGACACCACGGGTAAGAAATGCGCCCAAGTGTACCCACCAATTTAAGAGAGGGCCGAAGAAGGGTGAAGTGTGTGCAGTCTTCTGCAAAATAGGAGAAAAGTTCTGCGCTAAACACAAACCTGCAGAGAAAAAGCTGCCAGCATCTAGTTTTGACTTTGAAACTATAGCTCAGGAGGGAAAATTCCGAAGATTGAAAGTTTCCAAAAAATATAAACTCCTACAAATTAAAGAGCGCAAAGTAATTTTGGAAAACAGCGGAAGAATCCTAAAGGTAAGACTGCCTGGATATTTGCAACCAATACCCAAGACTGGGTCATACTTAGTATTTCAAAGGGCGGGCAAAGGCGAACTGGCAAAGGCGATGTGGGAGTGCGTCTAGATTGGATCAGCAGCTCAGAAACGGCCTTTTTCAAGGCCACCAATTGTTTCACTCGTTATAGTACTCACAGTGTGCTAACTCTGTTGTCTTTCACAAACAAAGTATATTATGTAAAATCCTACAACATAATTAACCTACATTGCGTAGCTTTCCTTCCAGTCAACAATGGTCGAGACCAGTCGTAAACCTTGGTGGAGAATTCAAAACGGCCTTTTTAAAGGCCAAAAATTGATTAACTCGTTATAGTACTCACAGTGTGCTAACTCTGTTGTATTTCACAAACATAGTATATTATGCACAATCCTACAACATAATTAACCTACATTGTGTAGCTTTCCTTACAGTCAACAACGGTCGAGACCAGTCGTAAACCTTGGTGGAGAATTCAAAAACGGCCTTTTTAAAGGCCAGCAAATGATTAACTCGTTATAGTACTCACAGTGTGCTAACTCTGTTGTATTTCACAAACAAAGTATATTATGCACAATCCTACAGCATAATTAACCTACATTGCGTAGCTTTTCTTACAGTCAACAACGGTCGAGACCAGTCGTAAACCTTGGCGGAGAATTCAAATACGGCCTTGTTAAAGGCCAGCAATTGATTCACTCGTTATAGTACTCACAGTGTGCTAACTCTGTTGTTTTTCACAAACAAAGTATATTATGAGATGAAATAAACTGATAATGCAAGCTGCAGACTGAATTAATATTTACATCTCTCGTTTTAGTACTCAAATTGAGCCTACTGTGTTGCCTTTCACAAACGAATTATATTATAAGATTAAATGAACCGATAATACAAGCTGCAGCCTGAATTAATATTTACAACTCTAGTTTCATCGATTCTTTGCATTCAAAACAAGATTTTGTTTGTTTGTTTGTTAGGTTGACCTTGAAAATAATAAAAGCATTGTCAGCAGTTAAGATAAGAGACTGCTGAAAAGCATTGTCAGCAGTTAAGATAAGAGACTGCTGAAAAGCATTGTCAGCAGTTAAGATAAGATACTGCTGAATATGCAGTAGTTATTACTATAAATAGAGGCGTTCTGTAGAGTTGATCACATCCATCTGCGACGTTTACCTGACAACATGGTCTACGAGATTGTTCACCACCAAACAGCGAGAAGGGTTAAACGCTCTCCTCTGTGGCTGAAAACATTCTACCTCCGTGTTCCGATTTATTGGACGACGGAGATAACTCAAGAATGCGACTTGTGGAGAGTTTCTGAGGCTCTAGACAGTATCAGGGCCGACTGCCGAGCGACTACTATTCAATTGACAACGTCCGACGTAGGGTTCTGGATGGCGCCTACTCCTCTGGAAGATGACTTACCCTTCAAGACCAACGTCATCAAAGACCTGAAGCGTTTGCTGCGGCTTGGCCAAAGGGTGACTCTCACCGTCATCGTTTCTTGAGGACGTATCCTGCAGACCCACAACGCCATCTCAAACTCCACCTTCTGAGGGCAACTACAAACGGCCTTTTTCAAGGCCACCATGAATTTCACCCGTTTTAACTAAGCTAAGCGTCTTATTTGAACCATACCAATTATTTATCTTTTCGATTATTAATGTTTCTACTAATAATGAAATTAATAATTACCAACACATGGTTTTTAAAATTTTTAGTTGTACAAAACACATGGTGGTTTCTTAATTTTACCTCAACTAACAATTGAAATTTATGATATTAAGTATGCACAAGTGTATCTCTTTCTCTCTCTCTCTCTCTCTCTCTCTCTCTCTCTCTCTATATATATATATATATATATATATATATATACATTTTTTGAGATCAAAACCTATGTTTACGGTTTTTCTACCATAACTTAGCACTTTTTTTACTGACTAAAACCTAATGCTCTTATTCGTTGTTTATTTTTGCTTGCTCATCACAAAATTCCCCTATAAATAAAGGTAAATAGTAGTCATCGGTCATTCATATCCTATCTACCATCATGGCACCACTAGACATCCCTCACCACTGGAAGCAAATTGGAGAAATAATTGAAAATGTCTTACAGGAAGATGTGGAGGAGATTGAAGATACTAGCGACTCCGAAGACCTGACCAACTCCGATGACAACACATCATCACTAGATGTCTCTGACATAGAAGATGCAATAGCATTTGTTCTTCACGAGGATTATCCGGAGTCAGTCGCCGACAGTATTGAATTTTATCTCCTGTCCGAAGATGAGGATGACAACAGGACTCCTGTCCTACGTGATGTTCCCGATGCAAGGCGGAGACTATTCGATAGTTCCAGTGGTGAGGAAGACGATGATGGCGTTGCATACCTGAGCGACTAATTAGAGAAGTCTGTTTCAAACGGCCTTTTTCAAGGCCACCAATTGTTTCAATCGTTTTAAAACTCAGCCGAATTCGCAATGTTTTTTTTCCTTAAACTAAAAAAGCCACAAGCAGAGTATAATAAACGAATGAAAAAATGGTAGCCGTTAAAACGGCTGTTTGGATGTGTTTTTCAACTGTATAAAGGGTTTATTGTTCAACAATGATGTCATCATCTGATAGATAATCTGCCCCTACTAATCTTTCTAATGCAGCCATTACTTCTCTGGATTGGATAGTTGTTCTGCTTGATACAACGTTGACCTGTACTGGTTGATCATCACTTTCTTGTCTTTCCGTGGGTGTTAATGATAATTGAAAAGGTGGTGTTGTGGAGGATATATCTGGGACCTGTATAGGCTGCTCCATAATTATGTTGTGGTTAGTAAGCTTATAGCAATACTAATTTATAATTTCATTTATGTTTACTTTTTAAATGAATGAACCAATGGCAATGAAAGTGATGATGTTAGCAAAAATATAAACCAATAGTAATTCAATGCTGAGGTCAGCATTTGCTATAAAACTAGAACATGTGAAAAATGGCTCTCAATACTACTTTTGGAGCAGTCTATAACACACTGAGAAATTTATTCAATCACAATGTACTATTGTCAACGTTGTAATGAAGATTTCATAAATGAGGATTTATATATATATCACTGTGAAATTTACCATAATGCTACTAATAATGCATTATCCGATTGTGAAGACCATCCCGATTTCTTACACTTCCTTGCTGACACTGAACACTCTACACGGCAGAGCAGACCAAGCGTAATTGCATATGCACCTCCTAGCAAACAAAACTCAGTGGATCCTGAAGATGAATCCTCACCCTCTACTTCTAGAGGGACTGCGAACGAAGATGCAACGTTGGGAGTCAACATTTTAGTGGAGGCGTTTGACAGATCTGTCGTTCGACATTACAGAATAAATAACATCAATACACTTGAACTACAAATATTTCTGACCCTCGTTAAAGATGTTATAATTGCAAAATTAAATTATGAACTTAACCGTTTGAATTTCATTAAATTTGGATTACTATTGGACACAACATTTAATAATGTAGAAGGAGAAATATCCAACAGAGGGTTTCTTTCTAGAAACCGAACTATCATGGAGACGTCAAATTTAGATGAAATAGTTGATGAATGTTTACAAGAATTGGTGCTTAAAATAACTGAACATGAAGCTCGTGGATCCGGATGGTCCTTGCTCAATGTAAACAACCTGGATTTACGAGTTCATAAACGTGGATACGGTGAACGTGGCAGCAGTTTTATTCCATTGCCAGCAAAGATTAAAGATAATAAATCATGTATTAATGTTCAAAACAATGACAATGAATGTTTCAGATATTCCATGTTGGCGAAATTTCTTGTTCATGAAGGTGTCCAACATCCTGAACGACCGAATAGAAGATATCAAGAACTAAATGGTAGTTATAAATTTAATGGATTAAACTACCCAGTGTCATTGTCTGATATAGGAAGTTTTGAAAAACGTAATGCAGGTGTATCTGTTAACGTGTTTGGACTGGACAGAAGAAACAATGTGTACCCGTTAAAAGTGGTACCACGTGAATTGACTGACCATACTGATTTACTGTTACTAAAAGATGAAACTGTTTCACATTATGTGTACATAAAAGATTTCACTAAGCTCATTCACTATCAGCTCACCAAAAGAAAGTCACCAATAACAGTGTGTAAAAGATGTTTCTGTTTTAAAAATATCTCTATAAATAGAGGAGGTCGTAGTTGGCTGACGGAACACTCTAAACTTTGTGGAGATCATGCAGCAGCAAAAGTTATCCTTCCAACTCTGAATAGTTCTATTCTAAAGTTTAGAAATATCCATCACCAGTATCGCATCCCAATTGTAATTTACGCAGATTTTGAATCGTCATTGATACCAGTGGAAAATGTGGATCCTGACGCAGCAGACAGTAGGAAATACCAAAAACACGAGCCAAACAGCTATTGTCTTTTGGTAAAATCAACACTTTCATACGAGCATCTTCGGCACTACGATATTCCAACGGAGCCAAAGCTTTACCGTGGGGAGCAAGCTGCAACACGATTTGTTGATGATCTATATGATATTGCTGAAAAAGTATCTACCCTCTACAGTTACATTGTTCCTATGGAAAATCTCACTGACCTTCAAGAACTATGTCATCAAATGGAGGACATTTGTTACTTGTGTAAACAGGAGTTTTCTGAGGACAACATCAAAGTGCGTGACCATGATCATTTGACAGGAGCCTATAGAGGAGCAGCTTGTAACGCCTGCAATATCAACTTTAAGCTACCTAACTTTATACCGGTTGTATTACACAATTTAAGTGGATACGACGCACACTTTATTATTCCAGAACTTGGACGAGACAAATGACAAATTGACATATTGGCTCAAACGACAGAAAAATTTATTAGTTTTTCAAAGAAAGTAAAAAATATAAAATTAAGGTTTATAGATTCCTTAAGGTTTATGCCATTCAGTTTGATGACACTTTCTAAGAATCTGGAAAGAGATGACTTAATTGAAACGAGGAAGCTGGTTCCAGAAGATAAGATGGAGCTCGTATTAAGAAAAGGAGTGTTCCCGTACGACTACATAGATTCCCTTGCTCGATTTGACGAGACTGTGTTACCTCCACCAGAAATGTTTTACAGTAAACTCAATGAATCTCCAGTAGATCCAGAAGATTATGAGCATGCTGTCAAGGTATGGAAGGAACTTAATATGTCGACGCTCGGAGATTATAATGATTTTTATGTGAAACTTGATGTAACTCTCCTTTGTGATGTAATGGAGGAATTTAGAAATTCCTGTTTGTTAGCTTACGGACTGGATTGTTTCTATTACTTCACATCTCCGGGGCTGGCTTGGCAAGCTATGATGAAGGAAACTAAATGCGAACTCCAACTTTTAACTGATATTGACATGGTTCTTATGGTTGAAGCTGGTGTTAGAGGAGGGCTCACACAATCGGTCACACGATATGTCAAAGCCAATAACAAACATCTTCAAAATTATAACTCCACTAAAGAATCAGTCTACCTAGGCTACTTCGACGCCAATAACCTTTATGGATACGCCATGTCAATGCCATTACCTTTTGGCGGATTTTGCTGGGTTGATTCTAATGTTTTAGGAGACATTATGAGCATCCCGAAGTTCAGCGATATCGGATACATATTGGACTTTGACTTCGAGTATCCTCAGCACCTTCACGACCATCATTATGACCTTCCTCTATTACCAAGGTCCGAGGTTCCTCCAGGAGGCAAATATTCAAAGTTGATGACAACACTTGAAAATAAATCTAATTACATTGCACATTATTGGATTGTACAACAAGCAATTGAACTAGGAATCAAAATTGTTAAAATCAACCGAGTGCTTCAATTTACACAAAAGACCTGGCTAAAACCGTATATAGAATCGAATACTTCAAGAAGAGCAGCTTCCACATCAAGTTTTCACAAAGAATTTTACAAACTGATGAATAACGCCGTCTATGGGAAATGTCTTGAAAACAAAAGGAATCACATGAATTTGAAACTTGTTTCTGATGAAAAGAAAATGTTAAAATTAGTGCAAAAGCCTAACTTCAAAACATCTATCATAATAAACGAAAATCTTGTAGCTGTATGCATGAACAAAACAAATGTTGTCATGGATCGACCTCTTTATGTAGGAATGTGTATACTTGATATTTCAAAGACCCATATGTACGACTTCCACTACAACAAGATGGTTGCCTTTTATGGACGAGATCGAATTGGAATTAGCTACATGGACACTGACGGGATCGTATATTGGATCAAGACACTTGACATGTATGATGACCTTAGAGTGTTTCCTCACAGGAATGATTTTGACTTCTCCGACTACCCAGTCAACCACCCGACATACGACAACTCTGTTAACAAGAAGGTTTTAGGAAAGTTCAAGGATGAAACTTGCGGAGTACCACTTGAAGAAATTGTCGCCCTCATGTCGAAGATGTACGCGTTAAAATTAATGACAGATAGAACAGCGAATGTCACATCAACAGTTGCAGCGGATGAGGATAAAGCAGGGATTATCAAAAAGGCAAAAGGAATAAAAAAGATGTACATAATGAAAAAAATGAAATTTGAACATTACTACAACTGTTTATTCAGAAGAGTTGGGTACAGTGCATCTTTTAACACAATCCGGAGCTTCAATCATAATTTATATAGTATAACTGTGAAAAAGATGTCATTGGCAGACGAAGACGACAAACGTGTGATCCTTCAAAACAACATCCACACACTTCCTTATGGACATTATTCATTAGCATAAATTGATTAAGTGCATCATCATCCTGAGAAGTAAACTGGTGGAAGATCTATAAAATGCTAATTAATTAAGTATATGTTAAATAAAGTTTTTAAAAAGCCACTTCAGTGGCCTTGACCCAGTTTTCGTGTGTTCAGAATAAGCAATTTTTTAAATTAGCAAAAACTACATTACTTATTTAACATTTAGCCTTTTTTAATAAATGAAACAGTTTTATAGTTCAGTTACTAAACGATTGGAGGATAAAGCGAACCGATGGACGAGAGAAAATCCATCGTTGAAGAACTTCACAAACCAGTTCGAAGAAATTTTCCTAGAAGATCAACGGTCGTGAAAGGCATTCATGACCTATATCAAGCGGACCTTGTAGAAATGAAACCGTACAGTAGAATTAATAAAGGTTTTAGGTACATTTTAACGGTTATTGATTGTTTTACAAAAGTAGCCAGTGCAATTCCACTGAAAAACAAAAGTGGATCGTCTATTACAGAAGCAATGAAAGAAGTACTTCAGGCGATAGGGAAACGTATAAAAAATCTGCAGACAGACGATGGTACAGAATTTTTTAACAAAGATTTTTCTGATCTAATGAGGAAAAATAAAATAAATCATTATTCAACTTATAGTGAAAAGAAAGCCGCTATTGTAGAACGTTTCAATCGCACTTTGAAAACTTCAATGTACAAGAAATTTTCAGAAAGAGGCACCTATGTATGGTATGATATTCTTCCTACTTTAATAAAAGATTACAATGATAAAAAACATCGTACAATAGGTATGAAACCAAATCAGGTGAATAAAGCAAATGAATCTAAAGTTTTGAAACGCATAAAGAAAAGTACCAAACCAATATTAGATAAGAAACCACCCAAAAATTTTCAATAGGAGACAATGTGAGGATATGTAAATATAAACAGATCTTTACCAAAGGTTACCTTCCGAATTGGACAAACGAGGTTTTCACAGTGCATCGAGTACAGCCTACTATTCCTGAAACTTATATTTTAAAGGATGTTAAAGGAGAGATACTGCAGGGAGGGTTTTACGGACATGAGTTGTTAAAATCCAAGACTGGCAATGTTTATTTGGTTGAAAAGATATTAAGAAAAAGAGGTAATAAACTTTTAGTGAGATGGTTGGGATTTGACAAGAGCGAAGATACTTGGATAGACAAAAAGGACCTACTTTGAAATAAAAAATCAGTAACGGGACAGCATTTGAGAAAACTGTTTATGCAGTAAATAAATTATGAAAATTATCTGCCAGAATGAAAGACTTGATATTAACAATATTGATTGTTTGACACCGGATATTTTTGATAATGAGGTAAGTAAACATGGCTGTTTATTGCCTAACACAATGAGGTGTATTATTAGTGGGCCTTCAAACTGTGGAAAAACCAACGTTGTTTTTAATTTAATAACAAAACCAAACGGCTTAAGCTTCAATAATGTTTATATTTTTTCCAAATCTCTGAATCAACCAAAATATTTATTATTGGAAAAGATTTTGCATGATGTACCCGATGTTTCATTGCATAAATTTGACGCAAGTAGTGAGATTATAGAGCCTAACAATGCTGAACCGTATTCAGTTTTTATTTTTGACGATGTTTCCTCTGAAAATCATGATAGGATAAGAACATACTTCTCTATGGGTAGACATAATCATATTGACTCTATTTACATAGGTCAAACGTATAGTAAAATCCCGAAACAATTAATTAGAGACAACGTAAACTTTTTAATTGTTTTCAAGCAGGATGGAAAAAATCTCAAACATATATACAACGATCATGTTGGTGCAGATATGTCATTTGAAAAATTTCGAGATGTGTGTGGGAAAGCTTGGAAAGAAAAATATGGGTTTTTAGTTATAGATAAAGAAAGATCTATGACAAATGGTCGTTACAGAATAGGGTTCGATGGATTTGTTTTATTACATTGACTTCTGCCTATAACAAATTCAGTATTTGTGGTGAAGGCGTTGAGAACAGTCGGAACTAATAATGTCGAACCAGGAGGAGTTGCTTAGTGAAATAAAAGTCCTAAGTGACTCAATACGGAAGAAAAACCTGCTACTAAAAGAAGGATTGATGGCTAGAAATAAATATTTGGAGGAAACCTTCAAGCCCATTGTCGAACCCCTGAATAAAATAAATGATAAAATGACCAAATCGACTCTACTAGATCAAGAAGTAAAAGAACGAGATAAAAAGATCGTTAAACAAGATGAAACTTCAGGAACATACGGATCAGAATCTGGGTCAGAATCATTTAGCAGAACGAGTCGTTCAGGAGAAGAAGAAGAAGAAGAAGAAGATAAAGAAGATGAAGAAGAAAGTAAATCCGACATTGAAGGTGAAACAGATCCTTTAGAACCAACAGAATCCCCCACAAATATTAGTATTTTAAGTAAAGAAATTGGCAAAAAAGGACCTCTTTCACGAAATTATATTCTAAAAATGCTACATGGTGCACATAAATCGAGTAAATACCACGTGTATGGAGCACGCTTGGAAAAAGACGGTCTTCGTATGGGGGATAGTATGCTAGAGATAGATGACAAAGATAATATAACAGTTAAAGACCAAACTTTTAGGGGTACCGCTGGACTGTTTGAATTGATCTTTAAACCCTCTCCAAAAAAATATACTAAGAAGGATTTGAATGATTTTAAAAACATATGTATTTTAACCAACTCCCATAGAAAAGGTTATTCACATAATACACCTATTCATAGAAATAGATCGGAGAAGTATAGAGAAGTTATTTCAAAGCTGTTTTCTAGTATTAGAGGAAAACGTCCGAAGGCTAAGGGTAAAGGAATGTCGATGAAATTGGTGTATGATACAAATATTATATACTATAATAATGTGAATAAGCTGGTTGACAGAATGCGATTAATATATGAATCTATACAGGCTGGGCATAACGGATTGGATAACGAAATGATTGCTTTAACGGAAGAGTTAAAAGGTCGGGGATACATAGCTTAAGTATTCAGTCTAAAGATGAGTGTTGATAAGTTCGGTCGTCATGAGAGCTCTTTGGTTCGAGAGGTTTTGAAAGGTCCACCTGGAGAAGGTTTTCAGTTGACTCGAGACGGAAACTATGATCTAAGAAGGAAACGTTTGTGCAATATTGCAGATCCTATTAACAAAGATGAAGCAGTAAACCTTGGAACAATTCGTACATTTACATTAAATTGCAAGACAAATGACACCATGTTTGATGCTAAATATAAAAGAATTATACATGTGGCAATTGCAGAAAAAGATACAGATGCTGTGAATAGGCGATTTGTTTTGGAAGAAATAAAGCAATTAAAACAAGATATTTACCAAACAATCGACAAATTACAGTCTATGGTGATTCTTTTCACCTCTTCGAAGAAGGAAAGTCGGGGAACACCTTCAAACAGTGTAAACGCAATATATGATACAAACAGTGATGCAGAAGAGTCATTATCACTGCCAGACGTTAGAGTAATCTAATGAAGTAAGGTGTTAAAACAAAAATAAATTATCATACATGGAAGGAAGACGTTCAGTAGTGAACTATCACTCATGAAAAGAGGACGAGGACTCACTAGTAGCGCAGTGTCTCTTTTTAAAAAAGCATTTTCCACTTTACCTACAGGTGCATTAATAAACACAGCTGTTGACGCACTTCCAATTGAGCTACATTTGCCTGGAGGTTATCAATATTGTGGTCCAGGTACGAAATTGCGAAAGCGTTTGGTACGAGGAGATCCTGGAATAAACAAATTGGACGAAGCTTGCAGAGCACACGATATTGCATATTCAAATTACTCAGATTCGGAAAGAAGATCAATTGCAGATAGAGCTCTTGCTGAAAAAGCTTGGCAGAGAGTAAAATCAAGTGACGCAAGTGTTGGTGAATGAGCAGCTGCATTAGCAGTAACTGCAGCCATGAAAGCCAAAACAGCAGTTGGAGGAGGATCGAGGAGAAGAAAAACAAACACACGTCGCAGAAGAAATATTTCCGGTGGGGGCACTAGTAAAAGAAGGAATACTAATAAGAGAGTTAATCGTAAGCGAAAAAAGTGTTCAAAATGTTCAAAAAAAAAGGTAAACGGAAGAGGATTATACCTAAGACCATACCGTGCATATTAAATAAAAACAAATTAATTTTGCCGAATAAACCTTTGAACAACGAGGAACTTGAACGGTATGCATCATGTTTAAAAATCCCTTTTTTCAGAGGGGTGTTCATGCGAAACGGATTGCCAAGAAAAATCTGGAAAAATGAAGCCGCAATTGTAAACCTTGATTATGCTAATGGTGCTGGGACACATTGGGTTTGTTATAAGAAAATATTTGATTCTGTTTTTTATTTCGACAGTTTTGGGAATCTTCCACCTCCTAAAGAGTTACAAGTGTATTTCGGTGCAGTACCTAACGTAGTTTTCAATTATGATAGAAAACAAAGAGAAGACACGTCAGTATGTGGACATTTATGTTTGGAATTTCTAGCCACAAGTGTCAGTCAACTGTAAGATGTCGTCTTGTACTGTAACAGTTAGTGGTTCAACATCAACTTTACGAAGTACATTATTTCCACCATTACACCTGAGAGATGATAGACAGTGGGAAATTGCACTTTTGGATTTTACTACTTACAACTCAATCCCAAACATAATAGAAGGTGTTAATAATAAATTTCACTACGTGAGAAAGAAAAATACTGAAGGTCTGGCTGATGTACGTGAATTTGTTGAGATTAAAACTGGTGCTTATGAAATAGCTGACATAAACAGAGAACTTCAAAATAAGTTAGGAAAGGATGTAATTGAACTAAGAGCGAATAATAACAATTTAAGAAGTGAAATAAAATGCAAGTTTTATATGGATTTCACTCTACCAGCATCGATTGGTCCTTTACTTGGTTTCCCATTATACAAGTCGGTTCTTGAACCAAATATCTACCATACAAGTCCAAAAACTGTGAACATAATTAAAGTTAATACTATAAATATCACGTGTAACATAGTTCAAGGGGCTTATAAAGATGGATCGAACCAACATATTTTACATTCGTTTTATCCAACCGTTCCACCTGGATTTAAGATAATTGAAAAACCTCATAATCTGATATATCTTCCATTAAACTCCACTCATATTTCAGACATCGTATTGAACGTACTAGATCAAGACGGTGACATCGTGGATTTCAGAGGAGAAATTATTACTGTACGTTTACACATTAGACAGGCACCGTAAAAGAACGATGGGACTTGAATTTACATATAACACTAAACAAACATCAGACAATTCTAGTATATCTCCTAACGTAGAGAGGTTAACTAGAGAGAACATTAAATTTTTAGAAGGACTTGGTTTCAGAGTCAATGATAATGGACATACTGGATATAAAACATGGACCGGTTTTCGACGAAACGTTGTGGGAGAAGGAGCTTCACACTCACAACCCTTACGCTTCATCGAAATTAGGAAATAATTATGAGATCCGAATTCCAATACAACATCAAGATGCATATACTTTACCGTCTGAAAGCTATATTTATATTGAAGGAAGGGTTTTGGAAAAAGATGAAAATACAACATCAAAAGTACCATTCATAAATAATCCAATGGCCTTTTTGTTTGAAGAAATCCGGTACGAAATATCTGGCATTGTAGTAGATTCGACTAAAAAAGTCGGTGTAAGCAGTACGCTTAAAGGGTTGGTTTCTTTATCACCTAATGAAACGAACGCTTTAAAAACAGCCGGATGGATATTACCAACTACGACCAAAATAGTACTTAATTCAAGTGGTTATTTCGACTTTTGCGTTCCGTTGCGGCTCTTACTAGGATTCGCTGAAGACTACAGAAGAATAATAATTAATGTCAAACAAGAATTGGTTTTACTGCGATCATCCTCTGATGTGGATATTATACAAGCTGATAGCGGAACAACTCCCACAACACTTGAATGGAAATTGAAGTTAGATAAAATAGTTTGGAGAGTACCTCATGTACGGTTGGCCGATGAACGACGAGTAAGTCTATTACGGATTCTGGACTCTGATAGGGATATTGTGGTTCCTTTTAGAAGCTGGGAAATGCATGAATGGCCTGTCTTGCCTAAAACTCAACGTCAAACGTGGGCTGTGAAGACTTCGAGTAATTTAGAAAAGCCTAGATATGTTATTTTTGCTCTGCAAACAAATAAAAGATCTAATATGACTGCTAATGCCAGTAGCTTTGATCATTGTAAACTTTCAAATATTAAGTTGTTTTTAAACTCACAATTCTTTCCCTATGACAGTCTTAATGTAATGTTTTCTAAGGACAGATATGGTATTTTATACGATATGTATGCTAGGTTTCAATCGTCATACTATGGAAGGACGAACTCGCCTCTCCTCAACCCTGAAACATTCAAGAGTCTCGCACCAATTGCAGTCATAGACTGTTCAAAACAAAACGAATCAATTAAATCATCAACAGTAGATATTCGCATCGAGTTTGAGTTGGAAGAGAATATTCCAGACCAAACAACAGCGTATTGTTTGATACTACATGATACAATCGTAACGTACACCCCTCTAACAGGCGTGGTTAGAAGAATAATATAGATGTTTTTACCACATTATTCAGCACCTACATATATTTACCCCCGCCACAAGTTTATAAAAGGGAGATTCTTCTGCGAGAGGACATCAGTATACCACCTGCAGACAGCAAGACAACATTGATAGTTAAAATGGACAGTATGCCATCTAATTTTCTTGAAGATGTAACGCTCGAGTCTGCATCAACAGAGGTGACAGCTGCATCTAAAATGTCGAATCAAGACTTACCTGAAAACACAAAACCTAGTGAGGACTCTGCAAAAACAACGGAAACTACTTCTTTTCCAATTGACAAAGACACAATTCCACCTGGTAATCCTAGTGAGGACTCTGTAAAAACAACGGAAACCACTTCTTTTCTAATTGTCAAAGACACAATTCCACCTTATAATAATAATAATGATGATGTTAAAACTAATACAACACCAGCTGAAAATGTAGAAGAGTCCGCAGAAAAGGACACAACAACTACTGAGGAGATTAAGGCTGGACTCTCAGGATTTCTAACTTTCGAAGGAAATGATCAGAGGAAAAGGAAAAGATGTGAAAATGAATATGATGAACAAAATATGGATGTCATATTTGATGTATTTTTACGCACAATGTATCCATTGAATTTAAACATGGATAAAACTGTTACTGTTGGTGTTTTCAAATCTTTGAACTTTAATCCTGCTGTGCTAATTAACCATTGCGGGAAAGCCTCATTGCTGCTTACGATAGACATGTGGGATACTAAACACGTATCTATCATTGAAGCCTACTTATACAACAACTTGACAGGACGAAAAACTGCAATTGGATTTAACGAATCCGATTTAGAAATCGACAACATCAGACTTCGAGGTACTCAATTTGTGAGATTTAGAGATCTTTCTAAACACAATAAGAAAATCCTTTTAACTTTGGAAGAATTTCAAGTCCTGTCGAATCTAACACCAGTAATAATCAGATACATTCAGCAACTCGTCACATATGCTCCACTTATTTTTGATTACCTCAACAGTTCGGTGAACACACATCCAGTTTTACCACTGATCTATGGCCCGATAGATCATTCTATATACAACAGATTGCCTCAAGAGGTGTCGTTCTACAGAAGGACCGGATTCTTTTTTAATAAACTTCGAAGTGAAGGAACCAAAATTAAAGTTTCTCCAACAAAGGAATTGCCGGAGAATATTTCAAATAAACAAAAAGTGTAAAATTATTTGAATGATTGCGTCAAGCAAGTGCTCATGTTGGGAGCACTAAAAATTTTTAAAAAAAGATTTACGTGACCTTGAAACAGTTCAGGTTTGCATATGTTATTCTTCTTTTCGCTGACTATATACATATGAAAATACTCACGCTGTGTGAGTGCAGTTGATTCCAAGCTTCCAAACAGTACCTATCCTACTCAGTCTTGTTTATTACATGCTTAAGTAAACTTCATAAAATGGAAAGATACTGTTTTGAAAACAAGTGTTTTGTGCGACCGAAACTAGAGGTAGACGGATTAGCCTGTGAAATATGTGAAAGTTATGGTATTTGTAAATGTCGATGTAAAACATATAAACTTCCAACTCCAACACGAGAAACGTTCACATTGTACAAATCCCAACACTGTTATACATGTTGTCCTAAAATGTGTGTGAAATTTGGACTGTATAGCGATATAATAAAATATTGTAACAAATGTCGCAAAGGTCTTTGTGAATGTCTACTACAATATTGTGCAAACAGGAAGAGTTGGGATGTGGATATAGAAGTAGAGTCAAAAGTAATAACAAGATGGAATAGCATGTAGAATATGTGAATGCTATGGTTACTGCAATAGAGTGTTAATTTTTAGGAAATGAAGGTTTGCATTAGTATAAATAGCTGTCACACCACCCACCCCATCTCAGAACAACTCCAGCTCTTGCCCAGTGAAAACCAACTTCATGCGCTCTCGTAGATTCAACACAAAATGGAGGAGTATAACCTGTGGAAACAAGCGTTACTCAAAGAATATCAGGATACGAATGATTTTAAAAAAATTGTAAGCCAACTACCAAAAAGTATAGCTGAAGAAATTATGAATGAACATTATAAAAATTGTGCGACGGCTTTAATATGTTTCTATGAAAAAGATAGTCTTAGGATTTGTCGAAAGTGTTACGAGGATAACAAAAATGAATTTGCGGACTACGAACAAAAAGTTCTACATGAATCTTTTCCAAGTCAACACGTCAACGCTACAATTGAAATATCAATGTATGAAATGTAACGGTACATGTGTAGAAGAGAGATACACTAAATGCGAATGAATGTTAGCAAACTCTGACTGTTTATACGGTAGATTGCATCAACAAAGTGCTCATGCTGGGAGCACTTAAACATTTTTAAAAACTAATTTACGTCACCTTGAAACAATTCAGGTTTCCACAAGTTATTCTTATTTTCACCGTATATATATATGACAATATTGGGGCTATATGAGTGCAGTTGATTGCAAGCTTCCCATCAGTTAACAGTTGCAAAAATAAATACATACTGCTGCAGTGAGAAATGTTTCATAGAACCAAAATTACATTGATACGGAATGGACAAACCAATTTGTTTTAATTATAATATTAGAATGTCCAAAAAGTGCGTAGTAGAATTTCAAGCTTTCAGGAACAACCAAGACAAATATATCATAAAAGAACTAGCTTTTTTTGACATATCTACTAATGTCATTAACTATTTTCTTTTCAAGCCGCCTTTTCCTTTTAAGAAGTTAAATAGCAAAAGCTCTAGAACCAATAAATGGTTAATGAAGTATCTTCATCACATCACCTGGGACGAAGGATTTACACAATACAAAGAGCTGGATAGCATAATGTAAGTAGTAAGGCCGCGCGCTTGAGCCCCAACATTGGTCTTATGGAGAATAGAATAACATGGACTCTTATGGAGAATAGAATAACATGGACTCTTATGGAGAATAGAATAACACGGACTCTTATGGAGAATAGAATTGGGGTGTAATTGCTACCCTCTGCGGCTCTTCTGCTACCCTCTTTGGCAACTATCTATCTTCTGCTACTCTCTTTGGCAACTATCTATTTCTTGCATGCCTTTATGGTTAATTATTTAGCCCTCGTGTCCTTCTGTTGTAAACCATCTAGCCTTCTATGGTAATTATTTGACCTACGTTTAATTCTACATATTTGACCCTCGTGTCCTTCTGTTGTTAATCATCTAGCCTTCTGTACATCTAACCTCCACATCCTTCACTCCCTTCTGCGTATCTAACCACAACATCCGCAACAAGTCCCTGTCAGCAAACTCGTTGTCACTAGTTAAAATACTGCTCTGTAATTGGTTATAATAAGAATGCATTCTATTGGTTGTAATTAGCGTTCTGTGCCCTGATTGGTCGAGACTTTTAGCGCTCTTTATTCTCAAGTGTTAACTTCACTCTGTCCCTTGCATTTGCACTGGTCAGAGGTCCCTGCGATACTCCGTTCGTTGATTTTGCACTTGGCAAATATAATTATTACATTTGATTATAATGATTTTAGTTTTCTTGTATTGTAGTAATCTTGCGTGTTTAGTAACTTGGCTAGAATAGTGCTGTATTTAATTGTTTTACCTGGTTAGACCTGACTAGCATATCCATACACCATTAATCTCACTCTCTAGTCTTGTTCCTTAATACAGTTTTGGTTAGAACAGTTCTCAGTTAGAGTATTGTTTGCTACCTCTATTACCTTAACTTTCATCATAACTTGTAGCTCTGCTTTGACTTGTGTAGTTTGGGTGTTAGTGTTTTTTGACATGTGTAGTTATAAATATGTACAGTGCTCTCCTACGTACTATATAACTCTAAAAATAGACTCTATTACCTCAATCTGCTTCAGTCGTCACACTGATCAGACGTGTTTTATGCTGCTTCTGCGTAATCGTTAAGTGTTCTCTTGCACAAATTATTATTATCGTCTTGTTGATTCTGCGCTATTAATTCAGTTATATTGGTGCGAGCTTGGCTCTGGTTGGTGTATTTGCTCTTTTAAGCGTTAGCACAGTTTAGCTTTTTTCAGTATTTAATTCTCTGTTAAAGGATGGATGTTTCTAAAAAGAGCTCTCAAAACCCAGTAAATGTAATTGGTACCTCTGAAACCTATGTTAAACACTTCAGGTTGTACGGGTTGGAAACTGTTTTCAAATTTACTAAACCGCCAAGAGGTATCTCTGAGTTTGATTGGATTCGTAAAGGTTTTAATCAAATTGTTGAAAAGGCTAAAGCCAACGCTGTACCCACCGACTATCTCGGGTTTAAATTACAATCTATAAGTTTAAAAAGTGCTGAGCCGGGGTACGTATCTTTGAGACCTGTCTCTGAAGTTAGTGGTGATGTTCTCTGGGATATTTTTGGAGGCATAATTCAAAGTAACTCTGAATCTTTAACCTCTAGCGACACTTTTAGAATTGACGTTACGAAGGTAAATGTCCCCGCAGGTAAAGGAAGGGCAAGACCTGACTTTTACAATACCTTTGATGAAGAATCTAAAGCGAGACGGGGTATTGTAGTAATTAATAATAAAGACAATTTATGTTTGGCTAGAGCGTTGGTAGTAGGCAAAGCACTTGCAAAAAATGATCCTCAGTACAAAGCAATACGTCAGGACAAGGGAAAAAGACAAACTTTCAGAGCTAATAAGCTCATAGCAAAAGCCCGTGTAGAAATGCCCGAGGAGGGCGCAGGAATCCCTGAGCTTGAAAAATTTCAGTCACATCTTAAAAAATACAAAATTACCGTCTACAACTACGACAAAAAAGGCCGGGATGTTTACTTTGAGGGAGGTAATGAAGATGCTAAATTTAAAATTAACTTGATTTCATAACGGTCATTATAACGTAATTACAAACTTAACTGCCGCGTTTGTTTGCAATTTCTTTTGTGAAGCCTGTCATATTCCCTATAGCAACAGACATGAGCATCGTTGCTCTAACAGATGCTCGTCCTGTCATACCATCTCCCCGCCCTGTAAACTAGAACACGGAGGCATCACATGCTGTTTTTGCAACCGTTTCTTCAAAAACGAGCGGTGTTTAATAGCCCATCAAGGGCAAGTTTGTAAAACTTTAAAACTCTGCCGTGACTGTAAGAAAATGATTTATCCAAAAAAACGTAAGACAGCTCACGTATGCGGAGAAGTTTATTGTAAACCCTGTGATGCGTTTAAAGACCCCGCGCATCAGTGTTTCATAAGGGTAGATAGGAGAATTCCGAAAGACCGTGATTTTTTGTTTATTTTCTTTGATTTGGAAACAAGGCAGGACGAGTCACTCCCCTCAGATCCTGATAAAAAGTTCATAAAGTTAACCTGTGCGTTTCTCAACAGTACTGCTTTAAATGTATTAATGGGGGTGAGTGTGAAACTTGCTCGGAACGGCAAAGAGTATTTGAAAAAGAACCAGTAAAACAGTTTATGGACTATGTAATGGGAATTCGAAAGAAATTTAAAGATGTTTGTGTGATTGCTCACAACGGACAGGGTTTTGATTTCCAATTCATTCTACAGTACATAATGGAAGAAACTAAATTTACCCCAAACATCACTCCTCGGGGAACTAAAGCTATTTTGATTGAAGTAGCCAACGTAAGGTTTGTTGACTCACTTAGTTATTTTCCCATGTCCCTCTCTGCACTTCCTAAAGCTTTTGATCTGCCTCCCGAGAAAAAGAAAGGTTATTTTCCGCATCTTTTTAACACTGTGGCGAATCAAAATTATGTAGGTCCGATACCCGACAAAAAGTATTACTGCCCGGAATCAATGTTTGAGAAACCTCACGAAGCCTTCGAGATTTGGTACGACGAACGAGTCGCTGAAGATTACGTGTTTGATTTCAAAAAGGAAATCTTGGAGTATTGTATCTCTGACGTGGAGATTTTAGCCCAAGCGTGTATAAAATTTAGAGCCTTACTTCTTCAAGAGTGTAACGTAGATCCTTTCCTCGAGGCTATAACAATTGCTAGCGCCTGTAACTTAGCTTTTCGGCGTAACTTTCTAAAACCAAACACAATAGGTTTGATTCCTAAAAACGGGTACAGACTGACTGACAATCAGTCAGCCGTTGCTTTACAATGGTTAACATGGGAAGAGGAGAAACGTGGATTGAGGATTCAACACGCGGGCCGGGGTAAAGAAGTTAAAATTAATGGAATGAAAGTTGATGGGTTTGACGGTGAGAGAATTTACGAGTTTCACGGGTGTTATTGGCACGGGTGTCCAAAATGTTTTCCTTATAACAGAGAGGCTCCTTTGAAGGAGGATCCCTCAGACAGTTTGCATCTCCATTACGAGAGAACCAAGTCAAAAATGGCAAAATTTAATAGCTATGAAGTTGTAGAGATGTGGGAGTGTGAGTTTAATAAATTGAAGAAGGACAAAAAACTAAATCACTTGAACCAACTATCCATTCTAAACACACTTCCACTTAATCCTAGAGATTCTTTCTTTGGAGGCAGGACGGGTAATACTAAAACGTATTGTAAATGTGAAGAGGGAGAAACAATTCAATATGTAGATGTCTGTTCCCTTTATCCGTATGTAAATAAATATTGTAAGTATCCCGTGGGTCATCCTACTATTTATGTCGGAAATGAGTGCCGAGAGAGAGGCCTTGAAGTAGAGGGCTTGTTAAAATGTAAGATTCTACCTCCTTACAACTTGTATCATCCCGTACTCCCCGCAAAAATGAATAATAAATTGATGTTTGTTTTGTGTAGAACCTGTGGGGAAACATTAAACCAAGGGGAATGTTTTCATGATAGCGAGGAAAGGGCAATGGTAGGAACGTGGACCATGGATGAGATAAGGAAAGCTGTAGAAAAAGGCTACATGATTTTGGACATGTATGAGTTGTGGGAGTACGAGGTAGCCACATACGAGAAAGGGGGATTGTTTACAGATTTTATTAATAAATTTTTAAAAATCAAGCAGGAAGCTTCAGGGTATCCCGCCTGGTGTATGACAGAGGAGAATAAAGACAATTATGTTTCTGATTTCTTTGAGCGTGAGGGTATTCAAATGGAGAAAGATAAAATTGCTAAAAATGGAGGACTCAGGTCAGTAGCTAAATTAATGTTAAATTCATTCTGGGGCAAGTTTGGTCAACGAGAAAACATGACAAAAACTGAAATCGTGAGAGACTCTAAAGAATTATTCAATTCGTTAACTCAACCAGGAAAGGAAGTTAAGTTTGTTGAAGTAATTAACCAAGAGGTTTTGCTAGTTAATTGGCAGAATGTTGATGAAGCTAGTGAGGCTCTAAAAACTGTAAATGTTGTAATTGCGGCCTACACCACTGCTCACGCGAGACTTAAACTTTATGAACACTTAGAAGCTTTAGGAGGCCAAGTAATCTATTATGACACGGATTCATGTATTTATTTATACCGGGGAGGGTTGTATAAGGTTCCTACGGGGGATTATCTCGGCGAAATGACTGATGAATTGGCAGGCGAGTACGGCCCCGGCTCTTATATTGTAGAATTTGTTTCTGGGGGACCAAAGACTTACGCTTACCTTGTCTGGTCAACCAAAAAGCAAAAGTTAGAATCTGTGTGTAAAATCAAGGGCCTAACATTAAACATGAAAACCTCCGAAACATTAAACTTTGAAGCTCTAAAAAAGATGGTACTAAACGAAGCTGCTGAAATACTAGAAATTGAAGAGAATAGAATCAGGAGAACAAAGACACGAGAAGTTGTTACAGTAAGTGAAATTAAAAAGTTTAGAATTACAGGACCCAAGAGAAAATTTAATGATGATCACGACACGTTGCCTTTCGGCTTTAAAATACAAAAACTAATGGAACCATCACACGGGTACTAAGCGTATATACCTCTAAACATCAGCTCTGTTACCTCATTCTGTTCTGAGACACGGTACTGATCGGTTGTGTTTGTGCTGTTACACTCAGTTGTATATTGTTTTGTTATTTTCTTGTAGAATGTCTGCTGAACATAATACATCCGCTAACCAACAGGTTTTTCTTCAACTTATACACAAAAAGAGGTTAAATGAAAATGTAAAATTTAATATTACACGCTCAGAGTTTAAGTTCTTACTTACAGGTTCAATAAATGCACGAGAATGGCCTTTGGTGTTTTCGGAGTATATAGTAGATAAAATAACGGAGAACTCCTCATCAAACACCTACATCGGAGTATCAATAAAGCACACAGGTGCATCAGGAGACATACCTTACATGCCATTAGCTAATCTAACACCGGCAGTTTTTGATGATCACTTTGAAGAAATGTTTTGTAACGTTGAGAAACTATCTGGGGTTTTAAATCTTGAAGTATCACTTGTCTATATTCCTAGTTGCTACCGTCGATAAAGACAACACTTTTCCCTACGGAGCACTGTTACTTTTGTATATACTTTTTGTGACTAGTACAGTTACATCATTCTACTCTGAGTCACGGTACTGATCAGACGTGCTTCTGCGCTGTTTTTGTCTGTAAAAACGTAATTGTGACATGGCTGCTAAATACTATACATTTAATAACAAACCGGTATTGGTTCTGTTTGATAATGAAGGAAAGCCATGGTTTAAAGCTAAAGATGTAGCGTCTGCTCTTAAGCATGTTAATTGCTGTAGTGCAATTCAGAAACATGTAGATGACAATGATAAATTAACTGTTGGAAGTTTTTCTGAGGCCCAAAAACAGGGTGTTGGACCGATTGAGAAAACAACTGTTTTCATAAACGAAGCCGGATTATGTTCTTTAATGTTAAAGTCGACTACTCCCGAAGCAAGACTGTTAGTAAGAAGTCTGTTGCCGGAGAAGTTTTACCTTACCTACACAAATATGAAAGATGAAATTTCACTTTAAATGTTAGTTTTAAAATCACAAGTTCCCACTGTATGAGTGTATGTGAGTGAATGAAGGTCACTGGCGTGGGTGACGAAAAACCCCGTAAACCTGAAAGAGAGCCTAGTAGATTGAGGAGTCTGGCCAACTCCCAGACTGCTCTTTTGAACGGGTATGTGTGAATGTGTGATGAAGGATCTAGTAGATTGAGGCGTCTGGCTAACACCCAGACTACTCCTTCGAACGAGCCGGTGTGAATGTGTGATGAAGGATCTAGTAGATTGAGGCGTCTGGCTAACACCCAGACTACTCCTTTGAACGAGCCGGTGTGAATGTGTGATGAAGGATCTAGTAGATTGAGGCGTCTGGCTAACACCCAGACAACTCCTTCGAACGAGCCGGTGTGAATGAAGGATTTTGTACATTGAGGAGCCTTGCTAACGCACAGGCTACTCCTTGGAACAATCCGGTGGGACTTGTAAAAAAAAGTAAATAAATATATAGCAAATAAAAAAACTCTATCCTTTCGTTTGCTAAAAGGGAGAGGACTTTTATTTTGTACTGGGCGTCAACCAGGTAATCTGGACTGGCTCACGCACGAAATAAAGGTTGAACCTGGGTGCTCACGCACAAATGGTCTCAAACCCCATTCAAGCAAACATACACTTACCGAGGGTTTATCATAGAATGCCCGGAGATCTAGACGGTAGCTGTGGAGACTCAATGGATCGAGGTTGGAAGCACCGACCGCAGGAGAACATCTGACTTGGAAAGATTTGACCGGAGATAGATAGATATTTGTCCCCGGTGGACAGTTTTCAGCGGACTTGGAGGTATTTTATAGCTTAAGGTTTCCATCAAAGAAAAACATACCCCAGTAACCAGTTTTAGCGGACTCGGTATTGTTTGACCGTGAAATTTAAAATGTTTGGGCAAAGTTAAATGTAGCCCCCGGTAAACAGTTTTAGCGGACTCGATACTGTTTGGCCGAGAAATTTAAAAGGTTTGGGCAAAGTTAAATGCAGCCCCGGTAGAGTATTTTCAGTAAATTTTGACAGAATTGATGATACGTTAGATCATCAGAGTACCTCACGATCCCCGGCAGACAGTTTTAACGAACCTGAACATATTCAGCCAAGAAATTACACAATCAATCTGCAGAACTACCCGGACTCAGACAAAAATAACCAACTCAGAGCGAAATACTGTATAATTTCTGTCCTTCTAAAGAATGCATTTTATGTTTGCTATCTTTTAATATGTACCCATGGTGTATCATTTGTGGTCAACTCCCCAATGTTGGTGTTGGTTACAATATTTGACTTGTGAATGCAGTAAAATTATTTATTGATTCTGTTTGTTGGTATAACAGTGTTTTTCAAGCAACTAACTACAACAAAAAAAAGACAACTTTGTATTTGTTTTAACTTTACAAAATACCATACCATCACCAGCCTCTTTTGCATTAGTTTTAAGTCATAAACACTGGACATGGCGCGTAGCTGAATCCAACAATTAGAATCTTTATCTGGTGTAAAGTTATGAAAGGGAGGCATCTCGCCTCTCTTGGGTGTCGGTATAGCTTTTCATTTCTGCTAGAGTGTACAAGTCTTTTCTAGCTACTGTAACAGAGGTTTCTAAACAGTTAAATGCAAAGAATGCTGCCAAATGTAATACAAATTGAAAGAAACCTGCTAAAATAAGCATAAAGTTCAAAATTTTCCTTGACTTTACAGACCCTAACCATACTAAACAGCTAAAAAACTCCAAATGTTGTTCTTTCAACCAGAAACTTGACATTCTAGCTGGACATGTAGAATCTTTTCAGTTGTATTATACACCACCTGACATTCTAATGTAGAATTGCAATCTTTGATTAGTAAACACAGTAAAACTATATATTGATTCTGTTTGCTGGTATATTGTAACAGTGTTTTTCAAGCAACTAACTACAACAAAAACACACATATGAACTCTAAAGTGTTTAATCTCTGTATTTGTTTAACTTTACAAAATACCTTACTGTCACCTGCCTATTCTGCATTAATTTAAATTAAAAAACAGTGGACCCTCAAGATCCAACACTTAGAATCATTGTAGGACAGGTTTACCCCACTTCAGGGTAGACCTACTTCCAGTGTAATGTTATCAAAGGGAGGCGTCTCGCCTCTCTTGGGTGTCGGTATAGCTTTTCTGTTAGTGTTTACAAGTATCTTCTAGCTACTGTGTCTAGAGGTTTCTAAACAGTTCAATGCATACTACAAATTAGTCCTACTATCATAAATTCCAAATATGCCTTAATATATTAATTTACAGTAAAATGTGACAAGAGTTGTTCTTTCATACAGCTGAACACAAAGCAAAAACTTGACATTTTAATTCAGAACCTACACAATAGCAAAAATTATCTACTCATGATGTTAAAACCTCAATTATAATATAATGTTTTCTAATGATCTAATAAAGGCAGAGACATTCCCCGAAATAAAACTAAAGATCAGATTGAGCTTGATGAACCCAACGGCTATAATACTAAACCACAACAACACCTAAACAACGGCTAAAAATCAACACACCTGAACAATAATTACTTTAATTGTAAAAGCTACAACTCTGTAAATATACTCTCTGAAGGGGGGTCTATCGATAAACCCCCCTTGATCTTCAGTACTTTCAACACCTTCATTGGTTTATATTCTCGTTGAATAATCAGTCAAAGTATCATTTATTTTGTGTGACTTGTGTTTTCACTAGTTTGTCACTTATACAAGATTTCTTGTTTGTTTGTTTCAATCACATGTATTTGATAACCGTAGCTAAACTAAAGAGATTGCTAAAATCTTGGGCTACTCTAACCCACGAAAATCAATCAGAGATCATGTCAGAGAAAATATCGTAAAATTACGCCTGAAGTACTAGGTGAACCCCTCTTCCCCACCCAGCCCCAAGTGGGCTCCAAATCGGAGCTCCCTTTTGAATTATCAATCTCATACAGTTTACATCAATGAACCAGGTCTATATTATTAATTTTAACACTAGTTTTCTTGTATGTGAGTGTTTGTTTAATATGTTCAAGCATGACATTAGCAATAATCCATGATTTAATAAAAATTATCTAAATGAGGTCTTGGGTGATGTAAAGGAAAAGTACCGTAAAACAATACCTGAAGTGCTAGGTGAACCCCTCTTCCCCATCCTGCCCAAAGGGGGGCGCGATTCACGCCCACCTTTGAACTAAAAATCTCATACTGTATATATCAGCGAACCATGTATTTATTCACTTAATTATTTAACATTAAAAACAGAAGTTAAAACTTACAGCTCCCAACACCCACATGCCTCTACAGACTTAGGACTTGTAACCCAATAATGACCTAATAAAAATACAGAGCCTGATGAACCCAACTGCTTCTAAACAACAGCTAAAAAGTCAACATTTTTGAACAATAATTACCTTAATTGTAGCAGCTACAACTCTGTAAAAATAGCCAGAGAGCCATTTTAGCGAAGTTCCAGTACTTTCAACACCTTCATTGGTTTATATTCTCGTTGAAGAATCAGTCAAAGTATCATTTATTTTGTATTGGTTTGTAACCAGTTTTCTTGTATGCTTAATATTTGTCAATCACAAGTATTTGACAGTGATATTAATGGTAAAGGTGTAGATGAGGAAGATAGGTGTAAGGCTGTAAATACACTCTCTGAAGGGGGATGCCTCGAGGCATCCCCCTTTAACTTCCAATCAAATACAGTTTACATAAATTAATCTGGCTTGTACTCTTTTAATTTAACATAACAAATAGAAGCTAAAACTTGCAAATATTCTGGAAAGCTAGTAAAACAGAGCTACTCCTCTCTAGTTTTCTTGTATGTGAGTGTTTTTTAAATATGTTCAAGCATGCCAGTGGCATGATTTAAGAGTATCTGAGGTCTTGGACTATGTAGAGAAAACAATACCAGAAGGCCGGGGGAGCGAAACTCTCCCACCTATCTTATAATGAACAAACCAAAACTTTACTCACTTAATTCAACATAGGGGTGGGGCTTAATTAGGTCATGTTGGAAGTTAAAGGGGGATGCCTCGAGGCATCCCCCTTCAGAGAGTGTATTTACAGCCTTACACCTATCTTCCTCATCTACACCTTTACCATTAATATCACTGTCAAATACTTGTGATTGAAAAATATTAAGCATACAAGAAAACTGGTTACAAACCAATACAAAATAAATGATACTTTGACTGATTCTTCAACGAGAATATAAACCAATGAAGGTGTTGAAAGTACTGGAACTTCGCTAAAATGGCTCTCTGGCTATTTTTACAGAGTTGTAGCTGCTACAATTAAGGTAATTATTATTCAAAAATGTTGACTTTTTAGCTGTTGTTTAGAAGCAGTTGGGTTCATCAGGCTCTGTATTTTTATTAGGTCATTATTGGGTTACAAGTCCTAAGTCTGTAGAGGCATGTGGGTGTTGGGAGCTGTAAGTTTTAACTTCTGTTTTTAATGTTAAATAATTAAGTGAATAAATACATGGTTCGCTGATATATACAGTATGAGATTTTTAGTTCAAAGGTGGGCGTGAATCGCGCCCCCCTTTGGGCAGGATGGGGAAGAGGGGTTCACCTAGCACTTCAGGTATTGTTTTACGGTACTTTTCCTTTACATCACCCAAGACCTCATTTAGATAATTTTTATTAAATCATGGATTATTGCTAATGTCATGCTTGAACATATTAAACAAACACTCACATACAAGAAAACTAGTGTTAAAATTAATAATATAGACCTGGTTCATTGATGTAAACTGTATGAGATTGATAATTCAAAAGGGAGCTCCGATTTGGAGCCCACTTGGGGCTGGGTGGGGAAGAGGGGTTCACCTAGTACTTCAGGCGTAATTTTACGATATTTTCTCTGACATGATCTCTGATTGATTTTCGTGGGTTAGAGTAGCCCAAGATTTTAGCAATCTCTTTAGTTTAGCTACGGTTATCAAATACATGCGATTGAAACAAACAAACAAGAAATCTTGTATAAGTGACAAACTAGTGAAAACACAAGTCACACAAAATAAATGATACTTTGACTGATTATTCAACGAGAATATAAACCAATGAAGGTGTTGAAAGTACTGAAGATCAAGGGGGGTTTATCGATAGACCCCCCTTCAGAGAGTATATTTACAGAGTTGTAGCTTTTACAATTAAAGTAATTATTGTTCAGGTGTGTTGATTTTTAGCCGTTGTTTAGGTGTTGTTGTGGTTTAGTATTATAGCCGTTGGGTTCATCAAGCTCAATCTGATCTTTAGTTTTATTTCGGGGAATGTCTCTGCCTTTATTAGATCATTAGAAAACATTATATTATAATTGAGGTTTTAACATCATGAGTAGATAATTTTTGCTATTGTGTAGGTTCTGAATTAAAATGTCAAGTTTTTGCTTTGTGTTCAGCTGTATGAAAGAACAACTCTTGTCACATTTTACTGTAAATTAATATATTAAGGCATATTTGGAATTTATGATAGTAGGACTAATTTGTAGTATGCATTGAACTGTTTAGAAACCTCTAGACACAGTAGCTAGAAGATACTTGTAAACACTAACAGAAAAGCTATACCGACACCCAAGAGAGGCGAGACGCCTCCCTTTGATAACATTACACTGGAAGTAGGTCTACCCTGAAGTGGGGTAAACCTGTCCTACAATGATTCTAAGTGTTGGATCTTGAGGGTCCACTGTTTTTTAATTTAAATTAATGCAGAATAGGCAGGTGACAGTAAGGTATTTTGTAAAGTTAAACAAATACAGAGATTAAACACTTTAGAGTTCATATGTGTGTTTTTGTTGTAGTTAGTTGCTTGAAAAACACTGTTACAATATACCAGCAAACAGAATCAATATATAGTTTTACTGTGTTTACTAATCAAAGATTGCAATTCTACATTAGAATGTCAGGTGGTGTATAATACAACTGAAAAGATTCTACATGTCCAGCTAGAATGTCAAGTTTCTGGTTGAAAGAACAACATTTGGAGTTTTTTAGCTGTTTAGTATGGTTAGGGTCTGTAAAGTCAAGGAAAATTTTGAACTTTATGCTTATTTTAGCAGGTTTCTTTCAATTTGTATTACATTTGGCAGCATTCTTTGCATTTAACTGTTTAGAAACCTCTGTTACAGTAGCTAGAAAAGACTTGTACACTCTAGCAGAAATGAAAAGCTATACCGACACCCAAGAGAGGCGAGATGCCTCCCTTTCATAACTTTACACCAGATAAAGATTCTAATTGTTGGATTCAGCTACGCGCCATGTCCAGTGTTTATGACTTAAAACTAATGCAAAAGAGGCTGGTGATGGTATGGTATTTTGTAAAGTTAAAACAAATACAAAGTTGTCTTTTTTTTGTTGTAGTTAGTTGCTTGAAAAACACTGTTATACCAACAAACAGAATCAATAAATAATTTTACTGCATTCACAAGTCAAATATTGTAACCAACACCAACATTGGGGAGTTGACCACAAATGATACACCATGGGTACATATTAAAAGATAGCAAACATAAAATGCATTCTTTAGAAGGACAGAAATTATACAGTATTTCGCTTTGAGTTGGTTATTTTTGTCTGAGTCCGGGTAGTTCTGCAGATTGATTGTGTAATTTCTTGGCTGAATATGTTCAGGTTCGTTAAAACTGTCTGCCGGGGATCGTGAGGTACTCTGATGATCTAACGTATCATCAATTCTGTCAAAATTTACTGAAAATACTCTACCGGGGCTGCATTTAACTTTGCCCAAACCTTTTAAATTTCTCGGCCAAACAGTATCGAGTCCGCTAAAACTGTTTACCGGGGGCTACATTTAACTTTGCCCAAACATTTTAAATTTCACGGTCAAACAATACCGAGTCCGCTAAAACTGGTTACTGGGGTATGTTTTTCTTTGATGGAAACCTTAAGCTATAAAATACCTCCAAGTCCGCTGAAAACTGTCCACCGGGGACAAATATCTATCTATCTCCGGTCAAATCTTTCCAAGTCAGATGTTCTCCTGCGGTCGGTGCTTCCAACCTCGATCCATTGAGTCTCCACAGCTACCGTCTAGATCTCCGGGCATTCTATGATAAACCCTCGGTAAGTGTATGTTTGCTTGAATGGGGTTTGAGACCATTCGTGCGTGAGCACCCAGGTTCAACCTTTATTTCGTGCGTGAGCCAGTCCAGATTACCTGGTTGACGCCCAGTACAAAATAAAAGTCCTCTCCCTTTTAGCAAACGAAAGGATAGAGTTTTTTTATTTGCTATATATTTATTTACTTTTTTTTTACAAGTCCCACCGGATTGTTCCAAGGAGTAGCCTGTGCGTTAGCAAGGCTCCTCAATGTACAAAATCCTTCATTCACACCGGCTCGTTCGAAGGAGTTGTCTGGGTGTTAGCCAGACGCCTCAATCTACTAGATCCTTCATCACACATTCACACCGGCTCGTTCAAAGGAGTAGTCTGGGTGTTAGCCAGACGCCTCAATCTACTAGATCCTTCATCACACATTCACACCGGCTCGTTCGAAGGAGTAGTCTGGGTGTTAGCCAGACGCCTCAATCTACTAGATCCTTCATCACACATTCACACATACCCGTTCAAAAGAGCAGTCTGGGAGTTGGCCAGACTCCTCAATCTACTAGGCTCTCTTTCAGGTTTACGGGGTTTTTCGTCACCCACGCCAGTGACCTTCATTCACTCACATACACTCATACAGTGGGAACTTGTGATTTTAAAACTAACATTTAAAGTGAAATTTCATCTTTCATATTTGTGTAGGTAAGGTAAAACTTCTCCGGCAACAGACTTCTTACTAACAGTCTTGCTTCGGGAGTAGTCGACTTTAACATTAAAGAACATAATCCGGCTTCGTTTATGAAAACAGTTGTTTTCTCAATCGGTCCAACACCCTGTTTTTGGGCCTCAGAAAAACTTCCAACAGTTAATTTATCATTGTCATCTACATGTTTCTGAATTGCACTACAGCAATTAACATGCTTAAGAGCAGACGCTACATCTTTAGCTTTAAACCATGGCTTTCCTTCATTATCAAACAGAACCAATACCGGTTTGTTATTAAATGTATAGTATTTAGCAGCCATGTCACAATTACGTTTTTACAGACAAAAACAGCGCAGAAGCACGTCTGATCAGTACCGTGACTCAGAGTAGAATGATGTAACTGTACTAGTCACAAAAAGTATATACAAAAGTAACAGTGCTCCGTAGGGAAAAGTGTCGTCTTTATCGACGGTAGCAACTAGGAATATAGACAAGTGATACTTCAAGATTTAAAACCCCAGATAGTTTCTCAACGTTACAAAACATTTCTTCAAAGTGATCATCAAAAACTGCCGGTGTTAGATTAGCTAATGGCATGTAAGGTATGTCTCCTGATGCACCTGTGTGCTTTATTGATACTCCGATGTAGGTGTTTGATGAGGAGTTCTCCGTTATTTTATCTACTATATACTCCGAAAACACCAAAGGCCATTCTCGTGCATTTATTGAACCTGTAAGTAAGAACTTAAACTCTGAGCGTGTAATATTAAATTTTACATTTTCATTTAACCTCTTTTTGTGTATAAGTTGAAGAAAAACCTGTTGGTTAGCGGATGTATTATGTTCAGCAGACATTCTACAAGAAAATAACAAAACAATATACAACTGAGTGTAACAGCACAAACACAACCGATCAGTACCGTGTCTCAGAACAGAATGAGGTAACAGAGCTGATGTTTAGAGGTATATACGCTTAGTACCCGTGTGATGGTTCCATTAGTTTTTGTATTTTAAAGCCGAAAGGCAACGTGTCGTGATCATCATTAAATTTTCTCTTGGGTCCTGTAATTCTAAACTTTTTAATTTCACTTACTGTAACAACTTCTCGTGTCTTTGTTCTCCTGATTCTATTCTCTTCAATTTCTAGTATTTCAGCAGCTTCGTTTAGTACCATCTTTTTTAGAGCTTCAAAGTTTAATGTTTCGGAGGTTTTCATGTTTAATGTTAGGCCCTTGATTTTACACACAGATTCTAACTTTTGCTTTTTGGTTGACCAGACAAGGTAAGCGTAAGTCTTTGGTCCCCCAGAAACAAATTCTACAATATAAGAGCCGGGGCCGTACTCGCCTGCCAATTCATCAGTCATTTCGCCGAGATAATCCCCCGTAGGAACCTTATACAACCCTCCCCGGTATAAATAAATACATGAATCCGTGTCATAATAGATTACTTGGCCTCCTAAAGCTTCTAAGTGTTCATAAAGTTTAAGTCTCGCGTGAGCAGTGGTGTAGGCCGCAATTACAACATTTACAGTTTTTAGAGCCTCACTAGCTTCATCAACATTCTGCCAATTAACTAGCAAAACCTCTTGGTTAATTACTTCAACAAACTTAACTTCCTTTCCTGGTTGAGTTAACGAATTGAATAATTCTTTAGAGTCTCTCACGATTTCAGTTTTTGTCATGTTTTCTCGTTGACCAAACTTGCCCCAGAATGAATTTAACATTAATTTAGCTACTGACCTGAGTCCTCCATTTTTAGCAATTTTATCTTTCTCCATTTGAATACCCTCACGCTCAAAGAAATCAGAAACATAATTGTCTTTATTCTCCTCTGTCATACACCAGGCGGGATACCCTGAAGCTTCCTGCTTGATTTTTAAAAATTTATTAATAAAATCTGTAAACAATCCCCCTTTCTCGTATGTGGCTACCTCGTACTCCCACAACTCATACATGTCCAAAATCATGTAGCCTTTTTCTACAGCTTTCCTTATCTCATCCATGGTCCACGTTCCTACCATTGCCCTTTCCTCGCTATCATGAAAACATTCCCCTTGGTTTAATGTTTCCCCACAGGTTCTACACAAAACAAACATCAATTTATTATTCATTTTTGCGGGGAGTACGGGATGATACAAGTTGTAAGGAGGTAGAATCTTACATTTTAACAAGCCCTCTACTTCAAGGCCTCTCTCTCGGCACTCATTTCCGACATAAATAGTAGGATGACCCACGGGATACTTACAATATTTATTTACATACGGATAAAGGGAACAGACATCTACATATTGAATTGTTTCTCCCTCTTCACATTTACAATACGTTTTAGTATTACCCGTCCTGCCTCCAAAGAAAGAATCTCTAGGATTAAGTGGAAGTGTGTTTAGAATGGATAGTTGGTTCAAGTGATTTAGTTTTTTGTCCTTCTTCAATTTATTAAACTCACACTCCCACATCTCTACAACTTCATAGCTATTAAATTTTGCCATTTTTGACTTGGTTCTCTCGTAATGGAGATGCAAACTGTCTGAGGGATCCTCCTTCAAAGGAGCCTCTCTGTTATAAGGAAAACATTTTGGACACCCGTGCCAATAACACCCGTGAAACTCGTAAATTCTCTCACCGTCAAACCCATCAACTTTCATTCCATTAATTTTAACTTCTTTACCCCGGCCCGCGTGTTGAATCCTCAATCCACGTTTCTCCTCTTCCCATGTTAACCATTGTAAAGCAACGGCTGACTGATTGTCAGTCAGTCTGTACCCGTTTTTAGGAATCAAACCTATTGTGTTTGGTTTTAGAAAGTTACGCCGAAAAGCTAAGTTACAGGCGCTAGCAATTGTTATAGCCTCGAGGAAAGGATCTACGTTACACTCTTGAAGAAGTAAGGCTCTAAATTTTATACACGCTTGGGCTAAAATCTCCACGTCAGAGATACAATACTCCAAGATTTCCTTTTTGAAATCAAACACGTAATCTTCAGCGACTCGTTCGTCGTACCAAATCTCGAAGGCTTCGTGAGGTTTCTCAAACATTGATTCCGGGCAGTAATACTTTTTGTCGGGTATCGGACCTACATAATTTTGATTCGCCACAGTGTTAAAAAGATGCGGAAAATAACCTTTCTTTTTCTCGGGAGGCAGATCAAAAGCTTTAGGAAGTGCAGAGAGGGACATGGGAAAATAACTAAGTGAGTCAACAAACCTTACGTTGGCTACTTCAATCAAAATAGCTTTAGTTCCCCGAGGAGTGATGTTTGGGGTAAATTTAGTTTCTTCCATTATGTACTGTAGAATGAATTGGAAATCAAAACCCTGTCCGTTGTGAGCAATCACACAAACATCTTTAAATTTCTTTCGAATTCCCATTACATAGACCATAAACTGTTTTACTGGTTCTTTTTCAAATACTCTTTGCCGTTCCGAGCAAGTTTCACGCTCACCCCCATTAATACATTTAAAGCAGTACTGTTGAGAAACGCACAGGTTAACTTTATGAACTTTTTATCAGGATCTGAGGGGAGTGACTCGTCCTGCCTTGTTTCCAAATCAAAGAAAATAAACAAAAAATCACGGTCTTTCGGAATTCTCCTATCTACCCTTATGAAACACTGATGCGCGGGGTCTTTAAACGCATCACAGGGTTTACAATAAACTTCTCCGCATACGTGAGCTGTCTTACGTTTTTTTGGATAAATCATTTTCTTACAGTCACGGCAGAGTTTTAAAGTTTTACAAACTTGCCCTTGATGGGCTATTAAACACCGCTCGTTTTTGAAGAAACGGTTGCAAAAACAGCATGTGATGCCTCCGTGTTCTAGTTTACAGGGCGGGGAGATGGTATGACAGGACGAGCATCTGTTAGAGCAACGATGCTCATGTCTGTTGCTATAGGGAATATGACAGGCTTCACAAAAGAAATTGCAAACAAACGCGGCAGTTAAGTTTGTAATTACGTTATAATGACCGTTATGAAATCAAGTTAATTTTAAATTTAGCATCTTCATTACCTCCCTCAAAGTAAACATCCCGGCCTTTTTTGTCGTAGTTGTAGACGGTAATTTTGTATTTTTTAAGATGTGACTGAAATTTTTCAAGCTCAGGGATTCCTGCGCCCTCCTCGGGCATTTCTACACGGGCTTTTGCTATGAGCTTATTAGCTCTGAAAGTTTGTCTTTTTCCCTTGTCCTGACGTATTGCTTTGTACTGAGGATCATTTTTTGCAAGTGCTTTGCCTACTACCAACGCTCTAGCCAAACATAAATTGTCTTTATTATTAATTACTACAATACCCCGTCTCGCTTTAGATTCTTCATCAAAGGTATTGTAAAAGTCAGGTCTTGCCCTTCCTTTACCTGCGGGGACATTTACCTTCGTAACGTCAATTCTAAAAGTGTCGCTAGAGGTTAAAGATTCAGAGTTACTTTGAATTATGCCTCCAAAAATATCCCAGAGAACATCACCACTAACTTCAGAGACAGGTCTCAAAGATACGTACCCCGGCTCAGCACTTTTTAAACTTATAGATTGTAATTTAAACCCGAGATAGTCGGTGGGTACAGCGTTGGCTTTAGCCTTTTCAACAATTTGATTAAAACCTTTACGAATACAATCAAACTCAGAGATACCTCTTGGCGGTTTAGTAAATTTGAAAACAGTTTCCAACCCGTACAACCTGAAGTGTTTAACATAGGTTTCAGAGGTACCAATTACATTTACTGGGTTTTGAGAGCTCTTTTTAGAAACATCCATCCTTTAACAGAGAATTAAATACTGAAAAAAGCTAAACTGTGCTAACGCTTAAAAGAGCAAATACACCAACCAGAGCCAAGCTCGCACCAATATAACTGAATTAATAGCGCAGAATCAACAAGACGATAATAATAATTTGTGCAAGAGAACACTTAACGATTACGCAGAAGCAGCATAAAACACGTCTGATCAGTGTGACGACTGAAGCAGATTGAGGTAATAGAGTCTATTTTTAGAGTTATATAGTACGTAGGAGAGCACTGTACATATGTATAACTACACATGTCAAAAAACACTAACACCCAAACTATACAAGTCAAAGCAGAGCTACAAGTTATGATGAAAGTTAAGGTAATAGAGGTAGCAAACAATACTCTAACTGAGAACTGTTCTAACCAAAACTGTATTAAGGAACAAGACTAGAGAGTGAGATTAATGGTGTATGGATATGTTAGTCAGGTCTAACCAGGTAAAACAATTAAATACAGCACTATTCTAGCCAAGTTACTAAACACGCAAGATTACTACAATACAAGAAAACTAAAATCATTATAATCAAATGTAATAATTATATTTGCCAAGTGCAAAATCAACGAACGGAGTATCGTAGGGACCTCTGACCAGTGCAAATGCAAGGGACAGAGTGAAGTTAACACTTGAGAATAAAGAGCGCTAAAAGTCTCGACCAATCAGGGCACAGAACGCTAATTACAACCAATAGAATGCATTCTTATTATAACCAATTACAGAGCAGTATTTTAACTAGTTACAACGAGTTTGCTGACAGGGACTTGTTGCGGATGTTGTGGTTAGATACGCAGAAGGGAGTGAAGGATGTGGAGGTTAGATGTACAGAAGGCTAGATGATTAACAACAGAAGGACACGAGGGTCAAATATGTAGAAGTAAACGTAGGTCAAATAATTACCATAGAAGGCTAGATGGTTTACAACAGAAGGACACGAGGGCTAAATAATTAACCATAAAGGCATGCAAGAAATAGATAGTTGCCAAAGAGAGTAGCAGAAGATAGATAGTTGCCAAAGAGGGTAGCAGAAGAGCCGCAGAGGGTAGCAATTACACCCCAATTCTATTCTCCATAAGAGTCCGTGTTATTCTATTCTCCATAAGAGTCCATGTTATTCTATTCTCCATAAGAGTCCATGTTATTCTATTCTCCATAAGACCAATGTTGGGGCTCAAGCGCGCGGCCTTACTACTAATGTACCATTATTGTCAACAGTATGACGAAATCTGCACTACTGGGGATGAAAAATCAAAGTGGATCAGAATGTACAGTACTTCAAATGTGACGGATATTGTGTTGGATAAGGAATTTGCAACGGAATTAAATGGTCTTTGCATCGGAGTAAAAAGCCCTCAGCATAAAACTGCAAATTGTGCATTGTCACGAGCATACAGAGTAGGCCGATTTATATCCGGTGGAGGGGAAAATCCACATATACCCATGCACGTACCTCCGTAATATCAGTTGGACACAAGATCTCTTACAGAATACAACACCTAGCAAAAGAATCATATCAGCTTCTCCACAATGGCATCACCTTCTCCACTACAATCTCTTGCAGAAAAATTCAACCAACATTCAAAATCCGATCTCCTAGCAACAAAAAGATGTAGCGAACTTCAAGAGAAAAAACATTATGCTGTGCATTCGATGAAAAAGTTGGATACATCAGTTGGTGAAGCAGTTATAGCTGTTCTTGGAGATTCACCCTACAAAGAAGAAGATAAACCTAAATTCCAAGTTTACCTCCCGAAAAGATTTGTTAATGTTCTTATGAACGAAGATTTGGATTCTGTCAAGCCCGGCGTATTGTATTTAGTTTCCCATGGACCTTCTGGAAACAACTCTACAGAAATAACAATCCATGTTAACAATACTTTGTAAAATAGTTTTGTACATAGCGTAAAATTCCATTGTAATCTCTGATTATTTTACCTTTTTAATTATGTATTATTTTTACTTAGGTATTATGTAATTATATTTTTAAAAAACTCATCACTGTGACCTTGACATAGTTTTGAAAGTGTCGGACTTACCCCCACCATTTTATTCTGACATAAATAGAACCCGTACTAGCTACCATTGGTCAGCTATCATTTCTCCATCAGCTCTCGTACCGTCAAGACCGAACTTAACCCATCAACATAATGAAGTTTCATCTGGTGATGCAAGACGAAGTGGATTTGGGAATACTTCACGAAACACTCCTGCATTTGATGACGGAACATCCTCCGATGGTAATGAAGATTACTGTTGAATTCAACAGCACAACCTTCTGCGATTCGGAGACGACTGAATCACCCACTGAATGGTCTCCGAATGCCACATCCGAAAATACAGAAGAAACCAAACTACAAGAACCTCCAAAGTACGAAGAAGAAAGCCAACCACAAGAACCTCCAAAGTACAAAGAAGGAAATAATGTTTAATACAATATACCTAGTTTGCTGTAAAGATAAGTTATGTAAACCTTGATTAAATCTTTGTAATTTTTGAGAATTAAATTATCAAATCTTTTTTTAAAAACCACTTTCGATGACCTTGAACTTGTTTCTACATGTCCGTAAGCACCCACCCACTTGAGAGTAACAATGACTCTAGGTTTTTTCTATAAAATGGTTACATTTAATTGGATAATTTTTAGCCAATTACTTGTCAGTGTTTCGTGATGACTAAGCATAAACAAGTAATAAAATCATGTCTGTCTGATCCTCACTACCATCCTCTCGTCTGACACCGATCCGCCAACATGTCTGCATCTACTCTGTGGTCCAAAGACATCGGCGACAAAGAGTTGGTGGAGATCACCCTGATTGCGGAGCATGGGGAGAGAATGAGAGCAATTTCAACTATGTCTGAGGACGAACTACAAGAAAATCACTTCAATGAGATAAAGGCGATCATGTCATACATTGCCCAACCGACGATGCTTCCAGAGCAGTGGCCGGCGATATCTCGGCGGATGGAATATCTCGCTGCGCTGAAGGCTGAGATCAACAGAAGAGGTCTATCAACTGAGATTTATGCAATATTTGTGTAAATTACAGATTTTAAGGACATGTGACAAACGGCCTTTTTCAAGGCCACCAGATGTTTCATTCGTTTGACACTCAGCAACCGCCAAATTCATTTTCAAATCACTCCCACGACTTCTATCAGTTTCGGAACAAATATTAATCCATCCGTTTTCACTTTACCCCACATCCAATAACGTATGTCGTTCGTCACACCAAAAGATTTTACATACATGTAACAAACGGCCTTTTTACAGGCCACCAGTTTGTTCAATCGTTTGACACTCAGCAACCACCAAATTCATTTTCAAACCTCTCTCTCGACATTAAACAGTTTCTTAACGAATATAAATCCACCCGCTTTCACATTACCTCACATCCAATGACGTATGTGTATCGTCACACCAATACGTCATCGCCGTGACGTCATCACACCCTCTCGTCACACATACGTCATCACCACGTCACTCAAACGTCACTTCTGATTAAAAAACAATTATTTTTCAGCTGTCCCAGACTCCCCATATTGCCTCTACTGAGTGTCCAATTGGTGGTTAACCGTGTGTATTTGTTCATCTATGTATTCTTCTAATTTAATACTAGTGTTGTTTAGAAGCAGTTCGGTTTGAGATTTTATGAGGTTAGGGATTTGTTCTTCTAATGACTGCATTCGTGTTTCATGTTTTATGTCCTGCTCTTTGAAATTGCGATTTACTTGTGTGAGAATGTCATTTTTTAGTTGGGTGTTTTGTGCCATGGCCTTCATTTCTAATTTGGCCATTTTGTCTTCCATCTTACACTCGAGTGAACTTAGACTCTCCGCCATTTTTTGTGTGAGATTTATTTCTAACTCGTTGATTTGAGTGTGTACCGTACCTATTTGTGTACTTTGAGCCTTAAGTTCAGTTCGTACTGTGCTTATTTGTGTACTGAGTTGTATCAAATGTTGTATGACTATTCCTAAATCGATTTGTTGGTTTTGTGGTGTTTTGGTTTCAGTGTCTTTAGGTGTTGATTTTGCACTTATAGTAGCACTAGGGTCTGTGTTTCCTGTCATGGTATGGTGTTCATTTGGGGGTGATTGAGGTAGATTTAGTGTTCTGCCTCCTGTTGCTACATCGAGTAAAGTTTCTTCATTAGGTGGTGTGTGTTTCAGTTTGAGTGGTAACTTTGTTGTTAGGTGTTTGATAGTTTTCGAGTGTCTTTAATTGGGTTAGTTCTTCCATGGTGCGAGCTAATTCGTTACTTTCCTGACCTTCCATTGCTTTAACACTGCGCCTCGGGTTTTTTCTCAAATTATATTGGGATTGCATTAAGGGAAATCTTACTAAAAACGCTTGAATTTTGCTGGGAGGTTAAATACATGTGGGGGAATGGGGGGGAATCCTAAGGGGGGTATCCTACTAGGGTGGATTGGGTGGGGAAACTAGATTAATACAATACTAATAATATTAAATTTCTTACAACACTAAACATTAAATTATCTTACTTAATCTAATTGTAATTGATGCAATTATGAGTTGAACTTTGATGATTATTGATCACAAAGAGCCTCCACGTTCGTGCGCCATTTATAATATAATTATTATATATGTAAATATATATCTTAATTAATAAATAAATAAGTAACTGTTTTTACAAATCACAAATAACCTTGGTTTTATTCAATTAGTATTAATTTACATCTAGATGAAAAAAGTGATCAAAAAGTACAATATTTAGCAAGTGAGTTATCTTTTTATCTCAGAGTTTAAATTCATAAGGTTCATAAGCATCTGGCTCGATCGACAATAATCAATTTTCTTATATTCGTAAATTAAAATAACAGATAATTAAATAGAGAATTAAATTTCAAAAAGAAAGTTCAAAATCTTCAAAAAACAAATAAAATACTATCAATCTTCTTCAATTTACTTTTAAAAATGTCTTAATCTTGAAGTTAATTTGGAATATTATTGATATTAAACGTCCTGTTGACTGAATATCAATATAATATCAGTCTTCAAATATGTAGCTGCTGAAAGGGGATTAGCGTGAGAAAAGGAAAAATCTCACCATGTAGTCCTCAAATGTGCCTAAATACGATTAAAAATGTATTTATGGGAAGCTGCTGGGCTTTAGAGCTGGGGGAATTGATAAAAAACTTATTTATCGCGCACAAGTAGTAAAATCTTGATGTTTATACAATTATTCCCTCATGGGAATGAGCAACGTGGATTTTGCTCGACCGTCTTCCTCGGCTCTACCGAGACAACAACAGCGTCACCTGTAGCCTTAGTGGCTAGGCTAGTTGTATTTTCACCAACGTAGTTTATGATTATTTCTGGAAGTTGTGATAAGTTTAGGTTTTGAGGTGAGGGTTGTGGTGTTTCTTTGATCTGGTTTATTTCACGCTCAATTTGACTCAACGTAGCGTTTTGTTTGGATAAGACTACTGAGTGTTCGTTAATTATCTCATTGTAATTTTCTTGTTTCTTTATGTGAGTGTCCAATTGGTGGTTAACCGTGTGTATTTGTTCATCTATGTATTCTTCTAATTTAATACTAGTGTTGTTTAGAAGCAGTTCGGTTTGAGATTTTATGAGGTTAGGGATTTGTTCTTCTAATGACTGCATTCGTGTTTCATGTTTTATGTCCTGCTCTTTGAAATTGCGATTTACTTGTGTGAGAATGTCATTTTTTAGTTGGGTGTTTTGTGCCATGGCCTTCATTTCTAATTTGGCCATTTTGTCTTCCATCTTACACTCGAGTGAACTTAGACTCTCCGCCATTTTGTGTGTGAGATTTATTTCTAACTCGTTGATTTGAGTGTGTACCGTACCTATTTGTGTACTTTGAGCCTTAAGTTCAGTTCGTACTGTGCTTATTTGTGTACTGAGTTGTATCAAATGTTGTATGACTATTCCTAAATCGATTTGTTGGTTTTGTGGTGTTTTGGTTTCAGTGTCTTTAGGTGTTGATTTTGCACTTATAGTAGCACTAGGGTCTGTGTTTCCTGTCATGGTATGGTGTTCATTTGGGGGTGATTGAGGTAGATTTAGTGTTCTGCCTCCTGTTGCTACATCGAGTAAAGTTTCTTCATTAGGTGGTGTGTGTTTCAGTTTGAGTGGTAACTTTGTTGTTAGGTGTTTGATAGTTTTCGAGTGTCTTTAATTGGGTTAGTTCTTCCATGGTGCGAGCTAATTCGTTACTTTCCTGACCTTCCATTGCTTTAACGCTGCGCCTCGGGTTTTTTCTCAAATTATATTGGGATTGCATTAAGGGAAATCTTACTAAAAACGCTTGAATTTTGCTGGGAGGTTAAATACATGTGGGGGAATGGGGGGGAATCCTAAGGGGGGTATCCTACTAGGGTGGATTGGGTGGGGAACTAGATTAATACAATACTAATAATATTAAATTTCTTACAACACTAAACATTATCTTACTTAATCTAATTGTAATTGATGCAATTATGAGTTGAACTTTGATGATTATTGATCACAAAGAGCCTCCACGTTCGTGCGCCATTTATAATATAATTATTATATATGTAAATATATATCTTAATTAATAAATAAATAAGTAACTGTTTTTACAAATCACAAATAACCTTGGTTTTATTCAATTAGTATTAATTTACATCTAGATGAAAAAAGTGATCAAAAAGTACAATATTTAGCAAGTGAGTTCTCTTTTTATCTCAGGGTTTAAATTCGTAAGGTTCATAAGCATCTGGCTCGATCGACAATAATCAATTTTCTTATATTCGTAAATTAAAATAACAGATAATTAAATAGAGAATTAAATTTCAAAAGGAAAGTTCAAAATCTTCAAAAAACAAATAAAATACTATCAATCTTCTTCAATTTACTTTTAAAAATGTCTTAATCTTGAAGTTAATTTGGAATATTATTGATATTAAACGTCCTGTTGACTGAATATCAATATAATATCAGTCTTCAAATATGTAGCTGCTGAAAGGGGATTAGCGTGAGAAAAGGAAAGATCTCACCATGTAGTCCTCAAATGTGCCTAAATACGATTAAAAATTTATTTATGGGAAGCTGCTGGGCTTTAGAGCTGGGGGAATTGATAAAAAACTTATTTAACGCGCACAAGTAGTAAAATCTTGATGTTTATACAATTATTCCCTCATGGGAATGAGCAACGTGGATTTTGCTCGACCGTCTTCCTCGGCTCTACCGAGACAACAACAGCGTCACCTGTAGCCTTAGTGGCTAGGCTAGTTGTATTTTCACCAACGTAGTTTATGATTATTTCTGGAAGTTGTGATAAGTTTAGGTTTTGAGGTGGGGGTTGTGGTGTTTCTTTGATCTGGTTTATTTTACGCTCTATTTGACTCAACGTAGCGTTTCGTTTGGATAAGACTACTGAGTGTTCGTTAATTATCTCATTGTAATTTTCTTGTTTCTTTATGTGAGTGTCCAATTGGTGGTTAACCGTGTGTATTTGTTCATCTATGTATTCTTCTAATTTAATACTAGTGTTGTTTAGAAGCAGTTCGGTTTGAGATTTTATGAGGTTAGGGATTTGTTCTTCTAATGACTGCATTCGTGTTTCATGTTTTATGTCCTGCTCTTTGAAATTGCGATTTACTTGTGTGAGAATGTCATTTTTTAGTTGGGTGTTTTGTGCCATGGCCTTCATTTCTAATTTGGCCATTTTGTCTTCCATCTTACACTCGAGTGAACTTAGACTCTCCGCCATTTTTTGTGTGAGATTTATTTCAAACTCGTTGATTTGAGTGTGTACCGTACCTATTTGTGTACTTTGAGCCTTAAGTTCAGTTCGTACTGTGCTTATTTGTGTACTGAGTTGTATCAAATGTTGTATGACTATTCCTAAATCGATTTGTTGGTTTTGTGGTGTTTTGGTTTCAGTGTCTTTAGGAGTTGATTTTGCACTTATAGTAGCACTAGGGTCTGTGTTTCCTGTCATGGTATGGTGTTCATTTGGGGGTGATTGAGGTAGATTTAGTGTTCTGCCTCCTGTTGCTACATCGAGTAAAGTTTCTTCATTAGGTGGTGTGTGTTTCAGTTTGAGTGGTAACTTTGTTGTTAGGTGTTTGATAGTTTTCGAGTGTCTTTAATTGGGTTAGTTCTTCCATGGTGCGAGCTAATTCGTTACTTTCCTGACCTTCCATTGCTTTAACGCTGCGCCTCGGGTTTTTTCTCAAATTATATTGGGATTGCATTAAGGGAAATCTTACTAAAAACGCTTGAATTTTGCTGGGAGGTTAAATACATGTGGGGGAATGGGGGGGAATCCTAAGGGGGGTATCCTACTAGGGTGGATTGGGTGGGGAAACTAGATTAATACAATACTAATAATATTAAATTTCTTACAACACTAAACATTAAATTATCTTACTTAATCTAATTGTAATTGATGCAATTATGAGTTGAACTTTGATGATTATTGATCACAAAGAGCCTCCACGTTCGTGCGCCATTTATAATATAATTATTATATATGTAAATATATATCTTAATTAATAAATAAATAAGTAACTGTTTTTACAAATCACAAATAACCTTGGTTTTATTCAATTAGTATTAATTTACATCTAGATGAAAAAAGTGATCAAAAAGTACAATATTTAGCAAGTGAGTTCTCTTTTTATCTCAGGGTTTAAATTCGTAAGGTTCATAAGCATCTGGCTCGATCGACAATAATCAATTTTCTTATATTCGTAAATTAAAATAACAGATAATTAAATAGAGAATTAAATTTCAAAAAGAAAGTTCAAAATCTTCAAAAAACAAATAAAATACTATCAATCTTCTTCAATTTACTTTTAAAAATGTCTTAATCTTGAAGTTAATTTGGAATATTATTGATATTAAACGTCCTGTTGACTGAATATCAATATAATATCAGTCTTCAAATATGTAGCTGCTGAAAGGGGATTAGCGTGAGAAAAGGAAAGATCTCACCATGTAGTCCTCAAATGTGCCTAAATACGATTAAAAATTTATTTATGGGAAGCTGCTGGGCTTTAGAGCTGGGGGAATTGATAAAAAACTTATTTATCGCGCACAAGTAGTAAAATCTTGATGTTTATACAATTATTCCCTCTTGGGAATGAGCAACGTGGATTTTACTCGACCGTCTTCCTCGGCTCTACCGAGACAACAACAGCGTCACCTGTAGCCTTAGTGGCTAGGCTAGTTGTATTTTCACCAACGTAGTTTATGATTATTTCTGGCAGTTGTGATAAGTTTAGGTTTTGAGGTGAGGGTTGTGGTGTTTCTTTGATCTGGTTTATTTCACGCTCAATTTGACTCAACGTAGCGTTTTGTTTGGATAAGACTACTGAGTGTTCGTTAATTATCTCATTGTAATTTTCTTGTTTCTTGATGTGAGTGTCCAATTGGTGGTTAACCGTGTGTATTTGTTCATCTATGTATTCTTCTAATTTAATACTAGTGTTGTTTAGAAGCAGTTCGGTTTGAGATTTTATGAGGTTAGGGATTTGTTCTTCTAATGACTGCATTCGTGTTTCATGTTTTGTTTTATGTCCTGCTCTTTGAAATTGCGATTTACTTGTGTGAGAATGTCATTTTTTAGTTGGGTGTTTTGTGCCATGGCCTTCATTTCTAATTTGGCCATTTTGTCTTCCATCTTACACTCGAGTGAACTTAGACTCTCCGCCATTTTGTGTGTGAGATTTATTTCTAACTCGTTGATTTGAGTGTGTACCGTACCTATTTGTGTACTTTGAGCCTTAAGTTCAGTTCGTACTGTGCTTATTTGTGTACTGAGTTGTATCAAATGTTGTATGACTATTCCTAAATCGATTTGTTGGTTTTGTGGTGTTTTGGTTTCAGTGTCTTTAGGTGTTGATTTTGCACTTATAGTAGCACTAGGGTCTGTGTTTCCTGTCATGGTATGGTGTTCATTTGGGGGTGATTGAGGTAGATTTAGTGTTCTGCCTCCTGTTGCTACATCGAGTAAAGTTTCTTCATTAGGTGGTGTGTGTTTCAGTTTGAGTGGTAACTTTGTTGTTAGGTGTTTGATAGTTTTCGAGTGTCTTTAATTGGGTTAGTTCTTCCACGGTGCGAGCTAATTCGTTACTTTCCTGACCTTCCATTGCTTTAACGCTGCGCCTCGGGTTTTTTCTCAAATTATATTGGGATTGCATTAAGGGAAATCTTACTAAAAACGCTTGAATTTTGCTGGGAGGTTAAATACATGTGGGGGAATGGGGGGGAATCCTAAGGGGGGTATCCTACTAGGGTGGATTGGGTGGGGAAACTAGATTAATACAATACTAATAATATTAAATTTCTTACAACACTAAACATTAAATTATCTTACTTAATCTAATTGTAATTGATGCAATTATGAGTTGAACTTTGATGATTATTGATCACAAAGAGCCTCCACGTTCGTGCGCCATTTATAATATAATTATTATATATGTAAATATATATCTTAATTAATAAATAAATAAGTAACTGTTTTTACAAATCACAAATAACCTTGGTTTTATTCAATTAGTATTAATTTACATCTAGATGAAAAATGTGATCAAAAAGTACAATATTTAGCAAGTGAGTTCTCTTTTTATCTCAGGGTTTAAATTCGTAAGGTTCATAAGCATCTGGCTCGATCGACAATAATCAATTTTCTTATATTCGTAAATTAAAATAACAGATAATTAAATAGAGAATTAAATTTCAAAAAGAAAGTTCAAAATCTTCAAAAAACAAATAAAATACTATCAATCTTCTTCAATTTACTTTTAAAAATGTCTTAATCTTGAAGTTAATTTGGAATATTATTGATATTAAACGTCCTGTTGACTGAATATCAATATAATATCAGTCTTCAAATATGTAGCTGCTGAAAGGGGATTAGCGTGAGAAAAGGAAAGATCTCACCATGTAGTCCTCAAATGTGCCTAAATACGATTAAAAATTTATTTATGGGAAGCTGCTGGGCTTTAGAGCTGGGGGAATTGATAAAAAACTTATTTATCGCGCACAAGTAGTAAAATCTTGATGTTTATACAATTATTCCCTCATGGGAATGAGCAACGTGGATTTTGCTCGACCGTCTTCCTCGGCTCTACCGAGACAACAACAGCGTCACCTGTAGCCTTAGTGGCTAGGCTAGTTGTATTTTCACCAACGTAGTTTATGATTATTTCTGGAAGTTGTGATAAGTTTAGGTTTTGAGGTGAGGGTTGTGGTGTTTCTTTGATCTGGTTTATTTCACGCTCAATTTGACTCAACGTAGCGTTTTGTTTGGGTAAGACTACTGAGTGTTCGTTAATTATCTCATTGTAATTTTCTTGTTTCTTTATGTGAGTGTCCAATTGGTGGTTAACCGTGTGTATTTGTTCATCTATGTATTCTTCTAATTTAATACTAGTGTTGTTTAGAAGCAGTTCGGTTTGAGATTTTATGAGGTTAGGGATTTGTTCTTCTAATGACTGCATTCGTGTTTCATGTTTTATGTCCTGCTCTTTGAAATTGCGATTTACTTGTGTGAGAATGTCATTTTTTAGTTGGGTGTTTTGTGCCATGGCCTTCATTTCTAATTTGGCCATTTTGTCTTCCATCTTACACTCGAGTAAACTTAGACTCTCCGCCATTTTGTGTGTGAGATTTATTTCTAACTCGTTGATTTGAGTGTGTACCGTACCTATTTGTGTACTTTGAGCCTTAAGTTCAGTTCGTACTGTGCTTATTTGTGTACTGAGTTGTATCAAATGTTGTATGACTATTCCTAAATCGATTTGTTGGTTTTGTGGTGTTTTGGTTTCAGTGTCTTTAGGTGTTGATTTTGCACTTATAGTAGCACTAGGGTCTGTGTTTCCTGTCATGGTATGGTGTTCATTTGGGGGTGATTGAGGTAGATTTAGTGTTCTGCCTCCTGTTGCTACATCGAGTAAAGTTTCTTCATTAGGTGGTGTGTGTTTCAGTTTGAGTGGTAACTTTGTTGTTAGGTGTTTGATAGTTTTCGAGTGTCTTTAATTGGGTTAGTTCTTCCACGGTGCGAGCTAATTCGTTACTTTCCTGACCTTCCATTGCTTTAACGCTGCGCCTCGGGTTTTTTCTCAAATTATATTGGGATTGCATTAAGGGAAATCTTACTAAAAACGCTTGAATTTTGCTGGGAGGTTAAATACATGTGGGGGAATGGGGGGGAATCCTAAGGGGGGTATCCTACTAGGGTGGATTGGGTGGGGAAACTAGATTAATACAATACTAATAATATTAAATTTCTTACAACACTAAACATTAAATTATCTTACTTAATCTAATTGTAATTGATGCAATTATGAGTTGAACTTTGATGATTATTGATCACAAAGAGCCTCCACGTTCGTGCGCCATTTATAATATAATTATTATATATGTAAATATATATCTTAATTAATAAATAAATAAGTAACTGTTTTTACAAATCACAAATAACCTTGGTTTTATTCAATTAGTATTAATTTACATCTAGATGAAAAATGTGATCAAAAAGTACAATATTTAGCAAGTGAGTTCTCTTTTTATCTCAGGGTTTAAATTCGTAAGGTTCATAAGCATCTGGCTCGATCGACAATAATCAATTTTCTTATATTCGTAAATTAAAATAACAGATAATTAAATAGAGAATTAAATTTCAAAAAGAAAGTTAAAAATCTTCAAAAAACAAATAAAATACTATCAATCTTCTTCAATTTACTTTTAAAAATGTCTTAATCTTGAAGTTAATTTGGAATATTATTGATATTAAACGTCCTGTTGACTGAATATCAATATAATATCAGTCTTCAAATATGTAGCTGCTGAAAGGGGATTAGCGTGAGAAAAGGAAAGATCTCACCATGTAGTTCTCAAATGTGCCTAAATACGATTAAAAATTTATTTATGGGAAGCTGCTGGGCTTTAGAGCTGGGGGAATTGATAAAAAACTTATTTATCGCGCACAAGTAGTAAAATCTTGATGTTTATACAATTATTCCCTCATGGGAATGAGCAACGTGGATTTTGCTCGACCGTCTTCCTCGGCTCTACCGAGACAACAACAGCGTCACCTGTAGCCTTAGTGGCTAGGCTAGTTGTATTTTCACCAACGTAGTTTATGATTATTTCTGGCAGTTGTGATAAGTTTAGGTTTTGAGGTGAGGGTTGTGGTGTTTCTTTGATCTGGTTTATTTCACGCTCAATTTGACTCAACGTAGCGTTTTGTTTGGATAAGACTACTGAGTGTTCGTTAATTATCTCATTGTAATTTTCTTGTTTCTTTATGTGAGTGTCCAATTGGTGGTTAACCGTGTGTATTTGTTCATCTATGTATTCTTCTAATTTAATACTAGTGTTGTTTAGAAGCAGTTCGGTTTGAGATTTTATGAGGTTAGGGATTTGTTCTTCTAATGACTGCATTCGTGTTTCATGTTTTATGTCCTGCTCTTTGAAATTGCGATTTACTTGTGTGAGAATGTCATTTTTTAGTTGGGTGTTTTGTGCCATGGCCTTCATTTCTAATTTGGCCATTTTGTCTTCCATCTTACACTCGAGTGAACTTAGACTCTCCGCCATTTTTTGTGTGAGATTTATTTCTAACTCGTTGATTTGAGTGTGTACCGTACCTATTTGTGTACTTTGAGCCTTAAGTTCAGTTCGTACTGTGCTTATTTGTGTACTGAGTTGTATCAAATGTTGTATGACTATTCCTAAATCGATTTGTTGGTTTTGTGGTGTTTTGGTTTCAGTGTCTTTAGGTGTTGATTTTGCACTTATAGTAGCACTAGGGTCTGTGTTTCCTGTCATGGTATGGTGTTCATTTGGGGGTGATTGAGGTAGATTTAGTGTTCTGCCTCCTGTTGCTACATCGAGTAAAGTTTCTTCATTAGGTGGTGTGTGTTTCAGTTTGAGTGGTAACTTTGTTGTTAGGTGTTTGATAGTTTTCGAGTGTCTTTAATTGGGTTAGTTCTTCCACGGTGCGAGCTAATTCGTTACTTTCCTGACCTTCCATTGCTTTAACGCTGCGCCTCGGGTTTTTTCTCAAATTATATTGGGATTGCATTAAGGGAAATCTTACTAAAAACGCTTGAATTTTGCTGGGAGGTTAAATACATGTGGGGGAATGGGGGGGAATCCTAAGGGGGGTATCCTACTAGGGTGGATTGGGTGGGGAAACTAGATTAATACAATACTAATAATATTAAATTTCTTACAACACTAAACATTAAATTATCTTACTTAATCTAATTGTAATTGATGCAATTATGAGTTGAACTTTGATGATTATTGATCACAAAGAGCCTCCACGTTCGTGCGCCATTTATAATATAATTATTATATATGTAAATATATATCTTAATTAATAAATAAATAAGTAACTGTTTTTACAAATCACAAATAACCTTGGTTTTATTCAATTAGTATTAATTTACATCTAGATGAAAAATGTGATCAAAAAGTACAATATTTAGCAAGTGAGTTCTCTTTTTATCTCAGGGTTTAAATTCGTAAGGTTCATAAGCATCTGGCTCGATCGACAATAATCAATTTTCTTATATTCGTAAATTAAAATAACAGATAATTAAATAGAGAATTAAATTTCAAAAAGAAAGTTAAAAATCTTCAAAAAACAAATAAAATACTATCAATCTTCTTCAATTTACTTTTAAAAATGTCTTAATCTTGAAGTTAATTTGGAATATTATTGATATTAAACGTCCTGTTGACTGAATATCAATATAATATCAGTCTTCAAATATGTAGCTGCTGAAAGGGGATTAGCGTGAGAAAAGGAAAGATCTCACCATGTAGTTCTCAAATGTGCCTAAATACGATTAAAAATTTATTTATGGGAAGCTGCTGGGCTTTAGAGCTGGGGGAATTGATAAAAAACTTATTTATCGCGCACAAGTAGTAAAATCTTGATGTTTATACAATTATTCCCTCATGGGAATGAGCAACGTGGATTTTGCTCGACCGTCTTCCTCGGCTCTACCGAGACAACAACAGCGTCACCTGTAGCCTTAGTGGCTAGGCTAGTTGTATTTTCACCAACGTAGTTTATGATTATTTCTGGCAGTTGTGATAAGTTTAGGTTTTGAGGTGAGGGTTGTGGTGTTTCTTTGATCTGGTTTATTTCACGCTCAATTTGACTCAACGTAGCGTTTTGTTTGGATAAGACTACTGAGTGTTCGTTAATTATCTCATTGTAATTTTCTTGTTTCTTTATGTGAGTGTCCAATTGGTGGTTAACCGTGTGTATTTGTTCATCTATGTATTCTTCTAATTTAATACTAGTGTTGTTTAGAAGCAGTTCGGTTTGAGATTTTATGAGGTTAGGGATTTGTTCTTCTAATGACTGCATTCGTGTTTCATGTTTTATGTCCTGCTCTTTGAAATTGCGATTTACTTGTGTGAGAATGTCATTTTTTAGTTGGGTGTTTTGTGCCATGGCCTTCATTTCTAATTTGGCCATTTTGTCTTCCATCTTACACTCGAGTGAACTTAGACTCTCCGCCATTTTTTGTGTGAGATTTATTTCTAACTCGTTGATTTGAGTGTGTACCGTACCTATTTGTGTACTTTGAGCCTTAAGTTCAGTTCGTACTGTGCTTATTTGTGTACTGAGTTGTATCAAATGTTGTATGACTATTCCTAAATCGATTTGTTGGTTTTGTGGTGTTTTGGTTTCAGTGTCTTTAGGTGTTGATTTTGCACTTATAGTAGCACTAGGGTCTGTGTTTCCTGTCATGGTATGGTGTTCATTTGGGGGTGATTGAGGTAGATTTAGTGTTCTGCCTCCTGTTGCTACATCGAGTAAAGTTTCTTCATTAGGTGGTGTGTGTTTCAGTTTGAGTGGTAACTTTGTTGTTAGGTGTTTGATAGTTTTCGAGTGTCTTTAATTGGGTTAGTTCTTCCACGGTGCGAGCTAATTCGTTACTTTCCTGACCTTCCATTGCTTTAACGCTGCGCCTCGGGTTTTTTCTCAAATTATATTGGGATTGCATTAAGGGAAATCTTACTAAAAACGCTTGAATTTTGCTGGGAGGTTAAATACATGTGGGGGAATGGGGGGGAATCCTAAGGGGGGTATCCTACTAGGGTGGATTGGGTGGGGAAACTAGATTAATACAATACTAATAATATTAAATTTCTTACAACACTAAACATTAAATTATCTTACTTAATCTAATTGTAATTGATGCAATTATGAGTTGAACTTTGATGATTATTGATCACAAAGAGCCTCCACGTTCGTGCGCCATTTATAATATAATTATTATATATGTAAATATATATCTTAATTAATAAATAAATAAGTAACTGTTTTTACAAATCACAAATAACCTTGGTTTTATTCAATTAGTATTAATTTACATCTAGATGAAAAATGTGATCAAAAAGTACAATATTTAGCAAGTGAGTTCTCTTTTTATCTCAGGGTTTAAATTCGTAAGGTTCATAAGCATCTGGCTCGATCGACAATAATCTATTTTCTTATATTCGTAAATTAAAATAACAGATAATTAAATAGAGAATTAAATTTCAAAAAGAAAGTTCAAAATCTTCAAAAAACAAATAAAATACTATCAATCTTCTTCAATTTACTTTTAAAAATGTCTTAATCTTGAAGTTAATTTGGAATATTATTGATATTAAACGTCCTGTTGACTGAATATCAATATAATATCAGTCTTCAAATATGTAGCTGCTGAAAGGGGATTAGCGTGAGAAAAGGAAAGATCTCACCATGTAGTTCTCAAATGTGCCTAAATACGATTAAAAATTTATTTATGGGATGCTGCTGGGCTTTAGAGCTGGGGGAATTGATAAAAAACTTATTTATCGCGCACAAGTAGTAAAATCTTGATGTTTATACAATTATTCCCTCATGGGAATGAGCAACGTGGATTTTGCTCGACCGTCTTCCTCGGCTCTACCGAGACAACAACAGCGTCACCTGTAGCCTTAGTGGCTAGGCTAGTTGTATTTTCACCAACGTAGTTTATGATTATTTCTGGAAGTTGTGATAAGTTTAGGTTTTGAGGTGAGGGTTGTGGTGTTTCTTTGATCTGGTTTATTTCACGCTCAATTTGACTCAACGTAGCGTTTTGTTTGGGTAAGACTACTGAGTGTTCGTTAATTATCTCATTGTAATTTTCTTGTTTCTTTATGTGAGTGTCCAATTGGTGGTTAACCGTGTGTATTTGTTCATCTATGTATTCTTCTAATTTAATACTAGTGTTGTTTAGAAGCAGTTCGGTTTGAGATTTTATGAGGTTAGGGATTTGTTCTTCTAATGACTGCATTCGTGTTTCATGTTTTATGTCCTGCTCTTTGAAATTGCGATTTACTTGTGTGAGAATGTCATTTTTTAGTTGGGTGTTTTGTGCCATGGCCTTCATTTCTAATTTGGCCATTTTGTCTTCCATCTTACACTCGAGTAAACTTAGACTCTCCGCCATTTTGTGTGTGAGATTTATTTCTAACTCGTTGATTTGAGTGTGTACCGTACCTATTTGTGTACTTTGAGCCTTAAGTTCAGTTCGTACTGTGCTTATTTGTGTACTGAGTTGTATCAAATGTTGTATGACTATTCCTAAATCGATTTGTTGGTTTTGTGGTGTTTTGGTTTCAGTGTCTTTAGGTGTTGATTTTGCACTTATAGTAGCACTAGGGTCTGTGTTTCCTGTCATGGTATGGTGTTCATTTGGGGGTGATTGAGGTAGATTTAGTGTTCTGCCTCCTGTTGCTACATCGAGTAAAGTTTCTTCATTAGGTGGTGTGTGTTTCAGTTTGAGTGGTAACTTTGTTGTTAGGTGTTTGATAGTTTTCGAGTGTCTTTAATTGGGTTAGTTCTTCCACGGTGCGAGCTAATTCGTTACTTTCCTGACCTTCCATTGCTTTAACGCTGCGCCTCGGGTTTTTTCTCAAATTATATTGGGATTGCATTAAGGGAAATCTTACTAAAAACGCTTGAATTTTGCTGGGAGGTTAAATACATGTGGGGGAATGGGGGGGAATCCTAAGGGGGGTATCCTACTAGGGTGGATTGGGTGGGGAAACTAGATTAATACAATACTAATAATATTAAATTTCTTACAACACTAAACATTAAATTATCTTACTTAATCTAATTGTAATTGATGCAATTATGAGTTGAACTTTGATGATTATTGATCACAAAGAGCCTCCACGTTCGTGCGCCATTTATAATATAATTATTATATATGTAAATATATATCTTAATTAATAAATAAATAAGTAACTGTTTTTACAAATCACAAATAACCTTGGTTTTATTCAATTAGTATTAATTTACATCTAGATGAAAAATGTGATCAAAAAGTACAATATTTAGCAAGTGAGTTCTCTTTTTATCTCAGGGTTTAAATTCGTAAGGTTCATAAGCATCTGGCTCGATCGACAATAATCAATTTTCTTATATTCGTAAATTAAAATAACAGATAATTAAATAGAGAATTAAATTTCAAAAAGAAAGTTCAAAATCTTCAAAAAACAAATAAAATACTATCAATCTTCTTCAATTTACTTTTCAAAATGTCTTAATCTTGAAGTTAATTTGGAATATTATTGATATTAAACGTCCTGTTGACTGAATATCAATATAATATCAGTCTTCAAATATGTAGCTGCTGAAAGGGGATTAGCGTGAGAAAAGGAAAGATCTCACCATGTAGTTCTCAAATGTGCCTAAATACGATTAAAAATTTATTTATGGGAAGCTGCTGGGCTTTAGAGCTGGGGGAATTGATAAAAAACTTATTTATCGCGCACAAGTAGTAAAATCTTGATGTTTATACAATTATTCCCTCATGGGAATGAGCAACGTGGATTTTGCTCGACCGTCTTCCTCGGCTCTACCGAGACAACAACAGCGTCACCTGTAGCCTTAGTGGCTAGGCTAGTTGTATTTTCACCAACGTAGTTTATGATTATTTCTGGCAGTTGTGATAAGTTTAGGTTTTGAGGTGAGGGTTGTGGTGTTTCTTTGATCTGGTTTATTTCACGCTCAATTTGACTCAACGTAGCGTTTTGTTTGGATAAGACTACTGAGTGTTCGTTAATTATCTCATTGTAATTTTCTTGTTTCTTTATGTGAGTGTCCAATTGGTGGTTAACCGTGTGTATTTGTTCATCTATGTATTCTTCTAATTTAATACTAGTGTTGTTTAGAAGCAGTTCGGTTTGAGATTTTATGAGGTTAGGGATTTGTTCTTCTAATGACTGCATTCGTGTTTCATGTTTTATGTCCTGCTCTTTGAAATTGCGATTTACTTGTGTGAGAATGTCATTTTTTAGTTGGGTGTTTTGTGCCATGGCCTTCATTTCTAATTTGGCCATTTTGTCTTCCATCTTACACTCGAGTGAACTTAGACTCTCCGCCATTTTTTGTGTGAGATTTATTTCTAACTCGTTGATTTGAGTGTGTACCGTACCTATTTGTGTACTTTGAGCCTTAAGTTCAGTTCGTACTGTGCTTATTTGTGTACTGAGTTGTATCAAATGTTGTATGACTATTCCTAAATCGATTTGTTGGTTTTGTGGTGTTTTGGTTTCAGTGTCTTTAGGTGTTGATTTTGCACTTATAGTAGCACTAGGGTCTGTGTTTCCTGTCATGGTATGGTGTTCATTTGGGGGTGATTGAGGTAGATTTAGTGTTCTGCCTCCTGTTGCTACATCGAGTAAAGTTTCTTCATTAGGTGGTGTGTGTTTCAGTTTGAGTGGTAACTTTGTTGTTAGGTGTTTGATAGTTTTCGAGTGTCTTTAATTGGGTTAGTTCTTCCATGGTGCGAGCTAATTCGTTACTTTCCTGACCTTCCATTGCTTTAACGCTGCGCCTCGGGTTTTTTCTCAAATTATATTGGGATTGCATTAAGGGAAATCTTACTAAAAACGCTTGAATTTTGCTGGGAGGTTAAATACATGTGGGGGAATGGGGGGGAATCCTAAGGGGGGTATCCTACTAGGGTGGATTGGGTGGGGAAACTAGATTAATACAATACTAATAATATTAAATTTCTTACAACACTAAACATTAAATTATCTTACTTAATCTAATTGTAATTGATGCAATTATGAGTTGAACTTTGATGATTATTGATCACAAAGAGCCTCCACGTTCGTGCACCATTTATAATATAATTATTATATATGTAAATATATATCTTAATTAATAAATAAATAAGTGACTGTTTTTACAAATCACAAATAACCTTGGTTTTATTCAATTAGTATTAATTTACATCTAGATGAAAAAAGTGATCAAAAAGTACAATATTTAGCAAGTGAGTTCTCTTTTTATCTCAGGGTTTAAATTCGTAAGGTTCATAAGCATCTGGCTCGATCGACAATAATCAATTTTCTTATATTCGTAAATTAAAATAACAGATAATTAAATAGAGAATTAAATTTCAAAAAGAAAGTTCAAAATCTTCAAAAAACAAATAAAATACTATCAATCTTCTTCAATTTACTTTTAAAAATGTCTTAATCTTGAAGTTAATTTGGAATATTATTGATATTAAACGTCCTGTTGACTGAATATCAATATAATATCAGTCTTCAAATATGTAGCTGCTGAAAGGGGATTAGCGTGAGAAAAGGAAAGATCTCACCATGTAGTTCTCAAATGTGCCTAAATACGATTAAAAATTTATTTATGGGAAGCTGCTGGGCTTTAGAGCTGGGGGAATTGATAAAAAACTTATTTATCGCGCACAAGTAGTAAAATCTTGATGTTTATACAATTATTCCCTCATGGGAATGAGCAACGTGGATTTTGCTCGACCGTCTTCCTCGGCTCTACCGAGACAACAACAGCGTCACCTGTAGCCTTAGTGGCTAGGCTAGTTGTATTTTCACCAACGTAGTTTATGATTATTTCTGGCAGTTGTGATAAGTTTAGGTTTTGAGGTGAGGGTTGTGGTGTTTCTTTGATCTGGTTTATTTCACGCTCAATTTGACTCAACGTAGCGTTTTGTTTGTATAAGACTACTGAGTGTTCGTTAATTATCTCATTGTAATTTTCTTGTTTCTTTATGTGAGTGTCCAATTGGTGGTTAACCGTGTGTATTTGTTCATCTATGTATTCTTCTAATTTAATACTAGTGTTGTTTAGAAGCAGTTCGGTTTGAGATTTTATGAGGTTAGGGATTTGTTCTTCTAATGACTGCATTCGTGTTTCATGTTTTATGTCCTGCTCTTTGAAATTGCGATTTACTTGTGTGAGAATGTCATTTTTTAGTTGGGTGTTTTGTGCCATGGCCTTCATTTCTAATTTGGCCATTTTGTCTTCCATCTTACACTCGAGTGAACTTAGACTCTCCGCCATTTTTTGTGTGAGATTTATTTCTAACTCGTTGATTTGAGTGTGTACCGTACCTATTTGTGTACTTTGAGCCTTAAGTTCAGTTCGTACTGTGCTTATTTGTGTACTGAGTTGTATCAAATGTTGTATGACTATTCCTAAATTGATTTGTTGGTTTTGTGGTGTTTTGGTTTCAGTGTCTTTAGGTGTTGATTTTGCACTTATAGTAGCACTAGGGTCTGTGTTTCCTGTCATGGTATGGTGTTCATTTGGGGGTGATTGAGGTAGATTTAGTGTTCTGCCTCCTGTTGCTACATCGAGTAAAGTTTCTTCATTAGGTGGTGTGTGTTTCAGTTGAGTGGTAACTTTGTTGTTAGGTGTTTGATAGTTTTCGAGTGTCTTTAATTGGGTTAGTTCTTCCACGGTGCGAGCTAATTCGTTACTTTCCTGACCTTCCATTGCTTTAACGCTGCGCCTCGGGTTTTTTTCTCAAATTATATTGGGATTGCATTAAGGGAAATCTTACTAAAAACGCTTGAATTTTGCTGGGAGGTTAAATACATGTGGGGGAATGGGGGGGAATCCTAAGGGGGGTATCCTACTAGGGTGGATTGGGTGGGGAAACTAGATTAATACAATACTAATAATATTAAATTTCTTACAACACTAAACATTAAATTATCTTACTTAATCTAATTGTAATTGATGCAATTATGAGTTGAACTTTGATGATTATTGATCACAAAGAGCCTCCACGTTCGTGCGCCATTTATAATATAATTATTATATATGTAAATATATATCTTAATTAATAAATAAATAAGTAACTGTTTTTACAAATCACAAATAACCTTGGTTTTATTCAATTAGTATTAATTTACATCTAGATGAAAAAAGTGATCAAAAAGTACAATATTTAGCAAGTGAGTTCTCTTTTTATCTCAGGGTTTAAATTCGCATCTTACTTAATCTAATTGTAATTGATGCAATTATGAGTTGAACTTTGATGATTATTGATCACAAAGAGCCTCCACGTTCGTGCGCCATTTATAATATAATTATTATATATGTAAATATATATCTTAATTAATAAATAAATAAGTAACTGTTTTTACAAATCACAAATAACCTTGGTTTTATTCAATTAGTATTAATTTACATCTAGATGAAAAAAGTGATCAAAAAGTACAATATTTAGCAAGTGAGTTCTCTTTTTATCTCAGGGTTTAAATTCGTAAGGTTCATAAGCATCTGGCTCGATCGACAATAATCAATTTTCTTATATTCGTAAATTAAAATAACAGATAATTAAATAGAGAATTAAATTTCAAAAAGAAAGTTAAAAATCTTCAAAAAACAAATAAAATACTATCAATCTTCTTCAATTTACTTTTAAAAATGTCTTAATCTTGAAGTTAATGTGGAATATTATTGATATTAAACGTCCTGTTGACTGAATATCAATATAATATCAGTCTTCAAATATGTAGCTGCTGAAAGGGGATTAGCGTGAGAAAAGGAAAGATCTCACCATGTAGTTCTCAAATGTGCCTAAATACGATTAAAAATTTATTTATGGGAAGCTGCTGGGCTTTAGAGCTGGGGGAATTGATAAAAAACTTATTTATCGCGCACAAGTAGTAAAATCTTGATGTTTATACAATTATTCCCTCATGGGAATGAGCAACGTGGATTTTGCTCGACCGTCTTCCTCGGCTCTACCGAGACAACAACAGCGTCACCTGTAGCCTTAGTGGCTAGGCTAGTTGTATTTTCACCAACGTAGTTTATGATTATTTCTGGCAGTTGTGATAAGTTTAGGTTTTGAGGTGAGGGTTGTGGTGTTTCTTTGATCTGGTTTATTTCACGCTCAATTTGACTCAACGTAGCGTTTTGTTTGTATAAGACTACTGAGTGTTCGTTAATTATCTCATTGTAATTTTCTTGTTTCTTTATGTGAGTGTCCAATTGGTGGTTAACCGTGTGTATTTGTTCATCTATGTATTCTTCTAATTTAATACTAGTGTTGTTTAGAAGCAGTTCGGTTTGAGATTTTATGAGGTTAGGGATTTGTTCTTCTAATGACTGCATTCGTGTTTCATGTTTTATGTCCTGCTCTTTGAAATTGCGATTTACTTGTGTGAGAATGTCATTTTTTAGTTGGGTGTTTTGTGCCATGGCCTTCATTTCTAATTTGGCCATTTTGTCTTCCATCTTACACTCGAGTGAACTTAGACTCTCCGCCATTTTTTGTGTGAGATTTATTTCTAACTCGTTGATTTGAGTGTGTACCGTACCTATTTGTGTACTTTGAGCCTTAAGTTCAGTTCGTACTGTGCTTATTTGTGTACTGAGTTGTATCAAATGTTGTATGACTATTCCTAAATCGATTTGTTGGTTTTGTGGTGTTTTGGTTTCAGTGTCTTTAGGTGTTGATTTTGCACTTATAGTAGCACTAGGGTCTGTGTTTCCTGTCATGGTATGGTGTTCATTTGGGGGTGATTGAGGTAGATTTAGTGTTCTGCCTCCTGTTGCTACATCGAGTAAAGTTTCTTCATTAGGTGGTGTGTGTTTCAGTTTGAGTGGTAACTTTGTTGTTAGGTGTTTGATAGTTTTCGAGTGTCTTTAATTGGGTTAGTTCTTCCATGGTGCGAGCTAATTCGTTACTTTCCTGACCTTCCATTGCTTTAACGCTGCGCCTCGGGTTTTTTCTCAAATTATATTGGGATTGCATTAAGGGAAATCTTACTAAAAACGCTTGAATTTTGCTGGGAGGTTAAATACATGTGGGGGAATGGGGGGGAATCCTAAGGGGGGTATCCTACTAGGGTGGATTGGGTGGGGAAACTAGATTAATACAATACTAATAATATTAAATTTCTTACAACACTAAACATTAAATTATCTTACTTAATCTAATTGTAATTGATGCAATTATGAGTTGAACTTTGATGATTATTGATCACAAAGAGCCTCCACGTTCGTGCGCCATTTATAATATAATTATTATATATGTAAATATATATCTTAATTAATAAATAAATAAGTAACTGTTTTTACAAATCACAAATAACCTTGGTTTTATTCAATTAGTATTAATTTACATCTAGATGAAAAAAGTGATCAAAAAGTACAATATTTAGCAAGTGAGTTATCTTTTTATCTCAGGGTTTAAATTCGTAAGGTTCATAAGCATCTGGCTCGATCGACAATAATCAATTTTCTTATATTCGTAAATTAAAATAACAGATAATTAAATAGAGAATTAAATTTCAAAAAGAAAGTTCAAAATCTTCAAAAAACAAATAAAATACTATCAATCTTCTTCAATTTACTTTTAAAAATGTCTTAATCTTGAAGTTAATTTGGAATATTATTGATATTAAACGTCCTGTTGACTGAATATCAATATAATATCAGTCTTCAAATATGTAGCTGCTGAAAGGGGATTAGCGTGAGAAAAGGAAAGATCTCACCATGTAGTCCTCAAATGTGCCTAAATACGATTAAAAATTTATTTATGGGAAGCTGCTGGGCTTTAGAGCTGGGGGAATTGATAAAAAACTTATTTATCGCGCACAAGTAGTAAAATCTTGATGTTTATACAATTATTCCCTCATGGGAATGAGCAACGTGGATTTTGCTCGACCGTCTTCCTAGGCTCTACCGAGACAACAACAGCGTCACCTCGTTCCAGATTTGGAGAAGAAGGGCTTCCTCCAATTAGAGTTCTTCCCAACAATATTTGAACACTGTAATTTTTTAATTGGCTGTCAGCGGTAATGTTAGTTTTTATTGGTCAACACTTCACTGAATTTAAAATAATATTTCTCTATTTAATTTAATTTGGAAAAGGTAAATTTATTTTGAAAACACAATAAAATAATACTTCCAATCGTTAAAGTTAATAAAATAAGTCAAATTTAATTTAAATTACTCATAATTGCATCTTATTCTAACATCCTACAAACAGCTGATTGAGGTAAACAACAAATAATATCTGTATTAAATTACGTATTACTTAAATTAAACCATATATTCCTGTTATGTACACATTTCTAAAATTTTCAGATTATTTTTTAGGAATTTATAACATCATTAGTTTTTACTCAAAACCTTACACTTAATTAAAAAACGTAGGAAACGAATATCTGACTTTACAATTGCGAATGTATGAGATTCTTAACACAGTTCCATCGTTCGCCGCAAGAGTTCAGTAACAGATGGTCACGTCTCTCCAAATGGTCTGCAGACAACTCTGGTGGATCCACAACAAACTAACAATCATGGCGGTCTTCGTTTGGGGAAGTCTTGCGTATTTTCTTAATGTTTACAATTCAGAGTTTTACATTCAAATTAATAAGTTTATAGACTATATATACAATATGAGAGGTTAATACAAAGTTCATGTACAAAATTATATTGTTCTGACACGCAAATATATCTGTGTCGGGGCCAATTTGATGAAATTATCACTTTTTCAAACTTACTTTTAGTGGGGTTAGGTTGATTTGTCAGACTTGGATTATTATTTCACAGTGAGTAAGTACCATAGGTTAAATGTTTTTACAATACTTAAATTACAGAGATGAAACTTATCTAAATCTAATTATACCTAAAATATGTGTCTAATATGTACAAGTCCTTTTTCTCTGATAGCATGTTATAAGGGCATTTGAGTAGGCTAAAGTTTTTAGTTCATTGTCTCTTCTACTCTGGGCCTAAATTACCTATACTAAATGGTATTACTGTTTTTGTTTACTAACACATATAAAATACAGTTATAACTCCAACCATGAGGATCACTAGGACATCAGTGTCTTTGGGCGACGTATAAACTTCGCGAGTGTATCCGTTTATATCAGATTTTGCATATCGCTAATCGCATCATTTGCATCACTCACAAGCAGACAACGATGTGACGTCTAAGAGGGTCCTCGGGATTACTGTCAATTTTACTGTGTATTTAATAAAGTCGGACATTTTTACTAAGAAAGTATGTTAATATCGTCGAGAATGCCAGAAGAAGAATTAGTCGATGATCTACCAATTAGCCTAATTGACCTTGCTAATAACCCCGACCCCGGAGGTAGTTCTAGTCCTACTGTTTCCGTAAATATAAATCTTACTGTATTTACGATTATATATCCTTCCTGTAGAAAAAGATTCTAGGGTTTCAAAAGTTTGCAAAAACAGCATATCAGCAAAATCAGCAAAATATCAGCAAAATCTTATTTTTTTTTTAAGGTAAGGCCTACAGTAGGCTAAACTTAAACCTTAACATCTTAACAATAAGTTAAAGATTACTTAGACTAAGGTACTGCCCTAGGCTAACTTTGTTATTATTTGGCTAAAAATGGTTTTAAGCCTAGGTGATTAATTAGTTTTGTAATGGCCCATAATATTTAATTTAAATTCATTTGATTTGTCTTTGATTACTTGTGACTTTTCAACCAACTTTCCTGCGTAGTGTTTCTGCAGCAGTATTTATGTATACCAGTGAAACAAAGTCTGACATAGGTATTTATATGTATATAATCAATTAAAGTTTGGTAAAATCGTTAAATTTGTGAGTTTATAATGACCCTGTGATGTAAGATAGGCAGAATTTCAGAATCTATGTAGAAAGTTAAATTTAAAGTATGGATGAGACAGTTATGGTAAGTTCTTAAAAATAACTGAAACCGACAACCGTTTTTTGCAAAAAACTAAACCGAAACCGAACCGATAAAAAATGTAACCAACCCATCCTATTTTATAAGTAGGCCCGCTTTCTACTAAAATTAAACATGCACAGCATTTTCAAAATACCTTTTTATTTTCAGATTCTATATACTTTACTCTATTTTTCTACATAGTTACATCACCTGTTTAAGCACTTTCATACCTTGGAACTAGGTTTTGGATATCCTCTATATAGAAATCAGCCTCCTGTTTGGATGACCAGGTGTTTACAGCCGCTTTCCCTTGTTCATCATTCCCGTTGCGCTTTCGCCGCCAAGGTGGCTTTTCAAGTGACGGAACAGATGAAAATTGCATAAAGCAAGTTCCAGATTGTAAGGGGTATGATCGTTAATATCCTAAGCCAAAAGAATCATTTTGTTCCTTGGTACAATCAGCAACAATGCAACGATCAGCAACCTTGTCATGCAGAAGAAGAATTCTGTTCCCCAACATGCCGCGCCATTTTTTTTGAAATCCAATGGGAACACAATTTTTTAAGTTCAGGTTTTCTGTAACAATTTTGTTCAGCCTAGACCTTCTGTGGCCAGCATGGATAACATGAATATCCTACCCTCGAGGATTTTTCATTCACTGCTTTGACCAAGTCGTTGAGATTACAGACGATCGGCATCGAGTGGAGTTCATCATGGACGTTTTCACAACTGTTCTAAAACTCTCTGACCACCTTTATAATTTGTTCTTCACTCATTGCGTTAGTCCTGCACACCTCAGAAAACGAGAGAACGAGTTAACAAAATAAAAAGATAACACACTTAAAACTTAAAATATTGTGACTCAGGCTCAGTAGGACTAAAAATCCACCAAAAATAAAGTCAGCAAGCGTTGGAAACGAAGCGAACCAAAATTTCGGAGCGATAAGAAAAATATTCTGTGCACCAGATTCAAGTATGGATCCGGGCAACTTTATACTGTAGGAAATAAGTTGGCATTGTTGAGTAGTTCTCATCGTTCGAAAAATAGTTTTAAAATTAATGATTAAATATAAATTAAACAATAATCATCGATCATTTGGATATGGGGTTTAAAGTGTTTGTAAAGACATTTTTTGGAAGTTTCAGAAGTAGTTAAGAATTACAAATCTTCAAAAACTATAAAAATAATGATATTTGACAAACCCGATAATCCCTGGATTGGAGGTAAAAATCTCTGGATTTAGAGGTACCCAAAATTGATCGGGATCCCATATCCTGAGATTGAGAACCCTACCTGCCGTACAGACCGAACTTGGCGGCGTCTGACCAACACATGTTCCTGCTCATGAACCGCAAGCTAGGCGGCAAGCGCTTTGGATCTGATGATGATGTGAAAGATGCTGAGGGATTGTGGCTACTGGCGGGAAGAAGGTATAGAAAAGCTGATCACCTGCTGTGACAAGTGTTTAAACATTGTTAGAAACTGTGTCGAAAAATAATTTAAGGGATGCTCTTTGAAATTGGATTTTTTAAAGGGTTTTACTAGCGTTAGCTTTTTTTCAAAAAGGTACTTATTTTATGAATACACCACATACTTTGGAGGATTTAATCGTGATTCAGATTACCTAATAGTAATTTGTTAAGGAGAATAATTGTCTAATTAATGTTAACTAGTGACTTGAAGGGGCCAAAGCCCCTAACCTTTTTCAAATACTCTGCCTCATCTGATTTTCATGCTGAGAAAATAGAACATTATAAGTACGATCACATGTTTTAATGGAAACAAATGCAGACATTTTAAATCCCTATGCTTTTCTAATGGGGAAGGTTTTACGTTATTTCTCGTTTGCTGGTAACTCTTAAGACATACTGCTATTTTTCCCGAGTCCCTGGGATCGAGACCTTTAATTTGAGCCGACCCCCATCACCCTGCAATTTTCCAAACTCCCACAATTTTGACTTAAACATTTCGCTTACAGAATTATATATAAAGATAACGTAATTTTTATTTTGAATAATTGAAACATTATTATGAAATGTATGTTGGAGGTTGGGCCCCAAGGCATTGAAGATCCTAGAGAGAAATAATTAACAGTTGAGCCTGTGGGGTCAACCTGTCAGCATGAAAATGTTTATACAGCCTGCCTAGATTTTAAATTACGACAAATCCCCAAACTGTCAGTAAGACATTTGGCACATAACTTTTACTCTCAATTGCAATGACAGTCACACTTTAACCAATTCAATTGTCACGTATAGATCAATTATCTATATTCAAAAGTCTTCTATATTTACTTCAGACAAATTAAGATACTTAAAATTTAGTTAAAGGTGGGTTACCTACAAATTATGTACGTTTTACACTGTGATATGAATAAAATGATCAACCCCTTCCTCCCAAATCTTTCCTTAAAACTGACCACAGTTAAGCCTTCACCTATATCTATAAATACAAAAAACTGATCCCCAAAGCCAAATCTCTACATCTACAAACACAAAATTTAACCCATATACTCTAACATAAACATAACGTAGGTAACCTTTAAGGAAGGATTTCAAGAAATTACCATTGGGCTCCACCCAACGGGGAGTTAAGAGTTCCAATCCAGTATTTATTCTTATGGAATACGAAACCGATCATCTCTCAGGCCAAACCTACACATATAACCACAAAATTTGGTACATATTCTCTTTCCATAATGTAGGTAGCCACTAAGAAAATATTTAAATAAATTGTCATAGGGCTCTGCCTTGCAGAGAGTTAAAATGTTCCATTTCCAGTGTTATTCTTATGGATATTCACTTTGGTTTGAGCTGATGAAAATTCTTACAGCTGATCATGAGTCATAGTTTTCCATGGGTTAACCACAGAATGCAGCATACGTCACAGGTTTTATGAAAACCGGGTACGATGGCAGCTAGTATTGAATACTTACATGTAAGTATACAATACCTGACCACTACTTGCCACCTGCGTCCTCTCCCAAAAAGCGGCGAGTTCAATCTGTGTTGTGGGTGACTGACCTTCTGTTTCAACTTTGACCTTGTGACACATTTGTTGGAGCGGGCACTGCAATTAATTAATTTAGCCGTTATGGTTTTCATAAAAAATACTCTCATGATTTAAGCCAAATTTTAAGCTTATTAACTAAGAAACTATATGACATCTAAGAATCTTTCATGCTTATAGAAATGTTACAACATATAATTTCAGTCAGAGAACAACCAGACAACGCACCTGTATATTCATCTTGCAAATTTGGCATGTTTTGCGACAATAAGAAGTTATGTTTATTCCAGAGTGTGTACGTGAGTCAGTCGTCCAGTGGTAGCCGTCTTGTGTACAGCCAGCCCGTGACCTCCTCCCAGCCAGCTGGCATCACCAGCATACGATACTCTGTGCCGCCCATGCAACGAGAGGCTTAACTTCTTCCATATCAGTGGTGCAGTCAACTTGATAGATTGATTTATATGTCCACTGCCCGAGGACGTAACCGAATCAGTTGTTTGTTGTATCTATCTGTCTGCTTCTTTCAGATCAGTCCCACCATGAATGGTGTTGGCCAAATCATTACTTGACTCGGTATACAGTAATTGTTCATCTAACTGTGCAGACATAAAGTAATATTAATAAGTGAATCAGAAATGTTTCTAAGAATGTATTTTACCTTGTATCTTATTAACTATTAGATCAGTTTTTATTAACATTATGTTCCTTCATTTTTGTTAATCCTAAAAGGTTTATAAGTGATGTGTACCTCAAGTTTATTAATTGTGATGTGTAAAAAATATGAACAGGTATTTTTTTATAGTTTTTGTAATATTTATATAAGTTGGAGTAGGTTTTTATTTAGGTTGAATATATTGCTGACATATGTGAGAAGGTTTTAAATTAATAAAAACCAAAATGGAATTATATAACTTTGCCCATAAATTATCCCTTGTGGCCCAGTGGGCTGAGTACGGGTTAATCATGTTGAATTGACTACCAACCTCCAAAATATAGTCAATCTTCAGTTTTGTTACACGATCACTTTGCATACTTTCATTGTTACTTGAGTATGTTTCATAAGAAAAATTGCGAAAGTAAGCTTTAATAAATGCAGCTGAGTTTTGTTTTCATATAATATCAATAATACATTTATGCCTACAATATATTACATATTTACGTAGTTGCCCTTTTAACCGACCTTTTAGGTTATCTGACCTAGGCCCGGTCCCGTGAAAGTCGGTTAAGAGAGGGTTTACTGTAGTATTTATATTATGTGTGAGATCTGTTGTTAAAGTGGCAACAGTTGTTAAACATACAATGCAGTTTTTTGCTACACTTCCACAAAATTTATACTTAAGTTTTGAAAGTGCGAGATCAGGAGCCCTAAAGACAGTGTTAATTATAAGCAGTTTTTGCAAATCTGCACCTTGACCTCTTATATTTGAGGTATCTTGCATAAAAATGTCTAAGCAGGTCCTACTGTCAGTACTAACTAGACTATTAAAAGTTGCTTATTTGTTCCTTAGATATGATCCTTCGACTACTGCTTGGCTTTGAAATATTAAGACTAAGCAGTACTTCTTGATATTTGTGTTTTGCGGTGTGTCCGATTTCAGGTTTTTTCATTTTTGTTTTATTAAGGTATTTCATCTCTGAGTATTTCTAAAGAAGTTTGAAGATTCATTTTATGGATTGTATACTACAAGGCGATCTGAGGCTTCTATGGATTATTTTTAAATTATCATACATTTTTCTCTTTTATATTAAATCTAGTATATGCTATTTTGATTATTCCCAGAGTAATATTCAGTGTTTTCAAGTACGTATTTTTTATCTCCAAAAATGAATTGTGCATGGTTACTAAAAGTGACATAACTTAGCGGTTAAGGATATTTTTACGTATTGTACTTTATGGACATGTATTTCAATAAAAGGTATGGAAATAAAAGGTATTTGTACTAACATTAACCTCAATACCTTTGAGCTGAAACCTATTGGATGACGAAGGAACAACTAACTAGCCATTCTTTGTTTAAAATCCACTGTTGGTGATGGTGAGTTTATCTTTAAGAGATTATTATGGACATTTTCCATCACTGATTAGTTTTTACTAATAAGTGATAAAAAATGTCCGCAATAATCTCTTAAACAACATAACTAGCCATGTTTTGCGTAAAATTCATGGATGGTGATGGTGAATTTATGTTGTTTAAGAAATTATTACAGACATTTTGATTATTAAAAACAAAGTATCACGACGTTTCGGGATCTGGAATGTGATCCTGTCTTCAGGTGGGAAGAACGAAAAACCCAGAACGAAAAAAGTTTGTGGCATAATCCAGGCAAAGCTGGAAAACTAAAACAGAGAACTGTTAATAGCAGTAAACAACAAAAAACTAATAGAAACATCAAAATCAAAATTAGATTTATTCCCACCAAACATAAAACATATTTACAATTGTACATCACAGTATATATATATTTATATTTTAGGGGTCTGCGGTACCAAAAATTTCAGATCGGTACGGTACAAGATTTTGTACCTCGATTCTCAGTACAAATTCGGTGCAGTTAAATGTACCGTCATATATACTAATTTTTATGTATCATAAAAAATGTATTAAGTAAGACTTAAGGTCACATACAGTTTTTATGATTGATTTTATTAAAAGTAAAAATAAATTGGGAAACAAATATTTTTTAAACCTGCATCTTTGGAGTTCTTGAAATATTCATGATAAACGAATTCAAAAATTACTTGAAAATCAATCAATTGCATAAGTTGCTTAGCTGATTAATTATATTACTTTCAATGTAAATCAAAACTATTGATGTATGATGAACATAAAAAAGATGTATGATTTGAAACTAAAAAATCATATAAATTAGACCTTTAAATACTGAAGATTATTTATGTGAAACTAAAAAATATATATAAATTAGACCTTTAAAAACTGAAGATTAAAATAAAAAACTCTAAAATTAGCCTACTTCATTAGGCTACTAAATTCAAAATTGAAGTCCATAAAAATATTGCATTACATTTATTTAAACGTAAGTACCATGTAAAACTGGAAGATAAAGAAAGAAAGTACCGTAATAAAAGTACAGTGATATTTTGTTAATTTGGCTACCGGTATCTCACCTTTAAAATAATTAGCTATTAACCTCATCAAAAAATAAATTTAGTTTGTTGTTATAATTAGTTTTCAATAATTGTTGTAACCTTTTTTTATATAATTTAAAATTAATTTCACTAGTATACTTCAAAAACAACAATAATATATAAATAAAAGCAGTTTTATATTAAATCATAATGGAGAAAGAACGTGATTAGAAGATAGTACTCTTTTTCTCACTCAAGGAATGATGGACAAACAACTGGTTTATAGCTAATTACCCAGACCCCTCCCTCTCACTCATCACACTTTCGTGGTCTAAACCTTTCTTATCTTCAAGGACAGATTTTTTGCAAACCTACCCAGCCCCTCCCCACCTTTCTTATCTTCATTTTTGTTCAGCTACAAATAATACCTATCAACGTAGAGTTTTCCTCCTGGGGCTTGTTTCCCTTAAAGGAAATGACTAGTTATCAACAGGAGTCTGTCTTATTTCAACCACTTATTTTGTCGAGTTTAGCTTATCTCTGTTTATTGTTTGAATCAGTAAACTGTACCTTACCGAATTTCTACTGGGGTTATGTTCTGTACCGAATCGATGGCGGTAATTAGTTTTGCCGGTACTGTTTATTCGGTGCACCACAGTCCCCTATTATATTTATATGCATGAGGGCTTAAACATGTACAGAATCTATTTTTATAAAATAAAATAAAAATATATAGTCTGACATTAACAATGATAAAAAATATATCAACTTTAATTTTGCTTATTTATTGTACAAAAAATAAACAAAACATTATCATAGGAAATGAGCCTAAATGGACTTCAGTGGTCTGTGCGTGGATTCGAGTTGTTAAGTACTGTAATTTTTGTGAAAATGAGCAGTTGTTTTTTATATTGTTTGAAAAGTATTGAGTAAACAAATTTACCTAATACTAATGAGCGAACAAGTAATATCTGCGATTTTATACATACAATTTTGTTTAATTTTAATTTTAGATACAAAAATGTTTATATCAGGTGAGTAAAAATTTGAATTATGAATCACAAGAAATAATGAAATGATGTACTGGAAGCCAATCTGAAGATGGTGATGGGGGGAAGGCATGTAAGTTCAGTGCATTCAGTTCAATTCAGGTTCAGGCCTTCTGTAATGCACAATCGAGACAACACTTGTACACAGGTGTGCAGGGTGGGTGCTCAGTCGTGCTCGATTACCGTGCACACCTGTGTAGAGTTGTCTTCACTGTGCGTTAAATTTTGTTGTGTGATGTGATGTGTATTTTTTACTGCTGTTACAGGTTTTTCTGTGTTTTTTCAGTATTTTCCTGGATTATGCAACTGATTTTGTTAGGTTCTAGGTATTCTTCCCACCTTCAAGACGGGGTCAGATTCCAGTTCCTGAAACATCGTGAAACTTTGTGTTTACTAATCAGTGATGGGAAATGTCTGCAATCATTTCTCAAATAACATAACTAGCTATTTTGAAGTGTATCAAGATAAATCCACTGCAGTAAAATATATTATTAATTTTAAATACTTTTTACACGTTTAGTATCAGCAGGGAAGCTCTTTTTATCTTTTTTGGGGACCTTAAAATATAAAACTACAGAGCTCCCCACTATTCTTAAAAGTTACAATCTCAACAACTGCTAACACTTCTCCGAGTATTGATTTTCGCTTCAATTATTAAATTTTAAATGTTCACTCAATTAATATGAGTATACTTGTGGCCACACTGCCAGTATCCTAATGGCATTGTGTAAACTTTCCTTACTCACAATCGCATTTAACCGAGAATGGGTTAAAATTGCCCAAAACCCAGAACTTAGTGAGTTGGCACATTGTAGACTGAGAGTATTTGCAGCAAATAAAAATAGCCAATATCAAGTAAAAAAAATAAAGAGTTTTGGAAAAGAATGAGTTATTATATATTTGGATAAGATTTGGCACATTTATACACAATTGGAGTTCCAAAAACCTGAGTTACCACATTCCCATCTGAGACAAAAAAGAGGAATTCGCGGTACAGATTATAATATTTATTAAATTCATGATCATCAAAGCGAAATATTGATCGATTTCGAGCAACGGGTTTACTAGTATGTTTTCATTTATAGTAATAAATTAAATATATATACACTTGTGGTTTTGGCTTTCAAAAAACTACTGTTATTTAAAATGTTGAAACTCGTTAGATTACTGAATTGATGGGCAATCGGCCCGTAGTTTATGTTAATTTAATGAAGGTTCGATGGACTATCGAACCGTTCTTATTTTATAAATATTAAAGGTTCGATGGTCCATCGATCTGATGCGTAATAGAGCCACTACTTTTATTTTTAAACTTTAGAAATACTTTAGCACATATTGATGTGCTATAGACCCGTTTTTATTTTAGAGGGTCAATCGGACCGAATTTGTATATTTTATAAAAACCTCCGATGGTCCATCGACCTAGGTATTAAATATAACTTTTATTCACTTAAACGGTTCGATGGGCCATAGACCCTCTTGCATTTATTAAATTTTTACAAGAGGGTCGATGGGCCATCGATATGATGTGTGAAAGAGCCGATTCTAGAAGTATAAGCTTAAACGATTCCTCCTCTACAAGGAAATGTTTCATTTCATTCAGTACAGTCTTTTTTGTTGTGAAGCGCAGAACAAATCTGGCTTATAATCAGACAGACAGATAAAAAAATGTTAACACATATTTAAATTTCTCCGCTGCATACAAATTGTCACTGCTCAAAGCGATGTAGAAACAAAACCTATTTTATTTATATTTATATAGATAAAGACATTCCTTACCTGGAACTTCTGGTATTGCTAATAACCTGTCCATAATGTGTTATCATCTGCAATTAGAATAAAATTATTCCCCATGCTAATCTTATGTGCAAAAAACTAACTTTGAGGGCAGCTCATGCCCTTGAGAATAAAAATAAAGAAAATTAAAAACCTTATTGCAAAACTACGAACTGAGACAAATTTTTGTACACATCAGACATTAAAATTGGTCAAGAAAATAAGGGAGGAGTTGCGTTGACAATAAACTGCTTCAAGTATTATACATGAGTTTACTAGTTTAATTTAAATTATTTTGATTTTTAATGAATGCAGTTTGTTGTTTGTTATTTATTATATTTTAAAAGACAATTGGAATGTATTAGGTACCTCAATCGTTAAAATCGGTTCAGAAATAACGGAGGAGTTCTCCTAACAAAAATCGCCTTAGCAATATTAATAAATAAGATTCTGGAAATGGCAGGATTCTTAGTTTGAAATTGTTGTATTTTAGGAGTATACGACAATTCTGATGTTTACGTCAGTTGGCAGAACTGCTGTTGTTATGTATGGAGTGGGAACGAGGGCGTGGCTTCTTGGTGTAGTACTCGCGGCTGCAGGGGGGGGGGGGCAGCGCCAGTTTCCTGCGAAACATTTTTACTGCACGAGGACGGCGCTGTGGGAGGTCGGGACTGTTCCAATTCTGCGCTCCTGCTGCTGGATAGACTTTATTAAATAGTATTTCATGCAGTATAGACAGTAAAAACTCCTTTCTGCATTTCTCGGCTGACAAGTCATTTATTATGTTTTCAAAGTCAAGGCAATTCCGAGTATCATTTTCTAAACTCAGGATGCTAAAGCTTTTAATCACTCTGGTTCAATGCTAATTCAAAGGTAAAGTTTAAACTTTAAAAAAATCTCTTCTTTTGTGGATGCATTTGATATAATCACACAAAAATGTTCTTAAAGAGATTTAAGTATTTGGAAATGTAGTAAGAAATCACGTATATTGATGACGTTTGCACATTATTAGTGAATTTCCTTTGGAAAGTGAACTATTAGCATGACCCGCACGGTGAAACTTAAGCCCGGGACCACCATAGAAGCTCCTAACGTGACCCCCTGAACACATTTTGGGGGGTCGTTCAAAATTTTATATATATGTATATGTATGTATATATATATATATATATATATATATATATATATATATATATATATATGTGTTTGCACTCTAGCGGTCACATTTTTTGTCCGATTTACTTCAAATTTGGTAGGGACGTTCCTTTCTGTAATCAGTTGCACAAGTTCGTTGGGCAAAACAATCGGAAAACTCTAAACCCCTTTTTTGGGGATTAATCTTTCAAATTTCGAGTTTTTGGGCCCAAAAAGGGTCAGAAAAGCCCCGTATGTAACATTAATGCATTTAAAAAGATGGGAATGGGTGAGGCGAAAGTTTTAAGCCCTCTCTCATCATTCTAGCATACATATTTACCGGGTTATTAAAGAAAATGTGTTTCGACTAAACACAGTACGTTGTCTTATGGGGGTTTTACACTAAAAAAGCCTGTTATTCCTTTGTTAGAGTACTTTTATCATCCCCAGCAACCTCACGCCTACTTTCAAGCCTGTCTGGACCTTCTCCTAACATTATAATGTGCAAAATTGTATTCCCAGCTATGCAGGTGAATGAAACCAGGAGCATCAGAACAGCCAAAAAATCACTGTTTTCAGATTTCAATCGAAATTGGAATAAATGTATGTTTTTCCACTGATTTTGGGTTTTAAAAGTTTTTAAGTGGAAATTCATTTCCCTCACGTCAGCGTGCTCAAAAAGATTCCAGAAGAAAGAATGATTATACTCAATCCGGACTTTACAAAATTCAATGCTCAGATTGTAACAAATTTTACATTGGACAGACAGGTAGATCATTTCAGTCAAGGTTTAATTAAGGAACATATACAAGCACTAAGAAGCAATAACAAAACCTCAATGAAATCCAATTTTGCTGAGCATCTCCTGACAACAAACCATAGTTGTAAGAGCATAGACGAGAATTTAAAGATAATAAACTATACGTCCAAAGGTGAGAAAATGAACTCAGCAGAAGAATTGAATATCTTTATCGCTCACAAAGAAATGTCTCAGGAATTACTAAATACTCAAATTAATACAAGTAATCCAATATTTGAAAAGCTGAGGAAAATGAGAATAGATAGATAGAAAACTTTTTCATCAAAGTGAAACATCTGCTAAGTAATTTCCTCATATGTCTGTTATTGTAATATTTTTAATATCGTAAAACTAGGTTAGGTATTTGTTGACCATGATGATGGGCTTATGTCCCGAAACATGTAGTCTTAAAAATAAAAATAAAGAAATTCCTTAAGGGCACTCAGTTGAAAAATGTTTCATTTGATTATTAATATAAAATTTTGAACAACCCCCCAAAACGTGTTCAGGGGTTCAGGTTAGGATCTTCTATGGTGGTCCCGGGCTTAAGTTTCACCGTGTGGGTCATGCTAATAGTTCACTTTCCAAAGGAAATTCACTAAAAACAAAATATCAAAAAAAGAGGCTACAAGCTATCCTATCATTAGTATTATCATCTTTATTTTTAATTGTATTATCATATCGAGGATAACCTCAAACACTTAAGACTGACTACTCAGTGTTCTACACGTTAACTGACTTTTGTACCCAATTATAATTTTGATACTATTATTTAATTACTATGTTTGGCTGTTTGTTCATAATATTTTATAGTATATCATATTGAGTTCTGTGCAACAATAACAAACAAATTAATTTAAATTGGCTTGAAAGGAATCTGCAACTTCCCCAAGTATGGCAAAGCATGGCGGATATTAAACAATTAATGTTAGGGGACCGTCAGTAGTTCCCTTTCAGATCTTACCTGGCCTATTTCTGTTACTAGATTAGGGAAAATTTATGAAATCTGCACACGGTATTCAAGATAATAATCGTTAGTGAATGACTTTGGGTTTGAGACTTAGTTTGAACGTACACCCTTTATATCTTAAAATTATTTGTATTATTGTCAGTTGAGAAATAAACGTTTTTCAGACAAAAATTAAAACACTGCCTTACGAGGTCCCCTGTAGTGGGGTCCCCCTTTCGTGGCCTGGGGGCCCCTTCAGTCCTGGGGGACTGAAATATAGCATTAATGAGCGAGGATTATTAGCTAACATTAAGGAAAAGGGATTTTTTTATCTAATGTCACCTCTTTAAACCGTATACCAACCAACCATTATCAAACAATGGCCCAACGGTAACAAAATACCTCTAAATAAATGTTTTGGTGTTAAAGATAATGATTTTTACAACTGAATTGCTTAATAAACCAATAATATATGTTTTTAAAAAGGATTTATGTTGCAAAAATATTGTGACTCACTTGGGTCTTGAAACCTACCATCTTCAACTTACTGAACTCACGCCTTAACCCTCTCAGCCATTCTGATTCATACGAATTGGAAGATCGACTGGGATCTATAAGTGACCAATACGACCTACACGTCTTGGACAAAATTCTCATGTTGCATGCTTATCCCTGGTTTCAGATATTCAGTTAATAATGGTATTGAGACGTTAGTTATTTTATGTATATATTATTCCCTAAATGTCCTTTAATCCTTTAAACTTATTCATTGATTTTATGGTGGTATCGAGGGATCTTCTATCCTTATTTTAGAGGTAAAATTTATTAAATGTTTTATTAAAATGTATTTATATTGAACATATTAAATAACATGTTATTATTTGATGCAATCCCAAGTAGTATTATTAATGGAAAGTAAACTTCTTGATTCTTGAGTCACAGAACATGACTCGTATTTGAACATGACTCGAAAACAAAGAACCAACGATGGCAATTTCAGTTGGCCAAACCGCACGAAAAACAGTTGGGCAGCGGTTGGCTTAGTGTGGAAACTCAGGCCCACCATTGACAAACAATAATTCGACAATATTAATTTCAGTTGGCCAAACTGTGTAAAGAACGGTTGGGCAACGGTTGGCTTGTTGTGGAGACTCCAGCTCTCAATGATTGTATTTATACAATTAACCAACGTTGGTCCAATAATATTAATTTATGTTGGCCCAACTGTATGAAAAACAGTTGGGGCAACGATTGGCTTGTTGTGGAAACACCAACCCACCATTAGCCAACGGTTCCACCGTTGACCAACGGTGTATGCTACATGGAAATCTAACAAAAAACAAACAAAATCTTCATTTATATAAAACTCACAACACACACTGAGTTGACTTTTAAAAGTGGAGGAGTCTTCTTAATTTTTTTTCACATAATTTGTAGACTATCCAATGTATTCATTTTCCAACTAGCCAACTAATTTTTCCTTGGTCGATATCAAATTTTTCTCTATGTTAGGATAATAAAGTGTATGGTGATTCGTACTGGTTTTGGGGTTTAGATTGTCTATGCCTACTTACATTTTAATCAAATCAAATTTGATTAAAAATACTAATCTTGAAGAGTATATACATTGACTATATACATGAGTCATGTATACAGGGTGGTCATTAAAGAATGTCACAAACTTCGTGGGCCAATAGTACTCATCAATTTGAACAAAAAATGTCCTCCTAACATATGTCGAAAAATCCTTCGTTTAGCTGCTAGCCGCCATTTTGTATTTTTTACAAAAAAAATTATATCTAAAAAACTACATTTAGCTAAAATAACCAAACCTTGCATGGACGTTTATTAAACATCAAAGAAAATTTAAAAAATTTTTTGTTTGATTTGCATTTTAATTTTCACAATGGCGGCCATTTAAAGTTTTTAAAGTCAAATAATAAAAAAACTGTACATTTTTCAAAACTTTACTTTGTAACAAAAAAAAACATTTTAATACTAAATCCAATGGTATTTTGTTTATCAAAATCGGACCACAAATAAGCGAGAAATTTCACTTTTTCGGTTAACCCGCAGAAGCTCCGGTCCCACCACCAGCCCCAAGAAGCGTCCAACGCGCAACAATGCGCAGCGGGCAGCGCGCGGTCCGGCGCAACAATGAAAATCGTACTAAGAGAAATGCACTACTGTCCGCGAGAGGAAAGATGTCTCATGGTTTTCTGGCCTATTCTAGAAATGAAGGCGCTATTCGATACGCTGCTGAATGCCACTTCCCCCTTGCACAGGTGGGAGCGCCTACAATTACCGCGCGGCAACGTGCGTTCTTTGCTGTATTTCGAGACTTCTTTTTTCAGGAGACTTCGTTACTCTTGCGGACAGTATGTGAATTACAATGAAAACGTTTAATAAAATACAAAATTGAAAGGATAAAAGGTAATTATTATTTACAAGATACAAACTAGAACTTTGCACAATCAGAAAAATGTTATTATTTCATTAATTTAATAAACAAATTTGTTTACATTAAAAGACAGGCCTTATACCAAACATTCACAATAACTAGCTTTTAAATTTATTAAAAATAGACACTACATGACATGACTAAAAAAGCATAAGAGCATAAACAAATATCCCCTTTTTAGGTTTACAACACGTGCTCTACGTGCCCCCCATTCATCCGAATACAACACCCCAGGCGTCTTACGAAAGACGAGCGCACTCGCTCAAAAAACCCAGGCAGTTCTCTTATTTCTTGGCAACAATTAAAAACTCTTTCACGTAGCTGATCAACACTCTCGATTGGAAAACTGTAGACTTTGCTTTTAAGATGCCCCCAAAGGTAATAATCCAAAGGATTTAAATCTGGGGACCGAGCAGGCCAAGGAACGGGCCCCCCACGGCCGATCCAATTTTCTTGGAATTTTCTGGTCAGTTCGGCCCTTACATTTAGTTCAAAATGCGCAGGAGCACCGTCGTGCATGAACCACATGCTCGTTCGGTCTTGAAGTGGGATTTCCTCCAAAAACTCGGGCAACGTTTCCCTAATGAACTGAAGATAACTGGCTCCAGAGAGTCTATTTGGAAGAACATAAGGCCCAATCAGTCTGTCGGCGAAAATTCCCGCCCAAACATTCACAGAAAATCGTTGTTGGTGACGGCTCTCAAACGTTGCATGAGGGTTTTCATCCGTCCAAACATGGTTATTGTGGAAATTGTTAATTCCACCCCTGGTAAATGATGCTTCGTCCGTGAACAAAACCTTTGGAAGAAAATCCTGGTTGTTTCGCATTTTGTTCTGGAACCAAGCACACATTTCAACTCTTCTTTCATTATCCCCTGGCAGTAGGGCCTGTACCCTTTGGATGTGATAGGGGTAAAGTTGTTGGGAATGCAATATTCTCAAAACCGTTGCATGCGATCTTACTCCTACTTGTCTCGCGATTCTTCTAGAAGAGACTGTAGGATTTTCTTCGACCAAGTTTAAAACTCTTTCTTCTAATTGTGGAGTTGCAACAACAGAAGGCCTACCTTGGCCATTTAAATTAGGTTTAAAACTTCCATTTTCACTTAAACGAGCATGCAATCTCCCAAATATTTTAAAACGGATGTGGTCGGTTAGGAAATATGCCTCCTGATAAAGACGCTGAGCTTCCCTACCATTCCCATTTGCTCTACCGTAGAAAAAATGCATGTCAGTAAGATCCCTGTTTGAGTATTCAACCATAGTCTCCTTTTATAAAAGCAATAATAAAA